>CM060945.1:958696964-960118630 GCA_030765085.1 Allium cepa
TGCTCTGATTCTGAATAGGTTAAACGATCTGCTCGGGGCAAACCGTCAACCTGCGAATAATGAAAGGAACTTTGTCGGTAATGTCCATGATGCTGAAACTAGAAACATTCCCGAAAGGGCTGCTAGCCCCTTTGAACAGACATTGCCTGAGGCTGGAGGATCCAGAAATAGGAATGACGAAGAATATCTTTCTGGTATGGTTCGACAGATTATGAAAGAAAGTATGCAAAGGGTCGAAGATGAGAAAGAGTGGGGTTTCGCTCCGAGCAAGACTCCGTTTACTGAAAAGATCCTAAAAGCTGAATTCCCAAGGAAGTTCGTCCCTCCGACCATTCCAGCTTACAAAGGGACAAGTGATCCAAATGAGTTCCTGTACAAATATGATTGGCACATGACAGGTGCCAGAGCTTCTGACGAGATAAAATGCCGCTATTTTCCTGTGTATTTGGAAGGGGTAGCTCTGCTTTGGTTCACAAAACTACCTGTCCGGTCCATCGATCAGTTTTCAGACCTAACCAGGAAATTTAAAGAGCAATTTAGGCTATATGCTTCAAAGGCAAAAGACATCATGTCGTTATCCGGTTTGGAACAGAATCCGGGGGAAACTATCAAGTCTTTTTTAAATCGCTTTAATATAGCGTTAGCTGAGGTGGATAATGCAGAACCCCGCATGGTCTTGACCTATTTGATGAGAGCTATTGATAAGTCAAGTGAATTCGGAAAGTGGCTGAACATGAAGGAGCCAAATTCTCTGGAAAAGTTCTACAAAAAGGCGGATGAATTCATGCGTTTGGAAAGCCGTCCTGTCCCGGCAAAGGCAACAGTAGAGAAAGCTGAAGACAACACTGCTGCGCCACGTAAGAATGGATCTGTGGGACAGAAAAGAGAAAATAATGATGGAAGGAAACAACACAATTCGAAGAAGCCTCGATCCTTCAAGCCATCAGAATATACTCCTTTGTTAGAAACACCAGAGCGCATCTACCTGGCTACAAAAGATTCTTTTGAGTATCCCAAACCTCCTGTTCTCAGAACCGGAAGAAAAGCTGTGCAAAGTGGGAAGTTCTGTCGCTTCCATAATCAGCCTGGTCATGACACAGACGACTGCCGTCAATTGAAAAATATAATCGAAGAATTGCTAAGAGAAAATAAGCTGCAGCAATTTGTGAAGAAGAGTGGTAATGATCCTGCTTCGTCAAGTCAGGGGCAACAAGCTCTTGCTCATCAGCCCAGGACAAATGAGAAGGCCGCAGGACATGAATCTGGAAGGCCAGTTATTAATGTCATCACAGGAGGACCCCACCCAGCAGGCAGAAGCTGGGGTGAAATGGAGAGGTACACTCGAGCTCTGAAACATATGCCAACTGAAGAGAATGTCTTTGTTTTAGAGGACTCTACACCCCTGAAACAACAAAGGACTTTTAATGATGATATTGTGTTCAGGGCTAGAGATTCCACGGGCATTGAGGCCCCTACTTTGGACCCGTTAGTCATCTCGGCCGGTATTGGACCGGCTATTGTCAGAAGAGTTCTTATTGATTGCGGCGCATCTTGCAACATCCTCTTCAAGAAAACGTTTGACCAGATGAGAATCCCGATGGCGGATGTGCAAGCCTCATCTCAGAAGATTGTTGGCTTCACTGGGGAGCCAAAGCAACCAGTAGGAACCATTGACTTGCTTGTGGAACTCGGAGAAGGAGAAAGAAAAGTAGTTCGCAAGCAGACTTTTGTGATAGTAGATGAATTTTCTGCTTATAATGCTTTCTTTGGTCGACCTATTCTTGCTGCATTCAAAGCTGTCCTTGCCCCATGGTGTCTTACTATTAAATTCCCTACAGACAATGGGGTAGGAGTTATTAAAGGAGACCAGAACGCTGGGCGAGAATGTTATATGACAGAGCTGCGAGAAACAAGGAAGAGAGAAATGGGGAAAGATGCGGCAACCCCAATCCGCATCAAAACACCAACCCTATAGCAACTACAGGGCGGACCCTGCACTGGCGAGCATAGCGGGGCACGAAAAGTGATGGATCCTAGAAAGGCCAGTGCGGGGGAGAGTAGGGTGGTACCAGCAGAAACAACGATACCGGTGCCCGTTGATCTGAAGGACCCAAACAAGGTGCTGAATGTGGGTTCACAACTTAATGTGTCAGTTCAGAATGCCTTGATATCTTTTTTGAAAGCAAACCTGGATGTTTTCGCTTGGACCCATGCCGATATGTGCGGAATATCCCCAGAAGTTGCGGTACATGCTCTGAATATTGACCCAAAGTTCACGCCAGTAAAGCAGAAAAGAAGAATCCAAGGTCTAGAAAGGTCGACAGCATTGAAAGAGGAAGTTGACCGGCTCATGGAGAATAATTTCATCAGAGAATCTACCTATCCAAATTGGGTTTCAAATCCAGTGCTAGTTAAGAAAGCCAATGGTAAATGGAGAGTGTGCATCGACTTTTCAGATCTAAACAAGGCCTGTCCCAAAGACTGCTTCCCATTACCCAGGATCGATCAACTGGTAGATGGAACAGCGGGTCATGAATTGTTGTCTTTTATGGATGCCTACTCCGGATATAATCAGATCATGATGCATGAGCCAGATCAGGAGGACACAAGCTTTATCACCGATGTCGGTCTTTACTGTTACAGAGTTATGCCCTTTGGGTTGAAGAATGCGGGGGCAACATACCAAAGACTGGTTAATGCTATGTTCAAACCGCAGTTGGGAAAGACTATGGAAGTTTACGTTGATGACATGCTAGTAAAATCTAAGAAAGCAGTGGATCACATCGAACACTTAGCAGAAATGTTCGCAATTCTCCGAAGATACGGAATGAAGCTTAACCCTTTAAAATGTTCTTTCGGGGTAGAATCTGGGAAGTTCTTGGGTTTCATCGTGAGCGCTAGGGGCATTGAAGCTAGTCCAGCTCAAATCACTGCTCTAAAAGAAGTCAAAGCTCCTAAAACAAAGAGGGAATTGCAAAGTCTCAATGGAAAAATTGCCGCCTTAAGTCGGTTCATATCCAAAGCTACTGATAAATGCATTCCATTCTTCGACGCTCTAAAGAAAGGAAAGAAAAACTTTGACTGGACTCCCGAATGCCAGAAAGCTTTTGAAGAATTGATTCAACATATGGAAACGCCTCCAATACTTTCCAGGCCCGGCGATGGCGAGGATCTTCTTATATACTTGGCAGTTTCATCTCATGCTTTAAGTGCAGCGCTGGTACGGGAAGACAAAAGGATTCAACATCCAGTTTACTATATCAGCAAAAGACTCACTGGGGCAGAAATGAATTACTCCAAGTTGGAAAAACTCGCCTATTGTCTATTGATTGCCTCAAGAAAGTTGAGGCAATATTTCCAGGCTCATCCTATCAAAGTCCTCACTGATCAACCTTTAAAGCAAGTCTTGTTTCGCCCTGAGACTTCGGGCCGCCTTTTAAAGTGGAATATTGAATTGAGCCAATATGACATCACTTATCATCCTAGAAAAGCGATCAACGGACAAGCTTTGGCAGATTTTATTGCAGAATTTACAGACAAGGGTAACAGCGAGGAAGAAACAATCGAGAACTCCCCAACCCAATGGAAGTTGTTTGTAGATGGCGCAAGAAATGATTACTGTTCAGGTGCTGGAATTGTTCTTGAAACTCCTGAAGGCCGGTCATTATGCTATGCGCTAAGATTAGAATTTCCTTCAACAAACAATGAAGCAGAATATGAAGCTCTGATCGCTGGTTTGAAAATTGCTAAAGAACTAAACATTCGAGCGTTACAGATCTTCAGTGATTCTCAGCTTATAGTATGCCAAGTCAAGAAGGAGTTTCAAACGAAAGGAGGAAATCTGCCCGCTTATGTGTCAAAGGCTTGGGAACTTTTATGTGAATTCGACCATTACACGATAAGTCATATTCCTCGAGAAGAAAACATGAAAGCAGATTCTCTCGCAAAATACTCAAGTTCTGGCGAAGCCCAATCCTTAGGGTTAGTTCCAGTGGAAGTTTTGTCAAATCCGAGCATTGATGAAATGGATATCGATTGGGTTATGAGTATGTCGCAAGAGCAAGAATCATGGATGACTCCAATAACAAAGTATCTACTCAATGGCTCTTTACCAGAAAACTCTAAAGAACGACAAAAGCTACTGAGAAAAGCTTCTCGATATATAATCCAGGATGGTCAATTATACAGACGAGGATTCTCAATGCCATTGCTTCGATGTGTATCCCGGGAAGAGTCCAAAACAATCCTAACTGAAGTGCATGGAGGAGAATGCGGTGATCATTCAGGTGGTCAAACATTAGCAAAGAAAATTCTCCGATACGGATATTTTTGGCCAGAAATTAATCGGGATGCCGCAGATTACTCCCGAAAATGTGACAAGTGCCAAAGATATGCCAAAATTCCTAGAGCACCTTCTACCGAACTCACACAGATGATCAGTCCATGGCCATTTGCAATTTGGGGAATGGATCTCATTGGGCCGCTACCAACCGCTAAATCAGGGATTAAATATGCTATTGTTGCGGTTGATTATTTTACTAAGTGGGCTGAAGCTGAACCATTGGCTACTATCACTTCTAAGAAAGTGATAAGCTTTGTGACCAAGAATATCATTTGCAGATACGGTGTGCCTCAAAAAATAATCACAGACAATGGTACTCAGTTTGAAAGTGAGGAATTCCAGGATTTTTGCAAACGATTCAAAATCCAGAAAAGCTTTTCGGCAGTAGCTCATCCGCAGGCAAACGGGCAAGTGGAAGCAGTGAACAAGATCATCAAATCAACCATCAAAAAGCAACTCGAAAGAGCAAAAGGTGGTTGGGTCGATAAACTACCACTTGCACTATGGGCATACAGAACTACTCACAAAACTGCAACTGGGCATACTCCTTTTTCGTTAGCATACGGATCGGAAGCAATGATCCCGGTTGAAACAGAGGTCCCTTCACACAGAAGAATCCATTTCAATCAAGCAGAAAATGAAAAGCTGCAACTTGAAGCGCTGGATCTCCTTGATGAAAAAAGAGATGAAGCTAACCTCAGAGTTGCAGCTCATCAGCAAAGGATAGCCAGACATTTCAATTCCAAAGTTCGTCAACGCAGCTTTGAAATTGGAGATCTAGTCCTAAAAAGAATTATGACTGCGACAGGTGTGTTTGGGCCAAATTGGGAAGGACCGTATGTGATAGGTCAGAAACTTCTTGACGGCACATTCAAGCTCACCACAGTTGATGGAGATCAAATTCCAAGGGCATGGAACAGCAATCACTTGCGTCCATACTTTACTTGAAAATTTTGTTGAAACATTGTAAAAAGAATTATGAATGTATGATTCCTGTAATTGAAAGCAATTGTGAAACTGATGCAAGTAAATAATGAAAGAATATAAAGTGGATGTAGGCCCAATTTCATGGTCGAACCACTATAAATCTTGTGTTCCTTATTATCATTATATGTTTGCTTTGTTTTCGATATAAAAATACACAAAATGTATTGCTGAAATATCGATTTAAATTTTTGCAGACAGTGGAGATAAAACTTGCGCATAATAAGACCGAGCGATTCTCACCATCATTCAACAAACAAATTTCAAGTCACAAAGACCCCGAATTCAAATCCTAGATAGGAAATGCTTCAATTGAACGGCTAATGATTTCGATAGGAACGAGCCCTTGCTGATAAATTGAGATTGTTTAAACAAACAAACATCCAATTAGGAAGCTAGTGCCCGTTCTCACGAACTTGCCTGGCAATGAAGTACACTTCCTTGGATTAAACAAGCCACTTGTGAGAAAAAGGGGGATGAAAACTTAAAAAAAAAAAAAAAAAAAAAAAAAAAAAAGGATCGCTGAAAAGGCATAAGCAAGTGAACAGAGGAACAACCAAAGCTACCATCAGCGCCACAAGTCCTCTTCGAAGGCGCAACTCTTCGGATAATAAAAGACCTCTAATGGGTCATATGCCACAAAAAAGAAGGTTCTCTACTCAACAAAAAAGATTGGAGGAGTCATGACCCTCCAACCATGAGAGAGTAACTTCCAGGCGATGAAAACCCTCTCTGAGGCACATTTCACCAGGAGTTGAAGTGTTATAACCGCTCTTCGGGATTTCACTTCACCAGAGTTGAAATGTAAACAAAATAAAAGCCCTCTTCGGAGGCCCATTTCACCAGGAGTTGAAGTGTTATAACCGCTCTTCGGGATTTCACTTCACCAGAGTTGAAATGTAAACAAAATAAAAGCCCTCTTCGGAGGCCCATTTCACCAGGAGTTGAAGTGTTATAACCGCTCTTCGGGATTTCACTTCACCAGAGTTGAAATGTAAACAAAATAAAAGCCCTCTTCGGAGGCCCATTTCGCCAGGAGTTGAAGTGTAGCAGCCGCTCTTCGGAATTTCACTTCACCAAAGTTGAAATGTAAAAACAAAGACCTTCTTGAAAGCACACGTTTCACCGAGATTGAAATAAAACTTCCAAGTGTTGAAACGTGAAAAGGCTTTCTTCAAAGGCACAACTCTTTGGGGGTACACGTTTCACCAAGATTGAAATAAAACTTCCAAGTGTTGGAACGTGAGAAATCCCTCCTCAGAGGTACAACCCCCTCCCGGGAACACAATTAAGAAAAAAGACCTCTTTGGAAACCCACGTTTCACCGAGATTGAAATAAAACTTCCAAGTGTTGAAACGTGAAAAGGATTTCTAAAGCATAACTCTTTGGAGGTACACGTTTCACCGAGATTGAAATAAAACTTCCAAGTGTTGAAACGTGAAAAAATCCCTCCTCAGAGGTACAACTTTCTATAAAAAAAAAATCCTCATCAAAAGCGTACTTTAACTTTCAAAGGAAAAATAATTTGCCTACTGTGGGAAATGATCGTAAAAAGAAAAGAAGTTAAAGTACCCTTCAGAGGTCCGCTTTACCACATAGAGGAATTCACTTGATGAGATATGCACATAAGCAAAAGAAAAAAGTGATTTCTTCGAACGACCAAGCGTAAAAACTTATACGAAGGGAGTTGTACTCTATAAAATTTTCTTTAAAGAATAAAATAATTATTCTTTAGCAAATAAGAGTGTAAGTCCCCTCGAGGTATAGAATATTGCAGCATACTTATGGAATGGGGGCAATATAGTATAATTACACACAATATGGTATAACTAAACCAGCAAAAGGTAACGCTCAAGTAACATACCATAAGCTCGCTGCAATATCAAATAAACTCATGCCAAAACGAATAACAAATGTATTCTTTAATTCAAACAAAAGTTTGTACAAACGAGGAATCATTTTATTCAATTACAACGCAGGTACAGGTTTCAAAATAAAGAAAAGCGGGGGCCGGTACCCGCACAATTCTCGGCCAGTACATGCAAAATACAAAAAACTAGAAACTGAAGATCTTCACTTCTTTTTGCTGCCTTTAGACCCTTTACCCGGCCGAATGATCAGCTTTTCAGGTCGACCAGTGGGTATAAGGGAGGAAGGAGAGGTAGGCGCAGCTGGCCCAACTTCTGGCTCCTCTTCAGTGGCAGTGATTATCTTCCCTCTCCTCCTTGATGCTCCTTGCTTCCTTCTCCTCTTTGAGGAAGACTCACTTCCTGGAGTGACAAGTTTAGATAAAGTTATATCGTCAGAAGGAGTCCGCTCCGGAGATATGTCACCTCCCTCAAGTCCCTCATCTTTTTGCTCTTGCGAAGCAATGGGATCATCCAGGCCATGGAGAGCTTCTATTTGTTCTTCTTGTGACCCAGGTTGAGAAGCAGAGGGAGGCGCCACTTGAAGAGATGGAGGAAGGATCACCGGGGGAGGAGAAGCTTGAGTTTGACTCGGTGCTTTCTCTACAAAGGAGAAAAAACTTAAAATATCAGTATCTTTCGAAAAGAGAGGGGATGACGGCTCATCAAAAGTCGGGAATTCATTGACATTTGAAAAATAATCAAGAAGATCGTCAAGTTCACAAGGAGCGAACGAGCAGTTCACCACTTGAGCTGGTCCGGTGTCAAGTTTACCTGGGGTAGTTGGATCTCTGAGGCTGATTTCATATCGCTGTGCTTCGTTGCTTTCACCACCTTCATCCCCGCCTTGTGCACTTGTAGTTTCAGTTACTGTCTTAGTTGCAGGCGGAGTAGAGGAGCTCGAACCCGTGATGTCAACCACAGGAGAAACTGGAGGATGGACAGAGGAAATAAGCGTTAATTCCTTTCCAGAACATTCCTCTTCCGCCATTCCAGTTCTCATCCTGGCAAGTTGTTCTCGCCCCTTCGCAAGAGCAGCGCGAGCTCCCTCATCCAGGTAACGCGCCTCAAAATCTTCATCGCCATACCCGGCGTCTTTAAACATGTTAAGAGCAGCTTCCCACACCTCGGCCAGGGTGATTTCATACTTAGGACCAAGAAAAGAGAGGCTGCCGCGTCCCAAGACACAATGTAAATAAAAATCGAATAAAGTCGAATTGATATCGTTTTCCATGGTCTGAGCAGTTTCTTCGGCTGCAATTTTGCCAGCCATGGCCTCATCTCGATCTTTTTCGGTCTGAGCAAGCTGGGCTTTTAGCGCTTCAATCTCCATGTCCCGGGCGCTCAGTTTATTCTGCAGCTGGGTGACATCAGTGCGGTGGTTCTCTACAGCTTGTTCCAACCTCTCAGCTTTAGCTTCAGCGTCCCTCTGGCTGGCGTGCGCATCTCGCACTTGTTTTTGCAATACCTCTTCTCTTTGGGTGTAAGTATTAGTAGAAGAGGCAAGATCATCTTTGAGCTGCTTTACTTCAGCTTCGAGTTTTTCATTGTATTCGGCTATCTCCTTCATCTCAGCGTTGTGTTGATCAAGAATCTTCTGCCATTCTGATTTGTCATTTTCCATGGTCAGCATTGCTTCGATGTTAGCCCGATTAACTCTTTGAAGTTCATCAACCAGCTTTTGCCATCCAGACATTCTATCGATATCAAGCTTGACAGCATCGAGATTTCTGTACATAGCTTCTTTGTCGATGGGGACCAAATCAAGGTCGAAACGTACCCCCCTCAAACACCAGTTCGGGAATCGGCTCTGCAAAGTCGGGGGCCCCCTTTCAACATGGTATGAAGGCCTGTTGAGAAGTGTTTGGATGGCACTTCCTTCAAGAGCAGGAGATTTGGAAGGGATGTCAATAGAAACTGAGGCACCAGGTCTCTCAGATGTCACGGGCACGTGCTCCTCGCCAAGTTTGGTCCGCTTTCTCGAATCCTCAATATGGCTCTTCCCCCTATCATCGTGCGTTTTACGTTTATGGGAGTCATCATCCCTTGGGAAGGATTCATGTCGCGTGCCCGCTCCCTCATGACGTTCTTCATACCTTCTCCTCTCTTCAGCTTTTCGCGCAGCTCTCTGCTCATTGGTTTCTCTGGGATCGGCATAGTATTGCTTGTAGTCATAGCTGCCACGCCCTCCATAGCGTCGAAAGTCCTTGTAATAGGAACCGCTGCCGCTGCGCCCCATAGGGGAATCTGAAAAGGCAAAAATAGCGAGTCTTAGAAACTTCCGAAGAAAAGAAGTTAAATATGAACAAATGCCGAAAAATCCTAAGTGTTGTGTGATGTGCAAGCTACGCGCATTAAGCTACAAACCACTCATTGGTGTAGGGGTGATGATAGCTTGGGTATGAGGAGTTGGTGTTTGTGTTGGTGTTAGTCGAAGAAGGGACGTCGCCTCAATCATAGGAGAGATAGTTTTAGACACGTCATCTCTAAAAAGCTCCTGTGAGGTCACTATTATGTCGCTCAACCCATCATAAACATCGTCACCATCATGCTCGGTGAGACTTGTTTTCTCAGTTCCTACATCAGCTAATCCCCCGAGAGGCTGTGAAGGTTCTTCTTCTTCCTCAATCGGGGCAAGTGCCGTCTTACTAGATGACCCCATAATGTCGGTAGGGGTGGAACATTTCACCAATGAAGCTTCGATGTTAGACTCTTTTGATGAAGATTGTTCGATAGTAACGGGGGCATCCGATGCTTCAGTCGGGGAATCGGGAACTTCAGTCGGGGCTTCATGAGGCTGAGTATAGCGAGAAGAGTGAAGAAGCCCGTATTGATGTAAAAAGTCATCTCTCAGCAAAAACTTTATATTCCTCTCTTCTACTGGCACAGCATTCAATCTTTCAAAAATTTGCTTATAGCCTGGGTCTCTAGAAGGAGGTGGAAGCGCTGAAAAGTAAAAAGGGAAATTAACATCTAACTACTCAGGCTATGAAAAGATTTTATAAGGAAAACATGTGTCAGGAATAAAGCTGAACGCCCTTACTTCCAACTCTCCACACACCATAAAACCCCGGAGGGCAACGAACATAGAAGAATTGGGTTAAAAACCCGTGAGCAGTATCAGGGAGGCCAACAATCAGTTTGCGGTTTCGGGCGCTCCTCACAACAGTAATGGAAGGATGATCCTTAGTCCGAGAAAAAGAGCATAGATAACAAACTTCACCAAAGCTTGGAAGTCGATCAAGTGTTCTCCTAAAAAGCACACACAACCCCATTAGAATGGCATAGCCATTGGGGTGTAGCTGGGATGGAGCAATGGCCAGTTGACGGAGAAGTTGTTGGAAAAAGTCGTTGAAAGGAGGAATGCCTCCACTTAGGCACATTTGCCGGTTAATTGTCACAAAGCCAGAAGGAGCTATATCGGCAGTGTTATTTCTTTCGGGAAGAATGGCATCTGATTCAACGATACCAAACTGAGCACACAACTGGCGAAAAACTTTGTATGATAGTGAAGTAGGAGCTCTTTCGGGAGGATTAACCAGTGGAGCCGGAAGAACAGTTACCTCTCCAGTCCGAACTGTTGTATCACCTTCCTGAGAAGTCATTCTACACAAACAACTGGATATTCAAATATGAAGGTGCACGTTTCCTAAAAAAGTGTGAAGTGTTGTGCAAAAAAAAAAAAACAAAAAAAAAATAATAATAACAAGTAAATATAACTGAAATAAAACTAGTCGACGATTGATCGATTACAAAAATTTCAGAACTTGTTAGTCTTTAGTTCAAGTATAATATTAATGCGAGCTGGTCAATTTTAATTGACTATTTCAGTATTGCTTTAGTATTTTACTTGAAGTTAATAAGTTGAGCACTTCATTCACACAATCTGTTTAAGTTTAATGACTGTTATTAGCTAATCTGTCATTCGAAGAGGGCGATCAATGGCAGTATATTCGCCCCGGTTTTTCTGTAAATGTTGTATTGGACAGGTTGTTAACTTGCGAGTCAAAGTAATTTGTAAAAGAAGGCATCAAAGTTCAACAGTTCAACATCACTGCAACAATTCAAGGTTTAAGCAGATCCTAAAAAAAAAAAAAAAAAAAAAAAAAAAACAACACAAGTGCTAAGTCGTATCGGACTCAAGTGCTAAGTCAAAACCGACTCAAGTACTAAGTCGCAACCGACTCAAGGGATGAGTCGTTCCTATCCTCAGCCATCAAACACATCAAGCTGCTTATCCTCTAAGTCCTAAGTCGTAACTCGGGGAACAGGAGAAAGGCTCTGATCCAAAACAACTAGAAATCCTCCAAGTCTTAACTCGGCTACGGCTCATGGAAATTGCTAAGTCACATGGAAGAAGCCGAGTCATATATGAGACGATCCCTTGTTATCATCACTCAACCTATTCGACCAACTCGCCTCCCTTTCAAATCTCTTAACCTGTTCATCCTTGGCTTCTTCAGCAGCGACAACCTTAACTCGTTACACTATGAATCGCCCCAAAGCGCGAATCACCATAGGCCAAATCAGATGAATTTTAGTTCATCGGTAATCAATTCGAATAGAATTCGCAGGGTTTGAATGGGGCAAACCAAAGATGATGAACTGAATACATAAAGTAACAATGGTTAACGGTCGAAGTTTGAAGCAAGATCTCTTACGATTGTTTGATGCTAGAAAGAATCAGAGATGAATCGGGTCGAAATCGCCTCGGAGAGCTTGAAGATGCGTTAATGGCAGAAAGCAGTTTAAAAGGTTAAGTGATGAGAAGAAGGACGACTCAGGCTTTTATATCTGGAAAGGTTGGGATTTGAAACGACATGACCGAGTTATGATAAGTCGAAGCACACGACTTACGATTTAAGCGTGTGCTTCGAGGGGCAAATGTTAACCCTAACTCGTTCACAAGTTAACAGGTCCACGAGTTAAGGCATGTACGACTCAAGGCATGTACGACTCAAGGCATGTACGACTCAAGGCATGTACGAGTTAAAGGATACATGAGTCAGCAACTTCCTACAACTTAAAGACCTCTACGAGTTAGCAAGCTTACGAGATAAGCAGCCTACGAGTTAAGGAGTACCCGAGTTAAGCTACTTGCGAGATAAGCCTTTACGAGTCAGCATATCTACAAATTAGCAAGTGTACGAGTTAAGATCTTCCACAAGTTAAGCCTCTACGAGTTAATCCTCTGCGAGTTAAGATCTTCTACGAGTTAGCAGGCATACGAGTTAAGAAAAGCTAACGACTTAAGGTCTTTACGACTTAAGGAAATTGATGGCCTACGACTTAATGATAACTGCAGTTTGTACGACTTAAGACCCTTACGACCTAAAGAAGTTATACGACTTAAGGAGGATACGACCTAAAGACACACCTCTTAACTCGTCTACGAGTTAAGACTTGCTTTAAACCAGTTGCAATTGGTTAAGTCGACTACGACTTACGACATAAAAAGAGTCGTATACGACTTAAGAAGGGAAATTAGCAATTGCAGCCAGATAACTCGCACACGACTTAGAACTTAGGGATGGGTTCAAAAAAGGGGAACTGCCATAGACTCGGCTCAGTGACCCGGGGACGACTTACCTTAAGTCGACCACGACTTATCTTAAGTCGGCCACGAGTTAGGACTTAGCACTTTTTCCGCCCAGAACTCTCTATAAATATGAAACCATCTCCAACATGCAAAGGACCTTTGGGCTCATTCTCTTCAAGCGCCATTACTCTGCCGAATTCCAGACGACTTCAAAGCTTTTTAGATCCAACAAACTTCTAAAGGAACTCCATGAAGGAATCATCCACATTCACCATGGATTTGAAGATGATTGTCAACATCAAAGCTTGAGCTACTTGTTTCACATACCCTATCACTTGAAGTGTGTTGTAATTGAAAGATCTTGTAAAGAATTGTAATCAAACTAGTGATAAAAAGATTAAAGTGGACGTAGGCTGGATTATAAGCCGAACCACTATAAATACTGTGTCTCTTACCGTTTTTCTACATACTTTCTGCTTATTTCTGTTTCCCGTACAAACGGGTGGTGCTTTCACAATCACATCTTATACACCAGGGTGTTAGCGTTTAAATTTTTTCGTTAACATGTGTTAATGGGGATTATGGTAATGCCTTAACGCTATTTTGATACTTTATATTACTGATAGGCATTATCTACTTAGCGTACATTACTACATAGTAGATAGTTTAACGGATCCTTAAGAGATGGAAAATCCCGTAACATCTCTTGAGTTATTGCATGCACGTTGACACTGGATATGAGATGTCAAACCCCGTAAACATCTCTGACGCCGTTACACTCATATTTATTTACGATTGATTTAACTTTCATAAGGATATTTTAGTCCTGACTCGAGTGTTTTGTCTTTTCATTACGCTCGGGCCAGTCCTGAGTTTTTTAGATTTTTGAAGATCTATTCTGGAGGATGAAGACGAAGATTTGGTATACTATTACTATTATTACCCTTGCATCATGCTATCTGCTGCATTATTTTATTTGTTCTGTCGTATATGTATAACTCTGATAAATGTTGTATAAATAATTGTCAAAGTATAGTAAACAACTTCATGAACTGTTTATTTGACTATTATATTTTATCGTTCCGCTGCGAGATTCTGTGTTGTTTCATTTCCTTTATTTCTCTTTCCTCTTCTTTTCTTATTTACCCCAATAACCTTCTGCCCTTTTGAATGGTTTGGAATCGACATGTGTATTTGATCGTCAGTTTAAACTGTCCAAAAAGGCGGGTCGTTACAGTTGGTATCAGAGCTTTGGTTTAGCGATAAACCTTGGCTCTAGTGGGGAATAACTCATTGAAATAGAGGTAAACTATATGAATGAGTTGATTGTATATGAGTGAGCGTACTTGTTATTTGATATAAAGTGGTTTTATATTGTGTAAACTTTGTTCCGTTGAGTATTTATGAATTCGGTCGATACTTGGGACGCCAAGGCGTCGATAGGAATTTCTAAACACTCGAATAGGACAAACCAACACAATATCGTTTTGGAATATATTTTATATAAAAGAATTATTTGAATATTTATTCATTTTGATTGAATTGATTGTTAGGAGATGATAATATTAGATTATTATCGTTATTGTTTGATCAGTCAATATTTACAACAATTGATTAAACAACAATGGAATTAGGAAAATGAAATCTTGTAAACACAATTGATAATGAATATAAATGAATTTTAACTTGGATTTGGGAATTTAAATTCCGGTGTTTGAAATTGACTTACAAGAATTTGAAAAATATAATATGAGTATTATAGGATAGTACAATTGAGTTGAAATTGTTTTCGAAGGATTTTTTTAATGATAAGTGTTATATTCCCTTCTCTTGACGCCAGAAAATGATTTTGGTGATGAGTGCACGCATCATCGGCGTTTATTTTCGAGAGTCCGAGTGGGGGAGACCACTTAATTGCTTGTCTAAACCTTGTTTTGATTCAAATTTATTTTATTTTTTATTCTCTATAGTATGATTTGATATATAAATTATATAAGTATATATTATTTCAAAACTTGATTTGAAATGAAACCGGGATTGGAATCCTTAAGTCCTTTAATAATTAATGATTTTTTTTTATGATTGAAATGAATTTAGGCTTGAATCATTAAGGAACTTCTGAATTGTGAAATGAGAAATGAACCTAACAGCTAAGTGAAAATATCAATTGAAGTAGAAATCCTTAGAATTAGGAAATTATGAACTTAAAAAAAAAAATTGAAACTGGAAAACTCGCCTAGTATTAAATTTCATTCTAAAGCATAGATATAACTTACCAAAATATTTAAGAAGTTCAAAAATGTTATATGAATTGTTAATTGGATAATATACAAATATAGGTTTGAATAATGAAATATGCATTTAATTAATGGTTTGCAAATATAAATAAAATTGTTAGTAAATAATTGGAAGTTAAATTAACATTTAAAGGTGATTCACAATTATGTTAATATAAAACGGAAATACTATATGTGAATGTAAATGTGAAATTAAATTATAGTGTAATTTAAGTAATGACTTAAGAATTAATTAATTGAAAATTCAACTTTAAATGAAAAGAAGTTGTATGTTGTTTAACTACATTCTATTTGCATAACTATAACTTACCAAATACTTAAAAGGTTTAAAATTCTAATAAGGATAAGTAGAGAAATAATATACCAGTGTGAGATTGAATAATAAAATGTGAAGATCTATTGATAGTTGTAAATATAAAAGAAATTTAAGCTGTAAAATGAATGATATATATAAGTGAATGAATAAAATTTAAAATTAATGAAAAATAAAATTGGTAAATGGAAACTAATTAAATTTGAATATAACTAAATTTCAATAAACTTGGAAGTGTATGAAATTAAAATTGACTTGGAAATGTATAATTGATTTAGTGTAGATTTTGGATGGATGTTAATGTTTGATATGCATTGGTTGTTAGATGGATGATAACTGATTAAGTAGAATACATTAGTGTTAATGGAATTGAATAAACGGAATAAAATTTAAAAAAAATTAAATTCAAATTTGAAGCAAAGTGAAATTAAATATAATTGAATTCAATTTAAATTGAAGCAAATTGACTTGAATTAAAAATGTGAATGAAACAAACTTGAATAAATTGGAAACAAATTGAATGTAAACCTATTGCATGGATGAATAAGAAAATAAATGACTTTGTGTTTATGATTGTTCTTTAGAAAATTTGAAGTTTTGATGATTTGTACTTTGAAATAATAAAAGCAAATTTTGGAAAAAATCCAAAATTGTCCAATATATGCTGAAATGAAAACAACCATAACTTTTAAATGGCTGAACGAAATTCAACGATCTTGGACTTTTCGAAAAGCTTAGAAATTATAGCACAACTTTTGTTTGGGTAACTTGAGAAAATTCCTTCGTCTACTAGCTTAAAAACTTGAATGTTACTCGCTGTCCTGTGTAAAAATAAGTAAAATCAGTAGTATACATCCTTAGTATTTTCGCCATATCTTTTGACTGGTTTATCGGATTTTGATGATCTTGCACTTTCTGGAAATATAAGAACTTAAGATAAAACTTTTGTTTTAAGTGTTTTGTGTTTTGATGTCATTTAGAAGGTCGAAAACGCGGGTGAACGTCGTTGACCTGCGCAATTCATTGCCCAGGCTGAGGCGTATCCTCTAAGTAAAACGGCCATAATTTTTGAACGTATGGTCCGAATTCGATGATTTTGGACATTTCGGAAAGCCTGAAATAAATGCAACAACTTTTGTTTAGATTCTGTTGCCGATTTTTATCGTTTAGGTGTCCTAAAACTAAGATTTGTTTGCTGTCCTGAAATTGGAATCTCAGTTTTGAAGCTAAATATGTTATATATATGTTGTGTAGGCTAAGTATATCGATATATCTTTATATGAATGGTTCTAACTTAGTTATTGAGTGTTTAGTAGGTGCGGATTGCGCTTGCTTCGCATTTGGAGCTCGCTTTCGCGCTATATTAGCCGTATATGCTCGCTAGCAATATATAAGGTACATATCTCGGATTACATATCGTATTTTTACACTTTTTCCCTGTGGGATGCCTCATCACTTGATGAGATGTATATTTGTGATATATATACTGTTATATTTTTTTTCCGATCGAGCCGCGCAAAGGAGGCTCTGCCGAAATTTTCCGTAAAATCCGGGTGTTAAATTTTTTTTCAAGTTTTAAAATTTTTTATAACTTGTTTTGATTACTAACTTTTAAAGTTAGGAAGCCGTTTGGAGTAACTTAGTGGAAGCATAGTTATGAATCTATAAATGGAATTTCATTGTTTATAAGTGGATAATTTTTAATAAAATATATCAAATGTTGAATTCTTTACTTAGTTCCTTTTCCCTTCTTTTTACTTTTCGGGGACGAAAAGTTTTGAGTGGGGGAGAGTGTAACGACCCGTAAATTCTCGATAATTAAAATAGCTAATTTAATAAGATTTCGTGATTTAATGTTAGAAAAAAATTTGTAAGTCGTTTGGAATAATAATAACTAGAATGAAATGCAACAAGATTTTATCTAAGTTAATTATTTATGAATTGAATAAAATCAATTGAAATGTTATGTAGTCAAAGGTAATTGAATGAATTTGTATTGTATAGGTAATTGTGACACTTGTTTGTAAATAATAAACTTATAAGAAATTAAAAGTTAACGGTGATAATTATTTAAGTTACCTATTCATTTAGTTGGTCGAATTGAATTTGTGAACCAATTGCAATTGAAATGAAAGTTCATATATTAGTTGAGTGCATTATCTCTAACTGCGGATTAATAATAATGTAGAGTTCATTTGATGTAATATAGTAAATCGACTGATAATGAAACTTTTATTTAAAAATCCAATATTGAAATCCGTCAAATATTGAACAATTAAATTGTTTAAATTTAATATTTGGAATTTATTGAATAAATTGAATAACGGGAATTGAATAACTGTTTAGTGAAGATGGTTGTTCTATAATTTGAATTTGTTAAATTTTACAAGTTCGTTTGAATATTTCAAAAGATAGTGATTTAAGAATAATCAATTTGTTTAAATTTAATATTACAAATGTTTGAATAATTAAATTCCGAACTTGATATGATTAATTTGGTATTGAAATTTAATATATGAAAATAGAGTGAATGATTGAAATTTGATTTAATATGATTCAAATTGGTTTTTCAAAGTGAATGTAAGTATATTCGGATTATAATAGGGTTAATAAGATTTTAAAATTGGAATCATTGGATAATTGAATAACGGGTTTAATATGATTAAGAAATGTTTTGTAAAATTTTATTTTGTCATACTAAAGTTAGAATGATGTTGTACAACTTTTAAAATCGAACTAAAAGTAAATTTGTGAAAATTGAATATTTTAATATTTAATTATCGACTGGAAAATAGCCAAATTTTGAACAGTCTCAGAATTGGACGAAACTAGTTTCATCGGATCCGTAATGTCATATTATTGTAAGGTTTCAAATTTCGAGTCAATCGGATTTGCCGTTTGTCCGGGGCGAGCCCAAACGCACATAAATTTGATTAATCGGTTTAATTTAAATTTGATCGTTTATTACCGTAACTCACACATATGATCGAATTAGCCTCCGAAACCAATTCCATTGTGTCCGGAACGTGGGGTAAACCTTAGAAACGCCTGCCGGCACGCTTCGTTTGGAGTTCAAATTTTTTTCGGTGAATAGTGTTTTTGCAATTTTCTATAAAAGGACCCATCCTCATCCATTTGCTCCAAACCCTAACTCTTTTTGACCAGCCGCCACTTTCATTTCAATGGCCAGAAAATTTCGAAACTTCTTCCTCATTTTCCTCTCAATCCATCAACAATTAGCAAAAACTCTCAACTACAAAGTTGTAGAGGGCATCAAGATCTAGCTATCCAACGGTGGAGATCGGAAACGGAGCCACGGATTGACAGCAAAACGTGATGGAAGCAGCTGCGTTTTTCCCGCAATTCGAGGCGGAGGATGAGGCCGAGCTTGGAGCTATTTGGGGTGAAGGTGGAGTAAGGCGGTGGCTTCGAAGTGGTGTAACCTGATCGTCTTCAAGTGGAGCGTGGTGGTCGCGTTAATTCGAAAATTAACGGCGGCTATGGGTTACTGGATTCGCGTGTGAACGAAGAAGAAGGGGAAAGGAGAAGTGCAGCCTGGATTCAATTGCCTGAAAGGGACGGCTAGGATTGGTTAGGGTAATAATAAAAAAAATAAGTTGTTAATATTTGTGTAAAATAATTGTATGATCTTTAAACTGCTATAACTTGTTCATGCGAGGTCGGAATTCGACGAAACTTTTTGTGTTGGAATCGTTTCGACGAGTACTACGCTTTGGAGATGGATTGGAATCATTGGGAACTAGAGAAAATTTTGGGTCAAATCGAACGTCGTTCGATTTGATTTAAAATTGTAAAATCAAGGTGAGTGTTTTATAACGCTCACACCGTACTAAATATCTTTATGCTAGTTAAATTGACATTATGAAGTGATATGAATTTTATTTGTCGTTGTTTGATATAAATTTAATTGTCATATAGCTTGTTATTTGAATTAACCGTTGAAAATTTAAATTGACAGTTAAATTGAAATTAAAATTTAATTGCGATTAAATTACCTGACATTGATAACTATGAAATTGCTATGAATTGTATTGTCTATTGGATGATTTATTTCGATGGATGCTATTGGTTGATATTTAAATGTTTGGATGCTTATTTGCTTATATATAACCTGTTATGCATACATATGCCACTATGATTGATTTAAGTGATATATATATTCATCCCTGACATTCAATTGAAATAAATAACTACTTGGCCATAGGATAGAAAATTATATACGGACACCGAATTGGCTAAATTAATAATTTTTTGAAATCGTCAATTTGAAATTTATTTAAATGTTTTGATTTAAAAGTTATAAATAGAAATCGATTTATAAAAATCGAATTTATCGAAAAATTGCGTGGAATGTTGAAATAAATTTTGGTTAAAAGGAATTTTGCTAAATAATTAAGTTGAGACTTTGAAATTTGAAATTGGATATGATTGAATGTCGAAATTTGATTTGTTTAAAGATTTAACCTTAATTCGAGCTTTGAATATTACTAAGTAAAAGTGATATAAAAATGATATTTTGAAATCGAGCTTGGAATTGAACCATATTTGAAATTTGGATTTAAACTTGAATATTGATGGAAAATTTGTTAAGTGTTATAAATGGATATTTTGAAATCAAGCGCCAAATCGATAAAAATTGAAATTGAATAAATTGAAGGTGAATGTAGAATTGAATTGATTTGAAGTTAAAGTTGACGTTGTTTTGAATTGAAATCAAAATTGAATCGGTAGAATGGAAATTGAAAGTGATTTGAATTGGGAAGTTATAAATTGAAATGGATTGGTTTTGAAGCTGTTTTATTTGTTTTCCAAATTACTCGGTTATATAAACCATTTTGGATACTTAAACTGTTTTAATCTATTTTAAATCTACTTAACCCGATTTAAATTATTTTAAACTAATTTATCTATTTCACATCCATTTTAAGAGTTTAAGTATTTTAAGTATTTTAATTATTTAAACTACTTTTAAACTACTTAAAACTATTTTTCTAAAATTCCAAACTGGTTAATAAGGTGAAATGTTTATGTCTAAATCTTGAATTTAAATACAAATTGAGTTAAATGAAGTTGCAACCTAAATTGAAATTCGAAATGATCTTGAAAATCGAAATGAGATATTGATGCGAAAAATGATTTTTGAAACGGAATCTTACATTTGAATAGATACGATGATATTTGAAATGGACTTGTTTTTGAAGCGAATATGATATTTTGATATCAATTATGAATCGATTTGAAATGTAAAAGAGCCAACGCTGTAATAATACGTAGTTATTAAAGAGACCGGGATCGGATATGGACATACTCTCTGTCGATACCGAAAACCACTTTAATAACTATTATACGCGGAGTGTTGATCCAGAATGAAGTGGATTGTTTGGTAAACGCGTTGACTGAAGAAAGAGAACGATATTGGATGACCCCTGACATGACTAAAACAGGAGCCGCGCCGGGCCATTGAGGTTTGCCACCTCTAGTGGACACGCTTCTTCGATACCATTTCTATTACATTTGTGATGCGATTTGGGTGCACCCCTTGATTTGGGAGTGTTGTTTCGCGGTGTTGGGGTGGCTGCTGGCTATGCCCAACATCAGTCCGGATCACGCAACTACTAGTATCCTAGTTGGTATCGCCTCATGTACCTTGTCATGCTGATTATCCTATTCGCGACCACTACGTTTTGATTTGTACCTTGAGTATATGGATTGCCCTCTGGTGACTTCCGGTTTTGGGGAAACTACGGTCTTGTATATGCTTTTGGGAATGTAAAATGTGTTAAGGGGGATTATGGTAACGCCTTAACACTATTTTGATACTTTATATTACTGATAGGCATTATCTACTTAGCGTACATTAATACATAGTAGATTGTTTAACGGTTCCTTAAGAGATGGAAAATCCCGTAACATCTCTTGAGTTATTGCACGCACGTTGACACTGGATATGAGATGTCAAACCCCGTAAACATCTCTGACGCCGTTACACTCATATTTATTTACGATTGATTTAACTTTCATAAGGATATTTTAGTCTTGACTCGAGTGTTTTGTCTTTTCATTACGCTCGGGTCAGTCTTCAGTTTTTTAGATTTTTGAAGATCTATTCTGGAGGATGAAGACGAAGATTTGGTATACTATTACTATTATTACCCTTGCATCATGCTATCTGCTGCATTATTTTATTTGTTCTGTCGTATATGTATAACTCTGATAAATGTTGTATAAATAATTGTCAAAGTATAGTAAACAACTTCATGAACTGTTTATTTGACTATTATATTTTATCGTTCCGCTGCGAGATTCTGTATTGTTTCATTTCCTTTATTTCTCTTTCCTCTTCTTTTCTTATTTACCCCAATAACCCTCTGCCCTTTTGAATGGTTTGGAATCGACATGTGTATTTGTTCGTCGGTTTAAACTGTCCAAAAAGGCGGGTCGTTACACGGGCTCACCAATAGCCTATCCTTTTCTCAATAGATTCCTTTCTATACATAACATTATTTTAGTCTTACCTGTGATGAAGCCCTACACACTAGAATTTTGGACTAAATTAGTTAGGGGCTAATAGCTAATGTATAGGGAGTGACCCTATACCAGTCTCATTTGGTATTCTAATATATGATTCATCTTTACTTAGGGTAATCTTCCCTTAAAATTTTCCTTGAAAACCTTTTTCCTTAAATTGATTTAAACCTTTAAATCATACTTTAAACAAGGAAAATATACCCTATGCTTTACTCAAATCACCATACCATGTTATACCTACTTTACTCAAAACTTTGTTGACGAAGACATTTTACCTCTGAAAGTACCCCTTTCGATCCCATTGAAAGTCCAATTGAAAGTATCCCTTTCAAAACCAAGTAAACCCTTTATAATATTGGCCGAAAGGCCAAACATTCCTTTCGAAATCATTCATAATCACCTTTCGAAAACACTGAAAATCCTTCCTTTTGAAAGCTTTAAGACCTAAGACATCCCATCTTTAAAACATTTAAACATTGCCTTTCGAAACCATTGGAAACCTTCCACTTAAAACCTTTCGAAAACATTGGAAACCTTCCTTCAAAACCTTTCGAAAACATTGGGAAACCACCTCTTTGAAACCTTCTTCTTAAACCTTTCGAAAGCATCAAAATCCTCTTCAATCATCAAACCTTTCAAAAGCATTTGGATTCAAGTAAAACATGTGGAACAACCTTTTGAAACTAATAAAAACTATACCTTTTGAAACCTTTGGCTTCTACCTTCAACAGAGAAAATGGATCATAAAACATTTAGGTCAAATGCACTCTTTCGAAAGTAATTAATAAGTAAAAAATTGATGGTGTTGAAACTATTCCCTTCAAAAGCAATGGGGATACAACTTGGTTTTTAAGAACAAAGTAACCATTTCGAAGGCATTGCTTCGAAAAGTAGAAAGTGGCAGTAAAGGGGTTTTGACCACTTCGAAAGCATTTGCTTAAAACAAAGGTGCAACCTATTTTGAAACCTTTCCTTCAAAACATTTGATTCAGTCAAAAGCCAAACAAAGTCGAAAGCATTCCTTTCAGAAACAAAGCAGGTGCACATTCATTTGAAAGCAAAGTAGCGCTTCGACCCTATCGGAACCTATAACATCCCCCCCACTTGGAGGCCTGAAACTAAGGCTATGGATGCTACAGTAATCCATAGTTGTTAATTCTTGGAGATCAAATATGACGATATTAGAAACATTGATACACAGAAACACAAGAATATGGAAGAATTTTAAACAACAAATAAAAATCCAAATTCCAATTCAAAATATTTCCATTTAAGTACATAATCCCATTTGCAGACCACATTCAGATAATATATAACAACACAATACGCCATAGCGACATATGAAGATGCCCTCTTGGTTGATTAGAGTACAACTAAGGCAGTAAAACAATTTGCCTTTATAATCAAACTACAGCGGAAATAAAATAACTTTAGATAACTATCTGCCTCTTGCACTCCTTAGGAAGCTTTATTCGTCAAAATGAAAACCCGGAAAACCTTTATCCCTAAAGCTACTCAAAATGTACCGAGTACCCGAGAGTTTAAGGGGAAAATAAAACTTCGAGTCGGACAAAAAGCTTTGGTATGAATAGTAATCTACCATCTCAAACCATTTGGATAACTAGTGAGACCACGTCGCATAACGGAATGGGTTTTCCCCTTACTAATATCGCAAAACATTTACAAAATCATATATCGTGCTTCCTGCATCCACAATGGTTAAAAACATAGTATTCCAAAATATTATGATGATATGCAATAAAAATAAATAGGTTCTGGATTGCCCATCCCCATTCACTCTGACTATCTGTCTCAGTTATAGTTTCTAGGTTTACTTTTAACCTTTTAAATGTTTATGGACTATTAGTCCAAGTATATAGTTTTCATGGGATCACTAAAAACCTTTTGGTAACTCCAATATCATATTTCTTATCCTAGTTTTTATGGGCTAACTAGGAACCTATTGGCTGACATCCAGATATAGTTTTCATGGGCTAACTACAAACCTACTGGCCTCTGCCATTATCAAATCATAGTTTTCATGGGCTGACTATGAACCCATTTGTCCCTGCCAATATCATACAGTTTTCATGGGCTTAATGTAGACCTATTGGCTTCAGCCAATATCTTTAAATAAATAAAAAATTAACATCTGTTAAGTTATATTCACTACTGGATCGACCTAACTGGCTATTCTGCCCTTTCCCTAAAATACAGTTGTGGGTTGAAAAAAATGTGAATAATACATCAAAATCTTTATTTATTTATGCCATGGTTTTTCCTTAAAATTGAGAGTGGGTTATTTGTTTTGAAACCTAACTTTCAAAACCCTTGGATGACCTCCTTCAAAAGTATAGAAGTACTCTTTCTAAAACTCTAAGTATATACCTTTCGAAACCAATAAGACCTTACGATGGCATCAACAAAACGTCCTTTAAAACATAGGTTTCGAAACAAATGAAACACCCTTTCGAAAGCATTGGGTTCTACTCCTAAACACCATTTGGGTCAAGATGGTTGTATACAAAAGTATCTCTTTCAAAACCAACAAAAACTAGATTGGAGAAAGATTGATGGTGAGAAAAATTTAAAACTTCGATAGTCTAGGTCGAGACCCCTTTCGTTTCCATCTCATTTGATACCCCAATCCCTTCCGAAAGCAATCAAGAAAAAGGTTTGGTTTGAGGAACAACAAGGGCAACCCTTCAAAAAACATTTCTATACAATCATGATCGAAAGATAAACTAACAGTCAGGCTTCGACTAAGTTGAAATCAACCCCTTTCGAAAGCTTTTGTTTAAAGAAAAGGAACCCCCTTCGAAAGCTAGTACTTTAGTATTAACATGGAAACTTTCTTCGAAAGCTACACAATCACCCCTTCGAAAACGACCATTTCGACTAAGGTGAAAGCTCTTAAATAAAACAAGGCAAGGATTTAACATACGAAAATAAAACAGGGTTTCGACCTCGTCAGAAGCTTACCCTTCGACACGAAAGCTTCTGCCCATCTTCCAACCCACTATGTACCTTCCAGAAGACACCATGTGTATTGTTTTTGATTATGAGGGTTTCAACCATTATGGTTTCGACTCTAATGGGCCAGAATCAAAGGGGTCGGATGGTACCTTTCCAATAAAGGTGAAACAATTATTTTCCGATTTAAAGGCTGAATCATTGCAACTTTAAGTAATTTATGTTTAACAACTTGTCTAGTTGTAAAATACAGATTGGTTGCCATAAAACTTTTCAATTACTTTTACTTCCAACACCGTTGCATTTATTCAGATCCTAAAGTAAAGGATTTAAAAGTTATAATCTTTCCAAAACCGACATTTTTCACAAAAGCCCTTTCTTTAAAATAGTTTATTTCACTAAATAAATCAGTTGGGAAAAATCCTTAAAATCATAGAAATTCGAACTAATCATGTAATTTAACATACTAAAATTTTAGATCCAATTTCCTGAAATTCACAGAATAAATATTTAACTCGATTTTATCATATTTTCCATCAAAAATTCATAATAAAACTTCCACAACTTAGAAAATTCTGAAAATTAGAACCCACCTCCAAAATTATGTTTTACTTAACATAATATTTTTCCACGGCATTTTAAAACCAATATATCATGGTTCTACCCTTAAAACCATATGGATTACATATAATTTAATGGTTCAAATCAAACAATCCATAAATTCGAGCATACCATCATCCAATATATCATGAAATAAAATAAGTATTCAAACCTAAAATCACATGATTATAAAACCAAAAGAGATGGTAAGAATTATTATTCATTTAAGGAACTAGAGATTTGATGTTGATTAATCCTTCATAGTTTGATTCTTAGCTTTGGATTGAAATTTCTCCTTCTTCTTCCTTGTTAATGGCCAGCTTTGATTTAGGTTTTAGATTTTGTGACCGTGAGAAAAAATGAAACGTGAGTGGATATAGAGAAGGGTAATAGCCGTGTAAAATAATAAGGAGGCTATTCTACTAATATACCCATGTGTAACTGAATTATTTCATAAATCGAATTAAAGCCCATTTATCTAGTTAATAAGCACATCCTACTATGTAATTTATTCAAATCTCAATCTCGTTATCATCATTATATTTAATTTATCTAATTAAATTTTCTAAATAATGTTATCAAAAATAGGGATGCTACAGGCTCCACCCTTAAAGAATTTCATTCTCAAAATTCAGCAAGGACTAAATACTAAACTTAGTAATCATCTTTAACAACTTTTAACAATCATATCAGTCTAACTAACTAGCAACAATATATATAAAACTAAAATAGACATACCCTCAAAGCAAATCAGGATAAGCATCTCTAATACTGTCTACTGGTTTCCAAGTACAGTCCTTCTTGTTGTCGCTCCACTGAACTTTCTCCAAATTGATTGTCATGTTTCTTAATCTTTTTTCAGCCCTAGCTAGAACTCAAACTGGTTGTCTAACAATAGTCAAATTAGGCTCTACCACTAAGTCATCCAACCCTATCGGAGGAATAGTAGTCTCTAGATCATGCACATACTTGCGGAGATGAGACACATGGAATACATTGTGGACATCTGCCAAACTGCTGGCAACTCTATTCTGTATGCGAGCTTTCCAATCCTCTCTAAAATCTGGAATGGGCCAACATATCTTGGGTCTAACTTTTCCGACTTTCCAAATCATATCACACCCTTCATAGGTGATACCTTAATGAAATCCTTATCTCAAACTAAGAATTCTAGGTCTTTACGCCTCTTATCCACATAACTCTTCTATCTAGACTGAGCTTTCTTCATCCTCTTTCGGATTAACTCAGTTTTCTCTAGCGCCTCACTGACCAAATCTGGACCTAGGACTAATCTTCCTCCAGTCTCCAACCAACATGCGGTTGATTTACATGGTCTTCCATACAAAGCTTCAAACAACGCCATTCCTATACTATTCTGATAAATGTTATTATAGGAAAACTCAGCCAAATGTAGATGATCTTCCCATGATCCATCAAAATCCAATACACAAGCCCTCAATAAATCCTCGAGTATTTTGTTGACTCTCTTTTTCTGCCTATCTGTCTGAGGTTGATATGTAGTACTCATACTAAGCTTGGTAGCCATTGCCTCATGTAGACTCTTTTAGAATTCACTAGTAAACAAAGCATCGCTATGATCGACTATACTACTACGAACTCCATGCAGTCTAACTATATTCTTCATGAACAACTTAGCTAAAACAAGTGCATCCTAGTTGACTTAACTGGAAAGAAATGGGCATTCTTGGTAAATCTGTCCACTATAACCCATATACTTTCATTTCCTTTATTTGACCTTGGCAACCCATCTATAAAATCCATGGATATCGAATCCCATTTCCAAACCGGAATCTCTATGGTTGAAGCAATCCATTCGAGCTTTCGATGTTTAGCTTTCACTTGTTGACTGTTTTCACACTGTCTAACCCAAAATCCAACATCCCTCTTTATTCCTTCCTAATAGAAGCTCCTCTTCATGTCGTGATACATCTTGGTTCCTCTAGGATGAATCGTAAACTTGGATCGATGACATTCTCCAAGATCTTCCTTCCTTAAATCCCCCACATTCGAAACACACAACTGTCCCTTCTTTCTTAGCCATCTTCTAGTCAAGGCTAAAATACTTTAAATCATCGATCTCTATTCTAACCTCAAGTCTACTAATCCTTTAGTTAGTACAAGGTCCTCCATTTTCTTAGAAACAATTCTCAATCAGTACTGGTCGGACTTCCAAACAAGATAATTTGACGTAACTCTAACTAGAACTAGTAGTTGATCTTAATTGCGCTCCCCAACTAGCTAAGGCTTCCTAATCTTTCCATTCTGTCAACATAGATAATACCACATTCTGATATTTTCTACTAAGAGCATCTGCTATCTCATATTCGACTCCTTCGGAGAGAATAAATGCCATAAAGGCTTATCATCGGTATAAAGCCGAAACCTCTCTGCTAAGAGATAATGTCTCTAGATTTTCAATGCGAAAATCGCAGCATCCGACTTCAAATAATGAGTAGGATATCTTACTCCATGTGGTCTAAGCTGCTTGGATGTGTAGGCAATGAACTTACCATTCTACATCAACACTGCTCCTAAACCAGTACCACATGCATCGATGTATACCATCAATCCTTTGTTTTCATCTGGAACTACTAACACAGGTGCATTGATCAACAAATGCTTTAACTTAAGGAATGCTTCCTCACATTTGTCAGACTAAACAAACTTCATCTCCTTTCTGGTCGGCTTAGTTAAAAGTACTGCTATCTGTGAGAAATCCTTAATAAATCTTTGATTGTGGCTAGCAAGTCCAAGAAAACTTCTAATCTCAATCACCATCTCCAGTCTCTTCCAATTATTAACAACCTCAATCTTACCTGGATTGACTGACAACCCTTTCTCTAAAACAACGTGATCGAGAAACTTAATTTCTTTCTTCAAAAAATGACATTTGATAAACTTTGCTTTTAGCTGATTCTGCCTCAACATCTCAAGCACTACTCTAAGATAAACTTCATGCTCCCTCTCATCCTTAGAGTATAATAGGATGCCATCTATGAACACCAGAACAAATCTATCCAAGTACTCTTGGAAAACTCGGTTCATCAAATATACAAATAAGGCAAGTGTGTTTGTCAATCCAAATGGCATCTCCAAACACTCATATAAACCATATCTAGTTTGAAATGCTGTCAAAGGAATTCCATCCTTCGCCACTCTTAACTAATTGGAAACCCATCGCTAAGTCTAATTGGGAGAATACTTTGTCTCCATTCAATTGATCGAACAGATCATCTATTCTGGGTGAAGGATATTTATTCTCTATTGACTTTTCATTCAGCTTACAATAGTCAACGCACATCCCTAATGACCCGTCCGATTTCTTCACAAACACTGCGGTCACTCCCCAAGGTGAATTGCTTGGTCTGATAAAATTCTTCCCTTCTAGATCCACTAACTACACCTTCAATTCTTTCATTTCAGTTGGTGTCATTTTTCTTGGTGATTTGCTCATAGGTTCAGCTCCGGGCATAAGATCTATTCTAAACTCAATAGCTCTCTTAGGGAGTAATCTAGTGACTGGCTCAAAGACATGTAGAAAGTCTCTTGCTATCCGAACCTGACTTAAATCATCACCTTTCTCCATAGCGTTAAGCAAAGCACTAACACTTTGGTCGGTATTCTCTACTGAGAATATCACTATCAGGGTGTCCCAGTGATATTTCCCTATCATGGAAGAATATTCTAGCCTCATACCTACCCAACCAATCCATTCCCAAAATGATTCTGAAGTCTACGAAATCAATAACATACAAGCTATATACAAACTTATGGCCTAACAATTCAAGTTCTAACTGGTCACATCTCAACCATAGAGTTGCATACCCTCCTATAGGATTCGCAATCCATAAGGAGTTAACAAGATAGGTGGGTTCTGGCACAAATTATCAACCAAACTCTGAGATATAAATGAATGTGATGCGCCAGTATCAAAAAATACTCTAATTGGAATAATCTAAATCAAAAGCGTACCTTCCATTTTATCTTTGAAAGTACCCCTTTCGATCCCATTGAAAGTATCCCTTTTAAAACCAAGCAAACCCTTTATAACCTAGGCTGAAAGTCCAAAACATTCCTTTCGAAATCATTCATTATCACCTTCCGAAAACATTAAAAAACCTTCCATTCGAGAGCTTTAAAACCATAGACATCCCATCTTTGAAACACTTAAGCGTTGCCTTTCGAAACCATTAGAAACCTTCCACTCAAAACCATTTGAAACCATTGAAAACCTTCCTTTAAGACCTTTCGAAAACATTAGGGAACCATCCCTTTGAAACCTTCTTCTTAAAGCTTTCGAAAGCATCAAAATCCTTTTCAAACATCAAAACTTTCGAAAGCATTTGGGTTCAAGTAAAACATGTGGAACAACCTTTCAAAACCAATAAAAACTATACCCTTCGAAACCTTTAGGTTCTACCTTCGACAGAGCAAAATTGTCATAAAACATTTAAGTTGAAAGCACTCTTTAGAAAGCAATTCCTAAGTAAAGAAGTGATGGTGTCGAAACCATTCCCTTCGAAAGCAATGGAGAAACGACTTGGGTTTTAAAATCAAAGTAACCCTTTTGAAGGCATTGCTTCAAAAGGTAGAAAGCGGCAGTAAAAGGGGTTTCAACCCCTTCCAAAGCATTTACTTAAAACAAAGGCGCAACCTATTTCATAATCTTTCATTCAAAACAATTGATTCAGTCAAAAGCCAACGAAGTTGAAAGCATTCCTTTTGAAAGCAAAGCAGACACATTTTCATTTGAAAGCAAAGTAGCGCTTCAACCCCATTGGAACCCCTTGTTTCGACCCAATACCTTTGGCCTATGTCCAATTTGCTACGTACCAAGTATCTGATACCTTACGCATTAGTTTCAATGGTGATGAAGGCAGAGCACTAGGTCGAAACCTGGGTGCCGAAAGTGGCAAAACATGTATAAAGCATGTAAAATCTGATTTTAACTTCAAAGAGAAATCTTTTCAATAACCTACTTTGTTTGTTAAAATATTACTGGTTGCAAATTTTATTTTCTAAAGTGCTGCCAAAATTTCAAAAATAAACAATTTAATTTATTTACAAAATATCTCTTCTCTTTTTGTAAATATATAAAACGGTTAAGTCCGAAATGTTAAATAATTTTATTTATCTATTAAAACACTTAGGAAAATTGTAAAAAAAATTCAAAAATTCAATTTTGTTTTTGTTTTCTAACATATATTAATTTCAGACCCAAAACATAAATAATTTAGCTGTAAATTATTTTAAACCAAATATTCATTTTCTTCACTAAAAGATTATTATTAAATTCACATAAATTTAGAAAATTATGAAAATCGAAATCCATCTCTATAATATCATTTCTATTCTAGATCTAAAATCATAAGGCATTTGGATGTAATTTAATAAGTTTTTGACGTCAAAACTTATCATAAAACCTATATGAATAAGCATAAATCATCAACAAGCATATATGAACATCTACTCATTCAAAACATGGTATAACCTTGCGAATAATTTAGGAATAGCCTTAAAACTGACAACAATAGAAAATATGAGAAGTAGTCATTATTCATATTTAGCTTTCAGATTAAGGATTTGAGATTTGAGATTGAATTAAGTTGCTTAAGCTTTTCCTCTTGAAATCTTGCTTATCTACTTCTTATTATCCCATAATGGTGGCCGACCTCTCTTTTGTTTTTGATTATGAAAAGAACCTGTAAAATGAAGGTGTGAGAGTTTTGGGTATAAGGATAATACTTAATCCTATATTGCCCTTGTTTATTTCCTAACATTTTATTCCATTTCAATTTGCTTAGTTCATTTGTTAACATGGCACGACTACCCTTACTAATCACAAATCTCAATCCTTTAACCTTTCTACATTATTTCATTTAATTTAACTAATTAAATGTTACTAAAAATTAGGGTCGTTACAAGAGCCGATAGTGCCTCCGGATTGTGTTTGAAGGGTCTATGAGTAGGTGTTCCATGCACTAGCAAAGTCGGCCAGCTTAGCAAAGTTGAACCATGCCATTGCAAATAAAAATGAAAAGTAGTTAGTCAATCATAAAATCATAAAGCTAGAAAAATGATAAGGCTACATACAGCAAGGCAAACTTGATGGATCTACCCTTTATTTGTCCCTGACATCTCCTCTAAACTAGGGGCAGGCAGGGAGACCTTATGTCAGTATTGCTAGTTTTTACTCCCTTGGAAGTTTATGTGTCGTGGGAATGGTGTAACAACCTTCTCCAGAATAGGCCTAATTTTCGACCTAATTATAGCCCATCCATCCTTAGGTCCATTCCAAAGCTGACCGTTGGTTGATAAAACTGATAAAATAAACAATATATGGAGCTATCTATCTATGCTTTTAGGATCTCATAGTAGAAAGAGATAAAATATAATAATAAAGTAAGAACATATTTCACACATTTCCAAGTCTCAAAAATAAAATAACCTACATATCCATAACATAATGTCTCAAAATAGAATATCAAAAAAAAAAAATCTAAACTCTGGGTACATTAGGATAAATCATAAACATGAATAAATAGCTGTACTACCACCGGTCTTCACTGCTTTCTTCGTAATCTCATTAGCATTGGCTGTCCTAACATGTGTGTTATAATAAGGAAGGAGTCAAAACAACAACATCCGATGAATAAAATCTCAAGTCTTACCATAATAGTACTTTTAGCAGTATCATTTAGATAAGCATTATGTCTTATGCATTTTATACTATATCTTTCTGAGTATAACTCCAACTGTAAGACAACGACTCTCCCAAACGTATCTTCAACTGTAGGTCAATGGACCTTTCCATTCTAACTTTGAACCAGGGTGCAATGCAACTAGAACATATTAGGTCCAGTGATCCATCTCCGTGAACCATATCCTAACGATACGAGAGAAAGTACCTAAGTCACTTAAGATATTTTTAAATGGGAAATAGGCAGACTTTGCCCATTTAATACCTACACCCTAAGTAGATCCCCAATGTTTAATACCTAGCCCAAGGTGAACCTCTTTCTAGTACTTCCTAGATGACATCGTAAGAAATCCCATAAGGCTATCTAATACTTCTTAAATGGGGAAGAGGTAGACCCTCCAATAGCCAATTACTACCTCAACCCCATAGCGGACCCCCTCTAAAGATTTCCACTACCACAACTAAAAGATAATCCTAACCATTTAATACATCTTGAATAGGAAAGATGCAGATCCTACATAGCCATTTAATACCTCCAACTCTGAAGAAGGCCCATCCAGGAATATCCATTCTATGACTTGTAACCCAAATCGTGATGTCTTACATTAGTTCAACTATTTGTAGGTACTAGTAGTTGGGCAGGATTACTTGATAGAATTAGGACTGAACTCACATCCACTGTGGGTACTTTTAGACGAAATCTTACATAAATTCCAAAGTGACATTGTTGGCAGCCAGATTAGCTGGGCAGACATCTATGTACTTTTATCTGACCTCACATCAATTTAGCTTAGTCGTATTTTCGCTCTCCATCCTTACGAAATTATATTAACATATATGTATAACACACACACAAAAAAAAATATACCTCACCCGCTTTACACATTAAGGCAGTACAAGGAAGATTCCTTATTTCGCCATTAGTTATGGATTTGTTTCCATAATTTTCCTTAACTTCCTGTTTATATGGTTTATCGTTATTTGTTAACATAATTATTTAACGTTACATCTTATATGTTATTATTATATCCATATTTAACACCTAATTAGTTTTTATCAAATTCCTAGGTGTTCGTAAAAGTATTTCTATACTAAGATTTTCACTTCCTATTTGATTTGTTAAGATAATTTAAATGTATTAATTCCCATATCTAGACAAGTCCCTTGTCCATTACAACAGTTTATAAAATACCTAATATCACAACTTAATTAGCTAAACTAATTAGACTTGCATATAGATTCAAAAAAAATAGAGTCAAAACATCACACTTATTTTACATTAACATAGTAGAATTAACGCTTTTCTTACAAGGGAGAAAAACTTTACAATTTAAATCCTTATATATTGTTTGACTCTTAAATGGATAAGGTCGAAGTGAAAAAGGATTCACATTTATTTTCAATATAGAAGTAGATAGCCCAAACCATGAATGGGATAAAAACCCATGCTTTGCATGTCTTTTACTAAATATTTTTAGAATCCTTTGTCATAACAAACATAAATTGGGAAGTGACGGTTGAATACAACATAAATTATTCATATAGAAAATAATAATGGATTAAATTCTACCATATTAACATAAAACAAACAAGATTCCAACAAATTCCAGGATTAATGTTCTTTAAGAGAATTTTTGGGTCTTATATCTAAAGTTTCGCATACAAAATTCACCAAGATGTAAAAAAAATCCAAATATTAACTACAAACTACTATAAAAAGAAAAACTAAGATTTCCACTTGCAAATAGCTTTTTCTTGAATTCCGTTAGATTTATTTTCACGTTAACGCCAATCTCTTCCTCTAGTTTTCTTATTTTTAATTGTATAATATATAACAATTCATTTGTATATAGATTAGGTTCAAAATTCAAAGTCTAGGAAAGAATAGAAATAAACATATATGTAAAATTCATTACCTTTTTTCCTTTAGTTAAATTAATCTCTTCCCTAATGCTTGAATCTTTTATTTTGGAATTTAAAAGTATATTGAGGAGGAACGAAACTGATAGAGTTTTGTTAGTGTGCTTATTTTTCTTGTGAATAAAAGTGAAGGGACTAATCATTTATTTGTAATAGTTAGAACATGCCTAGATCGTATGATCAAAATATATTTAATTCAGGTCGTTTGGGCTATAAGAAACCCCTGTTGATTCAACTCAAACGGTCGACCTGTCATCTTTGGTAGTCAACCGCTAGCGGTCGACCGGTGTAATGACCCGCCTTTTTGGCCCCTAAATGTTAACACTAATACATCCATGGTATTTACATATCGAGTACTCATGTGCCAAAAAGACAAATTATTAGGGTAAATAAAGTGAAAAGGAAACAGAAGAAGAAAGTAAAAACACAACATCAGAATCTCATGGTGGAATGAAACATATAATGTCAAAATTATAGTACAAAATGCCACTGTAATATACACAGCATTTCAGATGTACAATCCTAATATTGTCATCGGCCTGGATAATTATAACAATCTATCCTTATAATTGCTGAAATATACATACTAGTTACGAATCAGAAATAAAAATATTACGGTAGGTAAACATTCAGCTCATCCAAACAATATCTAACTAAAGCCTATTTTTCTCAAACTGCTCAGAAGAGAACTCGAGGAATTTTTTTGAAAATAAAACCATAAGTTAAACAAAAGTTAGGTATGAGAAACTCAAGAAACATGTGCCCACATAACAACACAATTCAAGACAAACCGAATCATCGGAATGGTTTTCCCCTCATAAGAGCCAAACCATCTAATAAGTATATATAGCAATATAATAGATAATGTCTAGCGTGTAGAATATAAATCAAAATATAGCCATGATGCTTATATTGGTCACATCATGATAATAAAGAGTGTACAATCAAAATCATTGAGTTTCGTTTGCTACATGGATTTTCGTTGGAGGTTCCCTCAATACATCGAGAGCGAGCCTCATGTCAAAGGTCAAAGATATCCTTCCGAGCATTGTATATCTCTAGATAAATGTACCATAGAATAAACATAGCTGGTCCATGCCTTAACATGTGGCACCGAGCATCATCGCTCTCGCTCGCCATCCAAAAGCATCTCTAGAATAGAGCTGATACACCCCTAGGTTAGCTAAACTCTTCGGCTATGCATCCTACTCTGGTTTCTATCATTATTGATAGTGAAGTCACGTTTAACATCTCAATACACGAGTCTTCATAACTCGAACGGATCTCGAATCTCTCTCTAGATTCCAACATCTCGAACAGATCTCGAATCTCTCTACGGATCCTAGCATCTCGACCAACTCACGAATCTCCATCTGGATTCAAGCATTAGTCCTCCGATGTATGCTAATGTCGTTCTTTCTCTTGGGATCACCCTCAAGATAGATAGTACCTCATGATAACATCATTCAAAATGTTAACTCCGACCTATCCCTTGGGCTTAACCCTAAGATAGACATTGTAACTCCATACATTTTTCTTTAAAACTACTTCCCAAAACATAGAACATGTATATCGGTTTTAAAGTGGTTACTATTTCAAGACATTTAATATAAGTACACTCCCCCGCTTACCGAATGGTTCAAAAACAATTAATTGTGTTTTGACTAATTTAACTTCGGTTCTCCTAGAAATAAATCGACAACGCATAAGGGCAGAGATCATCTCTTATTCGAATGGATTTCCTTATTTTGTTCCTAGAACAGAAAGATGAGTTTATACATTGGGTATAGCATCACCAAAGATAACTATACCATACAATTCTCATGTTTCTTTTAGATATTTCCTAATTTAATTTTGGTCAAATTTAACAATAATAAGAACGATGGCATATGGAAACCAAGTCTTGTATACTTATCATGTTTCCGTTCTTCATAACTTATACCATCCCTTAGTTAAGAGTGAAGCCAAGTTGGTTAGAGCAATGGTTGCATCAAAGCGATGCCTAAACATTTCATTCTTGACTCTTAGAAATAGAAAAGGTCTTCCTTTTCAGCTTTTAGTGCTAAATATAGGATTAAGTACTTTTCATAAACAACTAAACACACAGGCACGATTGAGTCACACAAAGCACGATATAGTCACATCGGCAATTTCTATTTTTGTTTAATTAATTCTTTTTTTAACTAAAACTTCTTTTACCAAATAATTGCTTCCTTTAGAAGTAAGCAAACTATATATAGGAGCCCTCATTGGGGGATCTCGAATACATATGTTCTAAAATCAAGAGACGATTCAGACGAATGAGTACTGCTTAGGGATCTCAAATAGTATGAATACATGATGCTTCTATTCACTTCCTTTTTTTACTTGTATATGTATTTATATACTTTTATAAAAGATATATACATATGCACTACCATTTCACTAGTTATTTATATTCTTTTCAATACTCCAGAATTTATTCATATGCTTATCTCAAATGGTATAAGAATGTTCACAAATCTTTGACAAAATTTCTTACTTCACAATATAATCAAAGAGATCAAAAACAAATGTTACTTAAACTTGTTACTATATACCCCTTCTCTTTTAGAAGTTAAACCTTTACTTAACATAACCTTTTTCCAAAATATACCATGCAATTCATTATCTTTAAAATTAACTTTTGCAAAGATCTAAGTGCATTCACAAGTCTATTCAAAAGTGTTTATAACAAATTTTACTTAAACATTGTCACTACAAATCGAAGATCATTTCACTAGTACTATCTTTAAAACATTCTTTTTAAAGACCTAATTATATTCTTAAGTATAATCAAAAGGTTTAAAAACAAATGTTTCGTAAATATTGTTTACTATAAACCTAAAACAATGTGTACTTAACATTATCTTCAAAACAATCTTTTTAAAGACCTAAGTATACTTATTAACAAGATAATACGCTTTTAATTATCTTCTCAAAACCATTCATTATAGCAAAGTGTTATAATCATAACCACTTATAATTAATAAAAATACATTTAAACTTGAAACAACTTTTAAAATATTCTATTACTAAACATTCTTAAAAATATCTCATAAAAACAATTAATTTAAGCATCATTTAAACAATTTAGAAGCTCAAAACTTGCTTATAACAACATTACATGAATAGAAGGCCAGATGTGCTGCTGTAGCTCAATGATGGCATTTATAAATGCTTTAAAAGTCTAGGAAAGAGAACAATTTAGAAATAGCATGAATTTTGTGGCCAGTTTTCACCACTTAAATAAATGATATAAGGTCTAATTTTATTCAGTACGTAGCATACATAGACTACTTAAAAAACATATGAAGAAATGCATAAGGATATCTTTTAAAATTATATTATCAAAAAACAAGGTATTTTCAAAGTACTCATATAGCGACCTTTTTCCTATAACTTTTTCCACTTTGTTCAAACTGTTCTATAACTTTTTAAACCTTGATATTTTTACATTAATAACTACACATATTTTACTTATTAAAAGAGCAAAGAAACCCTTAATATATGTCTCAAAATCATAATAAAAATCATCGAACTCAAGGTGATTTCAAATTGCATCCATAGCGACCTTTTTACTTTTGATTTTCACAACGTTGTTCTACAACTTTTTGAAATCATTCCTTTCTACCATACACTTATATATGTATAGAGCACAGCAAAAACATATTATATCACAAAATATTAACATACAAACAATTTGAACAAGTTTAAATACAAGGGAATTCAAAGTGCTTTCATAGCAACTATCACTATATTAACCATTCCAATTTCAGCACACAATCTAAAAAACCATACAAACATAATATAAAGGCCATGGCAAATGTTACAAAAGGTCATGGAAGTGAAGATATACAATATATAGTTGTCATTTTCTTTCCAAAAGCAATGGGGTCCAAAAGTTATAATTTTAACTAGTTAATTTTACTTTAACTTTACATTCAAGCACACAACAATATAACACATTATATATTCACTCAATGATGAGTAAATCACATCATTACCAAGCTAAAACAAGCTCAAGCCTCTACAAACAAAAGGGGAACGACCTAAAATTTCAAACACTTTGTATTTAAATATCTAAATTATTTAAATATCCGAATCTTGGATTTAATGTGAATAAATTGATTTAATAACCTTGTTAACCCCCTTTTAATTAATAATTAATACTGGTAAACTTGTTTTTGAAAAATGTTTACAAAAACAAATATTTCAAAGAAATATCGATAATGTGACCGAAATTTTTTATATCGATAAATGTTGTTCGAATGTTTTGGGCTTGTCTCATATATTAATGTGTAATCAGTTAGCAACTAAAATATATTAATGTTTATGGTGAACCAAATATGAATATTAGTGTGATTAACAGTGATTAAGGAATTAGATATTTGTGTGAATAATAAATAGATATTTGTTTTGACTGGATGAGGTAGAAAGTTGCACATGTAGGGAGGGCCTCCTTTGGCTGGTCAAAAAGATCGCTTAGGGGGTTGGTAACCTCTTGTTAAAACTACATAACACATTTCATAAGTTCATAAAATCAATTGTCAAAAACATTAAAAAAATCCTAAGTGTTCATACTCCTTTTTTTTCCTCTTTAATCTTCTAAAATCATACCAAATCAACTCCAAATCCTTCCAAACTTTCACCAAGTCTTGGAACATCATGGCATCATGGAAAAGAAACTCAAATGATGAAGAAGTGGAGCACAATCCCTTAGGCTCTTTTGGGCCGTGAGCAATATGGAGGGAATTGAGCATGGCCAAGACGTTTTTGGAGTTAAAGGTGGAAGTTTTGAATGTTTGGTGATGGTAGGCAGTGTTCTTGTTTTTGTGAAGGCTTGCGGTTATGTGATCTTAGTTGTGGGGTGTGTTTACTCACCATTGAACTGTGTATATATGTATGTGTTTATTATGAGCACGAACATAAAGATAAATCAAAGTATGAACTAATTAAATTATAACTTTTGGACCCTTTGCTTTGGAAATCGAATGACAACTTATTATGCAATATATTCACTTATATTACCCTATATAACATGTGACGTGGCCTAGACTTTCTATACACATGTTTGATTGGGTTGTATGTTGTAGCGAGCCGACTTTTCGACCCTTGAATATCCACACTAATACATCCACGGTATTCGTGTATCGAGCACCCAAGTGCCAAAAAGAAAGAAAGTTTGGGTAAAATAAAAGGAAAAGAAGAACAGAACAAGAAAGAGAGAATGCAATATCAAAATATCGCAGCAGAACAAAAATATATAATATCAAAAGAACAGTACAAAGGGTTATACTAGATATAGGAATTTAAAAGTTATAAAACCTAAGTAATATTATCAGTCTGGATAGTTATAACTACATGTCCTTACATTGCTAATATACATATAGCAAACACGAGACAACAAAAATTGAAATAGATAGATAATGGAAGCCTCTAGCTCCTCTGCTGAACTCTGAAGCGTCCAAGTTAAAACCTACTATATTCGGCCTACTCGAAAGAGTACATGGGGAATTTTGAGAAATAAAAACCAAGCGTCAGACATAAGTCTGGTATGAGAAAACTCGAGAAACATGAATAATGTAATAGTAACTATTGAGACTGTACGGATTCCATAATAGTTTTCCACTTAAAAGAAACCAACCATTTATTATGTTTAATATGGTGATTGTTAGATAACGTCTAGCGTATAGAATAAAAATCATATCAAATAGCTGTGATGCTTACATTCATCACACCACAACATATTTAGGGCACAATCAAAACCTCTAAGGTTTGTTCACATATTGGTTTCTTCGCGAAGATCTTTTCGGTCGATGTTGAATCCAATCACCTTCACAAGGGTCAGAAACTACCTACAAATGACATATATCTCAAGATAAATATACCCTTAGAAAAATATAGTTGGTTTACACCCTAACACGTGATCCTAAATATCATCAATTCCCGCTAGTAATAAATGATAAGCATACTCTAGATATGGATTTGATATATCATGCCGTAGGTTAGCCAAACCCTAGGATACGAGGCCTACATTGTTTTTAGCCATTTCTGACGTCAATGTTACATTCAACATCCTTCATATGAGTCTTCATCACATGAACTGAATATGAATCTCTAAATGGATTTCCATATTTTGAATAGATCACGAATCACCACATGGATTCGAGCATTTAGTACCGATCTCGAATATACCTGTAACGACCCCAAATTTGAATTTTTTTTTGTTAATGTAAATTTTGGAATAAATTTTGAATTAATTTAATTTTGACCTTAGAATTTGAATTTGTACTTAATACTTAAATAATTGACTTACAAAATGTAGATAGTAAAACTTTAAAACAAAATATCGTCATGCAAAATAAATTTTTATCAACAACATTTTCTCTTAAAAACAATATGTATAAGATAATAATAAGGAAAATTTAATAACACATTAAAATAGAAGTTTATTTATAGTATAAAGTAAGATGATAAAAGACAGAAAACAAAGTATATATATGTACGTGAAGTTTAAAAATTTAACCTGGTAAAAAAATAAAATATGTATGTAAAGTAGGCATGCAGGCATGCTTTAAAAAATGAAAAGTACAAAGTAAATAAAAAAAACAAGAAAAAAATGCTTAAGCTTTTGAAAACAAGATAGCAAATGATATTTAAAGTTAAATGTGTGTGTATATATATATATATATATATATAAGTAAGTATAGGCTTGAGAAAGAAGACACCCAGCATATACAACTGAAATAAAAGAAAATAAGCAAGGCAAGTGATATCAACAGAAAATACATTCAAGTATAATAAATGCCAGCACATTTACATCATCTCAGCCGAGGTTTGCATAGACAAACAAAACAAAGTAAACATATGTATGAAATATTACAAAACAAAAATATATTCAAGTATGGTACAAGTGTAGATTGTACAAGGCAGCCCATAATGCAAACTATTTTCAGCCATGCCTACTATTGTACAAATAAACATACACTACTGTACACATCTTTTATATATCAAACATCTTCATTTTATTCATTCCAAGCTGAGGAAAAAAAATAAAGCAGCATCATCACACAACTCAAACCAAACATAAGAGATATTTATCAAAAAAAAACTTGAAGATTTAAAAACAAGCTTCAGTTATCAAGTTCAAAACCTGATATCAACTTCAACTCCAATCTGAAAGCTTTAAAACCATGGTTTGGAAGGTGAGTAACTTCAGTTTAAAATGCTTAAGTATATTTATATATGATTGATTGTTTTATGCCTAAACTAAATATGAGAACAAGTTTATATACTGTTGAATGTTTGTGTGTTTATGAAATGATGTCTGCATGTTATAACTTGTAATACACCTCTGTATTTAAATTTTCAAGTTCATGTTTGCTTCAAAAAAAAAGCACTATCATTTCTAAAACCAAAATGTGGAAGGTGAGTAAACAAGTGATTTAAACTTAAGTTATTTTAAATTTGTATATTTGTATGTTGAAGTTGCTCTGCATATCTATCTATGTATCTATGCCGTGAGATTCATCATCTTCCCTGTTTTATCTTCAGGGTAGTATCAAACAAGAAAAAACATTCAATTTCTTGTTTTCTAATTAGTATTAGGCTTTGGTTTCAAAACAAAATAGTCGTGTTTAAGTATGAATTGTAAAAAAATAGCTTCATGAAGAGTAAACATATACAGGATGAACAACTCAAGTTTACAGAGCAAATTTCAAAATTCAATAAAATTCGAACCTAACGATTTGCAAATTCGAATACATATCTCGAATCCTTATTGGAAAATGAGATTTTTAAGCTTAGTTTGATGGTTTTTATGAGAGTGGGTTAAGAGTAATTCGACGATGAACAAAAAATGTTTTTTGTAAATTTCTGGAGATTCAACAAATCTTAAATAGTGAAAACTGTTGTATAGCTAGCTTGATGATTCTTGAGTATAGGAAAAATATTAGAAAAAATTTCTAATGCAAGGATTTTGGGGACGAGAATGATTTAGAGTTTTATCCCTGTGTTTTTGCCGATCGTTTCTCGAAGCAATGGTGTAGTCTATGTCGCATCGGACCAGATAGGGTTGATGGGTGGCGGTGAGTGGTTGATAGAGGAAGCTCGTGGCAAAAGCGTGTACGTTCTGATACTGTGTAGCGGCGGTGCGAGGTGGTTACAGGCTTGGACTACGGTTCCAGGATGAACTGATTTGCTCGATTTTGTTCTCAAGTGGGTTTCGCCAATCGGGGAGTTCATGGAGTTTGTGGGTGAGATAGTCGACAGGTCGAGGGTGGTGACAATGACCGGAGCTGCCGCGATTAGTCATGCATGTGCACCAGGTCTCCGTGCACAGTTGGGTTGGGAAAGATGTCTTGAATTCAATTTGTTTGACTTGATAATCTTCAAAAGAAATGTGAAAATGATTCAATTAAGTAATAAATCAAGATAGATGGGTTATATTTGATTAAGGAAGGACTTGATTAATTAAGAAATAATTAATGTGTCTAGGTATTTTACAGGATAAATAGTGATCGTAATTTTATTTGAGTTAGTGTAATTGAATCGAAGGATAATTAATTAATGGGATTAATTTAAGGATCATTAATTAAGGCAAGTGATTAAAAGTTATTAAATTATGTGATTGAATTGAAAATTACTGAATAATTAATAAATTTCAATAATTAATTTAATGGTTTACTTGGTGTTAATTAAAGATTTAAAGATGATCAATTTATTTTGTGTAAACTAAATTAATTAGGATGGATGATAAATTAATATTGATTATGATTAAATCATATTAGATGTTTGGATTCTATTGGATGATTGAATTGTTTAATGTAGTTTACTATATGTGACATATATCTGTGATATGTAAGATAAGCGTTATAGTTATATTGCTTATTAACTATATTTTTGTGTTTTAATCTGTGATGATTGAATGATGTTGCACTATTGTGTTAAACCCCTAGACCCCACTTATACACACACGAATATGGATTTCACGAGGAAATCAGTTAAGTCGCAGATTTTTGTAATAGTTTTGAATTTGAATTTGAATTTTTAAATTCAAATGTTTTGGAAATGGAATCGGAATAAATGTGAAAAGCTTTTGGAATGGAATTTCAAGATAAAATTTGTTTTAAATAACTTGATTAAGTTTTGGAATTTAAATAATTTAATTTAAACTTAGATTCAAGATTTGAAATTGAATTATATGATTTGAAATTAGGGATTAAAGATGTTATGTTAGTTATATATGTTAGGAACTGAGTTGATGATGTTTTGATGACAACAACCTTATATAGTTATTATACTTTACTTTATAGAATATATACTAACATTTCCATATATATATATATATATATATATATATATATATATGTATATGTATATGTATATAGGAAGTATATGCAGGTATTATCGAAGACTAATCAGTATAAAGACTCAAGCATCAAGATGAAGATTAGAGATTCAAGATTCAAGACTCTAGAGAATCAAGATTTCAAGATCTCAAGATAAGTGTCTAGTATTTTGTTAAAACTTCATAATAGCACTCTCATCTTTCTTCCAATTTTCTTTTGGGATGGAACCCAATTTCTATCGAAACCAGTGGCTTACAAACCCACGACAAGTAGCTTACAAAACTACGACAAGTGGCTTACAAACCCACGAAAATCAAAATCATTTAAACTACTTTGTACAAGTTCTCGAGTCCTATGGAGGAGCTCTGTAGGAAGGTTCTTGCAATTTCAGTTTGAATAGATTTTTCAAAATGTATTTAAATCTGTTTTCAAAATGTTTTAGCTTTCAAAATCATGTTTTCAAAAATGTTTTCAAACTTTGTTTTAGCCTTGAAATATTCCTCCATTCTGATTTTAAAAACTTCTATTTTTAAAACATCAAAACTTATTCTGATTTTAAATATTACTTATATAATTGACGGTCTATATCAATTATATATATATATGTAAAATAATGATTTATATTCATTCTCTATCTCAAAATATTGTTTAAACACTTTATTTTGCTTCAGAGAAGTTTCAACTTGTTTCAAATTCAAATGCTTTTACAAAACAACATCTCTACAATTTTGAACCGAGGGATGTCGACATAAGGGGATACCCCATGTCGACATGGTGACAGTTGGATTCAAAATTCAAATTTCAAAAGAAGTGTCCATTCGTTCAAAAACCTTTCGCCAATGGTTATGACTGTTGTGCTTCTATATAAAGGCTTCCAAAACGAATTTTTTAATAACTACTTTCTTATTTTTCTTCACTCTTTCTTCTCCACCATTCCATATCCATAAAACTTCATATTTTGAAGATCGTGCCATCATTCTGCCAAATTTTCAATAGGAAATCATTTAGATACTCTCTCTATTTGATTCTCCATCATTCTACTAAAGATCAAAGCGCTATTCAGAGTTATAGGATTAATTTGTATTCAAAAAGTCCATAGAGTCTATCCATTCAAAAGGATTGTTATTAAAAAGTATTAGGGTGATCTTGTGTCCCGTAAATTAAGAGAGTTTACCCCAGACTCGGAGATAGGAGGGTTCCTCAAGGCCTTAGAAATTGCGGGTTGCAATTTGGATATTGGCTTATAAAAATCTATACAAGGATATTGCCTTGGTGCGGGGCTGGATGTAGGAGGATTCCGAACCAGTATAAAATCCGGTGTGTTCTTTCCTTTTACTTGCTTTACTTTACTATTTGCATTTGTTATAGTTCTGTTATCATTCTGTGTTAGAATTCTGTTCAGATTTGTGTTGAAAGTTTTAATTTAGTCATATAGTTCATATATTCTTTAAAACACTATTCACCCCCCTCTAGTGTTATTTCTGCCTTAAGATCCTTAATCCGCATCCCCAACAATTGGTATCAGAGCATTGGTTTTCATTGTTTTCATAATCTGAAACTTGAAAAATATAAAAATGGCATTTTTGGAAAATTGTGTTAAAACTGTTTTGAATCTATGCTTTTCATCAAAGTTTCATAAGTCTGCATAAAGTTATTTTGAAAAATCAAATTATCTGCCGAATTGGTGTGTTATGCAGGAATAGACATGTTATGTGGCTTTTGACGAATCAACACCCAATGGACAAACTGTGCAAATTGAGAAAGATAAATGGATACTTGATAGTGGCTGTTCGAGGCACATGACTGGAAATCCTGAGATACTCAAGGACATTACTTATCAAGATGGTGGATTAGTCAATTTTGGTGACAACTCTAAAGGATATGTGGTTGGCGTCGGTAATGTCGGTAACTCTAAAACTTTACTTATTTCTGATGTTTTATTAGTTAGGAACTTAAAACATAATCTTCTTAGTATAAGTCAACTTTGCGATAAAGGTTTTAAAATTAACTTTGGAAAAGATAAATGTCACATTGAAGATGATAAGTCTAATATAATTTTTGAAGGTATTAGGAAGAAAAATATTTATATCCTTAGTGTGAAAATTTCAAATGATAACCTATGTCTTTTGGCTAATACAAGTGACCCTTGGATTTGGCATAAAAGATTTGGCCATTTGAATTTCAAATTATTATCTAGGATATCAAAACTTGACTTAGTTAGATGTCTACCCAAGTTAAACCTTAAAGTAGATAGTATTTGTGATGCTTGTCAATTAGGAAAACTTAAGAAAAGTTCATTTAAATTAAAAGATGCTATTTCTACCTCTAGTCCTCTAGAATTACTTCATTTAGATTTATTTGGTCCATCTCAAGTTCAATCAATTAACCATAGTAAATATGTTTTTCTTATAGTAGATGATTATTCAAGATATACTTGGACAATCTTTTTAAAACATAAAAGTGATGCTTTTGAAATATTTAAAAACTTTTCTAAAAGAATTCAAAAACAACATTCTTTCAAAATTTAAACTATTCGAAGTGATCATGGTGGTGAATTTGAAAATGAAAATTTTGAGAATTTCTGTACTCAAAAGGGAATTACTCACAACTTTTCATTTCCAAGAACTCCACAACAAAACGGAGTAGTAGAACGTAAGAATAGAACGATTCAAGAGTGTGCTCGTACAATGCTTTCTGATAATAATTTACCTAAATATTTTTGGGCTGAAGCCGTTGCTACAGCTTGTTATATATTAAATAGAATTTTAGTTAGACCATTAACAAATAAAACTCCATATGAATTACTTTATAATAAGAAACCTATAGTTGCTTAATTCAAAGTCTTTAGGAGTAAATGTTTTATACTTAATACAAAAGATAATTTAGATAAATTTGAACCAAAAGCTGATAAAGGATTCTTTATTGGTTATTCTAATAGAAGCAAAGCATTTAGAGTTTTTAATTTAAAAACTAATACTATTGAAGAAACTATGCATGTATCTTTTGATGAAAATCTTAAAGATATTGTACAAATAGATGACGAAGAAGATTTTATAAATTTAAATCAATCTAATGAAACTATTAATGAAATAAATCAACCTAATAAGAGATTTAAAATATCAAAAGATCATCCTATAGAAAATGTTTTAGGAAATATTGAATCTGTAGTAAGAACTAGAAATCAATTAAGTAGTATGAGTAATGTAGCCTTTATATCAACAATTGAACCTAAAAATCCAAAGGAAGCATCGTCTGATGATTCATGGATTCTTGCTATGCAAGAAGAATTGAATCAATTTACCAGAAATGATGTATGGGAACTTGTTCCTAAACCTGAGGATAAAAGTATAATTGGAACTAAATGGGTTTATAAAAATAAAATGAATGAACTCGGTGAGGTCGTAAGAAATAAAGCTCGTTTAGTCGCGCAAGGTTATTGTCAAGAAGAAGGAATTGACTATGATGAAACCTTTTCCCCCGTTGCAAGATTAGAAGCTATAAGAATTCTACTTGTTTTCGCTAATTATAATAATTTCAAATTATATCAAATGGATGTAAAAAGTGCTTTTCTAAATGGTTTTGTAAAAGAAGATGTTTATGTTGAACAACCTCCACTTTTTGAAGATAATAAATTTCCAAACCATGTATACAAGTTAAAGAAAGCTCTATATGGTCTAAAGCAAGCTCCTAGAGCCTGGTATGAAAGACTAAGATCTTATTTACTTCAATCTGGTTTTGAAATTGGTAAAGTAGATACAACACTCTTTATTAAAAGAAATAATCAAGATATTCAACTGGTTCAAATATATGTAGATGGTATAATCTTTGGATCAACTAATAAATAAAAAAATTTCAGATATAATGACTAAAGAATTTGAAATGAGTCACATGGGAGAATTAAGTTTCTTCTTAGGGCTTCAAATTAAACAACTAGAAAATGGAATCTTCATAAGTCAAGAAAAATATGCTAAAGACTTAATCAATAAATTTGGTTTAAGCACCTCTAGTGGGAAACCAACTCCAATGTCAACAAATGTAGGTTTAAGTAAAGAAGATAAATCAAAAGATATTGATCAAACTTTATATAGGGGTATGATTGGTTCGCTACTTTATATAACAGCGAGTCGTCCTGATATTATGCATAGTGTTTGTCTCTGTGCAAGATACCAATCACAACCTAAAGAAACTCACTTAAAAGCTGTTAAAAGAATTTTAGGATATGTAAAATAAACTTTAGATTATGGTTTATTTTATCCTAAAAATAATACTTTTGATTTAATATCATATTGTGATGCTGATTATGCTGGTTGTAAATCAGACTGAAAAGGTACAAGTGGAACTTGTCACTTACTAGGACATTCACTGGTTTCCTGGTTCAGCAAGAAACAAAATACTGTTTCCTTGTCAACAACTGAAGCAGAGTATATATCTGCTGCTCTTGCCTGTTCACAAGTCATATATATGTAACAAACTTTAAAAGATTTTGGAATTAACATAAGTAAATCACCAATATATTGCGATAATACTAGTGCAATAAATCTATCTAAAAATCCAACTCATCATGCTAGAACTAAACATATTGATATAAGACATCATTTTCTTAGAGATAATATAACTAAAGAAATAATAACTCTAGATTATATAAATACTGAAAAACAAATTGCTGATATATTAACTAAACCGTTAACCGAACAGAATTTTACTAAATTTAGAAGAGAATTAGGTATTTGTTCAAAATCTGAAATATAAAAAATATAATGTAATAATCAATAAAAATTCAAAATAAAAATTACACTTTTTCTGAAAGACATGTCGACATGCCCCATCTCATGATGTCGACATACCCAACAAAAATTTGAATATAGAATTTCCCTCCAAAGTTAGTTATTTGGTTATTTATCTATTTATTTCGTTTTCTCTCCTCTTTCTTCACTATATTCTCTATAAATAACTTCTGAAACAATAAAATAATGGCCTCCTCTTCTACTAATGAACCCACTTCACCCACATCTCCTCATTCCGGTCCATTTCAACGATCTACGCATGCTCGAGTGATCAAATTGCAAGAGAAGATGAAAGATACCCTTCAATTGTTGACTGAAATTCAAGTAAGTCAACTTAGGATGGCTAGAGAACAACAAAGGCAAGGGAATATTATTAGGACGCATTTTTACCCATCCGTAGCCTATCACTCATGAGGCATCAAAAACTCCAGTTTTTTCTAAAGAATATGATGTCTGATATTCTTTGCTAGTTGATCGGCTGCGCCTCACTAGCCTAGATTTCTCCTCAGGCGTAGTTTTCGTTCGACTTCGTCTTCGTTCGGCTGCGCCTCACTTAGTCTTTATTGACCCTTGTAGAAAAGAGTTATCGGAGGGGTGGAATCGTGGGAGTGTCGGGTCCAGCCCTTTCCTCCCCCGAACCCCCTCCTCACCTAGCCTAGATTGAATATATCCCCCCTGCCCCCCTTGACCAAAGGGGGGTTCCTTCTGTTCACTCTACGCCTTACTCCGGGTCTTGCCCTCTACGCATTCCTATGCCCTCTGCTTTTTGGTGCGACGGGCTCAGACGCTCGGGGCCAACCCTGCGAAGGCTCGGTGTTATTGAGATCGGGCCACTTCGCCATAGCCTTGGGGACATGGCTCGCTCCACTTCGCCATAGCCTGTACAAAAATTCCTTACGTATAACCATACAAATCCTATTAATATTGAAGACTCTTCACAAGTCATGGAATCAGAGGAAGAAGAACCTATGGAAGAACCACAAGAAGACCAAGAGGAAGATGAACCTTTACCTCAACCCGAAGTCCCTATAAATGAGGACAAGAGTGTTATTTGCGTTGGTGAGATCCTTGTTGATACTAATGGAAACATAATTGAATAACGTGGAAACTTTTGTCTCCACTACCCCAATTGTTCGATTCATAAGTCTTCTATATTTAAGGATCGCCATTAAAGCGTACTTTCTTTTTTATTCTTCGTTTTACATTGTTCTGTTTGTTCGTGTTTATGTATGTTCTTATATATGTCGTAATAACTAAAATGTGTTCACTTATACTCATTGTTTCATGCTTGTTTTATACATATTATTTGTTCATACTAATCATTCTTGAATTCTTAAGTAGTTAATAGTTTTTGTTGATGACAAAGGGGGAGAAAGTTATAAAAATATATGTGCATGGTGTAAGGGGGAGTTGTAGTTTTAAGAAGAAATCACGGAGTAAGGGGGAGTTATGGTATGGTAAGAATATTTTATAAATAAAGGTTGTCATCATCAAAAGGGGGGAGATTGTTAGGAACTGAGTTGATGATGTTTTGATGACAACAACCTTACATAGTTATTATACTTTACTTTATAAAATATATACTAACATTTCCATATTGATATATATGTATATGTATATCTATATGTATATAGGAAGTATATGCAGGTATTATCGAAGACTGGTCAGTATAAAGACTCAAGCATCAAGATGAAGATTAGAGATTCAAGATTCAAGACTCTAGAGAATCAAGATTTCAAGATCTCAAGATAAGTGTCTAGTATTTTGTTAAAACTTCATAATAGCACTCTCATCTTTCTTCCAATTTTCTTTTGGGATGGAACCCAATTTCTATCGAAACCAGTGGCTTACAAACCCACGACAAGTAGCTTACAAACCTATGACATGTGGCTTACAAACCCACGAAAATCAAAATCATTTAAACTACTTTGTACAAGTTCTCGAGTCTTATGGAGGAGCTCTGTAGGACGGTTCTTGCAATTTCAGTTTGAATAGATTTTTCAAAATGTTTTTAAATCTGTTTTCAAAATGTTTTAGCTTTCAAAATCATGTTTTCAAAAATGTTTTCAAACTTTGTTTTAGCCTTGAAATATTCCTCCATTCTGATTTTAAAAACTTCTATTTTTAAAACATCAAAACTTATTCTGATTTTAAATATTACTTATATAATTGACGATCTATATCAATTATATATATATATATATATATATTTAAAATAATGTTTTATATTCATTCTCTATCTCAAAATATTGTTTAAACACTTTATTTTGCTTCAGAGAAGTTTCAACTTGTTTCAAATTCAAATGCTTTTACAAAACAACATCTCTACAATTTTGAACCGAGGGATGTTGACATAAGGGGATACCCCATGTCGACATGGTGACAGTTGGATTCAAAATTCAAATTTCAAAAGAAGTGTCCATTCGTTCAAAAACCTTTCGCCAATGGTTATGACTGTTGTGCATCTATATAAAGGCTTCCAAAACGAATTTTTTAATAACCACTTTCTTATTTTTCTTCACTCTTTCTTCTCCACCATCCATATCCATAAAACTTCATATTTTCAAGATCGTGCCATCATTCTGCCAAATTCTCAATAGGAAATCATTTAGATACTCTCTCTATTTGATTCTCCATCATTCTACTAAAGATCAAAGTGCTCTTCAGAGTTATAGGATTAATTTGTATTCAAAAAGTCCATAGAGTTTATCCATTCAAAAGGATTGTTATTAAAAAGTATTAGGGTGATCTTGTGTCCCGTAAATCAGGAGAGTTTACCCCAGACTCGGATATAGGAGGGTTCCTCAAGGCCTTAGAAATTGAGGGTTGAAATTTGGATATTGGCTTATAAAAATCTGTACAAGGATATTGCCTTGGTGCAGGACTGGATGTAGGAGGATTCCGAAACAGTATAAAATCCGGTGTATTCTTTCCTTTTACTTTCTTTACTTTACTATTTGCATTTGTTATATGTTATGTGATCATTCTGTGTTAGAATTCTGTTTAGATTTGTGTTGAAAGTTTTAATTTAGTCATATAGTTCATATATTCTTTAAAACACTATTCACCCCCCTCTAGTGTTATTTCTGCCTTAAGATCCTTAATCCGCATCCCCAACAATATACGGGTTTGAAACCATATTTAAAGTATTGTTTTGGGAATTCAAATTAACCCAAAGATTGTAGCTTGTATAAATGAAATCGAGTTTTTTTCAAAATAAAACTATTGTTTCTAAATGATAAAAAGCTTTCGTTTCAAATTTTATTAAAGGGATTTCAAGTTTAAATTAAATAGTTTTCTAAGTCATAGATGAATAATCGAAAACGAGTTTTGAAAATGAATATTTGGGAACGATTGGAAAGCTATGAGACAAATCTTTGATTTAAAGATTTAATGAATTAATCCTTTTGAAACGGAATTGTTTTGAAATCCGGGAATGAATATTTGTAAAAGTAGACGAACTTTATGAAATAAATCTTTTGTTTAAAAGATTTGAAATGGTAATTGGTTTAAAACATTTGAAAGTAAGTTTGGAATTATTAAGTTGTGACTTAATTGAAATCCCATATCCGTATGTTTTAAATATTTTCGCTCACTATTCGGTTTAGCTGGGAAAGGACCATTGTGTCATATAACCCATTTCGAATATGTGATTCGACGTTATGGATAGCATTTGAAGACCGGTGATGAAGACCGGGTATTTGTGAGAGCGATAGGATGACCTAACGATTGTCTCTGCACTGAGTCGCGTCGGTATAGAGACTCCCAAAGTGATGGGAAGTTCGATCGGGATTGTGAATACCCGGATTGCAAGGACTTCTTTGTAAGTGCCTTCGGTTCTGTTCGAACCCAGAACAGACTTGTATGGATTGTGTGTCTGACATTACATTTTGAGATATAAAGCATATTTCTTTCAAATACATTTCTGTTGGTGGCGGAGAATTTATTCTCTTAGCTTAACACCCTTCTCTGAGACGTACGAGCTCAGAGGTTATGTAGTTGAAGGTTATCAACAATATATTCCCAATTTGGTAATGTGGCATGCTGAGTGATGCTGATCATTTGTTGACCAAAGCGTGGCTTTTGTAAAAAGCGTAACTTTGTGGACGAGACTTCGTCGGACCTCACACCCCGAAATGGTCGAAACAGGAAAGATGCGGCAAGGTTATTGGGGGTAGCGCCCCTTAGGGTATGTACATCTCCTTCTGGATAGAAGTGGTATCATGGTATGGAGCCCAGATACTTAACTTATGTGGATATCGGAAATATGTATATATCTTACTTTGTGATTGTTGTTGAGGCCCCGGATAAAGGTTGGTTACGACCGGAGGATGACATACTCGTGTCAGTAGTTACCCAGTTAGGGGTAACCCGGCCTTGTGTTGGCAGAGATCCGGTTAGGTTCTCGGGGACGTCCTTCCAAATGCGTTCTCATGTGGCAATGGGAAGTTCTTTGGCCTGACCATTTGTTGGAAATCCAAAGAAATAATACGAGCCTTGTATGGTATTAGTTGTAGAACCTTCTATCTAATATGGTAGCTATAGTAGGCATAATATAATGGTACCTATGCTGGCTAAGATTTATATTCTACTTTCGAAATGTTTTCTACACTATGCACTAATAATAATAATCAAATGATTTAATTTTGCGTAGTAAGCATCTTTGACTAACATAAGAAGAAATCTCCTCCAATTCTGCGTTTGCATTGTGTGTGTGGCGGGAGGTCTTATGGTAGTTTCATTTTCTAAAAGCATTGCGAATTGATTTTAAAATCTTTTGTTGATTGTTTTAAAAGATAAACTGTTTTTGTTGCTCACACCAGTCTCATGACTGATCCGGAGTTTATTGTTTCTTTCCTAAACTCTGGGTGCTCAAAATTTTTTCTACACGAGCAGTCTAGAGTTGGGTTTTTCAGATAGTCAGATGTAGTGGATTATCTGGAGTTAGTTCAGTCTTTGGATCAGACTACACTTGCTTATCTATGTGCATCGTTGTTGGGAGTTCGAGCTATTGTTGGATTGGTTCTTGGAAATGGAGTTGCAGTTTTTGGAGTTCTTCCTTGAAGACTATCTTAGAGTTATTTGTTCCGCTGCTGGTGTTATCGTTTTCTTTTCCACTGATATTTTGTTGTATCGTATCTTTGATGTATATTGATATGTATTGGATTATCTGTTGTATCAGATATTGTATCAAAGCTGTATATCAATGTATTATTCTTTTCTTCCGCTGTGTTGTTACTTAATGTTGTTATAAGCTCTGGCTAATCGGATTTGAATGGTCGAATCTAGGGCATTCGAATACGATATGAAGTATGGATGTCGATTTTCGAGCGCGAAAAATTAGGACTCGTCACATTTGGTATCAGAGCTAAGATTAAACTTTAGCTCAGGAGTATAACACATTAAGTATCTCATTAGAGATAGGGTGAAGTATCCCTAGAATGAGTAATCCCTAAGATATCCATTCGAATGTCTCTGTAAATTCTCTTACTATCCACCGATAGTAAGTATGAGTGCAAGAAGAAAACGAGATAGGGGATAGGGGGATACGACTATAAATCGTCGACACTCTGTAACAACAATGAAAACAATCTTTCTTATCAATTTACTTTAATTCATCTTTTCAAATTCTTTTGGTTGCTTCGTGACAGCTCCAGAAAGAAGTTCGGTGTGATGATGGCCTATGAATCGTTGTAGAAAATTCTTATCTCGTATCTTCATCAATTTCTTTTCAGTTTTTGATTTAAACTTTAATAAATTTGAAATTTAAATAAATTGGAAATTTTGAATAAATTTGAAATTTGAAATTGAGTTAAATTGGTTAATGAAATATAAGGATAGATTTGAATTATAGTGATAAAACGATTTTGTTTAAAACCAAATTTTGAATTTCTGTTATAACTTCTTGGGTAGAATAAAATCTGAAATATAAACTTTGATGTATTTCTCAACCTATAAAATTCTAAAACCATTAGGATCTTAATATTTAGATTTTGATTTTAATTATAGAGGACAAATAGCATTAGCCGGGGCGGAAAGGCCAGAAGGGTTGGTGATTCTGGTTCATCTAGTAGGATTCAGGATGATTTGGGTGAACCATCAGTACATGAGGAGGTGCCAGAAGAGCCTGTGGTGCAGCCACAACCTCAAGTTGAAGAACCCAAGGGGAAGTCCGGAAATGAAGAAGAATTCGAAGAGGAATTTGAAGAAGAGTTTGAAGAGGAATTTGAGGAAGAGTTTGAGGTGGAAGAAGAATCTGAAATTGAGGAGTATTATGTTGAGTCCGATGGTAATGAGGCAATTTATTGGGATATTGATAATGCCATAGAGGATGATGATGCCATAGAGGACGAGGAGCTAGATGGTGGAGATTTTATTCCGATAGAGTCTGACCCAGAGGATGTATTTGAGACAGACGATGAGGCTGAGGTTAGGGAACTATCAGGGCCTGAGAGAGGAAGCTCTGATAGTGAAGATCTGTAGTTGGTTGGATTGACTTCCTTTTGGATAGGGTATATCTATGTACGTATTTTGGACTTAGAATCGTAGTGAATGATTGGATGTTAATTGGGTAATGTATGACTATAACGTAAGTATGAATATTATGACAGCATTTAATATAAGATATATTATGAATTACCCGAAAGAATCCATGTGTTTACTAGTATAGTTTGGCATTAGTATATTCTGTGTGTGTATAATTCGTGAAACGAGCTGTGTAATTTCGAGGACGAAATTCTTTTAAGGGGGAAGTCTGTAACGATCCCAATTTTGAATTTTTTTTTTGTTAATGTAAATTTTGGAATAAATTTTGAATTAATTTAATTTTGACCTTAGAATTTGAATTTGTATTTAATATTTAAATAATTGACTTGCAAAATGTAGATAGTTAAAACTTTAAAACAAAATATTGTCATGCAAAATAAATTTTTATTAACAGCATTTTCTCTTAAAAACAATATGTATAAGATAATAATAAGGAAAATTTAATAACACATTAAAATAGAAGTTTATTTATAGTATAAAGTAAGATGACAAAATAAAAGTATATATATGTACGTGAAGTTTAAAAATTTAACCTGGTAAAAAAATAAAATATGTATGTAAAGTAGGTATGCAGGCATGCTTTAAAAAACGAAAAGTACAAAGTAAATAAAACAAACAAGAAAAAAAATACTTAAGCTTTTGAAAACAAGACAGCAAATGATATTTAAAGTTAAACAAATATATATAAGTCAGTATAGGCTTGAGAAAGAAGACACCCAGCATGTACAACTGAAATAAAAGAAAATAAGCAAGGCAAGTGATATCAACATAAAATACATTCAAGTATAATAAATGCCAGCACATTTACATCATCTTAGCCGAGGTTTGCATAGACAAACAAAACAAAGTAAACATATGTATGAAATATTACAAAACAAAAATATATTCAAGTATGGTACAAGTGAAGATTGTACAAAGCAGCCCATAATGCAAACTATTTTCAGCCATGCCTACTATTGTACAAATAAACATACACTGCTATACACATCTTTTATATATCAAACATATTCATTTTATTCATTTGAAACTGAGGAATAAAAATAAAGCAGCATCATCACACAACTCAAACCAAACATCAGAGATATTTATCAAAAAAAACTTGAAGATTTAAAAACAAGCTTTAGTTATCAAGTTCAAAACCTGATATCAACTTCAACTCCAATCTGAAAGCTTTAAAACCATGGTTTGGAAGGTGAGTAACTTCAATTTAAAATGCTTAAGTATATTTATATATGATTGATTGTTTTATGCCTAAACTAAATATGAGAACGTGTTTATATACCGTTGAATGTTTGTGTGTTTATGAAATGATGTCTGCATGTTATAGCTTGTAATACACCTCTGTATTTAAATTTTCAAGTTCATGTTTGCTACAAAAAAAAGCACTGTGTCACGACCCGAAATTCAACGTTCGAAAATTGACATCAAATACCTCACTTGTACTCGACTGTCAATGATTCAAACATCGAACTCCAGTCGGATGGAGCTTATAACAACATTAGATGAATATATAAGAGCGGAAATAAAATGAATAACATGCATCACCTCACAGATACAACACCACAATAATATCTGTTACAACATCAGAGTACATATACATGAATAACATCTCCAAATAGAATGACATAATAGAACAACTACATATCATATGCCAAAAGTCTTCAAAAAGATAGAGAATGATAGAGAACACCAACTAAGCACCTCGAGATCCAAAAGCTTCCAAAATGTCTCTAAGATATGAGTCTCCAAAAACCAAAATACTCCAAAATATAGCTGGAGCCAAAATATAGAAACCTGCTACTAGGCTGCCCGTGTAGAAATGGTGGGCACCCAGAGTTTAGAAAGGAAACAATAAACTCCGGGTCAGTCATGGGACTGGTATGAGTAAACAAAGATAATTGCTTTCATATAAAACAGATTTTTATACAAGAAAATCGGTATGCTTTTGGAAAATGAGACTACCATAAGACCTCCCGCCACACACACAATGCAATCGCAGAATTGGAGGAGATTCTTCTTATGATAGTCAAATATGCTTGATACGGGAAAATTCTTTGATATTATTACTAGTGCATAGTGTAGAAAGCCATTTCAAAGTAGAATATCAATCCTAGCCGGCATAGACATTCTGAACTATGCCTACTATAGCTACCATCTAAACAGTGGTGACCACCATAAGTAAATGGCAGGTAATACAACTAAAACCGTATGGGATTCGTATTGGGAATTGGGTTTCCAACAAATGGTCAGGCTAAGGAACTTCCTATGCCACATGGGTACGCCTCTGGCGGGACGTCCCGAGAACTAACGTTACGGTTAGATCTCTGCCAACACAAGGTCGGGTTACCTCTGTAACTAGGTAACTACTACACGAATATGCCACTCCCCGGTCCTTTGGGACCTTTATCCGAGGGCCCTCCATTACAAAGCAACAACCACACAGAATAATGAGATTGAAGCAACCACATAGGTAAGCATCTGGGCTCCACACCATGACACTACCTTTTTCCAGAAGGAAATGACATACCCTAAAGGGCGCGACCCTCATAACCTTGCCGCATCCTTCCTGTTTCGACCATTTCCGGGGTGTGAGGTCCGATGAGGTCTCGTCCACAAAGCTACGCTTTACACGAAAGCCATGCTTTGATCACAAATGATCAACAAATGATCATCACTATACAGCAGCACTTAGTATGCCACACTACCAAATTGGGAGTATATTGCTGATAACCTTCAACTACACAACCTCTGAGCTCGTACGTCTCAGAGAAGGGTGTTAAGCTAAGAGAATAAATTCTCCGCCACCAATCAGATATGTATTTGAAAGAAATCGGCTTTATATCTCAAAGTGTAGTGTCGGACACACGACCATACGAGTCTGTTCCGGGTTCGAACAGAACCGAAGGCACTTCGTCCAATAAAGGAAGAAGCCCTTGCAAATCTGGGCGTCCACAATCCCGATCGAACTTCCCATCACTTAGGGAATCCCTATACCGGAGCAACTCGGTGCAGAGACAATCGATAGGTTATCCTATCGTTCTCGAAGACACCCGGTCTTCGCCGTCGGTCTTCGAATGCAATCCATTCGTCGAATCACTATTCGGAATGGGTTATATGACACAAAGGTCCTCTCCCGGCTAATCCGAATAGTGAGCGCTCAAATTAAAACATGTGGGTGTATCAATCACAAAGGTTCACATTCAGGGTTCGACGTGGGTTTCGGATAACAAACTGAAAATCCGACTCTCTGTCGCATCGAAGTTTAAATGCCGTTTTACGGGCAAAAAGGGGTTTCACAACCATATAGAAACAAATCACAAATCACAGTTCATCACAAAGCAATCACAGCATCACAACAAGAATGTCAATCTAGTATAGAGTATTTGACGATGGTCGATCATCATTGATTCAAGTTATTGGCCATATAATTGTCTTCATTAACCATTTTAAATTAATGTTTAATTTTACTTAATTATAAATTAGTTCAATTGGCTTAATTAGTTAGTTATCCTTTGATTTATTAAACTTATGGATCCTTAATTGTTAATTAATTAAGTTTTAATTATATTTTATAAATTCCCTATTCTTTAATTATTTACTTTTAGATTGTAGAATCATTTCAAGCCTTAAGGGTTAATTATTCTTTATTTTTATAAATCAATTTGGTTTTTAGATTAGCATTTAAACGTTTATTTTACTTTTAAATTTTTTGTTAAATTAAACTTTAAAAACAACTTTTATAAAATTATAAATTTTGAAATGCCATTTGTTTCATATGCTATTTATCATTATCATTAAATTTACTCAGAACATAAATTTACTTGAGTTTTCAAAAAAAATGGCAAAAAACAACTAAGTTCTGTTTTAAAATCACTTCTCCGAGACCTGCTTCGGGTTTTCCCCGAGCAAATCCCCCTTTCACTTCGGGTTTTTCCCAAAGTGACCCGTGTTGAAATTTTTTTTTCGAATTTTGCTTAAGGGTTTAAAAACGACCCGATAAACGATGAAACCCCCCCGAGTGAAACTTCGAGCTTTCCCTCAACCTCCCTGTGCTGTGCTTCGAGTCGCTCCTCGACCTCCCCAACCTAGCACGCTGACACGCCACCCATCAACGTGCACGTGCACGGCTATCTTCGCCGCCGTTGGATGGTGCTGCGGCCACCAACATGACAATGTCCACCACCCTAAATCAATTCGATCACCCAGTTTTCGAATTTATTTCGAAATCGCCAATCGACCAACAGAACCCAAAAAGAAGAACACCAGGCCGACACGTTCTCGCCTCGCGCCGCCTCCCCAGGCCGTTATCGGCCACCAACCTTTGCCTCCAGCTTCCACGTCATGCAACGCATCGACCTGTCCCCCTGGCACGCATTTCGGTCGCTTGTGGGTGGTGCGGCATCGTCCTTTCTACGTGAATAGGAAAATGGGGTTTAAACCCTATTTTAAATTCGAATTGAAAATTCAAAGATTTAAAAATTATCTTAGTATTTTTCTAGAAATCATGAACCCTCAATCCATCTATGACAGCGAATTCGAGGCCTATAACGCCTTCGATCATCAGATTTTGCCAAAAACTCCTTTTTCGATCAACTCCTAATTTCTTGAGCAATATGCAATGAAAAAATTTGATTTTTGTTTCTAAAATCATTAATTTTGATGGTGATTCAAATGGTGTTACTGAAATTCAAATCCATGAGGTTCGAATTTTCATCTATTTTGGGTTGTGACTGTATTTACCTTTTCCAGTAAAGTTAAAATCTGTTTTAATTAGTTTTCTGAAGCATGGTGGAAGCTCAAACACAATTTCAACTTGTTATAAATCTATTTCAGAAGGAATAATAAAGAAGAGAAAGATTGGGTTTGATTTTGATATGTTTTATTCTTGTAAACAGAAAGCTACATGAAATTGAGTTTACAGTTTCCAGGAAGACAGAGTTACATAAACAGAAAGCTATATGCTTTAATTTATTGCTAACACACAGTATAGAGTTAAACCATAATTTTATTTTTATTTTTAGCTTGTTTAAAATCATTTCCAGAAGTACAGAGGGAGAGAGAGAGATTTAAAACTTTGGTATAGTTTACTTTGTAGAAGCTGATACTTAAAAATGATTTTGCTTCCCTGAAGTTTGACAGGAACTAGTATTTTGAAACATCAACATGCACAGTCAACTACCATCATATACCAAAAATCTTGCATGCATACAAGTTTAATTCTCCTATATCACCCAAGCATACACACAGCAATCAAAAAGATTGAGAAAACAAAGTTTACTCACTTGTTTCCAGAAGTTGTTGACAGTTCCAAACAGAGATGAGACTTGGCAAATTTTCCTTCTTTTCTACTCTAATTTTCTTGGGGTTTTAGATCTGAAAATTTATAGTTGCAGATCCGTGATTAATGTTTGCTATGTTCATATACTTATTCATTACTTACAATAGTTTCTACTTTACTTACAGTTGGGATTCTTAGCAGAGAAGACACCCCCCTTTTTTTCTCTTAAACTTGAAACCAAAAAGATTAAACCTTACTCTTCCTGCAATAAAATTAGACATTGTTGTATTAAACCCCATGTTGCTTTCATTTATTTTAATTATTAATAACAAAAAACTCTAGATTACTTACATTTTGGATTAACAAAGAAGCTTCTTTTCTCTGCAACTTTGAAAACAGGAACTTAGAAACCAAAAAGAAAAGTAGCTTTTAATCCTTGACCCCTCCTGCAAATAATTTGATGTTATTGTATTAATCCTTGCTTCATTATAGATTATAACTTAAAATTCAACTTTAAAAAGGAAAGTTACTTGCCTTTAAAATTTATTTCCAGAAATCACTGCATAAGCCAACCTGAAGCTTTCCTCCTTTCAAGCTAACCTGCAGTTTAAGTTTTGAATTGGTTTTTTTTTTTTTGAAACTAGATTTTTAAAAAAAAATCATAATTTTCATGAACAATAAAGTTTAAAACAAACTTACCTGAAGATTAACATATCACTACAGTTTAAAAACACTTCAGTTTTATTTCTTTGAATTGAAGAAGACAGTTTGTTTTCTTTTGAACTTTTTTTTTTCTTTGAATGTTTGAAGTAACTCTTGCAAATATCTTTTGATACTGAGTATCAGGTGTTGGGGATTTAAAAATTCGAATTTTAGAAGGTGGAGAGTTTTCTGAATTTTTTTATTTGGTTATTTTATTGAGGAGATGATGGTTTGTGCCATTTGTAAGAAGATATCTTAAAACATAGATCTTGTTAATCATTAAATTTTATTGATAAGGTAAGTTTCAGCTTTTGATGTAACAAAGCAAAAGAAATTTATAGATTTCATTTCCTATATTATATGCATATACTTTTATAAACCAATATACATACATTATATTCATTTGTATGTATATATGCATATGTACTATGTTTAAAAGAAAAGTTGTCTTGACCATTGTGTATTTTACTTCTCAATGATTTTCAATGCTACTTAATTTTTTTTTAAAATATTTATTCCAAATTTAAATTCAAATCTTAAAATTTTAAATTTGAAATATAAACATTTCAAATCCAAATGACTTCTAAAAAAACATTTATCATCTCAATATTTTTTTATATTTTTTTTAAACATAGAATAAAATTAGAATTCATTTCATACAATATTTTCACTTATTTTATTTGTTTTAGATTTTTTTTCAAATTTATTCTCAAATCAAACCCCAAGAGTTTAAATATATATTATTTATTTTAATTGATAATTTTTTGGGATGTTACAAATACCCCATCCTTAAGAAAATTTCGTCCTCGAAATTGAAAGAGAGCGAAAAATAGACAGAGAATATACGATTCAAAAGGAATAAGGAAATGGCTTACAGGCTAAGCCGAGATATCCACCCTGCATTTGGGATAAGATTTCTGCATATTATCTTCAGTTTCCCAAGTGCAGTCCTCTGCATTGCCACTCCACTGAACTTTAACAAGCTTTACAACCTTGTTCCTTAATTGTTTCTCCTCACGATCCACAATCTTTATCGGTTCTCTTTTAACGGTTTGATTGGGAGTGATGTCGAGATCCTGTTGGGCAACTTCTTCAATAATGCTGTCCGGATCGTGCACATACTTCCGAAGGCTAGAAATGTGAAATACATCATGCACACCCGACAACCAGCTAGGCAACTGCACACGATAGGCTAGAGAACCAATCCTCTCCAGAATAGGAAAAGGACCAATATATCGTGGTGCTAGCTTACCGGTCTTCCCAAATCTCAATACACCTCTCATAGGAGATACTTTAAGAAAAACAGAGTCCCCAACCTGGAATTCCAAATCTCGTCTTCTACGATCATAGTAGCTCTTTTGACGACTCTGAGCTGTCTTCAGTTTCTTCCGAATAAAATCAACCTTTTCGGTGGCTTCTTTAATCATATCCGGACCAAGAATGAGTCTATCACCTGCCTCAATCCAGCATGCCGGTGATCGACACGGTCGGCCATATAAAGCCTCAAAAGGAGCCATCTCAATACTGGCCTGATAGCTGTTGTTATAAGAGAATTCAACCAGATGCAAATGGTCCTCCCAAGAACCACCAAAATCAAGTATACAAGCTCGCAATAGATCCTCCAAGATTCGATTGATCCTCTCTGTCTGCCCATCGGATTGTGGGTGATAAGCAGTACTGAAATGCAGCTTGGTTCCCAATGTGTCTTGAAACGCCTCCCAAAATCTACTAGTGAAGATCGGATCACAATAACTCACTATGCTGCTAGGATTGCCATGGAGACGGACAATCTCTTTCACATACAAATTAGCTAGACTTGCAGCTGTGCGGGTAGCTTTTACTGGCAAGAAGTGGGCTGACTTAGTCAAACGATCTACAATGACCCAAATCGCTTCATTGCCCTTCCGAGAGCGAGGCAAACCGTCGACGAAATCCATCGACACTTGGTCCCATTTCCACTTGGGCACCTCTAAAGACTGAAGTAGACCCGCTATCTTCTTTTGGTCGCTCTTGATTTGTTGGCAAGTGGCACAATGACTCACATAAATAGATATATCTCTCTTCATCGTCTTCCACCATAAAGTTCTTTTGATATCTCTATACATCTTGTTAACTCCTGGATGGATGCAAAGCTTAGATTTGTGACATTCGTCTAGAACTTCACGTTTCAGATCAGGGAAGTCTGGAACATATATTCTTCCTTTCAGCCTTATAACTCCTCTACTATCCATCTCAAAACTAGTGTCTTCTCCTTGGCATATTCTTTTATAAATTCCCCGAAGAAACTCATCTTCATACTGCTTGCTCGCAATCCTCTTAAGAAGAGTAGGAGCGATAACAAGGTGAGCAATAATAGCATGCTTTCTACTCAAGGCGTCCGCAACCACATTGGCCTTTCCGGGTGTATATAGAATGTCCAGGTCATAAGATGCCAGAAATTCCAGCCAACGCTGTTGTTGCAAATTCAGATCTTTTTGGGTGAAGAGATATTTCAAAGATTTGTGATCGGTGAATAATTCGAATTTTTCACCTAGAAATAAGGAGAGTTCGATAAGTATATTGAATTAAATTAAATTCACAAATTGATAAGAAAGATGAAAAGATTCTTACCCAAAAGATAATGTCGCCATATTTTTAAAGCGAAGATAACTGCTAGAAGCTCCAATTCATGGGTCGGATAATTTCTTTCATGAGGACGTAATTGTCTACTTGCGTAGGCAATCACCTTCCCATTTTGCATCAATACTGCACCCAAGCCTTCACCGTAAGCATCGGTATAAACAGATAAACCCTTATTCCCGTTGATAATAGCGAGAACAGGAGCGGTGGTTAATCTCTTCTTCAATTCCTCAAAAGCTTCTTCACATTTTGGAGTCCAAATAAACTTTGCATTCTTCATTGTTAGCTTGGTCAATGGACTAGCTAACTTCGAAAAGTCCTGCACAAACTTCCGATAATAACCTGCTAGGCCCAAAATGCTTCGAACTTCCTTTGGGGTAGTAGGTCTCCTCCAATCAAGAATGGCAGAAATTTTGCTAGGATCCACAGAAATCCCTTCTTCATTAACAATATGGCCAAGAAATTTGACTTCTTTGACCCAAAAGTGGCATTTGGAAAATTTAACATATAGAATATTTCTCCTCAATATCTCCAAGACGATTCTAAGGTGTTCGGCATGCTCCTCTTCGGTCTTAGAATAGACCAAAATATCATCAATGAATACAAGCACAAATTTATTCAATACATCCCGAAACACACGAGTCATAAGGTCCACAAAGTATGCTGGGGCATTGGTTAGCCCAAAAGGCATGACTAACCATTCATAGAACATATTGGGACCCCTAAAAGCTGTCAAATGAATACAGTCTTCGGCGATTCGTAATTGATGGAATCCTTGGGCTAGATCCATCTTCGAAAAGAAACAAGCGCCGTGCAACTGATCAAATAAATCATCAATTCTGGGCAGTGGGAATTTATTCTTGAGAGTCTACTTATTAAGATCGCGGTAATCCACGCACAATCTCAAGGATCCGTCTGATTTAGCAACAAATACGACGGCTGAGCCCCATTCAGAAACACTGGGTCGAATCAACCCTTTTTCTAGTAAATCTCTAGTTTGCTCGACTAATTCAACCCTTTCTCTAGGTGCCATCCTGCGATTTGGATGAACGACAGGACGAGCATTAGGCACAAGGTCGATTCTGAATTCTATTTCTCGGTGAGGAGGTAGAGATTTCACTTCATCAAACACATCTGGAAAATCTCTAACAATAAGAATGGACTCCAAGCTGGGTTCAGGATAACCCAAATTATACATCAACCCTTCCCTTTTAGGACTAGGGTCCTCACAAGAAATTTCGATAAAATCCCCAAATTCGGTTTTGATTGAAATTAATCGATTATTGCAACCCAATTTGGCTTCATATTTTGCTAGCCAATCCATCCCGAGTAAGACTTCAAACTCGTTGAAGTCTAGAACAAAAGGACTAATAGGGAATTGATGGCAAGAATATGAGATAGGAACATCTCTACATCGAAGACAGAGGTTTGCGGGACCTCCAACTGGATTCCTTACACATATAGGCTCATCAACAAAATCAGGTTCAATATTCAATTCATTAATAGCTTGTTGAGATATAAAACTGTGTGTAGCGCCAATATCAAAAAGAACTCTAACAATGCTATCATAAATGGTAAGATTACCTTCCAGAACGCCCTTTCCCTTTTCTGATTTGGAAGATGTAGGCTTGTCTTTGACTGAGTATACTTTAGATGTCTGGGCTTGCTTCATAACTGGGCAGTCCTTCACTTCATGTCCCACCTTCTGACAATAATAGCACTTTCTGGGCTTTGCTTGAGTGGATTGATCTCTCTTGGGCTTTTTGCAGCTGGTAGAATAGTGGCCTTTCTCCGAGCAATTATAGCAAGTGACATTCTCCATAGTGCTCCCTTGATTGCCTTTCTTCTTCTCCTTGCCGTGCCAAGGTTTCTTGCCTCCAAATTTTCTCTTCTTCCAATTCTGATTGCTTGAGTTGCCTTTCTCCCTTGGTGCCTCTTGCATGTCTAGTGTAGCATAACGGTATCCCATATCAACCAAATCTGAGAAGGATTCTTTCACGTGGCCTGTCATCCTTTCGTGGAACTTTTTATTCATCCCACGAATGAATCGCTCATTCTTCTTCAACGGTGTGTTCACTAATTCTGGACCAAAGCGTGACAATTCATTGAACTTATTGAGATACTCCTCGAACGATAGACTTCCTTGCTTCAAGTCCATGAATTCTTGGTACATACGAGAAATCCCGGATGATGGCAAGTAGCGCTTCTCAAATGCTTCTTTGAATCTGCACCAAGTGAACTCATCCTCAGGCTCATCAATAGTGACGGTCTCCCACCAAGCTAAGGCTTCACCCTGAAGTTGCCAAGTAGCTATGAGACGCATCTGTTCATCTTGTAGCTTGAGCCCCTTAAAGATTTTCTCACAAGACCTAATCCATGCCTGGGCCTCAATAATCGTCTCTTTGCCGGTGAACGGCTTACCCCCAAGCCTTGAGAAGTTCTTATATAAGTCAGCCAGATTCGGCTGACTCTGAATAGGTAAAGCTGCATCGGTGGTCGGGGGAACTTGGCTAGGTGCTGTGGCATTTCCTCGCCCCCCAACTCTGCCCCTTCTTTCGCTCATCCTTACTATCTGTAATTAGAAAGAAAATTTGGCTTAGATATTTGGACGAGATATCTTAAGAAATATCGGCAATTAAAGGAAATAGACTAAGAAAAATTTTGAGGTGTCAATTGATTATTCTCATTCTAGGGTATACTTCACCCTATCTCTAATGAGCCATCTAATGTGTTATACTCCGTAGCTAAAGTTCTTACTCAACCTTTAGCTCTGATACCAACTGTCACGACCCGAAATTCAACGTTCGAAAATTGACATCAAATACCTCACTTGTACTCGACTGTCAATGATTCAAACATCGAACTCCAGTCGGATGGAGCTTATAACAACATTAGATGAATATATAAGAGCGGAAATAAAATGAATAACATGCATCACCTCACAGATACAACACCACAATAATATCTGTTACAACATCAGAGTACATAATACATGAATAACATCTCCAAATAGAATGACATAATAGAACAACTACATATCATATGCCAAAAGTCTTCAAAAAGATAGAGAATGATAGAGAACACCAACTAAGCACCTCGAGATCCAAAAGCTTCCAAAATGTCTCTAAGATATGAGTCTCCAAAAACCAAAATACTCCAAAATATAGCTGGAGCCAAAATATAGAAACCTGCTACTAGGCTGCCCGTGTAGAAATGGTGGGCACCCAGAGTTTAGAAAGGAAACAATAAACTCCGGGTCAGTCATGGGACTGGTATGAGTAAACAAAGATAATTGCTTTCATATAAAACAGATTTTTATACAAGAAAATCGGTATGCTTTTGGAAAATGAGACTACCATAAGACCTCCCGCCACACACACAATGCAATCGCAGAATTGGAGGAGATTCTTCTTATGATAGTCAAATATGCTTGATACGGGAAAATTCTTTGATATTATTACTAGTGCATAGTGTAGAAAGCCATTTCAAAGTAGAATATCAATCCTAGCCGGCATAGACATTCTGAACTATGCCTACTATAGCTACCATCTAAACAGTGGTGACCACCATAAGTAAATGGCAGGTAATACAACTAAAACCGTACGGGATTCGTATTGGGAATTGGGTTTCCAACAAATGGTCAGGCTAAGGAACTTCCTATGCCACATGGGTACGCCTCTGGCGGGACGTCCCGAGAACTAACGTTACGGTTAGATCTCTGCCAACACAAGGCCGGGTTACCTCTGTAACTAGGTAACTACTACACGAATATGCCACTCCCCGGTCCTTTGGGACCTTTATCCGAGGGCCCTCCATCACAAAGCAACAACCACACAGAATAATGAGATTGAAGCAACCACATAGGTAAGCATCTGGGCTCCATACCATGACACTACCTTTTTCCAGAAGGAAATGACATACCCTAAAGGGCGCGACCCTCATAACCTTGCCGCATCCTTCCTGTTTCGACCATTTCCGGGGTGTGAGGTCCGATGAGGTCTCGTCCACAAAGCTACGCTTTACACGAAAGCCATGCTTTGATCACAAATGATCAACAAATGATCATCACTATACAGTAGCACTTAGTATGCCACACTACCAAATTGGGAGTATATTGCTGATAACCTTCAACTACATAACCTCTGAGATCGTACGTCTCAGAGAAGGGTGTTAAGCTATGAGAATAAATTCTCCGCCACCAATCAGATATGTATTTGAAATAAATCGGCTTTATATCTCAAAGTGTAGTGTCGGACACACGACCATACGAGTCTGTTCCGGGTTCGAACAGAACCGAAGGCACTTCGTCCAATAAAGGAAGAAGCCCTTGCAAATCCGGGCGTCCACAATCCCGATCGAACTTCCCATCACTTAGGGTATCCCTATACCAGAGCAATTCGGTGCAGAGACAATCGATAGGTTATCCTATCGTTCTCGAAGACACCCGGTCTTCGCCGTCGGTCTTCAAATGCAATCCATTCGTCGAATCACTATTCGGAATGGGTTATATGACACAAAGGTCCTCTCCCGGCTAATCCGAATAGTGAGCGCTCAAATTAAAACATGTGGGTGTATCAATCACAAAGGTTCACATTCAGGGTTCGATGTGGGTTTCGGATAACAAACTGAAAATCCGACTCTCTGTCGCATCGAAGTTTAAATGCCGTTTTACGGGCAAAATGGGGTTTCACAACCATATAGAAACAAATCACAAATCACAGTTCATCACAAAGCAATCACAGCATCACAACAAGAATGTCAATCTAGTATAGAGTATTTGATGATGGTCGATCATCGTTGATTCAAGTTATTGGCCATATAATTGTCTTCATTAACCATTTTAAATTAATGTTTAATTTTACTTAATTATAAATTAGTTCAATTGGCTTAATTAGTTAGTTATCCTTTGATTTATTAAACTTATGGATCCTTAATTGTTAATTAATTAAGTTTTAATTATATTTTATAAATTCCCTATTCTTTAATTATTTACTTTTAGATTGTAGAATCATTTCAAGCCTTAAGGGTTAATTATTCTTTATTTTTATAAATCAATTTGGTTTTTAGATTAGCATTTAAACGTTTATTTTACTTTTAAATTTTTTGTTAAATTAAACTTTAAAAACAACTTTTATAAAATTATAAATTTTGAAATGCCATTTGTTTCATATTCTATTTATCATTATCATTAAATTTACTCAGAAGATAAATTTACTTGAGTTTTCAAAAAAAATGGCAAAAAACAACTAAGTTCTGTTTTAAAATCACTTCCCCGAGACCTGCTTCGGGTTTTCCCTGAGCAAATCCCCCTTTCACTTCGGGTTTTTCCCAAAGTGACCCGTGTTGAAATTTTTTTTCGAATTTTGCTTAAGGGTTTAAAAACGACCCGATAAACGTTGAAACCCCCCCGAGTGAAACTTCGAGCTTTCCCTCAACCTCCCCGTGCTGTGCTTCGAGTCGCTCCTCGACCTCCCCAACCTAGCACGCTGACACGCCACCCATCAACGTGCACGTACACGGCTATCTTCGCCGCCGTTGGATGGTGCTGCGGCCACCAACATGACAACATCCACCCCCTAAATCAATTCGATCACCCAGTTTTCGAATTTATTTCGAAATCACCAATCGACCAACAGAACCCAAAAAGAAGAACACCAGGTCTATAGGTTCTCGCTTCGCGCCGCCTCCCCAGGCCGTTATCGGCCACCAACCTTTGCCTCCAGTTTCCACGTCATGCGACGCATCGACCTGTCCCCCTGGCACGCATTCCGGTCGCTTGTGGGTGGTGCGACATCGTCCTTTCTACGTGAATAGGAAAATGGGGTTTAAACCCTATTTTAAATTCGAATTGAAAATTCAAAGATTTATAAATTATCCTAGTATTTTTCTGGAAATAATGAACCCTCAATCCATCTATGACAGCGAATTCGAGGCCTATAACGCCTTCGATCATCAGATTTTGCCAAAAACTCCTTTTCCGATCAACTCCTAATTTCTTGAGCAATATGCAATGAAAAAATTTGATTTTTGTTTCTAAAATCATTAATTTTGATGGTGATTCAAATGGTGTTACTGAAATTCAAATCCATGAGGTTCGAATTTTCATCTATTTTGGGTTGTGACTGTATTTACCTTTTCCAGTGAAGTTAAAACCTGTTTTAATTAGTTTTCTGAAGCATGGTGGAAGCTCAAACACAATTTCAACTTGTTATAAATCTATTTCAGAAGGAATAATAAAGAAGAGAAAGATTGGGTTTGATTTTGATATGTTTTATTCTTGTAAACAGAAAGCTACATGAAATTGAGTTTACAGTTTCCAGGAAGACAGAGTTACATAAACAGAAAGCTATATGCTTTAATTTATTATTGACACACAGTATAGAGTTAAACCATAATTTTATTTTTACTTTAGCTTGTTTAAAATCATTTCCAGAAGTAGAGAGGGAGAGAGAGAGAGATTTAAAACTTTGGTATAGTTTACTTTGTAGAAGCTGATACTTAAAAATGATTTTGCTTCCCTGAAGTTTGACAGGAACATTTTGAAACATCAACATGCACAGTCAACTACCATCATATACCAAAAATCTTGCATGCAAACAAGTTTAATTCTCCTATATCACCCAAGCATACACACAGCAATCAAAAAGATTAAGAAAACAAAGTTTACTCACTTGTTTCCAGAAGTTGTTGACAGTTCCAAACAGAGATGAGACTTGGCAAATTTTCCTTCTTTTCTACTCTAATTTTCTTAGGGTTTTAGATCTGAAAATTTATTGTTGCAGATCCGTGATTAATGTTTTCTATGTTCATATACTTATTCATTACTTACAATAGTTTCTACTTTACTTACAGTTGGGATTCTTAGCAGAGAAGACACCCCCCTTTTTTTCTCTTAAACTTGAAACCAAAAAGATTAAACCTTACGCTTCCTGCAATAAAATTGGACATTGTTGTATTAAACCCCATGCTGCTTTCATTTATTTTAATTATTAATAACAAAAACCTCAAGATTACTTAAAGTTTGGATTAACAGAGAAGCTTCTTTTCTCTGCAACTTTGAAAACAGGAACTTAGAAACCAAAAAGAAAAGTAGCTTTTAATCCTTGACCCCTCCTGCAAATAATTTGATGTTATTGTATTAATCCTTGCTTCATTATAGATTATAACTTAAAATTCAACTTTAAAAAGGAAAGTTACTTGCCTTTAAAATTTATTTCCAGAAATCACTGCATAAGCCAACCTGAAGCTTTCCTCCTTTCAAGCTAACCTGCAGTTTAAGTTTTGAATTGGTTTTTTTTTTTTGAAACTAGATTTTTTTTAAAAAAAAAATCATAATTTTCATGAACAATAAAGTTTAAAACAAACTTACCTGAAGATTAACATATCACTACAGTTTAAAAACACTTCAGTTTTATTTCTTTGAATTGAAGAAGACAGTTTGTTTTCTTTTGAACTTTTCTTTTTTTTTCTTTGAATGTTTGAAGTAACTCTTGCAAATATCTTTTGATTACTGAGTATCAGGTGTTGGGGATTTAAAAATTCGAATTTTAGAAGGTGGAGAGTTTCTGAATTTTTTTATTTGGTTATTTTATTGAGGAGATGATGGTTTGTGCCATTTGTAAGAAGATATCTTAAAAGATAGATCTTGTTAATCATTAAATTTTATTGAGAAGGTAAGTTTCAGCATTTGATGTAACAAAGCAAAAGAAATTTATAGATTTCATTTCCTATATTATATGCATATACTTTTATAAACCAATATACATACATTATATTCATTTGTATGTATATATGCATATGTACTATGTTTAAAAGAAAAGTTGTCTTGACCATTGGGTATTTTACTTCTCAATGATTTTAAATGCTACTTAATTTTTTTTAAATATTTATTCCAAATTTAAATTCAAATCTTAAAATTTTAAATTTGAAATATAAACATTTCAAATCCAAATGACTTCTAAAAAAAACATTTATCATCTCAATATTTTTTTTTTAAACATAGAATAAAATTAGAATTCATTTCATATAATATTTTCACTTATTTTATTTGTTTTAGATTTTTTTTCAAATTTATTCTCAAATCAAACCCCAAGAGTTTAAATATATATTATTTATTTTAATTGATAATTTTTTGGGATGTTACACAATGTCATTTCTAAAACCAAAATATGGAAGGTGAGTAAACAAGTGATTTAAATTTAAGTTATTTTAAATTTGTATATTTGTATGTTGAAGTTGCTCTGCATATCTATCTATGTATCTGTGCTGTGAGATTCATCATCTTCCCTGTTTTAGCTTCAGGGTAGTATCAAACAAGAAAAAAAAATTAGTTTCTTATTTTCTAATTAGAATTATGCTTTGGTTCCAAAAAAAAATAGTCGTGTTTAAGTATGAATTGTAAAAAAAAATAGCTTCATGAAGAGTAAACATATACAGGATGAACAACTCAAGTTCTACAGAGCAAATTTCAAAATTTAATAAAATTCGAACCTAACGATTTGCAAATTCGAATACATATCTTGAATCCTTATTGGAAAATGAGAGTTTTAAGCTTAGTTTGATGATTTTTACGAGAGTGGGTTAAGTGTAATTCGACGATGAACAAAAATGTTTTTTTGTAAATTTCTGGAGATTCAACAAATCTTAAATGCTGAAAACTGTTGTATTGCTAGCTTGATGATTCTCGAGTATAGGAAAAATATTAGAAAAAATTTCTAATGCAAGGATTTTGGAGACGAGAAAGATTTAGGGTTTTATCCCTGTGTTTTTTCCAATCGTTTCTCGAAGCAATGGTGTAGTCTATGTCGCATCGGACCAGATAGGGTTGATGGGTGGCGGTGAGTGGTCGACAGGGGAAGCTCGTGGCGAAAGCGTGTGCGTTCTGGTACTGTGTAGCGGCGGTGCGATGTGGTTACAGGCTTGGACTACGGTTCCAGGTTGAACTGATTTGCTCGATTTTGTTCTTTGGTGGGTTTTGCCAATCGGGAGTTCGTGGAGTTTGTGGGTGAGATAGTCGACATGTCGAGGGTGGTGGCAACGACCGGAGCTGCCGCGATTAGTCGTGCATGTGCACCAGGTCTCCGTGCACAGTTGGGTTGGGAAAGAAGCGAAGTAACTCAGGTTTTCGCTCGAAGCAGTTCGAGTTCCTCTCGTGCTCGTCTCGGGTAGGAAGAAGGGGATGCGAAGCGTGCTACTCGAGTGTTGACTCAAGTCTGTGTCAGGGATTTTGGAGAGTTGTTCGGGATTTTATTGTGAGGAGTTTCAACTCATACCAAGTTACTTTGAATAAAGGAAATTGTTAACAAGTTTTAAACATAGAATGGAAGTTTTACAAAGTAAAGGAAAGTAACAAGATTTTTGAAGCTAAATATTAACAAGTATCAAATATAAATCATAAAGCAGATGTCTTGAATTTAATTTGTTTGACTTGATAATCTTCAAAAGAAATGTGATAATGATTCAATTAAGTAATAAATCAAGATAGATGGATTATATTTGATTAAGGAAGGACTTGATTAATTAAGAAATAATTAATGTGTCTAGGTATTTTACAGGATAAATAGTGATCGTAATTTTATTTGAGTTAGTGTAATTGAATCGAAGGATAATTAACTAATGGGATTAATTTAAGGATCATTAATTAAGGCAAGTGATTAAAAGTTATTAAATTATGTGATTGAATTGAAAATTACTGAATAATTAATAAATTTCAATAATTAATTTAATGGTTTACTTGGTGTTAATTAAAGATTTAAAGATGATCAATTTATTTTGTGTAAACTAAATTAATTAGGATGGGTGATAAATTAATATTGATTATAATTAAATCATATTGGATGTTTGGATTCTATTGGATGATTGAATTGTTTAATGTAATTTACTAACTGTGACATATATTTGTGATCTGCAAGATAAGCGTTATAGTTATATCGCTTATCAACTATATTTTTGTGTTTTAATCTGTGATGATTGAATGATGTTGCACTATTGTGTTAAACCCCTGGACCCCACTTATTCACACACGAATATGGATTTCACGAGGAAATAAGTTAAGTCGCGGATTTTTGAAATAGTTTTGAATTTGAATTTTTGAATTCGAATGTTTTGGAAATGGAATCGGAATAAATGTGAAAAGCTTTTGGAATGGAATTTCAAGATAAAGTTTGTTTTAAATAACTTGATTAAGTTTTGGAATTTAAATAATTTAATCTAAACTTAGATTCAAGATTTGAAATTGAATTATATGATTTGAAATTAGGATTAAAGATGTTATGTTAGTTATATACGGGTTTGAAACCATATTTAAAGTATTGTTTTAGGAATTCAAATTAACCCAAAGATTGTAACTTGTATAAATGAAATCGGGTTTTTTTCAAAATAAAACTATTGTTTCTAAATGATAAAAAGCTTTCGTTTCAAATTTTATTAAAGGGATTTCAAGTTTAAATTAAAATAGTTTTATATGTCATAGATGAATATTCAGAAACGATTTTTGAAAATGAGTATTTGGGAACGATTTGAAAGCTATGAGACAAATCTTTGATTTAAAGATTTAATGAATTAATCCTTTTGAAACGGAATTGTTTTGAAATCTAGGATTGAATATTTGTGAAAGTAGGTGAACTTTATGAAATAAATCTTTTGTTTAAAAGATTTGAAATGGTAATTGGTTTAAAACATTTGAAAGTAAGTTTTGAATTATTAAGTTGTGACTTAATTGAAATCCCATATCCATATGTTTTAAATATTTTCGTTCACTATTCGGTTTAGCCAGGAAAGGACCTTTGTGTCATATAACCCATTCCGAATATGTGATTCGACGTTATGGATAGCATTTGAAGAACGGTGATGAAGACCGGGTATTTGCGAGAGCGATAGGATGGCCTATCGATTGTCTCTGCACTGAGTCGCGCCGGTATAGAGACTCCCTAAGTGATGGGAAGTTCGATCGGGATTGTGAATACCCGGATTGGAAGGACTTATTTGGAAGTGCCTTCGGTTCTGTTCGAACCCAGAACAGACTTGTATGGATTGTGTGTCTGTAATTACATTTTGAGATATAAATCAGATTTCTTTCAAATACATTTCTGTTGGTGGAGGAGAATTTATTCTCTTAGCTTAACACCCTTCTCTGAGACGTACGAGCTCAGAGGTTATGTAGTTGAAGGTTATCAACAATATATTCCCAATTTGGTAATGTGGCCTAGTGAGTGATGCTGATCATTTGTTGATCAAAGCGTGGCTTTTGTAAAAAGCGTAACTTTGTGGACGAGACTTCGTCGGACCTCACACCCCGAAATGGTCGAAACAGGAAAGATGCGACAAGGTTATTGGGGGTAGCTCCCCTTAGGGTATGTACATCTCCTTCTGGATAGAAGTGGTATCATGGTATGGAGCCCAGATACTTAACTTACGCGGATATCGCAAATATGTATATATCTTACTTTGTGATTGTTGTTGGGGCCCCGGATAAAGGTTGGTTACGACCGGGGGATGGCATACTCGTGTCAGTAGTTACCCAGTTAGGGGTAACCCGGCCTTGTGTTGGCAGAGATCCAGTTAGGTTCTTGGGACGTCCTTCCAGAAACGTTCTCATGTGGCAATGGGAAGTTCCTTGGACCGACCATTTGTTGGAAATCAAAAGAAACAATACGAGCCTTGTACGATAGTAGTTGTAGAACCTGCCATCTAATATGGTAGCTATAGTAGGCATAATATAATGGTACCTATGCTGGCTAAGTTTTATATTCTACTTTCGAAATATTTTCTACACTATGCACTAATAATAGTAATCAAATGATTTGATTTTGCGTAGTAAGCATCTTTGACTAACATAAGAAGAAATCTCCTCCAATTCTGCGTTTGCATTGTGTGTGTGGCGGGAGGTCTTATGGTAGTTTCATTTTCTAAAAGCATTGGGAATTGATTTTAAAATCTTTTGTTGATTGTTTTAAAAGATAAACTGTTTTTGTTGCTCATACCAGTCCCATGACTGATCTGGAGTTTATTGTTTCTTTCCTAAACTCTGGGTGCTCAAATTTTTTTCTACACGAGCAGTCTAGAGTTGGGTTTTTCGGATAGTCAGATGTAGTGTATTATCTGGAGTTAGTTCAGTCTTTGGATCAGAATGCACTTGCTTATCTTTGTGCATCGTTATTGGGAGTTCGAGCTATTGTTGGATTGGTTCTTGGAAATGGAGTTGCGGTTTTTGGAGTTCTTCCTTGAAGACCATCTTAGAGTTATTTGTTCCGCTGCTGGTGTTATCGTTTTCTTTTCCGCTGCTATTTTATTATATCATATCTCTGATTTATATTGATATCTATTGGATTATCTATTGTATTAGATATTGTATCAAAGCTGTATATCAATGTATTATTCTTTTCTTCCGCTGTGTTGTTTACTTAATGTTGTTATAAGCTCCGGCGAATCGGATTTGAACGGTCGAATCTATGGCATTCGAATACGATATGAAGTGTGGATGTCGATTATCGAGCGTGAATAATCAGGACAACATTACAATACCCGTAGATTCTCTTTCTCAACTGCTTCCAAAACAAAGAATCCGAACACTAGTTTTTAAGTGGTATTCGATAAGTATAACACTTACCAATCCTGGACTTTTCCAAACCAATCGATGAATTTTTGGTTAACTCAATTCTTTTTCTTTCAAATGTAAGTGAAAACTAGAGACATTTCATACCAATACTCCTCTCTGGGGTTCTTGTTGGTATAAAAACACAAAGCGTTTCGATTGTTCTTAAGTTAATATTAGGTCAAGTCCGATAATCGACCAATCAATTGTCTAGTCAAAACACTTGCTGATACAAATCAATATTCGCATGCTAACTCGTTTTCGACATTCCAACTTAACTATTCCTCATTTAAGAGTGAAGCCAGGTAAGTCTGAGCACTGGTTGCATCAAAGCCTTGCGTAGGCACTCTATTCTTGAATCTCACAAATAGATAAGTCTACTTCGTCGGCTTTTAGTATTAAGTGTAGTATTAATCATTTCCATAAACAAGTAATAAATCAACATGATTAACACATTTCCGACATTTTTCGACTTACTAAACTTGGTCAAGTGGGAAACCGATAGGTTAGAGCTCTATTGCTCTGTTCATACTCAATATCAATTTTAACTCTCACAAATAGATAAGCCTTACTTCGTCGGCTTTTAGTGTTAAGCATAGCTAATTACTTTTAACAGTAGCATTCAAATAATTAACCATTTATCTACTAAGAAATTATAACCCCTTTTAGAAAACATTTATCTATACTTTTAAATACTTGAAAATACTTATAATGGGATTTAAAACATTTTTCGAAATATTACTTGAAAATAACAACTTTACCATTTTCCTTAAAACTTGATAACGTCATGCTTTATTATAAAAACCTCTTCTTTAAAAATTTATTGTTAATTATCATAAAGAGCTCAAGCCACTTTTAAAATACTCAAATAATATATAGTAAACACTTGTAAAAGCAATGAAACAAAATAATAAATTTAAATATTTTTTCAAACCTTTGAGTCCAAAAATCAATTCAAAATGGGGCAGTTTTGCACAAGTGAAGTTTTGGTCGTTTTCGAGATGTTAATTAACTTTTTGCTAATAAAGCTTTTAATAACAACAAACATACATATAAAAAATTATAAATATGGTGAGAAACTCCTAAGGATCTCTCTACAAAATTCTGTAGAAATCACCAAAAACAAGGCAATTCACAACTGCATCTATAGCGACTATCGCTATAAGTGCACTTTCAAATCCGAGCTATATTCAAACCTATGTTCAACTATAACATATGTTCTTTGCTCCAAGACCTTACTATATGTCATACAACTCCATTCAAGTCTGTTCGAGTTCGTTCAAGTCCATATATGCCACTTACTTTCAAAACAAGAATCAAAATCAATGTTTTTACTTATGTCTATATTAATTCAACAACATTAATACAATCAAACATCACCATATATATGTGATATTTTCCAATCAAAATTGTGAGTTAGCTCACCTATAACCTAACAACCAACTAAGATCCAAGCATCTAAGTCCAACCTAAACCTAGCAACAACTTCTCTCCTCTTTTGCTTGCCTTTGCCTTGGCTTGCCTCTAAACCTACTAGGTTGCTCACGGACTTCAAGTGGTGGAGGAGGATGGCTTTGCCTTTTCAACTTCTAACTAGGTGGAAGGTTTTATATGTGGTGGTAAAGCTTCACTTTAAGTTTGAAGTGATTTGGATTTGATTTGCAAATATTTCGCTTTAGGAAATTATGAAGAGCAAGAAGAAGACATGGATTTTTCAACTCAAAGCTTTGTTAATATGTGAATGTTAACTAAGGGTATGCCTTTCCTTATATTAGCTCCAATTAGTGTTGCTTAATCTTTCCTTCAACCCCCTTCATGCTAAGGAAGAGTCACCTCCCATTACTTCTCCTTTAAGTCATTTCTCCTTTATGCTAATTACCATTTTACCCCTCTCATGATAATACCTCTTATCCTAATAGAAGCTTCTAGAACATTACAATCTTTATGAAGATGTGTGTATGTTAATTAGTTTTCAATGTGTTTATTTGATTATTAGTCAAGTGCATAAGAGTTTGAACAACTAATATCGATCGAAAAGCTGTTTATCAATAAATCGATATTTGGTCACATTATCGATTTTCCATCTAAGAATATGTTTTCATAAAATAATTTTCAGAAACAAGTTTCTCATGATTATTTATTAATCAAACGTTGTTTAACGAGGTTATAAAATAATAGTTATAATGCTTAGTTATATTTCAAAACGTTTCAATATTTGAACACAAAATGTTTGAATTTCAAGGTCACTACATTCGCCCTCACTTAGAACATTTCATTCTCGAAATTCAAATAAGAATGATAATCGAAGAAGATAGAAGAACAAGTATATATATATATATATATATATATATATATATATATATATATAGCATACTGCTGAAACTATATACAAACTAAAATGCAACCCAAAATGCATACTAAGTGGCTCTACCTCAAGTGGTAAGTACACAGTAGAAGACGAACGATACTAAGATAAGAAATATATAGTTTATGAACATATCCGGATAGGACTCTCTCATACTATCCTCTATTTCCTACGTACAATCCCGAGCATCCTCGCTCTATTGTACCTTGACTAACCTCACAACCATAGTCCTAAATTGCCTTTTACCCTATCAATAATATAAACAGGTGTCTCAAAATAGTCAAAAGTAGGCTCAATCTCCAAGTCCTCCTACTACAACGCTCCCACTATCATCGAAGGATCATGCACAAATTTATGCAAATATGACACATGAAATACATTGTGCACATCTAATAGCCTAACCGATAACTCGACTCTCTACATGAGTTTACCAATCCTCTATAGAATTGAGAATGGTCCTATATATCAAGGAGCCAACTTCCTACCCCTTCCAAATCAGATTACACTTCTCAACGCAGAAACCTTTACAAACCCAAAGTCTCCAACAGAGAACTCCAAGTCTCTACACCTCTTGTCTGCATAGCTCTTCTTCCGATTCTGCACCTCCTTGATTTGCTTTCGAATCTCTATGGCCTTATCCGATGCCTCTTTAATCGTATCCAACCCAAGCACAAGATGATCTCCAGGTTCTACCTAACACGATGGAGATTTAAAAGGCCTTTCATGCAACGATTGAATTGGTGTTGTTTTCATACTAGCCTGATAACTGTTTTTTGAATGCAAACTCAATAAATGTAAGTGTTCTTCCCACGAACCCTTAAAATCTAAAATGCATGCTCGAAGCAAGTCCTCTAATACTCGATTCACCCTTTCCGTTTACCCATTTGTCTGCGGATGGTAAGCGGTACTCAAACTAAGCTCGGTCTCTAAGGCCTCATGTAAACCTTCTAAAACTAGCTTGTGAATATTGAATCTCTATCACTCACGATATCACAAGGGACACCACAATCTGACGATTTTCTTAACATATAACTTAGCTAAACTAGAATCTATTCTCATAGTCTTAACAGGTAAGTGCATGCTCTTGGTTAATTGATCCACAATAACCTGCACACCTTCATCAACCTTCCTTGATCAAGGCAATCCATCAATAAAGTCCATGGAAATCTTCTCCCATTTCCACTTAGGAATCTCAAGTGGCTGAAGTAGTCCATCCACCTTCTAGTGACTACCTTTTACTTGCTGGCAGTTAGCGCACCTACTCATAAAGATAGAAACATCCTTTTTCATACCTTTCCATAATAAAGTACGCCTTATATCTTAATACATCTTAGTGACCCTTAGATGTATCATGAATGATGACTCTCTTTTAAAACCTCCTGCCTAACCCTATAAACTTAGGAACACACAACCTTCCATTCATCCTCACTAAACCATAGCTATCTACTTCAAATCCTAACCACCTCTCTAGTGCCTCATTCTTGCTTACTGCTTTGGCTATTCAAGCAATAAAAGGATCTCTAAGATAATTCTCTTTTATACGACTGATCAAGGTCGGACGAACCTCAATGCTAGCCATAATAGAATACTTCCCACTTAAGGCATCTGCAACAACATTTTCTTTCCTAGGTGTGTATAATATATCCAGATCATTGGCTGCAAGAAACTCCAACCAACTTAACTATCTCAAGTTTTAAGTCTTTTTGCATAAAATGCAACTTCAAAGATTTATGATCCGCATATAGCTCGAGCCTTTCGCCTAGCAAATGATGCCTTTACATCTTTAGAGAAAATACTGTAGAGGGGGGTGAATAGGGTTATAGCAAATTTTCTCGAGTTAAACGCGAAAACAAACTGCAGAGAAATAAATATGCTGAAAGTAAATCACACACAAAATTTACCAGCTTTGGCAACCCCTGCCTACTGCTGCATTTCCAGATTTCTATTAGAATTAAACAGTCTCCCGCTTACAAACACTCTAACAGACTCGCACACCCTGCTACCGCCTATAGAGTTTTGCAAACTCGCATACCCTGCTCACTGAACTAATTCTAACTAGACAATCTGACACTACCTAAACCCTAGGTGGTGATTTACCAAGGTTTGACAACCTTAAAAGAGAAATTAAATTTAAAACAAACTTAAAAACGATTTCAAACTAAAAACCCTAATTAAAAATAAACTAAAGCAAATAAACTAAAGCCTCTCTATAATAAAAAAGCCGGCCCAATTCATTTCTTCTCCCCGTTCCCTTTTCTTTTGCTATTGTAAAATGGCGGCCTTGCTTTGAAATTAGGGCTTGAGTCTTTAATCCAAATTAGGGCTTTTTTTGATGCACGCCTATATTGATCGACTCTCTGGTTTAAATGTTGGCTTGCTCGCTACTTCTCTGATGATCGATTCTCTGGATTGCGTTGCTTGCGCTCGTTCGCAGCTGCTCCTCTGTTGATCGAGTTAGATAGATTATGGTATGTATTCTCTTTCGTTGCTGGTTTAATGATTGCTTGAATTCGATGAACTAATTTGCCGATGATGATTGATATTTATAGGAGTCGAGTTCCTAAATTTACATCATATATTTCTTATTTGAATTCGTCACTTTCCTATTTTTTGCTTTCCTGATATATTTTCAACTTGATGCGCACAACCTTGATTTTGTAGCGTTCGATTTTTTCTTGATTAATATGGCAAAAACTTTCCTCTTTTACTTTTTGACTTTTTCAAAGATACGTATTTGCGTTGAATTCTGACTTCGGCTTGATTTGTATTTTACTTCGGTCGTCTGGTTTTGTGTATGCAAATCCATGAATTTCAATCCCATTGCGTCGATATTGTACTGCAGTAACCTCACTTGTTTCCTACTATACCTTGTCTGGTTCGTTGATCTGCATTCCTTTATTTTTTATGAAGTTCTACTGGCTTTGCATTGCTGTGCATACTTGTATTCATGTTTGATCCGATGGTTTATGCATCTTGTACCTGCTGATGTTTGTTGTCGGTCTGTAGCTCTGTTCATCACGACTTGGCTTGACTTTTTCTGAATTCGACATCTCATATTCATTTAGATGTTCACTGCTGTTTTTCTGTTGCAAGTGTATGGTTGCATTCGACTTCTATTCACTGTACTTTCAGTCATGTTGAACTGTGTACATGTTCATTGTTTCATTTGGCATCTTCACTGTGTTGCATTGAGTTGCTGTCTTCATATTGTCACTATATCATGTTCTATACAGTTTGCATTTCAGTTGTTTGGTTGACGCACTTGAACTATACATTCGAATCTGCACTCATCTTTACCACTGAACTATTTACTGACTTGTAGTCGAGTTGCTTCACTATACTTTGGTTTGATCTTGTTGTTCTGTGTTTGGTCACTGATGCATGCATGAACTGGTCATTGAAGTTTGTGTAGTTTGGTCTTGCATTTGATCTGTACTGTCTGGTTGAAGTTCTGATCATTCGTTTACTTGTTGGCATTTCTTTGTGGTCTGCACTTGCTTTTTCATTGTTGAGTTTGTTGTTGCATTCATGTCTGCTTTGTATCACTGCAAAATACTTGCAGTCTTCATTTTTGGTGTTATGTTGGTAGCAATCTTGTACAACTTGTATTTGCACTTGCTCTGCACTATGTCTTGATAGTCAAGTTGCACACTTGCGGTCTTTGAGTTGCTATGTTGATTTTTCTTGCTACCCGGTCGACACTTGATGTTTGTAACTTGGTATTGTAGTCTACCTTCATTGCTTGACCTGTCTGGTTCATCTTGTTGTTGTGTAGTCATTTATGCATTGATACTATTCTCCGTTGCACTGAGTTTCTGGTTGGTGCATTGCCACACTGAACTTGATTCACTTCATGTTGATTTTTGAAATTTCACTTGAGTTGAATCCAGTTTCAAAACTCAGGTTTGACCTTGTGCTCGTGTCGAGATTTTAAATATATTGCACGTGAGTTGAACCCGACTTTTCATTTGGGTTTGACCTGTGCTTACCTGTCCCTGTAGCATTATCAAGTGTATATCGATGTGCACGACCTTGTGGCATGTACAGTGATACACTGTGCATGTCACATTGTTCGTGTATGATGAATTCAAATGTGAGTGATGACGAACAACCCAAATAACTGAGGCAAATCATATTTTCAAAAATCATATTTCATTTTATATTGCAAAAATATTTCTTTTTCAATTTTACTGCGTTAATGAATATTTTTGCAAATTACTCAGATGTTGGATTCTAACTGGAATGAAGTTGAAGATAAACTACGAGTGTGAGTGATATGTAGTGAGGACAACTGTAAATATGAAATGTGATGTACTTAGAATCAAAATTGTATATGTATAGTGAGAGCTTGAATTTGTACTATTCAAAATTGTAATAAATATTTGTTTGAATAAAATTTCTGTTTGAATTCAAATTCTGTGTAATTTATTTTATTCAACAAATATTTATTTATCTATGAAAAATAAAATAGTACATTATCAAATACATTTAAATGAATATATATATATGTTTATTATCATCAAACAAAAATCACATAAGCGCATATTCAGCAATCTCTTCCTTTTGATGATAACAAACATATATTTAAGATTTTGATAGTGTTAAATGTATTTGATCAATGATATACTCTAATTGCTCCCCCTATTTAAATGCTTTCTCTCTACACGATGCTCCCCCTACATATATGCATACATGTAGAAATATATAAATGAGCCTAGATGCAAATGGAAAATTATTTTACCATTGCTTGATTTTATTTGACAAAATCTTAACTTTTCTCTCCCCCTTTGTTATCAGCAAAAGAATAATAGTGTTAGAGAAAATAGAGATAAAGTGTTCAATATTAATCCAACATTAAAACTCAATTGAATATAAATATTAAACTTCAATAAAAATCAAATAAAAATCATAACTACCCTTGTTAGGCGCATATTCCACTTTCAGAAGTAATGGAAATGATGTCATCATATAAAACCATACAGTTGTATCTGTTTGTGGTACACTTATATCAGGAATTTGAATATCTACTAATCATGCATAACCGTTAGGACTTTTAAATGAGATTAGTAGTATTCACATTTAATTTTAAAAATGAATTCAAGTATCTTCTAACCACGCATGACCGTGAGGACTTTCAAATGGGATTAGAATCAACTTGTTTATTTAATAAATCATTTTTGATATGCGTTCCATACATGCATAACCGTAAGGACTTTTAAATGAGCATGGAAGCACATAACAAATTCCAAGTAATTCACCCATGCATAACCGTGAGGACTTTTAAATGAGAGTGAATACTTTGGTATTTATTTATTTTTACTTAAAAATGTAAAATGAAAAACGAATGATCCCTGATATAGTTCCACATACCGACAAACTATATTGAATTTTTAATAAACAATGGTCGATAGAAATATGATAGACATAGAAATGGTCATGGAATCTTTACCCAACAAAAAATTTTATAACTCTTGTTTGAATTCCTAAAGAAATTTTCAAAATATACTGTCTTGAGTAATGTATGTTAAATATCAACACTTATCACCTTTTCAATCACTTTATCATTTTGATAATTAGTAGGGAGTCGGATTAGTCCAAATTTGTCATTTAAAATCAAATAATAATTATGAAATCAATTTTTCACAATGACTAATCTGAAAATATGATTAAAAATGATTTTCTCAAGGGGGTTATACGAGAAAATTTTCTGCTATTTGAAAATTATTTGAAATGAAAAATATGCAGATATTTTCTTTGAAAAACGATGCATTTACTAAATGTCTCAAAAATCACGTTCAACTAGTAATTTTTCTATCAACTAGATTACCAGTGTAATCTGCATCTGAATTTCTTTTTCACTCCAAAATACCACTAATTAAATTTGATAAACCAGACCACGAAGTGTGCGTAAAAACTCAAACTCAATTTTTAACAACATTCTTGAACTTGAATTGAAGTCGTGTAGATAATCAAAAACTGTGAATATAGAGTTAGCCGTATTATAACCCAATGTATTATCATCCAACAAAACACTATGTTTAATCCAAACGTATATGTATGAAGTAATTCAAAGAATAGTGTTTTTGGCATAAATATAATTGGCCAACTATGTTGAACCAGTCAGAAAAAAATCATCATCTCTTTATTATCACATCATTATTGGCTGATTTAATTCAAAAAACGGTGCAGATTATCACATTTAATACATTGATCAAATAAATATACCTTCACCTGTTTTACCTTTACGATAATTTTTCGTGGTTGCTCATTGTGATTCTTTCACCTTTGTACTAGGCTAAGGAACTTTTCTTTGTTGCCCGTTGTGTTTCTGGAATAGCCAAAATCCAGAAAACACTGTCGTTGTTCCTTAGCCCGCCACCATACCTACACGATGAAAGATTTTTGTGACCTATTTGTTTTTATAGGTCCATGATTGTTAGTGGCTGAAGTATTGTGAATAAACAAACCCTTTGGAACCCAAACTAGTTTTGTCATTTCATTCTTGTTCCAATAGACATGAAATTTGTTTGTAGAATTCTTAGGAACCCAAACTTGTATAAATTTTATGTTCTTGTTCCTATGACTACAATTTTCAACATGATGTCCAATTATTTCACATCTAGCAAAGACACTCTTACCTTTTGCATTATTATCAACTTGTGTTTTCCCAAGGCCTAATCCTTTTCCGTTGTTAGCAAAAATTTAATTTCCCAATAACATGTTGAATCATTTTTCTCCTCTTGAAAAGTTATTCAGAGATTTCTCAAGGTTTTGAACTTTGGCTTTTAGTGTTGTGTTTTCAGTTACAAGAGAGGTGCATCTATTTATAAAATCCTTTTTCCTAGTGTCAATGGTTTCCTTAAGACTCAAGTTTTCTTTTTCAAGATTCTCAAAGCTATTCTTAAGTCTTGATAATTCTGAATCTAAAATTTTATATTTTTTACAGTCTAGGTTTTGAATATTTTCAAGTTCAGTTTCTAACCTAAAATTTTCACGAGCAAGTTCTCTCCTATCAGATTTCAGTTTTCAATTTTAGATTCAAGAGTATCAACTACTTTAGTAAGATCAAGACACATAAAAACAAATTCTTTATAAGAATAGTCACCTACCTCACTAGATTCCTCTGAGCTTGCTTCTGAATCTGATTTTGCCACAAGACACAAGTTAGTCTCATCTGAGCTATTATTCGAAACTTCCTCTCCTTCTTTGCTCTTTAAGGCAATCGTCTTCATCTTTGATTCGGAGTTGTTGCATTCTTCCTTTGCTTTTAGCTCAAGCTCATATGTCATCAAGTTGCCAATCAACTCCTCCATGCTTAGTTTACTCAGATCTTTTGATTCTTGTATTGCCGTGACTTTTGCCTCAAAGCTCATCGGTAAGACTCGTAGCACCTTCCTCACAAGCTCTACCTCAGTGAATACCTTCCCAAGTGCTCTAGCGTTGTACACTAAAGTTGAAAAGCGTCCAAACATGTCTTTTATGCTCTAGACTTTGTCCATCACAAAGTTCTCGTATTCCTTGCTGAATAAGGCTAGACGAGACTCCTTGACTTGAGAAGTTCCTTCATGTGTCGCCTCCAAGGTATGCCAAATTTCCTGTGCAGTTTTATAATGAGAAATTCTATTAAATTCAGACTTATCAAGAGCACAGATCAAAGCATTCATGGCTTTTGCATTTGTAGTTTTTAATTTCTTATCGTTAGCATCCCACCTATCCTTAGGTTTAGGAATCTCAATATCACCAACAATTATAGTGGGAGATTTATAGCCAGTTTCAATAATGTCCCAAACATCACAATCAATAGAACTAAGATAAATACCCACCCTAATTTCCAATAAGCATAATCATTCCCATTGAACATGGGTGGCCTAACAATAGATTGCCCCTCAGAAAAAGCATTATTTGGTGGATTCATGACTCTAGAGTTAAAGAAATATACCGTGCTCCGATACCACTTGCAGGATCTAGATTAACCCTAGAGGGGGGGGTGAATAGGGTTATAGCAAATTTTCTCGAGTTAAATGCAAAAACAAACTACAGAGAAATAAATATGATGAAAGTAAATCACACACAAAATTTACCCAGCTTCAGCAACCCCTGCCTATTGCTGCATTTCCAGATTTCTATTAGAATTAAACAGTCTCCCGCTTACAAACACTCTAACAGACTCGCACACCCTGCTACCGCCTATAGAGTTTTGCAAACTCGCACACCCTGCTCGATGAACTAATTCTAACTAGACAATCTGACACTACCTAAACCCTAGGTGGTGATTTACCAAGGTTTGACAACCTTAAAAGAGAGATTAAATTTAAAACAAACTTAAAAACGATTTCAAACTAAAAACCCTAATTAAAAATAAACTAGAGCAAATAAACTAAAGCCTCTCTATAATAAAAAAGCCGACCCAATTCATTTCTTCTCCCCGTTCCCTTTTCTTTTGCTATTGTAAAATGGCGGCCTTGCTCTGAAATTAGGGCTTGAGTCTTTAATCCAAATTATTGATCGACTCTCTGGTTTGAGTGTTGGCTTGCTCGCTACTTCTCTGATGATCGATTCTCTGGATTGCGTTGCTTGCGCTCGTTCGCAGCTGCTCCTCTGTTGATCGAGTTAGATAGATTATGGTATGTATTCTCTTTCGTTGCTGGTTTAATGATTGCTTGAACTCGATGAACTAATTCGCCGATGATGATTGATATTTATAGGAGTCGAGTTCCTAAATTTACATCATATATTTCTTATTTGAATTCGTCACTTTCCTATTTTTTGCTTTCCTGATATATTTTCAACTTGATGCGCACGGCCTTGATTTTGTAGCGTTCGATTTTTCCTTGATTAAGCAAAAACTTTCCTCTTTTACTTTTTGACTTTTTCAAAGATACGTATTTGCATTGAATTCTGACTTCGGCTTGATTTGTATTTTACTTCGATCGTCTGGTTTTGTGTATGCAATTCCATGAATTTCAATCCCATTGCGTTGATATTGTACTGTAGTAACCTCACTTGTTTCCTACTATACCTTGTCTGGTTCATTGATTTGCATTTCTTTATTGTTTATGAAGTTCTGTTGGCTTTGCATTGCTGTGCATACTTGTATTCATGTTTGATCCGATGGTTTATGCATCTTGTACCTGCTGATGTTTGTTGTCGGTCTGTAGCTCTGTTCATCACGACTTGGCTTGACTTTTTCTGACTTCGACATCTCATATTCATTTAGATGTTCACTGCTGTTTTTCTGCTGCAAGTGTATGGTTGCATTCGACTTCTATTCACTATACTTTCAGTCATGTTGAACTGTGTACATGTTCATTGTTTCATTTGGCATCTTCACTGTGTTGCATTGAGTTGCTGTCTTCATATTGTCACTATATCATGTTCGATACAGTTTGCATTAATTCAGTTGTTTGGTTGACGCACTTGAACTATACATTCGAGTCTGCACTCATCTTTACCACTGAACTATTTAATGACTTGTGGTCGAGTTGCTTCACTATACTTTGGTTTGAGCTTGTTGTTCTGTGTTTGGCCACTGATGCATGCATGAACTGGTCATTGAAGTTTGTGTAGTTTGGTCTTGCATTTGATCTGTACTGTCTGGTTGAAGTTATGATCATTTGTTTACTTGGTGGCATTTCTTTGTGGTCTGCACTTGCTTTTTCATTGTTGAGTTTGTGTTGCATTCATGTCTGCTTTGTATCACTGCAATATTCTTGCAGTCTTCATTTTTGCTGATATGTTGGTAGCAATCTTGTACAACTTGTATTTGCACTTGCTCTGCACTGTGTCTTGATAGTCAAGTTGCACACTTGCGGTCTTTGAGTTGCTGTGTTGATTTTGCTTGCTACCTGGTCGACACTTGTTGTTTGTAACTTGGTATTGTAGTCTGCCTTCATTGCTTGACCTGTCTGGTTCATCTTGTTGTTGTGTAGTCATTTATGCATTGATACTATTCTCTGTTGCACTAAGTTTCTGGTTGGTGCATTGCCACACTGAACTTGATTCACTTCATGTTGATTTTTGAAATTTCACTTGAGTTGAATCCAGTTTCAAAACTCGGGTTTGACCTTGTGCTCGTGTCGAGATTTTAAATATATTGCACATGAGTTGAACCCGACTTTTCATTTGGGTTTGACCTGTACTCACCTATCCCTGTAGCATTATCAAGTGTATATCGATGTGCACGGCCTTGTGGCATGTACAGTGATACACTGTGCATGTCACATTGTTCGTGTATGATGAATTCAAATTTGAATGATGACGAACAACCCAAATAACCGAGGCAAATCATATTTTCAAAAATCATATTTCATTTTATATTGCAAAAATATTTCTTTTTCAATTTTACTACGTTCGTGAATATTTTTGCAGATTGCTCAGATGCTAGATTCTAACTGGAATGAAGTTGAAGATAAACTACGAGTGTGAGTGATTTGTAGTGAGGACAACTGTAAATATGAAATGTGATGTAATTAGAATCAAAATTGTATATGTATAGTGAGAGCTTGAATTTGTACTATTCAAAATTGTAATAAATATTTGTCTGAATAAAATTTCTATTTGAATTCAAATTCTGTGTAATTTATTTTATTCAACAAATATTTATTTATCTATGAAAAATAAAATAGTACATTATCAAATACATTTAAATGAATATATATATATATATGTTTATTATCATCAAACCAAAATCATATAAGCGCATATTCAAGAAATACCACTGTTAATAAATCGAAGACATGAGTTGCATATCCCACTTCATGCGGTTTGAGCCACCGACTCGCATAAGAGATAACCCCCCTATGCTGCATTAACCCAGCACATAAACCTGTTCCGCGTGCATCGGTGTAAATAGTCAAACCCTCCTATCTAGCACATTAACAACAGAAGCACTAGTCAACTTTTTCTATAACTCTATGAATGCTTGCTCGCATTTATCAATCCACACAAACTTGACATCTTTTTTCATCAAATTATTACATAAGGCACAATCTTCAAGAAATCCTAGAATCTCCTATAATAACCTGCTAGACCTAGAATGCTCCTAATATCAGTTGCGCTTTCAGCCTCTTCCAGTCCTGAACAGCCACAATCTTAGCGGGATCAACTGAAATGCCTTTCAAAAAAACTACACGGCCTAAGAACCTAATGTCTGAATGCTAAAAATGACACTTAAAGAACTTAACCGTCGTTACATGCTCCGTTAATGTTTCTAGAACAATCCATAGATGGCACGAATATTCATCCTCATTCTTGGAGTAGACTAGATTGTCATCGATAAAAACAAGAACAAACTTATTCAATACATATCAGAAAACTCAATTCATTAAGTCTATGAAATATGATGGAGCAGTAGATAGGCCGAATGGCATAACTAACCACTCATAAAATTGGTCGGATCTAAAAGCTATCAAGGGTACACTATCCTCTGCCACCCTCAACTGATGGAACACAGTAGCAAGATCAGGCTGAGAAAACATTCGAGCTCCATAAAGCTGATTGAACAAGTCATCTATCCTAGGCAAAGGATATCTGTTCCTAACAATTTGTTTGTTGAGATCGTGATAATCTACACATAGTCTTAGGGAACCATCCGCCTTCGTAGCAAAGACGACGGGCGCTCCCCAACTCGAACGACTTGGTCAAAACTAGCCCTTCTGCAATAAATCACTAACTTGATTTGTCAACTCCAACATCTCCTTCGAGGCAAGTCTACGAACATGCAATAGGATAGGTTTTGCATCTTTAACTAAATCAATGTGAAATTCTATCTCACGGTGAGGTGGTAAACCTGACACTTCTTCAAAGACATCCTCAAACCCCTGAACAACTAAGACCGAACCTAACTCCTCTTTCGCCACATCCAAAGAATAAATAAAACTAGTCATAAGTGAGCTAGATTGTAACATCCCGTATCTGAAGGCCAAAAGCTAAGCGCTATGAATGCGAAGTCATCCATAGTATTAACTTCTGGTGATGAGATACGACAATGTTAATGGTATCCATAATATCAGAAGCACTTGAATATGAACAAAATCACAAATTTCCAAAAACAATAAATTTAGTGATTACATTTAAAATAATATCATACCCAAGTTACAAAAAGCACATTGTATTCCCAGCCAATGATCAAATATAATTACAACAGTACACCAAGAGTTACATATGTAGATGCCACATTGGATGATCAAAGCAATATAGGCATTATTATCATAATTCACAGCGAAAACAATTTAAAACAGAATACCTAAATTAGCTATCCATCAGCCACTTGCTCGTTTTCAGATTCTTTATTTGCCAAAATCTGCTAAAACCTAAAAATCTAAACTCTTAGCCTACTCAAATCGAGTTTTGAGCACCCGAGAGTTTAAGGGAAAGCAAAATCTTCGAGTCAAACATAAAGCCTGGCATGAATAATTTCTGCTACATCTTAGTTTACAGATATATATTGAGACCACATGCTTAGCGGAACGGGTTTCCCCTCACTAATATCTCTTTTCAAAACATATATATTTTGCAAATCCTTTCTTGCAACCAAACTGGTCAATCAACTAATTATAATAATAATATAGTAATGTCCATTATGCTAAAACAGGAGATAAGATAGACTATCTGTCTAAAATTCTAGCTATCTGCTTTATACTGGACTATCTTTCTTAAATCTAAGATAACTGCTATTCTTTGGACTATCTGTTCTAAAACTGATTATAACGAAATAGCAATATATTCTATGCAAGATAATGGGTTATCTGCCCAAAACAGGTAAAAAGGGTGGACTAACTGTCCTTAAAAAGTATCAAGGTCTATTATGCTAATAAATCAACTTTAGTTCATATCAAAGATGACTGCTCTTTTCTGGGCTAACTGTCCTCTGGGCTAACTGCCCTCAAAATGGACTGACTCTTCGAATTTAAATAAGTCAACTGCCTGAATTTTCTTTTGGGGTTAAATAACCTTTAAAATATATAGGCTAACTGCCCTTCTTTATATCTGGGCTAACTGCCCTTTAAATTTTCCTTGAAATTTTTTCGAATGATTTAGTCCGTCAAATCATATATATACAATGAAAATATATCTTTAGTTTTACTCTAAGCTATTTTTTCTATGTTATATATACTTTACTTAGAGTAATGTTGATGATGTTCAATAAAGATTATCTATCCTTCAAGTTAAAGTCCTTTATAACTTAAAACACTTAGGCTATTTGCCTAGTCATTTCATTCAAAACCTTTGTTTAAAACCTTTAAACAACCTTTCGAAAACATTGAAGATAATTCCTTCAAAAACCATTAATAAAACCCTTCGAAAGTATTGAAGGTAACTCCTTCATATCCTTTAATAAACCTTTCAAAATCATTGAAGGTTACTCCTTCAAAACCTTTTAAAAAGCCTTCCTTTTACAAGCATTAAAACGTATGACATCCGCTTTCTAAATCCTTTAAACTTAGCCCTTCAAAATCATTGAAAAACTATACCTTTTGACCTTGTCGAAAGGTCCTACCTTTAGACCTTGTCAGAAGGTTTCTTTTTGACCAAGTCGAAAGGTTCCTTTCGACTTGGTCGAAAGCTTGGAGTACCTCCCTTATAAAATCATTTATAAACTTTCAAAAGCAATGAAACTTAAAACCTTTCAAAGACGCTAGGTTCAATTTAAAACAAGTGGAAACCTCTCAAAACCAATCAAAGTTAACTACTTTGAAACCTTTAAAACATTTCGACTCAAAACATTTCAATCATGCCTTCAGGAATAGAAAAAGAATCAAAAAAACATTGGAGGCAAAAGAAACTGCTTCGAAACCTAAAACCTTTCGAAATCATTTGAAAACAATGAAGTGTTGATGTTAGAACCAATTCGAAATAGAGAGAGGTGGTAAATTTTATAACACGAAAGATAACCTTTGACTCCATCTATGACAAAAAGTTTGGAAGTGGCAAATAAAATCTTGTCGACCTAGTCGAATGGTTTCATGCATTTTGACCTTGTCGAAAGCTTTAATTTTCAACTTCTTTGAAAGGTTTCAATTAAAATAAGAAAGCAAACCAATCGAAACATTTTTCTTTTAAACCATTTGACAATGTTGAAAGCTCTTTGTCGAAACCTAGCAAGCATATTTTCTTTAAAACAAAAACAAAGTTTCATCTCCTTTGAAAGCTCTAACCTCTCGACTCTAAACCTTTCGACTTCTTTCAATTCACTTACCAGTTTTCTAATACCTTGTGCATTGATTTTTGATCTAGTCAAAAAGTTTGATACCTTTCGACCTTGTCGAAAGGTTTGGAATAGAGGCAGAAGCTCTTGCTGAAAGAGTTGAAATAGTAAAATAAATAAATTATTTGTACTTTAAAAATATTTCTTTTGTATCCAACCTACCTTGTTTGTCTAAATCTTATTGGTTGCCAGATTTTTAATATTCGAATGTTGCCGACTTTCCTTATTTTTAAATTTAAACAATTTTGAAAAAGCCCCTTTCTCCTTTATAACTATATAAAACATTTAAGTCTCACACCTTAAATAATTTTATATAACTATTGATCATCTTAGAAAATTCTGGAAAAATTTCAGAAAATCAATTAATATATTCTTTTCGACAAATAAAATTTTCAGATCCAAATAATAATTATTTTCTCTATAAATAATTTTATATTCCATAATGTCATTTTCTTCCTTAGAAAATTCATAATAATTCCACAAAAATCCAAAAAATTTAGAAAATTGAAACCCATCTCAAAATAACCTTTTGGATCATCATAAAAATTTGCAAGGCCGACCAATGTCATTTAATAAGGTTTTCATCTTAAAACATGTCATAAAATCTATATAAACATACATAAGTCATCAACATGCATATATAATCATTTTATTATTCAAAATCATGGCAAACATTAGCAAAATCATTCAGATTTATCTTAAAAGTGAAACCATAAAATTTGAGATGTAAACATTAATCACCTTTGCTTTATAGATTGAGGAGCTGAGATTTGAATGGGTTTGATTTGAATTTTCTTTCCTTAAGCTTTTCTTTTTGTTTCCACTTCTTCTTTCCTTGTTAATGGTGGTCGGCCTCACTTTTAGAAAATTTTGAAATGAAATGAATGTGTATAGAGATACACGGCCTAAGGAAGATAATATAGGAATGGCCTCTTTCCCATAATACCCCTCCTCTAATTCATTTTAAGCCCTTCATTTAATTTATTAGTAAAAAGGCGCGGCTACCTTAATTAAATTAAATCTCAATCCTAAACAATGTTATCAAAAATCTAGGATGTTACGTAGGTCCTTCACAAGATACCACCATCACCTTCCTTCCCTTCTTCATTATTGACATAGTTCGCTCAACATAATCTAGGACAACATTATTCTATGACAACCAATCCATCCCAAGTGGAACATCAAAACCATAAAGCCTAGAACATACATATCAACGGAAAAGATTTGGTCAAAGAAAGAAATTAGAACTCCTAAACAAACCATGCTACGATTTGCTGAGCCCCCAATAGGGTTCGACACACGAATAGAATCTAAAGCCATTGCTGGCTCGATTCTAGTCTATCAACCAAAGTACGAGAAATGAAATTAAGAGGAGCACTAGTGTCAAATAAAACATTAATTGGAATTCCAAAATAGATCGAATACCTTTTAGAACCTGCTTCCTCATTGCAACTGTAAAAGTGGAAGGTGTTGAAACTAGTGTAAAAGCTCGAGGTTGTTCTCCCTTCTGGAGCAACATACACTCTATAGTAAAATGGTCTGGCTAATGGCAGTTGAAGCAGGCCTTTAGTGCAAATAATGCCTTAGCCGCCTGTGGTTCTAGCTTAGATATCCTAACAATAGGTGCCTTAACCAACGACGCTTTCGGCACTTTTCTTTCCCTCAACCGATGTATAGTTCCTCACGAAATACACCTTTCTTCGCACTCTTGTGACAAGCTAAACCAAAAATATCCCTAGGCGGCTGGGACTTTTGCTTGTTGTCCCAAACTGGTGCAACAATAGATGGATTCAGTGCTAATCTCTCAAACGACAACCCCAAGTTCAACAAATTCACATAAGATCTCAAAATTTGATTTGTCATATTACCCTTGAATTCTAAATGCATCCCTGTGATGAACATCTCATTACTCTTCAATGGTGTATCTACAAAACCAGGCCCAAAGTGAAATAATGCGGTGAATCGGTTATCATACTCCGCTACTGTCATGTACTTCTACTTCAAGTCGAGGAAGCTCCTAAACAACAAGGTCTTCCCGGCTTCCGTGACAAACTTTATCTCGAATCCCTTAAATTGGGCCTAAGAGATGTCGTTCTCTTGGATATCAGTAGTAATAGAACTCTACTCCATGGCTATGTTTGTCAGATGTCGTGACGCCAACCGACGCTTCATTACGTCATCTAGCTCTATATCCCCAAATATTCTATCATATAATTTGATCCAAATTTAGACTTCTATGATAATCTCCATACCACTAAACCTCTTACCACCTTGCTTCTCATAATCATGGTAGAGTGAAGAAAAATTCACCTGAGGCCCGACCTGCACGACCTCCTCAACAACATCCACCCTTGGTTCCCCGATTGGAGAAACATTCCTTGGTGCTCGATATCCACCATTTATGGCAGAACTCCCCGACGACCTCTACCTCCTCGAATATTGGCAGCTTTAGTACTCATGATGTACAACCCGAACACAACATAATATATTTAGGATATGAAAGGCTAGAGTTATTTCAAAGAAAGAGATTATTCTTATGGAAATCTATAAAAGGGGTATAGGTTTAAAGAAATTATAAATATGCTCTCGTATACACTCGACTAATCTTAAGTGTCGCTTGAACCATTGTCAACCAAATCCTAGGCATTCACACGACCTTGAGCTTTAATACCAAATGTAATGACCTAACTTTTCAACCATCAAATGTTAATACTAATACATCCACGGTATACATGTGCCAAGTAGCCAAGTGCCAAAAAGACAGAAAGTTAGGGTAAAAGAAAAGGAAATGAAGAATGGAACAAGAAAGAGAGAACGCAACATCAGAATCTCGTAGCGGAATGATAATATATCAGAAGAACAGTCCAAAGGTTACACTGAATATAGGAATTTTAGAGTTAAAAACCCAATTACTATCATTAGCTTGGACAATTATAATTGTCTGTCATCACAATGCTGATGTTTGAACCCAAAATGGCTCAAACACCCAAATGAATGTAGTAGAGAATAAATGTGAAGGAAGTAAAGTAAAATAGTTAAGAAAATAACAAATTTTTATACTAGTTCGGGAAACTCTGGCCTACGTCCACTTAATGATTTTATTGCTTATTTCTGACTTGGGGGCAGAAGTTCTTAGGACTCGATACAAATTCCACACTTTGATTTTTAGAGTTACAAGAATATAGAGTAGAGAAGAGATAGAGCCGAAGATCTAAAAAATGAGTCATACCTTCCTATTTATAGAGATAGGGAGCCTAAAATCTCGCACCAATTATCTTCTACCTGTTAGCCATGATTTAGACCAGTTATCCCCAAAAAGTAGGCACCACCTTAACAATATTTGGGAGTTGGTACGATCCCTAAGTATGAGTCGATATCGATCCCTAAGTTTACCATTTTGTTTCTTTAACTTCTTACTTTGGATTTTCTTGCAGTCAGATTTGTGATTCCATAGTTTTTTGCACTAATATTAGCTTGCTTTTGAATCCAAAAGATGGATTTGAAGGAGAACAAAGTTGTAGTTTCAAGTGTTCGCGGAGATCGATGGAGAATAGCATTGATTCAACAATATGACTTTGGAAATAGAGCTTTGGTATCAAGATAAACATATAGGCAGAAGATGGGTCCACCCAAGTTATTTATGGAAGTTGGTATCGATCCCCAAGTAGGAGTCAGTATTGATCCCTAACTTGGGGTTCCCATGATTGAATTGACTAGGATGTTTTTGGTATTTTCATAGTGGTTTTGTTTGTACTTTGGTTCTAGGTTTGTGGTCATTTCTCTAAGCATCTTGCCTTGATAACTTCGAAGTCTGGTTTGTTGGACTTCTATATACTGCTTGGTAAAAAGGTGGGATAACACTTTCCCTCCAAAGCATGCTTTGTGAATGGAAGATGTGCTTTGTTCAAGAACAAATGTGTTGTCAATCTTTAATAATCGGGATCTTTGGCTACTTCGATCTTGGTAAATAATCTAGTTCATTCGGATTCTCCTTGTCAATTATGGGTCATTCCAAACCCATCATAGCCTAAGACACTAGACTTTGTCTAAGTGCAATATATACACTACCACGATTCTAATTCATTCGAATTCATTACATCACATATTAATACCATCCGATGTTCATCGGGGATTTACGTCATTATCTCTCTAATTTCATTCAGAATTATTACATATCCAAAAATTGTCCCATATTCATCTGGCATTTTTCAATTCTATTTCGATCGTAAGGCGTTCGAATCCTTTTATTAAATTAAATATATATTCAAAGGTCTGAGTTGAAGTGATGACCTTTCTGGATCATTAGTTAAATCCATGGCCATTCAAAGCTGGCAATTAAGTTCGCTATCTCTTCGAATTGTAAATAGAATTTCATGGACATTCAAAACCGATAGTTAAATCCATAGTCATTCGAGATTGATAACCAAATTCATGGCCCTTCGAGGCTGATAAAGCCGTTCGAGGTGGGTGATGGTCATTTGGGACCGGTAGTCATTCGAGGTGGATGGTGGTCATTCGAAACCGATAGCCGTTTGAAGTGGACGATGGTCGTTCGAGACTGATAGCTTTTCGAGGTGGGTGACTGTTCGAGGTCGATATTGCCATGTGAGACGGATGGTAATCATTTGGGACTGATAGCATTTGAGGCAAATGATGGTCATTCGAGACTGATAGTCATTCAAGGCGGATGACCATTTGAGGTTGGTATAGTGTTCAAGGTGGACGATGGACGTTCGGGACCGATAGTCATTCGATGTGGATGATGGTCGTTCGAGACCGATATTTAAATTCTGTTGGAGGCTAATGGCCGTTCGAGGCCCGTATCGAGCGCAATCCACTTGCTTTTTGGTGTGGTGACCCTATGATAAGCAAGCTTATCCACTCAGTCTCTAGTGAGGGAACTTACTTCATGCACTCCGGTCCTGTCTTTTCGAACGGGACTTAAGGCGACCAATGTGAGTTTTCACATTCAAGTGGGTTTCATAATCAAAGGTACATCAAACAAAATCAAGTTCAAACATAAAAATGAGAAGTCTAATATCTAGATTATTGCTTCTTCAGGTGTTATAGTCTAGCATCTAGCTTAGAGAGTGCCTAGGGTCCGTACGAGATCCCATGCACAAGTAACTATCTAGACGATATTATTGCATGGTTTTTTGAAAAAGGAAACTAGGGTGCGAGAACCAAACCGAATTCCTTCCATCCGATCATTAGATGACCAGCCTTGCCTATGATCTAGGGCCATTTCTATTTGTTGCGAGTGATGGTTGCTCTTACTCCATCACTGTAGTTCGATTTCTAACATACTGTCGTAACCAGTTATCTTTGACATGTTCCTCTATCAGATCCCATAGATGCCTGCGATCATTGTACTGTGCCTATCCAGCTCATGGAATAGACAGTATTTTCCTGACTTTCTTTCACTATCCGCAGGCTCTCTCCTTACCAGCCTTCGATAGGGGATTTGTCCCCTAATATCTAGATAAATTCGCTTTATGGTTTCAGTTACATCGGTGTAAAAAGCGAATCTTGGTTATCTCCTTTGTCGCTTTGATCCTTTAAAGCTATCATTTGTCTTTCGCTTTCCTTTATCCTTACTTTTCGGACGTTCCTTCGCCATCCACAGAATTAACCTCTTCCTTATCAGTTTCAGCATCCTCCTACCATAGAAACCTTTCAACGTCATGAAAAATTCCACGAGATCCATCAGTGGATCTCATTCCAAAGCAATTTTAAAATCAGTTCGTGGCTACTCCTGAAACCGCTGCTATCAATACCATTAAAGGATCAGGTTTATCCGCCCCATCTACCACTGTGTTGAATCTTGTTAAAAAACACACGAAGGTCTCTCTAGCCCTCCACTTCATGCTTGCCAACATTATCACATTCTTGGGTCGTGAGATACAAACCCATAATTGCTTCACAAATCTATTCACCATCTCGGCCCATGTGCTAATGGAATCGTTCTCTAGTTGCCTAAAACATTGTGTCGCCCAACTTGTAAGATATAAAGGGAAGCATCGTCTAATGATTTCCTTGGATTCCTTTGGCACCTCCAGGTGTCAGATGTACCTCATCAAATGAACTGTAGGATCCCACATTCCGTAAAATGTCTCCAGTGTTGGTAATTTGAATTTCGATGGGTTCTTTGCATGTCGGATGTTTGGAGTAAATGGACTTCTATTTATAACTTCTATGCTCTAATTAGGAAATCCCCACTTGATAACTCCTCTTACCATCTCAGCAAACCTATTGTCGTTATCCAAAGGAACTCTCGAGTTTGCATTTTCAATCTAGCCCCTGACTCCATGAGGGAATTCCGGTATGCACTTCTCCGATTGATTTTCTATATTCTGATCCGCATTCAGATGCTCCACATCTATTCTTGAAATTGTATCATTTCTTCCTGGGGTAGGACGACCTGTGCCCTCATATTCTTGGGAGTCGGTAACGACTCATGTTCCGAGGTCGATACCGATCCCCAAATTTGGCTCGGGGTTTATCCCAGGCTGTTCTGCCCTGTTTCCACCTATTTATGCTCTAGCTTTCGACCTTTGATTTTGTATTTCTACAACTCCAGCCATCCCTTCTTGTCCCATTCTTCTAAAGAAATTCTCTATCATTTCCTTCTATCGCACTTTCATCCTTGCCTGTAGCCCATTCATCATAATTTCCATCTCATCTCTAGTTATGTAGATTGATGGGGGTGAGATCCTAACGATGCCTCATGGCTGCCCACTTGTTGATTTCTAGCATTTTTTAATCATCTTCAATATCCAATTTCTTAGATCAGCGAGTTCAAGTGTCCCCCTTCCTAGCGCATCAAAATGTTTCAACCAAAAATGGCCCAAATGTCAAAATGAATGTAGTAGAGGATAAAAGTGAAGAAAATAAAGTAAAACATGTAAGAAAAGAACACATAAAGTTTTTAGTGTTTCGGCAAACTCTGGCCTACGCCTATTTAATGATTTTATTGCTTATTTCAAACATGGGAGCGGAAGTTCTAAGGACTCAACACGACTTCTACACTTAGAATTTTAGAGTTACAAGAATATAGAGTAGAGAAGAGTTAGAGCCAAAAGATCCTGAAAAATGAGCCATGCCTTCCTATTTATAGAAGTAGGCAGCCTAAAATCTCGCACCAAATATCTCCTAGCCATTAACTATGATTTGGATCAGTTATCCCAAAAAAGTAGGCGCTACCTCAGCAATATCTGGGAGTCGATATCAATCTCCAAGTGGGAGTCAATACCGATACCTAAGTTTACCATTTTTGGTATCTTTGACTTCTTGCTTCAGATAGTCTTGTAGTTAAATTTGTGATTCTATAGTTGTTTGCACCAATATTAGCCTTGCTTCGGAGTAAAAATGATGGAGTTAAAGGAGAACAAAGTTGTAGTTTCAAGTGTTCATAGGGATTGATAGTGAATTGCATTGGTTCAACAATATGACTTTGGAAATAGAGCATTGGCATCAATATAAAAAGTAGGCTTAAGATAGGGTCCACCTAAGTTTTTTCTACGATGGTACCAATCCCCAACTTGGGGGACCCCATGATTGAGTTGACTCGGATGTTTTTGTTATTTGCACAATGGTCTTGTTTGTACTTTGGTTCTAGGTTTTGTGGTCTTTTCTCCAGGCATCTTGCCTTGATAACTTCGAATTCTAGTTTGTTGGATTTGTCTGTATACTGCCTGTTCGAAAGGCATGATAACAGCTGATATATACATAGCTAATAAAGAAAAACAGAAATATAAATAGATAGATAATAGAAGCCTCCAGCTCATCTTCTGAACTCTTAAGCATCCAAGTTAAAACCTGTAATATTCTGCCTACTCAAAAGAGTACGCGAGGAATTCAGGGAAGCAAAAACCAAGCATCAGATAAATCTGGTTTGAGAAAACTCAAGGTTCATGAATACATGTAACAGTAATTATTGAGACCATACAGATTCCTATAACAGTTTTCGCCTCAAAAGAAACTGACCATTTATTAAGTTTATATAGTGATATGATAGATAATGTCTAGGGTGTAGAATATAAATCATATCAAATAGCTGTGGTGCTTGCATTCATCACACCACAACATATTTAGGGTATAATCAAAATCGCTAAGGTTCGTTCGCATATTTGATTTTCCGTAGAGATCTCTTCGGTTGATGTTGAATCCAACCTCTTTCACAGGGGTCAAAAACTACTTCTAAGTGACATATCTCTAGATAAAATATATCTTTAGGTAAACATAGTTGGTTCACAAACTAACACGTGATCCCAAATATCATCAATCCCTGTAAGCAACAAAAAATAAACATACTCAAGATATGGGGTTGATATATCCTATCGTGGGTTAGCCAAACCCCAACCTATGAGGCTTACTTTTTTTTAGTCATTTCTAATGTCGAGGTTACGTTCGGCATCCTTCACACGAGTCTTCATCACTCGAACAGAACATGAGTCCCTAAATGGATTTATATATCTTGAATAGATCATGAATCACCACATGGATTCGAGTATCTGGAACAGATCTCAAATCTCCCCATAGATTCCCTTTTTTAGCCGCTTCCAAAACATAGAAATCCATACACTAGTTTTGAAGTGATATTTGGTAAGTAAAACACTTACCAATCCTGGACTCTTCAAAATCAATCCATGAATTTTTGATCAACTCAATTCTGTTTCTTTCAAAAGTAAGCGAAAGCCAGAGACATTTCTTACCAATAATCTTCCCCAAGGTGTCTTATTGATATAAAATCGCGAAGCCTTTCGAGTACTTCCTAAGTTAATATTAGGTCAAGTTCAATATTCGACTAATCAATTGTCTAGTTATTACACTTTCTTATACAAATCAATATTCTTATGTCTAACTCGTTTTCGACAGTCCAACTTAAGTGTTCCTCGTTCAAAAGTGATGCCGGGTAAGTTAGAGCACAGTTGCATCAAATCCTTGCCTGGACACTTCATTCTTGAATCTTACAAGTAGATGTCTACCTCATGCGCTTTTAATGTTAAGTATAGTATTAATGATTTCCATAAACAAGTAAGAAATCAACACAATTAACACGTTTCTGACATTTTTTGACTTACTATTCCATCTTCAAGTGGGAAACCTGTAGGTTAGAGCTCTATTGCTCCATCCCTACTTGATATCAACGTTAATTCTCACAAATAGACAAGCCTTACTTCGTCGGCTTTTAGTGTTAAACATAGTTAATTACTTTTCAAATAAGTAATCAAATAATTAATCATTTAACCACTAAGCAATTTAACCCCTCTTTGAAAACATTTGCCTATACTTTTAAAATTCTTAAAAATACTTTTAGTAGGTTTTAAAACATTTATCAAAAATATTACTTGAAAATAACAACTTTACAATTTTCCTTGAAACATGAAAACGACATGCTTTATTATAAAAACATCTTCTTTAAAATTTTACAATTAATCCTTAAAAATTCATAAAGACCTCAGACCACTTTTCATACATTCTAATAATAGTTAGTAAATATTTTTAAAAAGAATGAAATAAAATAATTAAATTTAAACATCTTTTCAAACCTTTTAAGTCCAAAAATCAAGTCCAAACGATGCAGTTTTGTACAAGTGAAGTTTTGATCATTTCCAAGAGGTTACTTATCTTTTTACTATTCAAGCTTTTAATAGCAACAGACATACATATAAAAATTATAGATATGATGAGAAACCCCTAGGGATCTCCTTATAAAATTCTATAGAAATCGTCAAAAATAAGGCAATTCACAACTTCATCTATAATGACTATCGCTATAAGTGCACTTTCAAATCCGAGTTATATTCAAACCTATGTTCAACTACAACCTATTTTCTTTGCTCCAAAACCTTGCTATATGTCATACAAGTCCATTTAAGTCTGTTCAAGGTCATTTAAGTCCATACATATGCCACTTGATTTCAAAGCAAGAATCAAAATCAATATTTTCACATATGTCCATTTTAATTTAACAAAATTAAAACAATTAAATACCATCATATATATATATATACATACATATATATATATATGTGTGTGTGTGTGTGTGTGTGTGTGTGTTTGTGTGTGATATTTTCCAATAAAAATGGTGAGTCAGCTCACCTTTAACCTAAAAACCATCCAAGATCCAAGCTTCTAGGTCCAACCTCAACCTAACAACACCTTTCCCTCCTTGTCTTTTGCTTGCCTTTGTCTTGCCTCCAAACCTCCTAGGTTGAACATGGCCTTCAAGCATTGGAGGGGAATGGCTTTGACTCTTTAACTTCTAACTAGGTAGAAGGTTTTGTTACGTGGTGGTAAGGCCTCACTCCAAGTTTGAAGTGATTTGAATTTGGTTTTCAAATATTTTTCTTTAGGAAATTTTGAAGAGGAATAAGAAGAAGACATAGATTTTTCAACTCAAAGCTTTGTGAATTACAAGTGATAACTAAGCATATGAGCCTCCTCACATAGGTTTAAGTTTGCCTTCAGCCCTCCCCTTCATGCCATGGAAGAATCATCTCTCATCACTTCTCCTTTAAGTCGCTTCTCTTTTATGCTAATTACCATTTTAACTCTCTCATGATAATATCTCTTATCCTAATCGAAGCTTCTAGAACATTCCAAGCTTTATGAAGTGGTATGTGTGATAATTAGTTTCTAATGTGTTCATTTGTCAAGTGCATAATATTTTGAATAACTTATATCGATCGAAAAGCTTTTAATCAATAACCGATTTTTGGTCACATTATCGATTTTCCATCGAAGAATATATTTTTGTAAATAAATTTCAAAATAAGTTTCTTACTATTATTTAATAATTAAATGATGTTTAACAAGGTTATAAAATCAAATTAACAACATTTAATAATATTTAAAAATGTTTTGGTATTCGGAGACGAAGTGTTCGAATTTCAAGGTCGCTGCATATGTGATGTGGAAGAGTGTGTGTGTGTGTGTGTGTGTGAATGTTTGAAGCGAAATAGTCGGTATTTGTGCACTTAGTAATCCCTTATGTTAATCTCATTAAAATGTTTTTATGTGAATATATTGTGATAATATATATTTTGGTTCTATACACTTATAGTAGTGTAAGGGATAGCGTGAAATGGTTTGGAAAGTTATAGAACTTGCTGAGCAAAGTTGCAAAAGTTATAGCACGAATGGCCGCTAAGTGAGCACTTTAAAATCACCTTGTGATAGATGATTTTTAATAAGATTTTGAGAGACATCCCCAAAAGTTTCTGTTATCCCGCCTTTTGGCAAGGCCGAGATACCAAGGAGTTGACTGGAAAAACAGGATCACACGTCCTCGACATTGAATGATTGCCGGATAACTACAAATACCGATGAATTTTTCCCTAGTCCGGATCGGGCTATAATTGATAAGGCACGTCAAGCAAAGCCATAGAAGCCAACATTCCGAATTTCGAGACAACCCGAGTTCGTATGCTCAAGTCATCGCCATTGGAAAGTGGAAGGAATAGCCCTGGTTCGAACCCAACAGGACCAAGCCTTGGGTTCGAATCCATCATCCTTGCATTAGTTCGAACCCATGAGACGTAGCCGTGCCTCGAATCCATCAAGATCGCAAAGGTTTGAACCCGCCCTCGTATGACTTGGTTCGAATCCATCGGACGTATATTGCTCCGAATCCATAAGGAATACCTTTACTTCGACTTCATCGAGCAAACCCTCAGATAGCCATGCGTCGAACCCATACACGTATGTCGTAGTTCGAATCCATGAAACCATGTTCCACCTTCGAATCCATTAAGGAAGAGTCATTCGAATCCATGCAATTGAGGGAGCTCCGACTCCATTCCCTGCTTATCTTCGAATCCCCACGTCAAGACGACTTCGAATCCATCCACAGTGACATATTTTATTCGATTCGAACGAGTGCCGGTTCCATCGATTCGAAGGTAGCGCACCTTTGAATCCAACATCCCGAATCCACCAAGTAAACGTGGCTAAAACCTAGGGTATAACCCAGAAAACTCGGAGAAAAAGGAGGATTGACCCGAAGCACGCGCACCATGTCATCACCTTCACGTGCAGAAGCATGGATTCGACCCTATGGATTTGAACCATATCGATTCGAACGAATCCATAGGGCGAAACACGCCATCTTGAATCGATCATAACTCGAGATCTACAAATCCAAATGCTATGAAATTTTCACAGACGCTTGCATATACATAGAAGGATGTCCATGCCAAGTTTCATCACGATTGGACACTTTTTTGATCGATTCGAACCAAGGGTCGAATCGATCCCAAAGTGGGCCCGGATCTCCAGAATTCGGCCATGTGGGCCCCCCTCACGTGCAAGAAGCGTTCTTCCCAGATTTTAGGCGAAATATCAGCCTCCAACACCTATAAATAGAGCCCCTGGTCATTCAGAAAAGGGATCGGAGAATTTTGAGAGTAAGAGAACGCCCGGACGCTGCCAGAATTGCTTCAGAGCACCACTGCTGCCTTTGATTTCGAATTTTGGCTTACTACTTGTTGTACTTTGACATTAAAAAGTTGTATTCTCCCAATATCAAGCAATAAAGTAATAAAACTTTATAGTGGACGTAGGAAAAACGCCGAATCACTCTAAATCGTTGTCTCTTGTGCAATTTACTTCCTGCTATTTGGAGTTTTTGTTAGATAATCCACGTTTTAATTTACTTTCTTCATTTATTATCTCTTCAAAAACTTCCGACGAGTGTTGTGCCCAATTTTGACACAAACACTTTGGTGCTTTCACTGAGATAAAAGCCCAGTTTTTTCTCCTGCTCCTTGGATCTATCTTCGATACCGGATTGCATAAATCTAAGAGAGAGATCCAGACCTCATATTCAGATTCCTTCCGTTCTATTCAGATTTGTTCAAAGTCTAGGAAAGGATTCAACGCTTCAAGATGGTGAGTACAAGAACCACTTCTAACGTTGGTGATCAAGAAGGTCGGGATAGGCAAAATCCCATACAGCTATAGTCTACCAATCAAGATGCTGCTGGGCATACGGATCAGTCAGGTCCGGTCACAAGAGAAGAGTTCCAGGCGCTACTCCAGGAACTAACCCAAAGCCGACAACAGCTAACTGAGCAGTTGCGCGCTAACGCTCAATTGACCAATCAACTAAATCGCCAAAAGCAAAGAAGATCCAGAAGGGATCAAGCTCCTCATTCTTCCACCGAAAGCTCTGCTTCATCTGACTACAATAACGGATCTACCCGTCCCAGGCTAGACGGAAACCATGCGCAAGCTGCTGACTATCAAAAGGCGTTAACCGTTGGGCAAGTAAGAGTTGGCCCATCAACCAGCTTCCATACTGGACCCTCCTCCCGAGGATGCACTATTCCACAATACACTGTAGATGATCGAGCCGCCACATCCGCTGCAGTTGACATAGGAGTTGATACCCGAGATCACTCCAATCAAAATTATCATCAGCAGGGACATGCTCCAGACCCATATGTCCCAGAAGACGTCGAGCCAAGGAGGCGAGATACGGATCATCGACAGCGCCCGATCCCACCTCGCACTATGGAACCCGACCACACTTTAGCTCACCACACACAGAATGTTCCAATACCAGACTTCTCAGCCATGGTACGGCAAATGATTCGCGAGAGTCAAGGCCTAACAAATGTCGATTGGGGAATCTCCCGAAGTCATACCCCGTTTACTGATGACATATTGTATGCTGAACCTCCTTGGCGATTCAGAATGCCAACCCTGCCCATGTATGAAGGAAATTCCGACCCAAATCAACATATTTTGAAATACGAATGGTCGATGACTGCTGCGAGAGCTGATGACGCAGTAAAGTGCCGCAGTTTTCCCATTTCCTTAGGGGAATTGCGACGATGTGGTTTACACGATTACCGCCACGGTCTATTTCTTCATTTTATCAGTTAGCTACCAAATTTGTTGAGCAATTTCGCATGCATATTGCCCGACCTAAAGATGTTAATACCTTATCAAGTGTCACTCAAGCTCCCGGAGAAACACTTAGACGATATTTGGAGAGATTCAATGCTGCATGCGTAGAGATCACCAACCCCAATGATAATTCTATTTTAATGGCTTTGACTAAAGGAATCGACCCTGATTCCGAGTTTGGAAATTGGTTAGCTGGAAAGCCTCCCGCATCGTTGGACCGTTTCTTTTCCAAAGCCGCTCAATTCTTGAGGTGAGAGGATGCGAAACAGTCTAGGAAGCAAGACGATGCAAGGCCCAGTAGTGAAGGGATTCAGAGTAATGTTGCGGTTAAACAATCCGGAGAAAGTTCAGGAAAAGTCGAGTTGAATATTCAAAATAAATAGACTCAACGATCGAGAAACGGTGATAGCCGAAGCAAGAAGCAAGACCAGAATCGTGGTCCGAGACGTAGGGCCGCAATGTTTGACAGTTATAAACCACTTAACACGTCGCTGGAAAACGTATACCTACAGACTTGTAATACTATGCAATACAAGAAGCCTGCTCCGAAGCCTTCGTCGGAAAGGCAGATTCAAACAGGAAAATTCTGTAGGTTTCATGAAAGTTATGGGAATAATACCAATGAGTGTAGGCATTTGCAAGACCTCATTGAAAAGTTGATCAAAGAGAGAAAGTTGGAACAGTTTGTTCGGGCGCCGCAGTCTGATGGAGCGGGCCCATCTAATCAAAATCGAACGCAGAATCAGGAAAGACAAGGTGAACCCGCTCGTACGGGCGGAAGGTTGGTTATTAATACAATAAGTGGTGGTCCCCATCCAGCAGACAGAAGCTGGAGAGAAATGGAGTCATATGCTAGCTCGATCAGGCATGTGGACTTTGAATGCTATAGTAACTCAGAAGACGGAACACCGGCTAAATAACAAAAGACGATGGCTGATGAAATCGTATTTGGAAATCGAGATGTCGATAAAGTCGAAGCTCCCACAATTGACCCGTTGGTCATATCCGCTCAAGTTAGTCCTGCTTGGATGAAGAGGATCTTGGTAGACAGTGGGAGTTCTTTGAACATACTATTTAAAAGAGCATATGATTTAATGAAAATGGAAGCTAAGGACTTAAAACCTTGTCAATCACGAGTCCATGGCTTCAATGGGAGTGCTACGATACCAACCGGAATGGTTGAATTGCCGGTGGAGTTGGGAGTGGGAGAATGCCGAAGAGTTCGGATGTTGCAATTTGTTGTCTTGGATATTCCTTCCCCATACAATGCCTTTTTGGGCCGACCGGCCCTTGCTGAATTTAGGGCTTCTATTGCCCCATGGTGTTCAACTCTGAAGTTCCCTACTGACCACGGGATAGGAGTTGTACAAGGAGATCAGGCTGCTGGAAGAGCCTGTTATGTTGCTGAGCTGCGGGAGGCGCAGCGAAAAGAAAAAGGAAAGGGCGTAGAGGAATCTCTCTGCGTCCGTTTTACTAACGATTGACAATTAGCGCCTGGGCCTCGGCTTGGGCACCACAACCAATTCCAAAAGGATCTTGATCCAAGGGACAATGATAATAAAGAAGAATCTATGGAAAGTCAAGATTCTCCGGCCGAGCTAACCATCGATGTCCCGATTGACGATGATCACAATGACTCGAGAATGTTGAAGATTGGGTCTCAGCTTAACCAAGAGACACAACATGAATTGGTTGATTTTCTCCGGGCGAATCTCGACGTATTCGCCTGGACGCACTCTGATATGTGTGGAATCTCGCCGGACATCGCGAGCGACACTTTGAACGTTGACCCGTGGTATATCCCGGTCAAGCAGAAAAGACGTGGTATGGATCCAGAGAGATCTGCCGCCCTTAAGGAAGAGGTCGACAAATTAAAGACGAATGGGTTCATTAGAGATGCTTTATACCCTGAATGGGTGTCCAATCCCGTACTTGTCCGGAAACCAAACGGGAAATGGAGAACGTGTATCGATTACTCTGACCTGAATAAAGCCTGCCCGAAAGATAGCTTTCCGCTTCCCCGAATCGATCAACTGGTAGATTCAATCGCCGGACATGAATTATTATCCTTCATGGATGCTTACTCAGGTTACAATCAGATACCCATGCATGTACCAGGCCAAGAACACACAAGCTTCGTAACCGACTTGGGATTATACTGCTACAAGGTCATGCCTTTTGGATTAAAGAATGCTGGCGCAACTTATCAACGCTTAGTCAACCGAATGTTTGCCGATCAGATTGGGAAGACTATGGAGGTCTATGTAGATGACATGTTGGTGAAATCACGATACTCCGATGATCATGTCAAAGACTTGGAGTCAATGTTCAATATCCTTCGAAAATACGGGATGAAGCTTAATCCACTAAAGTGTCATTTCGGAGTCGCATCCGGAAAATTCCTTGGGTTCATTGTCAATGCCCGAGGAACAGAAGCCAACCCCGAGAAGATATGGGCTATCAGAAATCTTCAAACTCCGAGAACTATAAAGCAAGTTCAGAATCTTAATGGGAAAGTTGCAGCACTGAGTAGGTTAATCTCAAAGTCGACCGACAAATGCATTCCCTTCTTCGATTTGATTCGAAAAGGGAAACGAAACTTCGAATGGACTGCAGAATGTGAGGGCTCATTTCAATCGCTAATCCAACATCTTTCCATACCACCAATCCTTTCAAAGCCTGTAGATCATGAACAGTTATATCTCTACCTGGCGGTATCTGAAAATGCAATCAGTGCTGCATTAATTCGGGAGGAGGACCGAGTGCAAAAACCGGTCTACTACATGAGTAAACGATTGACCGGGGCCGAGAGAAATTACCCAAAGCTTGAAAAATTGGCATATTGCCTAGTCATTGCCTCGAGGAAGCTCCGTCCATATTTCCAGGCTCATCCTATTACTGTGTACACCGATCAGCCGTTACGACAGGTCCTTACGCGGCCTGAGGCGTCTGGTATGTTACTAAAGTGGAACATCGAACTGAGTCAATTCGACATCACTTATACTCCAAGAAGAGCCATTCACGGCCAAGTCCTAGCAGATTTTATAGCTGAATTCACTGTTTCTGAAGACTTGCCCGAGACCAGCAAATCTCCCGAATACATCTGGAAGCTGTACACCGATGGTGCGTCAAACGATCGGTGCTCAGGAGCTGGGGTAGTGCTTGAAACCCCCGAGGGACGATCCATATGTTATGCTTTAAAATTCGAGTTCCGCGCAACCAACAATGAAGCTGAGTACGAAGCTCTACTTACCAGACTAAAGCTTGCTCGTGATCTGAAAATCATCGCTGTAGAGATCTACTGCGATTCCCAGTTGATAGTATGTCAAGTTCGAGGAGAATATCAGGCCAAAGACCGAAGATTAGCCGCTTATCTAACTCGAGTTCTGGAGATGCTTGATCAATTCGATTACTATGCCATTTTCTACATACCCCGAGAGCACAATCAGAAAGCTGATTCGTTGGCAAAGTTAGCAAGTACGGGTGAGGCTCAGCAGTTGGGGGTTGTTCCGGTTGAAACCCTATCCTCTCCGAGCATTGATTGAAGGGAGACCGATTTCACATTTGAAGCTACCTCCAATAGGGAGTCGTGGATGACTCCTTATCGAGATTATATCGAACGTGGTGTATTGCCCGAGCGACGAAGCGAGAAAAGACAAGTTCTACGAAAGGCCTCACGATTTGTTATTCAAAATGGAGTCATGTACCGGAGAGGATACTCTATTCCTCTCCTCTAGTGTATCGCGCACAATGAAGTCAAATGAGTGTTACACGATGTACACGAAGGAGAATGTGGCGGTCACACTGGGGGGCAAGCACTTGCAAAGAAAATACTTCGATATGGGTATTATTGGCCTATGTTAATAGCGATGCTGCAGACTATGCTAGAAAATGTGACAAATGCCAGAAACACGCTCGAATTCCTAGAGCCCCGCCTACTGAGATAACCCAAATGGTCAGTCCTTGGCCATTTGCGGTATGGGGAATAGATATCATCGGCGCATTGCCTCTGGCCAAAGGTGGCGCGAAGTACGTCATCGTCACAGTTGATTATTTCACCAAATGGGCTGAAGCTGAACCCCTTGCGACAATTACGAAAAAGAAAGTAATCAACTTTGTAGTACGTAACATCATCTGCCGTTTTGGTCTCCCACATACTATCATCACCGATAACGGAACCCAATTCGACAGTGCTGAATTCAAGAATTTCTGTCAACGATTCCACATCCATAAGAAATTCTCTACGGTAGCGCACCCTCAAGCAAATGGTCAAGTTAAAATTGTTAATAAAGTTATCAAGTCCATTCTAAAGAAGTGACTGGAAAAAGCTGGGGGCAAATGGGTCGACGAACTTCCTATGGCATTATGGGCCTATCGAACGACTCATAAAACTGCAACCGGTCATACCCCGTTTTCTCTATCTTACGGCTCTGAAGCCGTTATTCCAGTCGAAATGGAAGTGCACTCTCATCGTGTAACGTATTATGATCCGAAAACAAATGCCATACTACTTGCTGAATCTTTGGATTTACTCGATGAGAAGCGCGAAGAGGCTGACTTGAGGGCAGCCGCATATCGAAGTCAAGTCGCCCGACTGTACAATGCCAACGTCCGTCCGCGAACCTTCGAACTCGGCGATCTCATACTCAAAAGGGTCTATCCAGTCCCTTCGCACATGAAGCCAAATTGGGAAGGGCCGTATGTGATTTCCCAAAAGCTCGGAGATGGCACGTTAAAATTATCGACCGTTGACGGTCTTACTTTGCCGAGAGCTTGGAATAGCGAAAGTCTTCGTCGCTACTACATATAAAAGACTTTACTTATTTATTTTCTATCAATTTATCCCTTTGCATTCTATTCTAGCATTTCGAGATTTAAATTTGTAATAAGGCAACTGACTTTGCCATATTTTCTCGTTCCAGCAATAAAATGCCATCTCTTCGAGCCAAAGCTGTGATTTACTGAATATGACGTACAATATCACGATGCACGGAGAGCTAAGTTCCATCACGCAGTGGGATTTATTCAAATAGGGAGTGACTGTGATACGACCGGTTACTCGCTAAGTGAAACCCGAGCTCGGGGGCAGAACACTACATCAACATTCACAGGGATTGATACACGACAATCCCTCCACCAACTCCAAATTCCCAGAGTGTGAATTGGAGTATAAACTTCAACTCTCGGTTCCCGGAGCGCGAACCGGAGTATAAATCCATCGCTCCCATAGTGCGAGCCAACTCAAAATTCCCAGAGTGCGAATTGGAGTATAAACTTCAACTCTCGGTTCTCGGAGCGCGAACCGGAGTATAAATCCATTGCTCCCAGAGTGCGAGCCAGCTCCAAATTCCCAGAGTACGAATTGGAGTATAAATTTCGACTCTCGGTTCCTGGAGCACGAACCGGAGTATAAATCCATCGCTCCCAGAGTGTGAGCTAACTCCAAATTCCCGTAGTGCGAATTGGAGTATAAACTTCAACTTTTGGTTCCCGAAGTGCGAGCCAGAATATAAAACTCTATCTCCAAATTTCCAGAGTGTGAATTGGAGCATAAACACCAACTCTTGGTTCCCAGAACGCGAACCGGAGTGTAAATCACTAACTTCAAATTCCCGGAGTATGAATTGGAGTATAAACGTCAATTACAGGTTCCCGAAGAGCGAACTAAGTCATAAACATTGATAATTAATAAGTTCCCAGAATATGGGCCGAACTGTTAATTGCAAATTGTGTTAAGTCCCCGAAGTGTGGACATGTATTCAAGGCTTATGACATATGTGAGCACGAGCTAATCAATGCAATACTTAAGCAAAAGAGAAAAGAGTTGTTTTCCATTTTATCAACAAACAAAAAAGGAGTTTTGATTACATGACAAAACGAAAAACAGTCCATAAAGTGGGTGCCGAATCCACACTTATACACGGCCTAAAAAAGGGGAAGTAAAAAGAATTGCCATTTCACAACCGCATGATAAAGCGAGAAGTTCACTCCTTCTTCTTCCGGGGTCTCTTCTTCGTGGTTGAGCCGCTAGACCCACTACCCGGCTTCCTGCGAGATTTTTTGTCCTTCTTTGGGGCATCCTCAGGATCTGGCATAATATCCACGTCTTCCTTAGAGCTGGAAGGGATAGAGATCCTTTTGTGAGGACGAACCGAAGGCAGAGAAGCCGTAACAGGTGGTGGAGCTCCGACACTAGAAGTTATAGCTGTGCCAGCAGGAGAAGTAACTGTTAAAGGAGTTAAGCTTGGTGGAGCAACATCACTTCCGAAACCACCGACCGTCGTCACCGCAGCCATTTCAGCGCTTATCCCGGCAAGGATTTCTTCTTCTCGGGAAGATCGAGCAGCGCTGGACACACTGACAGTCGGCATAAACGAGCTAAAAGTTGGAGCGACACTGCCCATTGCAAAGGAAGGATCAGTAAAAGGTTCACAGGGTTGCTTGAGAAGTTCCTCAATCATCTGAACATCAAACGACATTGAACTCCCCTTTCCCATCTCGCCGGTTACGGCGGTAGTTGTAATAGCCTCAGTAATGACAGCTCCTTGCATTGACTGTGAAATTTGTGATACTGGAAGTGCTGGCACATCACTTTCGGTCACTGATCGAAAAGAAATAAGGATAATTAGTCAAACGATCTGTTCCAAGTTCGTCATTCTAAAAACACTTAAGGAACATTTGAAATACCTTCTTTGCCTCGGCTCGGTGATGAGACGAGTTCAGAAACAGTAGTTGTACCAAGAGACAGTTCCGGTCGATCCGGGTTATAAGCAGGAACAACATGTGGACCAACTGTAGCAGTAACTCCAGACGAGGTCGGGGCATCAACTGAAACATCCTCACTATAATGTGCAGCTCCAGAACCCTCGCCAGTCTCCACATGGTGAAAACCAAGTCTCTCTCTCAGCAGAAATCATCGCTTCATGGAGAAGTTTCCTTTCCTCCTCGCTCAACAAGCGAGACTCGAGTTCAAATTCATCCACGGCACCTTTAGGGAGAGATGCTTTCTTGTTCGCCACCAATTTTCTCCAAGCATTGAGTAGAAGCGTAGAATAATCTCCGAGCCACGAGAGATTCCTGTGCTCAAGCACATTAGCATTGTAAGTGTCAAGAAGCTCATCAAACTCGGCTTCTACTCTGAATATCTCTGCTTGAACTCTCCCTTCCACTTCTGCCTCCACCGCTTCAACTTTAGCAACCGCCGCGTCTCGCTCAGCTCGGAGAGACACGGCTTGCTCGCACGCTTCTTGTTCGGCCATGTTAGCATCGTCTTTTTTCTTGTTCAAGTCGGAAAATTTAGCCTTTAATTCCTCATGTTCTTTGACTGCCGCATCCCGCTCGGCCTCAACGTTTTTGTACCGATGGCCCAAGTCCTCAACTAAAGTGCAATGCGCTTGTTGCATCTTTTCTATCTCAACTAATGTCTCCTCAGCCTTTTTTAGCGACTCCATTTCGGCCTTACGAGAAGATTCCGCTTCTGATTGAAGTATGTCAACAATACGGTTTTTCTGAGCCAAGTCTGCTTCCAGTTTCTCAATAACTTTGGCTCGATCGAAGGCTACTTTCGAAGCTTTAACAGCCGCCCTGTACCATTCTTTATACTGAGCATAAAAATCACGGGTATAGCTGAGGGCGGTGTTCACACCCTCTTCGGGAATTCTTTTGAGATTAGGTGGAAAGATATAAGCTTCGAAGCATATTTCTGGAAAATCTTTCTTCAGTTGAGAAATTCTTATAGCCCCTTCACCAGACGGTTCGAGAGGGGCCTCCTCCACAGTTACGGTCGTAGCCGTATCAGTCCTTGAACGGTGTGGACCAGGTTTTGAGATCTGTATAGATGGCTGTTGTCGCGGAGGTTCAACTACAGGTGCCTGGATTCTGGGCGGCGAAGGAGAACGAGAGGGTGAATGGTACCTTCGGTCCCTATCAGAACGCTCCTGGCTAGAATAATATCGGGAATGGTCCCTTTCACTATGCCCTTGCTCATAATGCCTCCGTTCACGATCACGGTCAGAATCCCTACGGCGAGATTCGTAATAAGATGAGGAATGATGCACTCGCCGAAGTCTATCAAGTGTAGAAGGACGATCCGACATGGCACCTGTAAAGAAGAAACAATTCAGTTAAGTACCAAGAAAAAGCACTGTAATGCATGTGGAAGTCGTGAAGTGTTGTGAAAAGTGTATAAATGCGCAAACCCCCCGACCAACCAGAAGCGTCGATTACACTAACGGGAAAAGATTCGCTTATATCAAGCGCTCCCCGGAGCTCTTCCAACCCGGACCCGTGGTGGAGAGATACGTAGTCCGGAATGGGAATATCGTCCAGCCCTGTGAAAAGGTCTCCGGACTGGCGAGGAGAGGCGCCGGAGACAGTAACCCCAGGTTTGGAACAGGTTACGACTACAGACTTCCATCTCTTAAACTTAGGTACAGCAGCCTTGCCTTTCTGACCCTCTTCTATTCGGGAAAGGTCGGCTGCTATCTCAATGTCCGCGGGCGTTCCTTCATCATCGCTCGCTTCTCTTATCACAACGCCAGGTTTTCTTTTTGCCACTTTCTTCTTCTTCCTCGAGGCCGATTTTGCCAACCCTTCAATTACAATACTCTGGCTCATCCCAATCAAACCCAATGTCCTTAAGTTATCGTCGGTCAACAGCAAGTCAATGTGCCTTGAGTCGTTTGGGACCCTTTGCAAGCTTTGAACGACGCCTCTATAGTGCCCACAGGTAGGTCTCGAAATGATGGCTGTAAGAGTAACAGAGTATTAGTGTAAGTATTAAAAGGGGCCATTCAAAGATGAATTATGATACTTACGTCTGGATAACCATATCCTGGCAAACCCTGGGGGGCATCAAACAAAAAACCACTCATTCTTGAAATAGCTAAGCCTGGTCCAGGCCCCAGTCACAACCTGACAGTTCCTGACCGCTTTCAGAAAAGTGAAAGACGGGCTATCACCCCTACTCTTGAAATTGAATATGTGCCTGATCTCGTTAGGCCTTGGCGGGCGAAAAAGGCAATCCATAAATATGACAAAGACGCTATTCAGCAATGCATGCCCGTTGGGATGGAGTTGTGAGGGAGCAATTCCTAAATACGACAGCATCTCTCTGATGTATTGGTTAAAAGGAGGGAGAGATCCAGCCGCGCAGGCATGGCGGTAAAAGGCAGTATATCCTTCAGGTGGGTTATGTGGTCTGTCACTGGCACTAGGTAATAAAACATCGTCCAGGGATATGTTATGTTTTGAACATATCCGGCCCAACAGAGACTCCGAGATATTGGACTGGACAGAATCGACAGGATTTTTGATAAATATGGCCTCCGGCAACTCATCCAGAGTCGGATCTATCACTTCAGGAGGGATTTCCGGAATCTCAAGCACTGGACTTGTTGTTGAGAACTCGAAGATTACATAATTAACTACTCACCAGAAAGCGGCGTTAAATACATAAAAAGCCCATACATCCCCCCAGTGTATAGTGTATGAATATGTCGTGCAGTGCAAGTGCTATGCATAACTTAAGAAGATTTCACAAGTTGAAACAACATGTCCGAAAGACGAAACTTTGGAATTTGAGAATGAAAATGACCGTCATCGTTGACCGTCACTTCCACGCCATCCAAGTGCTACTGACCAATTCAAGTATAAAATCATTATAATTTGGTTAAGTCATGGTGCCATCGACGAGATCCAAAAGAGAGGTCAAGTCAAATTCGATTATGCAAGGCCGAAGCTCGCCGGAGTCAAGTATGCTAAAGTTCAGTGAGTTCGTTAAAGTTCAACTTGAAATTGGTCGTAGTTCAGATGTTGGATCAATTCAGAAGAGTGGGAGTCCCAGAAGTAAGGATGTTCGAATCGATCGAGTCGAAACGATGCGCGTCGAATTGACGAACTTCGAATCGATACGAGTCGAATTGACGAACTTCAAATCGATGCGCCTCGACTCCGTGTAGTTCGACTCGATGAGGCCTTGGGACAGAGAAGAAATTCGAATCCATGAGCTCTACTTAACTTCGAATCGATCAATATTGAACACCTTCGAATCCATCAGAATACCGTTACTTCGAATCGATCAGCACGAAACACTTCTTCCTTTACAACCATCGATTCGAAGCCTTGCATTCAAGATCGATTCGAACTGTTCATTCCCGGATCGATGCGAAGCCATGAAGGAAGATAGCAACCATCAATATCTACACTCCTCCAAGACAAGCATTCTACGATCGATACGAATTGAATGGTTTCGTTCCTCAGGCCCATCGAGTCGACCCATTCCAGATCTCACAACCCTTCATGATTTTCAGAAGAAAGGATTGAATCGATGCTGGAAACTCCAGTTTTATTATTCCCTACGCTCGAATCGATCCCTTGGCTACCTGATTGGATTCGATTGCAAAAGAAGACTTGGTGGAATTCTATCGATTCGTGCAGAGACACAGTAGTTTCTTACTTTGAAGGATCGAGTCGAAGAAATAGCTACAGTGAAAGATAAAAAGTAAAAGGTGAAAGTGAAGATGGGCTTGCGTATTTATATGATTTCAAGAAATGAGTTGTGGCTCTTCGTCTACCAGTCATATTGACCTTTTACCACCGGTCACTCGCCATGCTCCATCGATTCGAACAACCGCTCAATCGCCCACTACGTTCGAATCCATCCTAGCGTCAAGCCGTTTCTTCGAGTCCATCACACGGCTGGGTCCATACATTGCTTCGAATCCATTGCCTTCCTATCCATTGCACGTTCGAATCCATCCCTGCAGGACCGATGCGAGGCGTTATCGATTCGAAGGAGCCATCGAGCAAAGGTTGGATTGAAAATTCAATCGATTCGAAGCACGAAGACCAATTGAACCATGGATTCGAAAGCTGTCGCTTCGAACATACACGCCTTCGAATCCATCAAAATCCACCGATGAGAACGGACGAATCGCTTCAATTTGAAAAATTACTTGTCTACCTTTTACATCGATTCAGGAGAGGATCGATACAAGAGGACGATTATAGACAATCATAAAACAATGTCTCAACTCGAATCTCAAGATCGGTTCAAGAGAGGACCGATGCAGAATTCGATAACAAACCGAACTGACAACGACTGGCAATCGCGCAACGTTAACCAAAACAAAAGTGGTACATATATGCACATGTGTATGCCTAACACTTGATCTTTAACATTTACAGGGATCAAATGTTCATCTCGTCATGGTTTCAACGACTAACAGTCAAATCACAATCATACGACGATTAATTGCAGCAATAAAGAATACAACTTTTGGAAGAGCATGTCCTGGTTGTCCAACGTCAGACTATAACTTTTCAAAGCACGTCATGTTTACACAAGACGTACTTTGGGGGGCAAATGATATCCTGCCTTTTGGCAAGGCCAAGATACCAAGGAGTTGACTGGAAAAACAGGATCACACGTCCTCGACATTGAATGATTGCCGGATAACTACAAATACCGATGAATTTTGCCCGAGTCCGAATCGGGCTATAATTGATAAGGCACGTCAAGCAAAGCCATAGAAGCCAACATTCCGAATTTCGAGACAACCCGAGTTCGTATGCTCAAGTCATCGCCATTGGAAAGTGGAAGGAATAGCCCTGGTTCGAACCCAACAGGACCAAGCCTTGGGTTCGAATCCATCATCCTTGCATTAGTTCGAACCCATGAGACGTAGCCGTGCCTCGAATCAATCAAGATCGCAAAGGTACGAACCCGCCCTCGTATGATTTGGTTCGAATCCATCAGACGTATATTGCTCTGAATCCATGAGGAATACCTTTACTTCGACTCCATCGACCAAACCCTCAGTTAGCCATGCGTCGAACCCATACACGTATGCCGTAGTTCGAATCCATGAAACCATCTTCCACCTTCGAATCCATCAAGGAAGACTCCTTCGAATCCATGCAATTGAGGGAGCTCCGACTCCATTCCCTGCTTATCTTCGAATCCCCATGTCAAGACGACTTCGAATCCATCCACAGTGACATATTTTATTCGATTCGAACGAGTGCTGGTTCCATCGATTCGAAGGTAGCGCACCTTCGAATCCAACATCCCGAATCCACCAAGTAAACGCGGCTAAAACCTAGGGTATGACCCAGAAAACTCGAAGAAAAAGGAGGATTGACCCGAAGCACGCACACCACGTCATCACCTTCATGTGCAGAAGCATGGATTCGACCCTATGGATTCGAACCATATCGATTCGAACGAATCCATAGGGAGAAACACACCATCTTGAATCGATCATAACTCGAGATCTACAAATCCAAATGCTATGAAATTTTCACAGACGCTTGCATATACATAGAAGGATGTCCACGCCAAGTTTCATCATGATTGGACACTTTTTTGATCGATTCGAACCAAGGGTCGAATCGATCCCAAAGTGGGCCCGGATCTCCAGAATTCGGCCATATGGGCCCCCCTCACGTGCAACAAGAATTCTTCCATGATTTTAGGCGAAATATCAGCCTCCAACACCTATAAATAGAGCCGCTGGTCATTCAGAAAAGGGATCGGAGAATTTTGAGAGTAAGAGAACGCCCGGACGCTGCCAGAACTGCTTCAGAGCACCACTACTGCCTTTGATTTCGAATTTTGGCTTACTACTTGCTGTACTTTGACATTAAAAAGTTGTATTCTCCGAATATCAAGCAATAAAGTAACAAAACTTCATAGTGGATGTAGGCAAAACGCCGAACCACTCTAAATCGTTGTCTCTTGTGCAATTTACTTCCTGTTATTTGGAGTTTTTATTAGATAATCCATGTTTTAATATACTTTCTTCATTTATTATCTCTTCAAAAACTTCCGACGAGTGTTGTGCCCAATTTTGACACAAACAGTTTCTTTGCTGCTTTAAAAGTAATAATGTGCACTTATTATTGTAAATATTTCAAAATTTGAATGATTTTAAAACTAGTTGAAATATTTTGCAAAAGTTATAGCAAAAATGGTCACTATATAAGCATTTTGAAAATACCTAGATTTTAGGAATTTTTAAAATGATTTTGGGGAATATCCTTAGAGGTTTCTTTGGTTGTTTCTAAAGTACTCTAAGTATCATACTTACTGCAGAAAATCAAAGTTTAAAACCTTTGTTTGAATGCAGAAAAAAGGACAAAATTCTTGGCCACTTTTTAATGTTCTCTGCCAAGAACTTTTAATAGTACTTAAAAATGTTGTCTTTGACCTACGACATCATTTATAAGCTCTTTTTACAAAATTTATTGTGTAGTGTTATTTTTAACATTTATTGCAATTTAAAATATTTAAAAATCATATTTAAATTAATAATTTTGCTGAAATATTTTTAGAGGTGTTTAATAACATTAATTAGAGTATTTTAAAGTGGTTTCTATTTTAACTATATTTTTATTAATTATGTATGAATTTTCAATGTAAAAAGTTTGTAATATAAAATATGTTTTTTTGATCTTTTTTAAATTTCAAAATATGTTATTTTTAAGTAATATTTTAGAATGATATTTAAAACCTATTAATAAATATTTTTAAAGTATTTATATATAATATATATATATATATATATATATATTAGTTTGGAATAGTAAGTGAAGTATTTTATAGAAGGATAAGTGGTTTTAGGTTATAACATTTTAGTTTTAATAAATAGTTTTGTAAAGCTATGTAAAAGTATATTATCTTGTTAATAAGTATACGTAGATCTTTAAAATAACGAGTTAAAGATAACTTAAGTATAAATGGCTTTGGGTTTATAGTAAATATTGTTTAAGTAGTGTTTCTTTTTAACCCTTTTAATTATACTTAGAATATAATTTGATCTATAAAAAGAATGTTTTAAAGATAATTATAAGTGAAATGAGATTGGACTTGTAGTGACAATGTTTAAGTAAAATTTGCCGTAAACTCTTTTGAATACAGTTGTGAATGAATTTAGATCTTTATAATGGAGATTTTAAAGATAATAAAAATTATGGAATATTTTGGAAAAAAGTTATATAAAGTAAAGATTTAACTCATAAAAGAAAGGGGTTTATGGTAACAACGTTCAAATAACATTTATTTTTGACCTCTTTGATTTTATTTTAAAATAAGAAATCTTGTTAAGTATTTGTGAATATCCTTATACCATCTGAGATAAGTATATGAATATATTTTGAAGTACTGAAAAGAGTACAAATGAATAGTGAAATGATAGTGTACATGTATATATGAGTAGAAAAAAGAAAGTGAATAGAAGCATAATGTATTCATATGGCTTGAGATCCTCGGGGAGGACTCGTTCGTCTGAATCTTCTCTTGCTTTTAGAACGTATGTATTTGAGATTTCAGGGGGATGAATCCTATATATAGTTCGCTTACTTCTAAAGAATATAATTATTTGGTGAAAGAATTTTTGATTAATACAATAATTAATTAAACAAAAAGAGGAGTAGAAGCAACTTATATGACATAATCGTGCTTTATGTGAGTCAATCGTGCTTTATGTGTTTACTTGTTTGTGGAAAGTATTTAATCCTATACTTAGCACTAAAAGGTTACAAGTAGGCTTATTCGATATATGAGTGTTAAGAATGAAATGTCTAGGTAGGGCTTTGATGCGACCAATCCTCTAACCTAGCAAGTTTCACTATTAACCAAGGGATAGTATAAGTCAAGAAGAACGAAAACGTGATAAGTATACAAGACTTGGTTTCCATATATGATCATTCTCATTGTTATTGAATTTGACCAAAATTAACTTACAAAATATCTAAAAGAAACACGAGAATTATATCGCACAATTTTCTTCAGTGATGTTATACCCAACATATAAACTCATCTTGCTCTTTTTGGACAAAAGATAAGGAAATCCATCCGGATAGGAGATGATATCCACCCTTGTGCATTATTTGTTTACTTTTAGGAGAACCGGAGTTAAGTTAATCAAAACCCTATCGATTGGTTTTCAAGCGTCCGGTAAGCTGGGGGTATACTTATAAGAAACGAATCGAAATTGTAACCATTACAAAACCTATTGAATATGCAAGTATATGATTTTTGTTTGATGATAATAAACATATATATATATATATTCATTTAAATATATTTGTTAATGTACTATTTTATTTTCACATAATTAAATAAAATATTTGGTAAATAAAATAAATAACACAAAATTTAAATTCAAACAGATATTTTATTCAAACAAATATTTTATTACAATTTTGAATAGTACAAATTTGTGCTTTCACTATATACATAAAATTTCAATTACAATACATTTCATTTTATACAAATGTCCTCACTAAATATCACTCATTCACTCGTATTTATCTTCAACTCCATTCCAGATTGAATCCAACATCTAAGCAATCTGCTAAAATATACATTGATGCGGTAAAATTGAAAAGGAAATATTTTTGTCGTAGAAAATAAAATGTGGATTTTGAAAATAATATTTTCCTCGGTTATTGGGGTTGTTCGTCATCATTTAAATTTGAATTCATCATACACAAATAGCTTGTGACATGCACAGTGTATCATTGTACATGCCATAAGGCCATGCACACCAATATACACTTGATACATCCACAGGGATAGTTGAGCACAAAGTCAAACCCAAATTAAAAACAAATCAAGTGCAATACAAATAATGTCACGATACGAGCACAAGGTCAAACCCGAGCTATAAGATGAATTCAACTCAGGTGAAAGTTCCAAAATCATCAATGAACTAACCACATCAAGCATCATACATATGTAGTCGAGGCAACCGGACTACTTGACTGGAAATACCACACATGACAGCAAGGCAGTTTCAAGATGCTATGAACCAGATAACATAAAGTATGAAAGCAATGCATATGTCAACAAGTCAAGGGATGCACCATTGAAACAGGGATGCACCAGTTAAACAGATGCAAATGAAACTGGACTTCAACAAAACCACAGTGTATATATACAAAAAGCACATAACATCATCAATGGAACCGGACTCAGCAAATATACAACATACACATGGAAGCAGTGCAGCAGTTCAAAAGTGAAGACTATATAATGAAACATTAAAACACTGGCACATATATGCAACTATAAGCAAACTGCCTCTACTTAAGTAAATGCATATCAGACTGCAACAAGATATCAATGGAGCATATACATAAACCAGACACAAAAATGTACATGTATACCAAATCGTTTCAACTACAAACACACTACGGCGACATATGGAGTTCAAGACAACCAGGACATACATGTAGACAATGTCAACAAGACCCAGCATGTATGAATTCGAGCTCAAGCAAATATCTGAAACTCAAATACATAAATGAAACTAGTCAAAGCAATATAACTTCAATAGAGACCACATGGTACAACAAGAAGTTATGCCAAAAAATATATAAATGTCAAACTACCAGCCAGTGGCCAATGCAATCATCTAAGAGATGTGGGGATATACACAGTGCAATCAAGATTCAAGTAAAACACTACAACATACAACATGAAGACATATATATCAGTGAATATATATATATATATATACAATCACTGAAACAATGATGCAACAGCAAACAAAATAAGGTGCAAGTCAAGTATGCTACAGAGATGATCAGACAACTACAAAATCAAGTCAAGTGAAAATAAACAACAGAGTCAAGCCAGAAATTCACACAGCAGAATCAAAATAGCTGAAGTCAACCATTACTCATAAACAATGTCTGTGTCGAAGTGAAAAAAGTCAACATCGTCAAAGAATTCAAAAGTCGTGGTTGTCAAGAAACAACAGCAATGCCGAAGTCACAGAGAAATCAATACCGTGATAGCCAAGGATATTGAACAGCTCAAAATCAAAGTCGTGACAAAATAAATAAATAAACGATTTTGAAAAGGTCAAAAATAAATCATAGCATTCGATCAAAATGGAATAGCTAGAGCATAGCAGTGAAGAATTCAAACGAATTCAGACGAACGAAAATAAAGGGATTTGAACCCTGTATAAATGTTTAACATCATCGGCATGTAAATTAATTGGAGTCCAAGCATATCACAGAACACAACATCAATTTGGAAATCAGATCAAGTCGAGTACAGTATAAATCGAAAAAGGAATTTCATGTACCAATCTTTCAATCAAGCGAAGGCACTCGACAATTTGAAGCAGCCGAGAAATCAACCGAAGAAAGCACGAAGCATCGTTCAATCTACCACTGAAAGCGGCAACTTCAAAGAATTCCACGAAGCCCTAATTTCAGAGCAAAGAGGAACGAGAACAAGCACCATTTTTTTTAAGGAAAAAGACGGCCAATTAGAGATAAAAGAAAAGGGGGATAATTTGGTTGTCTCTGTATTTTTATTTTGAGCCGGTTTCCATTGGGCTTAATAATTTAAATTAGGGTTTTTGTTTTAAATTGTTTTTAAATTGTGTATTTTTCCCTTCGAACGATTGTATTTTCTAGTTGTGTGACTAGGGGACGAACTACGGTGGTGTAGTTCAAGAATTTGCAACTCATTGCTGAGTTGTGGTAGGGATTTGAGCATAGAATTAAGGTTAGTCAATAGCGTGTGTCGTGAGTTTACGTGTGTAAGCATCTGACTGCTTAATTTCTTGTAGAAACTTTGGGGGAAGCTCGTAGGCAGGGTTTTGCCGAAGCTGGGTAACATCTGTGCTGTTCTATTTCTGCATTTATTATTCTGCTATTATCTGTGCTGCAATTCTGATATATATGCGTTGAAAATATTTTATAAACTTTCGCAAGAAATTTTAATAATTTATATTATTACCCTATTCACCCCCTACTAGGGTGAAATCGATCCTATAAGTGGTATCAAAGCTAGGAACAAAAGCCATTTTTGTTCTAAAAATTTGATTTTTCAAAAACCAATTTTTGTTTTACAAATTTGAATATTTAAAGTGGCTTCTTTTAATAATGCTTTTACTGAGGGTCATTTCAATATTATTCCTCCTATTCTTGATGGGACATATTTTTTGAATTGAAAATTAAAAATGGAATTTTATTTAAAATCTGTTAATTTAAAATGTAGGGATATTATTGGAAATGGGTGTGATATAACAGATGAGAAAATTATCTCGATTAATGCTCTTGCTATGTATATATTATATTCTCATGTTAATCAAGAAAATTTTAACTTTATCTCTCATTGTGAAAATGCATAGGAAATTTGGAATACTTTTGATGCAATATATGGTGCAAAAGTCAACGGCAATGAGAAATCCTCCTCAATCGACTCAGTTAAAAAAACAATCTTAATAGGATTGGTACAAAACAATAGTGATGAGGATAATAATGATGGAGCAGCTGAGCTGGCGTTACTAATGAAGAGATTCAAAAAGTGTGATAACCCAGATTTTTTGACATCGGTCAAGAGGATAATTAACTGATTTTATTTGGAAATTTAATTATGAATTAATTTGAAAATTTCAAAATAATAAGATAAGTGTTTGATTATATATATGTGTGCGTATGTATGTATGTATGTATGTGAATAGGTTGTAATTTGAATTTGAGTTCGAAATTCAAAAATAAAACGTCCTAAAATAAATTAGAGTTAAAATAATATGTAAGATTTTTTAAATTAGTTTCAAATTATTTCTTTAGGGATATATGGATATAAATTTAAGAAAAATATAATGTATACATTTTATATAAATTAATAATACATATGTATGTAAACATAAATGTAATATAAAATAATATATTTAATAAAGAGGTATTAAAACATATATATGCAAATATAAACAAAATAATAATAATATAAATATCTCTTTAAACCATATTCTCATGAAGAAAATACAAGTGTAAATCATTTACATATACAATGACAAGTGTGAATGTTTTATTGTGGAAATCAACAAGTGTCATTTTCTTTTTAAATTAATGAATAAAATAAAGAACAATGTAATATATACACCTTTCTACTCCTATTCCCATTTCCTTTTACTTGTTTCAAAAATTTTCAAATCCGAGTAATAAAACAGAAATTAAAAACTAAACAACAAGCCGGTAAAAAATAATAAGAAGAAAATCAAATCAGGCAATAAAAGAAAAAAATAGATGGAAAAAAACAAGTATCAGCTGCAGTTTCCAGGATCATTAAATCAAGAAGCAAGTTCTAAATCAAACAGCAGACTCATTTGATCCAAAGAAATTCCAGTTTTTCAAAATCTCAAGCAGCTTCTAGTTTTTTTTTCCAATTAAGCCTGCCTCTGTTCTAAACTGTGAGTAAACTACTATTTAAAAATTAATCTTTTTATTTATGTGGTTGCATGTAAAAATCCTGGAAAACTATGATGGTAGTATGTTTGCATGTTTATTTAGAGATATTTATATATTTATATACGTATGTGAATTTGAGAGTGCATGTCTGTGTACACACACACACATATAGCCTGTTCTAGTTTTATAGTTTTAAACCGAATCCAAAAATCAAGTTCTTCTTCCCCGATCATTGTTGACACATGATGTTTAAAAGAAACCTATTTGAAATGATGTAATAAAAAATTTAAAAATATTTACAAGTGTGATTATTGAGTAAATTTTTCAAACAGACGAAATCTGTTCTAAGAAAGAAAAATGATGATCTTAATTTTGTGAGTTAATTTCATAATCAGATTTGTATGAGTAAATGATAAATTTTAATAGAAATTTCGAGATTTTAAAGCCTGTAGTTTGAGTGAAATCATGAGTTGACCAGAATTTGGTATTTGGGCTTCTGTAGTTGATCAGAGTGAAGTGGAGGGTCGGGATCAACGTAGAAGGAAGCGGGATGGTTGACGAACCCAGCGAAATTACGCGATGGATTTATCACCCACCGAGGCGTCGGCGAGGCTTCGATTTAGGGTTTTAGCATAGGGATTGGTCGAGAGGAAATTTTGGGTTTGTGTGTCATCTAGGAAGCGTCGAAAGCGATCGCAGGTGGGGAAAATTGTAATAGGAGGTCATGGTGTTGCTCGAGCTTGGTGGCGTGGATGATGGTGGTCGGGGTCGTCTTTAGCAAGGCGAGTGGTCGGGATGGAAGGGGCTTGTCATAGGTGACTCATCGGCGATGGAAGTGGTGGTCGGAGCATCAGCGTCGACCTATGCACGTGCGCATGGATCATCCCATGTCTGCTTATGTTGTGTTGTTGGTTGCTTCGGGAAGAATGATGAATAACTTGGGGTTGCACTCGAGTTTCGATCGGGTGGTTTTGAGTTTGGTTGGCTCGAGAAGAAGCCGGGTTGGACTCGGGTGATGGTAGTTTGGGGCTCGGGTTAAGTGTTGAGGCTTACAAGTTTAATAGTTAAGTGATAATCAAGTGTAAACTGATTCTTTAACTATTCCTTTTAAATAATAAATGTTATTTAAAATGGTTGGGTAATTAAAAAGTTATGTAATTTATTTTAACATTAAATTTACTAAGATAGATCCTTGGTTTATTTAGACTTAATCAAAGATGTTTTTAAAAAAAAAATTAAGAAAATAATTAAGATAAAAGGAGTTCACCTTTAGTAAAATTAGGTTTGAGTAATTGAAGTTTAATTAATTAATTGATTGATGATTAAAGATAAATTAATTAAATAAGAGTTAATTGTTAATAAATTAAGTAATTTAAGAGAAATTAGTTTATTAATGATTAAGGATTGACTAATTTGTAATTAAGAATTATAAGTTAATTAATTAGAGACTAAATAAATTTGTAATTAGGGATTGTTAATTAGATAATTGGACAAAATTAATTAATGATTGGAGATTAATTAATTAGGCAATTAAGATTAATTTATAATTAGGGATTAATCAATGTAAGTAATTAGAGATTTATTCCTAAAATGATAATTACTTAATGTAAGTAGTTAATCTGTTGAGAGTTAATTAATTTAATTAGGAATTAAAGGTTAAATTAGTTAATGATCAAGGTTAACTAATTGAGGATAATTAACCAATGGAATAATTACTTGATGAAAGTAATTATAGGGAAATTATTTAAGGAAAGGAATTAAGAATCAATTACTTAGTGTAATCAATTAAAGGATTGATTAATTGAAGGAATTAATTAAGGGTGAATTAATTTATGAGTATGATTAATTAAAGAATAATTAATCAATGAAAGTGATTATAGGATAATTAATTTGAGTAATTAATTAAGGATAAATGTGATTAATGTGAATGGGTGAAGATTAATTAATTTGTGTTATTAATTAAAGGACAATTACTTAATGTAATTAAAAGGGATAATTAAGGGATGATTGATTAATGGTTTGTAATTAATTAATGCTAAGTAAGCAGGATTAAAAGTAATTGAAGTAATTAATTTAATTAATTTTAAATTAATTAGAAATGGTATGACAAACTAATCTTTCTTATGAATGATTGAATGATATTCTATGCCTTAGATTAGTTGATATCTCTGATATGTGATTTGTGATGTTATGTGATATGATATGATTGGTTTAAACAGTGATAATGTGGTTATCTATCAATAACGAATTGCTGTGTAAAACATGACATCCTGTATTTAAAATTGAATTGAATTTAATGGAATAACTTGGGTTAAGATGACATGAGATTCGAAGAGACCAGAGTCGGGTGTCAGTAAATACCCAAAACCACTTTGATTTGTAATCTACAAATTCTTTATAATTATGTAGTGACCCGACTTTCTAACACCAGAAAGACGCGTCACTATTTAAGAAAGAAAGGGATAGAAGAAGAAAAGATAAGAAAAGAAGAAACACAACAACATCAGATACTCACAGCGGAACGAATGAAATATAATATATCACATAAATTATTACACATTATCATATTACATCAGAGTACGCAACTTATACAACACATATTAGACAGTTATAAACATCTGTCTAACTATACAACTCAAGATATCACAAGATACAGATACCACACAAACACAGCGGAACCATAATATATCTACACATGGAAGCCTCCTGCTCCATATCTGCTCCAGAATTCGTCAAGCAAACCTGAATCCCTCGACTACTCATACATAATATGAGTACCCAAGAGTTTAATAAAACAGAAAATAAACACTCGGGTCAGACAGGGGTCTGGTGTGAGTAAACGGGTTAAAATTGCTTAACTTTAGAAAATCCTTTGAAAAGAAAAGGTATCACGTAAGACGTCCCACACAAAAACATGGAAAAGTTTTTACCTTACGCTAACCAAAACATTTGATAGGAAATCCAGTGATATTATAATAGTGTCTAGGGTTTTCAAGTAAATAAGAAATAACCAAAATTGTTACATTCATTAAATTCCAGCTACTAGCCACAAAAGTGGGTAATACAAACAAAACCGTAGGGTCTTGTAGGAAGAATGGGTTTCCATCAATGGCAGGGCTACCGGGGTACCGCCCGTCACAGTACGTGGTCTAGATCACAGTACAGGGGATTACTCCCAATCCCCTGCATCACAAAGCCGGGGCCATTCCTTACTGAACAGTCCCGAGTAAGATCACCCTGTGGTTGGCGCGACCAACCACCCACTAAGCCGTAATAAAAAGGACATCTAGACAGGAATGACCTCACCCTGAAATGGGTGCTACCCACCTAGCCTTGCTGCACCTCCCCTGCTTTAGCCATTCCCGATTGATGAGGCTTGAGGCTGCGATTACCTTTATAGAACACATCTATCTTAGAATGCTTATCGTCCACCTAACAATGTTCTGAAAGCATTCAATCCATACAAGTTCGTTTCGGGTTCGAACGAAACCGAAGGAACTATCTCGTTGCACTCATTTTGGAATCACCCTCAGAGTCAACGACCATAGTCCTTGCACTCTGAATCACCATCTTGAACCTGTAAGTACTATCTCCGTCAAACTCATCATGGAATCACCCCCAGAGTTATATTGGCGAATAGTTCTTACACCTCGAGTCTTCACTAAGCTCCACTTGGATTCACGACCTAACGTTTAATTGGGATCAATGTGGTTTTTGGATTATCCAGATATGGAAACCCAATCCCGGTCTCACTGAAATCCAAACGCCATTTTAATGTCCAAGTTGTTTAAGGGATTTAAATAATTAACTTATATCCAGCATGATATAAACAGATAGATGAATCACATTATCACAATAGATATTTCATATCAAACATTCATCTCACAAAGCAGCATATCACATAACAGAGATATCCAAATCATCCAACATTATTCATCCAATATCAATCACCCAATATCAAACAATCAATATCAATCAATCATCCATAAGCAGAATTGATTAACTCTAAATCAATTGGATTATCTAAATCCTTCTTCGTTAATTTATTCCAAATAAATAAATAAATTAATCATCTCTTAATGATCTTCTTTAATTAATCTTCCTTGATTAATCATCCTTTAATTACATTCAAGTAATTAGCCTTTAATTCTTTAAATTAATTCCACAAATTAATATTCTTATCCATATACAGTAATTAACTTTTAATTACTATCATTAATCACAATAATTAATGATCCTTCATATACTTCCATTAATTCATCAACTATAATTAATTACATTAAACCTCAATTAATTACAATTAATTAATCACACTTTAATTTATCATTTTTATTAATCAACCTTGATTAATTTCATTAGTCATATTAACTAATAATCCTTTTTAATTAATAATTCCTTTAATAATTAAATAATTAACTTGTAATTAATCATCTCATTTATCATAAACAGTAATTAACAACTGTAATTACTTATCTTTATTAATTAACTTCTTAATTAATTTATTAATCCTTTGATTAATTATTCTAATTAATTAAATCTTTAATTACTTCATTAAGTAATTATTAATCAATTACATTAATTAATAAATCCTTAATTAATTACTTTATTAATTAATTACAATTTTTTTTTTGGCAAGGCCGACGGGGTTGGATGGTCCCCGACCAATTTATTGCAGCACCAAAGATTACAAGACACAAATTACAACAAGATGAGCATGAGCTCATTGAAAACGGGGAAAATACATGGTGCTACAAGCACAACTGAAGAAAACATAACATAATTATAAAAATACAAAGAACACAAACATCGACAAACTAAAGCTTTATCTTATTCCCGGATCAAAGGTGAAAAGAAGCCTCAGGGAATTATCAATTTCATTCATTATCCATAGCCTAAAAGTGGTAGCATTTTTAGCCTTGGAGGCGTCAAATACTTTGCAGTTACGTTCTCTCCACACCGCATATATGAATCTTTTCATCGCCACACCAAAAATTCTCTTTACCTTTTGCTTGTTACCTGTTTTTGTGTATATCTGTTCCCATTCAGCTTGGTTGTTATTCGTTGGTCGTTTACTTTGCAGTTTAATCATCACCTTAGTCCACAGATGCTTGATCTCTGGACATTCAAAGAAGATATGCTCGATCGTCTCAGGTTCAGCACAACAAAAGGAGCAGTAGATGTCAATATTCATGCCTAAACTAACTAGCTTTGCCTTGGTCAGCATAGCACGATTCAAAATTTTCCACAATGTTAAGTTCTCTCTCATGCTACTGTCTCTACTCCAAGTTCTCTTCAACCATTTCCAGTTATGTTGTGCATTGTTTTGCATCAAAAATTCATACGCATCACTAATTTTGAAGTTACCTTTTTTCTTTCCCCAAACAACTAAATCAGAAGTAGAAGGCAGAGGGGAGAACTTCTTTATACTGTCCCATACTTTTTGAACTCTTTGATTAGAAGAAAAAGTTTGAATACCCTGAAAATGCTCGAGAACATCTCTGACTTTCGTATTAGCATGAACACCAGTCTGCTGTATTTCATTGTAAGTAAGATGTCTCCTGAGAATGAAACCATTATCAAGCCATGGATCATCCCAGAAACTAACAATGTGTTCATTGTTGGTGTTCATCTGTATGAGTGGAAGAAAGAGCTCCTTGGTCTTGAACATACTCTGCCAGGTCCAGCTCATATTTTTCCTTTTATCCATGTTCCACATTCTCCTGCATTTTAGAATATGTTTTTTGGACCACTCAGCCCATAGACTATCAGGGCAATTAAACATAGAATCAACGTGCTTAGCAAATGCAGCCTTGTTCCACTGTTTCAAATTTATTATTCCAAGGCCTCCTTTGTTCAAAGGCTTCTCAACAGTAGCATACCCAGTTGGTGCTATATATCTTCCCGTAGTTCTACCAGTCCATAGGAAAAGCATGATAGCAGTTCTAATCATATTAATTAATTTGGTTGGGAGAATATAAGCTCTGGCCCAATACACTTGCATAGCATAGGTGACAGACTTAATCAATGTTAGTCTACCAGCTTGACTAAGCTTTCGAGTGGTCCAACAATTCAGTTTAGCAATGATCTTCTCATACATCGGTAGACAGTGATTAGTTGTGATTTTAGACGTAGTATGGGGCAGACCAAGGTAGGTAACAGTCGCTTGGTTATGGGGTAGGCCAGTCATTTGAGTTATTAGAGTAGCCTGAGATAAACTAACACCAGCAAGAGTGATATCAGACGTTTGAAAATTAACCTTTAACCCCGTCATAGAATAAAAGAGATCGAGGGTTAGTATTATGTTTTTGACAGTTTCAGTGTCCGGAGAGCAAAAGATAATCAGGTCATCAGCAAACAACAACGTTGAGATAAGCGGGTCTTTACATGCTGGATGCAATTTGATTTTCCCTTGTTGGATTGCTTTGTTTATCAGCCTAGTAAGTAGTTCCATGACAAGTATGAATATGTAAGCAGACAGAGGGTCTCCCTGCCTTATGCCCTGCCTACTTTTGAAAAATCCTTTGGCAGTTCCGTTGACGTTGATTGAATATGTTGGAGAAGAGATGCACTCAAAGATCCAGGCTATAAAATGTGGAGGGAAATTCATATACCCCATGATGCGTACAATATTGTCCCACTGTAACATATCAAATGCTTTCATAATATCAAGCTTCATCATAGCTTTAGGTGGGGAATTTTTGCTTTTATAACCTTTAATAAGCTCATGCGCAAGCAGGATGTGGTCTAGTATATTTCTACCAGGTAAAAAAGCAGCTTGGTTGTTGGATATAATAGAAGGGAGAACATTCTTGAGTCTAGTAGCAATGACTTTGGAGATGCATTTATATATTGTGTTGCAACAGGATATAGGACGGAAATCTTTAACATGATATGCATTTTTATGCTTCGGGATTAATTAATTACCCTTAGTAATTAATCTTAAATTAACCACATTAATTAATTAATCACATTAATTAATTAACTAAATTGACTAAGTAATTAACCCTTAATTACTTACATAAGTAATTATCTCCTAATTACTTCCATTAGATGATTATTCTTTTTATTAATTACCTTAACAAGTAATTAATTCCATCATTAAATGATCCTTAATTCTTTAATTAATTAATTAACTTCAACACAATTATATTAATTAATCCTTAATTAAGAACATCAAGTGGTTAACCCTTAATCACTTTAACTTTAATTACTCCCATGAGTAATTTTCCACTAATTACTTCCATAAGTAATTACTCCATTCTTAATTACATTCAATAATCAACCATTAATTACTTCATTAAGTAATTACACTTAATTAATTCATAATTAAGTGATTATTTAAAAGTAAATAAACAATAAACTAATCATTTAAAATTAATTAAATAATTAACTAACTAACTTCTTATATTTCAAAATCCTTAATTAATTAAGAAAAACATTAATCTTAATTAAACTCTTTACTTATTAATAAATCATAATAATTAAGTATTTTTAAGTTCATATCAATAATAATTTAACCTTATTTATCTTCATAAATAAATTATTTGAAATTAATCAAATTTAATAACATAAAAACAAATTATTCAATTTGGTTTACAAAATTGTAACTTAAACTTTATTTGAAAATAAAGCATTTAGAAATCAGTTTGAAATTTAAAACACTTTAATTATCTAATTTAAACTTATTTATTTTCAATATAAATTTGAAACTTTAGTTTTAAATCATTACTTTAAAATTTAACTTAAACTTTAATTTAATACTTTAAATTGAAAACACTTCTTTTTGAATTAGAATTCAAAATTTAATTAAGATAATTACTCTCAAAGGAAATCACCTCAAAATATTTTAAATTTGAGAATAAATTCAATTAACATTTTTTTAAAAGTTTGATTTACTTTTACATCAAAGAACAAGTTTAACTTTTATAAATTTGTTTCCTTTTATAAACTTGTTTAATAATTTAAAGCCTAATTTCATTTATCCAACAACAAGTTTAAATTTGCAAATTTTATCTCATTATACAGTGCAACCACAAAAAGACGACCTTAAAATACTCAAGTCGATCACTCATACTACTCGAGCCAGTCCCGAGTCCTACTCCAAGATTCCCTTACTTCGAGTCGTCACACGAAAAACATGAGAGCTACTTCGGGTAAAACCTTTCTTCCCCAATTCCTTATTCCCTAAGACAAAAACTCTACCTGATCTAAATTGTGCACAGTGCACGTGCACCTGAAGCTCCGGCCGGCGACGGTCATTGCGACCATCAACGACCATCCCACGATCGCACGCGAGCAAGATTACGAACCCAGATCCAACAACATACATGCGAAACAAAATTCGAACCTTAAGCTCGAAAAACTAAAACCAAATCAACCCCCAAAACCAATCACCACCCACGATCGCCACCACCGGACCTCCACGCCACCATTCTCCAACTCACGAAACATTCCGATCCATCTCCCATGTCGCAACTGTCACGACAGTCAAGCCGAACAAAAAAACAAGCTAAATCCCTAGATCGAACAAATCCAAGCTCCTTGGCCATTGGAAAAATCCTTGAACATTTTCCCATGCTCACCATCAATCGAACCATCTCTATACCTAAAATTGGATAACATAGCCGTGCCGTTCATCGGCAATCGCCCAAGACCCCAATTTCGAACAAACCCAGAACTCACAAGAATTATCCAACTAAAAATTACAAAATTCATATCAAAATTGACGATTTTCCATCATGATTACATGCATGTAATTCAAAATAGAATTTGAGACAGTTGATTTTTAACAAAAATTCTAGTTTCTCGGTTAATCCCTTATTTATAATTAATTGTTTCTTTAAAAATTATGAAACTATTTTTAAAATTACTATCAAACATTAACATACAGTTTTCATTCACATATCATGTTCAAATAAGGTATAGATTGGAAGATTTTTGCATCTTTCTTTAAGAAGAACAACTCATGTAATTATATAGAGATGAACTTTACAGGTTCATCTATACCCAAACATTCCATACCATCAATCATGTGTATACAATAGTATTCATTTAAACAATTATTCATAACCAAAGCCAAATTCATCACATGCAAAAATAAATTCAACTATAATATGATTAAAACTGTTTTTAAGAGGTTTACTCACCTTTAATATGCAGAGCAAGTTTTTATTCTATTCTTCAGGCTTTGAGATCTTTAAATCTGGAAAATGTTTCGATTTTTCTTGCTAATGAAAATGAATCCTTACATGCTTTCAAATTTGATGTTTTAAAGATTGAAATAGCTGAGTTGATCATCCATTTGAATTTGCAGAAGATTTAAAGTTGTAGGTTGAAGTTGATATGAAGAACTTTATTTTGCAGATTTTACTTCAGATTTGATCTCCAATTTTAGGTTTGAAAGTAAATTTCTAGTTTTGATAAACTTTCTAGTTTGAGTTAAGAAAAGAAGACAAAGGAAAAAGTGTTTGTGAAAAAAAAACTAATTTTCTTCTTAAACATTTATTAAAAATAAAAATAAAAATATTGCCACTTGTTATTAAGAATTTACATTTGTCATTAATCTCTAAATTTTCTTACACATGTCACTAACATGTGTTAATATGTTTACACATATTCTTATGTTTTTTTAATTAAATTTTTATTTAATTTAAATGTAAATATAAACTTACTTATTTAATTCACTAAATTGATGAATACTTATGTATGAATATATAAGTTTAATCTTTAAAGAAAATATGATAAAACTAGTTATAATAAAAATAAATTCTTATACATGTAATTTTAAAATCTAAAACATTTATATATATATACATCTATAACCATTTTAATTTAAGCATTTTAAAGAAACCAAAAATAAAACTTTGATTAAATCCTTTTTACTATCATATTTAAAACAATTATCTTATATTTTGAAAACAATTGAATACATCTTAAATTATCTTTTGAAAAATATTAATTTTAAAACAAAGCTTTAAATTACAATTCATACATATATAAATTATAAATAGATTAAATTAAGTTTTAAAACAATTCCAAATTATAACATATACATACATATATATTACAATTTGAAAATTCATCTTTTACAAAAGATTTTCCTATTCACAATATATATATATATATATATCAAAAATATATATATTACAAATAGAATAGAATTTTATTAGTTTTGAAAAATAAATCCTTATCAATTTTAAATTGTTAAAAAGGTAATGATCAATATTGCCAGATTATATATTTATTAACCTTTAAAAGATTAAATTTACCAATTTAAATTAAAATTATAAAGAAACTTATCAAACCAATTTAATTATTAATACAGACTATTAAATTGATATTGCCTAAAATTTCGGGTCGTCACATTCCTCCCCCTTAAAAGAATTTCATCCCCAAAATTTAAAAGCAAAGATAATTTAATTACCCGGTAAAGATTTCAATTTCAAACAGCAAAGCATACCTATCAACCAGTTACTAACAACCACAGAAATCAATCAAACAAACAAACCAAACTAATTATCCTGACACAAATCAGAATAAATCTTACTAACACTATCTAGAGTTTCCCAAGTAAAAATCACTGGGAGACTTGCTCTACAAAAGCTAACAAACTACACCACCAAAATCCAGAGCTCCTCTCGTCTCTAGATCCATCATCTGAACAAAACATCAGACTATACCCAAGTCTAGCACAACTTCCAAATCCAAATGAACTACAGATTCCACAACCAACAATGAATCATACACGTACTCCCTCAGAGATACGTGAAATACAATGAATTCCAACTATCCAAACTGGCAATTCAGTCTTATCTTATCAAAAACACAGATAAGAAATCCCCAATACCTCAGAACTAGCCATCCAATCTTATCCAATTACTGTTCTCTTAACCAGAGAAATCTTAACAACAATGAAGACTCCAACTTCGAATTCCAATCTCCTTATCTCATATCTGTATAGCTCAACAGACAATCTTGGGCTGCCCATCTTCTTCCTGATCAGCTCAACCTATGCCGGTACTTCCAGAAACAACTAGACCAAAGAAAACCAGTTTCTGGATCCTATCCAACAGAAAAGTCTTCCAAGATCCGTTGAAATTTAGAACACAAGCTCTACTCCCCAAGCAATAGCAAACTGAACTTGTTTCCTTCCTTGCACAGCTGCTACCTCGCTTCCGCTGCACAACTCTGATTCTGGAATAGATGAGAATACTGTTGATGAACACGAGTACAAATTTATCCAATACATATCTGGGAACTTTGTTCATCAAATCCATAAAATCTTAGTGACCCATCTGACTCGGTCACACAACCTTACAGCAGAATCCAACTCAAAAACTAGATCTGACCAACCCAAATTCCAAAAAATTTCTGAGCTGCTACACCAACTCTCCTTCTAGGCTAACCACCAAAATAGCTTCTGGAACCAAAACAATATGGAACTCAACTCCAGATGCTGACAAACTTCTGATTACTTCAACAGCTCCTACTTCCACATGAGAACCCGCAGTCTCAAACAAAAGATTGCCTAAGATAAATTCCCAAACTAGTCGCAAGTCACTTTTGCGATCCTACCTAATTCGGATTCCAAAGAAATTGTCCTCTATTTACCAATTAGAACAACTTTAAGCTTCTCCAAACAAGGTTAACCCTTCAAGAAAGCATTCACCATCTTCCCGGACTGCTAAAAGAAGAACCACTAAGATTCCCGAACCATCGGAGAAACGAGCCACACTGCTGCTTCCAAACTCTACCTCGATGATACTGCAAAGCTAAAAGACCTTCTCGTCAGCACACCGAACACTTCGAGCTGCACCGCTACCATAGCTAACCAAAGATTTCTAATCCAAAGGCTTCTCGAAAACCAAAATGATCAACAAACCAAACAACAGACCTTCGAGATGGCAGACATCCTCTCAAGAGATTCGGGCTCCAAACCAAGCATCAGCATCTCGCTCTCCTTAAGGAATGACAAATGAGACCATGTCGAAGCGAAACAACTTATAGACCTTAGTATCATATTCCAAAACAGCTAACCTCCATACTAAAGATCCAGACAACTTCTACACAGATGAATCTTCCCTGCGGCAGGTAAAGACTGCTCCTCAATCACTTCTAAAACTGCTTCAAGAGAAAACAACTTCTGAAATATCCATGGGTACTGCATCTCATCACGCAGTTATCAAGATATCATCACTTGCTTCTACACTTCCAACAGATCCAAACTTACACTTCAAAGATGAACGCCGAATCTTTAAAAGATTTCCTTCGGATATCAGAGAAATCATTACTCCAAGCTAAATCTCACTCGAGACGGTATTAGGTATGCAGTCTCGATAGATATACTTCCAACCTCAAACATATGGACCTCCTCCATCAGTGGTAGTCGTGTTACACACACACCACTACTCCATCTACCTTTAAAACTTAGGTTGGAAAATTCGAACAGATAATCCAACATATTAGGTATATATATATATATATATATATATATATATATATATATGTATATATATATATATATTACAAGCACGCTCTCTCAAGAAAGACACCACTCCAGAGCCTAGGTATTCACTCAACCTAATGCTTTGATACAACCTGTAGCGACCCGACTTTCTAACACCAGAAAGACGCATCACTATTTAAGAAAGAAAGGGATAGAAGAAGAAAAGATAAGAAAAGAAGAAACACAACAACATCAGATACTCATAGCGGAACGAATGAAATATAATATATCACATAAAATATTACATAGTATCATATTACATCAGAGTACACAACTTATTCAACACATATTAGACAGTTATAAACATCTGTCTAACTATACAACTCAAGATATCACAAGATACAGATACCACACAAACACAGCGGAACCATAATATATCTACACGTGGAAGCCTCCTGCGCCATATCTCCTCCAGAATTCGTCAAGCAAACTTGAATCCCTCGACTACTCATACATAATATGAGTACCCAAGAGTTTAATAAAATAGAAAACAAACACTCGGGTCAGACAGGGGCCCGGTGTGAGTAAACGGGTTAAAATTGCTTAACTTTAGAAAATCCTTTGAAGAAAAGGTATCACGTAAGACTTCACACATATAAACATGGAAAAGTTTTTACCTTACGTTAACCAAAACATTTGATAGGAAATCCAGTGATATTATAATAGTGTCTAGGGTTTTCAATTAAATAAGAAATAGCCGAAATTGTTACATTCATTAAATTCCAGTTCCTGGCCACAAAAGTGGGTAATACAAACAAAACCGTAGGGTCTCGTAGGAAGAATGAGTTTCCATCAAAGGCAGGGCTACCGGGGTGCCATCCGTCACAGTACGTGGTCTAGATCATAGTACCGAGGATTACTCCTAATCCCCTGCATCACAAAGCCGGGACCATTCCTTACTGAACAGTCCCGAGTAAGACCACCCCGTGGTTGGCGCGACCAACCACCCACTAAGCCCGAAATAAAAGGGACATCTAGACAGGAATGACCTCACCCTGAAATGGGTGCTACCCACCTGGCCTTGCTGCACCTCCCCTATTTTAGCCATTCCCGGTTGATGAGGCTTGAGGCTGCGATTACCTTTATAGAACACATCTATCTTAGAATGCTCATCGTCCACCCGACGATGATCTGAAAGAATTCAATCCATACAAGTTCGTTCCGGGTTCGAATGAAACCGAAGGCACTATCTCGTTGCACTCATTTTGGAATCACCCTTAGAGTCAACGACCATAGTCCTTGCACTCTGAATCACCATCTCGAACCTGTAAGTACTATCTCCATCAAACTCATCACGGAATCACCCCCAGAGTTATATTGACAAATAGTTCTTACACCTCGAGTCTTCACTAAGCTCCACTTGGATTCACGACCTAACGTTTAATTGGGATCGATGTGGTTTTTGGATTATCCAAATATGGAAACCCGATCCCGGTCTCACCGAAATCCAAACGTCATTTTAATGTCCAAGTTGTTTAAGGGTTTTAAACAATTAACTTATATCCAGGATGATATAAACAGATAGATGAATCACATTATCACAATAGATAATTCATATCAAACATTCATCTCACAAAGAAGCATATCACATAACAGAGATATCCAAATCATCCAACATTCATCCAATATCAATCACCCAATATCAAACAATCAATATCAATCAATCATCCATAAGCAGAATTGATTAACTCTAAATCAATTGGATTATCTAAATCCTTCTTCGTTAATTTATTCCAAATAAATAAATTAATTAATCATCTCTTAATGATCTTCTTTAATTAATCTTCCTTGATTAATCATCCTTTAATTACATTCAAGTAATTAGCCTTTAATTCTTTAAATTAATTCCACAAATTAATATTCTTATCCATATACAGTAATTAACTTTTAATTACTATCATTAATCACAATAATTAATGATCCTTCATATACTTCCATTAATTCATCAACTATAATTAATTACATTAAACCTCAATTAATTACAATTAATTAATCACACTTTAATTTATCATTTTTATTAATCAACCTTGATTAATTTCATCAATCATATTAACTAATAATCCTTTTTAATTAATAATTCCTTTAATAATTAAATAATTAACTTGTAATTAATCATCTCATTTATCATAAACAGTAATTAACAACTGTAATTACTTATCTTTATTAATTAACTTCTTAATTAATTTATTAATCCTTTGATTAACTATTCTAATTAATTAAATCTTTAATTACTTCATTAAGTAATTATTAATCAATTACATTAATTAATAAATCCTTAATTAATTACTTTATTAATTAATTACAATTTTAATTAATTACCCTTAGTAATTAATCTTAAATTAATCGCATTCATTAATTAATTAATCACATTAATTAATTAACTAAATTGACTAAGTAATTAACCCTTAATTACTTACATAAGTAATTATCTCCTAATTACTTCCATTAGATGATTATTCTTTTTATTAATTACCTTAACAAGTAATTAATTCCATCATTAAATGATGCTTAATTCTTTAATTAATTAAATTACTCCATAATTAATTAACTTCAAAACAATTATATTAATTAATCCTTAATTAATAACATTAAGTGATTACCCTTAATCACTTCAACTTTAATTACTCTCATGAGTAATTTTCCACTAATTACTTCCATAAGTAATTACTTCCATTCTTAATTACATTCAATAATTAACCATTAATTACTTCATTAATTAATTACACTTAATTAATTCATAATTAAGTGATTATTTAAAATTAAATAAACAATTAGCTAATCATTTAAAATTAATTAAATAATTAATTAACTAACTTCTTATATTTCATAGTCCTTAGTTAATTAAAAAACATTAATCTTAATTAAACTCTTTACTTATTAATAAATCATAATAATTAAGTATTTTTAAGTTCATATCAGTAATAATTTAACCTTATTTATCTTCATAAATAAATTATTTGAAATTAAACAAATTTTAATAACTTAAAAACAAATTATTCAATTTGGTTTACAAAATTATAACTTAAACTTTATTTGAAAATAAAGCATTTAGAAATCAGTTTGAAATTTAAAACACTTTAATTATCTAATTTAAACTTATTTATTTTCAATATAAATTTGAAATTTAGTTTTAAATCATTACATTAAAATTTAACTTAAACTTTGATTTAATACTTTTAATTGAAAACACTTCTTTTTGAATTAGAATTCAAAATTTAATTAAGATAATTACTTTCAAAGGAAATCACCTCAAAACATTTTAAATTTGAGAATAAATTCAATTCATATTTTTTTTAAAAGTTTGATTTACTTTTACATCAAAGAACAAGTTTAACTTTTATAAATTTGTTTCCTTTTATAAACTTGTTTAATAATTTAAAGCCTAATTTCATTTATCCAACAACAAGTTTAAATTTGCAAATTTTATCTCATTATACAGTACAACCAGAAAACAACGACCTTAAAATACTCGAGTCGATCACTCATACTACTCTAGCCAATCCCGAGTCCTACTCTAAGCTTCCCTTACTTCGAGTCGTCACACGAAAAACACGAGAGCTACTTCGGGTAAAACCTTTCTTCCCCTGTTCCTTCTTCCCTAAGACAAAAACTCCACCTAATCCAAACCGTGCATGGTGCACGTGCACCTGAAGCTCCGGCCAGCGACGGTCATCGCGACCATCAACGACCATCCCACGATCGCACGCGAGCAAGATTACAACCCAGATCCAACAACATACATGCGAAACAAAATTCGAACCTTAAGCTCAAAAAACTGAAACCAAATCAACCTCCAAAACCAATCACCACCCACGATCGCCACCACCGGAAGCTCCAGCGACCTCTCCAAAGCACCAACGGACCTCCACGCCACCATTCCCCAACTCACGAAACATTCTGATCCATCTCCCACGTCGCAACTGTCACGACATTCAAGCCGAACAAAAAAAACTAGCTAAAATCCTAGATCGAACATATCCAAACTCCTCGGCCATTGGATAAATCCATGAACATTTTTTCCATGCTCACCATCAATCGAACCACCTCTATACCAAAAATTGGACATCATAGCCGTGCCGTTCATCGGCAATCGCCCAAAACTCCAATTTTGAACAAACCCAGAATTCACAAGAATTATCCAACTAAAAATTACAAAATGCATATTAAAATTCACGATTTTCTATCATGATTACATGCATGTAATTCAAATTAGAATTTAAGACACTTGATTTTTAACAAAAATTCTAGTTTCTCTGCTAATCCCTTATTTATAATTATTTGTTGCTCTAAAATTATGAAACTATTTTTGAAATTACTATTAAACATTAACATACAGTTTCATTCACATATCAAGTTCAAATAAGGTATAGATTGGATGATTTTTGCATCTTTCTTTAAGAAGAACAACTCCTGTAATTATACAGAGATGAACTTTACAGGTTCATCTATACCCAAACATTCCATACCCTCAATCATGTATATACAACAGTATTCATGTAAACAATTATTCATAACCAAAGCCAAGTTCATCACATGCAAAAATAAATTCAACTATAATATGATTAAAACTGTTTTTAAGAGGTTTACTCACCTTTAATATGCAGAGCAGGTTTTGATTCTTTTCTTCAGGCTTTGAAATCTTTAAATCTGGAAAATGTTTTGATTTTGCTTGCTGATGAAAATGAATCCTTACATGCTTTCAAATTTGATGTTTTAAAGATTGAAACAACTGAGTTGATCATCCATTTGAATTTGCAGAAGATTTAAAGTTGCATGTTGAAGTTGATATGAAGAACTTTATTTTGCAGATTTTACTTTAGATTTGATCTCCAATTTCAAGTTTGAAAGTAAATATCTGGTTTTGAAAAACTTTCTAGTTTGAGTTAAGAAAAGAAGACAAAGGAAAAAGAGTTTGTGAAAAAAAACTAATTTTCTTCTTAAACATTTATTAAAAATAAAAATAAAAATATTTCCACTTGTTGTCAAGAATTTACATTTGTCATTAATCTCTAAATTTTCTTACACATGTCACTAACATGTGTTAATATGTTTACACATATTCTTAAGTGTTTTTTAATTAAATTTTTATTTAATTTAAATGTAAATATAAACTTACTTATTTAATTCACTAAATTAATAAATACTTATGTATGAATATATAAGTTTAATCCTTAAAGAAAATATTATAAAACTAGTTATAATACAAATAAATTCTTATACATGTAACTTTAAATTCTAAAACATTTATATATATACATCTATAACCATTTTAATTTAAGCATTTTAAAGAAAACAAAAATAAAACTTTGATTAAATCCTTTTTACTATCATATTTAAAACAATTATCTTATATTTTGAAAACAATCGAATACATCTTAAATTATCTTTTGAAAAATATAAATTTTAAAACAAAGCTTTAAATTACAATTCATATATATATATATATATATATATATAAATTATAAATAGATTAAATTAAATTTCAAAACAATTCCAAATTATAACATATACATACATGTATATTACAATTTGAAAATTCATCTTTTACAAAAGATTTTCCTACTCACAATATATATATATATCAAATATATATATATATATATTACAAATAGAATAGAATTTTATTAGTTTTGAAAAATAAATCCTTATCAATTTTAAATTGTTAAAAAGGTATTGATCAATATTGCCAGATTATATATTTATTGACCTTTAAAAGATTAAATTTACCAATTTAAATTAAAATTATAAGGAAAAATTATCAAACCAATTTAATTATTAATACAGATTATTAATTGATATTGCCTAAAATTTTGGGTCGTCGCAAATTGGATAGATGGTATTAAACGGGATGGGATGGAATGAATTGTGTAATTTGGATATTTAATCCTTAAACTGTTGTGTGATAAATGTTGACTTTGAGAATTCATAAAAAAGGTACGAGTTACCCTGATATTCACATATGTTAAAGCTTGGTAATTCATATTACATGGGTTTACTCATGCTGGTTTCCAGCCTGACCCGGGTATTACTTTGATGTAATGCTCGGGTCAGACCGAGTATTACCGATTTTCAAGTAAGGACGTTCTGGAGCTCAGGAGGCAAGCTAGATGGCAGGAACGTATGGAGTGTTTTCCACTATGATATACTATTATTTATCTGGGACAAGTTATTTTAACTGTCTAGTGATTGTGAATTGTTGTAACTCTGATGAATTGATGTAAATTAGTAGATACAGTTTCCATTGTATAATTGTTTTTATTTGATATTATATTTTATCCGTTGCGAATGTGAGAATCTGTGTTTATTTTTGTTTCTTCTTCTACCTCTTTTCTTCTTTTCCTAGCTATTTGGAATTTTCGGGATCGAAAATTCCGGGTCGTTACATTTGGTACAGAGCTGAAGGTTAAACGAGAACCTTGACTCTGGTGGGTTTACTCATTAAGGATAGGGTCAGTGGTACCCTAGAATGAGTGTGTGTATGTGTGTGTCTATATATATATATATATGAGAGCATACTTGTTATTTTCTTATATAAAGGTTTTAAAAATGGTTTTAATGAATGATTTTTCTAAAATCTTGTGTTTTATATATAAAGCAATAATTGGTTGTTGGATATTGAAATTGGATAATAATTAAGTGATAAATAAACAAATATATATATATATATATATATATATATATATATATATCCAAATAGGAATTGGATAAAATGAACTATACAAATAAGATGAATTAGAATTTGTTTCAAACCAAAAAATAGAAAGGTTATTGTGTTTAATAATGGGATGATTATTTTCTAATAAACAATAAAATCTTTTAAGGAAGTAACCATTAGATGAGAATAACTTGTAAATAAGAAAGGATGTAAATTGAGATGTTTTGAATTCTAAGTCTGGAAATATTTGAAATTGTTTTGAAAATATTAAGAGATAATAATAAATAGTATTATTCAGAATATTTTGAATGTGATCTTATCTTAAAATAAGGGTTGTTTGAAAGCTTTAAAGAAATCTTTTTTGAATTAAAACCAAAGGTGGTTTAAAATTTTAAAATATGGCTTGGTGGGCTAAGAAATAAATATGTATATATGTATGGATATACATGATATCAAAGATGATTTAAAATAAACTATAAGTGATTGAGTTTTAATCTTCGCCTGAGATGGATGAAAAAACCCATAGTGAAATAAGTCTTTGAACTTATAAGTAAGAAAGAATATTGATAGAAATTTGAAATTTGAAGCAAGCATTCAAATTGGGTAAGGCTGGTGAGATTAAATTGAATTTAACTTAGAAGAAGTTAAATAAGTTTGAATGAATAACCTGCTTTGGAAATTTCAAGATGAAATTGAGATTTAACTTAGGAAAGTTAAATGGGTTGATTTAGAAGGGAGTTATATAAGATCTCTAACGGATTTGAGTTCTGAGAACGTGTGATGGATGCTGTTGATGGATGTTTTAAATAATTTGGATATTTATTTATATCCTAATATCATCCTATTATCATCAACAATCTATGAAACTGTGAATTGGCTTGTTTAAAAAGAATTAAGAAGTGGATTGTGATATTTTATATCCATTATAGAAATTAAATGGAAATAAAACTTTAAATTGAAATTATTTAAGTAATTTTGATTTTTGAAGATAAAAATTTAACTTGAGGAAGTGATATCACTTTAAACTTAAGTTTTGGATGTTTAAAGGAACTTGGAAATTAAATTGTTAAGGATTGGTTTCAAAATTGAAATTTGGTGACAAATTGAATTTCAAAGATTGAGTGATTAAAAAGGGGTTTTAACTATGATTTGAACTTAGAAATAAGTTCACGAAGAAGTAAAGGTGATTTAAATTGGAATATGTGAAATTTGGACTCAGAACTAAATATTTAAAGACTTTAAAAGTAAAGGTTTATTTAATTTAAAGAAGTTAAATCAACATTTGAAAATTTAATTTGAATTTATACAATTCGAGATGATTTAAAGTGAAATTGAATTTGAAATTAGTTCAAATTGAATTTTGATTTGAATAATTTGGAATTGTCATTAAAGTTGAATAGTTTCAAATTCAAATGGAATTTGATTTGAATTTGGAAAGAAATTGAGTTTTATTCAACTTGAGTTGGGATTAAATCAATTTCAATGGAAATTGAAGGTATTTAAATTGGAATGGAGTCAATTTAAATGAAAGAAGGAATTGAATTGATGGGAATGAAGATTGGGAATTGAACAGTTTGACTCTGGACTATTTTCAAAATAAATTGTTTTAATATAAACCTATTTTTCCAATCTATTTACTATATACAACCTTTCTTTTTAAAGCTAAACTATTTAACAATTTTACAATTGTTTTATAAACTGATTTCTATTTTATAATTATCTTATAACTAATTACTATTTTACAACTATTTTACAATTATCTAACTACTTTACAATTATTTTATAACTACTTAACTATTTTACAACTATTTTACAAATAATAACTATTTTTCAACTACTTATCTATTTTAAACATTTTCAAGCTATTTTTAAATTTAAGTTGGTCAGAGTACAAACTGCTTATAATTAAAGTAATAACTCAATGGGAAATGGAAGCAATTGAGAATAAGTGAATAGATTTAAAGGAATTGTGAATATAAAGAAGAAATTGATTTAGCTAATAATCAATGGAGATAAATACGTAGGATGTACGTATATTATTCTATTCACATAGTGAATTGATCCAGATTCGAGCACAGAATTTTGGAATTGTACATCGATCGGAGTTGGGATTTTTCACTCGATTTTTGACGGCGAAACTGGATATGGATTGTTGATTGGTTCTAGATATTCTCTATCATAGTTATGGCTATGCAAGGAGAATAACGGTTTCTGATCATGAAACTAGATCTGAGTCCGCACTAGGAAGTAGGGTGGACGATACTAATTCGAAAGAGAAATTATGTGATCGTGTGAGCGATCAGATTGGTATGCGTACGGATGATATGTGTACATCATATGGGTTTGAATGAAATTGATATTGAAAATTTATGGATAAGAACTGTAAACGATTTTTGAAATAAAAAGTATATTTTGTGAGATATATGATGAAATAAAGTGGAAATTGGATATTTCTATGGTAAAAATTTACTCATGAAAGTAAGTAATATGATAAGTGACTTTATCGAATAATCAAGCTTGAATATTGTTTTGGCATAAAAAAAGTTATCTATATATAACTGATAAACTCCCCTTGTTGAATCTATTGCTAGAAGAAAAGGGTTTTTGAAAAGTATTTGAAGTATAAAAAGGAAATTTATACAAGTATGAAGTGATCCAAATATTTTCAAGGTTATATATATATATAAAGGATCTTATGAGAATGATTTTGAGAAAAGGTTTTGAAACCTATGGATTTGGAAAGGCTTTTGATTTTTGGGGAAAAATCAATTTTGAAAATTTGGAAAGCCTAGTTTGAGAATTATCGATTTTGAAAAGGAGATTTATGTGGATTCATACTAGGTGTATGATTTGGAAGATACTATATGTGTATAGTATAAAGTGTTTTGAAATTGCTCTGGAGAAAAAGGTGCTCCCTCAAAATGAACTTCCCAGGAGTACCACAGGTTGATACTACCTTAAGCCTCAAAGGGGGAGGCTCTAAAGTGGATGTTGTGAGGAAGTCCGGACAAACTGAAGCTCCTGAGGATTATTGGGTAGCGAAAGTCGAGGGCGCTAATGCCTACATAGGCATTTGGGTTATGCTGTGACGACAGTGTAACTCGATGTCATTGCGATCTACTGTGGACCATAGCGGAAATAGTGTGGAGGTGAGTGTCAACGGTCTATGCTTGATTTTGCCAGGAAGGCAACGTAACATCGGTAGACTATGATCTATGGTCGAGGGGGTTGGAGAAGTTTCATTTTTTTTACAGCGGAATTCGAGGGCGCTGATACCTACAATTATATGAGTTTTTGCTGTGATAGCACCATAATCCCGGTTGTAGCTGCGATCTGTAGCGGGTTCCATGGCGTAATCGAGGGGCGTGGAGTACCTATAGTTATCTATGGAATTTGCCGGGATGGCAACGTAACCATCGGGTTAACTACGGCCATGGATGAGGGTGATGATCTCCCGAGAATTCTCACTAAAGATGTTTCCCCTATTTTCAAAAATGTTTTCTATATTTTCACAAAATGTTTTCCAAGTATTTTTACTGGGTGTTGAAAATGGGTCCACTAAGTACTTATAGATTTTCAGTCCTATACCTGATCAATGTATGACCGAATTTCTATGAGAACAAGGATGTACAGGTTGAGACATCGAGCTATAAAAAAGTATTTTTATAAAAACTATTTTATAATATTATATGGATACTAAAAGTATTTTAAAAATGATCAAAGAATAATTTATCTGTTTTTAAGTTATTGAATAAATTCTGGCTTCGTTCCTTTTCGAGGTGAAAAGATTCAAAGGGGGGAGGAATGTGATAACTTGGATTTTTGGACATCGATCAAGCGGATAATTAACTAATTTTATCAGAAAATTTAATTGTGAATTAATTTGAAAATTTTGAAATAAATGAGGTAAATGTTTGATTTTATATATATACATATGTGTGTGTGTGGGTGTGTGCGTGAATAGGTTGTAATTTGAATTTGAGTTTGAAATTCAAAAATAAAATGTCCTAAAAATAAATTAGACTTAAAATAATATATATGATTTTTTTTAATTAGTTTCAAATTATTTCTTTAAGGATATATGAATATAAATTTAAGAAAAATATAATGCATACATTTTATATAAATTAATAATACAGGTAATTAGGCACAAGGAAGAAGTTGCAAAAAAATTTAGTCTCAAGGACAATAAGTTTGTTTTTTGTTTGAAGGACACTGTTTAGTGTAAACTGAAAATGATAGTTACAACTATCATTCTGTGAATTACACTAAAAAGTGTCCTTCAACCTAAAAAACAAACTTCATGTCCCTGAGACTAAATTTTTCTCTAACTTTTTCCTTGATCCTAAAAACCCCTTAATAATACATATGTATATAAACATAAATGTAATATAAGGCAATACATTTAATAAAGAGGTATTAAAACATATATATGCAAATATAAACAAAAGAATAATAATATAAATATCTCTTTAAACCATATTTTCATAAAGAAAATACAAGTGTAAATCATTTACGTATATAAAGATAAGTGTGAGTGTTTTATTATGGAAATCAACAAGTGTCATTTTCTTTTTAAATTAATGAATAAAGTAAATAACAAAGTAATATATACATCTTTCTACTCTTATTCCCATTTCCTTTTACTTGTTTCAAAAATTTCAAATCTGAGCAATAAAATAGAAATTAAAAACTAAACAACAAGCCTAAAAAAAATAATAAGAAGAAAATCAAATCAGGAAATAAAAGAAAAAATAGAAGGAAGCAAAACAAGTATCAACTATAGTTTCCAGGATCATTAAATCAAGAAGCAAGTTCTAAATCAAACAGCAGTCTCATTTGATCCAAAGAAAATTTCAAAATCTCAAGCAGCTTCCAGTTTTTTTCCAATTAAGCCTGCCTCTGTTTTAAACTGTGGGTAAACTACTATTTAAAATTTAATCTGTTTATTTACGTGGTTGCATGTAAAAATCCTAGAAAACTATAATGGTAGTATGTTTGCCTGTTTGTTTAGAGATGATTATATATATGTATGTGAATTTGAGAATGCACGTCTGTATATATACACATATATACAGAGCCTGTTCCAGTTTTAAACTAAATCCAAAAATTAAGTTCTTCTTCCCTGATCATTGTTGACACATGATGTTTAAAAGAAACCTGTTTGAAATGATGTAATACAAATTTTAAAAATATTTACAAGTGAGATTATTGAGTAAAATTTTTGAACAGACGAAATTTCTGTGAAATCTATTCTAAGAAAGAAAAATGATGATCTTAATTTTGTGATTTAATTCCATAATCAGATTTGTATGAGTAAATGATAAATTTTAATAGAAATTTCGAGATTTTTAAGCATGTAGTTTGAGTGAAATCATGAGTTGACCAGAATTTGGGATTTGGGCTTCTGCTGTTGATCAGAGTTAAGTGGAGGGTTGAGATCAATGTGGAAGGAAACGAGATGGTTGACGAACCTAATAAAATTGCTCGATAGTTTTATCATCCACCTAGGCGTCGGCGTGGCTTCGATTTAGGGTTTTAGCACAAGGACTAGTCGAGACGAAATTTTGGATTCGTGTGTCGTTTGGGGAGCGTTGGAAGCGATTGTTGGTGGGGAAATTGTAACAGGGGGTCGTGGTGTTGCTCAGGTTTGGTGACGTGGATGATGATGGTCGGAGTGGTCGTCTGTAAGGCGAGTTGTCAAAGAAGATTGGTTGCAGGTTGGGTTCATTTAGCTCGAAATTGATTTCGAGTTCGAACCTTTGATCTTATGGTTGGGATGGAAGGGGCTGGCCATCGGTGACTCATCGACGATGGAAGTGGTGGTCAGAGCATCAGCGTCGACATGTGCACGTGCACATTGATCAACCCATGTCTGCTTTTGTCGCTATGTTGGTTGCTTCGGGAAGAATGATGAATAACCCGGGGTTGAACTCGAGTTTCGATTGGGTGGGTTTGAGTTTGGTTTGCTCGGGAAGAAGCCGGGTTGGATACGGGTGATGGTAGTTTGGGGCCTGGGTTAAATGTTGAGGCTTACAAGTTTAATAGTTAAGTGATAATCAAGTGTAAACTGATTCTTTAACTATTCCTTTTAAATAATAAATGTTATTTAAAATGATTGGGTAATTAAAAAGTTATGTAATTTATTTTAACATTAAATTTACTAAGATAGATCCTAAGTTTATTTAGACTTAATCAAAGATGTGATTAAGTGGGAATTAAAGGAATAAATGTTTTGTCATTAATGAAACTTAAAGGTTAAGTTAAATTATTAGTTAATGATAAAATAATTCCAAGATGATTAAATAAGATTTTAAATAATAATAATAATAATTAAAAAAATAATTAAGATAAAAGGTGTTCACCTTTAGCAAAATTAGGTTTGAGTAATTGAAGTGTAATTAATTAATTGATTGATGATTAAAGATAAATTAATAAATTAAGGGTTAATTGTTAATGAATTAAGTAATTTAAGAGAAATTAATTTATTAATGATTAAGGATTGACTAAGTTGTAATTAAGAGTTATAAGTTAATTAATTAGAGATTGAATAAATTTGTAATTAGGGATTGTTAATTAGATGATTGGACATAATTAACTAATGATTAGAGATTAATTAGGTAATTAAGATTAATTAATTTATTATTAGGGATTAATTAATGTAAGTAATTAGAGATTTATTACTAAAATGATAATTACTTAATGTAAGCAATTAATCTGTTGAGAGTTAATTAATTGATTTAGAAATTAAAGGTTAAATTAATTAATGATCAAGGTTAGATAATTGAGGATAATTAACTAATGGAATAATTACTTGATGGAAGTAATTATAGGGAAATTATTTAAGTGATGTAATTAAGAATTAATTACTTAATGTAATCAATTAAAGGATTGATTAATTGAAGGAATTAATTAAGGGTGAATTAATTTATGAGTATGATTAATTAAAGAATAATTAATCAATGAAAGTGATTATAACATAATTAATTTGAGTAATTAATTAAGGATAATTTGATTAATGTGAATGGGTGAAGATTAATTAATTTGTGTTATTAATTAAAGGCCAATTACTTAATGTAATTAAAAAGGGTAATTAAGGGTTGATTGATTAATGGTTTGTAATTAATTAATGTTAAGTAAGCAGGATTAAAAGTAATTGAAGTAATTAATTTAATTTATTTTAAATTAGTTAGAAATGGTAAGACAAATTAATCTTTCTTATGAATGATTGAATGATATTGTATGCCTTAGATTAGTTGATATCTTTGATATGTGATTTGTGATGCTATGTGATATGATATGATTGGTTTAAACAGTGATGATGTGGTTATCTATCAATAATGAATTGCTGTGTAAAAAGTGACATCCTGTATTGAAAATTAAATTGTATTAATGGAATAACTTGGGTTAAGATGACATGAGATTTTAAGAGGCCGGAGTCATGTATCGGTAAATACCCAAAACCACTTCGATTTGTAATCTCTAAATTCTTTATAATTGGATATGTGGTATTAAACGGGCTGGAATGGAATGAATTGTGTAATATGGATATTTAATCCTGAAACTGTTGTGTGATAAATGTTGACTATGAGAACTCGTAAAAAAGGTACGAGTTACCCTGATATTCACATTTGTTAAAGCTTGGTATTTCATATTACATAGGTTTACTCACGCTGGTTTCCAGCCTGACCCAAGTGTTACTTTGATGTAATGCTCGGGTCAGATTGAGTATTACAGATTTTCAGGTAAGGACGTTCTGGAGCTCAGGAGGCGAGTTGGATGGCAGGAACATATGGAGTGTTTATCACTGTGATATATTGTTATTTATCTGGGACAAGTTATTTTAACCGTCCAGTGATTGTGAAGTGTTGTAACTCTGATGAATTGATGTAAATTAACAGGTACAGTTTCCTTTGTATAATTATTTTTATTTGATATTATATTTTATCCACTGTGAATGTGAGAACCAGTGTTTTGTTCTATTTCTTCTTCTATCACTTTTCTTCTTTTCCTCACTATTTGGAATTTTCGGGATCGAAAAATTCCAAATCGTTACAAAAAGTGGAATCGCAAATACGAAAATCCATTTCTAAATCAAAAATTGAAAAGCAGAATTGTAAAAGCCCTAGACAACCCAGAAGAACGGATGATCATCTGTCGTGAAACTAACGCGGACACATCAAACCCAATTGTCCTCGAAATCGACATGGAGAAGTTTTGCAGCCACGTGGAATAAAAGCGATGATGATTATAAAAGCACTAGCAGTGAGAGTGAGAAAGCAGATATGTGCCTTCGAGATGATATAACTGATAGCGATGACGATGATGAGCCAAGCGAGGTATCAGAACTCACTCATTCAGAATTACTTATATATTTCCACGAAGTAAATGGCTGCTTTGAACGACTTAGGGAAAAATATGCCAAAATTGAATCACAAAGAGATAGTTTGATAGAATCAAATAAAAAATTAATTAATTAGTTTAAAACTATCAAAGTAAGATCCCTAAGTGTGATAAGTGTCCACCACTCGAAGAAGAGATTAAAAAATCAAAAATTAAAATTAAATCGTTTAAAAATGAAATTCTGATTTTGAAAGAGAGTGAAAATACTAGAAGAGAAAAATCTATTAAAAAGTGCACACAATTATTAAATGAAAATGAATCACTTAAAATACAAGTCCAACAACTGTCAATGACTTTAGGAAAATTCTCCAAAAGTGAAAAATCATTGATTATGCTATTAAGAAAACAAACTGTTAATACTATTAGACAAAGAGTTGGATATAATCAATCTGAAAATATTAGAAATGAAATTAAAAAAGTCAATTCCACGTGCACAATTTGTGGAAAGTTTGGACACAATCACAATATTTTTTGGTATAGACCCAAACAAGTGAAAACCATTCCAATTTGGGTTCCAAAAGGCACAAACATCAAATCTCTCAAAGTGAAACAAATTTGGGTGCCAAAAGGAACATATATAAATAGTTATGGTTCTTCATAAACATATTTTTCAAAAATCTCTTGCCACTAACAATCATGGACCTATAAAAACAAACAGGTCACAAAAATCTTTCATTGTGTAGGTGTGGTGGCAGGCTAAGGAACAATAACTGTGTTACTTGGATTCTGGCTATTCCAAGAACATAATGGGCGATAAATCACAGTTCCCTAGCTTAGTAGAAAGGTGGCAGAATCACAATGGGCAACAACGAAATATTACTGGTAAAGGTAAAAGAGGTAATGGTATATTCATCTTGAACGATATATTAATGTGATATCTGCACCACAATCTAAATTTAATCAGCCATTTATATGATAATGAATGCGGATAATGATTCTGACTTTTTCAAAAATTGTTGGCCATTTATACTTTTCATACAGGTAACACTACATGCACCTCTAGAGTCTTTGAACTACTTCATATAAATTTGTTTAGACTAATGATGATATCTAATTGATTATTACTCTTGGTGCACGCAAATATTTTTTTATCCTACGGCTTCTAGATTTGACACTATATTCACTGATTTGTTGATTGGCACAACTTCAATTCAAATTCAAGAGAACTTCGTTTAAAAACTGTAAAAATGATTTTAATAAATTTGTTGAAACTTCACAGTCTGGTCTGTAACATTCAATTAATGATAATCATGAGGAAAGGAAAATTCAGATGCAGATTACACTGGTAGTCTAGTTGGTAGAAAAATTACTAGTGGAACGTGATTTATGTTGAGACATTCTATAGCTGCATCGTTTTTTTCAAAGAAAATATCTGCATATTTTTCGTTTCAGATAATCTTCAATTAGCAGACATTTTTCTTAGAAAACCCCTTCTAGAAAATAATTTTTGTTGACTTTGTTTCAGATTAGTCATTTTAAGAAAATTTGATTTTATAACTATTTTTGGAATTGATTTAAAATTACTACACTGACTAATCTAACCCTCTACTGGTTATCGAAAAGATAAATCGTGATTAAAAAAGTGATGAGTGTTGATATTAATCATATATTATAACTTGAGACAGTATAATTAGTAAACTTCTTTAGAAATTTAAACAAGAGTTATAAAACTTTTTGTTGGTAAAAATTCCATGAACATCTCTATTTCTATCATATTTCTAACGACCGTCACTCATCAAACTTCAATATAGTTTATCAATATGTGGTACTTTAAACAGGAAATCGTTCGCTTTTTCATTTTATTTTATTTAAAAAAAGGATCCAAAATATTCGCCCTCATTTAAAAGTCCTCACAGTTACACATGGGTGAATTACTTGGATTTTTGATTATGTGCTTTCATGCTCATTAAAAAGTCCTCACAGTTATGCATGTATGGAATGCATATCAAAATTTATTTATTAAATAGACAAGTTGATTCTAATCCCATTTAAAAGTCCTCATGGTTATGCGTGGTTAGAAGATACTTGAATTCATTTTTTTATAAAGAAAATTGGAATACTACTAATTTCATTTAAAAGTCCTAACGGTTATGCATAGTTAGTAGATATTCAAATTCTTGATATAAATATACCACAAACAGACACAACTGTACGGTTTTATATGATGACATCATCGCTATCATTCCAAAGTGGAATATGCGTCAAATAGAGTATTTATGATTTTTGTTTGATTTTTTATTGAAATTTAATATTTATATTCGATTGAGTTCTAATGATGTATTAATGTCTATCACTTTATCTCTATATTTTTAACACTATTACTCTTTTGCTGATAACAAAAGAGGGAGAGAAAAGTTAAGATTTTGGCAAATAAAGATCAAATATTTTCTATATTGCATCTAGGCTTGTTTGAATATTCATTTTCATGCATATATGAAGGGGAGCTTTGTGTAGAGAGGAAGCATTCAAATAGGAGGAGCAAATTGAATAATCAAATAAATTTAATATATTCAAAATCTTAAATAATGTTTGTTATCATCAAAAGGGGGAGATTGTTGAATATGCAAGTATATGATTTTTGTTTGATGATAATGAATATATATATATATTCATTTAAATGTATTTGTTAATGTACTATTTTATTTTTCACATAATTGAATAAAATATTTGGTGAATAACATAAATAACATAGAATTTAAATTCATGCAGATATTTTATTCAAACAAATATTTTATTACAATTTTGAATAGTACAAATTTGTGCTTTCACTATATACATAAAATTATGATTACAATACATTTCATTTTACAAAAATGTCCTCACTACATATCGCTCAATCACTCATATTTATCTTCAACTCCATTCCAGATTGAATCCAGCAACTGAGCAATCTGCAAAAAATATACATTGACGTAGTAAAATTGAAAGGGAAATATTTTTGCAGTATAAAATAAAATATGGATTTTGAAAATAATATTTGCCTCAGTTATTTGGGTTGTTCGTCATTATTTAAATATGAATCCATCGTACACGAACAGGTTGTGACATGCATAGTGCATCACTATACATGCCATAAGGTCGTGCACACTAATATACACTCAATAAATCTACAGAGACAGGTGAGCACAAGGTCAATCCCAAATTAAAAACCAGGTTCAACCCAAGTGAAATACAAATAATGTCACGATACCAGCACAAGGTCAAACCCGAGCTATAAGCTGGATTCAACTCAGGTGAAAATTCCAAAATAATCAATGAACTAACCACATCAAGCATCTTACATATGTAGTCGAGGCAACCCAACTACTTGACTGGAAATACCACACATGACAGTAAGACAGTTTCAAGAGACTACAAACCAGACAACATAAAGTATGAAGGCAATGCACATGTCAACAAGTGAAGGGATGCACCAGTGAAACATGGATGCACCAGTAAAACAGATTCAAATGAAACTGGACTTCAACAAAACCACAGTGCATACATACAAAAAGCACATAGCATCATCAATGGAACCGGACTCAAGCGAATATACAGCATACACATGGAAGCAGTGTAGTAGTTCAAAAGTGAAGACTACATAATGAAACATGAAAACACTGACACGTATATGCAACAATAAGCAAACTGCCTCAACTTAAGCAAATTCATATCAGACTGCAACAAGATATCAAAGGAGCATATACATGAATCAGACACAAATATGTACACGTACACCAGACCACTTCAACTACAAACACACTATGGCAACACATGGAGTTCAAGACAGCCGGTACATACATGTAGACAATGTCAACAGGACCCGGCATTTATGAATTCGAGCTCAAGCAAATATCTGCTCAAAGACATAAATGAAACTAGTCAAAGCAATATAACTTCAACAGAGACCACATGATATAACAAGAAGTTATGCCAGAAAATATATAAATATCAAACTACCAGACCAGTGAACAATGTAATCATCTGAGACATGTAGGGATATACACAGTGCAACCAAGATTCAAGTAAAACACTACAACATACAACATGAAGACATATATATCAGTGAATATGTACATATATATAAGCACTGAAACAATGATGCAACAGCGAACAAAATAAGGTGCAAGTCAAGTATGCTATAGAGATGATCAGACAACTAAAAAATTAAGTTAGGTGACAATAAACAACAGAGTCAAGCCATAAATTCACACAGCAGAATCAAAATAGCCGAAGTCAACCATTACTCACAAACAAAGTCTGTGCGGAAGTGAAAAAATTCAACATCGTCAAAGAATTCAAAAGCCATGGTCGTCAAGAAACCAAAGCAATGTCGAAGTCATAGAGAAATCAATACCGTGATAGCCAAGGAAAATTAACAGATTAAAATCGAAGCCGTGACAATAAAGAAAAAATATACGATTTTGAAAAGGTCAAAAATAAATCACAGCATTCGATCAAAATTGAATGGCCAGAGCATAGCAGTGACGAATTCAGACGAATGAAAATAAAGGGATTCAACCCTATATAAATTTTTAACATCATCGGCATGTAAGTTGATTCGAGTTCAAGCATATCACAGATCACAACACCAAATTAGGAACTAGAATCAAGTCGAATACAGTATAAATCGAAAAAGGAATTTCATGTACCAATATTTCAGTCAAGCGAAGGCACTCGACAATTTGAAGCAGTCGAGAAATCAACCGAAGAAAGTACGAAGCATCATTCAATCTACCACTGAAAGCGGCAGCTTCAAATAATTCCACAAAACCCTAATTTCAGAGCAAAGAGGAATGAGAAAAGGCACCATTTTTTTAAGGAAAAAGACAGCCGATTAGAGATAAAAGAAAATGGGGATAATTTGGTTATCTCTATATTTTTATTTTGGTCCGGTTTCCATTGGGCCTAATAATTTAAATTAGGGTTTTTGTTTTAAATTGTGTATTTTTTCTTTAAACAATTGTATTTTCTAGTCGTGTGACTAGGAGACAAACTACAGTGGTGTAGTTCGAGAATTCGCAACTCAGTGGCTGAGTTGTGGCAGGGTTTTGAGCATAGAATTAAGGTTAGTCAATAGCGGGTGTCACGAGTTTACGTGTGTATGCATCTGACAGCTTAATTTCTAGTAGAAACCTTGGGGGCAACACGTAGGCAGGGTTTCACCGAAGCTGGGTAAATTCTGTGTTGTTCTATTTCTGGATTTATTATTCTGCTATTTGTCTGTGCTTGTATTCTGATATATCTATGTTGAAAATATTTTATAAACTTCCACAATATATTTTAATAATTTATAGTATCACCCTATTCACCCACCTCTAGGGTGAAATTGGTCCTACAAAACCGATATACATGTTCTATGTTTTTGGAAGTGGTAGTGAAGCAAAATGTTATAGAGTTACAATGTCTATCTTAAGGTTAAGTCCAAGGGAGAGGTTGGCATTAAAATTTTAAATGATGCTATCATGTTGTACTATCTATCTTGAGGGTGATCCCAAGAGTGAAATGACATTAGCATTCATTAGAGGACTAATGCTTGAACCCAAAGGGAGATTCATGAACTGTTTTAGTTGTTGGAATCCATAGAGATATTTGAGATTTGTTCGAGATGCTAGAATCAAAAGAGCGATTCAAGATCTGTTCGAGTAATGAAAATGCATGTTTTGAGATGTTAAACGTGACCACACTATCAATAATGATAGAAACCTGAGTAGGATCCATAGCCAATGGGTTTAGTTTACCTAAGAATATATCAATTATATTCTAGAGATGCTTTTGGATTGCTAACGAGAGTGATGATACTCAGTGCCATGTGTTAGGGAATGGACCAACTATGTTTATTCTATAGTATATTTTATCTGGATATATAAGATGCTTAGAAGGATAGCTTTGACCTTTATTTGGAGGCCTATTCTTGACATAGTAATGGTACATCCAATGAAAATCTAGATGTAGATAAACCTTATCAGTTTTGATTGTATACTTAATATTATTATGTTGTATATGCAGCAGATCCATTTTTTGCTTTATATTCTACACCTTAGATATCTATTATATCCCTATATGTACTTATTAGATGGCTTGGTTTTTTTGAGGAAAGAACTATTACGGTGATTCGAACGGTCTTAAATGTTACTGTTATATATTATACATACGTGTCTTGAGTTTCTCACACTATATTTATGTTTGGCTCATGGTTTTATTTTTTCCTTTAATTCCTCGAGTGCCCTTTCGAGCAATTTTAGAAATGTTGCTTTTCATTGGCTTTTCTTTAAAGCTCGAGGAGATGTGTTGGATGCTTTTACCTACTTTAGTATTTTTATTTTCACTACACTAGTAGTATGTATATCATTATTTGTGGGGACATGCTGTTTTAACTATCCAGGCTAATGATAGTACTTAGGATTGTGACTCTGAAATGCTATATATCTAAAAGTGGCACTTTGCACTATCTTTTGATATTAAACGTTATTGTTCCATTATGAAACTCGAATGTTTTATTTGCCACTTTTTTATTCGTTTTCTTCCTTCTTTTCTTTTACCCTAACAATCTGTCTTTCTAGCACTGGGATTATTAATACATGAATGTCGTGGATGTATTATGTTGACATGTGGGGATCAAAAAGGTATGTCGTTATGCTTGGTATCAAAGCCATGTTAAGTGACAACCTTGGCTTTGGTTAGGAATAACTCATTAGAGATAGGGTAAGCGATGTCCTAGAATGAGTTGAGTATATTATACATATGAGAGTGTATATGTATTTTTTATATATAAGTAAGTATATAAGTATGACTTGCAAGTGTAGTGTAATTAACATAGGGATTAACTATAGTCATTCGTCATCCTTCATTGATTAGCTTAGTCTTGCTTAGCCAGTTTACAAGCATATATAATTGTTTGTTGATTATTGATTTATGCTTGACAAGTTTATGAGTAGTTTTACCTTTTCACTGCATGGGTTGGGTAGACAATAATTAATTGGTGCATTGAAATGAAAACCTTGTAAATTAAATTTCACAGTTTGATTATAAAGAGTTCGGTCACAATGTTGGGTTAAAAGTTAACATTAATAAAAGATTTTTATTATAATATAATGGAAAGATAAGATATTTTGGAAAAAACATCTATGAAATGTTTATATATAAGAAAATGATTTTATATAAGTATGGTTTATAAAATATGGTTTATAAATAAAGAGGATTTAAACTGGTATTTTGAGAACTTAAATCTTGATATATTTGAAAATGTTTTCTATAGAGAAAATAATAATATTATTGTTTGAAAGTGTTTGTGAATACTAACATTTGAAAAGAGTTGTTCGAGTTTGAGGTTGCTCTCGGAATCAACGATTCAATATGGGGACAAATTATTTTTATGTTAACTAGTTTGTATGGCTCGAAAATTACTAAAAATAGGCGAGAGTTATGTCCGGTAGGCAAGCACTTCACATGAGTATTACCCTCCTTAGTAAGGGGATATATGATACTACTTGGTAGGACCCGTTTCCTTGTTATCGTTTTGGTGTTACTCGACCTATATATATCTTTTACAAATTTAAAGAAAATATTTGAGAAATTGGTTTATAAAATGAGATTATGATGCTTAGCTACTCTATTTACTTAAATTGTATTTGAATACTTTAAACTCACTTTCGTCACTAGAAAATAAATATAGTGATGACTGCACTATCATCGATGTTCATTTTCAGGTTCTAAAGTGGGGATGCTATGATAATAGTTTTCTATAGAGTAATTTTGGTGAAACATATTTTGATATGAACTTTCTATATAGAAAAGTTGTATATATATGCTATGTAGGGAGCCTAAGTGGTAGTGGTATAGCCCATAATAAATGATAACACCTTTTCATGTTTTTCCTTTATAGTAAAGTGTGTCTAATGAATAAGTGAAACTTTGTCAAGTTATTTTATTGACGAATGTATCCTTTGCATTAGGGAAATGTGGTATGTTTATCATGTTTATTGTCTTTTTTGGCAATTTTCATTTGCTCGAGTGAAACAGATTTTTGGCGATTATGAACAGTCTAAAATTTCCGGATAGTTATAGAACTTAAAGCAAGTGTTTTATGAAATGCATTATAAATAAAGATATGTCTTTATAAAATGATTTAAACTTGAAGTTATGTTTATATGAAATGATTCATAAATGATTTTAGTATTGAATAATATACTATTTGTGTAAATGAATGTAGTTAATAAGAAATTGGTATAGTTAAAGAGACTAATAGGATAAAAAATGCAAGTTATGCATAGATCGTTTTATTTACATGACAGTTCTTGATCTTGGATTCAGGCATAAAATTTTGAGGTGATTTACACCTATTCGAACAAGGACTTTTCAGTTGATTCTAGATGAAGAACACTTGAAATGCATTCTTGATACGATCTCAAGTTTTCTATCTTAGTATATGGTTATATAGGGGAAATATAGGCATCTAATCAAGGAATCTTATCGAAATCTGCACTAGAAAGGTCAAGTAATCTACACTATTTGGAAAGTGAAATTTATGGGATTAAGCAAGTGATCAGATTTGATATTGTGCATGGATAATCCATGTGCATTGTATGGTCTTGTATATATGTATACTTTGTTTTTTTGTCTTATGGAGGGTTTACGGAATGACTCTTTGATTTATTCTGGGGTAGCATGAATAATCGACTAAGTAATAACCTATGGTCATTGAGCGTAAGGGACGCTTAGTAGGGTATTGTCATCCCTGTGCGATGAGAGAGTTTTTGAACTTGAGCAAAACATGTGCTTTGTTTTGTAATGATTTTGAATATTACTAAGTATTAAATTTTGCTTGTTTCTTTTTGTCTGTCATTCATGTAGGAATTTTGGGAGCAAAATGTTTTAAGTTGGGGAGAATGCAACGACCCATAATTTCGAACACTTCGTATTTAAATATTTGAATTATGTAAATATTTTAATTTTGGATTTAATATGATTAAATTTATTTAATAACCTTGTTAACCCCCTTTTAATTAATAACAATTGATGTTAAAAGAAATTGAAAAATGTTTAGAAAAATAAATAGTTCGAAAAACTATCGATAATGTGACAGAAATTCATTTTATAGATAAACGACTGTTTTCTCGATAAAAGTTGTTCGAATGTTTTGGGCATGACTAATACACTAACGTGTAATTAATTAGAAATTAGAAATATTTTAGTATTTATGGCTAACTAAGTATGAATAGTTCTATGATTAACAATTGATTAAGGAATGAGATATTTGTGTGGATAGTAAATAGATATTTGTTTTGAATGGATGAGGTGGAAAGTTGCACATTGGGGAGGGGGGTGGGGGTGGAGCTCCTTTTGCCGACCAAAGTGGACACTAGGGGTTGGTAACCTCTTGTTAAAACTACATAACAAATTTCATAAGTTCATAGATTCAATTGCCGAAAAAATTGAAAAAAAATCCTAAGCGTTCATACCCTTTTTCCCTCTTTAATCTTCTAAAATCATATCAAATCAACTCCATATCCTTACAAATGTTAACCAGAGTCATAGAACATCATATCATCATGGAAAGCAACTCAAATTATGAAGAAGCGGTGCAAAAACCCTTAGGCACTTTTGGGCCGTGTGCATTATGAATGGAATGGAGCATGTCTAAGGTGTTTTTGGAACTAAAGGTGGAAGTTTTGAATGTTCGGTAATGGTAGGAAATGTTCTGTGTTTTTGAAGGCTTGTGCTTAAGTTTGCTTGATTGTTGGGTGACTTTACTCACCATTGAATGTGTATCTTTGTGTGTATTTATTTTGTGCGCTCGAATATAATGATAAAGTAATGATGAGCTAATTTAAGTTAACTTTTGGACCCCTTGCTTTAGAAAGCAAATGACCTGCTGCCATTAGAACCACTGATGGATTCGGCTTATGAACTACAATAGTTGCCGCATTAAACCTGCTCATATAACTTCTTAGGGTCTCTCTGCCCCTTTTCTTCACGCTCAATAGTGTCATTTTGTTCTTCGGTCATGAAACATGCGCTTTGAACTGCCTTAAGAATCATTTCACTAACATAGTCCTTATGTCGATGGAATTGGTTTCCAACTGTCTAAACTATATTATCGTTGTATGCCAAATACAAAGGGAAGCACCATCCCATCACTTCTTCGGCTACATTCAACCCCTCTATATGTTGGATGTATCTTATCAGATGAAACGCTGGATTAATTTTTTCATAATACATTTCCAGCATTGGCAGCTTGAAATCGGGTAGATTTCTCGCATACCAGATGTTAGGAATGAATGGATTTCCTGTCACGTCTTCCAAACTCTGGTCGGGTAGTCCACCTTGCATTCCACATCTTACTACCTCAACAATTATGTCATGTCATCTAATGGATGCCTCCGCTGCACGTTTTCATTCTACTCCCCATTCCTATAGGGAAACTTTGGTATGTACTCCTTTAGTCATGAATTTTCATTCTGATTCACGTTCTGTTGTTCAGCATCATTTCCTAGATGTGTACTATCTCTGTCTAAGTTCAAGTCAACCATGCCCCTAAGTCATTAGGGATCGGTGCCGATCAATGGCATTTCTTCAGGTATCACCCCACTTGGTTCCACTCCATTTCCGAGGGCATCCGGTCTCTTACTTCAATCTACAGCAACTTTAGTAGTTCCAAGTTGTCCCATCCTCTGAAGAATCATCCCATTATTTCTTCCTAGTGAGCTATCATTCGATTCTGCATTTATTTCATCCATCTCCATCTTATATTTTTTATGTAGATGACAGAGGGGTTGGATTCTAAGGACACCTCTTGGCTGCGGCTGCGTCCATGTTGGCTTTCTATAGCAATTCTTTTAGTTAATGGTGTCGTGTCTTCTCTAATTTCATGTTTCAAAGTAGATTAATCTGAGGTTCTCAGTGAAAGCACAAAAATATTTGCACCAAAATACGGTACAAATACCTAGAGAATTAAAGTGGAGAGGAAAACGTGAAGACAGTAAATGAAAATGTAAAATAACAAGACACAGAAACTTTATAGTGGTTCGGCTAATCATTGCCTACGTCCACTTAAATTTATTACTAATTTGGATGCTACTTACAAGAGGTGTTCTTGTGGATTGGTGATGATCCTCGAGATTATCGGAGAAGTATAGAAAATTGTTAAGAGAGCCGAAAAGATCCCTAAACAATGCCTCTCCTCCTCTATTTATAGCTGTAGGTCACTGGAATTCCCTCCTCCATGTTTGTGTCCACATTCCCCACATCGAGAAGGAGTTATATAGAAAAAATCATGGCCGCATCAGTGAATTTCAAGGAGCAATACCGATCCATAAGCAAGGATCGGTATCGATCCATAAGATTTATTCAGGAACCCTCTTCGGTTTGTGTCTTTACTCGTTTGACATGCGTCTTAGTCATTGGCATCTAGTCATATCAACATAAGCTTGAATCTGATTGAATTCCTTGGCTTGATGTTGATTAGTTTCACTTGGTTTGTCTATTAAGTGTTTGAGTTGCATTTAGCTACCGAACCATCTCATATGACATGTTCAAGCTTATGAGCATTCTAAGACTATATGGTGAGAAAAATTGATGGATGTGGAAATTTTGGGGATCGATACTAGTTCGTGGATCGGTATCGATCCATGAGTTGTCTTGGATCGCCAATCTTGATTTTTCACTTAGAGTAGCATGGTGTATGAGTCACTTTGGGTTTCCTGGGTGTACAAATAGGTATACCCCTTGATTCGTTTGATATTTGAGTTTGGCAATTATTGCTATGGAAATTTGCTTTTTCCTTTTTCAGCTTGATCGGTTTGATTAATCCGAACACGGCTTTGTCAAAAGGCTGGGTAACATTTGGCCCCCAAAGTATATCTGGCTTTAACAAGATATACTTTGAACCGAGAACAAAATCAAAATCAATAGTTTACAATTAGTTGAATTCTAAGCTATTAACCAATAAAATCGTGGCAAACAGCCCAGTTCCTTCAAATTCGCATGTAAATCAAAGGTCGTTCCAAACTACTATGGCTAAAGATTCGAGTCATAGCCTTAGAGTTAGTCATAAATAATCATCATTCTATGCATATCCGGGAGTTAATAATCATGTATCAAAATTAGTGGCTCAATTCGGTAACTACAATCAAATTGTTTCAAGGTAAATTGGTTTTCAACACCAATTCTTAGTCTTTTAGATCTCCAGGCCATGTACCCAATGGCCAATTTAATTCTTGATCACTCTGGATCGTTAACTTAATCCTCGATGACTTTGGATCATAACCAAATCCCAATCTTTCCAGGCCGCTTGTAGAAATCTCAATCTCTCCAGATCATTAGTCAAAATCTCGATCATTAAGAATTGTTATTTCAATCTACGATCTCTTCGGATCATTAGTTCAATCACCGATCTCTTTAGACCATTAGTTAAATCCTTGATCTCTTTGGATTGTTATTTCAATTCTCAATCTCCCTGGATCATCATTTCAATCCATAAAATCTCCATATCGTATAGTATCCAATCTAGTGATTAATCTCTTCAGATCGTTTGACATCCAATTTAGGAATTGATCTCTCCATATCATTTGACATTCACCTTCAAATCCTTGCTGAGCCCAATCCGCTCGCTCTCTAACGAGTAAACTCAACATCCAAGCAAGTCCAACTGCTCATTCTATGCTGAAGGGACTCACTCCCATGTATGTAAATCCACTTGCTCTCCGATAAGGGGACTTGCACCTTATAGTCATTGCCTTGTCTCTTAAAACAGGACTACCATGATCAATATCATTCATCATGCTTAAGTGGTTCATAAAATCTTAATCAATTTCAGGGGGTTAACCAATCTCTGTTGGTGTATCGAAATTAATATTTGTTATCACACTCGAGTGATTTTCCAAGTTAGGTATTCATAGAATTCAAATTCTAAACATCGAACAAACAAGACATCATTCATCCAAACAAGCACAGTAGTCTAGCATCTAATTTAGAGCGTGCCAAGAGACCTCAAGGTCCCTTATAGGAGTAATTGGCTTGGCTATAATTTTGGATCATTTATTGAAAGCAAAGGCAAAGTGTGAGAGTCAAACCTGATTCTCGACCATCCTGATCATGAGATAACTATCCTCGACCTAGATTAAAGGGCCTTTCCATTTGATGTAGATGATCACTACTCCTATTCCACTACTATAGCTCGGCTTCTTATGTATTGCTGCAACTAGTTGTTTTTGACTAGTCCTAGATTAGGTCACTAAGGTGCCTACAATCATTGGTTTCATGCCCATCTAGCTTATGGAAATACAATACTTTCCCAAGCTCTTTCCTCGATTGGTGGGTTCTCTCCTTACTAGTTTTCGATAGGGGGTCAACTCTGCTGTCAAGGTGAACCCACTCTGGGATTTTTCTCAACTCGGTGTAAGAAGAGAATTTTCGTTCCCTTCTCTATTGCTTTGGTCCTCCAAAGCCATCATCAGCCTTTCGCTTTCATTTTCAGTTTAAGTGACATAAGTATCTCTCGGTCTCACAATAAAATTCCACAAGATCCACTGGTGGATCCCTCTTCAGAGTAATCTTAAAATCCATTTTGTTGGCAACTCTTGAAACTGCCATCATTAGGACCATCGATGGATTCGGCTTATGAAATACAGCAACTGCCGCGTTAAACCTGGTCAAATAACTTCTTAGGGTCTCTCTGTCCCTTTGCTTTAGGCTCGATAGCGTCATCATGTTCATCGGTCATGAAACATGCACTTCGAATAGCATCAAGAATCTGTTCACTAACTCGGCCCATGTGCTGATGGAATGGTTTCCAACTGTCTAAACCACATTTCTGCTATGTCTGCCAAATACAAAGGGAAAAACCATCCCATCACTTCTTTAGCTGCATCCAATACCTTTATATGTCAAATGTATCTCATCAGATGAACCATTGGATCAGTTTTTCCATAATACATTTCTAGCATCGGAGGCTTGAAATCGAGCAGATTTCTCGCATACCAGATGATAGGAATGAATGGATTTCTGTTACGTCTTCTAGACTCTAGTTGGCAGTCCAACATGCATTCTACATCTAACTATGTTGGCAATTATGTCATGTAATCTAATGGAAGTCTCCATTGCACTTTTTTGTTCTACCCCATGTTCCTATGGGGTACTTTGGTACGTACTCCTCTGGTCGCGCATTTGCATTCTGATTCACATTCTGTTGCTCAGCATTGTTTCCTAGATGTGTAATGTCTATTTCTAAGTTCAAAGTCAGCCATGCCCCTAAGTCATAAGGAAACGGTACTGATCCATGCTCGAGGATCGGTGCCGATCCATGGCATTTCTTTGGGGATCGTTCCACTTGGTTCCACTCCATTTTCGAGCGTATTTCTTTTGGTCTCTAATTTTGATCTAGAACAACTCCACTATTCGAAGTCGTCCCATCCTCTAAAGAATCCTTCAATTATTTCTTCCTAGCGGGCTATCATTTGGTTTTGTGTTTTTGTCATCATCGTCTCCATCTCATTTCTGTTTATGTAGATGAAAAGGGGTTGGATCTTGAGGATACCTCTTGGCTACTCCTACGTTCTTGTTGGCTTTCTACAGCAAATCTCCTGGTTAATGGTATCGTCGTCTTCTCTAATTTCATATCTCAAAGTCGATTAATCCGAGGTTCTCAGTGAAAGCACTAAAATGTGTCATAAATATCCGGAGAATTAAAATGGAGATGAAAAAGTAAAGAAAATAAATGAATATGTAAAATAACAAGACACACAAACTGTATAGTGGTTCAACTAATCATTGCCTATGTCCAGTTAAATTTTTTATTGATTTAGATGTTGCTTACAAGAGGTGTTCTTTTGGATTGGTGATGATCCCTGAGATTATCAAAGAAGTACATAAATTTTTTAAAAGAGCCAAAATGATCCCAAAACAATGCCTCTCCTCCTCTATTCATAGGTCGCTGGATTTCACTCCTCCATGTTTGTGCCTACGTTCCCTATGTCCAGAAGGAGTTATGCAGAGAAAACCATGGTTAGGTCAGTGAATTTCAGGGAGCGGTACCAATACATGAGCAGGGATCAGTATTGATCCATGAGATTGATTCCGAACCCTTTATAGATTTGTAATTTTTACTTACTTGGATTGTGTCTTGGTCTTTGGCATTTAGCTGTATCGATATGAGCTTGAGTCTGATTGAATTCCTTAGCTTGAATGTTGATTGATTGCACTTGATTTGTCTATCAAGTGTTTGAGTTGCATCTGGCTACCAAACCATCTCATGCGACATGTTCAAGTTTATGAGAATTTTGAGACAATATGGTGAGAAACCATAGTGGATTTAGGCAAGTTTTAGGGATAGGTACCCATCTCCGGTCGTGGATCGATATCGATCCATGAGTTTTCTTGGATCGCCAACCTTGATCTTATCACTTGGAGTAGCATGATGTGTAAGTCACTTTGGGGAGTAGTTGGTATACGAATGGATATACCTCTTGGTTTCATTTGATAATTGAGTTTGGCAATGATTGCCCTGGACTTTTGCTTGTTCATTTTTTTGCTTGACCGATTTCATTCATTTGAACATGGCTTGGTCAAAAGGTTGGATAACACATACCATCGCCAAAAGATTCCACCTTTAGCCTTCACAACACAAGACCATGCTCTCCTCCACTCAGTGCTCACGGCCCAAAAGTGCTTAGGGGTTTGTTCTCCACTTCGTATTATTTGAGTTAATTTTCCATGTTCTTGGAATGTTCTAAGGATGTAACAACCCATATTTTGATAATTAAAAGTAATAAATTTAATAAGGTTTTGGGCTTTAATATTGTTAGAAATTAAAATTTATGATTTATTAAATTGAATCTTATTAGATTTGAAATTTTGACTTTAAGGTAAATCTTAAAACAAATAATTTAATGAGATAAAACATATAATTGGCTAATATTGATTGAATGTAATTGACTACTATACGATGTTAACGTAATTTCAATCAATTTAAATAATAAAGGTTAATAAGGAATAGAATAAATGATGTATAAATTGATGTAATCTTATGTTATTAATTGCAATTGGTTTTAATATGGAGTATGAAATAAATTATTTTGTACATAAATTTATTAACCATTGTTTGTAAAGAATAAGTTAATAGATATAGATTATTAACGTATAACCATTGTTTCATTTATTTTCTTATTATTAAATCGGTTAGAAATTTATTTGGTAATTAATGGAGAATTAACGTAATTAAAATATTACAATTGATATAAGAAGAAACGTTAACTGTTGAGTGGTGAGAGTAAAACTTATGTCAATCAATTGCATAAGGGAATAGTTGATTTAATAATAAGAATGTAAATCAAAATAAAAGGATTTGTTTGAAATTTAAATATATAATGAACATTTTTATTACATTTGTAATTAAATGATGGAATTAAATTAGTATATAGATATTGGGTTTAACATAGAAAATTGGATTTCAAAGGAAACAATTGGATTAATTATCTTCCCTGTATTAGGGTATGTTTTGAGATTTAATCATTGTAAGTAATAGTAATTATATCTTGCCATTAATAAGAGATAGAAGTAAATGGTAATTAATTAATGATATGTGCAACATATGCTTTATGTTAAAAATATAATGAGAATTTCATTGAGAAATATTACGTTCAAATTGTAAGCACTTAAATTTGGTACAAATATAATGATCATATGAAATTAATAGATAAAGAAATGTTGTGGTTGTATGAAGTATTATTTCTGTGACTCTTTAATGGGATAATCTTTAAATATAAGTTGGTTTAATGAAAAGAACATTTATTATCAAATAAAATGGATCTTTCATTTGTGAATGTAGTTTTAATTTCATTAAGATAAAGAATAGAATGATTGATTTAAAGGAAGAAATATAAGTATATTTGAACTGTGTTTTAGCATATAGATGGATTACAAGAGTGGAAAAATAATTTATTTAAGTAAGTTATTTATTTCTCTACTGTATAAGCAACAAATTTATAAATGTGCTTAAATGACTAAAGGAAACAATTATTCTATTTTTCATCCATTTTAGTTATCTGTTTTGAAATTTAACTTTATAAGTAACTGTAATTAATATAATTGAAATATTTCAATGAGAACGGAAGAAAACCATAACTGCAATTAATAGATTTAATAAAAGAAACGCATCTTTTGTGTTAAACAGAAAGGATGTTTTAATGGAAATAAAAGATCATTTTGGGAAAACCAAATTGAACATTTTCATTTTTATGGTAAGTAATTTTATTTATTATGCATAGATAAAAAAATTAAATGCGTACAAATTTGAATATTATTTAAGTTAATGAAGTCAATTTGGTTACGTTTCACAAATTGAATTTCAAAAAGGTTGTGCGATGTACATGGTCCCTTCATTTCTTTTGTTATTAATTGTTGCATGTTTTGAGACGTATAAAAATAAAACTTTCATTTTGAACAAGAATGATTTTGGATAAAAAAATTGAATTTTAGAATAATATACACACACACACGCATATTAATATTCAAACTTTTAAATATATCAGAGGGTTCATGGTTGTGTAAATATCGTGGAATCAATTAGAAATTACTTTTTTTTTTCAGTTGTACATTGATTACATAAGTTTATATTCATTTTTCCATTTTATATACGGTTAAAATTTGTAAATGGGTTGCATTAATGCGACCATTACAGTAATTAAAAAGTAAAGTAAATCATTTTTATAGTGCATAGGTTGATATATATTCATTAATCAATAAAATTTGTTTGAGTAACGTAAATAAATATATATTGAATGTTTGATTAATTGATTAGTTGATTATTAATTGATTGATTGAGTTAATGTAGTGTGCACATATATTAGCATAAAACGAATGTTTTAATATGGAATTAAATAATGTAAATATATGTATATTTGGGTTTATTGATATAAATTAATTGGAGCAAGTTTTGGAATGTGGACCCAAAAGGTTTGTTTATAGGAAATAGGTGGTCCCTTCATTTACTTTACATTTATTATCACCTTGCAATCTCTCTCTTTTCGTTTTCAAGTAGTCTAATAATTAAACTACTCATTCATTTCTTATAAATTAATGGTTGTTTCATTTGATTTATTTATAATTAATAATTTCCATATTCTTTTCATTTGTTTCTCCTTTATTCGTTTGCTCTTTTTAAATGCTTTACCTGAAGTTTTTTCCTTTTCTGTTTTTTTTTCGTTTTAAATGCAAACATCCAAATTAATATGCATGCCATCTAATTAGCATTTACTATTTTCTGTTTCAAAAGTTTATTTTGCTTATGCATCATTAGTTCTTGTAGCTTCCTTTCATTCGCAATTCTGGAAGCTTCATATTTAAAACGGAAGATTTATTTTTATCCTTATTGATATATTTATTCCTTTAGTTTACATCTTTCAATACTACATTTTAGGGCTATTCATATTTATACTTTATTTCAATTCCTAGTTTGTTTATATATACCTTATTAGCTTTTCATTTTTTTTCCATCTTCATTCCTGTAGCCTTATTTCTAATCTCATCTTCTGTAACTTCATTTTTTCCAAATAAAATTTTCATCTCATTTCTTTTCACTCTTCACCTTCCTCATTCCCTTTTCATTTTTTTCCTTTTTTAAATCTCCTTCTTCTCTTTTTTTTTGGCTTTATTTTTATGCTTTTTTTTATTCTTCTTCAAATCTTCTTCTTCTTTTTCAAAGCTTCCTTTTCTTTTTTTTTATTCATCTTCTTCTTTAATTTTTTTCTCATTTAAACCTTCTCTTCTTTCTATATCTTTTTCTTCAAATCCAGATTTATACAATCTTCTCTTCAAAACTTTCTATAAAAAAAAGATTAAGATAGCAAGGAAACAAAATAAAATGAGAAAGTAGTTGCAGATCCAAATCTGGCTAGAAAAGGGAAAGCAAAAAGGTGAGTGATTCAACCCACTCACGCAATACTAAAAATTCCATTGAAAGTTAAATAAAATATATGATGTGATATATAATTGTTTTTTAAGTTTTTTGATTTAAGTTCACATTTGAATTGATATTGAATCTGAATTGACATTTAATTTTATATTGGAATTTGATTGATCGTTAAACCCCGATATTGATAACTATTATATGTTGAAATATATTGGTTGATTTGGATGTTGTTTGAAATGGATGCTTATTGATTGACATGTTGGATGTATGGTTGTTTGTTTATTGTAATATATCCCTGCTATCACCTTCTATATTATTGACATCATTTAAGTGGTCCTCTGAATCATTTTAGAATTGGATAATTAAGACAATTAAATTATGGGTTGAAATGATATATACCCATACAATTTCTTGAATTTGGATTATTTATTAAAACTGAATTATTTAAAAAGTTTATGTTATTAATTTAAGCTTCAGATTTATTTTAAATAAAGTGGTTAAAATTGGTATTTCAAATTATTTGAAATCCCGTAAATTACTACGCTCACGATGTACACTTGATAAGAGATGAAAAATCCCATAACCTCTCTAAAGCCATTGCACTCATATTTTTATTTGAGATTGATTTGACTTACATAAGAATTTTTAGTTCTGACTCGATTGTATTGTTTTTAATTATGCTCGGGTCAGTCTGAGCTTTTTCAGTGTATTGAAAACCATTTTATTTTCTGAAGGACGAAGACGAAGATTCAGTATATTATTGCTACTTATTATTATTATTCCACAGCCGCATTATATTTTTATTTTCTGATGTATTTATAACCTTGATTTGAATTGTAAAAGTATAATCAAATGTCATTTGTAAAACAGCTTCATGAACTGTTTATTTGATTATTATATTTTGTCATTCCGCTGCGAGATTCTCAGTTTTATTTTTCCTTCTTTTCTATTATTTTCTTATTTACCCCATTAACAATCCTCCCTTTTGAATGGTTTGAATCAGACATGTGTGTCTGCCATTGCACTTGGAGGGTGCAGCATGATAGGGGGTTCTCGCTTCCTGGTTTGGTAGCGAACGGTTGACTCTTACTCCTACATGTCCCCGCGGGGGTTGGTGGTGCAATCGAGAGGTTGGCCGTAAAGGCAGAACACAGGTCCCAATGTATGCTATGGTGAGCGTTACCCCACTGGCGCGGCCCGTTACAGTTGGTATCAGAGCTTTGGCTTAGACATACCTTAACCTGTTTGGGGTTAACTCATTAGAGATATGGTAGTAATACCCTAGAATGAGTTGTCTGATTGTATATACGAGAGCGCGTATTTGTTAGTGTTATAAACATGTTTTAAATAAATTTTGAAATGAAATTAATTTTTCCTAATATTATATGATATATATAAAGGAATAAATTTTTAAGACTAATATAGTTATTAGTAATGTGTTTGATTTATGAAATGGTAATATTTAATTATTATCATTTTTGTTGACTTATTGTGTTTAATCAAATTATAAACAATGGTTAATTATTGATGATTGAATTAATGGACTAAACACTAGTTTAATAATGGTGTATTAAAGAGAATAAAATGAATAATTAGGATATTTGTTTATGAAATTGAAATGTTGATGTGAATTTTTTTGTTTGTTGACATGTAGTTTCACCTATTGGAAAAAATGGAATATTTGGATATTTTGGATAATCCACACCCTTTTGTATTAATATATGAGTGAAACTTGATAATTAGGTTGAATTATATAGTTGAATTGATAACCTTAATTTGAAAGCAAGTAAAATAAGGTTTAATTTGTTATATCTATGTTTAGTAAATGAATGGAATTGGGGTATACATTCTTGGCATGAAATGTAATAATATACAAGTGTGTACTTTAAGCCTTTGGATCTTTAAATTGAAATTGTGATTAAGGAAATGTTGTAAATACGATTAAATTGGAAAAATATGTTTATAAACTTAATTAACATTTACGAAACATGTCATAAATAAATTTAAAGGTAAAGGTGAAGCTAAATGGAATAAGCAATATGAATTAAAAGTGAAATGATTTCAAATAAAGCTATGAATTATAAATTGTTATGAAATAAATAGATGTTGCAATAAATGGTTATAAATAAAGTTGTGATAACTTTAAACTCGAACAATATCTTATAAAAGGAAATAAGTTTTATAAATTGGTGGTAAAGAAATTCCTTATGAAATGATTTGCAAATAAATTAGTTTTAAATGAGAAATATTACATGTGAAATGAATGTAATTTAAATTAAAGAGAAATATAAGCTATATTATGAGAATGGATATATATAAATGTTTATATTAAATGTAGAAATTCTGTGTAACAAATATTAAAGTATGAAGTGATATTTGTGTTAATCGATGAGATTAAAAATGAATTTAATTGAAATGAAATTGTGAAGAAACAAATTGGAATAATTACATAAGTTGCATGTATATTATTTTATTCGCAAAATTAATTTGATCTGGATTTGAGTACACAAGTTCTATGTGAATTACATCACTTCGTGTTGAGATTTTTTATTCGATTCTTGATGGCGAATATTTGATATGGATTTTTGGTTTGATTATAGAATTCTCTATCATAGTATATGGCTATGCAAGGAGAATGATGGTTTCTAGTCAAGAAACCATATCGAAGTCCGCATTAGGGAAGTTGAATGGACAATACTAGTTCGAAAGCTAACTTGTGTGATCGAGCGGGCGATCGAATGTCAATTTGCGAAATGATGACATACGTACATCTTATGTTCTCATATTATTGATATGCTTTGGCGCTGAAATTGAAAGTTGTAGGGTTGGATATCTTCATAATTTAAATTGGAATTTTCTTCTATGCAAAACTACTATTGATTTAAAACCATTTTTACAAAACTATTTCTTTTATTTTTCTTATACAAACTATCTTATTCTATTTTATTTTGATAATTATGATTTTTTATATATATAAAAGTGAAAATGTTTTCGATAAGTATTATATATCTATATATATAAAGCAAATAAGAAATGTTATTCTATATAAAAAGGTTTTGAAAGGATTTGAAATTTTGAAAAATTATAAGAAATTGATTTATATAAAAATGATTTATAACTGTAGAGTTAAATTTGAAATTCGAGAATTGAATTCCGGTATTTTGAAATTGATTTTAAGATTTTGGAAAATATATAAAATAATACGATTTAAAAGTATTTTTTCGAATAAGAAATGTTTCAAATGAGTTCAAATGAATTCCAATAATTTTGAAGAAATTTCAAAGAAGTTTTCAAGAAAATAGAAGTCCAGAACTCACTTATGTCGCTGGAAAATAATTTCGGTGATGAGAACACGCATCATCGACATTGATTTTCGAGTTTCAATGTGGGGGAGAGGCCACTTTAATAGCTTCGCTATGCAAGTGATTTTGTAAAACCGTTTTTGATTTCAAATTCGGAAGTATAATTTTTTTTTTTTGAAACTAGGGAAAACCTGGTCAATCACTACCGACATGCGGTTCCTGATCAGTAAACCTAGGGAATAGATGGAAGGCCCGCCACAACCACTATTCCAGGCTAGCCAGACCTTTCGGTTGACTTGGTGCAAGAGGCGCGAAAGTGAAACAACCTCCCACGTGAAAGGCATTTCTCCTCCCACACAAGGTGGGACTCGAACCTGAGACCTCCCACTTGGGAGGCGTATCACCCCACCACCGCACCAAGCCCGCGGACATTCGGAAGTATAATTTGATATTTTAGAAAGATATAAGTATATATTTGAAACAATTTAAAATGAGACCGATGTTCAGTCCTTGAGTTTCGGATTTAATAATTGATTTATTGATTTATTGTTGATTTTCAACTCTTGAATTGAAAATTTGATTTCCCTAACTATTTTGAATGTTCGAACACTTCCAAATCGAGATTAAATTTTCAAAGCTAAGAAATTTCAAAGAGTATAAAATGTTTGATAAAGAATATAAATTTAGTTTTGAAATGTTTTAAAAAAAATAGTTGAATAATGGTTTTCAGAAAGGTAAATTGGATATTTCACATAGAAATAGATAGTTTAAAATTTTTAAAAAAAGGGATAATTATAAATTTGGAAACCATTTTGAGTATAATTGATTTTGGGAAAATATTTGGTTTTGAAATTAAATTGGAATTAAAAACCAGTACTTATATGGTGATTTTGGAAATGAATTTGTCTGACTTGAATTATTTTAATTTGGAAAATGGGATAATTTTCTAAACCTATTATTTTAGGAACTTTGAAATTTAGATATTTAATTTGGAAGAAAATTTGGTGAAATCATATATGATTTTGAAACTGAATTGATATTGAAATGATTTGAAATTTGAGAACCTTATATTTTTAAGCACTTGATTTGGTAGTGGTCGAACTTATATAAAATGGATTGTATAAGTATGAAGTTGATTTGAAATCTATTGATTTGAAAGGTACTCAATTTGGAAAGAGATTTTATATAATCGAAGTCTATATAAGAATGATTTGATATATTCGAGATTATTGATTTGGAAAGTATTCGATTTGAAAATGGAATTCTATATGTAATGGACTTTATATAAGTATGATATTTGAAAGTGATTTGAAAAGGTACTATATGATATATATTTTCGAAGTAAAGATATGGAAAGTGCCTTCTGCTTGATATCCGCTTTGTGGCCACATCGTGGATTCATTCTATTGATATTATTCTCTCTGATTTTTGGTTTTCCGGATGTAATACTCGAGTGTTCCCACCGTGGCTTAACCCATGGTTTTTTTTCTCTCGCGACTGCATAGCGCAATTGCCTGGCTGAGTCTGGCCTAAGGGTACGGATTGTTTCCTGGGGGACACAGGCGTAACCATTGTGTATCCTGCAATCTGTGTAGGTCGCGAATAGTAGCGAAACTGCCTGGCTGAGACAGCCTAGGGGTACGGATTGTTTCCTGAGAGACCCAGGCGTAACCATTGTGTATCCTGCACTCTACTAGTCATCATGGCGTAACTCGCAGGGATGAGAAAGCTTACGGATACGGATTGTTTCCTTGGGGGATCCAGGCGTAACCATTGTGTATCTGCGAACCATGGTCGGACAAAGGTTTTGGTTGGTTATTTTGTTTGGATTGTACTTTCCATATCTGTTTTAAAGGTTTTTCAAGTATTTTTACTGGGTGTTGAAACAAGTCTACTAAGTACTTGCAGAATTCTAGCTTTGCGCCTGATCAACGCATGGCCAAAGTCTGCAAGAACGAGGATAAACTTGTTGAAACATCGAGTTATAAAAGTATTTTCGAAAGGAAAATTTATTTCGATATAATAGTATTTTATTATAAAAGTATTATTATAAAGGTATTTATTATAAAAGTATTTTTCCCAACAAAGAAATTTTGAATTAATATTTGAAATTTAAAATTTTATGGTTTGATTTAACGATTCGTGCCTGATACTATTCTTTTGAATCTGCCTTATCTGCTCAGCTTTAGTTGTTCACCTATATTTCTGTTTCCAGAATCTACCTTCCATTCCTTTTTGAATATAATCTTTAAAATATTTTTTTTATTTATATACTACATGGTTTAATAGAAAATTAAAAATATTTTGGAAGTTATTAATTAAATAAAAATATTTAAAGCAAATGATTATTGATTTATAATAATGTTTGCAAAGTGTCTTGACGTAAATTAATAAATTTATGAATTATGGATTTAATGCTTTCAAATAACTTCCTTGTAAATATAACTAATGATGTGAATAACTGTTTCCAAATAGTTTTCATACGTTTATAAAGGTGTCATTTAAACATATAAATGTTACTTATAAAGGAAGCTGGAAATTTTACAAATGGGTTTTGAAAATTTTTAAAGTACTAAAGATAATTGAATTGCAAATGAAGCTTTCAAATGAATATTGCAAGTAAAATTTATATAAGTTTCTTTGAATGTAGAATTTAAAGATATTATATAAATGGGAAAAAAAATTGATTTGCGAAGTTTATTTATAGCAATATACTTGACAAATAAATTTGAGTCTCTATGTTGGAAGTATAGTTTGAAATATTTACTTGATTTCAAAGTACTAACAGTAAAGTTTATAGGTTTATTTACTATTTAAATTTTGTATTAGAATATTCATTTTGAAACAAGTGTTTAAATTAATTATGAAGGTATGAAATTTTATACTTTGATTTAGAAATTTAATGTAAGATTTGAGTATACCATTAGTTTCAGTTTAATAATATTGAGTTTATACTTATTTTAAAAATAATGAGTCTAATAAAAAATTTGGATTTAAGGAACCCTATTTTAAAGCTTATTATAATGTTTGATATAAATTTCTAACATTGTTTTAGACTTTTGAAAAATCTTTGCATAATGCTTTGAGGATGTTTTAAATATATCTTATATTTTTACTAAGTGAATGAAGTTAAATGTTTTAACTAAATTTTTAGATATGTTGAAATATTTCTTTTCTCTTCAAGAGCAAATACCAAAAAAACTTAAATTTTTATTCAATAACCGAATGGAGTTATTTTCAAATTTATATTAAATTTAAACATGTAAGTTAAATTGTTTATAAATTGATCATTTTGAATAAAATATTTCAAACTCCTCGATTCCTTCTTGTTCCTTTTCGAGGATGAAATTTTTTTGAGTGGGGGAGACTGTAACAACCCATATTTTGATAATTAAAAATATTAAATTTAATAAGGTTTTGGGATTTAATATTGTCAGAAATTAAAACTTATGATTTATTAAATTGAATCTTATTAGATTTGAAATTTTGACTTTAAGGTAAATCTTAAAACAAATAATTTAATGAGATAAAACATATAATTGGCTAATATTGATTGAATGTAATTGACTACTATACGATGTTAACGTAATTTCAATCAATTTAAATAATAAAGGTTAATAAGGAACAGAATAAATGAAGAACAAATTGATGTAATCTTATGTTATTAATTGCAATTGGTTTTAATATGGAGTATGAAATCAATTATTTTGTACATAAATTTATTAACCTTTGTTTGTAAAGAATAACTTAATAGATATAGATTATTAACGTATAACCATTGTTTCATCTATTTTCTTATTATTAAATCGGTTAGAAATTTATTTGGTAATTAATGGAGAATTAACGTAATTAAAATATTACAATTGATATAAGAAGAAACGTTAGCTGTTGAGTGGTGAGTGTAAAACTTATGCCAATCAATTGCATAAGGGAATAGTTGATTTAATAATAAGAAATTAAATCAAAATAAAAGGATTTGTTTGAAATTTAAATATATAATGAACAGGTTTTATTACATTTGTAATTAAATGATGGAATTAAATTAGCATATAGATATTGGGTTTAACATACAAAATTGGATTTCAAAGGAAACAATTGGATTAATTATCTTCCCTGTATTAGGGTATGTTTTGAGATTTAATCATTGTAAGTAATAGTAATTATATCTTGCCATTAATAAGAGATAGAAGTAAATGGTACTTAATTAATGATATGTGCAACATATGTTTTATGTTAAAAATATAATGAGAATTTCATTGAGAAATATTACGTTCAAATTGTAAGCACTTAAATTTGGTACAAATATAATGATAATATGAAATTAATTGTTAAAGAAATGATGTGGTTGTACGAAGTATTATTTCTGTGACTTTTTAATGGGATAATCTTTAAATATAAGTTGGTTTAATGAAAAGAACATTTATTATCAAATAAAATGGATCTTTCATTTGTGAATGTAGTTTTAATTTCATTAAGATAAAGAATAGAATGATTGATTTAAAGGAAGAAATATAAGCATATTTGAACTGTGTTTTAGCATATAGATGGATTACAAGAGTGGAAAAATAATTTATTTAAGTAAGTTATTTATTTCTCTACTGTATAAGCAACAAATTTATAAATGTGCTTAAATGACTAAAGGAAACAATTATTCTATTTTTCATCCATTTTAGTTGTCTGTTTTGAAATTTAACTTTATAAGTAACTGTAATTAATGTAATTGAAATATTTCAATGAGAAGGGAAGAAAACGTTGACTGCAATTAATAGATTTAATAAAAGAAACGCATCTTTTGTGTTAAACAGAAAGGATGTTTTAATGGAAATAAAAGATCATTATGGGAAAACCAAATTGAACGTTTTCATTTTTATGGTAAGTAATTTTATTTATTATGCATAGATAAAAAAATTAAATGCATACAAATTTGAATATTATTTGAGTTAATGAAGTCAATTTGGTTACGTTTCACAAATTGAATTTCAAAAAGGTTGTGCGATGTACATGGTCCCTTCATTTCTTTTGTTATTAATTGTTGCATGTTTTGAGACGTATAAAAATAAAACTTTCATTTTGAACAAGAATGATTTTGGATAAAAAAATTGAATTTTAGAATAATATATACACACACACTCACATTAATATTCAAACTTTTAAATATATCAGAGGGTTCATGGTTGTGTAAATATCGTGGAATCAATTAGAAATTACTTTTTTTTCAGTTGTACATTGATTACATAAGTTTATATTCATTTTTCCATTTTATATATGGTTAAAATTTGTAAATGGGTTGCATTAATGCGACCATTACAGTAATTAAAAGGTAAAGTAAATAATTTTTATAGTGCATAGGTTGATATATATTCATTAATCAATAAAATTTGTTTGAGTAACGTAAATAAATATATATTGAATGTTTGATTAATTGATTGGTTGATTGTTAATTGATTGATTGAGTTAATGTAGTGTGCACATATATTAGCATAAAACGAATGTTTTAATATGGAATTAAATAATGTAAATATATGTATATTTGGGTTTATTGATATAAATTAATTGGAGCAAGTTTTGGAATGTGAACCCAAAAGGTTTGTTTATAGGAAATAGGTGGTCCCTTTATTTACTTTACATTTATTATCACCTTGCAATCTCTCTCTTTTCCTTTTCAAGTTGTCTAATAATTAAACTACTCATTCATTTCCTTTAAATTAATGGTTGTTTCATTTGATTTATTTGTAATTAATAATTTCCACATTCTTTTCATTTGTTTCTCCTTTATTCGTTTGCTCTTTTTAAATGCTTTACCTGAAGTTTTTTCCTTTTCTGTTTTTTTTTCGTTTTAAATGCGAACATCCAAAATAATATGCATGCCATCTAATTAGCATTTACTATTTTCCGTTTCAAAAGTTTATTTTGCTTATGCATCATTAGTTCTTGTAGCTTCCTTTCATTCGCAATTCTGGAAGCTTCATATTTAAAACGGAAGATTTATTTTTATCTTTATTGATATATTTATTCCTTTAGTTTACATCTTTCAATACTACATTTTAGGGCTATTCATATTTTTACTTTATTTCAATTCCTAGTTTGTTTATATATACCTTACTAGCTTTTCAATATTTTTTTCCATCTTCATTCCTGTAGCCTCATTTCTAATCTCATCTTCTGTAGCTTCATTTTTTCCAAATAAAATTTTCATCTCATTTTTTTTCACTCTTCACCTTCCTCATTCCCTTTTCATTTTTTTTCTTTTTTAAATCTCCTTCTTCTCTTTTTTTTTTTGCTTCATTTTTATGCTTTTTTTTATTCTTCTTCAAATCTTCTTCTTCTTTTTCAAAGATTCCTTTTTTTTTAATTCATCTTCTTCTTTAATTTTTTTCTCTTTTAAACCTTCTCTTCTTTCTATGTCTTTTTCTTCAAATCCAGATTTATGCAATCTTCTCTTCAAAACTTTCTATAAAAAAAGATTAAGATAGCAAGGAAACAAAATAAAATGAGAGAGTAGTTGCAGATCCAAATCTGGCTAGAAGGGAAAGCAAAAAGGTAGTGATTCAACCCACTCACGCAATACTAAAAATGCCATTGCAAGTTATATAAAATATATGATGTGATATATAATTTTTTTTTAAGTTTGTTGATTTAAGTTCACATTTGAATTGATATTGAATCTAAATTGACATTTAATTTTATATTGGAATTTAATTGATAGTTAAACCCCGATATTGATAACTATTATATGTTGAAATATATTGGTTGATTTGGATGTTGTTCGAAATGGATGCTTATTGATTGATATGTTGGATGTATGGTTGTTTGTTTATTGTAATATGTCCCTGTTATCACCTTCTATATTATTGACATCATTTAAGTGGTCCTCTGAATCATTTTAGAATTGGATAATTAAGACAATTAAATTATGGGTTGAAATGATATATACCCATACAATTTCTTGAATTTGGATTATTTATTAAAACTGAATAATTTAAAAAGTTTACGTTATTAATTTAAACTTCAGATTTATTTTAAATAAAGTGGTTAAAATTGGTATTTCAAATTATTTGAAATCCCGTAAATTACTGCGCTCCCGATGTACACTTGATAGGAGATGAAAAATCCCATAACCTCTCTGAAGCCATTGCACTCATATTTTTGTTTGAGATTGATTTGACTTACATAATAATTTTTAGTTCTGACTCGAGTGTATTGTTTTTCATTATGCTCGGGTCAGTCTGAGCTTTTTCAGTGTATTGAAGACCATTTTATTTTCCGGAGGACGAAGACGAAGATGAAGATTTAGTATATTATTGCTATTTATTATTATTATTCCACAGCTGCATTATATTTTTATTTTCTGATGTATGTATAAACTTGATTTGAATTGTAAAAGTATAATCAAATGTCATTTGTAAAACAGCTTCATGAATTGTTTATTTGATTATTATATTTTGTCATTCCGCTGCGAGATTCTCTGTTTTATTTTTCCTTCTTTTCTATTATTTTCTTATTTACCCCATTAACAATCCTCCCTTTTGAATGGTTTGAATCAAACATGTGTGGTTTATTGTCGATTTAAATCGTCCAAAAAGGTGGATCGTTACAAAGGCCTTTGCCAAAGTTTGGAAGGGATTGGACTTCATTTGATATGTTTTTAAGAATTTAAAGTGAAAAGAGAAGGGAATGAAGAAGCTATTTTGTTTCATTATTTCTGCAAATCTATTTGTAATATTATGAAATTATAATGTGGACTTATTTAAGAGGACAAACCTCCCCAAATCCCCTCTCTTTTGGTTGGCTAAACTCCCCTATGTATTTAGCTTTTCACCTCACTTAACCAAAGTTTCTTCTTACCTTCCTTTGGTGAATTCGCAAACTATCCCTCTCCACCATCTGTTAATTTAATTAATTTTAACACAATATTTTTCTAGATGCTAATTAGTTAAACACTGATTAATTAGACAAGAACAATAGGTTCAGATAACTTCTATCCAGCAAAATTTGTTTATCGATAAAATGATTTTCAGTGATATTATCAATATTTCTTTAAATTATTTATTTTTGTAAACATTTTTCAAAAATAAGTTTTCCATCATTAGTATTAGTTAAAAGGGGTTAAAAAGGTTATAAAATGCATTTAATCACTTTAAATTGAGATTCAAATTGTAAAATAGTTCGAATATTTAAATACGAAGTGTTCAAAATTCCTAGTCGTTACAACTGGCCTAACAAAGGTGGTCGATCGGCCTTTGGTCGCTGACATCAATTTATTAGCTAACGCTAATTTTTAACATTACAGAATTTATTTTTTTCACTAATTATGCCATCAAAGTTTGCTTAAACGTTAAGTCTACCGCTTAATGTTTTAATATTTATTACTATATTTTTATTTATAAGTTTAAATTTATTTAAATTGTTTTCGTTCCAGAATTTTCAAATGTCGATAACTTTATTTAAACTCTTATCACGAAGCTTTAAATATGAAAGTTGCTCAAAAGAATGCTACGAACACAATGGTCAAATTTTCATAGCCAAATTCTAACATTTGCAAAATTCCTATTTTTGCATTATTATTAATTAATTAATTTCTTATAAATTTTACGGGGTTGTTACATTCTCCTGCTTAAAATAATTTCATCTTTGAAAACTAAGGAACAAAAGCGAAAAGCGCACTCTAAAACCTGTTAGTCCGTGAGATGATGGTTTTGATGATAACAACCTTAGAGTAGATTATAAAATATAAACACTAAAAGTATAAGTTTAGATATATATGTATATGCAGGATTTGAGCATGCAGGTTCCAAGAATGAAGACTGTACAGTATAGAGATTCAAGATATCAAGATTGAAGAATCATGAGTATCAAGAATATCAAGCGTTCAAGTAATCTATTTTTTAATTAGAAATTTTGTTAAAATTCCTAGAAAAGCACTAGCATCTTAAAATCCAATTTATTCATGGAATGGAATCCACTTCGAGCCTGTTAAAGGGATGGAACCCTAAGTAGGATGGAACCTGCAAAAAATCTAGTGGAACATTGTTTTGTATCCGCTAACTTTTTATTCAAAATGATTTTTCAAAATTATATCTTGTTTTCAAAATGATTTCAAAACCTTCCTTTAAAAAGAATCAAAAACATCTATCTTGATTTCAAATACTTTTAGCCTCAAAATAATCTTGAATTTCAAAATCAAATTATCTTTGGTTTTAAACTATCTTTTAAAATAAAAGTATATATAATTTTTAATATTTATATATTTAGATTTAAATATAAAATTATAGTAAACTTTTATATATACCAAAATATTAGTCTATATATTTATTTATGTATTTCAACTATATTTAAGTATATTTATAGAAGTTTAAAATAGTTTTAAAATAAGATAAAAGTTATTTTCAAAGAAAAACAAAACATCAAAAATTCCTTTCGGATGTCGACATGCCCAAGTACCCCATGTCGACATAGTGTCAATTGAGTTCAAAATTTAAATTTCAAAAGAAGTGTCTATTCGTCATAACTCTTCACGAATGGACATGCTATTGTTCCTCTATAAATATGGGTTGGTTTCAACGAATTTCAATGTAGATTTTCTGGTTTTTCACTACTCTTCTTCTTCCACATTTCTATATACATATTCTTACCATTACTCTGCCAAAATCAACATTGAATCTAACTAGATTATCTCTGGTTTGATTCTCTATCACTATCTCAACAAGATCCTCGGTGCTATTCAGAGTTATAGGCTTTTTGTAATCAACTTAGCGAGAAAATGTGTGATTGCAGCCTTGGAAATCAATCAAGCGAGATAAGATGTGATTGTAGCCTTGAGAAATCAATTAGGTGAACTTGTTACCCGGGAAATCAAGTATCTCTACCTAGAGGATTGTGATTCTGGAGGGTGTACCTCGTTGCCTTGAAATCGAGGATGTAATTGTAAAGACTGTTTTTTGAAAGGAAATCCATACTTGTGTGCGGGACTGGATGTAGGGTAACTCCAAACCAGTATAAAGTCCGGTGTGTTCTTTCCTTTACTGCTTTTACTTTATATTTGCATCTTTGTTTGATTCTTTGATCATATCTGTGTCTGAATATTGCATACATTTGTGTTTAAATTAACAAAAACTCAAAAAGATTTAACAATTCTCTAAAACACTATTCACCCCACCCCCCCTCTAGTGTTATCCTAGCCTTAAGATCTGTAACCCGCATTTCTCACATTTGGTATCAGAGCAAGGTTTTCAAAGTTTCATAATCTGATTTTTGAAAAAGTTTTAAAATGTCTCTGTTTGTTAATACTAGTTTAGAAATATTCAAATCATCATTGTCTTTTGAGTCTGCGTATAATCAATGTTCAAATTCAAGTTGTCTACCAAAATTGTTTGATGTGCACGAATCATGCTTTATGGCTATTGAGGAATCAATACACAATGGACAACTTGTGCAAATCAGATAGGACAAATGGATACTCGATAGTGGATGTTCTAGACACATGACTGGCAATCCAGATATGTTAAATGATATAATATACAAAGACGGAGGATTGGTTAACTTTGGAGACAATTCAAAAGGATACGTGATTGGCATCGGCAAAGTCGGTTACTCTGAAACTCCTATTATTACTAATGTTTTGCTAGTTAAGAATCTGAAACATAATCTGCTAAGTATAAGTCAACTCTGCGATAAAGGATATAAAATTAAATTTGAAAAAGATAAGTGTCGCATTGAAGATAATAATTCAACCACAATATTTGAGGGAACTAGGAAAAAGAATATCTATATTCTGAGTATGAAAGTTTCAAATGATAACTTGTGTCTTTTGGAAAATACAAGTGACCCTTGGATTTGGCATAAGAGATTTGGGCATTTGAATTTCAAACTCTTACCTAGACTGTCAAAACATGATCTAGCAAGAGGTCTCCCCAAAATGAATTTTAAAGTAGATAGTCTATGTGATGCATGTCAATTAGGAAAACTTAGAAAAAGTTATTTTAAATTAAAAAAATATGATTTCAACTTCAAAACCTCTTGAATTACTTCACCTTGATTTATTTGGTCCACCATAAATTCTATCAATAAATCATAGTAAATATGTTTTTGTAATTGTAGATGATTAATCTAGATTTACATGGACAATATTTTTGAAACATAAAAATGATACTTTTGAACGTTTTAAGATCTTTACAAAAAGGATTCAAAATCAACTTCCTATAAAAATTATAACCATTCGTAATGATCACGACGGTGAATTTGGAAATGAAAAGTTTGAGGAATCTGTAATAAAAAGGGAATAACTCACAATTTTTCATTTTCAAGAACTCCACAACAAAACGGAGTAGTAGAACGTAAAAATAGGTGTAACGACCCGTAAAATTCGACCATTTAAAATTGTTTGTTTAATAGGATTTTTGTAATTTATTTTAGTTGAAAGAATAAAGGTGGTAGATAAATATTAAAATGAAGGCTAGAATAAATTATATAGAAGTGACTTAGAAACCTATTTAAAGACATTTGAATAAAATTCAAATGAATTAAGTAGAGAAAGAAAGAAAAATTCTTACCTGGACATAAAATTTAATATGGGAATATTAAACCAATTTAATGCAATAAAAGATTGTGAACGATAAATTGAATAGATTAAGAAACCCTGTTATTGCAAGTCAATAAATTTGTAAACCCTAATGAACATCTCAAAATTATAAATTTATTGAAATTTAAGACATAGCATAAGCGTAGAACTATAGGTATGATGACAAACTTTTATAAATTGTCTAAGTAAGGGTCAGCAAATTTATTTGGAAATCAAACTCAATTAAGGGTAAGTAATTATGATGATTGATGGCATAAACGTTACTAATTTTTATTATAGTAACGGAAGTGCAGATGGAAGGCAACTGTAGAAATTTAAGTACGTATTAACAATTGAAAGGGACTGTCGATTGAATGTAGTACTTTAGGTTGTCTTACTAAATTTAGAATTTAACATAAGACAAATAGAAATAAATCAATAAACGTATAGATTTTAAGTTTATTATGATGAATTATTTTAGTGATATGACTTAGAATAAATGAAATAATTTGGGTTAATTGGTATTTAATGGAATTAAAGGTTGCAATATTCATAGGTAAGGATTTAGATGAAATAGATTGATGTATGAAAAATTTAATTGGATAAATGGCAATTAATTCCTTTAATTTGTGCAATTAATGTATGTTTAATTGATAACGATAAAAAGTTGATTTTTTTTGTGTAACCAACGTAAAATATTATCATAGCATGATACTTGGTTTGAAAAGAAGGGTGGAATTGGGAATTTAATAAGTGAATTTATTTCAATCAGTGCAATAAAAGGATACGCAAATAAATGGTAAGATGAAATGGTAAATTATTGATGTAATGGAAGATATAACAATGTCAATTATGCATATAAGGTAATAAGGTAATGAAACCGAGGTAAATTAATTAATTGAGACTTTAAGTAAAATTAACGTGTGGAATTGACCAAGGTTCAATAAAATGAGAATTTGATTGGTTATATTTATTGTTTGAGAAAGGTAAATGTGTATTTGGGGAATAAATTTAGTCAGACTTAAATATTGAATTTAATTAATTAATATATATGATAAATGATGATTAAATAAAAACCCAATACTCTATATATATGTATAATATTTGAGTGAAAATAATAATACACTTATAAATGTGGAATTAAGAGTTTACAACAACTATTTTGAGTAAAGAAATTGTTCATTCAAGTAAATTTGAAACATCGCAATAGGTGTAGATTAAGTGTTGCGTTAAATAAATTATAAAGGAATAAATTTATAGAAACGTAGGAACGGAAGAATGAACATTATAGTAACGTAAAACGTATTGTAGGATAATAATTAAGTATAGGCTTGTAAATTAGATGTATGACAATAAATTTTGTACGTAAATCTTTCTATTAGTTGATAAGTCTTATTTTGATCAATTTAAAGGAATACACTAAATTTTGTAGTTAGTACGGAATATTGATGAGTGAATGAATAAGATGAAACAAAGGTGGAATGTATTAGTTGAGGTTTTAAGTTTATTTATGTGATAAGTTACCAAAATTACAATTTTATCTAAATACAGTAATTTATGCAAACAAAAGATGAACATTTTGAAATATTACCACAGTGATATATAAAAGAAACGTTAACTATGTAGTTGGAGAATAATTGATATATTTTGAGTTGGATAATAGAAATCAAGTTATTTATATAATTAGATTTAAGACGAGAGTATAAGTATATGATTTAATAATTGGGTTTTGCGAATGAAATTTATAATTCCCAAACAATAAGAAAACGCAGAGGTTAACACTGCGAAATTTATATACTTATAAATTTTAATTCACATCCAAGCTTGCTAAATTATTTGGAATTGATTGGATTATATAAGTAATGAAATTTGGCCAATATTTAAAGTTGAAAGAAAATTTGGATTTTATGATTTATTTTAATTTATTTAATAAATATTAAAAATAGCCATTTTTGTCACGGACTCGGATTTCGACGAATCCAGTTTCATCGGATCCGTAACGGTGAATTATAATAATGTTTCAAGTTTCGTAGCGATCGGACTTGTCGTTTGATCGTACGGACTCGAAACGCCTTGAAATTTACGCATTTTGAAATCAATTTGAAATTTTTGTTTTTTAGCATAACTTCTTCATACGATCGAATTTGGTCGCGAAACTTTTTCCATCGCGTTCAGAATATTTTAAAACACCTATTTGGATATATAGTTTTAACAAATTCGACTCCGGAGGCATAGCGGGCTTTTTGGACCATGGTTTGTCACGTACGTTCGCGTATCCAGTCTAGCTACCCTACCTCTAGCCTATCTATAAATATACATCTATAAACCCTAGCTCCTTTCTTTTTCATTTGCTGTAAGTTCATTTCTTCACCCTTTGCTCTTCCCCAAATGTATACATCTCAGATCCAATTCCAGATCCATCCACAGTTCAAAATCAAAAGTCAAAACTCAAAAATTTCAGAAAATTCCAGAAAAAATATATGTTGAAGTATTCGATACGCGTAAATTACTGGTGAAATTCGTTTTTCAATTGGAGCTGTCGTACATCCAGAATAAATTCAAACAGCCCCAAAACCGTTCATCATCGTCGCGCAAAACTTTATCGGATCGAGATTCTGTTTCTGGGTTTTGTAGAGTGGACGATGGGGATCGCATCTATGTGGTTAGTTTGGCGTTTCGACGGTCAGATTTGCGGAAAAAATTCATTAGGGTTTCGGCCCTAGGCTATTAGCGGTGGCGGCCTGTAGATGGAGGCGGTCAGTGGGGAGAAAGAGCGTGCGTACGTGGCAAGTTTATGTTTCTAAATATGTGTCACTTTGTTTATATTTAATTTTGAATTCAATCATCATTTTTCGCCATAACTTTCTCATACGAAGTCGGATTCACACGAATTTTTTTTTGTTAGGATCGTAATTTAATTCCGGACTCGATGACGCTGGTTTGGACGAATTCTGAGACGGGCGAATTTTTGGGTTTAAATCGGGTTTGAATTCGATATAAATTCAAAAGGTGAGTGTTTTAACCCACTCACAACTACTAGAAGCTTTTATGTTTGTTAAATAAATTTTAGAAATGAATAGAAATTTATTTATGAGCTTTTGGCATGTTATTTCATTCATATCTGTTGAATTGCATTTTTTTGAATGTAACTGTTAATTTAATTGATTTATTGCGTGTAAATTGGCTGTTAGAAATTATTGTTTGCATATGAACTGCTAGTTAACAGTTATGTCAATTATCACTGAATATAAATCGTTAGATTAATAGTTGATAAATATAATTTGAAATAAAACTGCCAATTATTACCTGTTGTATATTACCAAACATATATTGTTGTTGATTGATATTGCTTGATGTTTGTGATTGGATGATGGATGTGTTATTGAATGGATGTTTTATTTGATATCATTAAACTGCAAGTTAGCATACATTTTACATTTCATTCGGGATTGTGGTTTGAAATGATAAAACCGCAAAGTTTTATTTTTTTAAATTGCGGATTGAAATGATAAATATCCGTATCACTTGACCATAGGATAGAAAATTTTATACAGGCACCGCGGTATATATATAACTATTTTTAATGTGATTTCTATGGTTTGGATGGAATACGGTTTATAAAAATCTTAAATTTTTATACTGAATAAATGTTTTCTTCCATATTTATATGCATATGAAGTTGAAATTTTGAAATAAAAAGGTGAATAAATTTCTTTATTAAAAATGGAAGAAAATTAAGAAAATGGAGTTTGATGATTTATATCCTATATTTAAATATTAAGTTGAAAATTTTAAAGATATGATATTTATAATTGGATTTTTCCCAAAATATTTTGAAATGAATATTCTAGTAAAAATTGAATTTGGAAATATATATATATATATTTTACTAGAAATTGAAGTCTTATTAATTATGGATTTTATGTGAATGGTCAAGATTAATTAATAGAATATTGATTTCGAAAGGATATAAAAATCCAACTTTAGTTGAAATATTAATGCTCAAAAATGGATATAAATATATATATAATTGAAATGGTTTTGGAACTTGAAGTAATATTTTGGATTTTGGTTTAACTTTAAAACAAGAAATATTTGGAAAGCCATGTAATTTATTCTTTATAAAACAACAGTAAAGTTAAACCTTTTTAATTCGCATACCGTTGAATATCCAAACCATTTAGTTTTGAAAATAATGGTTTTAAAATACTATGGATTTTCGAAGAATTATGTTGAAAGTTACAAACAAAATATTGGTTACATGGGATATTAAATAATAAAAAGTGACATAATTTTTGGAAAGGAAAATTTTATTTGGGAAACGATATCATTGATTTGGGCTTTTATAAAATAATATGAAAATAAATGGTTTGTGTTTTTAAAGAAGAAATGATATCGTAATATTATGGTTTGAAATGGATTATATTCTGGTTTTAAAGTATAAACTATTTTTAAATAATAACCGCGGTGTTATAATAACGATGGGTTGGCAAAGAGACCGGGATCGGATATGGACATACTCTCTGTCGATACCGAAAACCACTTTGACTAACCGTGTACGCGGTGGAGATTCCAGAATGAAGTAGGTGGTGGCGACGTTTTCCTGTAAGGTAAATACGTGGACCCAACTCCCGTGAGTTGGCATAAGGTGGCTAAAACAGGAGCGATTCTCAGGCCAATGAGGTCATTCCTCTGATCGGACGCTCCTCTTCGATATTATACTTTGACTTGGATTTGATTCAGTGGCCACTTCTATATTTTGATTTTGGGGAGTTAGTCCGAGGTGGGCGGTAACTGCGGCTACGCGTTTCCACCAGCCTGGATAGCAATTGGTATATCTACCCTGGCATTGCCTAGTTGTGCCGTGTCACCTACCATATCGAGCCTTTACTACGAGTTTCTATTTGTGTCGTACCTATGGAGTATCCTCTGGTAGCCTCCCGATCAGGAGGTATTACGGTACTGTATAGACTATTGGCATTTTACGTGTTAAGGTGGAAAATGTAAAGCCTTAACGCTATTTAAAAGTAAGTTTATTTTATAAATAGACACTATTATAATAGCGCAATATACTATATAGTAAATAGTTTAACGGATCCTTAGGAGATGTAAATCCCGAACATCTCTTGAGTTACTGTACTCATATTTATTTCTGTTTATTTAACTCACATAAGATATTCTAGTCTGACTCGAGTGTTTTTGTCTTTTCAAATTCGCTCGGGTCAGTCCGAGCATTTCAGGATAGCAGATTTAGCTTGGAGGACGAAGACGAAGATTCAGCATTATTTTATATATAGTATTGCACCACACACTCTTTATATTCCGCTGCATTGTTGTATTGGTATGTGTAACTCTGATGTTCATTGTATAAGTGAAATAACTGTTTTGTAAACTGTTTGAACTGTATATTTATTATTATATTTTATCCTTCCGCTGTGAGATTCTATTTTGTTTATTCCTTCTCTGTTTTTCTGATCTACCCCATAACACTCCGTCCTTGCGTATGCTTTGAATTGGCACGAGTGTCGTTTTAAAGTGTGCGAAAAGGCGGGATGTTACAGTTGGTATCAGAGCTTTGGTTTAACGATAAACCTTGGCTTTGTGGGGGTTGACTCTTTGTTAATAGGGTAGTAATATCCTATGGGAGTCGCTGAGTGTATATATATGAGAGAGCGTATTTGTTAGTATTAATAAAAGATTTTTATATTGTGTTAATCTGTTCCGCTCTGTATTTATTAATTCTGGTTGATGCATGGGACGCTATGCCATCAATAGGGATTTCTAAACACTTAATAGGACAGACCGACATAATATCCGTTTTAATATAGGTAAATGAAATAATTTTGCCTATTATATTTTCTATATATAAAAATAGTTTTATAAAGATATATATATATATATATATATTTGGTTGCTATAGATTGGGTGTTAGAAAATAAAAATATCTATAATAACTGAAGCTAAGTTGAAATTATGATAAATCAAATTGGAGATTTTAGAACTTAAGTCGGGATTTTCCAAACATGTTTTCAAAGAATTTATGAAAAATAATGGTTCGGTTTATAAGTATTTTCTTATATAAATATTTCGTATAAATTGGAAGAATTGTTTTAAAGAAGATTTTGGAAAAGAATTAAATTCTGTACTTTCCTCTCTGTCGCTGGAAAATAAATTCGGTGATGACGGCCGCATCATCGACTTTCATTTTCGAGTTTCGAAGGGGAAAGACCACTGTAGTAAATTCTACTGTAGATTTATTTCGAAATTTTCTAAAAATTTTCTTTTATTGTTCTAAATTAGAGATATAAAAGTTGCAAGAAATTAATTATCTATTATTTTGAAATAAATTGAAATTTAACCCGGTATTTAATTCTAAATTTTTCCGTTAATTAATTGTTTAAAATTTGTTAGTGAAATAAAAGTTAAGTAATAAATGAATTGAAACCTCTAATTGAAATAAGAGAATAATTGCAAAGCTATAAAGAGGAATTTGCATACATATGAGACAAAGAGTAATATGGATAAACATTAAATTTAATTAAAAGAATGGAGATTAAACTTGTATAAGTTCAATTGCAATTTCCTTAACATAAATAACTTACCCAAATATAAAAGTTGAAGTGTTAAATGAGAAACTGGAATTGAATATTTTACAAGTAGGAATTTAGGAAAAATGAAGTATTCAATAAATTACTGTTATAATAAGAATTTAATGGTATAAACTTAGGTTATAATTGAAATTTTACTGAAAAAGGGTTAAGAATTATTAATAGATGATATGAACCTAAGTATATAAAATGAAATTCAAAATAAGAATTGATTGTATGATTATTGACTTAAGTATGTTTTAATCTTCCCTATTCTAATATAATGGAAAGTAGGAAAAATTGAAATGACTGCAATTAATAGTTAATGAATAAATAAAAACTTCCACTTATAAGAATGAATGTTAGCAGATTTAGAATTTAAGGGAAATCTTACAAGTGAAGAGTAAGGAAATGAAGATATTCAAAATATTTGTTGTTATTAATGAGAATTTATTTTATAAACTTAAGTAATAAAAAGGAAATACAAATATAATGAATTTTGTGATAGTTGGAAAATAAAACTTGTAAGAAACAAAGAAATTCCTCCATAAATGAAGGAAAGAAAATCAAACCACTGAATTATGAAATAAATGTAAATAAACTATTTTGGTGTTGGTTTGGATTGTTTGGTTGATGTATGTTTGTTGGGTAAGGAATTTTGGAGTTGTTGGAGGAACAATAATCTATCTCTATTCCATCTAAGACTGTTGAGTAACGGATGCACTTGATAGTTATTTCTCACTCCGTAAAATTTCAGAATTTGAACCCGAACAACTAATGGTTGTTGATTGAATGATTGTTGTTTGTGGTGTGTGCTGTTTGTTAAAATGTATGGTTGTTGCATTTGATTAGATATGAATGATTGAATCTACCCAAACATTTCACTGTAATATAGATATTTAACTTTTGGATTATATAAGTGAATACAGGGGTTGGAAGCAACTGCTACTGCTTTTGGTTCCAAAATAATAAGCGTATTGCCCGACAAATAGGTACGTTTTCGGATTACGATTAAAGCGCTATTTATATATTTTCCCGTGTGGGATATTTTATTTTGGATATATATGTAATATATTTGTATATTTGGATATTATATTTTCTCCAGAGTCCCTCCGTACAAAGGAGACTCTGCCAAAAAATTTCGTAAATTTTGGACTTAGAATTTTGTTAAAGATATTTTTCCAACTTTAATAATTCAAGTATTAAAAGACATAATGATTATAAAACAAGTGTATTTCATTAAAGGAAATTAATTTAGTAAATTATTGTTATAAGTTAATATTTGAAATTAGATATACTGTTTTATTCTTCCTTCTCCCTTCCTTTTCCTTTTCGGGGACGAAAAGTTTTGAGTGGGGAAGAGTGTAACGACCCGTAAAATTCGACCATTTAAAATTGTTTGTTTAATAGGATTTTTGTAATTTATTTTAGTTGAAAGAATAAAGGTGGTAGATAAATATTAAAATGAAGGCTAGAATAAATTATATAGAAGTGACTTAGAAACCTATTTAAAGACATTTGAATAAAATTCAAATGAATTAAGTAGAGAAAGAAAGAAAAATTCTTACCTGGACATAAAATTTAATATGGGAATATTAAACCAATTTAATGCAATAAAAGATTGTGAACGATAAATTGAATAGATTAAGAAACCCTGTTATTGCAAGTCAATAAATTTGTAAACCCTAATGAACATCTCAAAATTATAAATTTATTGAAATTTAAGACATAGCATAAGCATAGAACTATAGGTATGATGACAAACTTTTATAAATTGTCTAAGTAAGGGTCAGCAAATTTATTTGGAAATCAAACTCAATTAAGGGTAAGTAATTATGATGATTGATGGCATAAACGTTACTAATTTTTATTATAGTAACGGAAGTGCAGATGGAAGGCAACTGTAGAAATTTAAGTACGTATTAACAATTGAAAGGGACTGTCGATTGAATGGAGTACTTTAGGTTGTCTTACTAAATTTAGAATTTAACATAAGACAAATAGAAATAAATCAATAAACGTATAGATTTTAAGTTTATTATGATGAATTATTTTAGTGATATGACTTAGAATAAATGAAATAATTTGGGTTAATTGGTATTTAATGGAATTAAAGGTTGCAATATTCATAGGTAAGGATTTAGATGAAATAGATTGATGTATGAAAAATTTAATTGGATAAATGGCAATTAATTCCTTTAATTTGTGCAATTAATGTATGTTTAATTGATAACGATAAAAAGTTGATTTTTTTTGTGTAACCAACGTAAAATATTATCATAGCATGATACTTGGTTTGAAAAGAAGGGTGGAATTGGGAATTTAATAAGTGAATTTATTTCAATCAGTGCAATAAAAGGATACGCAAATAAATGGTAAGATGAAATGGTAAATTATTGATGTAATGGAAGATATAACAATGTCAATTATGCATATAAGGTAATAAGGTAATGAAACCGAGGTAAATTAATTAATTGAGACTTTAAGTAAAATTAACGTGTGGAATTGACCAAGGTTCAATAAAATGAGAATTTGATTGGTTATATTTATTGTTTGAGAAAGGTAAATGTGTATTTGGGGAATAAATTTAGTCAGACTTAAATATTGAATTTAATTAATTAATATATATGATAAATGATGATTAAATAAAAACCCAATACTCTATATATATGTATAATATTTGAGTGAAAATAATAATACACTTATAAATGTGGAATTAAGAGTTTACAACAACTATTTTGAGTAAAGAAATTGTTCATTCAAGTAAATTTGAAACATCGCAATAGGTGTAGATTAAGTGTTGCGTTAAATAAATTATAAAGGAATAAATTTATAGAAACGTAGGAACGGAAGAATGAACATTATAGTAACGTAAAACGTATTGTAGGATAATAATTAAGTATAGGCTTGTAAATTAGATGCATGACAATAAATTTTGTACGTAAATCTTTCTATTAGTTGATAAGTCTTATTTTGATCAATTTAAAGGAATACACTAAATTTTGTAGTTAGTACGGAATATTGATGAGTGAATGAATAAGATGAAACAAAGGTGGAATGTATTAGTTGAGGTTTTAAGTTTATTTATGTGATAAGTTACCAAAATTACAATTTTATCTAAATACAGTAATTTATGCAAACAAAAGATGAACATTTTGAAATATTACCACAGTGATATATAAAAGAAACGTTAACTATGTAGTTGGAGAATAATTGATATATTTTGAGTTGGATAATAGAAATCAAGTTATTTATATAATTAGATTTAAGATGAGAGTATAAGTATATGATTTAATAATTGGGTTTTGCGAATGAAATTTATAATTCCCAAATAATAAGAAAACGCAGAGGTTAACACTGCGAAATTTATATACTTATAAATTTTAATTCACATCCAAGCTTGCTAAATTATTTGGAATTGATTGGATTATATAAGTAATGAAATTTGGCCAATATTTAAAGTTGAAAGAAAATTTGGATTTTATGATTTATTTTAATTTATTTAATAAATATTAAAAATAGCCATTTTTGTCACGGACTCGGATTTCGACGAAACCAGTTTCATCGGATCCGTAACGGTGAATTATAATAATGTTTCAAGTTTCATAGCGATCGGACTTGTCGTTTGATCGTACGGACTCGAAACGCCTTGAAATTTACGCATTTTGAAATCAATTTGAAAATTTTGTTTTTTAGCATAACTTCTTCATACGATCGAATTTGGTCGCGAAACTTTTTCCATCGCGTTCAGAATATTTTAAAACACTTATTTGGATATATAGTTTTAACAAATTCGACTCCGGAGGCATAGCGGGCTTTTTGGACCATGGTTTGTCACGTACGTTCGCGTATCCAGTCTAGCTACCCTACCTCTAGCCTATCTATAAATATACATCTATAAACCCTAGCTCCTTTCTTTTTCATTTGCTGTAAGTTCATTTCTTCACTCTTTTCTCTTCCCCAAATGTATACATCTCAGATCCAATTCCAGATCCATCCACAGTTCAAAATCAAAAGTCAAAACTCAAAAATTTCAGAAAATTCCAGAAAAAATTATGTTGAAGTATTCGATACGCGTAAATTACTGATGAAATTCGTTTTTCAATTGGAGCTGTCGTACATCCAGAATAAATTCAAACAGCCCCAAAACCGTTCATCATCGTCGCGCAAAACTTTATCGGATCGAGATTCTGTTTCTGGGTTTTGTAGAGTGGACGATGGGGATCGCATCTATGTGGTTAGTTTGGCGTTTCGACGGTCAGATTTGCGGCAAAAATTCATTAGGGTTTCGGCCCTAGGCTATTAGCGGCGGCGGCCTGTAGATGGAGGCGGTCAGTGGGGAGAAAGAGCGTGCGTACGTGGCAAGTTTATGTTTCTAAATATGTGTCACTTTGTTTATATTTAATTTTGAATTCAATCATCATTTTTCGCCATAACTTTCTCATACGAAGTCGGATTCACATGAATTTTTTTTTGTTAGGATCGTAATTTAATTCCGGACTCGATGACGCTGGTTTGGACGAATTCTGAGACGGGCGAATTTTTGGGTTTAAATCGGGTTTGAATTCGATTTAAATTCAAAAGGTGAGTGTTTTAACCCACTCACAACTACTAGAAGCTTTTATGTTTGTTAAATAAATTTTAGAAATGAATAGAAATTTATTTATGAGCTTTTGGCATGTTATTTCATTCATATCTGTTGAATTGCATTTTTTTGAATGTAACTGTTAATTTAATTGATTTATTGCGTGTAAATTGGCTGTTAGAAATTATTGTTTGCATATGAACTGCTAGTTAACAGTTATGTCAATTATCACTGAATATAAATCGTTAGATTAATAGTTGATAAATATAATTTGAAATAAAACTGCCAATTATTACCTGTTGTATATTACCAAACATATATTGTTGTTGATTGATATTGCTTGATGTTTGTGATTGGATGATGGATGTGTTATTGAATGGATGTTTTATTTGATATCATTAAACTGCAAGTTAGCATACATTTTACATTTCATTCGGGATTGTGGTTTGAAATGATAAAACCGCAAAGTTTTATTTTTTTAAATTGCGGATTGAAATGATAAATATCCGTATCACTTGACCATAGGATAGAAAATTTTATACAGGCACCGCGGTATATATATAACTATTTTTAATGTGATTTCTATGGTTTGGATGGAATACGGTTTATAAAAATCTTAAATTTTTATACTGAATAAATGTTTTCTTCCATATTTATATGCATATGAAGTTGAAATTTTGAAATAAAAAGGTGAATAAATTTCTTTATTAAAAATGGAAGAAAATTAAGAAAATGGAGTTTGATGATTTATATCCTATATTTAAATATTAAGTTGAAAATTTTAAAGATATGATATTTATAATTGGATTTTTCCCAAAATATTTTGAAATGAATATTCTAGTAAAAATTGAATTTGGAAATATATATATATATATATTACTAGAAATTGAAGTCTTATTAATTATGGATTTTATGTGAATGGTCAAGATTAATTAATAGAATATTGATTTCGAAAGGATAAAAAAATCCAACTTTAGTTGAAATATTAATGCTCAAAAATGGATATAAATATATATAAAATTGAAATGGTTTTGGAACTTGAAGTAATATTTTGGATTTTGGTTTAACTTTAAAACAAGAAATATTTGGAAAGCCATGTAATTTATTCTTTATAAAACAACAGTAAAGTTAAACCTTTTTAATTCGCATACCGTTGAATATCCAAACCATTTAGTTTTGAAAATAATGGTTTTAAAATACTATGGATTTTCGAAGAATTATGTTGAAAGTTACAAACAAAATATTGGTTACATGGGATATTAAATAATAAAAAGTGACATAATTTTTGGAAAGGAAAATTTTATTTGGGAAACGATATCATTGATTTGGGCTTTTATAAAATAATATGAAAATAAATGGTTTGTGTTTTTAAAGAAGAAATGATATCGTAATATTATGGTTTGAAATGGATTATATTCTGGTTTTAAAGTATAAACTATTTTTAAATAATAACCGCGGTGTTATAATAACGATGGGTTGGCAAAGAGACCGGGATCGGATATGGACATACTCTCTGTCGATACCGAAAACCACTTTGACTAACCGTGTACGCGGTGGAGATTCCAGAATGAAGTAGGTGGTGGCGACGTTTTCCTGTAAGGTAAATACGTGGACCCAACTCCCGTGAGTTGGCATAAGGTGGCTAAAACAGGAGCGATTCTCAGGCCAATGAGGTCATTCCTCTGATCGGACGCTCCTCTTCGATATTATACTTTGACTTGGATTTGATTCAGTGGCCACTTCTATATTTTGATTTTGGGGAGTTAGTCCGAGGTGGGCGGTAACTGCGGCTACGCGTTTCCACCAGCCTGGATAGCAATTGGTATATCTACCCTGGCATTGCCTAGTTGTGCCGTGTCACCTACCATATCGAGCCTTTACTACGAGTTTCTATTTGTGTCGTACCTATGGAGTATCCTCTGGTAGCCTCCCGATCAGGAGGTATTACGGTACTGTATAGACTATTGGCATTTTACGTGTTAAGGTGGAAAATGTAAAGCCTTAACGCTATTTAAAAGTAAGTTTATTTTATAAATAGACACTATTATAATAGCGCAATATACTATATAGTAAATAGTATAACGGATCCTTAGGAGATGTAAATCCCGAACATCTCTTGAGTTACTGTACTCATATTTATTTCTGTTTATTTAACTCACATAAGATATTCTAGTCTGACTCGAGTGTTTTTGTCTTTTCAAATTCGCTCGGGTCAGTCCGAGCATTTCAGGATAGCAGATTTAGCTTGGAGGACGAAGATGAAGATTCAGCATTATTTTATATATAGTATTGCACCACACACTCTTTATATTCCGCTGCATTGTTGTATTGGTATGTGTAACTCTGATGTTCATTGTATAAGTGAAATAACTGTTTTGTAAACTGTTTGAACTGTATATTTATTATTATATTTTATCCTTCCGCTGTGAGATTCTATTTTGTTTATTCCTTCTCTGTTTTTCTGATCTACCCCATAACACTCCGTCCTTGCGTATGCTTTGAATTGGCACGAGTGTCGTTTTAAAGTGTGCGAAAAGGCGGGATGTTACAATAGGACAATTCAAGAGTGCGAGAACTATGCTTTCAGACAGTACATTACCAAAGAATTTTTGGGCAGAAGCAGTTGCTACCGCCTGTTATATTTTAAATAGAATTTTAATTAGACCTCTAACTAATAAGACTTCTTATGAACTTCTTCACTCAAAGAAACCTAAAGTATCTAATTTTAGAATTTTGGGAAGTAAATGTTTGATTTTAAATACTAAAGATAACTTAGATAAATTTGATCTTAAATCCGACGAAGGTATCTTTACCGGATATTCTAATCGAAGTAAAGCGTATAGAGTATTTAATTTAAGAACTAACACCATCGAAGAAACAATGCATGTGTCATTCGATGAAAATTTCAAAAATTTTGAAGATACAAATGATGAAGATGATTTAATTACTCAAAATCAAGAGTCAACTGAAACTAATAATGAAATTAATCATCCTAATAAAAGGACTAAACTTTTAAAAGATCATCCTATAGAAAATATACTAGGAGATATGCAATCTACTGTTAAAACTAGAAATCAACTAAGTCAAATGAGTAATGCAGCTTTTATATCAACTATTGAACCTAAAAATCCAAAAGAAGCATCAACTGCTGATTCATGGATTTTGGCTACGCAAGAAGAACTAAATCAATTTACTAGAAACGATGTTTGGGAACTTGTTCCTAGACCTTAAAATAAAACAATAATTGGAACTAAACGGATTTTAAGAAATAAAATGAATGAACTAGGAGAGGTAGTTAGAAATAAAGCCAGATTAGTAGCTCAAGGTTTTTGTCAAAAAGAAGGAATAGATTTTGATGAAACATTTACTCCCGTAGCAAGATTAGAAGCCATTAGGATTCTACTTGCTTTCGCAAATCATAATAATTTCAAACTATATCAAATGGATGTTAGAAGTGCCTTGTTAAATGGGTTTGTAAAAGTGGAAGTATATGTTGAACAAACATCACTTTTTGAAAATGAAAAATTACCTAATCATGTTTACAAACTTAAGAAAGCTTTATATGGTCTAAAACAAGCTCCTAAAGCCTGGTATGATAGACTAAGATCTTACTTATTACAATAAAATTTTGAAATTGGTAAAGTAGATATACTCCTTTTATTAAAAGAAATAAAAATGATATTCAACTAGTACAAGTATACGTAGATGATATCATTTTTGGATCAACAATTTTGAAATGAATAAAGAATTTTCTGAAATAATGACAAAAGAGTTTGAGATGAGTCATATGGGTGAATTAAATTTCTTTTTAGGATTACAAATCAAACAATTAGAAAATGGTATCTTTATTAGTCAAGAAAAATTTGCTAAAGACCTAATTAATAAATTTGGCTTGACTACTGCGAGTGGAAAACCCACTCCCGTGGAAACCAGTGAGCACCTTAGTAAAAAAGATCTCTCGAAAGATGTAGATCAAAAATTATATAGACGAATGATTAGATCACTACTCTATATTACTGCTAGTAGACGTGATATCATGCATAGTGTTCGTCTCTGTGCAAGATATCAATCTCAAACTAAGGAGACTCGCCTAAAAGCCGTAAAACGCATCATAGGATATGTTAAACACACCTCTGATTATGGCTTATTTTACCCTAAAAATGATTCTTTTGATTTAATATCTTACTGTGATGCTGATTATGCTGGTTGTAAATCAGACCAAAAAAGTACAAGCGGAACTTGTCACTTTTTGGGGCATTCTCTGATTTCCTGGTTTAGTAAAAAGTAAAACATAGTTTCTTTATCAATAACTGAAGCAGAGTATATTTCTGCTGCTTTGGCTTGTTCTCAAGTAATATATATGCAACAAACCTTAAAAGATTATGGTTTAAATTTCTCAAAATAACCAATTTATTGTGATAATACTAGCGCGATAAATTTATCCAAAAATACTACTCAACATGCTCGAACTAAACATATTGATATAAGACATCATTTTCTCAGAGATAATATAAATAAGGAAGTAATTACTCTTGATTATATCAATTCTAAGAATCAAATTGCTAATATCTTAACAAAACATTTAAATGAATCTATATTTACTAAATTAAGAAGAGAATTAGGTATTTGCTCAATAACTGAAATATGAAATATAAATAACAAGTATAATTAAAAATTAATTCAAAATAAATTAAATAGGCAAAAATTCAAGAACCATGTCGACATACCCCTCTACCCTATGTCGACATACAACGTTTTTAAATTTTTGAAAATTTTCCCACCAAAATTCAAATAATTGGTCATATATTCTTCTTATTTTTGAAATTTTGATCATTCTCTCTGATCTCTCTCTATTCTAGCTTGTGAAATTAATTAAATTATGTCCTCTTCTTCCAAATCAAACATAAAATCAACCTTTTTGTTCCCCTCTCCTACTTCTAGTCCGTTTCAACGTACTACTCTCACTCATGTGACTAAAATGGAGGATTCTCTAAAGGATGCACTTCAGTTAATGACTGAAATCCAAGTAATGCAATTTCGAATGGCCAAGGAACAAGAGAGGCAAGGAAAAATCCTTAGGAATTTGCAAAAATTTATAATGGACAATCATGCTAACCCAATCTTGATTGATGAAGACTCTTCAGGAGATCAAGAACAAGAGGCCAGCGAAGAAGAAAAAGAAGAAGAAGAAGAAGAAGAACCCATGGAAGAAACGCATGCGGAAGATTACGACAAGGTCGTTTGCGTTGGTGAAGTGTGTTTTGACAAAAATGGGAATTTTGTCGAACAATGTGGAAATTTCAGTTTCCACTATCCAAACTGTTCGATTCATAAATCTCCTATGTTCAAAAACATACATTAGTTTCTTCTCTTTCTTTACTATTGTTGTATGTTCCTTCTTACGTTTCCCATAAAAATCTAAATATAACTATATGATTAATAAATAAATTGTATTCTTATATGTGTTCTTCATTATTAATAAATATAACTATATGGTTATTATATACTTAGAATAGCTAGTAGTTTAGGATTAGGTTTATTATTAGATCTAAGTGTTGATTATTTATGATAACACGATCATTATAATCACATGTCGTAGAGTATTAGATTTAGGGGGAGTTCTATAGTTTGGTGGTATATAGTTTAGAGTTAGTTTTTTTTTGTCGATGACAAAGGAAGAGAAGTATAAAATAGTGTAGTTAGGCATAGATTAAGGGGGAGTTATTAGAATAGAATAATATTTTATAAACAAAGGTTGTCAACATCAAAAATGGGGAGATTGTTAGTCCGTGAGATGATGGTTTTGATGACAACAACCTTAGAATAGATTATAAAATATAAATACTAACAGTATAAGTTTAGATATATATGTATATGCAGGATTTAACCATGCAGGTACCAAGAATGAAGACTGTACAGTATAAAGATTCAAGATATCAAGATTGAAGACTCATGAGTATCAAGATTATCAAGAGTTCAAGAGTTCAAGTAATTTATTTTTTAATTATAAATTTTGTTAAAACTCCTAGAAAAGACCCGGCGTCTTAAAATCCAATTTATTCGTGGAATGGAATCCACTTCGAGCCTGTTAAAGGGATGAAACCATAAGTAGGATGGAATCTACGAAAAATCTAGTGGAACATTGTTTTGTATCCGCTAACTTTTTATTCAAAATGATTTTTCAAAATTAAATCTTGTTTTCAAAATGATTTCAAAATCTTCCTTTTAAAAGAATCAACAACATCTATCCTGATTTCAAATACTTTTAGCCTTAAAATAATCTTGAATTTCAAAATCAAATTATCTTTGTTTTAAACTATCTTTTAAAATAAAAGTATATTTAATTTTTTAATATTTATATATTTTGATTTAAATATAAAATTATAGTAAAATTTTATATATACCAAAATATTATTCTATATATTTATTTATGTATTTCAACTATATTTAAGTATATTTATAAAAGTTTAAAATAGTTTTAAAATAAGATAAAAGTTATTTTCGAAGAAAAATAAAACATCAAAAATTCCTTTGGGATGTCGATAGCCCAAGTACCCCATGTCGACATAGTGTCAGTTGAGTTCAAAATTTAAATTTCAAAAGAAGTGTTTATTCGTCATAACTCTTCACGAATGGACATGGCTGTTGTTCCTCTGTAAATAGGGGTTGGTTTCAACAAATTTCAATATAGATTTTCTGGTTTTTCACTACTCTTCTTGTTCCGCATTTCTATATACATATTCTTAACATTACTCTGCCGAAATCAACATTGAATCTAACTAGATTATCTCTGGTTTGATAAACTATCACTATCTCAACAAGATCCTCAGTGCTATTCAGAGTTATAGGCTTTTTGTAATCAACTTAGCGAGAAAAGATGTGATTGTAGCCTTGGAAATCAATCAACCTAGATAAGGTGTGATTGTAGCCTTGGGAAATCAATTGGGTGAACTTGTTGCACAGAAAATCAAGTATCTCTACCCAGAGGATTGTGATTCTGGAGGGTGTACCTCGTTGCCTTGAAATCGAAGATGTAATTGTAAAGATTTTTTTTGAAAGGAAATCTGTACTAGAGTGCGGGACTGGATGCAGGGTAATTCCGAACCAGTATAAAATCCGGTATGTTCTTTCCTTTACTGCTTTTACCTTTTATTTGCATCTATGTTTGATTCTTTGATCATATCTGTGTCTGAATATTTCATACATTTGTATTTAAATTAAAAAAAAATCAAAAAGATTTAACAATTCTCTAAAACAATATTCACCCCCCTTCTAGTGTTAATCCTAGCCTTAAGATCTGTAATCCGCATTTCTCCAAAAATCATGTTATACAACCAATCTGTCTACGCAATCATCTACTTAGCCAAAAATGTTTTATGATTATGTATGCAACATACTATTGGTGAGCTTAACCTTAGCGTGAATGCAAAATTGTGATTTATAGGCATGTATCTAGGCATCCTAAATATGCATACAATTCTATACGAGTACAAAAATAATAGAAAAAAGCATGGCAACCATCCCCTACCATCTAATCTAGCAACCATGATACAACCAAAACCCATACAACATTAAATTTGAAGAGAAAAAATTTTCCAAAGAAAATTCAAGATAAGAAGCGTTCATCTTCTTTTCCGTTTTCCATGTGCTTTCCATTGGATTATCTCCCTATTGCACTTAGACTAGCCTAATTTTTTTGTTACAAAGCTCCCTAACTTTGTATTCCACTATACGTGCGGTAGCATGTGGTACTATCGACTCCTCCTCTATATCTGCTTACTGTTCAAGCTCTCAATAGTGCCTACGTCGTGCAGACATTTCCTCAAATGCGATAATGGAAAACATCACAGACTCTCGCGAACTTAGCCAGAAGCTCTACTCCATACATAAGTTTTCCTACCCTCTCCAAAATTGGGAAAGGCCTATCAAATATGGACGTCAACTTTCTCGATATTCAAAGCTTCATAACCTTCCTAAGGGGGAAAATCTTAACAAACACCATCTCTCCAACTGAAAACTCCAACTCTTTCCTTCGCATGTCGGCATAGGGCTTCTATTGGTCTTGGGCTAAGATTATGGGAAACATGTATTTAAGGGATTATGATCAGTAAATAGCTAAAACCTTTCTCCCAAAATACAATTCCTTCACACTTTCAAGGCGAATACGATAGCCGCTAATTCTAAATCATGAGTGGGATACCTCTTCTCATGGTCCTTCAACTGTTTACTTACATAGGCTATCACTTTGCCTTCTTGCATAAGAACAGCTCCTAACCTCATACTGCATGCATTGACATAAATAGTGAAAGGCTTTGACCCATCTAGAATAGTCAATACTGATGCATTTGTGAACAGCTCCTTTAGCTTCTCAAAGGCTTTTGTGTGTTTCTCTTCCCATAGAAAGACTAAGTTTTTCTTAGTTAGTCGAGTCAACGGTACTGCTATCTTTATGAAGTCTTTGATGAACTTTCTATTGTAACTAGCCAAAGTAGGAAAACTCCTAACTTCAATTATGTTCCTCATAATCTTCCAGTCTTGAATAGCTGCTATATTTGCAGGGTCAACAGCTAACCCTTTATTTGGTGATAATGTGACTGATAAATCTTACCCCTTCCTTTAAAAATGACATTTTGAGAACTTTGGCTTTTAGCTAGTGTTCTCTTAAGGTCTCAGGTACATCCCTTAAGTGATCTTCATGCTCACCTTTAATTTTAGAGAATACTAGAATAATCTTCAAACACTATGAAGAACTTATATAGTTGTTTTCTATAGATCCTATTCGTCAAGTTTATAAAATATGCAGAGGAGCTTATCTTCCCAAAAGGCATTACTTTCCATTCATATAGTCCATTAGGATTGTGAAAAGTTGTCTTCTCCTTGCTACCTTTAGCTACCCTTAATTGATGGATCTGGTGGCCAAGTCTAGTTGGGAAAATACTTTGGCCCGAACAAGATAATTATGTTGAGTCACAGGTTCTATGAAGTTTTTGATTTCTGACAAAGAAATAAAGGCGATCGACAAAACACAGACATCATGGCTATAAAGAGGCACAAAAGAGCTACATATGTTACTCTAGATTATAGGTTGATTATTTGATATTGTAATAGTGGTAAACTTGTTAAAATCTATCCTCAAATAATCTTGCACCTCAATATAATCGATATATATACGTTTGATAGCATTGCACATTCATTGAGAAAATTAACAGGGACCGGTCGACCGGTATGAATTCAGGCGGTCGACCGTTTCTGTGTAAAATGCACAATGAACGTGCACACATGCACATAACGACTATATATTGGAAATTCTGTCTACTGGTCAATTTTTGACCTGTCGACCGTTTTTAAACAGAGAGCAACCTTTTCCAAAAGACACTTCTTTCTCCAATGGTTGCAACTCTTACCTTTCATCAATGATCATATCTATTAATGGCTACTGTTCACAAAGAGTTACAACCATTTTTCTCTATATAAACTCATCTAAATCATTGATTCTAGATACATGAAAATATATTTTTTTTACTCTAATTTTTGATCTTACTTTCTAAATACTCCTGCATTCTAAAAGCTCTCAATTATTTTAATTGCTTATTGAATCATTGAAATTATTTCATATCTTTTGATTCAATAAGTAATATACTTCCCTTAATCTTCACAAAACATCATTCACATATTTTGAGGATAAGATTATAGGAAGTTTGTACTACAAGTGACAAAACTGTGTTAGCAAGAACACATACCGTCAACAAACAATTATATTCATCGTTGTTGAAGTCCTCGGTGTTGTAAGAGGCAAGTATTGAAGTCCTCGGTGTTGTAAGAGGCAAGTGTTGAAGCCCTCGGTGTTGTAAGAGGCAAGTGTTGAAGTCCTCAGTGTATTAGAGGCGTGAAATCCCGTTCGTTTGCTCGGGTGTTGTAAACCTGTGTCCTCCGGGTGAAGCGAGGTAGTTAATAGTGAAAATCCAGATAGAAGTCTAGGACTGGACGTAGGACGGTGCTCCGAACCAGTATAAAAATCTTTGGTGTGATTTTTCTATTTTTATTTACTTTGCTACTATCATCTATTTCTGCATTTTTATTATATTCCATATTACACGATCCGTGTGTACTATATTAGTACGTGCACTTGTACACAGCCTTTTTCATTTGGTATCAGAGCACGGCCATCATATAACCGTAACACAGTTATTTGATATATTCTTGTAATATGGCAAATAACGCAAGTACTAGCACTCAAAACACCACTTACATGGAAGGTCAATCGACACAAAGACCTCCATTTTTCAATGGTCTTAACTATAGTTATTGGGCAACACGTATGTCATTCTTTATGCAATCAAATAGTTATGATGCTTGGAATGCAACTTAAAAAGAAATAGTGAATCCAACAACTGATTATTCAGACTGGACTGCGGCTGAGAAAACGGCAGCAGCCGTAAATGCAAGAGCAATAAATATGTTATTTTGTGCATTGGACCAAAATGCATATAACCGTGTTAGTATCTGCACTACTGCATATCAAATTTGGCAAACGCTAAAAATCACTCATGAAGGTACTAACAAGGTTAAACAAGCCAAAATAGCCATGCTGAAAAGTCAATTTCAAAATTTCAAAATGAAACCAAATGAGACAATCAATGATATGTATTCACGGTTTCAAACTATCCACCATGCAGTTATTGGCTTAGGACAAAAGTATTCTAATTTTGATGTTGTTTCAACAGTCCTACATTCTCTGACTAGTGAATGGGAAGGAAAAGTATTAGCAATTGAAGAAGCTAATGACCTTTCCGTCATGAAGCCAGATGAATTGATAGGAAATCTAATGTCCTATGAAGCTAACTTGCAGACTTGAAAGGAACAAAAAGAAGAAAAGAAGAACGTGTCATTCCATGCTGAAAAAGACGAAAATGAATCAGAATCTGAAGACGAAGATCTAGCATTCATAGCAAAAGGTTTCAAAAAATTCCTAAAACAGCGAAAAGCCAGTCGTTATAACAGAAAGAAATCTGGATCAAATAACTCAACATTCTCATCCTCTATAGAATGCTTCAACTGTCACAAAAAGGGGCACATGCAGAAGGATTGTCCAGAACAAAAGAAGAAGTCAGAAAATGACAAATTCAAATATAAGAAGGACAAGTCAAAGAAACGAGCCTTATCAGTAACATGGGATGATTCAGACTCATCTTCATCAGAAAATGAAAGTGATTCGGAGAATGAACAAGCTAATGTATGTTCCATGGCAACAGAAGATGAGGTACAAATTCCTACACTTGATGAATTACTTGATATTAATGCTGAATTGATAGTCAAATATAAAGACAGAAAACGTCAATTAAAAGTAGTCAAAGAAGATTTAGGTAGAGCAGAGTTTGAACGAGATATGTTAAAAGATGAGAAGAAAATATTAGAAAAAGAACTTGAAAAAATTCGAGAATCATCATCTAATGTTGACTTTCAACTATCTCTTTTGAGTCAAGAAATAGAAGCTCAAAAATAGAAAAATAATGCTCTCACTACTGAAAATCATGAGCTTAAGGCCAAAGTCAAAATTCTAGACCTAGAAAAAACTAGTTACAAACAAAGTTTGATGACATTACTCAAAATGTTTCTAACTTTAACAAAGGTCGAGAAAATTTGACAAAAATCATTGAAAGTTCACAATCTATTTCGGATAAACAAGGTTTGGGATATAAGAAACAAGAAACCAAGAAACATCTTGGAAATAAAAAAGTACAAAAAACTAAAGCTAAGAAAAATCTTAGTTTATTATACTCCAAACCAAAACCGCTTGTGAAATTTCAAAAGAAAAATATCAAGACTATCAAAATATGGGTTCCTAAAACAAATAACAATTTGATTAGGAACAAATATATTCAGAATTTCATGAATACTATGCATCATAATACTAATTATGTATATAAAGGGGATACCAGACCCGTATGGGTTTGGACTCCTAAGACCTAACTCTTAGGACCCCATAAAAAGTGGGTACCATGGACTTAATTTTATTTTTTGCAGGTCCCACTTAAGAGAAGAGGAAAGTGGATATTGGACATTGGTTGCTCGAAGCACATGACTGGAGACAAGAGCTTATTAGCAAATATTACATACTCAGATGGTGGCTCCGTCACTTTTGGAGATAATTCAAAAGGCTATATCATCGGCAAAGGCGATGTGAGCAATTGCGGTACATCTAACTTACCTCTTATTACTAATGTCATGCTAGTTAGAAATTTAAAACACAATTTACTTAGTATTAGTCAGTTATGTGACAAGGGTTTTATAATTTCCTTTTCGAATAATAAGTGTAGTATTTTAGATAAAGACCATAATTTAGTTTTCGAAGGTTATAGAGACAGAAATATATATATTCTGAATATGAATATTAATCATAATTCAGATATGTGTCTTGTGGCTAATGATAATGACCCATGGCTATGGCACAAACGCTTCTGTCATATAAACTTCAAAACTATTAACAAACTAGCCAAAAACAATCTAGTTAGAGGACTACCCAAAATGAGTTTTAAAGTTAACAACATTTGTGATGCATGTCAATTAGGAAAATTGACCAAATCATCTTTTAAATCCAAGAAAATCATATCAACATTACAACCACTTGAGTTACTACACATGGATTTATTTGGACCTACTAGGGTTCAATCAATAAATCACAGTCGATATGTGCTTGTAATTGTTGATGATTTCTCTCGTTACACATGGACAATTTTCTTAAAAAATAAAAGTGACACTTTCGATCATTTCAAATCTTTCATCAAAAGAATTCAAAAATCAAAAGGGATTAAAGTTAAAAATATAAGAAGTGATCATGGTGGAGAGTTTGAAAATAATGAATTTGAACATTTTTGTACAAAGAAAGGTACATATCATAATTTTTCGTTTCCCAGAACTCCACAACAGAACGGAGTTGTAGAACGGAAGAACCGAACTTTACAAGAATATGCAAGAACATTATTGAATGGAACCACCTTACCAAAACATTTCTGGGCAGAAGCCGTCGCAACTGCCTGTTATGTTTTAAATCGTGTGTCCATAAGACCTCTTACCAAGAATACTCCTTATGAATTATTTAACAAAAGAAAGCCTAAAATCTCATACTTCAAAGTTTTTGGTTCCTAGTGTTTTATTTTAAATACGAAAGACCAGCTTGGCAAATTCGATCCAAAAGCCGATGAAGGAATATTTGTCGGTTATTCGGAACGAAGTAAGGCCTATCGTATATTTAATAAGCGAACCAAAACTATTGAAGAATCACTTCATGTCTCATTTGATGAATTCTATCAACATTCTCACACTATATCAGATGATGACGAATCAATAGTCACTGACAATCCAATTATCACGAATATTGATTCTGACTCGGAAATAATCATTGAGAATATTCCTCAAATATGTGAGTTACAATCACCACCAAGGATATTAAGAGACCATCCGGCCCAAAATATAATCGGTGAAGTAACATCACATGTCAGAACAAGGAGTCAACTCAATCAAATGGGCCATGTTGCTTTTCTCTCCAATATCGAACCTAAGAATCCAAAAGAAGCTGCTACAGACGATTACTGGATCATTGCCATGCAGGAAGAACTAAATCAGTTCGAGCGCAATGACGTTTGGGAACTTGTTCCAAGACCAACTGATCAGTCAGTTATTGGCACTAAATGGGTCTATAAAAATAAGGCTGACGAACAAGGAAATATCACCAAAAATAAAGCAAGATTAGTAGCACAAGGGTATAATCAGGAAGAAGGTATCGATTATGAAGAAACTTATGCACCGGTTGCTCGACTAGAAGATATTAGAATCCTATTATCCTTTGCTTGTCACCATAATTTCAAACTTTATCAGATGGATGTCAAAAGTGCTTTTCTCAATGGATTTATCAAAGAGAATGTCTATGTCGAACAACCTCCTTTGTTCGTACATGAAAAATATCCTGACCATGTGTTCAAACTTAAGAAAGCTCTGTATGGTTTAAAACAAGCACCTCGTGCTTGGTATGAACGATTACGTAGCTATCTTATTAACTCAGGATTTCAAATAGGCAAAGTCGATCAAACTTTGTTTATTAAACATTCTCAAAAGGATATTCTAGTTATCCAGATATATGTAGACAACATCATCTTTGGTTCAACAAACGATAAACTCTGCAAGGAATTTGCAAGTATTATGACCAAAGAGTTCGAAATGTCTCATATGGGAGAACTGTCATATTTTCTTGGACTTCAAATCAAACAACTTCCGAGTGGTATCTTTATCAATCAAGAAAAATATTGCGGAAATCTTATCAAACGCTTCGGATTAGAAAATACATCTGGTAAACCAACTCCTATGAGTACAACTACACATCTTGAAAAAGATGAAAATGGTAAGAGTGTTGACCAGAAATTATATCGAAGCATGATTGGTTCTCTTCTTTATCTTAAAGCTAGTCGTCCAGATATAATGATGAGTGTTTGTCTATGTGCACACTTTCAAGCAGATCCAAAGGAATCACATCTACGAGCAGTGAAACGTATAATTCGTTATCTTAATAATACCAAAGATTTCGGTCTTTTTTATCCAAAAGAATGTCCATTTGAATTAGTATCATATAGTGATGCTGATTTTGGCGGCTCACGAGCGGATAGAAAAAGTACAAGTGGTACGTGCCATTTTATTGGAAAATCACTTGTCTCTTGGTTTAGTAAGAAACAAAATTGTGTTTCACTATCAACATGTGAAGCTGAATATATATCAGCAGCTCTCGCTTGTACTCAAGTACTATATATGCAACAAACACTTCAAGATTTTGATATTCATTTATCAAATTCTATTATATACTGTGATAACACAAGTGCTATAAATCTCTCTAAGAATCCAGTGAATCATTATAGAACCAAACACATTGATATCCGTCATCATTTCCTTAGAGATAATATTGAAAAAGGATATATATGTCTTAAATATGTCCAAACTGATAATCAATTAGCGGACATTTTTACTAAGCCTCTGCTCGAATCTAGTTTTATTAGATTACGAAGAGAGCTTGGTTTAATTTCAAGAAAAGATCTTGACTAGTAATTACTAATGATTGTCTTTTCCTTTGGTTATATTTTAACTATAGCATTTTTTTCTAAAAAAAGCTATTTATTTTCTTTAAATAAGAGCCTTTGCTTGCTTTCACGGTCAAATTTCTTTATTCACTCTCATCCACAGGCTTATGTATAAGGAATTTCTTCATAAGCTTGTCAAAACTTCTCTCTTTATACATCTTTTCTTATCTGAGCATAAGGCTCTATACATAATTTTCTATGGCTCACATTTGTGATAAGTGTGCTCAAAAATCACACATTTCCGTTACAAGTTCTGAACCAGAGGAGTATTATTCTCCTGAAACACCAAAACAGAAACCGAAGTATCATCACCAATACAATCGTACTCCTGGTAGTACACTAACCTCAAAACGAGTAAAGAAGGTGCTGTTTTGTTCTCCTCGTACCAAAGCACAAATCGACGAGATTCACCACTATCAGAAACATCAAATAGATCTTCAAAGACAGCTCCATTATGGACAAAGCCAGCTTTATCATGAGCAACAACAAACATCGGCACGTTTATCTGTTTTAGAAAAAATGGCATTATTCTTTTGTGGTTCAAACAAGCATGATGTGCATGAACCGATGCCGTCTAGGCCGTCAACATCTAGGAGTCCTAACTCTTGGGATCGGAATTATAACAGGAATGAAGGTGCTCAGAAAAACTGGAGTCCATGGTCACATCGTATTAAAGATAATAAAGAAAATTCTAATGACGATTCTTCCACTCCTCATTAGATTTATATATATATATATATACATGTTGTAACGTTTTCTCTCTATCTCTCATGTAATAACGTTTGTATTTTATAATAAGAGTGAAATATAAATTATATAGCTCGACATATTCTCAAAAAAACTGCAAAACAGACTGTTTTTCATCAGGCAACAAAACCGGTCGACCACCTATAATACGACCGGTCGACCATTTAGCCTCTGGATGAAAACGGTCGACCGGCCATATTAGAGCGGTCGACCGGTATACGTATATTCAGTTTTTATATATACTTTACGTCATTTTTTCCATCCTCCTCCTCATTTGTCTCAACGGTTATTTATCCCCATATTCCAAAAACCCTATTCTCTCAATTTCAATTTCCAAATCTCCAAATTTTCTAACAATGGCTCCTCCGCAAAAGAAACCCAAGAAAGGATCATCCTCCGGAACTTCATCACTCAATATCTCCGCTAAGAAATGGCTCGAAAATCCGGTAGCTATCACAAGATGGAATCAGATGACTAACTACAAGTTTCATCCGGGTTCTTTCATCAAGTTTGATGATTTCACATCTTATGGAATCCGTAGGTTACCAAATAACTCCAATCTTACTCCATTGATCGATTTTTCAGAAAACAATGTGGAAATAAATCACTTGATGATAAAATTATTCTATGCCAACATGAACCTGGACGAGTATAAACCTGATGATCCGAACGGAGTCATTTGGTCTGTCGTATGTGGCAAACAAATTTTTATCACTCATGATAGGATAGCTTCTATACTGGATATTCCAAATCAAGGCGATGAGTTTTCATCACATTTCTGTGAAGTCTTCACTCACAATAATATCAGCCATCAATTCATGGAGGACAACAGTGATGGCACAAAATCAATTGGACTTCGACCCACCGCCAGACTACTACATCGCGTCTTGATGTTTTCTTTGTTTCCTAGACTAGGAAACTATGACGCTGTATATAAAGAAAACTTCAAGGCCCTTTATGATATTTATGGGGATATCCAAATCAATTGGGTTCATATGCTATTTGACGAGATTCTCAAGGTGAACAATTCTACGCGACCTCACTTTTTCTTCAATGAATATATCATGCGTATTTTGCTAGCTTGTGGCGTAAGGCCCCCTGACTCTGCCACCTCGAAACCGAAATGTATTGATTCCATAACCATCAAACGCATGAAGCTCCCTCCTCCTTACCTTCAGATTATGCCGTTTGAACAATGGCAACAAAGAGGTCCAACAAAACAAAAAGCTTCTTCCTCTCGACCTCGTTCCGAAGAAGTTAAAATGTTGAAATCAAAATCCACCACAAAAGAATCACTTGAAACTATTGCGCGTAATCAATTCTTGCTCGAATCAAGACTCAAGCGCATGGACACGAAAATTGATAAACACTTCAACAAAGTAAAGTCATTCTTTGGTATTTTATGGGATGCTATTTCATGTAGCACATCCATCTCTGCTCAAGACCCAGGCAAACGTCCTACTCCTCCTGCTTTCAACTGGTCATCAACTGAGGAGTCTGCTGGTACTAGTGGACATGGTCATGGAGAATCATCTAGAGAGGATGATGATGATGATGACGATGATAATGATGATGAGGAAGAAGATAATCAAGAGGAGACAGCATCTGACTCATCCTAGATTCTGTTTTCTATCTCTATATTTTGGTTTAGTAATTTAAAACATCATTCGACACTTGTACTAAATAGTGTCGTTACTTTTATTCGTATGATATTATGGTGTGTATGATACTCTGGTATGTTTGGATCTGTTATAGTTTTTGCTATGCATGAATATTCTGGTTGATATACTCCTATATTATTCCATTATCTATTATTCCTTTTTGTCGATGACAAAGGGGGAGAAAGTGCTAATAATTATTTGCAGGAATATATATATATATATATATATATATATAAAGAATACAAACAAAATCTCAGGGGGAGATCACATATTCAGGGGGAGATTCAGAACTTCAGATATATGTTGTCATCAATCAAAAAGGGGGAGAATGTTGAGTCACAGGTTTTATGAAGTTTTTGATTTCTGACAAAGAAATAAAGGCGATCGACAAAACACAGACATCATGGCTATAAAGAGGCACAAAAGAGCTACATATGTTACTCTAGATTATAGGTTGATTATTTGATATTGTAATAGTGGTAAACTTGTTAAAATCTATCCTCAAATAATCTTGCACCTCAATATAATCGATATATATACGTTTGGTAGCATTGCACATTCATTAAGCAAATTAACAGGGACCGGTCGACCGGTATTAATTCAGTTGGTCGATCGTTTCTGTGTAAAATGCACAATGAACGTGCACACATGCACATAACGACTATATATTTGAAATTCTGTCTACTGGTCAATTTTTGACCTGTCGACCGTTTTTAAACAGAGAGCAACCTTTTCCAAAAGACACTTCTTTCTCCAATGGTTGCAACTCTTACCTTTCATCAATGATCATATCTATTAATGGCTACTGTTCACAAAGAGTTACAACCATTTTTCTCTATATAAACTCATCTAAATCATTGATTCTAGATACATGAATATATATTTTTTTTACTCTAATTTTTGATCTTACTTTCTAAATACTCCTGCATTCTAAAAGCTCTCAATTATTTTAATTGCTTATTGAATCATTGAAATTATTTCATATCTTTTGATTCAATAAGTAATATACTTCCCTTAATCTTCACAAAACATCATTCACATATTTTGAGGATAAGATTATAGGAAGTTTGTACTACAAGTGACAAAACTTTGTTAGCAAGAACACATACCGTCAACAAACAATTATATTCATCGTTGTTGAAGTCCTCAGTGTTGTAAGAGGCAAGTGTTGAAGTCCTCGGTGTTGTAAGAGGCAAGTGTTGAAGTCCTCAGTGTATTAGAGGCGTGAAATCCCGTTCATTTGCTCGGGTGTTGTAAACCTGTTCCTCCGGGTGAAGTGAGGTAGTTAATAGTGAAAATCCAGATAGAAGTCTGGGACTGGACGTAGGATGGTGCTCCGAACCAGTATAAAAATCTCTGGTGTGATTTTTCTATTTTTATTTACTTTGCTACTATCATCTATTTCCGCATTTTTATTATATTCCATATTACACGATCCGTGTGTACTATATTAGTACGTGCACTTGTACACAGCCTTTTTCAAATTAAATAAGTCGTCAATTCTTGGTAAATGATATATGTTCTTTTTAGTCAACTTGCTGAGTGCTCGATAACCAACACATTGCCTTAAAGAGTTGTTTGCCTTAGTGGCAAAGACAACTAGTGCTCCCTACTATGATGTGCTATGATAAATTAACTTCTTTTATGACAGCTCCAAAATTAGCTTATCCAGCTCTCACCTTTCTTTGGGGGACATATGCCACAAAATAGTGCGATCGGTCTAGTGTCCTTTAAATCAATCCTAAAATTGATCTCCGTTTAGGGTGGAAGATCGAAGACTTCTTCAAAAAAATCTGGAATGTCTTGAACTATGTGCATAAATGAGAGCTCATCTTATTATAGGTTAAGAGAATACAAATAGTTTATCTTGCCTGAGCTTCAGGGCAAACAACGAACATCCATATCTCGCCCCTATAATTTCTTTACCATATAATCCTCCCATCACAAATCTAAGACAACCCTGAAGTAAGATAACTAATCAATCCCTAAGATAAGTCCATATGCCTCAGCACCCAGAATATATGATTGCATACATAGTCAACATTACATATCCACCACTAGGTCTTTACAAATCATAGAAAAGTGTGTAATCCCCTAATAGTATTTGACATGACTATATTTTTGGTGACAAATTAGGTTTTGATCCCAAAGTGTTAACTACATTCCTGGCTATGAATAAATCTAATACTCCTGAATCAAATAAGGTACGAATAGTATTTCCAAAAATAATGGTTGTACCTTCCATCGCAGCTTTTCTTTTACTCTTGAAAGGAAGTCTTCTTGGTATAGATACAGCCTCAATAGCGTAAGTTTACCCACCTTATCCCTCCTTTTCTAGTATTAGGCATCGGTTCTTGTAGTGCCCTTCATTATGGCAGTTACATCACTCTCTTTAACTCTTCCAACATCAAAGTCATTTTGCAGTCCTTAGCAATGTGCCCCTTCTTCTGACATCGATGGCATATCACACCTTCTTTATTGAACTTTCCCTTGGCTTTCTTGTCTTTCCAAAATCCTTCTTTCTTCTCTCCACCTTGAATATGCGACTGTACTACTTTCTCCTTATCTGTTATACCAACTATCTGAAACAGGTCCGTTTCAACTAGCATCTTATAGGTGACACCTGCAGCAACTTGAGTTAAAAGTAGCTTCCTAAGTAGGGAATTTAGGCCTTTTACAAACTTCATCGCCTTCTTCGCTGGGCTGTTAATAAGGCTTATTCCAAACTTAGCTAATTCCATGAACTTATTGATGTACGCCTTCACCATAGAGTCCCCCTGCCTTGGTTGGATAAAGTTCTCCAATTGTAGACTTACTTTAGATTTGAATATGAATTGTGACTCAAAGAGAGCTCTGAATGCAGCCCAAATAATTCCTTCCTCTTCATTCTCATCAATGACTATGGTCCACCAGTCCAACGTCTCTCCTTTTAAGTGTCATGCAGCTATCCTCTACTTGACAAGGTCTTCGCATCCCTGCTTCCAAAATATACGGTCACAGTCATTAATCCATGCCTTGGTTTCTATAAATCTTCTGCCCCCAAAAATTCTGGTCCTTCCATATTCTTAAAATCTTTACACAATTTAGGGAAGTATGGTGCGTAGGCTGTTGTTCAACGGACGGGCCAACCTACGCTACTGGCGCAGCTTGTTAAGGAATGGGAACTTAACACCAAAAGCCTTAGATATTGTCGAAACCCTTATGGCATACTCGGAATAGTAGGTATCTCTTGGATGAGGTGGTTTTCGACTTCATAGCCGCTATTCTTAGCTACTTCAACTATCTGTAAGTTTAAAATTTTGGATTAATCCCGACTTCCTACGATAAGTACAACATGCCGAATTACAGATTTTTCTAATGTATTCTTATATGTCCATATATGTATACTCGTATTATAGTAAGGTTCTAAAAAAATAGTTTCAAAAATAACAAAATATGTACTCTTATGTATACTTATTCCCATTGATCGAGTAAGCTAAGCTATGATACCAAATGCAACAACCCTCTTCAGAATGGGCCTAATTTTCGACCCAATATAAGCCCATTGAACCTTAGGTCCATTACAAAGCTGGTTTTTGGTTGGCAAAATTAATAAAATAAATTGTATACAGAGCTATCTGTCTATGATTTCTAGATGTTAGAGTGAAAGGGATAAAATATAATAATAAAGTAAGTACCCATTTCACACAGTTCAAAATATCAAAAATACAATATTCAATATATCCGTAACATAATGTGCCAAAATAGAATATCAACAAATCTAAAATTTGGATACATTATAACCTAGCATAATCATAAATATATAGCTATACTGCCACCGGCCTTCAATACCTCTTTCATACTTCATCATTGACATCGTTCCCCTTAGCCTGTAGGTTGTAATGAGGAGGCAGTCAGAAGAACAATGTTTGATGAATGAAAATCTTATGTCTTGCCAAACTGGTATTTGGGCAGTATCATTTAGATGAGTATTATGTCTTATGCATTTTATACTTTGTCTTTCCGAGTATACCTCCCTCTATAAGCCAACGGCTCTCCTAGTCCAGCTTTATAATATATCTCCAACTGTATGTCAATGGATCTTTCTAGTGTAAATTCATAATTATAACATGGGTGTAACGCAACTATGGAATATATTCAGTTCGATGAACCATCACCATCAATTGTATCCTAACGATGTGAGAGAAAGTACAAAGTCACTTAAAACCTTGTTAAATGAGAAATAGGCATCCTTGACCATTTATTACCTAGACTCTAGGCAGATCTTCTCATTTAATACCTAGACCCAAAGTGAACCCCTCTTTGGTACTTCCTAGCTGACATCGTAAGAAGTCTAATAAGGCCATTTAATACTTCTTACATGGGGATGAGGCAGACCCTCCAATAGCCTTTAATACCTCAACCCCGAAGCAGGCCCCCTTTAGAGATTTTCAATACCGCACCTAAAAGATAATCCTGACCATTTAGTTCTTCTTAAACGGGAAAGAGGCCAACCCTATAATAGTCATTTAATACCTCCAACCCTGAAGAAGGCCTATATGGAATATTCGTCCTATGACCTATAATGCAAACTATGGTGCCTCATATTAGTCCGACTACTCGTAGGTTCTAGTGGGCAGATTAGCTAGGCAGGCTTAACCTACAGAATTAGGACTAACCTCACATCCATCGTGGGTACTTATTCTAGGAGATGTCTCACATCAATTCTAAAGTCAGACTTCTGGTAGCCATATTAGCTGAGCAGACATCGTATACTTTTAACTAATCTCGCATCCTTATAACTTGGTAATATTTCTATAACACCCTACAAAATAGACAGGAAATTTAATTAAGAAAATTTATTCATTGATAATAAGGCTAAAATTAGAATTTTACAAACATCGGAATTTGGTGGTGAAAGTTATAGCATTGCATTCGTGGAAATTTTCAAAACAACTTTCGTATATAAAGTTTAATGATCGAAGTTCAAATGAAGAAGTTATTAAAGTTTGAAGTTTTCGAGTTAAAAATAATTCAAATAGATTTAAATTTAAAAATTAACATTTGAATTTAAAAAATCAATGAATAATGCAATGTTAAGTTGTAGAATTAATGTTGAAGTAAACATTAACGTTAAGGACTAGCGGTTGGAAATTGAATATTAACATCAAAATAAAATGTAAGAAGCAAATCCGATTAGCAAAAGAAGGCTATTCGACCGCTAACGATCGACCACCCAAGGAAGGCTAATCGACCAATTCACTAATGGTGGCTAAGATTTAGCTGGGCCTGAATAGTATGGTTTTTATTATTTTAAATGGAATTTGATCGTACGGTCTGGACGTTTTCTAACCATTATAGATAAGAGGCTAGCCCCCTCAACTTTATTCACAAGAAAAATAAAACTTTAGCGAAACTTTGTAAGTTCTCTTCCTCCTCCATAAGCATTTTAGATTTAAGATTCAACTTTTAGTGAAGGAATCAACCAGATTAATGGTAATAAGTTTTCAGTATATGTATTATTTCTATTCTTTCCTAATATCTGAATTATGAATCTAATTTATACGTAATTGAACTGTTGCATATCCCAATAAGAAACAACAGAAGGAGGAATTAGGCGAAGGCATGAAATCAAATCCGAAGAAAATTAGGGAAAGCTATCTGTGAGTGGAAATCTTAGTTTTTCTTTTTTAGTAATTTTTGTAGTAAAAGTTTGGATTTATTTTTTGCCTTGAGAAATTTTGTATAAGAAAGCCTTAATTCTTAAACATCAAAATTTCTCGCATAAAATGTCAATTCTTGGATTATTTGGAATCTCAATCGTTTTATGTTAATATGGTAGAATTTGAATTTTTATTTGCAATATTAATACTTTATGTTCTATTCAACTTCCACCTCCACATTTATGTTGTTGTGACGAAGGTTTCTAAAAGAAAAGAATTAGAAAATGGTATGGAAAGTTTAGATTTTTCTACCAGTTGTTTGCACCACCTATTTTCGTAATTTAGGTAAATATGAACCCCTTTTTCACTTCATGCTTGTATATGTAAAAGTGTAATAGGATATCAAAGTTTCAAATTGTATAGTTTTGTTTCCTTGAAATAGAGGAGTCGATACTACTGTGTTAATGTAAAATAAGAAAGGTATTTGGATTCCGTTTTTGAATATATATGCAATTCTATTCTGTTAAGCTAAGGACATTGGCTATTTTATAGACTATTGTATGGGTCCGATACTTGTATGAATGTGAAATTTCGACATTTTTACAACTCGTATAGGAAGCGAAAACCTTAATATAGAAACAATTTCATGCATGCTTAGGAATATTAAAAAACTAGCTAGTCTAATATTTTTATTTAGTTATAAATATATTAGTAACGTATATGTCATAAATATAAGAATTAAATAGGTAAAATATGTAATGCTAATTGCTATAAGAAGGAAGTTAAGGATAATAATAGAAATTTATCAACAATTAAAGGCCAAATAAGGAGTTTCCCACTATGGCCTAAATGCGTAAATGCGGGTGATATATAATACATAGATATAGTATATATGTACCCTAGTATATATGGTAATATTGAAGAGTGGAAATATTACTAAGTCATAGGGATGCAAGGTCAATTAAAAGCATACAGAAGCATGCCCTGCTTATTTGGCTACCATTAGTGTAGCTTTGGAATTGATATGAGACATTGCCAGTAATAAGTACTCAATTTTGTAGAGTAGGTCTGCCCAGCTAATCTAGCTATCAGCTTCCACGAATAGTTAGAATAAATTGAGACGTCGCAGTTTAGGTTACGGGTCATAAGACGGATATCCCATTATAGGCCTACTTCTGGGTTGGAGGTATTAAGTGGATGTTATAGGGTCTACCTTCTTCTCATTTAAGAAGTACTAAATGGTTAGAATTATCTTTTAGGTATGGTAGTGGGAAATCTTTAGAGGGGTATGCTTTGGGGCTGAGGTATCAAGTGGATATTGTAAGGTTTCCTTTTTCCCCATCAAAGAAATGTTAAGTGGCATTATGAGATTTCTTACAATATCACTTACGAAGTACCCAAAAAGGGTCTGCCTTGGGTCTAGCATTAAATGATGGGATCTGCTAGGGTATAGGTATTAAATGATCAGTGTTTGTCCATTTCCCATTAAATTGGTATTAAGTGGCTTAGATGCTTTCTCTTTCATTGCTAGGACATGATTGACAGAGATGGGTCGTTAGTCATTATAGTTTCATTACACCAGCATTAGAGTTATAAAGTTAGACTGAAAAGGGCATTTGCTTTGTAGTTAGAGGTACATTATAGAGCTGGATTAGAAGAGCATTTGGCTGATAGTTTTGGAGGTATACTCAGTAGGTTAAGATATAGGATGCATAAAAAATAATACCTATCTAAATGATACTGCCCAAATACTATTATGGTAAGACTTAAGATTTTCATTTACCAAACATTTTTGTTCTGACACCTTCATCATTACAATCCATAGGTTAGGGGAAATGATGCTGATGGAGAAGATAAAGGAGAGGGTGAAGATTTGTAGTAGTCTGGTTATTTGCCTACGTTTTTGAAATATTTGGATGTACCCATATTTTTAGATATGTTGGTGATGTCTTTTGAGATGTTGTATTATGGATATTTTGGGATGTCGTATTTATTAGATTTGGCATTTGTTAAATGGGCACTTATTTGTATTATTATTATATTTTACCCCTTCTACTGTGAGATTCTAAAAGTATAGGTAGATGACTCTGTATATTATTTATTTTACCAACCAACATCCAGCTCTAGGAAGGACTTAATGTTAGATGGGCTTTTAGTGGATTGAAAATTAGCCCCGTTTTAGAGAGGGTTGTTACCTTTGGTATCAGAGCATTGGTTGCCCGATCAAACGGAATAGGTATATGTGAGAGCACATATGTGTTATTTTTGAAATATTTTTCAAAACTCTGTTACACACACACACACACACATCTATAAACATACACAAACACCATAGGCCAACTTTTGATTCAGCTAGTATTACCATCATAGGGAGTTGGGATTAATCCAAAAACTATAAATAGTTGATAATGGCTGAGAACAACATCTCTGAAGTCGAAAACCATCCCACACAAGAGTTAATTACCATTTCGGGTAGGCCATCATGGTTCCACCAACATTTAAGGCAAACAAGGTAAGTTCACATTCCTCAACAAGCTATTCCAGTGGAATTAGTTTCTCAGTCCACTAAACCAACACCATGCCCAGAAGACTTTCCAAAGACGTGTAAGGAATTTCATAATATGGGAGGACGAGCATTTTCGAGGGTAGAAGATTTTGTAGCAACCAAGGCTTGGATTAATGACTATGACCATATATTCTAGGAGCTAGGATGAGAAGATGGGGTTAGGAGGAAGATAGCTACATGGCACCTAAAGGAGGAAGTGCTGGATTGGTGGACCATAGTCTTTCAAGAGAATGAAGAGGAAGAAATTACTTGGACTAAATTCAGAGCTCACTTTGAGTCAAGATTCATGTCCAAAGCTGAAGTAAGTCCGCAATTGCAGAATATTATCCATCTAAGGTAGGGAGACTACATGGTGAATGAGTATATCAATACGTTCACAGAATTAGCTAATTTTGGACGAGTTGGTTGACAACCCTTTAAAGAAGGCGATGAAATTTGTAAAAGGCCTAAATTCTCCACTTTATGAACTACGTCTAACTCATGTTCTAACAGGCGCCACCTATGAGATGATAGTTGAAATGGCCCTACTATAGGCGGTTAGCTTAGAAGAAAAGGAGAAGGTAGGACAGGTGCAAAATTAAGGTGGAACAAAGAAAGATGGATTCTATTTATAGACAGGAAAGCCAAGGGAAAGATCAAGAAAGGGGTGCAACATGTTGTAGATGTTAGAAGAAGGGTCACATTGCTAAGGACTGCAAAGAAAGTTTGATGAGGGAAGAGTTCAAGGGGAGGTTCTATCACTGCTATGAAGAAGGATACTAGAGAACCGGTGCTCGAAGCTAGGAAAGGTGGGACAAAGTGGGCAAGCTTACGCAATTGAGGCTGTACCTATCTCAAGCATAACTCCTCCTAGGGACAAAGGGAAAGCTGCAATGGAAGGTACAACTATTATTTTTAGAAATACTATTCATACCTTTTTAAATTCTAGATCATCACATTCATTCATAGCTAAGAAAGTAGTTAATTCTTTAGGATTAAAGACCTAATGTGTCACCAATCCAATAGTCATGTCAAATCCTATCGAAGGGTCAACACACCTTTCTATGATTTGCAAAGACCTATTGGTGGATATATGTTATGTCTGATTTATATGTAATGCACATGTTCTTGGTTTTGAAGGGTATGGACTTATCTTGGGAATGGTTGGTTGTCTTAGTACGAGGTTGTTTTCACTTTGCCAAAAAACACATTAAACAACATATATGCTCCATTGTCTAAAAGCATAACTATCTGTCATATGATTTGGTGTCATCTCATTACAAAAGGACTATAGACAATCCCCGTCGTCTATTGTGCACTGACACAATAGACAAAAAAATCATCTGTTGTTTGATGTTATAATATCATTCTTAGAATTTTCTATTAGACAACATATAAATATTAACTAATATGAATACTAATTACACTTATATGCCATTCACAAAATGAAATAAATATTTGCAAAATGAAATAAATGAATCACAATTTTATTTAAACAAATATTTTATTTCAATACAAATTCGAATATTACATATTTGGCATCCACTATATTTACATTTTCAAATACGATAAAACTTTTATCATACACTATTTCATACTTTCATATACCATGCTTTTGCTTTCACTTGAACTTGTTTTTGATATCTTCCTGCTTCGGCCCGTGTCTAGTCGTCCTCTATACCCGTCAAACAAATAACGCAGTAAAACAAGAAAATAAATAAACAGAAGTGGAAAAAATAAAATTATGATTATGATTTAATATTTCTTCAGTTGTTTCGGGTGTTTGTTTCCATATTTTGGGCAGGTATAAAAATTAACTATGCACGAACAACATTTGATATGCACGGCGTATCACTAAATATCACAAGGCCAAGCATCGATTATCTCTTAGGGACAAATGCAAAGGTCAAGCCCGAAGGCTCGGCACAGTGCAAGTGTGCATAATTTCAAGCCAAAGTAGGCTCAGGATTAACTTAGGTGCAACATATATCAGTTTTAAAAGCGTGAATAAGGCTGAAGTATAGCAAGACAAGACCAGGGTGGTCAAGTATCATAACTAGACCAGAACTAAAATCAAGAACACATGGTCAGGAAACCGCAATTCAACAAATGTGCACATGTTCGAGCAAAAGAAAGTTTCAAAAATTCAACAACATGGACTAGAAAGCTCAAAGTGATTAGGCAACATAGTGAAAAACATGGTAATGCAAATGTAACTCGAGTGTACATATGAACATACAACTACATACTCAAGTCCAGGTGCAATAAAGATCAGCAACACTGTGTATACACCATAGCATCACAAGGCTGCAACACAGACTCAAGAAACATGAGATATTTCACACATGTGTACATACATATGTATGTATGTATATACATGGAAGAGTATCACATAATAATAAGTCCAGGCAGTTCAACAGAGATAGAAACCAGCAAGATGGTGATACACATGACTACATCACAACACACTTAGGCACAAGAGCAATTAGGAAAGGATGTGTGCATGGGTTTAACAAGTGCAATACTTAGGTTCAGACTTGCACAGAGGAGCAGCTTAAGACAACAAGTACATGTACACATATGCAAACCAAAATTACTGGTGTAGAGGTCCGTGCACATGGAAGAGTCGATGTCACAAATAAGCACCCAAGAAAACTGAACATGCACACAGATAAATTAGTAGCCAACAAAACAAGATCGACAAAGGTGCAGTCATGTGCAAATAGGTTCGTACAAGTCAAGGCATGTACATTCTCGAAAACACAAACAAACTCACTCAAAATGGTTTGAAAATTCAATAGCAGCACGTAAAGACATGGGTAAAGTAATTTCAGGCAAATGAAGGAACAGTTAGCAAACTACAAACTACAATGAAGCTACACAATAGATTCGAACAAGCCATGGGAAGATTTCAAACCAAAATCTCAAAATGAAAATATAGGAAATTGAATCCTATATAAGCACCCATGTCATCATTGGCATAATTGTATATTGACTTCGAGCAAAATCAAAATATCATAAAAAATCATGTACCAATTTTTACAACATCCAACTTAACAGAGAAGCAGACGAAGAGTTTCCTCAATCAAGAAAGTCAATCATGTTATATATTGATAAAGGGATGCAGGAAATTTCATTATTGATCGATGCTTCGATTAGGAAACCCTAATTCCAGAAGATGACTCGAAGATAAAATGAAGCCGAGATGAATCTGCTTAGGAATAATTAAGGGTGAGAGAGTATCAGGAGAATGAGAATTTTCAAACTAGTTGTTCGAATCAGGGTGCGAAGACACGCTTAGGCATAATTGAGAGTGAGAGTGTTCGGGAAATTGAGAATTTTCTTATATGGAAACCAAAACATCAGTTTGGAACTCAAAACTAAATTTGGATATGGAGCCAAAACTAAACGTTAACCATGTTGAGAGGGAAACCAAAATATTGATATGGAGCCAAAACTAATTTTTTTGATAACTTCAATCAAATAACAGATAAATATTGTCTAAAACCAAATGATGTTTGATCACTATTGTGTCGCATAAAAGATGATTTTTCCATATGTTGTGTGAAAAAGTGGGATAACAGAAAATTTATCATATGTTGTGTGATGTTGTTGTCTGATTCACTTTGTGGCATAGTGTTTAGATTGCAATAGAAACATAGTATAGTTAAAGAGTTGTAGAGGGTGAGATTTAGACTGACGTTGCATGACCCCAAAGCTTAAATCAGTTAAGTTATTTGTATTCTCTTACCATATGATAGGATGAGACATCACCTGTGTTCGCAGTTCAAGAATTTCCTTATATTTTTAAAGAAGTCTTTGGTGTCCTACCTTAAAGGGAAATCAGTTTAGGATTGATATAGAGGAGGATGCTAGACCCGTCGCAATGCCATGAAGGCATATGGCCCCCAAAGAAAGGCAAGAACTAGATAAGTAAATTTCAAAACTATTATAGAAGAGGTTTATTCATCGTACCACATCCGAGCGGGGAGCACCAATTGTCTTCATCGCTAAGGCATATGCATTTTAAGGCTATACATCCACTATCGAGATTTTAACAAGCTGACTAAAAAGAATAGTTATTCTTTACCTATGATAGATGACTTGTTTGACCAACTTATCGGGTCCAGAGTCTTTTCCCAACTAGATTACTTGGCCATCGTGTTTCATCAATTAAGATTAATTGATGATATCAAGGAGAAGACCAAATTTCACATTATGGATGGATTGTATGAATGAGTGCTAATGCATTTTGGGCAGATTAATTCCCTAGCATATTTCATGGATCTAGTGAGTAGGGTCTTTAGGAGGCATCTGAATAAGTTCATTATAGTGTTTGTTAATGATATTATTTAATTCTCTAGAAGTGAGGGTGAGCATGAAAATCACTTAAGGGAGATACTAGAGACCCTGAGAGAGCATTAGCTGAAAGCCAAGTTCTCAAAGTGTTATTTTTGAAGGAAGGAAGTAAGGTTTCTCGGTTACAATGTCTTAGAGGAAGGGTTGGCTATTGACCCTGCAAAGGTAGAAGCTATTCGAGATTGAAAATTTTCGAGGAGCACTATAGAGATAAGGAGTTTTCTCGGGTTAACGAGTTATGATAGGTAGTTCATTAAAGACTTTGCAAAGATAGCAGTCCAATTCGCTCGCCTAACCAAGAAAAATTTAATCTTTTTATTGGATGAGAAATGCATGGAAGCCTTTGAGAAGTTAAAGAAGCTGTTGATTAGCGCACCGATATTAACTATTCTAGATGGGTCAAAGCGTTTCACTGTTTACATAGATGCATGCAGTATGGGGTTAGGAGCTACTTTTATGTAAGAAGGCAAGGTTATAGCCCATGCAAGCAGGAAGTTGAAGGATTATGAGAAGTGGTATCCCACTCTCGGCTTAGAGTTAGCAGCTATTATATTTGTTTTAAAGATGTGGGGGCACTTTTTTTTAAAGGAAAGGTTTGAATGATTCACCAACCAAAAATCCCTTAAATACCTGTATTCCAAAAAATATTTGAACCTTAGACAATCATAGATTAATGGAATTTTTAGTATCATATGACTTTGAGATTTAGTATACCCTCAGAAAAGGAATGTTGTTGCCGCACCCTTAGCTGAAGGCATCCTACTCTTAGCGCTATCAATGAGTGGAGGAAGGTGGAGTTCCTCTCAAATCTCAATTTTCAACCACCATCAAAATTCACTCTAGGCTATTTATCGGCCATGGAAGTAAGACTAGCACTGATGAACTACATCGGTCAAGAACAAAAGAGAGACGCGACAATAATCGTCATTTTGGACAAGTTATGTAGGGGAGTGCTTCCCCACCTCCGTATGCATTTGATCAATGAAAGAGGGTGGCCAAGCAGAGATGAGAGACTATGTGTTCCAGTAATGGAGGATGTTTTGGAGGCAGTTCTGGCTGAGTGCCACCATTCTATGATGACTATTTATCTTGGTGGAGATAAAATGTATAGGGATATGCAGTGGATTTTCTATTGGTCGAGAATGAAGCGGTGGGTAAAAAAGTATGTCACTAAGTGTTTAACATGCCAAAGGATGAAAGAGAAACATGGGAATCCTGGAGACTGTTATCACTATTAAAGGTACCGACTTGAAATGGAAGCATACAATCGAAAGACTTTATAGATGGGTTGCCTAGAAGTCAAAGAGGCAATGAAGCTATATGGGTTATGGTGGATAGACTCATTAAGATTGCACACTTTTTCCTATGAGGATTAATAGGACGGCAGCATCTCTAGTGAAAATTTATATTAAAATAATGGAAAGATTGCATGGAGATCCGGCCAGCGTTATTAGTGATAGAGACCCCTTATTCATTAGTGAATTTTAGGGGAGATTGCAGCCGACCTTAGGAACACATTGAGTCTTAGCACCATTTACTACCCATACACCGACAGATGGACAGAAAGGTTGAACATAATTTTGGAGCATTTATTGAGGGCTTGCATCATGGATATCGAAGGTCATTGGGAGTAGAAATTACCCTTAGTAGAATTCACTTAAAATAATAGTTGTCGGGCGACGATTGATATGGCACACTTTGATGTCTTATATGGAAGCGTGCAAGTCACCTAATTATTGGTGGAAAACTACTAACAAAACTCTACCTGGACAAGGTTTGATTTGTGAAATCCAGGAAAAAGTTAAAGTAACTCGATGATGAATGAAGGTCGCTCGGGATCAACATAGGTTTATGCCGACTGGCGAAGAAAGAGTTGGAATTTTTGTTTGAAAACTTGGTATTTGTTAAGGTTTCTTCTCTTACAGAAGGCTATAAGGTTTGGGACATTGGGGAAGTTGGTATTAAGATTTTTTAGGATTTTCTCAATTTTGAAATGGGTAGGGAAACTTGCATATCGGGTAGAGCTTCTGGATAAGTTAGCAGGAGCCTACGATGTCTTCCATGTATCGCATTTAAAGAAATGTCCGCACGACAACACCACTATAGTAGAGCCTGATCAGTTAACAACCCCATGCCATCGCACGCATAATAGAGCATGGGGTAAGGTAGTTTCGTAGCAACTAAATTATGCTGGTCCGAGTGCAATAGGAAGATAATCTTATGGAAAGCGCATGGGAGACATAAGAGAAGATGAAGGCGTCTCATCCTGAGCTTTTTATGTAGTAAATTTTCTCTTTAAAAAAATTAATATTATATAGGTTTGGTTACATCGTGGTTGCTAGATTGGATGGCAAGGGATGATTGCCACACTATTTAAAGTTATTTTTGCATCTTTTACAATCTTATGCATATTTAGGATGTTTTTCATACAAGCCTACTGTAGGTTGCAGAATTATGGATCTTAAGGCTAATTAAACACTACAGAATGGTGAATAGTCTTTTCTAACTTATGTAAATATATTTAAATTTCTTTGAAATTAAATATTAAATCATAGATTAACAACACCGAATTATATTACCAAACTGTCACAGTTGCAATCAATGATAAAAATAAAAATAGTAAAGCAAAGTAAAGAGTTAGAGATATGACACCAGAGATTTTATACTGGTTCAGATTTCTCCTACATCCAGTCTCGTATAATTACTTGTATAGATAACTTTCAAATGCCAATCTTTAATCGGGAAAAAGGCAAACACAAATACAATCTGGATTTCAAGGCTACGAGACACACCCTCCTGAATTTCCATGCTTAGGGTAGACTCACTTGATTTGAATGGGCTACAAGAACATTCGCTAGACTTATAGGCTACTAAGCACACCCACTTGGTTTGAAGGCTACAAGCACACCCAAAGCAAATACAAATAGAGTTGATAGTTTCTCCAAAGATAATTTCTTGAACTTTGGATACAATGGATCTTATAGCCTCTTGGACAGTACATTGAACTTTGAGAGATAGATGTTACCAAAACAATAAGAAAGCAGTATTAAACCAATATAATGAAGTGTGAATTAATTCTATGTTATTTTGAAGAGAATACAATATATTTTCAAAGGATTTTTCAAGAGAGTAAGTGGAGGCTAGAAAAGGAATTCTAAACTTTAAAATTTGTTTGAATTCCTCTTTGTATAGTAAATCGGCAGATGTGTCTATTCGTAAAGAGATATGACGAATGGACCCTTCATTTCAGAATATGAAAACCAATTGGCCGCAAGTATGTAGACATATCATCTTCTTATATGTTGATATATGCACGTATACTTTGAAAACTTATCATTTTCTACATGTTTTTAAAATCCTATATTTTGTAAAATAGTTTGGTACTTTGTAAAACAGTCTGAACATAGTTTACAATCATTTTGAATTTTTGAAAACTATTATAAAATATTTTGAAATATATTTTAAAATTTAATTTGTTAAAAAACATGTAAGACAAAAAATTGGAGACAAAGATCAAAGATTGCAATCAAGGACTTTAATAATATATGCTATGACTCTATACATTAAATTATAATCTTAAGATCTTTATATCTTGGTCTTTGTACTCATGAGTCTTCATATCTATCTTCTAAGTTTTTATACTACACGGTCTTCAATTCAAAACCTGTATAATATTCTACACTATACACTATATCTTGATAAAATATTAATACACATATTTTACTTGATTGTATATGGTTGTATATGATTGTTGTCACCAAAATCAATAATCGAGGTATTAACAATCTCCCCCTTTTGATGACAACAACCATTAAATATTCCTATATATAAGATATGATATAACTCCCTTTAAGTTACATAACTCCCCCTGAATATATGCATGTGTATATTTTATACTTTTCTCTTTCTTTGTCATCAACAAAAATGGGTGAAAAATAAAAACTCTTCCTAAATAAAATACTTGGAAACTATAGGGTCAAAGTTAATAATTAAGAACCAAATATGATGATGATTAATATTGGGAGACTTATAAATAACCAAGATAAGAATTTATTTATTCAAACCATACAATCCAAATATATACATCAAAACAAATGACAACAAGTTATATCCTAACTATTGATCTAAACCACATTAAATCATAACCTAATACTTCTAACGATTCAAACTTAAACAAGCCAAAATTTAAAACATAAGAGTTAATGCCTCTTTTTTATTATAGTAGACTTATGGATGAGTAAAATGGGACAATGGAGACAAAAATTTCCTTTTTGTTCCAGGAGATTTCCATCACGATTGAAACAAACTTCTCCGACACATTTGACTTCATCGTCACCCTGAACGACATCTTCCTCCTTTTCCTCTTCTTCAAATTCTTCCTCTTCATCATTCATGGGGCCATGAATGACAAGATTAGGGATTTCTTCTTTGATCACTATTGGATTGGCTACATTATCCAATAGAAGCTTTTGGAGATTACGAAGTACGCACCCTTACTTCTCTTTTTTTTCAAGAGGCGTTGTTGAACGACCTCTATTTCTAACAACATATTAAGGACATGCTTTAGGTTATCTTCAACCTTGATGACTTTGGCCATGGTGGTGGTTTGGAAGGGCCCTAGGGTAGAGATTTTGAAGGACAAGAGTGTGGTTTCTTCTCTTAGATAGTTGGAACTTGAAGCCATTGTTTTAATTTTGTTTAAAATTTATAGAAAGAAGAAGATAGGGAAATGAGAAAAAAGTCAAAATTTGATGGTTATATAATCACATTTCAAAATTTTAATTTCAGAGGGAAAATAGTTTTCAAATTTCTACAGCGTATGTCGACATATTGGCAGACTATATGTTAACATATATAGGTCAAATTTGATATTTTCTTTTCTTTTTAAATTTATGAATTATATGTTGTTATATTTATTTTTCAAAGAAAGAAAATATTCCTAACTCTCTTTTAATTTTTATAAAAGATGTTCGAGTTACTAACTCTCTTTTAATTTTGATAAAAGATGTTCGAGTTAATGATTTTGTTAAAATATCTGCTATTTGATTTACAGTAGTTATAAATTCAAGTGAAATTACTTCTTTATTTACGTCATCTCTTAGAAAATAATGTCTAATATTTATATGTTTGGTCTTAGCATGATGTGTTGGGCTTTTAGATAGATTTATTACACTAGTGTTATCACAATATATTGGTGACTTAGTAAAATTTAAGCCAAAATCTTTTGAAGTTTGTTGCATATAAATAACTTGAGAACAGGCTAATACAGCAGAGATATATTCCACTTCTGTTGTAGATAGTGACACGGAATTTTGTTTTTACCAAAACATGAAACAAGAGAGTTGTGACAACCGCCCTATATCACTGACACCAATATTACATAATAGTGCGCTGTCCATGCCTAGTCAATATAGGACGATCGTTAAGGTTGAAATAAACCAATGTAGCATATAACCTATCATATCTCACAGCATGTGGATAAAATATAATATCATAGATATAGCAGAAGAGACAATAATAATAATGTGAACAGACCATCATCATCAGAGTATAATATCTATGAAGTTATACATTGATTTTTAGAGTTTATACAATGGAAACAAACTCAACAATTGTCTCTAATACAAATAGTAATAAGAAAGCACTTTCATGGGATCTACAGTGCTACTCAGTGGAATAATTATAGACCCTATATATGTATACAATACAATATTGCTCCATCCAGCTCATCCTCCGAACAGCTGCTGCGTCACATAGACCTGTTATTATAACAACCCGATATTTCGTGACATTCGCATCCACATATGTCAAACTTGAATTGCTCAAAAATATCAGATTGTTTATTTAAATTTGGCAAAACTTAGCACATACAGTAAATAAATAAATCACAAAATCACAGACACAAAATATTACAGTAAGAAGCACCGGAAACAAATGAATAGTAGTTCATGAAGCAACTATATGTGTGTGTGTGTGTGTGTGTATAACAGAGTTAAAACAAGATACAACAGAAGTTTCGAATACATAGAATTCTCAATAAAATAGTCAAATAACAAAATCTGAGTATATCATTGGAGTCAACTAAATAACTGCTAGCTGAATAGATAGATGGATCTCTAAGCGAAGCTCCAACTCTAAAGGTAAACTCAAATGCTGTGACACTCAGTCTGACCCGAACGTAAAGAAAAATCAAGACACTCGAGTCAGGATTAACATTCTTATATCAATAAATCCAACTCAAGTGAAATAACAACTGAAATACAAGTAACTTAAAGGATATTTGGGATAACCATCCTCTAAGAATCCGTGGAACTATCTACTATGTAGTAATATACACTATTATAGTAAGTTCTATAGTAAAGTAAACTTTTAAAATAGGGTTAAGGTGTTACCCATTTTCCCCTTAACACATTTTATAGTGCCAATAGTCTATATAGTACCGTAATACTCCTGATCGGGAGGCTACTAGAGGATACTACATAGGTATGACAAAAAAAACTCGTAATGGTCTCCATATGGTAGGTGACAGGGCACAACTAGGCAATGCCAGGGTAGATATACCAATAACACTTCCGAGCTGGTGGTAACGTATAGCTGCAACTACCTCCCACCTCGAGCCACACTTCCAAATCAAAAGTGCACACCAATAATAGAATGGCAATCGAAGAAGTGTGTATGATTGGAGGAGCTACCTCGCTTGGCCCGTTAATTGCTCCTGTTTTAGCCACCTTATGCCAACTCACGGGAGTCGGGTCCACGTATATACCTCATATAGGATTGTCGCCACCATCTTACTTCATTCTGGAATCTCCACCCGTGTACATGGTTGTCAAAGTGGTTTTTGGCATTGGCAGAGAGTATGACAGTAACCGATCTCGGTCTCTTTGACAATCAAATGTTATTATAACACCGTGGTCATTTCAAAATAGTTTATATTTAAAAACAAAAATATCATTTCCTTTTCAAAACCATATCAGTATGGTATCATTTCCATTTCAAAAACCATATCAATATGATATCTTTTTTTACTTCAAACATATCCATTTCCAAAAGTCATGGCACTTCCAAAGTTATAACACTTTCAAAACCAAAAGCCTTGAAATTATAATACTTTGGAAATCATAACACTTTGAAATCATAACACTTTGAAAAACCATAACAATTTCCTTTAAACAGTTTAGCTATTAATAATAGTATATATAATAAAATAGTTTATAAAATAAAATAATTTATATAAAATAGTTTTAAGTTAAAGTTGTAAAATAGTTAGTATATTAAAATAGTTTATATTAAAAATAGTTTATATTAAATGATTTATATATTAAAATATTTTATACTAAAATAATTTACAAGGTAAAATATATAAATAGTTAAATATAATTTAAAATACTTTATATAATAAAATGGTTACCTCAAATTTGAAAAATCGATTCAAATCAACTCGAATTCAAAAATTCAAATTTAATTCAATATCAATTCATCAATTTCAACTCAATTCGGTTTCTTAATAAACCATTTCAAAATATATCGATTTCATGTACAGATTTGAACCACAAATAAACTATTTCCATTTCGATATATTTCAAAGCTTTAAATATTCCATATTTTCAATACTAAATTTGATAATTTCATTTATATCTCAAATTTAACTTCATTATTATTTAGGTGTGAAATATTCACTTAATAAATCCAATATCACTTAAATAAAACCCAAATTACAAATAAATTAAATATTTTCTTCAATTTATTTAAACTTGAAATATTCGTTAATCGCCTTAAACCAAAATCAAGTTATAAAATCATATCATTTAAAAATCTCAAATTCAATAAGTTTTAAATCGATTTAAGAAAATAAAATTCTTAATTAAATACAATTTCAAATAAATTCAAATTTATCTTTCCAACCTTAACTTATAAAAATCATTATAAAAAATCTATTTTTAAATATAAATTTAAATAAATACTTAAACATATTATATATTAATTAAATCGAACTTTATTAAATTATTTATATTAAGACTAATTTATACCTATTTTAAAATAGAAAAATTATAACTAAATTTTTAAAAATTTAAAATTTCAAAACTAACTAATAATTTTAAATTTTTCCAAACATATAATTTTAAAAATCAAGAATTTAACTATATATAAAATCAACATTTATCTCTACTACTAATAAAGAAAATTTGTTGAACTAATTTACTCAGCGTCCTTTTGAAATTCCAAAGATGCGCTTGCTTTCCGTTTACAATAATATAGACAGTCCGTGTGCGAAGCACGAGCCAATTCTAGTATATATAATATAAAAAATCAATATTTATATAAAACCATATATATCTTTTTAAACTATTTCAATATATATATATATATATATATATATATATATACATACCAACGGTGTTTGTATATGATTTTTTATCCTATGGTCAAGTGATACGGATATTTATCATTTCAATCCCTAATTTAAGATGTACGGGTATATATCTTTTCAACCCACAATCCCAAATTCAATTCAATGAAAATTGCTTGGGTTTATCATTTCAACCCATACCTATTTTCTCATATTCTACAGATCGTTCGGGCATGTATCATTTCAACCTATAGGGAATTCTATAGTAACATGGAACTTGCAGAGTGAGAACAGTTATGAATATAATACAAAATATCAATTACAGGCATATATCATCAATAATAGATAAAATATAAGTAACATATAATGGTGTCAGATGTCACAGGTGAACAGTTACAGATACTGGAATATATATAGAAAGTACATAACTAACAACAACATATTTCAATTGCGTTTCAATTGAAATCAAATTTAATAAATATAAGAACGTTAACCATGAGTAATTGCTCAGCCTTCGAGGCTAGAGATGAATGAGAATGAGATGAGTTACGAATCCAAGCACGAATTCCAAAGCAAAGCAAGAGTGGCACGAATTCCAAAGCAAAGCAAGAGTGGCACGAATTTGACGAACAAAGCTGATAAATAAAAATTGACGAAATCAAATCAGAACTGGACTAATGAAGATAAGTGATAACTTATATATAATTATATATATATAAAAATCCATATGCTAAATTCATACATATATTGAATTAAATATATATATACAGACACACACACACATATATATGTATGTATGTATTTCAAAATCCATTATTTCAAATAAAGCACATATAATACAATGAACATATATACATATTAAAATTTAGAATATATATATATATATATATATACATAACAAACTGTTATATACACTTTGAAATCAACTAAGACTCATGCATAAAATAAAACATAAGATGATATATAACTCACCTATAGATAAACCAGTATATAAACATACATACACTAACAGATAATCAAATAACTCTTCTTTTTAAAAATTATATACACTACATATCCAATGTAACCAAATTCTTTTACATACTTTAAATAATATATATATATATATATATACTATAAACACTTCATACTATAACCAATATATGCGAAACAACTTATCAAAACATACATATATATAGTGCTATCTGTAATTATACATAAACAATCTAAAAACATATATACATGTAAACCTATAAACCATTGTAAACATAAATACTGTAAACAACTTTGAAACATTAAAACAATAAAAAACAAAACCGTAAAACTATAAACAATAGCTTTGTAGAATTAAACTGATGTATAAATTAACATTTGCAAGTGATAGTATAAACCTTTATATAAATTTAAACAACAGCCTATATCTAAACTATTATATAAACTGCAGCTAAAATATAACTTAGAAGAACATATATCATATACATATATAACAGTAGCATGAAATTTATACTTGAACGGTATCATATTTGGAAACAATAAATAAAGCATGTATACCTTGATATATAAGATAGAATATGACATATTATATATATACAGTTATTACTAACATATACATACAGTAAATAGATTTTATATAACTAATATATACAAATAGTACAGCTAAATCAAAACATATATCTCAGATCCAACATATAATATAATTATATAAAGACATATATAATAAGCAATAAGTTATATATACTCAAACTAACATAATATACTACATATACAAAATAACTAGAGAAGGGATAGGCTTTAGGGAGGAAGCACGAGCATGCTTCAGTAAAATAAGTTTTAAAATATGAAAACAAGATCCACTTTGGTGAAGCAATAAAATAAAACTTACTTCATCGCAAATATGTGTACACGAGCAAAGATACCTGCACACAATCGGTTTCTCTCGTAGGGAGGACGTGGAGCTGCAGGCAGAACATGCCGAAGTAGAGAGTGTTGATGTTTGGAGGGAGGGGGATTGGCTGCTATGGTGGACGATGCTTAGGATGTGATCGGCTGGAGGGTGGCCGATGGGAAGATGGCGGCAAGGTATGGCTTCGGTGAGCGCCTCAAGGCGGAGGAGGGTGGGAGGGGAGATGAAAATGGTGCAAAGGAACAACGCGCAGGGTGGCTCGGTCGGTTGAGGGTAATCGCGTGAGGCGATGGGAGGAATGGAGGTGTGGGTTCGGGAGCCAAAGTGGAAGGGCAAGCATGTAGGGGAGGCAATGTTTTGAAATGGTGGACAAAGCAGCTTTGAAGTGGGGAGGAGAATCGGCCGAAGGTTTGATGGAGAAGAGCAGTTTTTATATTTTTTTTCCTTTTCTTTTGGCCATTATAAAAATATGGGAAGAAGCGTACAAGCTACATTTAAAAGATATATGACTGTTTATATTATAAAATCTGTATAAGTGGAAACGAAAAGAATGGAATATGAAGCATGCACTAACCAATGTATAAATTGAAACAGTGGGATTGCAAAAGTCAAGCATTATCTAAATTTCAGAATTAAAATTGCAATTGGCTATTAGTTCCAACAGATGGTCACTGAATGGACAGAGGAAACAAAAGGCTCAAATATGGAACCAATACAATGAACTGTTACACAGTTTGCAACGCACACCGGACTCTGAAATTGGCAATTGAATGTACTATAGAGATCAACAGGACGAGAGGATCAAAGTGGTATACAGATATCAATGATATGATCATCCTATCAAAAGTTGATAATTAGTATCAAAAATGCTGTAAATTTGCCGAAAATGAAATTAACAGAGCAATAGCTGTCCAAATTTGACAAAATGGAATATAACGTCTCACTCAGAAGATGGTTTACAAATTTATTATATAAAAGTATTCAGGTTTGAAATTTTTTTATTATCATCAAATGTTAACTGATTTAAATTAAATTTAAAATTACACAAAAAAAAAATAAACTCCCATATTATCTGATGAAAATTTACCATTTTCTATGTTTCTATAGGCGTATTCCAAATATCAAATTTTTATTTCCAAATTCAATTATTTAAAATTTCGGTTAATTACGTTATTAAAACCATTAAAAAAATTATGGTGGTTATAGTTATTTTGGGTACTCTTCTGTTATCTAGTTTACCCATTTAAGAGTACCCAAGATAACAAGAGACAAAGCATAAAACCTTAGGTCAGACAATAGTCTGGTGTGAGCGGTAATTGAGTCTCAAAATACTAAATGGGTAAATATGGTAAGGAATAAGAGTACACGAACTATAGCTGACATGTCCCTGCAACCAAAGAGTTAGCATACAATACTATAACATGCTACTCTACAATATTATGAAGATATACCACCAACCAAATAATGGATATCAGTCTTCCAGGTATTCTTGTCTCCAATACCTACTTCCCCTGATACATATGAGTAATATCCTATTAAAGAGAGTAAACAAAGCAACCATAGCATCCATCAAACAATCCTAACTATCAATCCATGTGCTCAAAATGTATGATACTTCATATGACCTCCTTTTTACTAAGGACAAATGGTAATCCTGGTTCTCCATTGTACTCTTATATCTCGCAGCCCAAAGTTAGATACGAGTATCACAACCCAAAGCTGGACACTAGACCCAAAGCTATATGTCCAGGGTATACAGGTCCCTTCATTGAGCCATGCGCATCCACACTTACAGTACCTTTACTTCGAGTACAACAAAAAACACTCCGAGCATCAATGATTCCTTATCACATACATCTGAGCCCTCTTTTACTTCATTTGGATACCGAACGCTTCTTTATCAATTTAGTTTCCATTATTCATGAGGAACCCTTCCACATTCCCCGATCCTATGACCCACCCCCTTTGCAAGGCACCATCTTCAAAACCTACTCCCCACACGAGCCGACATCTAAAGACCATAGCTTTTTATCATGTTGTTATATCATCATCCAACCTGATGCAAATGAGTCAACACCACCAGTATGATCTATAGGACCTATTCTTCACCTTTTAGAAGTTTCATCACTTTTGGACCTAACCCTAGAAGTCGGTAATGACCTCTCATGTCGGCCCCAAGCTTTATACTTAGCTAATTTATGACTAAGTTTTCTTCGACTTCTTCCTTGGTTCTAGTACTTCATGCCTAGATGCTTTAACAACTTCTCAACACAAATCAACTCGTCATAAAACAAGTTCTCTCTTCAAAGCACCCTAATTCATATTCTAGAAAAAAGTCATCATAGCCTCCAACACTTAGCCAATCACCTATCCATCACTTCAAGCAACCTCTACTAGTAATACCCTTGCTTCCCCCAAGATTTCCACCACCATGGACCAAACTATAGATGTCGGTGCTAACCTCCCAACTTGGCATTGACTTCTTTAGTTAATGTATTGGAACTTATGCCTTGAACCACGAGCCCTTCCAATACTCCAAAGCCTTCCTTCCAAGTTTCATCCAATTCCGACCAACTTTGCCTCTGATTTGCTCAATTCTCCGACCCAACTTTCCACGCAATCATAGCACTAGTAAAAAACATCAAATCATATCATCCAACATAGAATAACAAGCAATTTCATCCAATCAACTATGCATTCCATCAAAATAAGACAAACATGTTAATTTTAACATAGATCTACATATAGTACGAATATGTAAGCTTAAGCAAGGATGATTCTAATCAATCTATATCACATACATATTTTAACATGCAATGAAAGTTGGAAAAGGTTTTATGGCCAAAAATCGACTTAAAACATGTTAAATCCTATGGTTCTACCGTATAAACATGCATAGTATAGTGAGAAGGCATGAACCACTCACTAAATAACAAATTCAACCAATATGAATGTAGATTCTATTCGGACAGCAATAGAATGCACTTCAAATCAAGCAAATCGATGATCTCTTTCTTCTAGTTGATGACCTAATCTCTAATCCGCAATCTAGTTTGATTTAGAGAGTATTTGGGTGAAATAAAGATGGATCTAGGACTAATTAGAGTTTAGATCTGATTTAGAATGAGAGAGAAAAGTTTTAGCCTGACTCTTCAGCCCTTTATTTTTAGTATTCCCTAGTTAAACTAATGGCCTTCACTAATTATACACTAATTTTGGCCAACGGCTTAAAAAACTTAACAAAGGCGTAACTTTCTAACCGTGAGTATTTTTTCTATTATGACCACACTATAGAATGGGAAACCATCATTCTAAAGCAATGGAACTAGTTTGAGACTCTAATCCAACCCCTATTAAGTATTATAGCCCAAGCAAGGTTTTCAGTGTCAAAATGGATACATATAAATTCGGGAAAAATCATAGGTGCGTAAAATATCCTTAAGAGTCATATCCCATATTTATGAAATCATACGACCTCATACGAATAAATAAAATACTTTATGATCCTTCGATACATAAAATACAGGTCATTCCATTCTTCTCACTTTAGGAGTTTCACCCTCGAAATCCCCAAACAAGCCAAATCATAAGCAACCATGGTCATCCCGCATGCCTATCAATCATAAGCAGCCATCACAAATTAAACAAGCAGCCATGCAATCAATAGTATATGTGAACTATCCTAGCATATTGAATACTAACTTATCAAATATAGTATATAATGGTGAAAATAAACACGATAAAAACATGTCTTACCATTAAAAGAGCTTTGGATAAGAATTCATCATTGCCTCTTCCGTCTCCCATGTATAATCTTCCAAGCTTCCACTCCATTGTACCTTAACTAGCTTCACAGTTTTTCTCCTAAGCAATTTTGTATCGTACCCAATAATACAAAGTAGCTTACGAGATATAGAAACTTCTAGTTCTACCTTGACATCTTCTAGCTGATCTGGTGTGATCATCACTTCGGCGTCAATAAAAACATCCGTAGATAAGAGACACAAAAAACATTGTGCATGCCCGCCATCTTTTGAGGTAAGTCAACCCTATATGCTAGCTTTATGATTCTCTCAACTATCGAAAAAGATCGTATGAATCTAGGTGCCAACTTCCCTTTTCTACCAAATCGAACCACATTCTTCAGAGGAGCAACATTTACAAACACCATAACTCCAATAGAAAACTCTAACTCTCTTCATCTTTTATCCGTATAGTTTTTGTATCGATCCTGAGCAACTTTCATTCATTTTCAAATGACCTCAATCTTCTTTGAAGTTTCTCAAATCATATCTAGCCCAAGTATCAGTTTCTCGCCAACTTTCCACCAACATGAAGGAGCGTTACATGGTCAGCCTTACAATGGTTCATACAGAGCCATACTAATACTCGACCGATAATTGTTGTTGTATGAAAATGATCACTCCACGCTCCACCAAAGTCTATAATGCATGCTCGCAAGAGATCTTCCAATATATGATTTACTCTTTCGGTCTACTCATTTGTTTGTGGGTGATAAGTTGTACTATGATGCAGCTCTGTCTCTAACGCCTCTTGTAAGCTCTTCCAAAACCCACCAGTAGACAACGAGTCTCGGTCGCTCACCATGCTATTTGGCGTACCATGAAATTGTACTATCCACTTTACATACAACTCCACCAATTGGATGACTTTCTACTTGACTTGACAGGTATAAACCTCGCACTCTTGGTCAATTGATCTACTATGACCCAAATGTTATCGTACCCTACTCGAGTCCTCGGCGGTCCATCTATAAAATCCATTGATACTTGTCCCTATTTCCATTTAGGAATCTCTAATGGTTGCAATAATCCACTAGGTTTCTTCTACTCCGCCCTTATCAACTGGCAGTTCATACACTTCAAGATGAATGCCCCCAACATCCTTCTTCATACATTCCTAGTAGTAAGTTCGCTTCATATAATGGTACATCCTGTTACCACCAAGATGTATAGTCAATCGGGAACGATGACACTCTATTAGCACTTCATCTCTCAATCCATAACATCGAAAACAAGTAATCTTCCATCCTTACAAAGCCAACCTTCATGGTCGAGTTCATATTGCTTCATGTCTATAGACTTTACTCCTTCCTCTATCTTCGCTATGATCTCTGCTAACTTAGCATCCCGGGTCTAACTAGTACCGATCCTTTCAATTAGTACCGATCCCATCAATTAGAGTAGGTCTAATTGATAAACTTGCCAACATTTCAGGTTCTCGCTTGCAGTAAGGCCTAGAATCAAATCCAGTAATAACTCTATCTACTTCCATTCCAAGAACATTGCTCCCAACCCAGCTTGCTTCCTACTTAAGTGCATCAGCGACTGCATTCCCTTTTCTTAGAGTTTAGGGAATACTGATATCATAATAGGCCAAAAACTCCAACCATCATTGTTTTCGAAGTTTGTGATCCTCCTGAGAGAAAATGCACTTCAAGGATTTATGGTCCATGAACAGCTTAAACCTTTATCCTAACAAATAGTGCCTCTATATCTTCAAATTAAAAATAATTGTTGTTATGATGATTTGGGTAATTCATCTCATGTGGCTTAAGCTATCGACTTACGTAGGCAATAACTTTCCCTTTCTACATCAACATTGAACCCAATCCAGTACCACTAGCATCGGTGTATACCATCAACTCTTCATTTCCACTTGGAATGGTCAATAGTGATGTACTCATCAACCTCTTCTTTAGACTCACAAATGCATGCTGCACTTCACATCCCAAATAAATATTTGATTCTTCTTTGTCAAATTGGTCGACGATGTTGGTACCTTTGAGAACTCCTTTATGAAGTGTCCTTATTATCTCTTCCATCATAGGAAACTTCTCACATCTATGGCATTCTTTGGTTGATTCCAACCTTGGACCACTACCACCTTCGTAGGATCCACTGTTATACCCTGTCCCAAAATGATGTCACTCAAGAATCTCACATTTTCTCTCCAAAAGTGGCACTTAAAGAATTTCACCCTCAACTTGTGCTTCCTTAATATCTCTATCACAATCTTCAAGTGTGTCTTCTGCTCCTCTTTAGTTTTAGATTAGATCAGAATATCATCCATGAACATAAGCATGAATGTAATCAAATGGTCTTTGGAAATTCGATTCATGAGATCTGTAAAGTACATTGAAGAATTGGTTAACCCGAATGGCATCACCAACCACTCATACAAACCCGACGACATATGAAATGCGATAATAGGAACACTCTCCTTCGCTACTCTCAATAGGTGAAATCGCCTCGCCAAATCTATTTGAAAGAACACGTTCACATCGTGCAGCTGATCAAACAAGCAATCAATGCATGGGAGTGGATATCTATTCTTCCTCATCTCTTTATTCAACTCATGATAATCCACACACAACCTCAAAGAGTCATCTGCCTTCATTGCGAATACTACAGGTGCACCCCACTCAGATATGCCTCTTCGAATGAACCCTTCCTCAGTTGATCATTCACTTGCACCTCTAATTCCCTCTGCTCTTTGGGTGTCATGCACCTCAAAGGCATAACTAGTGGTATGGATTCCATCACCAAGTCTATCTGAAACTCATTCTCTCTATGCCACGGCAATCCAATCACTTCCTAGAAAACATATGGATACTTTCTAACAATGGGCACATATGACAATCCCTTCTATGGAACCTTAAGAGAATATTGAAAGCTAACCACCACTCCATCCTCTGGTAAGTAGCCAATCACTATCGTACGCCAATCTACATCCCTGACTGTCACCAACAGCTTATGACAATCCACTATGGCCACATAATTCCTAAGCCAGTCCATACCCAAGATAATTCGAACTCAACAAAGTTCAAAACAAAGTAATCACAAACCAAAGAACATCCATGACTCAATAAAAATAGGCCATGAAAAACCATGCAAAGGTTAGTAGAGCCTCAAACAGGGTTCGTCACGATTAGTGGTCGGTCCACTATCTCATGTTCCAATCCCAATCTATCTATTAGGTCACCATTGATGAACGAATGAGAAGAACCGATATTAAAAAAAACTCGAATAGGAACATCACCAATAGAAAGCATAGCTTGAATGACGACTCCTTTCCATTTCTTCTTCGTTGCGAGAGCACTTAACGAAGTTAGGACTACGTCCAAAGCATATGCCTTCACTGCCTGCTTATCCTTCATTAATTCTAGACAATTCCTCTTCAAATGCCCAGGCTGGTCACATTTGTAATATTTCTTCTTCTCTCTCTTCTTGCAGTCTTTAATTATAGAACCTTCTTGTTACATCCGAAGCAAATAGGTTTCCGTTTACCCTTCTTCTTACCACCCTTACCCTAAGGTTGCCTCCTCTTCCTATTCCACTTCTTGCCTTCATTGCCTTGTTGCGGCTTTGGCTCCCCTTTCTCAACCGAAACAACAACAACAGTCTTAGCCTTAGAGCACACAATCTCATGGCGTAGCACCTTCTCTATAAGCTTCTCAAACAGCACATCTATATGGTCCATTAGCTTTTCCACTAAGTAGTCATCCAAACCAACGATAAATTTCTCATTCTTCCTTAAGGAAGTGTCGATGAACGAAATCCCATACATAGATAGAGAATTGAATTCTACCACATATTCAAAAACTGTCATCTCCTCCTACTTGAGATCGGCAAATTTTCTAAATAGAACCGACTTCTGAGCAGTCGAAATAAACTTATCCTCAAACCTTGCCTTGAATAGTTCTCAGCTGAACTGATCCTTTAGAGTAGAAATAGTAATAGCATTCCATCAATTCATGGCTCAGCCCTAAAGCTGCCTCGAAGCCAACTTTCTCTTTCTAGCATCTACCACCTCCATGTCACCGAAGATGCCCTCACAAGTATCTAACCAATCTTCCATTTCTATGGCTAACTTCATCCCATAGAACGACCTTCCTCCATTGGTAGAGTAATCACTGCTCACCATGGCGTAATCAGCCATAGGCGCTTGCACCAGAGCATCTCTACCTATCACCACTCCATGAGCATTCCACATCATATTAGCCATCATAGTATTGAACATGGCTTGGACATCAGGCGTAGCAGCTCCTGATCTCGCTCCTTCCTCTACTCCTAAATAAAAATTCCTCACAGCGTTTCTTGTATACCGGCTCATTCTTATCTGTAACAAGAATGATCAGTCTCTCATAAAGAAAACTGTGTTTATAGCGCTCATATGCATGCAGCTTATACTATATAATATATTACTATGTATTTTGAAAACCAAAGTTATAACAAGTACACATTCTCTTGTGTCTATACATAAACACACACTCTTTATCTAGCCTAAGGCGATAACACCTTCCCTATCTCTAATAGATCATGGTATCTATTCTAGTTAACTATGTAACCAAAGCTCTGATACCAAATATGACGACCGACCAATATTATATTAATAGTGCATTCTCCATGCCCGATCGTTACACAACGATCATCTAGGTTAAAATAAACCAATATAGCATATGACCCGTCATATCTCATAGAGCATGGACAAAACACAATATCACAGATAAGGTAGAAGAGACAATAATAACAATGTGAACAGACCATTATCATCAGAGTCTGATATCCATAGAGTTATACATAAATTGTAGAGTTTATACAATGAAAAAAAATTCAACAACTGTGTTTATTACAAATAGTAATAAGTAAGTACTATCACAGGCCCCACAATGTTGCTCGGTGAAATAAGCATATACTACATATATTTATATAAATACGAGATAGCTCCATCCAACTAGTCCTCCAAACAGTTACTGTGTCACCAAAACATGTTATCCAGTCCACTCATTTAAGAGTACCTAATATAATAAGAGGAGAAAATCATAAAACATTAGGTCGGACAATAGTCTTGTGTGAGCAGTATACGAGTCTCAGAATACCAAACAGGTATATATGGCAAGGAATAAGAGTACATGAACCATACCTGACTTATCCCTACAGCCAAAGAGTTAGCATACAAGACTGTAATATGATACTCTACAATACTGTAAAAATATACCACCAACCAAATAAAGGATATCAATCTTCTAGGCATTCCTATCTTTAATACCTACTTCCCTTGATACCTACGTGTGATAGCCTACTAAAGAGAGCAACCAAACCAACCATAACATCCATCAAACAATTCTAAATATCACTCCATACGAACTGAATATATAATAGCTCATGTGGTCATCTTTCTAATATGGACTAATGGAAAACTCGTTCCTTCGTTGAACTCCCTTTCTCGCAGCCCAAAGATGGATACATGTCTCGCAGCCCAAAGCTAAACACTAGACCCAAAGTTACAGGTGCAGGTATATAGGTCCATTCATTGACCCATGGGCGTCCCCACTTACAATACCCTCGCTTTGAGTACAACAGCAAACATTCCAAGCATCAATGATTCCTTAGCACATACACCCTACCCTTCTTTGCTCCGTTTGGATACCGAGCCCTTTTTGCTCAATCCAGTTTCCATTATTCACGAGGAACCCTTCCACATTCTCGGATCCTACAGCCCATCCACTTCGCGTACTGCCATCTTCGAAACCAACTCCTAACATGAGCCAACATCTGGAGACCATATCTTTTCATCATGCTATTATATTATCATTCAACCTGATATAAACGAGTCAACACCTCCAACATGATCTACATGAGCTCTACATCACCTTTTAGAAGTTTCATCCCATTTGGACCTTACCCTAGAAGTTGGTACCGACCTCTCGTTTCGACCCAGAGCACTATATTTAGCCAATCCATGACTAAGTTTTCTTCCACTCCTTCCTTGCTTCTAGTACTCCATGCCCAAATGATTTGACCTTGACTTTACAACACAAATTAAGTCATCATTGAACAATTTCTCTTCAAAGCACCCTACTTTATATTCTAGAAACAAGTCGCCGTAGCCTCCAGTACTTAGCCAATCACCTATCAATCACTTCAGGAAACTTCTACTACCAATACCCATGCTTCCCCCAACACTGCCACCACCATAGACTAAACTACAGATGTCGGTGCCGGCCTCTGAACTCGGTGTTGACTTCTGTAGTTAATAAATTGGAAATTGCAGCTTGAACCATGAGTTCTTCCAATACTCTAGAGCCTCCCTTCCAAGTTTCTCCAATTCCGATCAACTTTACCTTTGATTTGCTTAATTCTCCGATCCCACTTTCTGTGCATCCACAACACCAACAAACAACATCAAATCATAGCATCCAACATAGAACAATAAGCAATTTCATCCAATCAAACATGTAATCCATTAAAATAAGACAAACATGTCAATTTCTAACATAAATCAACATATAACATGAATATGTGAGCATGAACAAGGGTGATTTCTAATCAGTCTAAATCATTTATGTAGTTTAACATGCAAATAAAATTGGAAAAGGTTTTATAGCCAAAAATTGATTTAAAACATGTTAAATCCTATGATTCTCCCATATAACATGCATAGTATAGTGAGAAGACATGAAAGAGTCAGATGCTTCTTTTGTCTTTTCCCTGGCCATAAACCACTCGCCAATTACAATTCCACCAATATGAATGTAAATCATATCCACACATCAATGGAATGCACTTTAAATCAAGAAAATCAAATTCTAGTTGACGATCTAATCTCTAAACCACAATCTAGTTGATTTAGAGAGCAATTTGGTTGTTATGGATAAAATTAAGATGGATCTAGGGCTAATTAGGGTTTAGACATTATTTTGAATGAGAGGGAACAAACCGAACTTGACTCTTCGACCCTTTATTTATTGTATTCTCTAGTTAGACTAATGGGCCGACCAATGGACTTCACTAATTACACACTAATTTTGAGCACCTTTAAAACATTAATACAATCATAACTTTCTAATTGTTAGTTCATTTTTCTATTACGACCACTCTACGAAATGGAATGAAACAAGAAAATTGGTTTGAGACCATTCAACTCATATTAAGAGTTATAATCCAAAAAAGGTTTTTCAAGTTCAAAATAGCGACACAGAACTACGATAAAAATCATAGGTGCGTAAAATGTCCCTAAGAGTCTTATTATGAAATTATCTAATCATACGACCTTATACGAATAAAAAATATATTTTACGATCCTCTGATACATAAATTATGGGTCGTTACAAGAGTGTCCTAAAAGATGCCAAGTTCCACTTATATTTCTTTAGTCTGATTTGCATCCGGCATAATCAGCATCATTATATAAAATTTAATCAAAGGAATCTTCTTTTGGATAAAAGAGTCCATAATCTAGTGTGTTGTTTGCATATCTTATTATTAGTTTTACAGATTTTAGGTGAGTTTTCTTAGGTTGAGATTGATATAATGCATAAAGACATACACTGTGCATTATATCTTGTCTGCTAGCAGTTATATAGAGTAAGAATCCTATCATACCTCTGTATAGTTTCTGATCTACAATACATGTCAGAAAGACTCATTTGGATTCATTTTAAATTACTGAAGCTAATTAGTTAGCATGGTAATTTTGGTATGTTTAACTTTACTAGGCCCATAGGTGTAACTTATAGTGTTCTCTAAATTTCATATGCAGACTTAAAAATTGAGACTCTTTTAAATTCATTTTTATCTAATGAGCAAAATAAGATATTAATGGATTTAGAACTATTCTATGCATGTATCTTTTCGTCAACAATCCATTATCAAAAGTTAGTCTGGGGTTCTATGTACTCATTTTGTGTAATATCCCAAATATCTAAACCATTAGACTGTAAGTAAATCTTCATCCTACATAACCAATAAGTTTAGTTACTACTAATAAAAATAGAGGTCTAGTAGTAGATTGTCCTTCGTCAAAAGTGTTAAAAAATATACTAACAATGTTGCTAGCCATTAAAATATTTTCAAAATTTAAATTATGAGTCATTGAAAACCTAGTGCTCTGATACCAAATGTAGGTTGCTAAATTATGAATTCCAAGCTAATTAAACAGTAGAGACGAATGAATAGTTTTTTCTAACTTATGTAGATCTTTTTAAATTTCTACCAAGTTAAATATTAAATCACAAATTAGCAACACATAAGTATACTATCAAGCAGTCACAGGTGCAACCATAATAAAAATAAAAACAGCAAAGCAAAGTAAAGACTTAGAGAGATCACACTGGGGATTTTATATTGGTTCATATTTCTTCTTCACCCTGTCCTATACAATTGTTTGAACATATTTCTTTTCAAATGACAATCTTTAACTAAAAAGAAGACAAACCCAAATATAATCTCAATTTCAAAGCTACGTGGCACACCCTCCTAAATTTCTGAGTTCAAAATAGACTCGCTTGATTTGAACAGGCAACAAGCACACACACTAGATTTCTAGGCTTCTAAGCACACCTACTTGATTTGAACGGGCTACAAGCATACCCAAAGAAAATACAAATAGAGTTGATAGTTTTTTCAAAGATAATTTCTTAAACATTAGATACAATGAATCCTATAGCCTCTTGGAAACACTTTGATTTTTTAATTGCGAGAGAGATGTTTTCAAAATAGTAAGAAGTAGTATTGAATCAATACAATGACGTATGGATTGATTCTATGTGATTTTGAAGGGAATAAAATATATTTTCAATCAAGTTTTCAAAAGAGCAAGAGGAGGGAAGAATATAAGTAATTCTAAACTCTAAAATTCTTTTGAACTCCCATTTATATAGTAAATCAAAAAATGTGTTTGTTCATGAAAAGTTATGATGAATAAACACTTCATTCCAAAATTTGGAAACCAATTGGTGGTATGTATGTCGTCATACCATCTGCTTACATTGACATATGCATGTATGTTTTCAGAACTTGTTTCTTTTTAAAATGTTTTGAAAATCCTATACTTTGTAACATAATTTGATACTTTATAAAATAGTTTGAAGATAGTTTATATCATTTTGAACTTTCAAAAAACTTTTATAAGATATTTTGAGATTTATTTTGTTAAAAAATGTGAAATATTGAAAATAGGAGATAGAAGTCAAAGATTGCGATCAAGGACTTTAATTATATAAGCTATGACTATAAACATTAAATTATAATCTTGAGATCTTCATATCTTAGTATTTATACTCATCGGTCTTTATATCAAATTTTTGACTTTTTATACTGTAAAGTCTTCTATTCAACACCTATGTAATATACTGCATTATACACTATAAATCTTGATAAAAAATTAGTATCTATATTTTATATGATTGTATATGGTTGTTGTCAGCAAAATCAATGATTGAGTTATTAACACCTACAATCATGATCTTGCATTCACATAAGGTTGAGTTGACCTACAGTATGTTGCATATATAATCATATTGCATTTGTGGTTGAGTAGATTATTGTGTATATAACTTTGTTTTACAAGATAGTTGTAGATTTTTCTTTAAACCATCTATCCCATACAGATTTCAAAGACGAAATCTCTTTTAAGAGGGGAGAAGGTAACACCTTAAAAATAAAGAAGAAATGTAATTAAAAATTTATTAATTGAAAATAAGGCTAAAAATGAGAATCACATAGACATCGGAACTTCACCACGATAGTTAAACCATTGCATTTAGTGCGATTTTATGAGCAGCTTTCATATATAAAGTTTTGTGATCAGAATTCAAACGGAGAAGTTACTAACCTTTTGAAATTTTCAAATCTAAAATAATCAAACATATTTAAATTCAAAATAAATGTTTGAATTTAAAATGGTAATAAATAATGTAACGTTAAGTAGCAGACTTAACATTGAAGTAAACTTTAACATTAAGGACTAATGGTCGAATATTAACATCAAAAATAAAAGGTAAGATGTAAAACTTAGCAGGTGAAAGAAGGACTGCTAGTGGTCGACTGCGTAATGTTGGCTGATCAACCGATTTTTTTGTGGCGGCTAGGGTTTTTCTAGGCCTGAATGACTTGAATTTTATTATTTTAAACTGACTTTGATATTACGGTCTAGACATGTTCTAACCGCTATAAATAAGTGGCTATGCTCTTCAATTCACAAGAAAAATAGCGATGCTAGCAAAAACTCTGTCAGTTCTCCTATAGCGAAACTTTTTAGATACGAGATTCAACTTTTAGTGATGGAATCTATCGGATTAAAGGTAATAAGTTTTGGATATATATATATATATCCAATTTTTTTATTTTTATTGTTCCCTAATCTTTGAATTTTGATTCTAACTTACATCCAATTGAATTGTTGTATATTCCAAGAAGAAGATAACTGAAGAAAGAATTAAGCAAAGACGTGAAATCGAATCTGAAGGAAATAAGGAAAATTTATCCGTGAATGATAATCTTAGTTTTTCTCTTTTTAGTAATTTTCATAGTAAAATTTTGGTTTTGTTCTGTGCCTTGGAAAATTTTGTGTACAAAAACCATAAATCTTCACCCTAAAATTTCCTCTATAAAATGTCAAATTTTCAATTAGTTGGAATCTCAATAATTTTGTTACTATGGTAGAATTTAAATTATTATTTGCAATATTAATAATTTATGTTCTAGTTAACTTCCACATCCAAATTTCTGTTGTTATGACGTAGGGTTCTAAAAGAAATGAAGTAGGAAATGGTAGCAAAGTATGAATTTTTTTTTATTGTAGTTCGCACTGGCTATTTACATAATTTAGGTAAATATGAATCCCTTTTTCACTTCAAGCATGTATATGTAAAAGTTTAATAGGATATAAAAAATTAAAATTGTAAAATTTTGTTTCCTAGAAGTAGAGGCATTGATTCTATTACGTTAATGTAAAATAAGATAGGTATCTGGATTTTATTTTTGAATATATATGTAGTCTACTTTGTTTAGCTAAGAATGTTAGCTATTTTGTACAGGACCGAGACCTGTATGAATATGGAAGTTTTGGCATTTTAACTACTCGTATAAGAAGCGAAAACCTTAGTATAGAAATAATTTCATGCACGCTTAGGAAAATTAAATAAAAACTACCTAGTTAATATTTTACGTTAGGTGTATGTAACATCCCACGTTTTGAGCCTTGAAAATAAGCACTATTGATGCTACAGTCAACCATAGCATTATTTTTCGATGTCAAAATGAGGTCTTCTTTATATACCTATAATATCAAGAGCACATGAATGTAATGACTCAGAATTTCTGTCATTTGAAATTCGTATATTTAATTGATTTTAAATATTCATAAGTAAATTTTATAAGCCGAATAACTTATATTTGAATATAGTGATTTAATTGGATAATTAAATTGTTAATTTAAGATTTGAAATTGAGGAAATAATTATAAATTGGATTTAATGTGAATGAAAATGACTTATAAAGTGAATTAAATCCTAGTTGAATTAGAATGATGTTACACGACTTTTAAAATCGAATTAAAAGTTGATTCGTAGAAGTTGAATATTTTAATATTAGATTGACGAGTAAAAATGGTCATTTTTCATACAGTCTCAGATTTCGACGAAACCAGTTTCATTGGATCCGTAGTGTGTTATTTTTGTAGGATTTCAAATTTCATATCAATCGGATTTACGGTTTGTCCGGGGCAAGTTAAAAGTCGTAGAAATCAGTTTAAGTGGATTTTAAATTTAAAAAGTCGATTCAAAATATTATGAACACCAAGAGGCACGTTCCGTTTCAAGTTCGAAAATAATTTCGTATGAATAGTGTCGTCAAATTTTCTATAAAAGGGCGTTAACGTTTTCTATCTGCATTAAAACCTAGCTAGGGTTTTCAGCCACCACCTTCTATAATCAATGGCCAAAATTTTCGTTTCTTCTCCTCTCGATCTCTTCAAATCTATACAATTATACGATAAACTTCCTAAATGAAAAACATAGAGAGCAGTGAGATCTTCCAATCCAATGGTTGTGATCGAGAACGGAGCCATGGATCGATGATGATTTGGCCACATTCATTCGTCATTTGCACGCATTTATCGAGGGGAATATGCGACCGAGCTCACCGAGCCTCTGGCCGAAGGTGGCACTCGTGATGGTCTTTGACATGGTGGCTTTTGGTTGCCATAAAGATTGACGTGGGTGGTGCGAAATTCAAGGAACGACGGCGGCTCTAATAGGTTTTCACGATGGTATAACTTGGAAGGAGAAGAAGCAAAAGCGAACGGCCTTGATCCAAGGGTTTGAAATTATGCGGCCGTGATTCATTGAAGTTAAAAATAAAAATAAAAATGTGAAATTGTATTATTTAAACTCGTACATACTTTAAAAATGCATAACTTCTTCATACGAGGTCGAAAATTGACGAAACGAATTGTGTTAGATCCGTATTGACGAGCACTACAGTATGGAGAAGGATTGTATTATTTGAGCTAGAGAAAATTTTGATTAAAATTAAACGCTTGTTTAATTTTGATCGGAATAAATCGCTATCACGACGAATACAAGCACTGTGAGTAGAGCTCACTCTTTCTGACACATAAATATTTTTATATAAGTGAGAAAAAATTTATTATATGATGATTGATGATTTTTTGGATGATATATGATATATTATCTACATGTTGATTGGTATGTGGATATATACCTGCCTAGTGGAGCAGATGACCCTAACATTCCCGTGTATGAGTGGATGACCCTTTGTACGCGCGTCTGCCTTGAAACGGACATTGCACACATATTCTAATATGTATATTTGTTGCAGGTGACAGGTTGAAGGGATCCAACTCGATTCCTCACCAGTATTGATTTATTTAAAGATATTGTAATATATTCTGTTGTCATATGATATATGATGTTTTGGATGTCGTGATTGATGTATTTGGTGTTGTTGCAGCATTGGGCCTATTTTTGGTAATTTAAAAATATTAAAGTGATGATTTTCGAATTAAAAAAGGATTTTTCCAGTGATTATGAAAATAGATGTTTTATAAATTTTAATGTGTTAAAGGAATTGATTATGTTAAATAAACAAAACTTATAATTTTTATGTTATTAAAATTATGACTTTTGAGAAATATAGTTGAAATGTAATTTTTGAAATATGGAGTTAATGATTTTGTAAAATAGTATAAATGGTGATTTTTGAATTATTATAAATGGTTTATATATAAGATTTATAAAATTGATATTTTATAAATCGAAATAATGGAATTATAAAGGAGTTTTTATAAGTGTTAAATAAAGTTATAAATGAATCTTATAAGTGATTAAGATTTGTGAATTTGTGAAGTTATAAAAGAACGAAAATTCTAAATAAATAATTTATAAGGAATTAACTTATAAATTGGATTTTGGCTGTAAATGAGATATGTGTAGAATTGGTTAATAAGAGAATTTATAAATTGAAGTTTTAATAAAATATGAATGGAATTTAAAAACATTGTTTTATAATTCCGAAATCAATTGATTTTGATAAGACAAATATAGAAGTTTATTTAAAGGAATTTTATTCACGACTTTTGGCAGTGAATTATCCTTCAAATTAAATGTTGAAATAATATTAAATTTGATAAACAATTTATATTCACGATTTTGGACAGTGAATAACATATTAAAGAAATCTTTTGGAAAATGATATTTTAAAATGGAGTTAAATGGTTTAAAGATGCTTCAAAATGTGTTAAGTATTGAAAGCATAGATTTCAACATTCATTGTTGAAATAGACGTTTTCGAAAAGTATAAGGAAACGATGGACTTTAACACTGTTGTTATAGTAAATGATTTTCGAAAGGAAATGTTTTGTATAGTATATGGGCTTTATATATCTATCTTGTTTTCGAATCCCTATACTAGTGATTTTGGGTTGTCGTAACGATGTTTTATGTAACATTCGTTTTGGCCTAATAAATGTGTTTAAAAAGAATGTTTTCCTTAAAGAATAAAATATATACTTAATTATGATTTAAGTATATGCAATATTTTCTAAGTGTTGAAAATAAATTGATTTGTGAATTACTTATTATTAAATAAGTACATGAATTTTTTTTCCAATATAGAAGTTGAAATGGTTTTTAAGATATATCTTTTTAAAGATAATTTGAAGTGGATATTTGGCAAGTGATTTAATCAACAAAAGATTAATTAAAAGGGCCGTGATTGTTATAGTGCTGAATATTTGTTTATTTGTTTTGATAGTTAAATAACCGACTATTAAACTTGGCCAAATTTTAGTTCCTCAACTTAATGTAGGAACTATTTAGTCGTACACTTAGTACGTAGCCTTTTGTGTAGGCTTGATTATCGTTTGCGTTGAGGATGTTGATTCGTATAGTGTGGAGTATTACTCCAATCTATTGAGCTTCCTCCTTGGCCCGAAGGATAGCAAGTTGAAAGTTGGAAGGATAAGTCTATGAGACTTGTTTTCTGTGTGAGGTTGAAAACGCTTTTGCGTTGTTGGTGCGAAGAGACCGGGATCAGATTTATCTGAAAACCACTTCGTACCAACGTATATGCGACGCTTGTGCAAGTTGCTTGTAATGATATTGATATTCTGGGTTTTCATAGTGGGGGACTGCTTGTTGATTGTTTGGGGTTAAAATCCCAATATGCATATAGTAGAAGTGGTATCTACATTATGAAATATCCAATGCAAGGACTATTCGCTACTAATCCTAGGGATTTCCCGACAGGATGTGGTAGGAAAGTACCTTCGGTTTGTCATGTTCCTAGACAACTTGTATGGATGTTTGTGTGACATTGCATTTCTATAGATTACGTACATTGGTTTTGCTTGATGTGTTCAGCCTAATAGGGGGTTCTCGCTTCTTGTTAGGTAGCGAACGGATGACTCTTACCCCTAGATGTCCCTAGTGTGAAAGGGTTTGTTATAGTCGAGAGGCTGGCCGTAAAAGCAAAGCGCGAGGTATCAGTGTGAGCTACGGTGGGTATTACCCACTGGTGCGTCCCGTCACATCTGGTATCAAAGCTTAGATTTTGCATATTCCTAAGCTTTGATGTGTACTCAGTATAGATAGGGGCAGTAGCACCCTAGATTGAGTTTGAGTATATTATATATATGAGCGCGTACTTGTTAGTGAATATAAAATATTTTATATTGTGTTTACTTATCCGTTGAGTTGTTTGTGAATTCTGATCGGTATGTGGGATGCCATGTTATCGATGGGGATTTCCAAACACTTAAACGAGGCAAGTCGACACAGTATCATTTCAAATTGGGTAAATGAAATAATTTTACCTCGATCATATTTTATATATAAAGAAATAATTTTTTAGAAATTATTAAAATGTATATAAATTAATTGTTTGGTTGTTTGAAAATGTAAATATATAAAAGTAAATAAAGATTTTTGAATAATCTAAATAAAAACAACAATTGTAAAGAATAAATTATATAAGCAAATGAATTATGAATATGGAATTATAATTCATATGATTTACAATTGTGAAATAATCTTATATATAAGAAGTAGAACTATATGAATATATTTATAAATGTGATTTATAAATAAAAGGATTTTTGAAAGAAAATAAAGCACTGAATTCGCTAATATTGCTGGAAAATAATAAGGGTAATGACTGCAGCATCTTCAGTATCATTTTCGAGTTTCTATGTGATGAATTTGCTACCAATAGTAAATTGAAAATGAAGTTTTGTTTTGATAAACGAATTTAATTTGAAATCCATGTTGAAATTAATAAATATAAGTAAAATGAGCTCTGGATTTATAATAGGAAATTAAATTTTAATTATTAGTAAAGTTGAAATAAATGTTGAGTTAGCATAATAAAATATATGATTTGAAATTTAACTAAATGAAAGTTAAATAAAGTGGATTGGATTTTAATTGGATTAGATAAATTATTGGAATGGAAATTAAACTGGTAAGCGATTGTATAATACGAATTTGAAAGTTTAAATAATAGGTTGTGTAATTTATAAAAGGGGAAAATGTAAGTAAAACCAATTTTCAAAATGGTTAAACAATTTTGTTAAGCAAACAAAATCTGAAATTGGATAGTGATTTAAAATTTGACTTAAGTAAAAGTCAAATAAATAGAATTTGAATTTAGTGAGAATGAAATGGAATATAACTTAAGTGATGTTAAATGAAGTTGATTTTGGTATCGAAGTAAATTAATAAAGTGAATTAATGAGACAAAAGTAGTTAGATGAAAATGAATTTGAGCTATATAAAGAAATTCAACTTTAAGATGTAAAATGAATCAGCATTAAAAATGTTGGTGCTAAGAATTGGATAAAACTTAAGTTGAGAAGTGAAATAATAATAATATTAGAAATGTTGTATAGAAATGTGATTATAGTGAATACTAGAATTCAATCCAAATTGAGTATTAGACCAATTGAAATTAAAAGTGTTTAACCAAGTTGAATGTAAACGAAGTAAATTAAATAAATTTGGTTATACATTGGTTGTTAATTGATTGTATAGAAATTCATGTGAAATTGAATTAATGAAATTGAAAGCTAAATAATTGAATTCAAATTGAAAGTGAAGTTAGAATAAATAGAATTGAACTTGATTTGATTTAAAAGTGAACTAATTTGATTATGAATTTGTGAATGTAAACTAATTGAAATTGAATAAATGAATGTTAATAAAATCAATGTTAATGAATCAAATATGATTAAATGGAAAATCAATTTAATGAATATTAATGATAAGTGAATTCATATTGATATGCTTGTGGATAGATTGGATAGATATGGTTTGTTGGATGTTAACTGGATGATAGTTGTTCGATGGTTGGATTTGTTGTTTTGATTGCATTACTATATTGGCATATATAGTTGTTGTATTAGTATATGTTGTTTATTGACATTACTTTCGTATATACATGTCCTCATTGGTTTGTTGAGTGTTTAGTAGGTGCGGATGGCGCTTGATTCACATTTGGAGCCCACTTTCGTGCTATATTAGCCGTATATGCCCGCTAATAATATATAAGTACATATCTCGAATTACATATCGTACTTTACCTTTTTTCCAACGAGATGCCTCATCCTCGATGATGAGATGTATTATTTGATTCTACTACGATCGAACTGCGCAAAGGAGACGCTGGCGAAATTTTCTGAAACTTTAAGGCGTTCGAATTTTTTTTGAGATTTTGGAAAAATTTTGATTTTGAGTTGAAAAGTTAAATGATATTAGTTAGGTTTGAAAAGATAACTAGGAATGGATTTCAAAACGTAGAAAAGTTTTTATAAGAAGTTTAACGAATGGATTTTGGAAATATTTAAAAGGTTAAATGAATTTGATATCTAGTTTGAACAAATTGTTTTGAAAAGTTAATGGATTTTGTGACTTTTTTCTTGCTTTGTAATTTCGAGGATGAAATTCTTTTAAGTAGGGGAGAATGTAACGATCCAGAATTTCTATCATTTGAAATTTGTATATTTAATTGATTTTAAATATTCATAAGTAAATTTTATAAGCTGAATAACTTATATTTGAATATAGTGATTTAATTGGATAATTAAATAATTTAATATTTGAAATTGAGGAAATAATTACAAATTGGACTTAATGTGAATGAAAATGATTTATAAAAATCCTAGTTGAATTAGAATGATGTTACAGGACTTTTAAAATCGAATTAAAAGTTGATTTGTAGAAACTGAATATTTTAATATTTAATTGACGAGTAAAAATGGTCATTTTTCATATAGTCTCGGATTTCAACGAAACCAGTTTCATTGGATCCTTAATATTTTATTTTTGTAGGATTTCAAATTTCATGTCGATCGCATTGATATTTTGTCCGGGGCAAGTTAAAACGCGTAGAAATCGGTTTAAGTGGATTTTAAATTTAAAAAGTCGATTCAAAAACCTATCTTCGAAATACGATCGAATTGGCTCCCAATATATATTCCATTGCGCTTGAATGGAGGTAAAACATTATAAATGCCAGGCAGCACATTCCGTTTCAAGTTCGAAAAAAATTTCGGATGAATAGTGTCGTCGAATTTTTCATAAAAGGACGTTAACTTATTCTATTTGCATTAAAACCTAGCTAGGGTTTTCAACCGCCACCTTCTATAATCAATGGCTGAAATTTTTGTTTCTTCTCCTCTCGATATCTTCAAATCTATGCAATTATACGAAAAACTTCCTAAATGAAAAACGTAGAGAGCAGTGAGATCTTCCAATCCAACGGCTGTGATCGGGAACGGAGCCCTGGATTGACGATGATTTGGCCACATTTGTTCGTCATATGCATGTGTTTATCGAGGGGAATACTCGAGCGTTTATCGAGGGGAATACTCGACCGAGCTCAGCATGCCTCTGGCTGAAGGTGGCACTCGTGATAGGCTTTGACATGGTGGCTTTTGATCGTCGTAAAGATCGATGTGGGTGAGGCGAAATTCAAGGAACGACGGCGGCTCTAATGGGTTTTCACGATCGCATAACCTGGAAGGAGAAGAAGCAAAAGCGAATGGCCTTGATCCTAGGGTATGAAATCGTGCGACCGTGATTCATTGAGGTTAAAAATAAAAATATAAATGTGAAATTATATTATTTAAACTCGTACAAACTTTAAAATTGCTTAACTTCTTCATACGAGGTCGAAAATTGACGAAACGAATTGTATTGGGTCCATATTGATGAGCACTACAGTATGGAGTAGGGTTGGGATTTATTTGAGCTAGTGAAAATTTTGGCTAAAATTAAATGCTTGTTTAATTTTAATCGGAATAAATCGCTATCGCGACGACTACAAGCATGCGAGTACAACTTGCTCTTTCTGACTCATTGATATTTTTATATAAGTGAGAAATGATTTATTATATGATGATCGATGATTGTTTGATGATATATGATATATTATCTATATATTGATTGGTATTTGGATATATACCTGCTTAGTGGAGCAGATGACCCTATACATTCCCGTGTATGAGCGGATGACCCTTTGTGCACGCGTCTGCCTTGAAGCGGACATTGTACACATATTCTAATATGTATATTTGTTGCAGGTGACAGGTTGGAGGGATCCAACTTGATTCCTCACCAGTATTGATTTATTTACAGATATTATAGTATATTCTGTTATCATATGATATATGATGTTTTGGATGCCGTGATTGATGTATTTGGTGCTGTTGCAGCATTGGGCCTATTTTTTATAATTTAAAAATATTAAAGTGATGATTTTCGAATTAAAAAAGAATTTTTCCATTGATTTTGAAAATAGATGTTTTATAAATTTTAAAGTGTTAAAGGAATTGATTTATTTTAAATAAACAAAAGTTATAATTTTTATGTCATAAAAATTATGATTTTTGATAAATATAGTTGAAATGTGATTTTTGAATTATGGAGCTAATGATTTTGTAAAATAGTATAAATGGTGATTTTTGAATTATTATAAATGATTTATATATAAGATTTATAAAATTGATATTTTATAAATCGAAATAATGGAATTATAAAGGAGTTTTTATAATTGTTAAAATGAAGTTATAAATGAATCTTGTAAGTGATTAAGATTTGTGAATTTGTGAAGTTATAAAAGAATGAAAATTGTAAATAAATAATTTATAAGGAATTAACTTATAAATTGGATTTTGGCTGTAGATGAGATATATGTAGAATTGGTTAATAAGAGAATTTATAAGTTGAAGTTTTAATAAAATATGAATGGAATTTATAAACATTGTTTTATTATTCCGTAATCAATTGATTTTGATAAGTTAAATATAGAAGTTTATTTAAAGGAATTTTATTCACGATTTTTAACAATGAATTATCCTTTAAATTAAATGTTGAAATAATATTAAATTTGGTAAACGATTTATATTCACAATTTTGGACAGTGAATAATATATTAAAGAAATGTTTTGGGACGTGATATTTTAAAGTGGATTTAAATGGTTTAAAGATGTTTTAAAATATGTTAAGTATCGAAACTATAGATTTCAACAATCATTGTTGAAATAGACGTTTTCAAAAAGTATAAGGAAATGATGGACTATAACACTGTTGTTATAGTAAATGATTTTCGAAAGGAAATGTTTTGTATAGTATATGGGATTTATATATCTATCTTATTTTTGAATCCCTATACTAGTGATTTTGGGTTATCGTAACGATGTTTTACGTAACATTCGTTTTGACACAATAAACGTGTTTAAAGAGAATGTTTTACTTAAAGAATAAAATATATACTTAATTATGATTTAAGTATATGCAATATTTTCTAAGTTCGAAAATAAATTGATTTGTGAATTACTTATTATTAAATAAGTATATGGAAATGTTTTTCAATATAGAAGTTGAAATGGTTTTGAAGATATATCATTTTAAAGATAATTTGAAGTGGATATTTGGCAAGTGATTTAATTAATAAAAGATTAATTAAAAGGGTTTAGTGATTGTTATAGTGCTGAATATTTGTTTGTTTGTTTTGATAGCTAAATAACCGACTATAAAACTTGGCCAAATTTTAGTTCCTCAACTTGATGTGGGAACTATTTAGTCGTACACTTAGTACGTAGCCTTCTGTATAGGCTTGATTATCGTTTGTGTTGAGGATGTTGATTCGTATAGTGCAGAGTGTACGTAGCCTTTTGTGTAAGCTTGATTATCGTTTGTGTTGAGGATGTTGATTCGTATAGTGCGGAGTATTACTCCAATCTATTGAGCTTCCTTCTTGGCCCGAAGAATAGCAAGTTGAAAGTTGAAAACGTGATAAGTTTATTAGACTTAGTTTCTATGTGAGGTTGAAATGCCTTTGCTTTGTTGGTGCGAAGAGACCAGGATCAGATTTATCTGAAAAACCACTTCGGACCAACGTATATGCGACGATTGTGCAGGTTGCTTGTGATGATATTGATATTCCGGATTTTCATAGTGGAGGACTGTTTGTTGATTATTTGGGGTTAAAATCCCAATATTCATATAGTTGCAGTGGTCTCTACATTATGAAATATCCAATGCAAGGACTATTCGCTACTAATCCTAGGGATTTCCCGACAGGATGTGGTAGAAAAGTACCTTTAGTTTGTCCTGTTCCTGGACAACTTGTATGGATGTTTGTCTGACATTGCATTTCTATAGATTACGTACATTGGTTTTTACAAACGTACATCAGTGGTAGCGGAGAAGATAACTTTTCTTAGCCTAACACCCTCCTTGAAACGAATGAGCTTAAGGGTTGTATTTTTGTGGAAGGCAATTAGTAGTCAATAGAAATGGCCGTGTGGCATTCTAAGTGATGTGATTGTGTTTGTGAAAGGTAATCGTTACCTCTAGCCTCATCAACCAGAATGACCAAAATAGGATTAGATGCAGTAGGGCTAAGTGGGTCGCTCCCATTAGGGTATGATCATCCTCTTCTAGAAATATCTTTGCACGCTATGACGTTGTGTATCTAATTATTGTGGTTTGTATGCTAGAGGGTCCTCGATAAAGGTCGGTAACGACAGGAGGATGACATATTGGGTACCATCTAGTTATAGAGGTGGGCCAGTCTTATGTTGGTAGAGGGCAGATGTTCTGTGCCTCGGGATATCCATCTAGAGGTGTACCCCTTCGAAAGGCAGTCCCTTCACCTGGTCATTTGTATGGAAATCCAAACTCCACTACGTACCTGCCATTTTATTTGTAGAGCCTATTATGCTAGAATTTAATAATGGTAACAATTTCGGGCATTTTGAATATTATTTGTATACTGGACACTAGTATAATATCACATGAGTTTGATATGAAATGCTTTAGTTATCGTAAGGTAAAAACATGTTCGTGTTTATGTGTGGGCGTGTCTTACGAGACACTTTTGTTTTGATAAAGGAAAAGTTTTGGTAACTTAATAAATTCAGTTGAGTGTGTTTCTCATGCTAGTTTACCAGACTGATCCGAGCGGTTTTCCCTTTCAATGCTCAGACCGAGTATATTTACATGTCTAGGTTTGATGCTTTTGGAGCTTCAGAAGAAGAGCTGGAGATCTTCATTTTCGTACATCCATATTTGCTTGATTATCCACTACATTGCTTAGTTGTTTTAAATTATCGGCATTTGTAAGGATAGGTTATTATAACTGTTCAGGCTAATAACCATTGATTGATTGTTGAACTCTAATTGATATATATATATATATATATATATATATATATATATAGTTTCTGTTTTGTAAAGATCATTGTTATGATATTATATATTTTCCGCTGCGATGTGAGATTTTGTATTGTTCTATTTGGTTCTATCTTATCTCTTTCTTCTCTTCTCTTCTTCTCTCTTCTTTTCTTTCTCTTGACTTTCCGTCAGTCTGTTGTTTTTTGGTCGGACATGTGCGGATTATTGTCGATTCAAAAGGTACGGATTTGTCGGGCCGTCACAATGAATATGAAAATTTTCAAAACATGTTTCGTTAATTAATTTCACATTATTACATAACCCCATATATTCCACGTTCAGAGAAAATACTAAAATTATTATTATATTCCAAAAGTGACATATGAAGGTACACTCTTGGATGATCATAGTCTAACCATTCGAAAGTTATAAATTTCGTTGTTACATCCATTCAAACAAAACATAAACCACAAACAACACAGCAAAAATAAACTTCTAATATTAGCTTGTCTTCTGCACGTCTCTAGAAGCTTGTTCGTCTAGCCTAAAAACCCTACTCCCGATCTACTCAAATGAGTACCCAAGAGTTTAAGGGGAAAAACATAAACTCTGGGTCAGACCAAAAAGTATGATATGAATAATAATATACCATATCGAACCAAAACCGATATCTAGTGAGATCACTTCGCAAAATGGAACAAGTTTTCCCCTCAATAGTATCTTATCAAATATGTCTATCTTAACATAAATCATGCACCTGCAACCAAAAGGTTAAAACAAAACATGGTATGATCATATGCATGCACTATGGGTAAATATGACTAGTCTATTAGTAAAGGGTTATGCATTTCCAAGGTTCACCCATCCCAAAAAATTAATTGTCTATTTCAAATCATGGTTTTCCTAGTGTCACTATGAATCTATTAGTTTTCATAGGCCATCTAATTACCTATCACACTAACTTGGGCCAAAACATAACCTGATGTTCTGAAACATCAAATACAGTTAGGAGTAAATCCAATTAAATAACACAGTGAGCATATAGAGCTACGAGTTCCTTTCTATGCATACACATCTTTTAGTCTTATTACTGAAAAATCCTTACGCATTGGAATTTGGACCTTTACTGACCGAGGGCTACCGACTGAAGCATAGGGCGTGACCCTGCACCAGTCCCACCTAAAATCTTATCTGGTTTTAAATCCATGAGTCATATCTTTTTTATCAGTTCAAGGCATCCCAAAACAATTGATCTATCTGATCTCCTGGATGGAATTCTACTCACTTGAGAGTTTAGTCTGACCGACTCACTACTGAAATAACCTAACTGTTAATTATGTTCCTAAATCACAAGTTGTAATGTTAGGTATTGAAAATGTAAGCATCACAAATGATAAATATGTAAATTTAACTAACAAATGATAACATGAACATATAACATCATTTATCAAATAAATGTTTAATCAATAGTCATATACATAACAAAATTACTTAATTTTAAGTAATATCTTCCTCTGGCAACATTCATATAAAAGTGGGCTAAAATACTATTTCATCTCCTTGAAAACATTTATCTTTACAATTGATATATCACTTGAAATCATTATTAAAACAAGAAAACGTAGCCCAATACTTGGCCAAAATCTCCCAATACTTGGCCAAAATCTCCCAATACTTGGCCAAAATCTTGTGCCAAAGCACTATCATCTTTACATAACTTTTAATACACTTGATGTCAAAACAGGGATGTTGAAAAGCTATGAAGCATTGCTATTGAGCCTATAAAGCATATCCATTGGTTTGTAGAACATAAGATTATCGAGCCCCTAAAACATAGCTTTCAAGTTTGTAAAATATACGGTTGTATAACTGCTAAAAGATAAATGTTGAGTAGCTAGAAAACATGGGCCCTCGAGCCTCTAAAACATGATTTTCATATTTGTAAAACATACTCCTATCGAGCCTTTAAAACATAGTTATTCGGTTCGTAAAACATATAGCTATCAAGCCGCAAAATATAGTCATCGAGTAGTTATACGAAAGCCATCGAGTAACTATAAGACAACAAGTTCGAGTTATTTAAAACATGAGGTGCCAAGCCTCTAAAAATTTAAAAATGTGGAGTCCATAAAACATAAGGTATCGAGCCTCTAAAAACTTAAGGACGTCGAACTTTAATAAAAAGAAGTTGCTGGGTTTCTAAACCATGGGGTTGTCGAGCCTCCACAAAACATTAGGTATCGAACTTTTACAAACATTAGGTATCGAACCTTTACAAAGCCTTGGGCATTGAATTTTTATAAGACATTGGGTATCGAACATTTACAACACAAATTGTCGAGTCCCTATGAAAGCAGAAACATCATATAGTTATTAAGTGGCTATCATATGCATCAACTATTATAGTTATCGAGCTTCTATTAGAATAAAGGTATTGAGACTCTATGTTATAACGCCTATGGCATTTCTGTAAATAACTTAAAAACTGATTTATTTCCATTTAAAGTTAAACTTTCTACTAACTTTTTCCTCATGTCAAATTTTCATCGGATAATAAAACACTTTTCCTAATCTTTAATAAAAATTCTGATGGGACACGTACTACCTTCTCACATAAGTTCACAAAACTCTTATAAGTAATACTATTAACTCATTATTAATCATAAAAATTTATAAAATAACAAATTCATAGAAAAACCTAACAATTAGGGAAAACTCACCAAAAATCTAAACTTTCTTCTTCCATATACAAAAATTTCGGGACTAAAATATTAATTTAATTATATTTAATAATTAAAAACCCAAAAATACTTACAATTTTCCTCTTTGGAAATTCATAAAATATTCATATGAACTTGGAAAGTTATGGAATTAAAAACGCATCTCCAAAACAATGTTTTACACAATATATTCAAATTTCAAATCAATAAAAGATCAAAAAATTAAGTTCTTCCTTTAAAACTCGTTAGAGCAATTCCTTGAAATTCCAACAAACCATCATTCAATCTAATAATAATATTACCAATCCGAACATGACATATTATGTCAAGAAATTCATAAATTAAATCCTAAATCCGAAAATAAAACATAACAATTGATACGGTTAATTATTTGTAACACCCCTAATTTTTTATAACATTATTAAGAAGATTTAATTATATAAATTAAATGGAATAATACAAATGTAAATGATAAGAGGATTGAGATTTGAATTATTTAATTAAGATCATGCCTAATGAACTAACTAATCGGCTAAAGAATGGTTTATAGGTTAAACAAATTACATAAGGGTATAATTGGAATTTGCAGCCCATGGACCCTTACCCATACACACACACTTTCATTCCTACCAACTCTTCTCATTCGCATCATTTTAAAATGAAAATTAAAGATAGAGAAATGGTCGACCATTGAAGAGATTAAGAGGAAATCAAATTAAAGTTAGAGAATCAATCTTAGGGGGAAATCAATCTCAATCCAATCTCCTTATTTAGAGCAAGGTTAATAATAATTCCATCTCTACTTTGGTTTAAATCATATATTTTTGGATTTAAGGGATAAATTTGTTTTTATGGTATATTGGATGATGATATGCTTGATTCATGATTTATTTGATTTAAATAAGGTTGTCTAAAGGGGTTTTTCTACGATTTTAGGTCAAAACCAAGATTAAAAGATATCTAAATGCTATGGAAAAATTTTATGTTATAAGAAACATGATTTTGGAGTTGGATTTCAATTTTGAGAACTTTCTAAATTATGGAAAGATTATTATGAATTTTCCAAAGGAAAATATGGTTATTTGGGTTTATTATTTATTTTGGATAATATATTAAGAATTTGGATCTGAAATTTTGATATGTCAGATAGCATGATTAAAGTGAATTATTGGAGATTTTTCCAAATTGATTTGCTATGCAATATAAATTATTTTAGAATAAGGACTTCTTTGCAAAAATAGGAAGGGCTTAACTGATTAACTTAACCATGGTTTAGATCTGAATTAGCGGCAGTTATTTTTGAAGAATTTGAAAAAGTTAAGGCAACCAATCTGGTGTTAACACATGGCAGGTTACTTACAGGAAAATTTACTTAAACAAGAACTAAACAGGGTTTACGTAAGAAAATTGGTTCCGCCTACTTAGGAAAGCACCTTTCGACATAGAAGCTTCCGCCTTTATCTTAGTCGAAACCAATGCTGTCGAAACCAATACATAAGGTATCACTAAGATGGTACATGGTGGACTGGAGATAGGCTGAAGGTAGGGTGTCGAAAGCATAGCTTTCAAAGGGGTCGACCCTAGGCTTGCTTTTAAAAGAAAAGTGCCTGCCTATGTTTTGTTTTAAGCCTTCGACAAAGTCGAGGCATAAGGTTTTGAAAAACGTTTTAAAGGATTCGAAAGGGTTTCCATTAAAATATAGTTGCTTACGACTGGTTACTTACTTATAAAAGAATGTTTTAAAAGAAGGGGTTCTGACCTAGTCGATACCTTGCTGCTGTCCTAAAGCCTTTTGATGATGTTGAAGATATCAATGTTGTCGAAAGGTACTTTGTTTTATAAAGTTTAAGCCACTTCCAAAATCTTTTGAAAGGGGATTAGGGCTTTTGAAGGTGATGGTTTCTAAAGGGGTTTCGACATCAACCTTCCAAGGTTTTACCCAGTTGTTTTTGCTTTCGAATGGGATAGTGCCGACGCCATCAAGTCCTCCCAAATGTTTTTATATTGGTTTTGAAACAGATGCTTTCGACTGTATTCACTTTGACCCAAGTTATGTTTTAAGTATAAACCCAATGTTTTCGAAAGGGGTATTTTCAATGATTTCAAAAGGATTGCTTTCAATAGTGTCGAAAGGGGTACTTATAACTGGTTTCCAAGCTAAGCTTCTAAAAGGTTAAATATTAATACATCAAAGTATTTGAAAGGTTTCGAAAGGTGGAATTTAAAGTATTATAAGGCATGATCCTAATGTTTTTAAGAGATTTTGAAGGAGGTTATCCTGTAAAGTCGAAAGCTAGGTTTTGAAGGTATCAAAAAGTTTTATGATCCAAACTCTATTTTCAAAGGAAAAACACCGGCATATTAAAGGAGTTTTTATAATGATTTGAAGAAGAAGCTATCTTTGATGAAAAAATAGGTTAAAGGGATTAATCATGTTTTATATTAAACCCACAGGAGTGCTATTGTTATGTTGCTATATTGCTTTTTTAAATATGAATGTATTCGCTTTATAATGGACCCATAATTGCATTTTGGGGATAAAGAGTAGGAAAACCAGTTAGGTTAACCCAATAGGGAATAAAAATTAAATAAACTCCTGAATGAGTAGAATTGTATCCAGGAGGTTAGGAAGACCACAATATAGGATGCTAAAAGATAAATGATTGTATACTGGCAAGGGCCAGTAGATTTGTAATTAGCTTGTGAAAACTATTACTGTATACTGGCAAAGGCCAGTAAGTTTGTAGTTAGCCCGTAAAAAATATGATTGTATACTGGCAAAGGCCGGTAGGTTTGTAGTTAGCCCATGAAAACTATATTTGGATGAAATATTGACAGATGTCAATATGTTCCTAGTGAACCCATGAAAACTAGGATAAAAGAAAAATATATTGGATTCACCAATAGGGTCCGAGTTAACCCTTGAAAACTAGGTTGAGAAATAGATACTGGGGTAACCAATAGGTTCTTACTAATCCCATAAAAACTATGTAATTGGACCGGGAGTCCTTAAATGTATAATTGGTTATTAGTCAGCCCATGAAAACTAATAGGTTAATAGTAATCCTAGAAACTATAACTAAGATGGATAGTCTAAATTGAATAGGGATGGGTAACCAGGAATTAATTCAATTGTTTTGCATATCATCATATTATATTTTTTTGAATTGTTTTAACCATTGTGGATGTAGGAGCAAAGTATATGGTTTTATAAATTTTGAGATACTAATGAGGAGAAACTCGTTCTGTTAAGCAGCATGCTCTCATTAGATATCTAAATGATTTGAGATGGTAGATTATTATTCATACTAGGCTTTATGTTTGACTCAAAGTTTATTTTTTTCCTTGAACTGTCAGGTACTCAATTGGTTTTGAGTAGTTTAAGAGTTAAACCTTTAGGTACCTCTAAGAAAAATAAGCTTATGAAGACGTGCATGAGGCATAATAGCTATTTAGAGATCTCTTTCTTTTGATTCCGTTGTGTTGTTTGTAATGGCAAAGTTGTTATATTGCCCGTATACACTCTGATCGTCCCGGGGCATCTTCATATGCCACTCTAGCCGTATGTTGTAATGAATATATTTTCTCTAAACATGATTTACGAATGTGGGACTATGTAATGAATTGGAAATATTTTGATATGGAATGTGATTTTGGTCGAAGTTTAATTTTTTTTTTTCCATATTCATGTGTGTAGGTGTATCGATGAATCTAACTTCGCAGTATTTGATCATCGAGGATTAATAACTGTGGATGACTGTAGCATCCGTAGCCATTAGTTTTAGGCCTCCAAGCAGGGGGAAGTTACAAGTTGGTATCATAGCATAGGTTAATGAAACTTTAAAAGGAAAGTTAAACCTAAAAGATTTTCAAACAAAATCCAATGAATTGGAAAATATGATAGGGATATGGGTTAATGCTATAGTAACATGCTTGTATTTGATATGTGTATATATATAAGTATATGTTGCCCTCTCTCTTAGACCGTTCTTCTGTATCGTACTAAGGCTCGTATGCAAATTCACGAGAAAGAGGATATGGAAGCTGGAAAAGGAATAGAAAATTTAGGTGGAGAAAGCACCATAACAAATGGTAATGCTCGACCTAACACTAGGAGGAATCAAGGTCGATAGGCCAATGCTAATACAAATGCAGAGGCCAGTGTAGGTACTGAAATCCATGAGTAGATGCAGAGATGGTGTATTAGTTGTTGGCTAATCCTTTGCAAGCAGGAGCTGCTGGTACTGTTGGAGGAGTTAATCTCGTGGCTCTAGTTGGGAATAACTATGCTAAGCTAAGTAGAGACTGTACCAGTCTGGGTGGAAAATCGTTTGTTGGAACATAGGATGATGTTGAAGTTGAGAACTGACTTTTGCATTGTCAAAGGATCTGTACTGATTTAGACTTGGATGATGGGAAAAATAGAAGGCTAGCCTCTAGGAAGTTGCAAGAGGCAACGCTTCACTGGTGGAATAGTGTCACCACCGGGGTATCGGAGGAAGAGTGGACTTTGGCTGATTACGGAAGGAGGTTTGAGCAGAGATTTTTGTCTAAAGTTGCTAAGTCCGCATTAATGAGGAAGTTCATAGATCTAGTTCATGGAGAGATGTTAGTGGTCAAATACGCTGCTAAGTTTGATGAGCTGTCTCGATAAAGATATGCTTTGGTTGACACTAATGTCAGAAGGAATGAAAGGTTCATTCGAGGACTGGGACCTGAGCTTTCTAGGATGACAATGATCCATATTCGAGAAACTAGTAATGTGGTGGTGGAGATGGTCATTTTCCATGAAGAGATGCTTGATGTTTCAGCTAGAGAGAATTCAGTCGAGTCTCAGGGTCCTCATGGAAAGAAGAGGAAATTCTTTAAGAAGAAGGGAGCCTAGAGAGGGGAGTCTTCCAAGAAGTCAAAGACTGATTTGGTGTGTAACAAATGTGACAAGGGTCATTATGCAAGTGATTGCGGGTCAAGAAAGAGAAAGAATGCTACAGACAAGAAGAATGTGAAATGCTTTATCTGCAATCAAGTAGGGCATTATAAGAATCAGTCATGGCGGACAAAGGGAAAGTTTTTGTTGCTGGATCATCGGCTTAACCTACTACAACTGACAATGGAAAGAATGTGATGGAAGGTACGTTTTTAATTTAGGGTATACCAGTTAGGATACTTTTGAATACCAGCGCATCATATTCATTTATATCCCAGTGTTTGGTTGATAGCTTATGCTTAGAACCCACATACCTCGTTACTTCCTTAAGGGTTACCAATCTAATATGAGGATATGCAATTCTGAGGATGAGATGTAACAGTTAGAACTTGATTTGTTAGGTCATAAGTTTGCATGCAGTTTGTATGCGTATGATTTCGCAGATTTCGGGATGATTTTGGCTAAGGATTGGTTGAGGAAGTATGAGTTTAGGATATTCTGGCAGGATGGGGAGAAACCTTTAAGACACCCCGATAGTCATGACCGAATTATATTCTCAGTAGAGAATTCTGACCAGAGTTGTTGTGCTTTATTGAGTGCGATGAAAGTGGGAGAAGAGTTAAGTCAGGTTCGGATTGCAAGAGAATTTGCAAATGTGTTTGAGCCATTCACAGAACTACCTTCGAAATGAGTTGTTGTGTTTCGAATAGATCTTGTGCCAGGAGCTGAACCTGTGAGTAGGCCACCTAGCAGGATGACACCGACTGAGATGAAGGAATTGAAGGTGCGGCTAGTGGATCTAGAAGGAAGAAATTTTATTAGACCAAGTAGTTCGCCTTGGAAAGAGACCGTGATATTCATGAAGAAACCAGATGGATCATTGAGGATATGCATCGACTATCGTAAGTTAAACGAAAGGACGATAAAAAACAAGTATTCTTTGTCGAGAATCAATGATCTATTCGATCAGTTGAGTGGAGCCAAGGTGTTCTCCAAGATGGATTTGGCAACAGGGTTCCATCAGTTGAGAGTGATGGAGGATAGCATTTCTTTGACAACATTTCGAACTAGGTATGGTTCGTATGAGTGGTTAGTAATGCCATTCGGGTTGACAAATGCATCTGCTTTCTTTGTGGATTTGATGAACTAAGTCTTTCAAGAGTAGATGGATAGATTCATGTTGGCTTTTATAGATGACATTTTGGTGTACTCTAAGGATTAGAGAGAGCATGAAGATCATCTTAGAGTTGTGCTCGAGACGCTAAGACAGAATCAGTTGAAGACGAAGGTTTTCAAGTGTCATTTTTGAAAGAAGAGGTTAAGTTTTTTGGTCATGTGGTTTCAGAGAAGCGATTGTCATCAATCCAGATAAGATCGAAGCTATGAACAATTGGAAGAGACCAGAGACAGTGACCGAGATCAAAAGTTTTCTTGGCCTTACTGGCTATTACCGGAGATTCATCAAGGATTTCTCACGGATAGTAGGGCCTTTGACTAAGCTTACCAGGATAGAAGTGAAGTTTGTTTGGTCCGACAAATGTGAGGAAACATTCCTTAAGTTAAAGCATTTGTTGATCAATGCTCCAGTGTTAGTAGTTCCAAATGCTAAGGGTTGGTAATATACACTGATGCGTGTGAGATTGGATTGGGAGCAATATCGATGCAGAAGGAAAAGTCATAAGGATAATGAAGACGGAGTTCTTGGAGATTCGATTTGTTCAGACCCATAATACCTTGTATGGATGAATGCTATCAGCACATTGTCATTGGAAGGCAATGAGCATTCTAAGTATAAATTTCTTGAAAGGTAATCGTAGCCTCAAGCCTCATCAACGGGGAACGAATGAAAATCAGGAAAAATGCAGTAAGGCTAAGTGGGCCGCACTTATTAGTGTATGTTGTCACCTTTCTAGATATCCTGCATCTACATATTTATGGAATTGGTTGTGCATGAGATCTCAAAAGGGTTGCAAAGCAACCAAAGTGATGATATATTCGGTACTATCCACTAAAGGGTAGGTCGGTCTTGTGTTGGCAGAGATCGATAGGTTAGATCTCTGTACATTTGATAGACGTGTACTGTGATAGGTGGTACCTCAATGCCCGCTCATTATATGGAATCCATTCTCCAGTAAGCGTCGTACGATTTTGATTGTGCCCAACTATGTTGAAATGTGAGATGCAAACATTTCAACTATTTTAACAAGCATTTGTAGTTAGACACTATTATAATATCACATGAATATTATATAAAAGTGTTTTTCTTATCGTAAGCTAACTAGTCGTGTTTTTGTGCGGCGTGGTCTTACAAGATACCTTTTTGATTTCAAAGATTTTCGTATAACTTTAAATCCAATTGGGTGTGTTTTCTCACGATGGTTTTCCAGACTGACTCAGGTGTTATTTTATTATAATGCTCGTGTAACATCCCGCCTTTTCGCACACTTTAAACCGACACACGTGCCAATTAAAAACATACGCAAGGGCGGATTGTTATGGGGTAAATAAGAAAAACAGAGAAGAAATAAAACAAAATAGAATCTCACAGCGGAAGGATAAAATATAATAATCAATATACAGTTCATGATAACTGTTTACAAAATATTTATTTTACTTATACAATGAATATCAGAGTTACACATACCAATACAATCAATGCAGCGGAAATTTAGAGTGTGGTGCAATACTATAAATAATATAATACGGATTCTTCGTCTTCGTCCTCCAAAGCTAAAATCTTCGATCCTGAAACGCTCGGACTGACCCGAGCGAATTTGAAAAGACAAAAACACTCGAGTCAGACTAAAAGATCTTATGTGAGTTAAATTAACAGAAATAAATATGAGTACAGTAACTCAAGAGATGTTCGGGATTTACATCTCCTAAGGATCCGTTAAACTATTTACTATGTAGTATATTGCGCTATTATAATAGTGTCTATTTATAAAATAAACTAACTTTTAAATAGCGTTAAGGCTTTACATTTTCCACCTTAACACGTAAAATGCCAATAGTCTATACAGTACCGTAATACCTCCTGATCGGGAGGCTACCAGAGGATACTCCATAGGTACGACACAAATAGAAACTCGTAGTAAAGGCTCGGTATGACAGGTGACACGGCACAACTAGGCAATGCCAGGGTAGATATACCAATTGCTATCCAGGCTGGTGGAAACGCGTAGCCGCAGTTACCGCCCACCTCGGACTAACTCCCCAAAATCAAAATATAGAAGTGGCCACTGAATCAATCCAAAATCAAAGTATAATATCGAAGAGGAGGGTCCGATCAGAGGAATGACCTCATTAGCCTGAGAATCGCTCCTGTTTTAGCCACCTTATGCCAACTCACAGGAGTCGGGTCCACGTATTTACCTTACAGGAAACGTCGCCACCACCTACTTCATTCTGGAATCTCCACCGCGTACACGGTTAGTCAAAGTGGTTTTCGGTATCGACAGAGAGTATGTCCATATCCGATCCCGGTCTCTTTGCCAACCCATCGTTATTATAACACCGCGGTCATTTAAAAATAGGTTATACTTTAAAAATCAGAATAAACATTCCATTTCATAACCATGAATACGATATCATTTCAAAACCCAAAACCATATTTTATCACTTATCCCAAATATAATTCTTTTCCAAAATCATAATGCTTTAACTTCATAACGTCTGAAAATCAAATATTTTCAAAACATAATATTTTGAAAATTCATAATTTAAAACCATAACTTCGAAAGAAAAAAAACTTGAATGGTTTGGACATTCAACGGTATATGAATTAAATGGTTTAACTTAAATGTTACTTTGTAAAGAAAATAGTTCTCATGGCTTTACAAATACATTTCTTTATTAAAGTCTAAACCAAAATTTATATTATCTCTCTCAAGTTCCAAAACCACTTCAATTTATTTATATATACGTATATCCATTTTGAGTAACAATATTTCAAACTAAAATTGGATTTTATTCTTTCAACAGATCAATTGTTCTATTAATTAGTCTTGAATATTCACATAAAATCCATAAATAATAAGACTTCAATTTCTAGTAATAAAATATATATATTTTCCCAATTCAAATTATACTAGAATATTCATTTCAATTTATCTTGGGAAAAATCCAATTATAAATATCATATCTTAAAATTTCCAAACTTAACATTTAAATATATGATATAAATTATTAAACTCCATTTTCTTAATTTTCTTCCATTTTTAATAAAGATTTTTATACACCTTTTAATTTCAAATTTTTCAACTTCATATGTATATATATATGGAAGAAAAATATTTATACAATATAAAATTTAAGATTATTATAAACCGTATTCCATCCAAACCATAGAAATCACATTTAAATAGTTATATATATACCGCGGTGCCTGTATATAATTTTCTATCCTATGGTCAAGTGATACGGATATTTATCATTTCAATCCGCAATTTAAAAATATAAAATTTTGCGGTTATATATCATTTCAAACCATAATCCCGAATGAAATGAAATATGCATGATAATTTGAAATTTAATGATATACAATAAACATCCATTCATCAACATCATCCATCATCCAAATCGCAATCATCAATCAATATCAATCGATAACAATATTATTTTTTGGTACTACATAACAGGTAATACTGGCAATTTTATTCAAATTAAATTTAACAGCTATTAATCTACAGTCTATATTCAGTAATAAATTATATAACTGTTAACTAGCAGTTCATATACAAACAAATAAATTTTAACTGTAAATTTATACGCAATAAATTAATTAAATTAACAGTTAAATTTAATAAATGCAATTCAACAGATATGAATAAAATAAACATGCCAAATACTCATAAATAAATTTCTATTCATTTCTAAAATTAATTTAACAAACATAAAAGCTTCTAGTAGTTGTGAGTGGGTTTAAACACTCACCTTTGGAATTTAAATCGAATTTAAATTCGATTTAAACCCAAAAATTCGACGGTCTCTGAATCAGTCCAAACCAGCGTCATCAGATCCGGAATCTAATTACGATCCTACCAAAAGAAAAATCGCGTGAAACGGAGATCGTATGAGAAAGTTATTCGATAAAACGTGCTTTCAAAAATAAATTTAAAACAAAACAAACACACTCACACTACTATCTTAAGCCACGTCAGCAAGGTGATGCGCATGCAACAGCTTCTCCCCTTCACTAAGAACGCACGAACGCACGCTATAGACAACGAAACCCAACCACAAACCCTTGACCGAGACTTTGACCAAGCTTGCACGCCACTAGACACCACCATACGCCGTGCCGCCACCACCATGGGCCCCAGCTCGCCAAGCCGCACCCCCCCATATAGGTCCGGTCGCCCAAAACTCCACCGGCCGCCGCCACCCCCCTAACCCTAATCGAATTAAATCGACACATCCGACCGTTGAAACGACGAACGAATTTCGCTGATACACTCCCCATCGTCCACTCTACAATACCCAGAAGTCGTTTGACGATCTGACGAAGTTTGATACGGCGCTGATGAATGGCCACGAACTGTTTGGCTCAGATCTGAACACACAAAAACTTGAATCGAAAAACGGACCGCAGATCTGAGTTGCGCTTGCCAAAATCTTCAACATATTTTTTTTTTTTCAGAATTTGGAGGAGTTTGGAGTTTCATTTGATTTTTGAATTGATTGGATCTAGGGTTTGCACCCATTGAAGAAGAAGAGGAGCTTGAAGAAAGTATACGTGTAGATGAGATGAAATTTAGGCGGAGGCTAGGGCTTGTAGCTAGGTTTATATAGAGGGGTTAGAGATAGAGTAGATAGATCGTAGAATGAACGTGCGGAACAAACTATGGCCCAAAAAGCCCGCTATGCCTCCGGAACCGAATTTATTAAATCTATATATCCAAATAGGTATTTTAAGATATTCTGAACGCGATGGAAAAAGTTTCACGTCCAAATTTGATCGTATGAAGAAGTTTTGCTGAAAACAAAATTTCCAAATTGATTTCAAATTGATTTTATGAAAATTGATTTCAAGGCGTTTCACGCCCGTACGATCAAACGACAAGTCCGATCGATACGAAACTTGAAACCCTATAATAATTCACCGATACGGATCCGATGAAACTGGTTTCATCGAAATCCGAGTCCGTGGCCAAAATGGCTATTTTTAATATTCATTAAATTAAATAAATTATAAAAATCCAATTTTTACATCTAAATTCAAAAATTGACCAAATTTTCTCCCTTTAAATTTTCTTAACTATTTACTCCAATTCTAAACAATTTAAGTGTCAATAGTTGTTCTATTCATCAATTCAAATGTAAATTCTTAACTTCAATATTAATTCCAATTTCAATAAATTCAACATTATAAGTTTGATTAAATTTATTAAATTCACTTTCTTTCTATTATTCAAGGTTATTGATGTCAATTTAATGAAACTAACATTGGCTCAATATCTATACATTAAAAATCTCAATTCTAAACTTAGATCTCAACTTATGAAATAGTTAAATAATAAATTCCATCTAAATCTACATCTTCCTACTATCTAAATATTTAGAAAAATTACTTACCACTTTTTATTGTAAATTTCTAAACTAGTAGATTTGTGTCATTTCTAGACCTCTGGATATTTCACATTAATTAAAAGCAAATTTACATATAATTTCCATCGTCAATTATTTTAGTGAATAAATCTTCAAAGGTTACTGCAATTAATCCCCTAAATTGAAATAAATTCTAATAAATTTGACTCTATTTGATTACAACTCACAAATAAATCAATTATTCCCAAACTACAAAGTTACCGTTTCTTATATATATATCACTACAGTAATACTTCCAAATGTTCATCTTTTGTTTGCATAAATTACTGTATTCAATTGAATTGTAATATTGTTAACTTACACATAAATAAAACTTAACAACTAATAGAATAAATAACTTACAAAATTTGTTGTCATAAATATATTTTATAAGTCTACACTTAATTATTATCTTACAATACGTTTTTACGTTACTATAAAATTTATACACTCTTCCGTTACCATATTAATAATTACTAAAGTAACGTTCATTCTTAATAACAACGTTATACTATTCAACATATAAAAGGACTCCATTCCCCAAATACATTCATTTATATTTATTCCCTTAAAGTTCTCCTTTATTGACTAGACACATTAATTTAGATTCATTTACATCGAATGCCCTTCTTAGCTATATACTCAATATATGTTAAATCTACATAATTTTTACCCTTTTATTCAAATTCACTTATACCATCAATAACAAAATGTTGCCCTAAATTTAGATTCAATTATATACATTAGATAAATGGGTAAACTTTTGTAATTATCCCATATATGAAAATATTTTTATGCATACATTTCCACTTACTTACTATGCATTCATTTATTAAATTACTAATTGCCTTAGTCAACTTATCCCTTATTTACTACCAAATTTCTCACTTGGTTATAGTTTATAAACATAAGGCAAATCAAGTTCTAGTCCTGTTGTTATTTATATTATATTGGGTATGCACAATTAAGAGGTTAATTAATTATTTCTACCAAATTATCTTCATACATTAAATTCCAAATCTTATAGGATTAAATTCTAATTACTTACCCTTAATCCATCAATTACATATTCAATGCAAACATGCATTTGAAACCTTTTTATTCTAAATAAATTTTATTAAGTGTTGACATCCACTAATAGACTTCACCTTTATTACAACCAAAGGTAACCTCTTCACTACTGATTTTATATTAATGAATCTCATTTTAGTTAATATTTTTATTAATATTTTCAATTCAACATTTATTGATTTCTTATAATTTACTTTTTTTTTAACAAAAAGTGACAAATTACATTATCCAAATCTATTGTCATAAAATTTTATTGTTACACTAAATTACAACTACTATACCAAATTTCTACATTTATTCTAAATTAGATTAGATTAGAAATTATATTAATTCAATTCATCTAATATTATCAAATTTAACGGGTCGTTACACTCTCCCCCACTAAAAACTTTTCGTCCCCGAAAAGGAAAAAGAAGGGAGAAAGAAAATTTAATAAACAGTACATCTTATTTCAAATATTAACTTATAAACAATAATTTATTGGATTAATTTCCTTTAATGAAATATACCCGTTTTTAATCATTACAACCTTTTATACCTAAATCATTAAAGTTTGGAAAATATTCAACAAAATTCTAAGTCCAAAATTTACGGAAAATTTTGGCAGAGTATCCTTTGTACGGTGAGGCTCGGGAGAAAATATAATATCAAAATATACAAATATATTACATATATTATCAAAATATTATATCCCAACACGGGAAAAATAGCGCTTTAAACGTAATCCGAAAACGTACCTATTTGTCGAGCAATATACGCTTATTATTTTAGAACCAAAAGCAGTAGCAGTTGCTTCCATCACCTGTATTCACTTATATAATCTAAAAGGTTAAATATTTATTTTAAAGTGAACTATTCAAGTGGATTCAATCATTAATCAACCAAACAATTCAACAACCATCAACCTTACAAACAACATACATACACAAACAAAGCAACCATTTAATCCATCAAACAAATTGTTGTTTGGGTTCAAACTTGAAATTTGTATGAAATGAAATTAACTATCATGTGCATCCTTTACTCAACAGTCGTAGATGGAACAAGGATAGATTATTTATTCATCCAACAACTTCAAATTCCTTACCCAACAAACATAAATCAACAATAACAATTCAAACCAACAACCAAATTAACTTATTATACATTTATTTCATGCTTCAGTGGGTTGATTTTCTTTCTTTCATTCATGGAGGGATTTCTTTATTTCTTACAATTTTATTTTCCATTTATTACAAAATTCATTATATTTGTATTCCAATTTATTGACTAAAGTTTCTATCATCTATTTATACTACTTACCTTTACTTATAGTAAAATTTCCAATTTAACTTAAGTCTATACAATTAATTCTCATTAATAATAGCAAATTAATATAATACCTTTATTACTTTACTCTTCACTTGTAAGATTTCCCCTTACATTTTCCTACTAACATTGCAACTTTTTATTATATGGTAAATTATGTATGTTTTAAGAATGTAAGTGAAAATTTACAAGTTTCTTCTCCATTCCTTTAATTAATATATATTTGTTTTATAAATTACAATTTCGACTTACCTTTAATCTCATTCATTTATTTAATGTTGAAGTTTCCATTATATTTAATTACAGTAACCCTCTACTTACACTTAATTTATTAACCTTATAACTTGCATTCCTATAAGTGAAAGATTTTACCCATTCATTAACTATGGCTTGCAGTCATTTATATTTTTCCTACTTTCCATTATATTAGAATAGGGGAAATTAAGGCGTACTTAAGTTAATAACCCTACAATCAATCCTTATTTACTAAAGAATTTCATTTTATTTACTTAAGTTCGTATCACCTATTAATAATTCTTGACTTATTTTCAGTAAAATTTCAATTATAACTTAAGTTTATACCACTAAATTCTTATTTATAACAGTAATTTATTGAATACTTCATTATTTTCAAAAATTCTACTTGCATAATATTCTATTCCACTCTTAATTTACATTTCAACTTTTTATACTTGGTAAGTTATATATGTTTAAAGAGAAATGCAATTGAACTTATACTAGTTTAATCTCAATTCTTTTAATTCATTGATTTTCCAATAAATCTTTACCATTATTTATAATTTAAATTTTTAACTTCCTTTATACTTAGCATTAATTCTCTTACTTATTAGAGGTTTTCAATCCATTTATTACTTACTTTTTTTTTATTCCACTAAAATTTAACAATTAATTAATGGAAAATTTTAGAATTAAATTCCGGGTCAGATTTCAATTTATTTTGAAATGATAGATAATTAGTTTCCTACAACTTTATATCTCAATTATATTTAAAACAAACAAATTCAGATATTTCCAACATAAATCTGCAGTAGAATTTACTACAGTGGCCTTTCCCCTTCGAAACTCGAAAATAGAAGTCGATGATGAGGCCGCCATCACCGAAATTATTTTCTAGCGACAGAGAGGAAAATACAAAATTTACATTCTCCAAAATCTTCTTTAAAATAATTTTTCCGAATTATACTAAATATTTATATAAGAAAATACTTATAAACCAAATCCCTATATCCCATAAATCCATTGAAAACAGATTTTCAAAATCCCGGACTTAAGTTCTAAAATCTCCAATTTGATTTATTATAATTTCAACTTAGCTTCAATTGTTATCAATATTTTTATTTCCTAACACCCAATCTATAGCAACCAAATGTATATATATATATCTTTATAAAAATATTTTTATATATAGAAAATATAATAGGCAAAATTATTTCATTCACCTATATTAAAAACAAATATTAGGTCGGTCTGTCCTATTAAGTGTTTAGAAATCCCTATTGATGGCATAGCATCCCATGCATCAACCAGAATTTATAAATACAAAACGGAACAGAGTAACATAATATTAAAACCTTTTTATAAAACTAACAAATACGCTCTCTCATATATATACACTCAGCGACTCCCATAGGGTATTACTACCCTATTAACAAAGAGTCAAACCCCACAAAGCCAAGTTTATCGCTAAACCAAAGCTCTGATACCAACTGTAACATCCCGCCTTTTCGCACACTTTAAACCGACACGCGTGCCAATTAAAAACATACGCAAGGGCGGATTGTTATGGGGTAAATAAGAAAAACAGAGAAGAAATAAAATAAAATAGAATCTCACAGCGGAAGGATAAAATATAATAATCAATATACAGTTCATGATAACTGTTTACATAATATTTATTTTACTTATACAATGAATATCAGAGTTACACATACCAATACAATCAATGCAGCGGAAATTTAGAGTGTGGTGCAATACTATAAATAATATAATACGGATTCTTCGTCTTCGTCCTCCAAAGCTAAAATCTTCGATCCTGAAACGCTCGGACTGACCCGAGCGAATTTGAAAAGACAAAAACACTCGAGTCAGACTAAAAGATCTTATGTGAGTTAAATTAACAGAAATAAATATGAGTACAGTAACTCAAGAGATGTTCGGGATTTACATCTCCTAAGGATCCGTTAAACTATTTACTATGTAGTATATTGCGCTATTATAATAGTGTCTATTTATAAAATAAACTTACTTTTAAATAGCGTTAAGGCTTTACATTTTCCACCTTAACACGTAAAATGCCAATAGTCTATACAGTACCGTAATACCTCCTGATCGGGAGGCTACCAGAGGATACTCCATAGGTACGACACAAATAGAAACTCGTAGTAAAGACTCGGTATGGTAGGTGACACGGCACAACTAGGCAATGTCAGGGTAGATATACCAATTGCTATCCAGGCTGGTGGAAACGCGTAGCCGCAGTTACCGCCCACCTCGGACTAACTCCCCAAAATCAAAATATAGAAGTGGCCACTGAATCAATCCAAAATCAAAGTATAATATCGAAGAGGAGGGTCCGATCAGAAGAATGACCTCATTGGCCTGAGAATCGCTCCTGTTTTAGCCACCTTATGCCAACTCACGGGAGTCGGGTCCACGTATTTACCTTACAGGAAACGTCGCCACCACCTACTTCATTCTGGAATCTCCACCGCGTACACGGTTAGTCAAAGTGGTTTTCGGTATCGACAGAGAGTATGTCCATATCCGATCCCGGTCTCTTTGCCAACCCATCGTTATTATAACACCGCGGTCATTTAAAAATAGGTTATACTTTAAAAATCAGAATAAACATTCCATTTCATAACCATGAATACGATATCATTTCAAAACCCAAAACCATATTTTATCACTTATCCCAAATATAATTCTTTTCCAAAATCATAATGCTTTAACTTCATAACGTCTGAAAATCAAATATTTTCAAAGCATAATATTTTGAAAATTCATAATTTAAAACCATAACTTCTAAAAAAAAAATTGATTGGTTTGGACATTCAACGGTATATGAATTAAATGGTTTAACTTAAATGTTACTTTGTAAAGAAAATAGTTCTCATGGCTTTACAAATACATTCTTTATTAAAGTCTAAACCAAAATTTATATTATCTCTCTCAAGTTCCAAAACCACTTCAATTTATTTATATATACGTATATCCATTTTGAGTAACAATATTTCAAACTAAAATTGGATTTTATTCTTTCAACAGATCAATTATTCTATTAATTAGTCTTGAATATTCACATAAAATCCATAAATAATAAGACTTCAATTTCTAGTAATAAAATATATATATTTTCCCAATTCAAATTATACTAGAATATTCATTTCAATTTATCTTGGGAAAAATCCAATTATAAATATCATATCTTAAAATTTCCAAACTTAACATTTAAACATATGATATAAATTATTAAACTCCATTTTCTTAATTTTCTTCCATTTTTAATAAAGATTTTTATACACCTTTTAATTTCAAATTTTTCAACTTCATATGTATATATATATGGAAGAAAAATATTTATACAATATAAAATTTAAGATTATTATAAACCGTATTCCATCCAAACCATAGAAATCACATTTAAATAGTTATATATATACCGCGGTGCCTGTATATAATTTTCTATCCTATGGTCAAGTGATACGGATATTTATCATTTCAATCCGCAATTTAAAAATATAAAATTTTGCGGTTATATATCATTTCAAACCACAATCCCGAATGAAATGAAATATGCATGATAATTTGAAATTTAATGATATACAATAAACATCCATTCATCAACATCATCCATCATCCAAATCGCAATCATCAATCAATATCAATCAATAACAATATTATTTTTTGGTACTACATAACAGGTAATACTGGAAATTTTATTCAAATTAAATTTAACAGCTATTAATCTACAGTCTATATTCAGTAATAAATTATATAACTGTTAACTAGCAGTTCATATACAAACAAATAAATTTTAACTGTAAATTTATACGCAATAAATTAATTAAATTAACAGTTAAATTTAATAAATGCAATTCAACAGATATGAATAAAATAAACATGCCAAATACTCATAAATAAATTTCTATTCATTTCTAAAATTAATTTAACAAACATAAAAGCTTCTAGTAGTTGTGAGTGGGTTTAAACACTCACCTTTGGAATTTAAATCGAATTTAAATTCGATTTAAACCCAAAAATTCGACGGTCTCTGAATCAGTCCAAACCAGCGTCATCAGATCCGGAATCTAATTACGATCCTACCAAAAGAAAAATCGCGTGAAACGGGGATCGTATGAGAAAGTTATTCGATAAAACGTGCTTTCAAAAATAAATTTAAAACAAAACAAACACACTCACACTACTATCTTAAGCCACGTCAGCAAGGTGATGCGCATGCAACAGCATCCCCCCTTCACTAAGAACGCACGAACGCACGCTACAGACAACGAAACCCAACCACAAATCCTTGACCGAGACTTTGACCAAGCTTGCACGCCACTAGACACCACCATACGCCGTGCCACCACCACCATGGGCCCCAGCTCGCCAAGCCGCACCCCCCCATATAGGTCCGGTCGCCCAAAACTCCACCAGCCGCCGCCACCCCCTAACCCTAATCGAATTAAATCGACACATCCGACCGTTGAAACGACGAACGAATTTCGCTGATGCACTCCCCATCGTCCACTCTACAATACCCAGAAGTCGTTTGACGATCTGACGAAGTTTGATACGGCGCTGATGAATGGCCACGAACTGTTTGGCTCAGATCTGGACACACAAAAACTTGAATCGAAAAACGGACCGCAGATCTGAGTTGCGCTTGTCAAAATCTTCAACATATATATATTTTATTTTTATTTTAGAATTTGGAGGAGTTTGGAGTTTCATTTGATTTTTGAATTGATTGGATCTAGGGTTTGCACCCATTGAAGAAGAAGCGGAGCTTGAAGAAAGTATACATGTAGATGAGATGAAATTTAGGCGGAGGCTAGGGCTTGTAGCTAGGTTTATATAGAGGGGTTAGAGATAGAGTAGATAGACCGTAGAATGAACGTGCGGAACAAACAATGGCCCAAAAAGCCCGCTATGCCTCCGGAACCGAATTTATTAAATCTATATATCCAAATAGGTATTTTAAGATATTCTGAACGCGATGGAAAAAGTTTCACGTTCAAATTTGATCGTATGAAGAAGTTATGCTGAAAACAAAATTTCCAAATTGATTTCAAATTGATTTTATTAAAATTGATTTCAAGGCGTTTCACGCCCGTACGATCAAACGACAAGTCCGATCGATACGAAACTTGAAACCCTATAATAATTCACCGATACGGATCCGATGAAACTGGTTTCATCGAAATCCGAGTCCGTGGCCAAAATGGCTATTTTTAATATTCATTAAATAAATTAAATAAATTATAAAAATCCAATTTTTACATCTAAATTCAAAAATTGACCAAATTTTCTCCCTTTAAATTTTCTTAACTATTTACTCCAATTCTAAACAATTTAAGTGTCAATAGTTGTTCTATTCATCAATTCAAATGTAAATTCTTAACTTCAATATTAATTCCAATTTTAATAAATTCAACATTATAAGTTTGATTAAATTTATTAAATTCACTTTCTTTCTATTATTCAAGGTTATTGATGTCAATTTAATGAAACTAACATTGGCTCAATATCTATACATTAAAAATCTCAATTCTAAACTTAGATCTCAACTTATGAAATAGTTAAATAATAAATTCCATCTAAATCTACATCTTCCTACTATCTAAATATTTAGAAAAATTACTTACCACTTTTTATTGTAAATTTCTAAACTAGTAGATTTGTGTCATTTCAAGCCCTCTGGATATTTCATATTAACTGAAAGCAAATTTACATATAATTTCCATCGTCAATTATTTTAGTGAACAAATCTTCAAAGGTTACTGCAATTAATCCCCTAAATTGAAATAAATTCTAATAAATTTGACTCTATTTGATTACAACTCACAAATAAATCAATTATTCCCCAACTACAAAGTTACCGTTCCTTATATATATATCACTACAGTAATACTTCCAAATGTTCATCTTTTGTTTGCATAAATTACTGTATTCAATTGAATTGTAATATTGTTAACTTACACATAAATAAAACTTAACAACTAATAGAATAAATAACTTACAAAATTTGTTGTCATAAATATATTTTATAAGTCTACACTTAATTATTATCTTACAATACGTTTTTACGTTGCTATAAAATTTATACACTCTTCCGTTACCATATTAATAATTACTAAAGTAACGTTCATTCTTAATAACAACGTTATACTATTCAACATATAAAGGACTCCATTCCCCAAATACATTCATTTATATTTATTCCCTTAAAGTTCTCCTTTATTGACTAGACACATTAATTTAGATTCATTTACATCGAATGCCCTTCTTAGCTATATACTCAATATATGTTAAATCTACATAATTTTTACCCTTTTATTCAAATTCACTTATACCATCAATAACAAAATGTTGCCCTAAATTTAGATTCAATTATATACATTAGATAAATGGGTAAACTTTTGTAATTATCCCATATATGAAAATATTTTTATGCATACATTTCCACTTACTTACTATGCATTCATTTATTAAATTACTAATTGCCTTAGTCAACTTATCCCCTATTTACTACCAAATTTCTTACTTGGTTATAGTTTATAAACATATATACATACCTAGGCAAATCAAGTTCTAGTCCTGTTGTTATTTATATTATATTGGGTATGCACAATTAAGAGGTTAATTAATTATTTCTACCAAATTATCTTCATACATTAAATTCCAAATCTTATAGGATTAAATTCTAATTACTTACCCTTAATCCATCAATTACATATTCAATGCAAACATGCATTTGAAACCTTTTTATTCTAAATAAATTTTATTAAGTGTTGACATCCACTAATAGACTTCACCTTTATTACAACCAAAGGTAACCTCTTCACTACTGGTTTTATATTAATGAATCTCATTTTAGTTAATATTTTTATTAATATTTTCAATTCAACATTTATTGATTTCTTATAATTTACTCTTTTTTTAACAAAAAGTGACAAATTACATTATCCAAATCTATTGTCATAAAATTTTATTGTTACACTAAATTACAACTACTATACCAAATTTCTACATTTATTCTAAATTAGATTAGATTAGAAATTATATTAATTCAATTCATCTAATATTATCAAATTTAACGGGTCGTTACACTCTCCCCCACTCAAAACTTTTCGTCCCCGAAAAGGAAAAAGAAGGGAGAAAGAAAATTTAATAAACAGTACATCTTATTTCAAATATTAACTTATAAACAATAATTTACTGGATTAATTTCCTTTAATGAAATATACCCGTTTTTAATCATTACAACCTTTTATACCTAAATCATTAAAGTTTGGAAAATATTCAACAAAATTCTAAGTCCAAAATTTACGGAAAATTTTGGCAGAGTATCCTTTGTACGGTGAGGCTCGGGAGAAAATATAATATCAAAATATACAAATATATTACATATATTATCAAAATATTATATCCCAACACGGGAAAAATAGCGCTTTAAACGTAATCCGAAAACGTACCTATTTGTCGAGGAATATACGCTTATTATTTTAGAACCAAAAGCATAGCAGTTGCTTCCATCACCTGTATTCACTTATATAATCTAAAAGGTTAAATATTTATTTTAAAGTGAACTATTCAAGTGGATTCAATCATTAATCAACCAAACAATTCAACAACCATCAACCTTACAAACAACATACATACACAAACAAAGCAACCATTTAATCCATCAAACAAATAGTTGTTTGGGTTCAAACTTGAAATTTGTATGAAATGAAATTAACTATCAAGTGCATCCTTTACTCAACAGTCTTAGATGGAACAAGGATAGATTATTTATTCATCCAACAACTTCTAATTCCTTACCCAACAAACATAAATCAACAATAACAATTCAAACCAACAACCAAATTAACTTATTATACATTTATTTCATGCTTCAGTGGGTTGATTTTCTTTCTTTCATTCATGGAGGGATTTCTTTGTTTCTTACAATTTTATTTTCCATTTATTACAAAATTCATTATATTTGTATTCCAATTTATTGACTAAAGTTTCTATCATCTATTTATACTACTTACCTTTACTTATAGTAAAATTTCCAATTTAACTTAAGTCTATACAATTAATTCTCATTAATAATAGCAAATTAATAGAATACCTTTATTACCTTACTCTTCACTTGTAAGATTTCCCCTTACATTTTCCTACTAACATTGCAACTTTTTATTATATGGTAAGTTATGTATGTTTTAAGAATGTAAGTGAAAATTTACAAGTTTCTTCTCCATTCCTTTAATTAATATATATTTGTTTTATAAATTACAATTTCGACTTACCTTTAATCTCATTCATTTATTTAATGTTGAAGTTTCCATTATATTTAATTACAGTAACCCTCTACTTACACTTAATTTATTAACCTTATAACTTGCATTCCTATAAGTGAAAGATTTTACTCATTCATTAACTATGGATTGCAGTCATTTATATTTTTCCTACTTTCCATTATATTAGAATAGGGGAAATTAAGGCGTACTTAAGTTAATAACCCTACAATCAATCCTTATTTACTAAAGAATTTCATTTTATTTACTTAAGTTCGTATCACCTATTAATAATTCTTGACTTATTTTCAGTAAAATTTCAATTATAACTTAAGTTTATACCACTAAATTCTTATTTATAACAGTAATTTATTGAATACTTCATTATTTTCAAAAATTCTACTTGCATAATATTCTATTCCACTCTTAATTTACATTTCAACTTTTTATACTTGGTAAGTTATATATGTTTAAAGAGAAATGCAATTGAACTTATACTAGTTTAATCTCAATTCTTTTAATTCATTGATTTTCCAATAAATCTTTACCATTATTTATAATTTAAATTTTTAACTTCCTTTATACTTAGCATTAATTCTCTTACTTATTAGAGGTTTTCAATCCATTTATTACTTACTTTTTTTATTATTCCACTAAAATTTAACAATTAATTAATGGAAAATTTTAGAATTAAATTCCGGGTTAGATTTCAATTTATTTTGAAATAATAGATAATTAGTTTCCTACAACTTTATATCTCAATTATATTTAAAACAAACAAATTCAGATATTTCCAACATAAATCTGCAGTAGAATTTACTACAGTGGCCTTTCCCCTTCAAAACTCGAAAATAGAAGTCGATGATGCGGCCGCCATCACCGAAATTATTTTCTAGCGACAGAGAGGAAAATACAAAATTTACATTCTCCAAAATCTTCTTTAAAATAATTTTTCCGAATTATACTAAATATTTATATAAGAAAATACTTATAAACCAAATCCCTATATCCCATAAATCCATTGAAAACAGATTTTCAAAATCCCGGACTTAAGTTCTAAAATCTCCAATTTGATTTATTATAATTTCAACTTAGCTTCAATTGTTATAAATATTTTTATTTCCTAACACCCAATCTATAGCAACCAAATGTATATATATATATATATCTTTATAAAAATATTTTTATATATAGAAAATATAATAGGCAAAATTATTTCATTCACCTATATTAAAAACAAATATTAGGTCGGTCTGTCCTATTAAGTGTTTAGAAATCCCTATTGATGGCATAGCATCCCATGCATCAACCAGAATTTATAAATACAAAACGGAACAGAGTAACATAATATTAAAACCTTTTTATAAAACTAACAAATACGCTCTCTCATATATATACACTCAGCGACTCCCATAGGGTATTACTACCCTATTAACAAAGAGTCAAACCCCACAAAGCCAAGTTTATCGCTAAACCAAAGCTCTGATACCAACTGTAACATCCCGCCTTTTCGCACACTTTAAACCGACACGCGTGCCAATTAAAAACATACGCAAGGGCGGATTGTTATGGGGTAAATAAGAAAAACAGAGAAGAAATAAAACAAAATAGAATCTCACAGCGGAAGGATAAAATATAATAATCAATATACAGTTCATGATAACTGTTTACATAATATTTATTTTACTTATACAATGAATATCAGAGTTACACATACCAATACAATCAATGCAGCGGAAATTTAGAGTGTGGTGCAATACTATAAATAATATAATACGGATTCTTCGTCTTCGTCCTCCAAAGCTAAAATCTTCGATCCTGAAACGCTCGGACTGACCCGAGCGAATTTGAAAAGACAAAAACACTCGAGTCAGACTAAAAGATCTTATGTGAGTTGAATTAACAGAAATAAATATGAGTACAGTAACTCAAGAGATGTTCGGGATTTACATCTCCTAAGGATCCGTTAAACTATTTACTATGTAGTATATTGCGCTATTATAATAGTGTCTATTTATAAAATAAACTTACTTTTAAATAGCGTTAAGGCTTTACATTTTCCACCTTAACACGTAAAATGCCAATAGTCTATACAGTACCGTAATACCTCCTGATCGGGAGGCTACCAGAGGATACTCCATAGGTACGACACAAATAGAAACTCGTAGTAAAGACTCGGTATGGTAGGTGACACGGCACAACTAGGCAATGTCAGGGTAGATATACCAATTGCTATCCAGGCTGGTGGAAACGCGTAGCCGCAGTTACCGCCCACCTCGGACTAACTCCCCAAAATCAAACTATAGAAGTGGCCACTGAATCAATCCAAAATCAAAGTATAATATTGAAGAGGAGGGTCCGATCAGAGGAATGACCTCATTGGCCTGAGAATCGCTCCTGTTTTAGCCACCTTATGCCAACTCACGGGAGTCGGGTCCACGTATTTACCTTACAGGAAACGTCGCCACCACCTACTTCATTCTGGAATCTCCACCGCGTACACGGTTAGTCAAAGTGGTTTTCGGTATCGACAGAGAGTATGTCCATATCCGATCCCGGTCTCTTTGCCAACCCATCGTTATTATAACACCGCGGTCATTTAAAAATAGGTTATACTTTAAAAATCAGAATAAACATTCCATTTCATAACCATGAATACGATATCATTTCAAAACCCAAAACCATATTTTATCACTTATCCCAAATATAATTCTTTTCCAAAATCATAATGCTTTAACTTCATAACGTCTGAAAATCAAATATTTTCAAAGCATAATATTTTGAAAATTCATAATTTAAAACCATAACTTCTAAAAAAAAACTTGAATGGTTTGGACATTCAACGGTATATGAATTAAATGGTTTAACTTAAATGTTACTTTGTAAAGAAAATAGTTCTCATGGCTTTACAAATACATTCTTTATTAAAGTCTAAACCAAAATTTATATTATCTCTCTCAAGTTCCAAAACCACTTCAATTTATTTATATATACGTATATCCATTTTGAGTAACAATATTTCAAACTAAAATTGGATTTTATTCTTTCAACAGATCAATTGTTCTATTAATTAGTCTTGAATATTCACATAAAATCCATAAATAATAAGACTTCAATTTTTAGTAATAAAATATATATATTTTCCCAATTCAAATTATACTAGAATATTCATTTCAATTTATCTTGGGAAAAATCCAATTATAAATATCATATCTTAAAATTTCCAAACTTAACATTTAAACATATGATATAAATTATTAAACTCCATTTTCTTAATTTTCTTCCATTTTTAATAAAGATTTTTATACACCTTTTAATTTCAAATTTTTCAACTTCATATGTATATATATATGGAAGAAAAATATTTATACAATATAAAATTTAAGATTATTATAAACCGTATTCCATCCAAACCATAGAAATCACATTTAAATAGTTATATATATACCGCGGTGCCTGTATATAATTTTCTATCCTATGGTCAAGTGATACGGATATTTATCATTTCAATCCGCAATTTAAAAATATAAAATTTTGCGGTTATATATCATTTCAAACCACAATCCCGAATGAAATGAAATGATATACAATAAACATCCATTCATCAACATCATCCATCATCCAAATCGCAATCATCAATCAATATCAGTCAATAACAATATTATTTTTTGGTACTACATAACAGGTAATACTGGCAATTTTATTCAAATTAAATTTAACAGCTATTAATCTACAGTCTATATTCAGTAATAAATTATATAACTGTTAACTAGCAGTTCATATACAAACAAATAAATTTTAACTGTAAATTTATACGCAATAAATTAATTAAATTAACAGTTAAATTTAATAAATGCAATTCAACACATATGAATAAAATAAACATGCCAAATACTCATAAATAAATTTCTATTCATTTCTAAAATTAATTTAACAAACATAAAAGCTTCTAGTAGTTGTGAGTGGGTTTAAACACTCACCTTTGGAATTTAAATCGAATTTAAATTCGATTTAAACCCAAAAATTCGACGGTCTCTGAATCAGTCCAAACCAGCGTCATCAGATCCGGAATCTAATTACGATCCTACTAAAAGAAAAATCGCGTGAAACGGAGATCGTATGAGAAAGTTATTCGATAAAACGTGCTTTAAAAAATAAATTTAAAACAAAACAAACACAATCACACTACTATCTTAAGCCACGTCAGCAAGGTGATGCGCATGCAACAGCTTCTCCCCTTCACTAAGAACGCACGAACGCACGCTACAGACAACGAAACTCAACCACAAACCCTTGACCGAGACTTTGACCAAGCTTGCACGCCACTAGACACCACCATACGCCGTGCCACCACCACCATGGGCCCCAGCTCGCCAAGCCGCTCCCCCCCATATAGGTCCGGTCGCCCAAAACTCCACCGGCCGCCGCCACCCCCTAACCCTAATCGAATTAAATCGACACATCCGACCGTTGAAACGACGAACGAATTTCGCTGATGCACTCCCCATCGTCCACTCTACAATACCCAGAAGTCGTTTGACGATCTGACGAAGTTTGATACGGCGCTGATGAATGGCCACGAACTGTTTGGCTCAGATCTGGACACACAAAAACTTGAATCGAAAAACAGACCGCAGATCTGAGTTGCGCTTGCCAAAATCTTCAACATATATATATATATATATATATATATATATATTTAGAATTTGGAGGAGTTTGGAGTTTCATTTGATTTTTGAATTGATTGGATCTAGGGTTTGCACCCATTGAAGAAGAAGAGGAGCTTGAAGAAAGTATACGTGTAGATGAGATGAAATTTAGGCGGAGGATAGGGCTTGTAGCTAGGTTTATATAGAGGGATTAGAGATAGAGTAGATAGACCGTAGAATGAACGTGCGGAACAAACAATGGCCCAAAAAGCCCGCTATGCCTCCGGAACCGAATTTATTAAATCTATATATCCAAATAGGTATTTTAAGATATTCTGAACGCGATGGAAAAAGTTTCACGTTCAAATTTGATCGTATGAAGAAGTTATGCTGAAAACAAAATTTCCAAATTGATTTCAAATTGATTTTATTAAAATTGATTTCAAGGCGTTTCACGCCCGTACGATCAAACGACAAGTCTGATCGATACGAAACTTGAAACCCTATAATAATTCACCGATACGGATCCGATGAAACTGGTTTCATCGAAATCCGAGTCCGTGGCCAAAATGGCTATTTTTAATATTCATTAAATAAATTAAATAAATTATAAAAATTCAATTTTTACATCTAAATTCAAAAATTGACCAAATTTTCTCCCTTTAAATTTTCTTAACTATTTACTCTAATTCTAAACAATTTAAGTGTCAATAGTTGTTTTATTCATCAATTCAAATGTAAATTCTTAACTTCAATATTAATTCCAATTTTAATAAATTCAACATTATAAGTTTGATTAAATTTATTAAATTCACTTTCTTTCTATTATTCAAGGTTATTGATGTCAATTTAATGAAACTAACATTGGCTCAATATCTATACATTAAAAATCTCAATTCTAAACTTAGATCTCAACTTATGAAATAGTTAAATAATAAATTCCATCTAAATCTACATCTTCCTACTATCTAAATATTTAGAAAAATTACTTACCACTTTTTATTGTAAATTTCTAAACTAGTAGATTTGTGTCATTTCTAGCCCTCTGGATATTTCATATTAACTAAAAGCAAATTTACATATAATTTCCATCGTCAATTATTTTAGTGAATAAATCTTCAAAGGTTACTGCAATTAATCCCCTAAATTGAAATAAATTCTAATAAATTTGACTCTATTTGATTACAACTCACAAATAAATCAATTATTCCCCAACTACAAAGTTACCGTTTCTTATATATATATCACTACAGTAATACTTCCAAATGTTCATCTTTTGTTTGCATAAATTACTGTATTCAATTGAATTGTAATATTGTTAACTTACACATAAATAAAACTTAACAACTAATAGAATAAATAACTTACAAAATTTGTTGTTATAAATATATTTTATAAGTCTACACTTAATTATTATCTTACAATACGTTTTTACGTTACTATAAAATTTATACACTCTTCCGTTACCATATTAATAATTACTAAAGTAACGTTCATTCTTAATAACAACGTTATACTATTCAACATATAAAAGGACTCCATTCCCCAAATACATTCATTTATATTTATTCCCTTAAAGTTCTTCTTTATTGACTAGACACATTAATTTAGATTCATTTACATCGAATGCCCTTCTTAGCTATATACTCAACGCATGTTAAATCTACATAATTTTTACCCTTTTATTCAAATTCACTTATACCATCAATAACAAAATGTTGCCCTAAATTTAGATTCAATTATATACATTAGATAAATGGGTAAACTTTTGTAATTATCCCATATATGAAAATATTTTTATGCATACATTTCCACTTACTTACTATGCATTCATTTATTAAATTACTAATTGCCTTAGTCAACTTATCCCCTATTTACTACCAAATTTCCCACTTGGTTATAGTTTATAAACATATATACATATCTAGGCAAATCAAGTTCTAGTCCTGTTGTTATTTATATTATATTGGGTATGCACAATTAAGAGGTTAATTAATTATTTCTACCAAATTATCTTCATACATTAAATTCCAAATCTTATAGGATTAAATTCTAATTACTTACCCTTAATCCATCAATTACATATTCAATGCAAACATGCGTTTGAAACCTTTTTATTCTAAATAAATTTTATTAAGTGTTGACATCCACTAATAGACTTCACCTTTATTACAACCAAAGGTAACCTTTTCACTACTGATTTTATATTAATGAATCTCATTTTAGTTAATATTTTTATTAATATTTTCAATTCAACATTTATTGATTTCTTATAATTTACTTTTTTTTTAACAAAAAGTGACAAATTACATTATCCAAATCTATTGTCATAAAATTTTATTGTTACACTAAATTACAACTACTATACCAAATTTCTACATTTATTCTAAATTAGATTATATTGGAAATTATATTAATTCAATTCATCTAATATTATCAAATTTAACGGGTCGTTACAGCTCGGGTAAGACTGAATATTACAGAATAATTTAGGATGCTATGGGGCTCAGAGACAAGCTGGATGACAGAGACGTATTTCCGTACTTGATTATATTCCACTGTGTGTATACTGTATATTCAGCACTTACGATGGCAAGTTATTATAACTGTCTAGAATTGATTTGTTGATTGTTGTATTCTGATGATGATATATATATAACAGTTATAGTTTTTTCATATAAAATGCGTTATCTATTATATATTGTCAGCTGCGATTGTAAAATTCTATGTCATTGCTTAGTTTCTTCTTCTTCCCCCTAACAATTGTGTTTTCCAACATTCGATTTTTCGACATGTAATACAGTGAACGCATTAGTGTCGATTTTCGAGGGTCGAAAATCTCATTCGTTACATAAAATATTCTTAATAAATAGTTGTTGGTAAACCCATTCTATATAGCATGGAATTAGCGACGGACGTAGCAAGCTTCTATCGCTAATCACACACTGATTTGCGAAGGTTTGGCAGCGGATTTTGTTTTGTGTAACCACTCACCATTATCTGTGACGTATTAGTGACGATTTTGTTCGTAATTTCCGTTAGTATTCTCTTTCTATTCAATTGTTAAAATTAATTTGCAATGCAATTTTTTTTTATAGATTTCTCTATACAATAGCTGCCAAAATTATGTCGACGGTCAATAATAAAATCATATATATATATGCAAATTTTATATAAAATGAATTGCATAAATAAAGAAAATGCAATTATAAACACTAAGTGGAATTCTACCATACAAAAAATAATACAATCCACATCCATGACCAGTATCTTCTGCAAAATACCACGTAAAATCTCAGCTACGACAAATTGTTATCTTTCCCATTTATAAATTACAAGTTTAAAAATACAAACACTGAGACTTGAAAAGTTCAATTCAGAATGACTTAACATAAACATAACTAAATAACAACCACGGTAACAAAAACACAACATTAAGCACAGATAAATATAGAAGTTACTCCTTAGCTAAAGAACGTAACATTAATTTCCCTAATCTAAGATTTTTGTGAAATACCACCATCATCTTCGAGCATTCCCTATTAATATGACAACATATAAATAAAACTTCCAAGTCAAAAAAATCAATAGTTGGTTTTGTTTCTCTTTGGTAAATATAACTTACAGAATCTGATCTTCAGTATACATGGTGTATTGCTCGTAAATCTTTGTCCAAAAATTGAACCCTTTGAGACAACATTGAACGCTGTCTATGGCAGCAGCAGCAGCCAACAATAATGGTTAGTCAACAAGGCTAAGCTCTGTGATAAACATTAAAATAAATGCTTTAGTTGCACATTATGAGTCATATAACTTTAGTTTCAGTATCAAATAATGTATATGTTGTAGATTCTTACCATTTGCAAGATTAAATCAAGGATTGGTTTGCCATGCTTATCCCATTCAGTGAATGAAATTTCCTACAATGTATAATTTACCTTTGAGAGATGATATTGTCAACATGTGAAAGCTAATAATATAGAATAAGCTTTACCTGTATATTATGTACTATAGAATAGGCTTTACCTATAAGTAACATATATAGAATAAGCTTTACTGTCAGTAACTTGTGCCAAGAGTAAGCTTATACACTAATTGACTTTGTCATATGAGAAACAAAAGTGTAAACCAATTGAACTAGTTTCTAGTGACACCAATTTTAATAATATAATGATTCTAAACTTAAAAAATATCCTTTAATGTTTAGTATTCGACCGCTGGAACTTGTTTCATACTTTGTTGTGCAAGTGTAGTGATAAACTGAATTATTGCCGAGGTTTGAAATTTTAAAGTCAAAAAATTGTCAACTAATAATATCTTATCGTTCTAGGGGAGTTGGATTTAGTTAAATTTTGGTTAATCCAATAAAAGCCATGTTTCTTAAATGCTAAGATTCCCATTTGAAGTCAGTTAGGTAATTAAGCTGTTGTGTAGCCAAGAAAACTAATCCAATAAACAATAATTTTCATGTTTTTAATATTTGGACAAAACAAGTGCATGGGTACAGTATCATATACCAAATTTGTGAAATATGCGGTGGGCTGTGACACCCAACATCTATGTTTTACCAGTCTTACGAATATAGATATTTACAGACATCAAATAACATAGCCAATAATTTGTTTGTCTGGTAGGCATATATCTTTCCTATTTTTATTTTGAAATTTGTGGAACATACAACAAAAGGATGACTGTTGCTCTGTCTTAATTGAATGGAACTCAAATGATTTATACAGGCGTCTGCTGTTTGGTTATCGCCCGCTTCTGTCCGAATTTGGCCTGATTATGCTAAAAGCGTTTAAGAGCAATTGCTCCCATTTCTAACTGTCCAAAAGCCAATTGCCAACTACAGTGTTAATTGTCAATTCATAAAAACGATTGATATTTATCAATGAACCAACATTGGGACGTGCAAATGCGCATGCGTATAAAATGCTTCTAATACAGTAGGTCTTTTATGTGCTTGGTTTATTGAGGTAGCCCTTCAAGAATAAAAGTCTAATGATAGGAATGTGTTGACTAAGTGACAGTTATCAATGTATAACTGGTCATATGGTAACTAGTAAATGCTTTCTCTTTTTTTCTTTTGTAATGTGAAACTGCGAACATAGTCTAAATGTAGCAAGCGGTATTGAATTACTAATGAAAAATACTAGTCCTTAACTCAACTACAGGAATATAGTGAATTCCTAGAGTTTCCAAACCATGAATGTACTGACATATGTAGAAAGAATTATAAGTCACCCAAGGAAGATGTACTATATAAATCAAAACCATATAAGGATACTGAGCTTAACAAAAATAATCAAATATGCAATTAATGAATGAAACAACTACAACACCTGACAACGCAATACAATTAGTAACAACAACAATACTCTATAATTACCAATAATGGAATCTTTATAAATGTCTAACATGTTAGGATTAACATCACATTGTTTATCAGGCATCACATTTGTTTAGACCAATTAGAGAGTGTGTGCGGTATATGCTGTGTATAAGTGTATGGGCTGTGTTTGGGCTGTTATCTTTCAGAGGCCCATTTGCTCTTTATAAAAGAAACTGCCTTGTACACAAATTAGTACAGTGAGAAATCATTTTGTAATCAAATCATTCTCTTCAATAAAAGATCAACATCACCATTTGTTTTCCGCTTCTTCTTTCAAACTCTTAATATCAATATATCTCAAAACTTTACATGGTATCGGAGCAACAGCAAAGCAAAACTGCATCAAGATCCATTTCAAGAAGAGAATACTAATCTCCATCAGAGAGAGTCTCATCATTTGGAGACACATTACCCATCAGAAACAATATCATCATCTGGGTACATAAATTGATCTCAAAAGACGAGTGTCTTGCCTAGAAAACTCTGGCTGCACTGTGTCTTCATCACTGATCATCTCAGGTTTGAAGAAAATCAAATTTCAATCAAGAAACTCATCAAAAGAAACAGAAAGAAGGCAAGTGCCATACCACTGGTTTATCAGATTGAAAAATCATCATATAAACCCAGTTGCATCATACCTGGATTCTGAAGAAATAAGTTCTTGATTGTTTTATCTGATTTCTTTAAGAAATTCTTGTCTCAAGATTGTTCATCATGGCTGATAGCAATTCTGAAACCTCTGTTAACACATCTAATCCATCACAGCAATCAACTGCCGCAGCAGAGAGCCTGTTGAAAGCCACAATTAGTCCTCAAATACAACTCATCACTGCACAACTTGAAGAAGATAATTATCTTCTCTGAAAAATTCAAGTTGAGACTGCTGCAAGAGGATATGGGCTAGAAGGATTCATTCTTGGCACCACTGCTACCCCTCCCAAGTTCATCACTGATTCAGAAAATAAAACAGTCAGTAATGAAGAATATGTGAAGTATCAAAGACAAGACAGTCTTATAAGTTCTTGGCTACTTTCATCAATAAATGTCAAACTATTGCCTCAAGTAATTGGTTGTAGAACTGCAAATGAAATTTGGTCGACAGTGGAAAGAATTTTCAACACTCAATCTGCAGCAAGGGTAATGCATTACAAAAGACAATTACAGAATGTCAGAAAAGAGAATCAAACAATGAGAGACTATCTGGGAAAGGTTAAAAACATATGTGATATGCTTGAAGCAGCAGGGCACAAAGTCTCAAATACAGAGCAAGTACTAACTATTCTAACTGGTTTAAGTGATGAGTATGAATCTGTGGTTGCAGTAATATCTTCTCAAGAAAATTTACCATCTCTTGAGTATGTCAGTTCAATTCTTCTTGCACATGAAGGTAGATTGGAGTTTAAGAAACCAATAGACAGTGATATGTCCATCAACTTTGCCTCAAACCATAACAAAAACAGAAATCAAAATCATAACAACCAACAATATCAAAGGGGAAACTCTGCAGCAAGAGGCAGAGGCAGGGGAAGATGGAGCAACAACAGACCAAAGTGTCAGATCTGTGAGAAAATTGGTCACACTGCACCAAAGTGCTATTTCAGATTCAACCCCAATTATGTTCCAGGACAAAGTTCAAATAGTCAAAGAAATGGCAATTACAGTGCAAACATGGCACAAGCTCAACAAGAATCAAATAAACAGAGCAATGGCAATCAATATCAAGATGAAACAGCAAGATCAGAACATATACAAGATGAGGCATGGTATCCAGATTCAGGTGCAACCAATCACTTAACAAACAATCTTGACAACTTAAATCTTGGCAACAAAGAGTACAGAGGTAAACAGTCAATATTTATGGGAGATGGTAAGTCTATTGGGATCACTCATATAGGTAATGCCTACATTAAAGGAAAAAGGCAGTTATATCTCAACAATATGCTGAGGGTACCAAGAATTAAGAAAAATCTTATGAGTGTTTCTCAATTTGCACTTGATAATAATGTTTACTTTGAATTTTATCCCAAATATTGTCTAGTTAAGGACATACTAACTGGTGAAAAACTTTTGCAGGGTGATGCAGTGAATGGATTGTACAAGTTCACTGTGACTAACTGCAGAAACACTGTTGAGAAAGTAAAATGTACTAATAATTGTGAAACATCTTCTGTTGGGAATGATGACAATGTGTTTGATCAATGGCATTACAAGTTGGGACATCCCAATCCAAATGTTGCAAAACAGGTTTTAAAAGAGATTAAAGTTTCTTTTGATGATCCCACTTTGCCATATGTTTGTACTTATTGCCAAATGGGCAAAAGTCATAAATTACCATTTGTTAATTCCACTACTGAATACAAAATGCCATTAGAATTAATTACAACTGATCTTTGGGGTCCTGCACCCATTAATTCTGATTATGGATATAGGTACTACATATCCTTTGTTGATGCATTTACTAGATATACATGGATATATTTTCTAAAAACCAAGGCAGAGACTTATAATGTTGTCATACATTTTATTACTCAAGTTGAAAGACAAACTTGTCATAAAGTCAAAGTTATTCAAAGTGATGGTGGTAGTGAATACAAATCACTTGACAAGTTTTTCTTAAACAGAGGGATAATACATAGAATCACATGTCCATATACTTCAGAACAGAATGGTCTAGTGGAGAGAAAACACAGACACATTATAGAAACAGGAATAACTTTACTTGCTTAGGCATCTTTACCCCTGAAATTCTGGCCTGACTCATTTAGTACTTCAGTATACTTGATCAATAGATTACCAACTAAAGTACTAAATGGAGCAAGTCCAGTTGAGAAACTCACAGGGGTCAAACCTACTTATGATGACTTGAGAACATTTGGGTGTCTGTGTTATCCCTATCTAAGACCATATAACAAGTACAAACTAGATTTCAGATCACAACCTTGCACATTTCTGGGTTACACTTCCAAGCAAAAAGGTTATAAATGCTTGGACAACTCAGGAAAAATATTTATAAGTAGACATGTTGTATTTAATGAAAAGGTATTTCCTTTTGCTTCAGTAAATATAAGAACTACTCAGAAGATATACAATCCAAAAACATCAATATCACATATACCTGTATACTCTGAAACTTGGAACTTGAAGGATGCAGGTGTTCCTGAACCACAACACACTGTGTTACCTGAACCAGGTCATGGATCAGAAGAACCACCTGATGCACCTGGACAATCAACATCTACATCAAGCAATCAAGGTGAAAGAATTAATATAGACAGATTACAAGAGCAATCTCTGGACAACACTAGTGGTGGTGACAATTCAATACCAACTGATACTGAATTATCAACCAGAACAGGTCATCACATGATCACCAGATCCAAAAGAGGAATTTTCAAGCCAAAAATCTACACAGCAACAACAAATACAGAAGAACCAGAGTCATTTGAGCAAGCACATAAAGATGAAAACTGGAGAACAGCAATGAATGAAGAATATCAAGCATTGATGAAGAATAAGACATGGAGTCTAGTGCTTCCTCCAGCAAACAAGAACATTATAGGATGCAAATGGACATACAAACTAAAGAAAAATCCAGATGGAACAGTGTCCAAATACAAGGCAAGGCTGGTTGCCAAAGGATATACTCAGCAATATGGCTTTGATTTCAGTGAGACATTCTCACCAGTGGTGAAGCCCACAACAATCAGAGTTGTACTCTCAATAGCCTTAAATAAAAATTGGGATATAAGACAACTAGATGTCAATAATGCATTCCTAAATGGAATTCTACAAGAAGAAATCTACATGGAACAGCCACAGGGGTACAAACAAAATGATGGTCAAGTCTGCAAATTAAACAGAGCCATATATGGGTTGAAACAGGCACCAAGAGTATGGTTTGATAGATTGAAGGCCACACTGACATCTCTAGGCTATCAATCTACCAAATCTGATAACTCTTTATTTGTCAAAAACTACAATAGTCATATTACTTATATTCTGATATATGTTGATGATATGATCATAACAGGTGATGATAATACAGAGATCACAAATATCATGCAATATCTCAACAAACAATTCTCTATCAAAGACCTAGGCAATCTCAACTATTTTCTTGGAATTGAAGTCAACAGAATATCAAAGACAGAAATATTGCTAAGTCAGAGAAATTACATTAAAGAGATACTTATCAAGTCAAAGATGCATGAGGCAAAACCACAACCAACACCTATGGTCAGCAGCCAGCAATTGTCTAAAAATAGGGGAGAATCCATATTAAACATTAAACAATATAGAAGTATTGTAGGAGCACTACAATACTCTACTATTACCAGACCAGATTTATCATTCAGTGTTAACAAAGTCTCTCAATTTATGCAGGAACCTCATGATGAACATTTAAAGGCTGTGAAAAGAATTCTCAGATATCTAAAAGGAACAATGGATTATGGATTATTACTAAAGGCATGCAGTAACTTAAACATTGTAGCATATGCTGATGCAGATTGGGCTACAGACATCGATGACCGAAGATCTGTAACAGGATACTGCATTTACATTGGTGACAATCCAGTGTCTTGGTGTTCAAAAAAACAGACTACTATATCAAGATCAAGCACAGAAGCAGAATATAGGAGTGTTGCAAGTGTCACTGCTGAAATAATATGGCTACAGTCTCTACTCAAAGAACTACAAATCAACACAACAACCAAACCAATATTATGGTGTGATAATCAAAGCACTGTGTACATGACAGCCAACCCAATTTTACATGCAAGAACGAAACACATTGAGATCGACCTATACTTCGTGCGTGAGCAAGTTCAGAAAGGAAACTTACAAATTAGGCACATACCTTCAACTTACCAACGAGCAGATATGCTTACCAAAGCGTTGTCGGCAAGAAACTTTGTAAAGTTTCGTGCCAACCTAAGGGTTGAAAACAAAGCAGGTCTCTCAAGGACTGACTTCGACAAGAAGGAGGAAGCTCAGCCAAAATTATCTGCAAATTATCAGCAGACAAATCTTCTCAAATTAATACCAGAATCAGATGCTAAGGAGGAATCCTGAAGTCTAGCACTAAAGGAGTAAGCTTGCAGTGAGAAAACTCTTGCGCCGCCATGATTCAGAAATACTTGCGTAACCCTAAACCTAATATTGGTTTGAGGGGGGGAATTAGAGAGTGTGTGCGGTATATGCTGTGTATAAGTGTATGGGCTGTGTTTGGGCTGTTATCTTTCAGAGGCCCATTTGCTCTTTATAAAAGAAACTGCCTTGTACACAAATTAGTATAGTGAGAAATCATTTTGTAATCAAATCATTCTCTTCAATAAAAGATCAACATCACCATTTGTTTTCCGCTTCTTCTTTCAAACTCTTAATATCAATATATCTCAAAACTTTACAAGACCTTTAATTAACCAAGCATATGCAACTATAATACTCCAAGTCAGTTGAATCCTGAAAACAATATGCTATTAGCTGACATGAAATGGTAATGGCAGACACCAGCCCAATTGTTAAAGCATTCAAGATTTGTTGTTCATAAATCAAAATCCTAGTATTTTGCTCAGTTGTTAAATCTTTCAAGGTTTGATGTCCATAAAGTCAAATCACAGTATTCAGCTCAATTATTGAATATTTCAATGTTTGATGTTCGTAAATCAAAATCACAGCGATAATTGTAGCTCAAATTCATGCAGGGGAATTTCAAAGCAGTGTTTGTTACCATCTACAAACTAGAAGAAAATTACTTTTGAAAAGACGCACAAATTATAATTTAAGCAACAATATCTATTTTAGGCCGGTAAAAAATTATACACCTAAAATAATTCAAAATAAGACCCTTGAAATTAAAATCTATAATAAAATGTGATATACCGGCTTGTAGCATGCGTTTTCTAGGACAGATCCTAATCATAGTACCAGCTTCCTCTGCCTTTCTCACTTGCTTCGTCGACAGCTTCATCCAGGACGACAACATTTAGAGGCAAATGGAGTATCGTTGGAGAATGTTTTAGGGAGGAGAGGGGAGCACCTCATCGAAGAGAAGGAAGCTTACGAGCGAAGGAGCACCTCATTTTCAAAGTAGAAGTGCGAGCAGAGTCTGAGTTTTAGGATTTGAGAGCGATTGGTAAAAGAATTAGTGTTTGAGATATGGGTGAAAACTGAAAATAAACGAGGGAATGTGGGAAAAATGAGTAGAGTCCGTGGACCAATTTATCCTTTTTTTTTTCTTTTTTAAAACTATGTAATTAGCATTTAGATATCTACCATTACGTTCTTCTTTAAACGCTATTTTACTTTAAACGCCATCTCTTGATGCAATCAAACATAGACTTTCTTGTACTAAGTTGGTTTGAGAAAATTTGTCAAAGACGAGGGGGATTGTAGAATTGAATTTTTGCATCAAGGAGGAAAATATCAAGAGTTAATAGACTAATATAGACATTAATTGTTCATGGTGGACGTTTAGTTGATTCGATGAATATAGTTCACGTCGGTTAAATTGGTAGATGTTCGTCCTTATTTTGATGTTTTTTTTACCAATTTCTTAGAACTCTATGAGCTGGTTAATTCTTCAATTGATTACAAAATTGAAATCAATTTTTTATAAAATTTTCAAATTTTAAATAAGTTGGTCTAAATCTACAAAATTTCTCTTTTGCATTTTAATAGCCTTCTTCAAATTTTCACTGATTAATTCATATAAGTTCTACAAGCTAGAACCTTTGTGTCCACTAGGAATTTTCGTTTATTGTTAACAATGTTTCCTTGAATATGGTTACACGATCACTTACAAAAAATAACATCTAAATTATTAATTATTTAATATCTATCATTATTATTGATTATTAAAAATTATTATTAAATATTAAATATTAAATATTATTTCTTAATTATTAATTATTAAATATATTTAATACCAAATCCATCGAATTTAAATTGGGTAACCCCTTCAGATTTTATACTCACAAAAAATAACATAAGTTTCCCTTGCAAATTTCTTGGAATTCAGCCGTAAAATAGCTTTGAAAAGTAAGTGTCAGTAGACTGTCTCAATTCGCAACGGAATTAGCGTCAAAAAAAATTCTGTCGGTAAATTGACGCAATTTCCATCGGTTTAGTGGTGGATATAATAAGTGGACGATGATAATATAAAAGAACCTGAAATAGAAAAAACTTAGTATTATTCTTTGCAAATCAAATGGAAATCCGTCGCCAATTTAGTGACGGAAAATTCCATCGCTCCAATCTGCTGCTATTTTCATCATTTTTTGTAGTGGTCGACCGGTCCAATGAAGAAGGTCGACCGTTCTTTGGTCCCTAGCACCAATTTATTAGTTAACGTTAATTTTTAATGTTACATTATTTATTTCCTTCGTTAATCATGTCGTAATCGTTTGCTGAACGTTAAGTCTACCACTTAACATTTTAATATTTATTACCATTTTTCAATTTATAAATTTAAATCTATTTAAATTGTTTTTGTTTCAAAATTTTCAAACTTCGGTAACTTCTTCATTTGAAATCCAATTACATAGCTTTAAATATGAAAGCCGCTCGGAAGATTATTATGAACATAATGGTGCAAGATACGTAGCCAAATTTTGATATTTACAAAATTTTCATTTTTAGCATCATTATTAATTAACTAATTTTTTATAGATTTAATGGGGTGTTGCGCATGGTGCCATGTGTTTCTTATCAAGAGGGCCATATAGTCATAGGGACTTCGGTGGAGGAGCCCGTGCTCTCCAGCATATTTGGAGCCTGCCCCACCTACCTGCCCTACCCGCCTTGGGTTTCTCAAAAAATAATAATTAGAAGACCATGGGACTATACTTTCAGCAGTCTGGGACCCCATCCATCAGTCCTCCAAGCAGGTAGGTGGTTGTGCCCCGCATCTCCATCTCCAAGTATTCAGAAAGTCGAGGATTACATGTTTGTCACCCACCCTCTCCCATGATGGTCCAGGAAACCATCCTTCCCTGGATAGGTTTGTGTGTCCTTGTCCTCTTCCTTCATATCCACTACATCAAATTGGATGGTTTTCCCTATCACCATGCCGGCAATCGTCGTAGTCGGCTTTCTTCTCTTGGGTCATGGGGCCTCCTCCCTCTTAACATCGACTGACGTAGTCGCAGCAACTCGACCTATCGCATGTTCTCATTAGTAAGAATAAGGACCAAGTTCCTTGCCTCTTCGACCACCCTTACTATTCGCTCATGGTAGTCTATGAAATTAACTTAACTCTCCCTAGTTTTAGCTAGAGACACTATATCAAAGAAAGGTCAAGTTAGAAATCATAAAAGATGAGAGTTAAGTATGAGCTAGGAATATGTATAGTATTTAGGCCTTGAATGCCCACATTTGAAGGGTGGGGTTCATTGTTGTCGGTACAAAGAAGTACCGATGGTGGTACCTAGATTCCTTGCCCGCAAGGCCATAGAAGAGGGCTGGTATGTTGTGGGACTGTAAGTGATTGTATTAACCTTCGAGGCAAGGGCCTAGTTTGATAACTTGAACACATTCTGATGGAGTAAGTTAGGCTCGAGAATCGCCAAGCCATGTTAGATAATGTAAAGCCTTACAAGCAGGTTGTAACTATTGTGGGAAAGTTGTGCGGGATCCATTTTGTGGTCGTTTTGGAAGTGGATGAAGTAGGGTTGAAGTGGAAGTGACACCCCCACACCGCGTGTGAGGCAGGAACCAGGTAAAGTAGTCTAGGGGGCTGATTTGGTCTATCCCAATCCATAGGTAGAGAGGCTCGATCTCCTACACCCCATGTTGAGTTAATGCCTCTAATAAATCATCCCATCCTCTTTGACCGCGGTCGAGCCCATTGTGAAGATGAGATCGCTAGTAGAGATCACGTCCTTTGTCCAATTTCCTTTGGCCATTTGCAATGACAAGGACAACCTAGTTACTGAACTGCTCTAACATGGGATAGGGGTACACTACACTTGGGTAAAGATTCCGCTTAGCATAAGCTCGATCGACCTAGACTCCAATGCATCCTGTAGGGGTCACTTACGAGCACAAGGTCAATCACCATTTAAGCCCCTCGCCTGGGCAAGATACCAACCTAAGTGGGCCATATAAATCACCAAACCCACTATTTTAACTTGGAACTATGTACCGGTCAAGGCCTGTAAACCAACCAAAATTTCTCCATCTTAACTAAGGAGGGAGTTTGGTGATCTTGACATGTTTACTTAAGTTTTCAAGTAGGCAAAAAGTAGTCCGACATTGATTGATTATTGTGGATCTCTCACCCTTTGGTAGATGAATGCCTTCTCATGGGACTTTCTCAACTATGAAAACTATCAAAAAAAGCAAGAAAACGTGGGAAAAGATAATAAAATCAAAATACCAAAATTCTTAGAGCAACAACATTCGAGAATCGATCACATAATCAATACCAAGAATCAATGCTAGAGAAAGAAAAACTTACTGACCGAATTAGCGAGAGGTTAGAAGAAAAGCTTGAAGGCTTTACCTCGGTTTATACGGCTTGGTATTCAATCTAAGTCATTGGATTGGATGGACGAGGAACCATCTGAATCGTCTTGGTAAAATTGATTACCTCGTCGGGTCAACCGTCATGCCACTGAACCATCTCTAGATCATCTTGAAATAAGATTCACTATAACTAGTAAGAAGATGACACATGCATGAATTATAAGTTCGTCTCTGCCTGTAAAAGAAAACTTTGAGGCAGAATGTTGCTCATTTTTCTCACGAAGCAATAGACAAGCCGGCACCTACTAGTTCCCAATGCTTTTTCCGTACCTCATATGGCCCATGAATCACTTCGCATGTCTCATGTATGACCCAAAAAAGACCATAGTGCCCAACGACTAACAGCTTTAGACAGCTACCTAACTAGACATTATTCTCTATAGGAGAGCGGCCCATCCAAGAGGTCTGGCGACATCATGAAGGCCACTTTCCTTCTCTTTTCACTGTTCCCTAAGCCCTTGTCGCCCCACAAGCCAACTGAAGGCCTACCCATCTTGTATCCCTTGTTGTCTTGACTTGGCGGTCCATTGCCTAAAGCACTTGACTGCCTCTGCAAAAAAGAAGTAACGACTCTACATTGTTCCACTGAAAAGATTAGCATATACAATGTTGTTTATCTAATGAATTTGCATTGTACAATAGCCCCTCCATGTCCTTCATTTCCTATGTGGTAGTGGCATTATTGTTTAATAAAACTTTATCCCATGCTAACCTATCTGGCATCAGCATGATTTTGTACGACCTGCAAGCTAATCATCATCTTAGACTAGTTCCTATTATAGTTGATTCGCATTTGAATCATCCACCACCATCAACGGTTGAGCGGAAATATATAGGTTGACATGGCAATCTGATCCATTTGAATTAGATTTCAGTTGTTGCAAATACAACATTGAATGCACATGTATAGGAATCAAATTTTCAGTACTGCTTTCGTTATCGACTCTTATAATCAAACCGTTGCAAACCCAAAGTTATAATAAATTATTACTATGGTGGTTGTAGGTCGTTCTTGATCAAACCACTCTAAACCGTATGTTTCGTAGCCTTTTTAGCATTTACCCTCTTGCATTTTTCCTCATTTTCAATTTGTTAAAACGACATTAGCAAGTAAACCGTTGCTAATATCAAATCCTAATCACAATTTCGAGACTGGCTAAATTTCTAATCAACACCATAATATGGGGTTATAAGTTAATAATAATAATAATTTATTAAATTGTAGTTAAAGGAATTTAATCAAGAAAATCTCCCAAGGAGAAATTTGATTAATCAAGTATGCGACACCTAAGAGATTAATTGATTAAATCAAGAATAATTATTACAATTAAATTCGGCTACAAAGGAGTAAAAGAATAAAAGGAATGTTATAGTAAAGAGGATAATGAACTAATAAGATTAGGCAAGGATGGGTTTTAGCCCGAACCTAAATTATTAAATCATAATCCCTAAAACATATTAATCTTATCATCTACATTCATTTTACAAAAAATTAAAAACTAAGACACCCTTACAAAAGAGTTGGAGGAAAACTAAATGAAGGTAAGATCCAGGCTTTCATTTCTATAAGAAGGGATATTAATCAATCTCTCAACCTAATTGAGTAATACTAACCATATTTTATGTCAGAATCTATTTAGATTTGATTCCTATTTATTTTGATATTTTAATCGATGACAAACATATTTTGATGAACATAAATTGATCTATATAAATTTGGTTGTTAAACTGACATAGTTAATGGCACGTTAAGGCTGAAACTCGAGTAAATCACCTTTACATGGATTAAAATTTTGATATGTTATTTATGACATTAAATTTAAAGTGAGTTCCATAATTTTTGGATGAAAAAATAAGTTATTATGAACTTTCAAAAATAAAAATGGGTAGTTTTGGCAATAAAGTTCAAAAATACTAAAACTTAATATTTTGATCTAAAATATTCGTAGAAGGGAAGGGAAACTGGTTTTGGTTTTCTATGATTTTTTTGGAAAATTTCCATTATCTTTCGAATTAATATGAATTAAATTGTAAGGTAGAAAATATCCCTACTTAATGAATAATTAAATAAAGTAAGGTAGAAAATATCCCTACTTAATGAGTAATTAAATAAAGTGATGAATTGAGGAGTGATTAAGGGAGTAAACTACAGATCGTGGCTGAAATTCCACTACAATTCAAAAATAACTAATAAGAAAATGATATGTGTAAAGATTAAGTCAAAAGGTAGTTACTTTATTAAGTTAGATACCATTTTTCTACTAAATAAAAGATTTTCCAATTACTACAAATTCGATGGCATTAACTTATGGATACGATAACAATAAGTAAGACATGGATAGCATGTATGTTATAACATTAATTTACAAACTCATCGGTGTGATAATATTAACATACAAACTCGATAGCTCTAAATACGACACCTTTAATTTTCAAACTCGATAGCTGTGAATATAATAACATTAGCTTACAAGGTCGATGGTTGTGAACATGGTATCATTAATTTACAAAGTAGATAGCTTGTTAATAAGATAGCTTGTAAATACAATAGCTTGTAAATTTGACATCTTGTAATGCAATAGCTTGTAAATACGATAGCACTTAATCTATACACAAGATAACAAACTAAAGCTATATGCTCAATAGCAAACTAGAGTTATAAATTCGGTTGCATAAATTATAGGCTCTATAACATTTTTTGTATAATTTCGATAATGTTGATTTGTAGATTCGATAGCTATAAACAAAATATCATGAACTTGAAACCCGATAGCAATAGGATCGATGGCATATTCATATGATAGCTGGGTAGACAGTAGCTGCTTTATATGCGATAGCAAATAAATTATATGAAATAGCAAATAGTTTTATTTTTGTTAATTAACATATGTAAGTTATTGAAAGCAGTTTGGAAGCAAGTTTCCATAGTGTTTAACTTTAATTCATAGCACGTGAAATTATGGAAGAGATATTGATGAGTAAGGAAGTAATAACTTATGTAAAGATGGAAATGACTAATACTTAGAATAAGATAAGAAATGATAAGTTGTATCATTTAATAAGAAAGATAGAAATATTTTATCTAAAGAACCAAAAGATTTTGACCTAAACAAGAAGTTCTATGGAATGTGTAGAGTACATAACTAATAAATAAGGATTGAACCTAAGATCTTAAAATATATCCGCTGATGGAGATATTGAATGATAGAGTGCCAAGTCTTAATGAAGTCTAAGTTCAATGGGTATATAAAGGATGTCGTGACTTGGGAAGTCTAATGGATTCAATTCAAAATATAAAATTCTAGTATGAGTAAACAACACAAAGATGGATGTAATTAGTGGATGAATCGACAACATGAGACGAAAGTGTTTCTAGGACTAAGAGGGAAAATGATGCTCCGTAAGGATAGTTGTTAGAATATATTCAGGTGCTTACATTCAACATCCTAGGAGAGTTAGTGCGGCTCTATTCAGGTGGCTTCTAACGTGGATGAGTTACAATTTCACTAGTGATGTTGTTCGAGAAAGATGAATTAGTGATAGATAAAAATAGTGTGATATTCACTGTATAAAGTTGATGATAACTTCTAAACTAACACCAAAATAAGAGTCTATTTGATGCATATAAATGTGAACGATAATTATATGACATGGTTCGTGAAATGATGATACGTATAGGGTACACTTATGTTGGAAATGATGAATGAATGACATGGTTCATAACATGTATAAAATATTGGTTATGCTTATGTTTGAAATAATGCTATATGTTTATGCTTATGATATGATCTTTCGATGTTAGATGTCATGTAATTTCTATTGATGATTTATGAGGGGAAAACATATTCCGTATCGTGTGTAGTCTCACTGTAAGTATGTGATTCGGGAGATGTATCACTCATACTAGATTTAGGTCTGACTTATGTTGTTATATTTTTACCATAAACTCATAGTAATCATTCGAGTAGGCTAAATTTATGTGATTAGCCAAGTAGCATTTTGGTAGACAAAATAAAACTCCAAAGAAGAAGCAGAAGACTTAGTATTTTATCAAGTTTTTTTCAATTGCATTATTATAAAACTTAGTTATATAACTGGTAAGTGAACATTCTATCATCTTCCTATATTGGAAATGTCACTATTATCATTTTATTTACCCTTGCATGGATACGAATTACGAAATGAAGATATAAAGACAATACGTGGAATAACAATTATTTCGTTGTGTCGTTTACTTAAGGTTGTTGGAAAAACGATCTCATTTTGTCACTTAAAAATAATTCTAGTGATGATCGTAGCACCGTCATTGTTTATTTTTGTGTCTCAAAATAGGGGATGTTATAACATGGTATCCGAGCCATATTACCACTAAGAAGATTTGGTGCTTGAAGGAATGATGATAGCCAAAGTGCGGTGCTTGAAGGTACAACTTTGATTTCCAAGATTTCAATTAGAATTCTATTTGATACTGGTGCAACACACTCTTTCATTTCAAAAGATTTGGTTGATGAGTTGAGGTTAGATGACATACCTATTTAATTACGTCTTTGCATGTGGTTAATCCGGTTAGTGGTTATGCCACTCTCAGAAATAGATGCACTAATGTGGAGTTCTTCTTGTATGGACACATATTTGTTTGCAACCCATATGTGTTTGACTTCGTGGTTATGGAGTTATTTTAGGTATGGATTAGCTAGTACGTAATAAAGTAAGAATTTATTTTATTGATAGAATTATCGCATTGTGACACTCAAGGTGAAGTCATTTCAAGAAAAACCATTTATAGTTGCAAAAAATGGTGGCGTTTCTTTCTAAATGCAACCAAAAAGTATTTCCCTAAAAAATATAAATGCGGCTAAAAAGATTTCACGTTCCCGCTTTGCACCCGCATAAAGTAAAAAATATTTCACGAAATTTCTTTATTTACTGTCACATTTCCCTTCTTCTTCATTATTTAGAAACTTTTCTCCTCACGCTTTCCTTTTCGCTCCAGCAAAATCTACCTCACCCTCCAACAAAATCCACCTTGCTTCGTTATCATTGTTGCGGTAGACGTCTTTCATTCTACTCCTCTCCACATCGTCGTGGTAGCCCTTCACAGATCTCTCCTCGCAGATTAGGTATGAAATTTTATAAACCGATTTTATGAGTCTACTGGATTTTATATGATTATGTATGGATACTCTATACGAATTTCTACGTAAACCCTAATTGGAATAGTCGATTTAACCCTAATTGGAATAAATCCTAACTGGAATAATTGATTTTATATGATTATGTTCGAGCTATTTTTTTATAAATTTTACTTATATTCTAATCATTTCCTATTATGTTAGTGCGATGTGCTTGCTTTAATTGTATCCAATTTATGTTATTTTTTTATTTGCATTTACATGGTTTGCCTCTGAAAAAACTATCATTCCTCTTCAAGTTTCTTAACGAAGAGCTTACTGATCCTTTAGAGCTTTTCTTCTTTATAATTCTGGATGAATTCATCATACTCCAACTATTATTTTTCAATGCTTTGATCTTCTTATTTGATGGGTTTTCAGTTTTGATTAGATCCTCCAAACTCTTCACGCTCGATAGTGATGTAAACGACTGTGATTTTCCTTCGTAGTGTTTTGATAAACCTCTCCTGAAATTCAAATGATTTGTTAGACAACTTGTATATGAAAACTTATGTATACGTGTTATGAATGTTATGATACCATAAATTATTTACGTATGATTAATGTTTTAGACATAAAAAATAAAAAATAAAAGAAAGAAAGAAAGAAATTAAGAAAAAGAAATTTGAACAAAAAAAATGTTCTATATATGAAAAGAAGCAAAATCAGAACACAATTGAACAAAAACTTACTTCAAAGGAAGATGTGAAATGAGAGATGACATATCATAAAGTGATGAATTCGATGATGATAAGGAAGAATCCAAAGAACATGAAGATGAATTCAAATCGTCTATAAAATCTACATCTTCAGATGAATTTTCGCCAATTGAATTGCAGCTATCATCTTCTTCTTCTTCTGGTAAAGAGCTCAAATATCCATCATAACCATTGTTTTCTTGATATTCTTCTTCATCACCAATATGAGGATTAATCATATTCCCATGCTTTACTTGTGCCATTGCAAAAGAAACTGTAAGTAAAACTCAGATATAATCTCTATACTTGATTATAATTTTAGAAGCATGTCACTGAATGTTGAAATGAAGCATGTATATTTATATGTATAAAATATACAAATGATAGATAAGAATGAGTTCAAATAAGAAAAACGTATGTGTTATTCTTCTATAAATAATTTTCTGGCAGATGCGTTTACATGGTCACATGCAGTTATCTCACTGATACATATCTATATGCGTTATTTTTTCAGCAAATGCGTCATAATTTCAGTCACCAAACGAAGAAAAACAAATCTATGTAACCTTGTGAACGGGTTTTGATTCACGTGTGCAGTATCCTAAAAATAAAAACTATCTCTGTTATTTCATTCACTGCAGCACATGCTATCTCTGTTATTATTCATTTTATGTGGTTTATTGTAGTTTATTATCTTTACTTTGGGCGTGTTACCAATGTTCCAGATAGTGCATTATTTATAAGATGCTTGGATGTTTTTTTGGGTAATAACTTCAACGTCTAGTTATTTTTTTGATTACAACAGATAACCAATTTATACGTCAAAGATTGGAAACTTATTTGCCTTCATATGTCGAAAATGGAAAAAGACTAGGTTTTTTTAAGCAGGTGATAAAACCATGATTAACTTAATATGTATTTTGAGAATTATAACATATAATCTAATATTAAAGCTAATTTTTTTTACTTGTTTTACTTTTTTCATAGAACTAGTATAGAGTACCGACAAGGAGCAATGAATTTTGTGAATGCTGCAAAGAGGAATGCAAAAAGTGTAGAAAAAAATTTATGCCCTTGCAAGGATTGTCGGAATCTTAGTCGTCATGATGAACAAATCATCGTTGAACATTTAATTATAAAAGGAATGGATCCTAAATACATGGGTGGTGTATGGTTTAACCATGGTGAAGAGATAAATGTAGAGAAGAAAACAAATACGTTTGATGTATATGATCTATTCAAGATGATTCACTATGAAGATGAAGAATTTTTGAATCAAGATTTTTTTGATAATGATAATGATAATGTTAATTCTCAAAGAAAAGAGGATGAGTTACTCAAGAACTTGGAAGGTGCAGAAACTCCATTATATCCTGGTTGCATAAATCACACAAAATTATCTGCTATCACCGTCTTGTATAATCTTAAATGTGAGACTGGCTTGTCTGATAGTGGGTTTGATAAGCTTTTAACTATGCAACATTTATTTCTGCCGAAGGATAACGTGCTTCCCAAAAACTTATATGAAGTAAAGAAATTTCTTAGAGCATTCGATATGGGTTTTGAAAAGATACATGCTTGTGAGAATGATTATTGCCTTTACAGAAAAGAATACAAAGATTTAGAAAGTTGTCCAAAATGCGATTCTTCAAGATGGAAGAAAAATCAAGATACTGAAGAGGTTATACAAGGTATTCCAGTTAAAGTATTGAGATACTTTCTAATAATTCCGAGATTTAGAAGAATGTATAGATCTCAAAAGATGGCAGAAGACTTAAGATGGCATTTTAATAATACAAGCAATGACGGAAAAATACATCATCCCGTGGATTCTACGACATGGAAAATGGTGGATGAAAAGTATAAATCTTTTTCATCTGATGCAAGCAATCTTAGGCTTGGTCTTGCTACAGATGGATTCAATCCATTTTCCATGCTGAGTTCGAAATATAGTTGCTGGCCGGTGATGCTTGTGACATACAATCTCTCGCCTATGTTGTGTATGAAGAAGGAAAATATTATGTTAACTTTACTTATTCCAGGCCCAAAGCAACCCGGGAATGATATTGATGTATATTTGGCGCCTTTGGTGGAAGACTTGCATCATTTTTGGTGTAATGGAGTTGATGCTTATGATGCATTTAGTAAAACTTTGTTTAAACTGAATGCAATTTTGCTATGGATGATTAACTATTTTCCGGCTTATGGAAATCTTGCTGGATGTCGTGTGAAGGGGGGAAAAGCTTGCCCATTATGTGGTGTCAATACCCATTCTCGTTGGTTGAATCATAGTCGAAAGAGCGTCTACAAGGGTCATAGAAGATTTCTACCTGCTTCAGATTCACGGAGGAAACAAAAGGCATTGTTTGATAACACCATAGAGAAAGGTAGTGCTCCTAGAATACTAACTGGGAGAAACATTCATGCATTGTTGAAGGATTATCCAAATGATTTTGGAAAAGAAAAAGAAGAGAAAAGTAAGAAGAGAAAGTGTGTTTATGATGCAGAAGATGAAGATGATAATACTAACGATTCTACGAAAATGGAGCTATCGAGGTGGAAAAAAAGATCAATTTTCTTTGATTTTCCTTATTGGAAGGTTAGTGGTTAGTTTATTTATTTTTCATTGTTTTAATAGAAGAAAACCCCAATAATGCGTTATAGTTTTGGTTTCCGCAGGAGCTTCCATTACGTCACAATATAGATGTGATGCATGTGGAGAAAAACATTGGTGAAAGCCTATTGGGCACGATGTTGCATGGTAATAAATCAAAAGATGGAACCAACTGTAGAAAGGATTTAGAGGATTGGGGAATTTGAAGTGAGCTTCATGCACAACCTGTACATGTTGTCAAAATCCGAGAGAAAAATATTTTGCAAAATATTGTATGATTTCAAAGGACCAGATGGCTCCTGTTCAAATTTGAAAAATCGGATTTCGTTGCAGGATTGCAAAATTAGCGGATTGAAATCACATGATTACCATATATTAATGCAACAGTTATTGCCAGTAGCATCGAGAGTATTAATGGCAAAGAAGGCAAGAAAAACAATAATTCGCTTATGTTCTTTTTTCAACAAATTATGTCAACGTGTTCTTGATAGAGAGAAGGTAGAACAAATCAATGTTGAGATTATTGAAGTTTTATGTGAGCTTGAAAAATATTTCCTACCATCTTTTTTTGGTATAATGGTACATTTATCCATTCATCTTGGAAAAGAAGCACTAATGTGTGGACCGGTTCATTTTCGTTGGATGTACCCATTCGAAAGATACATGAAGACACTTAAAGACTATGTCAGAAACTATGCACGACCGGAGGGATGTTTTTCAGAATCCTATCTTGCAAAAGAATCCATGATGTTTTCGATGAATTTTTGAAAAAATCAAGACATATAGAGGAGAAAGAAGCTCGAAATGAAGATTATGAAAGCAGTGTAATACTCAAGGGACGTCCGATTTCAATATCCAAGACAGTTAAACTGTCAGTTAATGACAAAGAAAGTGCTCATTTAGCTGTGTTAATGAATATGGCTGTGGTGGAACCATTTATAGAGTAAGTGTATGTTATGTTGTTTTAATTATTTTGATGTGTTCGTAATGCTATATATAACTTATAATCAATTATTCAATACTAGTTTGCATTTGGAGGAATTAGAAAAGTTAGACCCACGCATGACAAAAAATGCGACCTTACTTTGGGAAACACATACAAAAAAATTTGCCGATTGGATTAAAAGAAAGGTTAGTTAGATTTCAAATATATTCTCTTCTGACTATTAATCTTACTATAAAATATACATGCTAAATAAAATTTGTTGTAGATGCCTATTACCTCCAAGGATCATGATGACATGTTAAGATGGATTGCTTTTGGTCCGAAGGATGATGCCATGTCTTACAACGGATATATCATCAATGAGCAACGTTTTCATATACAAGATGTAGGGAGAGAAACTCAGAATTGTGAGGTGACTTTTGATGCGACTACTATGTGTAGAGCAAGTGCAAAAGATATGTCCCAAGTGGTTGATGTGCTCACTTACTATGGAATATTGAAAGGTATAATTTTATTAGATTATCATACGTTTTATATTCCAATTTTTAAGTGTCGTTGGACATATAAAGGAAATGGAGTAAAAGTTGATGATGATGGGTTCACTCTTGTTAATTTACAGCAAGCATCGTTTTCACAAGATCCATACATACTTGTATCTCAAGCAAGACAAGTATTTTATTCAAGAGAGAATGATGTTTCTAATTGGTATGTTGTAATGAAAGCACCATCAAGAAGTTTTAATGATTTAGAGGATCACGATTGCATCGAGGAAGATATCCAAGTCGTGGAAGGTAACGAAATAACCGAAATGGATGATGAAGATGTTAGTTATGTTAGACAGGATTGCGAAGGCATACTTGAGTAGATTATAAAATTTGTTGTACTATCATTTGAAAAATGTATTACAATCAAGTAGTTTCTTTTCCTTGTTTCATGACAGCTTTGACATTTACCACCTTTTTTCTGTCTATTACTCAAGAATCAAAATCTAGCATTAAACCTTACATATATGTCATTTGAAGATGTATGGTCAGCTTCTGATTGAGCATCTTCATTTCTACTCTAGCATGCATCATTTCTACATATAACTCTTTTTTTTTCTATTTTAATTTTGTAATATATTTCTTTTTTGTCTGACTCTATTTGGATTTGATATGTCAAATCAAATTTAATATTATGTTTATGTTGAATTTAATTCCATTCCTATGCCAAGTTTGTTCCTTGTTGCATTATTGTCAAAAGATACCTTTTTCCCTTGTAATAACATCTTAATTACACCTTACGTAATTTTGATGAAAAATATTTTGTTTTCTCAAAAGGAAAGAAGTAATTTTATGTATATCTTAACTTCCAAAGGATTTCTACTTTAGCTAGGAAGATGTGCCAAATGGTTTCATGGATGTCAATAGGGTTAGATAGCTTGGGAAGATGTGTCTAAAGGATTTGTACTTTAGCTTGGAAATAATCTATAGTTATCTTTTTGCTGATATAAGAACAAATTAAATTATGAAGTGGACACATTTAGTTTCTAGCATTCGGTGATATTTTTCGGTTATAAGTATTGCATATTTCTCTTAGTTTAAGTAAATATTTCCTCCCCTTTTTCTTTTTCTTTACATAATCATTAGCATATTTTTTCTAGTCTAATAGCGTTTCAAGCTAATGTTTGTTTGATAATCTTCCCTTGACATATGTGGTCCATAATTGGAAGTTGGGCATATTTTGTTGTTTTTTGATAGATTTAGTATGTAACTACAACAGTGTATTCATATTGCTTTATGAGTTATATGATATCAAATTATGATTTGGGCATGTCCTCTCCCAGACTCAGATCATTAGGCACTGTAAACTGTTTACGTAATACAAATTTTCAACTTTGGAATATTTTCATTTACATAAGGTGCATATTAATACTATCTTTTTTTACACAACATTTATCTACTATATAGAAGAAATAATTGACCATGGTATTGCTTAAAGTACCAAGTATTTGCTCCATATTAACAGATAAATAATATTAAAGAATCGAAACTCAGAAGACAGTGAGTGATAACCAGAGGATAGTGACTGATAAGGTAAGTGGGTAGTTAGTCTACATATGTGTTTGTGTGTACTGTGATTGTGAGGGTTGTCTGACTGTCTGTAGGGTGAGTTGGATTTGTGAATATGTTGTGTACTGTATGCTTGTGTGAGTTAGCATTGCTATGTTTTGTGTTTGTGAGAGGTTGCAAATTTTGTTGAGTGTGTTGTGCTTTTTTTTATTAGATGTTAGGTGCCTTCATTTGTAAATGCAAGCATAGAAAACATATTAATATACGTTTACAGAAATTATATGTTTTGATTATTCCATTATTAAGTATAAATGTGATTATTTACAGAGTTTACATTACAGAGTTCATATACATGTATTAATAACTATTGTATTCAAGGTTACATAATAGATACTGTTAACTGTCCTTTATATGAAGTATTCTCAAAATAAGTTACTGTTTTTTGTTTCATTTGTAGAAAAAAGATGCATTCAAGCTTTGTACATACTCTCAACCAGAGAAAGGCTGATGAGGAATCTCAGAAGTATAAGTCAAAGTGGAAGTATAATCCAAAGAAAAAGATTAAGATTCCAGCTGGTGCTTGCACCGACAGTGAAGAACCAACAGTCAACGCTAAGAAGCAAGCCATTGTTTGCAATGAAGACAAAGAACGAAGAGCCACCTGTTACCCCCTCTGACCCAAATGAAGAAGGACTTCGCTCAGAAAATGAAATCCTTCCCGAACAAACTGATGATGCTGATGAAGAAATTGGGAGAGCAAGTGAAGCTGAATCCAGAATTACATCTCGAAAAAGAGGCGGTAGAGGTCCAGGAAAAGCAAAAAGACTCATGTTAAGCAGTCAGGATCGAATTGAAGTTGAGTTCAATGATATAGGTATACCAACAGGGAAAGGGTCAGTACATTTATCCTCTTTTCTTGGACCGCTTGTGCGGGAGCTGGTTCCATACACACTTGATGATAGGAGGAATCTAAGTGATGAGTTAAAAGTTGTTTTGTGGCAATCGATTCAGGTATGAGTTAAAAATTATTTTTGTTGTTTATACATCTGTTTGCAAGTTGCTACATTGCTACATTGTTACATCACGTATTATAGTTATGGCTGACAAAAATTGTTTGATGCATACATATGGCTGTAGTTTGATTTAAATATCATGTTTTCATGTACTGTTGCAGATTAGATTTAAACTGGAAGAGGATTGGCAAAGAAAAGCTGTATTTCAACAAATGGGAGTAATTTGGAGATCGTCAAAAAGTAAATTGGTTCGAAAATTAAATAAAGCGGAGAACGAAGAGGAAAGACTAAAACTGAAACCTACCAACATCAAAAGCATGAACGAATGGAGAAGGTTTGTGAAGGCGAAAACAAGTTCAGAGTTTAAGGTAACACTATTCACTATTTTATTTGCTAGAACACTTTAAAAGTTAATGATTGGGATCCAATAACACATATGGTTATTTGCATAGCAGAGTTGATTATCATTTTCAAAAGAACAATTTTATTATCCAATAACACATATGGTTTTGTTTTAGTCTCAAAAAAAAGAAAACATTTTGCGTTTCATTTGTTTTGCATTTATGTTCACTGTGCATTTTTGTTCTTTGTTCTTGTGTGCATGTCAACTCAACACTTCCCATTTTAACTTTGTTCATTCTGTACACATTTCTTGTTCACTTGAATTTAGTTCAGTTTAGTGCTGTGTGTTTGGTTTTGTATTGTGTTATCTTGCATTAAAAAAATTGTTGGATTGGTTTTCATCTTGCATTGGAATTTTCAACTAGTTTGCTATTACATTTCATTTCCTGGCTTTTGCGTTTCGTTTTCTGTTTTACATTGCTGTTGCATTTCATACTTCAACAAGCTTGCATTGCATATACCCAAAAACAAAAATAAAACAAAAAACATTGCATTGCATCTTAGATTTTAGTTTTCATTTTTACATATCGGTTTCTTGTGCTTACTGTTTTCACTTGATATTATGTTCACTGTTTTATTTCATTTGTCTTTTAGTTTCCGATACATTGAATTTTCCTCTACTACAAGCAACTGTTTTCAAGTTTTTGTTCTCTATTTACAAAACAAAATATCTATGTTTCTTCTTTACATTGCCTTTATCAAACACTTCTCAAACAACTTCTCTCTGTCACTCTTCACTTCCTCAACCAAGCTGCCATTATCCTATAACAATATATCAACTTCTCTCTGTCACTCTTCAACTTTCTCAAACTTCTCACCGTTGTCAGTTTGGCTGAGGTTGTTGATGGAGTTAGGCTAAAATTCAGTGAGGGGGTACGGTTTAGGTCAAACAGTGGCAGGACTGTCAACTTGTCTTTAATTTTAACTTGGCATATTGTGGATTTTTTTCTATAGTATGAATGGGGAGGGGTTGTTGCAAGGCAGTTGATGGAAACTGTGCTGAAGTAGGGAAGTGATGCTTGTAGTAGACAGAACTATAATGACCGAGGTTGTTTGAACTGAAGCAGTTTGAAGGTGGAACAGTTCAAGTGAAGGTGAAGTTTTTAAAAGTAAGGGTGATATTGGTGGTAGGTTGTTTAAGGGATAGGGAGGGTTGTATTGTTTGTGATTGAGGAAGGAATGATTTTGACTTGGTGTTGGAGTGGCAGTTTGAGGAAGTTGTGATGATGGTTGTTATCAGGTTTGGGTGAGGTTATAGGGAGGAGGAAGTGTTGGCAGTGATGATCCAGAAGTCGGGGAACTATCGGGGATGTTAGCAGTTTTGTGGTGGAGTTTTGGTGAAGTTGAGATGGTGGACAGTTTGGCTATTGTCGGATTTGGATATGTTGTGGAGTTAGAGTTTGTATTCAAGGGTTTGGTGTTGATATGTTGGCAATGTGTTGTTTGGATGTAGGGTGGTATATGAAGCAAGTGTTAAAGAGGAGTGAATGGAAGATTGAAGGGGAGATTGCTTAGTGGTCGAAGTGTGGAGATGATTGAAGTGTGGTCGAAGTGCATTCGTACTGAACTATAGAGATATGCAATGCACGAAAGGTTCACTACAAGAAAAACCATTTATAGTTGCAAAAATCGGTGGCGTTTTATTGTAAATGCAACTAATAATAGATTACCAAATAATATAAACGTGGCAAAAAATAATTCACGTTTCCCGCTTCTAAAAAAAAGAGTTCGCGCGAACTAAATAAACGTAACCTATCAATTTACTCTCGTACTTAACAAAATTCTCGTCCCTAATTTGCTTTCTTCTTCAGAAAAATTTTTCCCCTTTTAATCGTGTTAAATTTTCCTCGCACTCAAGTATCATCGTCAACTCCGTCGTTTCCCCCTTACTCAACATCGAGTCGCAGCAGCCAGCAGATCTAGGTATAATTAGGTATGAATCTTTTAAATCGATTAGGTATATTTAGGTATGAATCTTTTAAATCGACTTTGTGATTCTATTTGGCTTTTATATGAATTTGAATGCATCTTATTTTCGTATTTTTTTCCTAAACTATTACTGAAATGGTTGATTTAACCCTAATTGCAATGATCTGTTGGGATATCTGCTTTGATTTCTTTGAGTATATGAATGTTCTATTGAAGTGGTTAGTGAATCAATGGTTGCTTGCTGAGAGGAGGTTGAGGTTGCGTCTTTCGGGAATTTGGTGGGTTCAAGTAGCATTGATGGAGGTCGTGGGTTTGTTTGCGATTGGGTATTGGCTGGCTCGATGGTTGAGAGTGGTAAATGTTGGAGCATAAATAGTCTTTTGTGGAGTGGCAGGCACTGGAAATATGTCAGTTGTGTGGATGTGAGGTAGTGAAGAGGAAGCGGTGAAGTTGACTGTTGGTTTGGTAAGAGGGGGCGAGGCTGGGGGAAGGATGTGAGTATGTGTTCGTAAGGAGTGGTAGAATGTCAGAGGGCAAGTTGATGAATGTTGCGTGAGTCTCTGGTAGTTTGCTGCGGAGGCTGGGTTGTTGATGTTTTGTTGAGTTGTAGTATGAAGTGCGGTTGCGAACAGGTTGCAGGTTGGAGAAATGGGAAGGAGGATGGTCTGTGGTTGCTTGGGGTTTGTAGTTGGAGTGGTCACTGTTGTAGTGTGTGAATATGGTGCAGTTGGTTGTATCAGTGCAGTAGTCAGTAGGTTGTAGAATGGTTATTGAAGCAGGCTACAGGAATGTAGGCAAGTGGATATTGTCTTTGGTGATATGAATGAATGTGGTGTGTATGAGATGAAAGTGGGTATTGTTATAGGCTGGTATGAAACTGTGTTGTTGTGAGGAGTGAATGAATTGTTTAATAGTGGAGTGGGGGAGTGATTGCAGTGTTGAAGTATATTTATGGAAGTGGTTGAATTAAACAATGTTGTGAGAAGTGGTAAAATAGGAGGATTGAGTAGTATGGTGATGAGAGGTTGCTGCGTTTTTTGAAAGTTGCAGCAATGTGTGGCAGCGGAAATGCACCGGCGTTTGTTGGTGATAGGTGGGAGGAAGTTTGGTCAGCGGTCTGTGTGTAATGGTGAAGTGCAGAGATTTGCAAAAGTTTTGTTGAAGTGGAGTGACTGGAATGTTGTTTGTTGAAGTGGAGCGTTTGTGGATGGATTGACAAAGGAGGGGCAGATAGCTGTAACAGTTATGCAGCAGTTTGGAGGGTTGTGACTTGGTCAGTTATGTGTGGGTAGGAGTGTGGTTTTATGCATGGATTAATTATAAATACATGTAAATCTAAGGTTAAATGCAAAATATAAGTGTAAAATTTATATTTTTGGAAAAGTATTCTTTGCCTTTGTCTACTAAACCACCATGGTTATATGCAGTAGTGCTACAAGTATTTGTACTTCAACGTCTACTTATTTTTTTGATTACAACAGATAACCAATTTATACGTCAAAGATTGGAAACTTATTTGCCTTCAAATGTCGATAATGGAAAAAGGATGGGTTTTTTTAAACAGGTGATAAAACCATGATTAACTTAATATGTATTTTGAGAATTAGAACATATAATCTAATACTAAAGCTCACTTTTTTTTTACTTTTTTCATAGAACTAGCATAGAATACCGACAAGGAGCAATGAATTTCGTGCATGCTGCAAAGAGGAATGTAAGAAGTGTAGAAAAAATTTTATGCCCTTGCAAGGATTGTCGGAATCTTAGTCGTCATGATGACCAAATCATCGTTCAACATTTAGTTATAAAAGGAATGGATCCTAAATACATTGACGGTGTATGGTTTAACCATGGTGAAGAGATAAATGTAGAGAATAAAACAAATACGTTTGACGTATATGAACTATTCAAGATGATTCACTATGAAGATAAAGATTTTTTGAATCAAGATTTTTTTGATGATGATAAAGACGATGTTGATTCTCGAAGAAAAGAGGATGAGTTAGTCAAGAACTTGGAAGATGCAGAAACTCCATTATATCCTGGTTGCACAGATCACACAAAATTATCTACCATCACCGTCTTGTATAATCTTAAATGCGAGACTGGCTTGTCCGATAGTGGTTTTGATAAGCTTTTAGCTGTGCAACATCTATTTCTGCCGAAGGATAACGTGCTTCCCAAAACCTTATATGAAGTCAAGAAATTTCTTAAAGCATTCGACATGGGTTTTGAAAAGATACATGCTTGTGAGAATGATTGTTGCCTTTTCAGAAAAGAATACAAAAATTTAGAAAGTTGTCCAAAATGTGGTTCCTCGAGATGGAAGAAAAATCAAGATATTGAAGAGGTTATACAAGGTGTTCCAGTTAAAGTATTGAGATATTTCCCAATTATTTCGAGGTTTAGACGAATGTATAGATCTCAAAAGATGGCTGAAGAATTAAGATGGCATTTTAATAATAAAAGTAACGATGGAAAAATGCGTCATCCCGTAGATTCTATGACATGGAAAATGGTGGATGAAAAGTATAAATCTTTTTCATCTGATCCACGCAATCTTAGGCTTGGTCTTGCTACAGATGGATTCAATCTATTTTCCATGTTGAGTTCGAAATATAGTTGCTGGCCGGTAATGCTTGTGACATACAATCTCTCGCCTATGTTGTGTATGAAGAAAGAAAATATTATGTTAACTTTACTTATTCCAGGCCCGAAGCAACCCGGGAATGATATTGTTGTATATTTGGCGCCTTTGGTGGAAGATTTGCATCACTTGTGGTCTAATGGAGTTACTGCTTATGATGCATTTAGTAAAACTTTATTTAAACTGAATGCAATTTTGTTATGGACGATTAATGATTTTCCGGCTTATGGAAATCTTGCTGGATGTCGTGTGAAAGGGCAAAAAGCTTGCCCATTATGTGGTGTCAATACCCATTCTCGTTGGTTGAAACATAGTCGAAAGTTCTCCTACATGGGTCATAAAAGATTTCTACCTCCTTCAGATTCACGGAGGAAAAAAAAGGCATTGTTTGATAATACCATAGAGACAGATGGTGCTCCTAGAATGCTTTCTGGGAGAAACATCTATGCATTATTGAAGGATTATCCAAATAATTTTGGAAAAGGAATAGAGGAGAAAAGTAAGAAGAGAAAGCATGTCTATGATAAAGAAGATGAATATGATGATACTAACAGTTCTACAGAAGTAGAGCTATCAAGGTGGAAAAAACGATCAATTTTCTTTTATTTGCCTTATTGGGAGGTTAGTGGTTAATTTATTTATTTTTCATTGTTTGAATATAATAAAAACCCAATAATGCATTATTGTTTTGGTTTTCATAGGAACTTCCATTACGTCACAATTTAGATATGATGCATGTGGAGAAGAACATTGGTGAAAGCCTATTGGGCACAATGTTGCATGGAAATAAATCCAAAGATGGAACCAACTATAGAAAGGATTTAGAGGATTGGGGAATTCTAAGTGAGCTTCATACACAACCTCGTGGGAATAAAACATATCTTCCACCGGCTCCATATATGTTGTCAAAATCCGAGAGAAAAATATTTTGCAAAATACTGTATGATTTCAAAGGACCGGATGGCTACTGTTCAAATTTAAAAAATCGGATTTCGTTGTCGGATTGCAAAATTAGTGGATTGAAGTCACATGATTACCATGTATTAATGCAACATTTATTACCAGTAGCATCGAGAGGGTTCATGGCAAAGAAGGAAAGAAAAGCGATAATTCACTTATGTTCTTTTTTCAACAAATTATGTCAACGTGTTCTTGATAGAGAGAAGGTAGAACAAATCAATGTTGAAATTATTGACGTTTTAGTGAGCTTGAAATTTTTTTTCCACCATCTTTCTTTGATATAATGATACACTTATCCATTCATCTTGGAAAAGAAGCACAAACGTGTGGACCTATTCATTTTCGATGGATGTACCCATTCGAAAGATATATGAAGACACTCAAAGATTATGTCAGAAACTATGCACGACCAGAGGGATGTATTACAAAATCGTATCTTGCAACAGAATGCATGCTGTTTTTCAATGATTTTTTGAAGAAATCAGGACATATAGAGGAGAAAGGAGCTCGAAATGAAGATTATGAAAGTAGTAGAATATTAGAGGGACGTCCAATTTCAGTATCGAAGACAATTAAATTGCCAGTTAATGAGAAAGAAAGTGCTCATTTAGCTGTGTTAATGAATATGGCCGTGGTGGAACCGTTTATAGAGTAAGTTTATGTTATATTGTTTTAAATATTTTGATGTGTTCGCAATGATATATATAACTTATAATCAATTGTTCAATACTAGTTTGCATTTGTAGGAATTAGAAAATTCAGACCGACGCATGACAAAAAATGCGACCTTACTTTGGGAAACACATACAAAAAGTTTTGTCGATTGGATTAAAAGGAAGGTTAGTTAGATTTCAAATATATTCTCATTCAACTATCAATATTACTATATAAATTTACATGCTAAATGAAATTTGTTGTAGATACCTATTACCTCCAAGGATCATAATGACATGTTAAAATGGATTGCTTATGGTCCGAAGGATGATGCCATGTCTTTCAAAGGATATATCATCAACGAGCAACGTTTTCATGTAAAAGATTTAGGGAGAGAAACTCAGAATTGTGGGGTGACTTTTGATGCAACTACTATGTGTAGAGCAAGTGCTAAAGATATGTCCCAAGTGGTTGATGTGGTCACTTATTATGGAATATTGACAGATATAATTTTATTAGATTATCATTTGTTTTATATTCCAGTTTTCAAGTGTCCTTGGACGTATAAAGGAAATGGAGTAAAAGTTGATGATGATGGGTTCACTCTTGTTAATTTACATCAAGCATCATTTTCACGAGACCCATACATACTTGCATCTCAAGCAAAACAAGTATTTTATTCAAGAGAGAACGATGTTTCTAATTGGTACGTTGTAATGAAAGCACCATCAAGAAGTTTTAATGATATAGAGGAGCACGATTGCATCGAGGAATATATTCAAGTGGTGGAAGATGAAATAACTGAAGCGGATGATGAAGATGTTTGCTATGTTAGAGAGGATTGCGAGGGCATAATTGAGTAGATTATATGTTCTACTTGAGCATAGTTGTTCATTTGCTTTAGTGATGGTTGAACTTATATATTAAATCCGGGCTATTTGGAAATTTCATTGAACTTGTATTGATTTTCTTTAGTGATTGTTGTTCATTTGCTGCACTAATGCTTTGGTTTTTTTTTAATGTTGCGAATGGCTGTTAGTATGCACCATTTAATTTTCTAATCCATTGCAAATGCATGTACCATTCAATTTTTGTTCTTTGTGTTTTGATCTTTGTATACTTCCAGAGACAAAGCATTATATGTTCTTATCAATTCTGTTTGCATATATTGCTTGATAATGAGTAGTGTTCTTATCAATTCTGTTTGCATTACATGTACATTTTCTCATAAAATTACAAATCTGTTCATCATCTCAAGGCTTTTAGGACTGCTTGTTTGGTTTGCAAACTGCCACATCTCTTTTCAGCTACATGTTGATGATATTTAAGTGTTGTTTGTTAATATTTATCGCTGCTTATTGTTTACATGTGCTTTTTGGTTTATACTGTGTTTTCTGTCACTTGTAGAAAAATATGTCTACAACATCTGTACGTACCCGCTTGTAGAGAAAGGCTGAAGAACAAGCAGTTAAAGGTAAGAACAAACAGTCAAAGCGAAAACGTAAAGTTCCAGCTAGTATAAATGAAATAGAAGAACAACCAGACAATGCTAAGAAGCAAGCCACTGTTCACAATGAAGAAGACGAACAACCACTAGATGATATCCCCTCTGACCCAAATGAAGGACTCCGCTCAGAAAATGAAACCCGTCCTGAACAAACTGCTGATGTCGAGCTGGAAATTGGGAAACAAAGTGAAGCTGATATCGGAAGTACATCTTGGAAAAGAGGCGGTAGAGGTCCAGCAAAAGCAAAAAGACTCCCGTCATGCAGTCAGGATCGAATTGAAGTTGAGTTCAATGATCTAGGTATACCGGTAGGGCAAGGGTCGGTATATTTATCCTCTTTTCTTGGACCGCTTGTGCGGGAGCAGGTTCCATACACCATTGATGATTGGAGGAATACTAATGATGAGTTAAAAGAAGTTTTGTGGCAGTCGGTTCTGGTACGAAGCAGGCATCTATTATTTAACATTCTGACTCTAATATGTTTTGAAAATGACTTCTAATATTGCATGGTCTTGCCAATTATAAATTGAAATTGCCATCTAATAACTTCTGGATAAATTGAAAAATAGTTCTTGCCAATTATAAATTGAAATTGCCCTCTAATGACTTCAGAAAACCTTTCAGATTTAATTAAATCTGTCGTATTTAAATTAAATAAATTTTACTAATATCATGTTTTGATGTATTGTTGCAGATTAGATTTAAACTGGAACAGGAATGGCAAAGAAAAGCTATATTTCAACAAATGGGAGTACTTTGGAGATCGTCAAAAAGCAAATTGGTTCGAAATTTGCAAAAAGCGGAGAACGATGAGGAAAGATTTAAAATGAAACCTACGAACATAAAAAGCATAACCGATTGGAGGAAGTTTGTGAAGGCGAAAACAAGTCCGGAGTTTAAGGTAAATCATTCCTACTGAACTCGTCTGGCATGTTTCTGCAAATCCATCTACATAGTTAGCAACCGATAAATTTCTTTAGAAGTGAATTCCAAGTGTTGGTGGATGCTGAGGGTTCCTGTTTAGGTATTAGCTGCAGGAACCTATGATAGTACAAAATACAAATGCGTTATGACAAGCACAGGAACATTTTAAATGAAGTAAAAAAAACACTTTGCAAGTTAGTTCAATCTTTAAATATTATTAGTAGATATGGAATGCTGTATATGTCACTGAGTTATCCAGCATTAATAATACCAAATAAGTATATGACCATGATGAATTGATTTTCAAATAAATTGCAATCCTCGCCACATATTTACCCTGCATTATAAATATTAGATAGTTTTTCTTTTTATGATTTTGGTTGTTAAATTCTAGCATCTTTCAACATTTTCAGCAAAAAAGTGAGAAATATTCAGCCCTTAGGTACACTCAAATTCCGCATACAACCGGTCGTAGGGGAATGGCTAGAAAGACCGAAGACATGGTAAGTTAATTAACTATAGCATTATTTAACATTATTTTATACCTGTCAGTTTATTAATTTAATGTTATTCTACTTTTAGAAAAAAGAAAGTGTAGATCCATCGTCCATAAGTAGAGCTGATGTGTGGATTAGATCTCACATTAAAAAAACTGGTGAACCAGTGAACATGGAAGCTAGGAATGCTATTGTAAAATTGTTTTTAATTTTATTGGTATATTTTTTTTGAAACTATGATATTTTTACCATTGTACATTATCTATGTGTATTTATTTATATAGGAGGAGATCAAAAAATATGGTAGCCTATCCCAATCCGGCTCGTCACAGACTGATATTGGAAAAGATGCTCTTGTACATGTACTGGGACAAGATAAACCGGGACGGTTAAGGGCATTGGGTAGGGGTTGCACTTTAACCAAGCTAGCTTTGGCCCAGTCCAAAGATAAACAAGTGTCTCGGTGTCGAGAGGAAATAGCAGAATTGAAGGGAATGATACAGACTCTGATGGACCAGAAGGTAAATTTTTGGAAATTAATTTATATTCGTAAAATATTAATTTATATTCGTGCTTCGCTGCAGGGTAAAGAAAGTTCGAGAAGGAACTCACCTGATTCGGTAAAAATAATATTTACATTACTCAATAAATGAAATTTATATTTTAATTTTTTAATCCAGTAATTGATTTAATTTTCGGTTGATTAATTATAGAGCGACGACGAAGTATGTCTGCTGTTGAATTGGGATGGAACCTCTGGAGTTGTTGCCCATGGGAGGCTGTTGTCCATGGACCCAGATGACGTTGTCAATGGCATTCGTCTGGGACCAAATGCCGGGAGCGTTGTTATAGATTCAGTGGATAAAGCAGATACTTATTTATGGAGGCCTACACCTGAAATGGCAGTCTTAGCAGACGCTAAGAATAAGGTAGTTGCTTGGCCATCAGTTTGCATCAAGGTCCCGCTGCGAACACGGTTGAACTGTAGTGCAGCCAGTACGGTAATTTTTTTCACGTTAAGTATATTGGTGTAATATGCTGCGAGCTTATTGACGTCTAAAATGCAGCGAGCACACCCCCCATCTGAATAAAAATTTAACACATATTCGTTGTTTTTGTATAGCATACTAAAGTCTTGAATTTCACTTCTCATTTTTAGAGTACCAGCATCATCGAAGACACTTGCAAGATTTACGGTTGGACTGAGGGTGAAGGTGTAATTGCCGAAGGAAGAATCCACGCCACTGATCCAAAATATACTGTTAATGGTATTCCACTCGGTCCGTCTGCTGTTGTGATTTGGGTGGACAAATTAGTAAATAAAGATGCTTGTTTGTGGCGACCCACATCTGATATGTCGTGCATTGGAGATGCAGTTGGTATTAAAATAGCATGGCCAAGATCAAAAGTAGAAGCTGATCAAGAAAAACTAGATGAGAGTCGTGATGATACTGAAAATGTTGTGAATTCTCCCATGAAATCCGCACATATGGTCATGAATAAATCGCAACATGTAAGTATTAATTTTCAAATTTGAAGAAGTTAACTGTGTATGAAAGTTTATTTAATGTGCAGGTATACATTGTGCATAATAATCTCTTTTCTTTCAGCCAATTACAACCATGCAAAAGGATGTCAAATGCCAGTTGATCGATTTGGGTGGAGCAGACGTAGTGGCGGAAGGAAGTATTGCATCAACTGATCCGATAACGATGGTCCATTGTCGTCCACTGGGACGTAATGCTGTAAAAGTTTGGATTGAACTGGTGATAGTTCCAGATGCAGAGATATGGAGACCAACATCGAGTCTGACGTGCATGGATGATTGCTTTGGCGTTCCCATAGCTTGGCCAATGGAAAAAATCATTATTAAGTCAAAATGAAAGGTATATAATTTTTTTTATATATACATTAGGAATGCTAGCAGCTAAAGTGCAGATAGATTTTTGGTAAACTGATAAAAGTACATAAGTAGGGGTGTTATATTCGAATTGTGATTGAATGATTGTGATTGGCGAGGAGTTATGTATGGATTGTGGTGGAATGTTAGTGATGCAATATTATATCTACTTAAGAACTTTATCTATCATATAAATTATCTCACGCATATTCACTTTAACAGGATTCACTCATTCTTCTTCTAAAATTAATTAAAACCTATTATTGTCATTTTCTAAATTAAAAATAAAATCCAAGAAATTATTATAAATTCTGATATTCGAGCATGTTCATTAAGACACTCTTAGGCTTTTTTGGCACAAGTCCATCTATCGCGTTACTAGGTTTATATATGCGCTAGTGTGTTTATGAGGATGTGTGCTTACCCAACTGTGTGTGTATGAGTGTGATTGTGTTAAAATTATCATTTGTTTACTCAATATCATACTACTGAGTAAACAGATGATAATTTTAACACAGTATCTAGCACGAATAATTTTATTACGGTACATTAGCATAAAGTAGCGAGAAACTTATAGCAAGTAAATTCCTAGTTATAACTAGAAGTGTTGGATGTGCCATATTATTCACTAATTAATTTTTTATATATATAAACCTTGTCTTAAGCGGTTAACTATCATTTAAGGCCATGTAACCATGATTAAGCAATGTGTGTTATGCATTGTGTTGTGTGTGTGCATTCAAATGCTATATGTTTATGCGTGAGTGCATTTGTGTCTGTGTGTATATATATATAGTGTTATGTATTGTAACAACCGTTATGTTTATATTGAATGGATGTTGTGTGTGTTTGTGTGTTGTCTTCATATATTTGAGTTTCAGTTTTGTTGTTGTGTATCTCACGTGCATGGGGTGTATTATTGTGCTTTTTGGTGTTTTAAACTTGTTTAATTGACCGTTACGCTGTTACAATACTCTTACTATATCATATCTTGTCCATTTTGTAGAATTGATTTCATTTCTTTTATGCGTAGGTACATCCCTATTTATCTATGCAAGTTTTTGTAATTTATATTTTTAAAATACATATGTCTGTATATTTATTCAGATATTACTTTAGTATAATTGATGGTGAGGAGTTATGTATGGATTGTGGTGGAATGTTAGTGATGCAGTTTTAAGTTCAGGTTTTGTTTTCTCACTCTTTTGTTCTGTTCTTTGTTTACAGGTAGTTCAGGTTTTGAAGACATCAGCAATGACAGGTAGTTCAGGTTTTTATGGTGGTTCAGGTTTTGCTCGGTACTTCGGTTATTTCGGACGTTTATTTCAGATGTATATGTACGGTTATGACACTTATGGTAGTTTGGTTGCAACACTTATGGTAGTTTGGTTGTGTATGTGTACGGGTAGCTTTTTGTCGACACCTATGTATGTGGATGTATGAATGTCTATGTATCTTGTGGATCTTCAATGTGTATACGTATTTTGTAGTTGCTTAATATATTGTGTTCAAAAGTGTATGTGCTTGCGTATTCTGTTATTATATAATTGCATGCTAGATCAGTGGTAAATCTGGAGTAGCTGGTGGAGGGAAACAAACGCTACTGGATATTATTTATTTTGGTAGCGTTAAAATGTCGCTACAAAAAAGTGATTAAAAACTCAAGTACACTTATGCTGGCGTTTATTAAGCGCTACAAAAGAGTAATTAAAAACTCAAGTACACTTATACTGGCGTTTATTAAGCGCTACAAAAAATGTATATAACGCCATGAAAAGGTAACGTGGAGGAGAAAACCCTTTCGATGGCGTTAAACCGGCGCTACAAAAAATTTGATAACGCCATAAAAAAGTATCATGGAGGAGAAAACCTTTTCGGTGGCGGCAAATAGGCGCTACAAAAAAGAAATTCTATGGCGTTATAAAAACGCTATCAAAAAAACAAATTTGGTGGCGTTTAAAAAAGTGCAACTAATACTCGAGGATTTTTAGTGGCATGTTTTTTCGTAACGATTATCGAAACGCCACTAAAAATACATAGTGGCGGTTTTTGGGCGCTACAAAAAATTAGTTTTCTTGTAGTGGTTAGGTTGCAGTAGGTCTGTTGAGTGATCAGAGGAGTTGCGATTAGGTTTCATAAGCATGGTGGTTCGATTGTACCGGTGATGAAGAACAGGGAAGATGGACGAGTTGTTTGGCAGGTTCGAATTTTTTTTGGTTGTGTTGTGGGACGAGTTGTGGGTATGGTCGGAAGTTTGTATCAATATGATTGTAAGGAAGTTTTGGTGGAGAAGTTGACTGTGTTGTGTTAGAAGTTGGTGTGAACAAGTAGTGTACAGGCAGAGGGAATGAAGGAAGGAAATGGGGATGTTATCAGGTGAACTTGTTGTTTTGAATGGAGTGCATGGTTGAAGAGGATGGTTGTCGTATGGCAAGTCTAGTGCACTGACTTCACAAATATGATGTAAAAGTTGTTGGACGATTACAATGTGCTCACATCAGTGGTTAATACGCAGAGGCATATTTGTTTGAAGTATTATAGTCTAAGGACTTCTATGTTTGTCCATTTTTGATCTTTGATGCCTTCACCTCACAAATATTTAGTAACATGATTATTATTGTTTACAGGTAGATAAACTTTTGTGAAGAATTCAAGTAGCAACACTGGTTTTTGGTATGGTAGCAGCACATGTATGTAGTTAGGTTGATTAAAACTGTTATGAAACTATTATGAAACTAGTATGTATGGTAGCAGCACTACTTTAGCTGCATGTACTATTATGAAACTGTTTATGATAGTTTGGTTGTGTAAACGTATGGTTAACCTTTTGTCTTGACACTAATGTTATGATATGGTGGTGATTATGTAATTGCTTTTGTTTGTGTTATTGTGGTTCATTGAATGTGTTATTTTTGAATGTATATGTGTTTATATATTACGTTATTGTATAAGTTTTGAAGTACTTGAATTGGAGGCGAAATCAGATGTAGTCGTGGAACAGCAGGCAATAAAATCGAAACATACAGTGGCGGAGAAAAAACGCCACCAAAAATATTTTTTTGTAGCGATTAAAAAGCGCTACAGAATCAGCAATTATAGTAACTCAGATAATCTCCGTGGCGTTCAAAAAACGCTGTAAAATATAATAATAAGTGCAATAAAAAAATAAGATAGTAAATGGCACCTTTTCGGTGGCATTTCTTAAATGCTGTAAAAAAGATCTTTAGTAACGTTTAAAAAACGCTGCCAAAAATTCATTTATAGTGGCGTTAAAATAAATGCAACAAAAAATCATGGATTTTGGTCGCATGTTTTCTAGCGGCGTTTATCAAAACGCCACCAAAACTTTTTGTAGCATTTTTTGAGCGCTACTAAAAATCAAATTTCTTGTAGCGAGTGAAAAGATTATGGTAAAGTTAGATATGTTGAAGGAAAAATTCAAAGCTTCCTTGTGTGTGTTATAAGCTAAGGAAGAAGATATCGAAGGAGTACTTGTAATTTGAGAATTCGCACACTTTTTGAACTAGTAATAATATTACCGTTGAGAAGAGCGATTGCTTTTCGAATAGATTTGATACGGGGGGCATAACTTGTTAGTATGCCATATTGTAGAATGCCGCCCAAAGAGATGGAGTTGCCGAAGAAGCAGCTAGTGGAACTAGATTATGAATGGACTAAGTAGTTCACATAGGGAGCATCCATGGTGTTTGTGAAGAAGTTGAACAGCTCATTTTAGATGTGTATCGAGTATAGAAAATGAATGAGTTGAGTGTAAAGAATCATTATCCATTGCCTAGGATAAATGACATATTTGATCAGTTAAGTAAAGCTAGAGTATTCTCTTAGATGGATTTAACAATAGGATTCCTTCAATTGCGAATAGCAAAAGGTAATATTCCTTTAACCGCATTTAGAACTAGATACATTTATGTAAGTGGTAAGTCATGCCTTTTGGATAGACCAATTCCCCAATGTTCTTGTAGACCTTATGAACCAGAGCTTTCGCGATCATTTGGATAGGTTTGTGTTGGTCTTTATCGAGAGTGCTTTAGTGTACTCTAAGGATGAGGGGGGCCATCTAGCCTATCTTAGATTTGTGTTGGAGAGCTTGAGGCAGCATAAGATGTAGGTGAAGTTTTCCAAATGTCATTTTTGGAAACGAAAGGTTATGTTTCTTAGTCATGTTGTTTTAGAAAATTTGATTAGCAATGGATCCATCAAAGATATAAACCATCAATGATCAAAAGATGCTAGAAACAGGCAAAAAGGCAAGAAGTTTCTTGGGGTTGGCTCACTATTATTATTGATTCATTAAGGATTTCTCACATATAGCCGCACCATTGACTAAGTTTACTGGTAAGAATGAGAAGTTCGAATGGATGGATAAGTGTGAAGGTCACTTCAAAAGATTAAGAGGTAACTGATGAATGCTCCTGTTTTAATCGTACATGAAGAAAAGAAGAATATGCTTGTTTATACAGTTGCTTTTGGAATTGGATTGGAAGCGATGTTAATTCAAAGGAGAAAAATGGTAGCTTATGCATCTTGATAGTTGAGACTGCATGAAGTTCGCTATCCAACCCATGGTTTAGAATTGGCAGTAATGATCTTTGCATTAAAGATTTGGAGACATTATTAGGAGAATAGTTTGATTTATTTATGGCCATAAGTCTCTTAAGTATTTATTCTCTTAGAATGAGTTGAATAAGGGACAATAAAGATGGTTAAGCACTATTCCACAAAGTGAACCAAACAACAGTGATCACATAATATAAGATAGATTTTTTATTATCCCACTTTTTCACACACATGGAAAAATCATCTGTCGTGTAACACAACGGCAACCGGACAACGTTTGCTTTCAGATAACATTTATCTATTGTTTGATTGAAATTATCAAAAAAGTTGTTTTGCCTTCTTATCAAAATTTTGGTTTCCCTTTCAATATTGCCTAAATTATTTTGTGGCTATGTTAATTCACTCATTTCCCTCCCTCTTTCTTTCGTTTGTAAAAGGAAAAAATAGCATTCCTTTGGTTTTTTGTGGCTTCCCTATTTCCTTCGATTATTTTCCCTCTTATCAAAAAATCACACAACCCGATACTCTCTCTCTCAAAACCTAATCTTGCAAAACCCGATTGAAGCCACCTGTAATTAGGGTTCATTCAATTTTGGAAGGTTCATTCGATTTGCCGAGTATTCTTTGATAAATTTATCGAGTATTCTTCAATCAACAACGTTGAACTAAATCCGCTTGTGATTAAGGTTCATTCAACTTGTCGAGTACCATTGATATATGGTACGATTTCTGCCTCGTTTCGATTTTGTGTTGATCTCAACTTGATTTGCCTATGATGATTTGGGTGTTTACATAGGAATCAATTTTCTATATATTCGTATATACTTTTGCTTGTGCTTTTGTACTGATCTCGACTTGACTTGCCTGTAATTATTTGAGTATATTTGATTATCTTAAACTTGACTTGTTCGTTGTTAATAGTAAAGAGTTAACTAAAGTTGATAATTTTTGTAATGGTTTCTTTTGAATTTTCGTTGGTTTTATGATTGTAGTATTGTTGTATCTTTTATTATTTCCCTATTTAATTCAAATTAAGTGTTTGCCTTACTTTGTTTACTTCGTCAGTTTTATTTATAATATATTTTCTTATATTTGTATAATAAACTTAGAATCACTACATTATTTATTGCATTTGTCTGATTATTTTATTATATTTTCTTTATTTGATTGTACCATTTTCTTCCCTAGAGGATGCTTTATACTCATTATATAATGTGGTAGACAATCGGGTCTTTGGCCACTTCATTGTTTCATTGGTTGCCCCTTGTTTGTATTATTGAAAATGTACATATGTTATACATGAATATATGTATATACATGTATACATCCTTGCCTTGTTGAAGTTATGTATACATATATACATGTATACATCCTTGCCTTGTTTTGTTGGCCACTTTATTGGTGTGACTATGCACATATATACATGTATATACATATACGTATATATGTGCACATGACTGAAGTTATGTTTGGTGCTTTTGAGTATTGCACTTGTTGAACCCATACACACATCCTTGCCTTGTCGAACTATCTGGACTTATTATTACGTGATACTCTTCTATATATATATATATATATATATATATATATATATATATATATATGCATATGTAATTCATTTGATAGTTCATGTGTACACTTGAGTTCTACTTTCTTTACCATGTCTGAGTTCATGTGTGCACTTGAGTTCATGTTCAAGCTAGTGTACACTTGAGTTCATATGTACATTTTTCCCTGCCTTATACTTGTTGTATTCTCGATGGTTTGAACTTCCATGTATATACATATATACATATGTATGTATATACATGTGAATGTCTATGGCAATGCCTCGTTTTATTTTATGGCACTACCTTTTTTTATTTGTTTGTGCATCTTTATGAACTGGTTTAAGCTGAACCAATTGTTGAATTTCATTGAGCTAAACCAACTGTTGAATTGCTTTGAGCTGAACCAATTTGAATTACTTGAGCTTGAACCATTTTCTAAACCATTTTTAGTTGAACTTGTTTTGGGTTGCATTTTCACTGGCACTTGAACCAATTTTTTAATTTGTGGCACTACCTTGTTTTCATGTGTTAATATTCGATTTTCCTAGAGCTTTGATGCTAATGTTGGCTGTTGGTTCATCCATGTATATACATACATATGTGTGTGTATACATATGTGTGTGTATGAATGTTCTTTTAATTCCAGTATAAACATTGCATACATATATTTGAAATATTCTTTTGATGAGCCAGTGCACAGTTGTTCATTACCTTTTGGCCTTGTGCATATACAGTTGTTTCTAGCTGTGTGTCTCCGGTTATGTGCACACCAAACTGAGGCAATTTTGTTTCTGACCCATAAAAAGACTCAAGAAAACCAAATTGTGTTTCTAGTTATCTGTATGAATGTTTTGATATACATGTAAGTTTATATCTTCATATATATGTGTGAACTTCCATGTATATACATACATATGTATGTATATATAAGTGAATGTTCTCATATATGCATATATATGTCTAAACTGCCTTTTGTACATGAGTCTGATCTAGTTCATATCAAGTAATTTGAGACTTCCATGTATATACATGCATAAATATGTATGTATATATGTGTGAATGTTGTTGCTGCTTCATATCAAGTAATTTATGGCACTTGCTGTTTATGACACCACCATGTTTTAATTTATGGCACTTCCTTGTTCAATTTTTGGCATTTTCTGTTTTAATTTGTGGTACTTGCTTTTGCACTGTGATTTCTTGTTACACTTTCAATTTGTTGTTTTAATGTGTGAACTTCCATGCTCGAACCATTTGGAGGTTTAGTTGAACTTGTTTTCAGTTCTAAACCATTTTGAATGGCATTTGAATCAATGTGTGTGCCTGGTTTTGGTGCCTAGTTCAAGGTAACGTTGAGATACTTTTGATTCTACCATGAATCTGGTTTGTTGGTGCTCGACTTTGTACATCTCCATGTGCATTGAACTTTTTTGTGCACTTTGGCTTTGCTTGCTTGCTGGTTTGCCATGAATCTGTTTGCTGCTTGCTTTTACTTTGTGCATCTCCTTTCTGAGTTTCCTAAGCTTATTTATGTGCATTATCTTGAATTCTTGCCTAGTTTTTGTGTTGTTTATACATATGAATTTCCTATATTTCCATGTACTTTCTTCTCCTTGTTTTTATCTGTTTTAGACATGTGCATTTCAGCCTTATTCATGCCACCTTGAGCTACTCCTATAGGCACTATGCTTAAACTGTTTTGAGATTTCCTGCCTTGTATACACTATGTACTCTTGAATTGTTGAATTGCTAAAATCATTTTTATGATATGTGCACCTGAGTTAAGCTCGAGGATGCTTAGGCTTGACTGTAACGACATGCATTTTTGGACGATTTAAATCGATGATAAACCACACACATCAAACTCAAATCATTCAAAAGGGTAGATAGTTATGCGATAAATAAGAAGAAGCAGAGAAAGAAAGAAAACAAATGCAGAATCTCGCAACGGAATGACAAAATATAATAATCAAATAAACAGTTCATGAAGCTGTTTACAAATAACATTGATATAACTTTATAATATAGATCAGAGTTATGTACAACAAGAATAAATAATAAATAAATGCAGCGGGCAACATGATGCGGTGGAATATATATCATAAATAATAATAGCACAAAATCATCAGTCTTCATCCTCCTGAAAGCAGTCTTCGATAAACTAAAAATCTCAGGCCGACCTAAGCAAATTGAAAAGATAAAACACTCGAGTCAGAACTAAAAGATCTTATGTAAGTTAAATTAGTAGAAAAAAATATGTGCGACGACATCAGAGATGTTTACGGGGTTTAACGTCTCCTACCTAGTGTCAACATGAGTGCAATAACTTAAGAGATGATCCGGATTCACATCTCCTAAGGATCCGTTAAACTATCTACACACTTAGTACAATACGCTATTATAATAGTGTCTAAGGTAAAGTAAAGTATTAAAATAGCGTTAAAGTGTTACCCATATCTTCCTTAACACATTTTTATATATTCCCATAGTCCATACAGTACCCTAATTCCTCCTTAAACTGGATGGCTATCAGAGGGCACCTCATAGGTATGGTACAAACCAAACTCGTAAAAGGCGCGATAGGGCATGTGAACACAGAACTCAAGGCAATGCCATGGTAGATATACCAATTGCGGATCCAGACTGATGGTAACACATAGCAGCTACTACCGCCTACCTCGTAACACACTCCCATAATCAAAATCAAGGGTGGCCACCAAATCATCACAAAGTCATAATATGGTGTCAAAGAAACGTGTCTGAATGGAGGTGCGACCTCACTTAGCCCGGCATGGCTCCTGTTTTAGCCACATCTAAGCTGACTGAGGCGAATCAGAGTCACGTAAATAGCTCATACAGAATCATTCGTCCAACCATCCTACTTCATTTCTGGAATCTCCACCACGTACACAGTTGTTAAAGTGGTTTTCGGTATTGGCAGAGAGTATGGAAATATCTGATCCCGGTCTCTTTAACAACCAAACGCTTATTAGACAACGGATGGTTCGTTTACATTTCCTAAAACCAATTCATAATTGATATCAAAATATCGTATTCTCAAAACCATATCACAAATCGTATTCACTTTTAAAATCACATTCACTTCCAAAATCATATTCACTTTCAAAATCAAATTCACTTTTGAATTTATCGATAAGATAGGTTATTTAATTCCAAAATCATCATATTTACTCAAATATGTCACTCAACAAAACGGTATCAATTCCAAATTCCAACTTAGGTTGTATCACCATCAAGGTTTAAATATAAATACATCAACTTTACACAGTCTGAAATTTTAAAAAATAGTTTGGATAGTTATAAATAGTTTTAATAGTTTAAAAAATAGTTTAAAATAGATTAAACTAGTTTAAAATAGATTAAAATAGATTAAAATAGATTAAAATAGTTTAAATAGTAAAAATGGTTTAAATAGATTTAAATTTGATTTAATTATATTTAAAATGCTTTAAATAAATTTAAAATAGATTAAATAGATTTAAATTATATTAAATAGATTTTAAATAGATTAAATAAATTTAAAATAGATTAAATAGATTTAAATTATATTAAATAGATTTTAAATAGATTAAATAAATTTAAAATAGATTAAATAGATTTAAATTATATTAAATAGATTAAATAAATTTAATTAGTATAAAATAGGTAAAATTGATTAAATAGGATTAAATAGGTTATAATAGATTAAATAAATTAAACTAGTCGAAATTGATTAGAATAGTTTAAATTAATTAAAATAGTTTAAATTAGTTTAAAATAGATTTCAAATTTATATCCATACCTTTTTAATAACTCAATTCCGATAAATTCATTTATATTTGACACTTCAACTTTGAAATTGCAATTTAAGTCCTTTGAACAATTTATTAAATCAATTCCACTTTTAGCATTAACGCTTGGATTATTGAAAATAATTCAGTTTATATAAATCAAATCCTATTTCAAAATGCCAGTTAACTGAATTCAAAATTTAAAGAATTAAAAATCATTCAATTTAACCAATATGATGTCCGTATATAATATTCTACACTATGGCCAAGTGATACAGATATTTATTATTTCAATCCACAATTTAAAATTTACGGTTATATATCATTTCAAACCGCAATTCCGAATTAAGTAAAATCCATAAAATCGCTCGAGTCTATCATTTCAACCTATAATGATTTTCCCTAATCTATAGATCATTCGAGTATGCATCATTTCAACCTATAGGGAACTTGCAGTGTTGTACAATATAAAAATACAACATTCAGTCATCCAATATCAACAATCAAACATCAATCACAATCATTATCCAAATCAACTAATAAACATGAATAGATAACAGATTATCATCAAAAGATATTAAATTTACAATTAAATTCAATATTAGATTAAACGATGATTAAATGCAATAAAAGTCAAATTTAACTAGAATGATAATTTAAACCTACCAAACATCAATCAGTTAATTTCTAATCACACCATAATTTTAATTTAACTAAGATAAGAAAATCTAGTAGTTGTGAGTGGGTCAAAACACTTACCTTTTATTTCAAAACGGTTTGAAATCCAAAATAAGGCCCAAAATTCAATAGTATCATAATTCACCAAAAGTAGTTACATAATGTACGAAATTTTGATACGATCGCAGTGGAGAAAACCGCATGTGAAACCAAGCTCCTATGCAAAAGTTATTAACATTAGAACGTTTGAAAATGAAAAAATTAAATAATAAACAAAATTAAATTGAATGACATGTCACCTGATCTATTCACGATCTTCACGAGCAAACCCTAGTGCTACAGGATAACGCAAACCCAGTCGTACGTGGCTGCCACCCTTTTCGATCACCACCTCGACGTCGCCAGCCTCCCAATCCCATTGCAGCCCTCGACCTCGACCCACGACCATGAATGACCCCCTCCCCATCGCCAACATACCCAAAGCAAGCACAGCTGCTGCCCTAATTTCGTGACCAAATTGGATTATTTGTGATGATCTATCCATCATCGGACCATGAGAACGCCACAGATGCATTGCGCGCGACGCTCTCCACGCAACGGTACCTTTGATTTGATGATCTATCGACGTTGATCGATACCCTATGGATGGCCGAGAATGATTTGGCCAATTTCAGACAAATCAGAATCGAATTACAAAAATGAATAGGATTGAGTCGCACTCGTCGAGAGCTTCGAATAGGTATAAAATATGATAGGGTTTGAGGTTTTGATTTGCAATTAAATCTAGAAATTTGGGTTTCTACCATTTGAGAACGAGGAACAAATTGATGGAGTTGTACATACAAAATAAGAAAAATGACTATTAGGGTTTGCGGAAACAAGATTATTTATATTGACAAAGCCCGATAAGAAGATAAACACGTATCCAATTAGTACGAATGACAAATAGCGACCTAAAAAGCTCATTTCGCTTCCGAAACGAAAGTGGAACATTCCATATATCAAAATAGATGTTTTCGACATTTTTAAATTCAATGGAACAGGTTTCAAGTTCTAATTCCTTCGTATAAAGAAGTTAGCAAAAAATCAGCTTATTTCAAATTGATTTCAATTAAATTGATTTCTAGGCGTTTCGAGTCCGTATGATCGAAAGACAAGTCTGATCGCTACGAAACTTGAAATCCTACAATAATTCACCAATACTGATCCGATGAAACTTGTTTTGTAGAAATCCAAGACAATGGCCAAAATGGCTATTTTCCCATTAATTAAATAAATTAATATTAAATTAATTAAATCACTTTTTAATTCAATATTTATAAACTAACAATTTCATCATTTTTGATTACTTGGACATTTACAATAATTTAAAACAAATTTACAAATCAACTCAGTGTTAATTGTTACACTAATTACAGTGTTCAATTAAATTTCAATAAATTCATTAAGCATAATTTAAATTCAATTAAATCCATTTATTTTGATTTCAATCTTTTTATTTAATCAATCTTGATTCTATGGACACAGTTAACATTAGTTTACATTTTATTACACTAATATTCTACAATTATCATCATTTACCATATTAGTTGCGATGTTTCAACTATATTGAATTTTTGTCAATTTTCACGTTAATTATAACTTAAAGTCTCAAAAATTAATTTACCTTGGTTTCTTCCTTTCATCGAATAAATTATTGCCTTATGAATGAATTGACATTTCTGTATATTTTATTACATTCACATTTACAGTTACGTCTTAACTCATCATAATGTAATATTTAATTACATTTAATTACGATTGATTTCCAATTAAATTTAACAGACTAAATAAATAGGTAACATATAATAATTGTTACCATTAGCTTTTAATCACATTTATAAGTTTATTATTTACAACCAAATGTTATATCAACTTACACAATACTAATTCTTTCCAGTTACAATTTATTACACATTATTTCATTAATTAATACAACATTTAAATTATCAATTACTCCTTAAATTCAATTATCAATAAATACACACATTATGATAATTAATTTACAATCTATAACCAACTATAACTTTTCTAGTTATTTTAATTAATTAGGATTACATTTAAGCAGTTATCAATTACCTTAAATTAATACTATTATATTTCATTCAAGTTATATTCTTATTATTATAGCATAATTTTTTTCCAACATTAAATCACAAAACCTTATTTAATTATCTATTTTAATTATCGAAAATCATGGATCGTTGCACTCTCCCCCACTCAAAACTTTTCGTCCTCGAAATAGGAAAGGAAGGGAAAAGAAGAAATTAAGAAACTAATATATCTTATTCAAAATTATTAAATTTATAAACTATTAATTTACACTATTAAATCATTTAAATAAAATATATAAATTTTATAAACAATTAAATCCTTTATATTCAAGTTAATGAAAGTTTGGAAAACATTTCATAAAAAATTTCTAAGTCCAAAATTCATGGAAAATTTCAGTAGAGTCTCCATTGTACGGAGTGGTCTGGGAGAAATAGTAATACCAATAATACAATATGTATCACATATTTCAAATATAATATATCCCAAACCACGGGAAAATAATATAATATAGCTAGAAAACCGTAATCCGAGAGCGTACCTATTTGTCAAGCAAACAATGCTTATTTATGAAACCAAAAGCAGTAGCTATTGCTTTCATAACCTGTATTTCACTTATATAATCCAAAGAAGTTGATAATTACATAAAAGAGAAATATTTATGTTGTTTCAATTAGTCACAACCAAATCAACACAATATATAGTAGTCACAATCAACAAAACCATACAATCATCACATGCAATCAAAGCAATCTACCATCCATCCATAACAATCAAAACAAAGGGTTTTTTCGAGTTCAGAAACTTTTAATCGTATAAAATGATAAATAAACTACTAAGTATACCATACACTCAATAGTCTTAGATAAAACTCAATAGATCATTTATACATCCTTACACAATAGAAGTATCCTTCCCCAACCAATCCATATGCCCTACAAACGATAATTTCAAAAAATATTTAAGTGTTAATCTTTTTACTCTTTCTTTTTCACATTTTTCACTGTTCATTTTCATTTGTTCATACAATGCCTGTTTAATTTCTTTGCACTTATCACTTACAAAATTCATTTTCCATTAATTTATACAATACCATTTTCTTTTCATTACCTTACATTCATTTCTTACATAAGTTATTTTCATTTCAATTATTTAGAGTATTCATTACCATATAAGTCTCTTTACAAATTTAATTCACCGTTAATATATTATTTCCTTTTCACATTTATTCTTCCATATATAGTATTATTGAATATTAAATCCATTTCTAAATCATTTCAATACCTTTTGAAATTATAACCATTCAATTAATATATTGCTCATTTTAGTTATAAATGGTTTCAACATTAAATTAAGTTTATAATTATTTACTTACAATGTTCACCTTTTTATTACTTTAACTAGTAGCATTCAAATTATTTACCTACGTTTGCAATAAGCTTATAACACCTTAATTCTCCCTTTAAAACATAATTACATTGAACATTTTCATTATTTAAGTTTTACTTGTACATATTCCGTTACATATTCTTATTAACATTACTACTTTAAACATTTTGGTGATTTATATATATGTCTTAAGGATGCAATTGAAAGTTACACAAGTTCATCATGTTTATTTTTTTTATTTTTTTCAAAGTTCAATGATTCATCTTCTAAATTTTTATTATTCTTAAATTTACACGTTTCCAATTTCTCATATATTCTTTTAATCACTGAGCATCTAATTACTATATTTTTCTTCATTTTAGAGACTTCCAAATTTTAAAATAATTAAGATTTCATTCATTACAATAATTGAAAACTACTAATTATCAGAAAAATTTAAGAACTAAACTCTAGGTTCATTTTAGTCACTTAGAAAATTATATATATATATATATATATATATATATATATATATATATATATGTATCCTTTATAGATCAAATCATATTTAGAAATTCAAAATTAAGGTATGTTCATCAAAACAGATGTGTAGCAAAACTACTATAGCGGTCTTTCCACTTTGAAACTCGAAAATGAACATCGATGATGTGTGCATTTATCATCGAAATTATATTTCAACGACAGAAAAGGGAGTACAGAACTTATTTCCTTCCAAAAGTATTTTTAAAACTTTCTTTCAAATCACATTGAAATATTTATATCGGAAGATACTTCCAAATAATACTAATATCATATTCCAAAATACTTCGAAAGAAAATTTCAAAAATCCCAGAACTTAAGTTCTGAATTTCCAATTTATATTTACTTTACTTTTAAATCCTATTTTACAATCTATTTTTATAAAATTTCACTACCTAACAAACAATGTATTACATCCAACTATAAAAATTATAAATATTATCCTTTTACATACAAAATATATACTAGGTTAAATTATTCGGTTACCTATATTTCAAAACAAATATTGTGTCGGTATGCCCTATTTAGTGTTTAGAAATCCTTATCAATGCCATAGCGTCCTATGCACCGACCGGAATTTATAAATTCTAAGCAGAACAAATTAACACAATACAAAAACCATTTATAATACTAACAAATACGCTTTCAAATATATACACTTAATGACTCATTCAAGGGTATTGCTATCCTACTTAATAGTGTCAGACCCCACAAAGCTAAGGTTATCACTAAACAAAAGCTCTGATACCAACTGTAACGACCTGCCATTTTAGACAGTTTAAATCAACGATAAACCACACACGTCAGACTCAAACCATTTAAAAGGGCAGATTATTATGGGGTAAATAAGAAGAAGCGGAGAAAGAAAGAAAACAAATATAGAATCTCATAGTGGAATGACAAAATATAATAATCAAATAAACAGTTCATGAAGTTGTTTACAAATAACATTGATTTAACTTTATAATATAGATCAGAGTTACATACAATAAGAATAAATAATAAATAAATGCAGCGGAACAACATGATGTGGTGGAATATAGATCATAAATAATAATAGCACAAAATTTTTGTCTTCATCCTCCAGAAAGCAGTTTTCGATAAACTAAAAAGTTCAGGCTGACCCAGCGAATTGAAAAGACAAAACACTCGAGTCAAAAGTAAAATATCTTATGCAAGTTAAATCAGTTGTAAATAAATATGAGTTTGATGGCGTCAGAGATGTTTACAGGGTTTAACGTCTCCTATCTAGTGTTAATGTGAGTGCAATAACTTAAGAGATATTCGAGATTCACATCTTCTAAGGATCTTTTAAACAAAACACATACATAGTACAATATGCTATTATAATAGTGTCTACAGTAAAGTATTAAAATAGTGTTAAGGTGTTACCCATATCCCACTTAACACATTTTTATATAGTCCCCTAGTCTATACAGTACCGTAATTCCTCTGTAAACTGGAGGGCTATCAAAGGGCACTCCATAGATATGGTACAAACTAAACTCGTCGAAAGCGCGATAGTTCATGTGAATACGGCACTCGAGGCAATGCCAGGATAGATATACCAATTGCCGATTCGGATTGGTGGTAATGCATAGCAGCTACTACAGCCCACCTCAAAACACACTCTCATAATCAAAATCATGGGTGGCCACCAAATCATCACGAAGTCATAATATGGTATCGAAGAAATGTGTCCGATCAGAGGTGCGACCTCACTTAGCCCGGCATGGCTCATGTTTTAGTCACATCTAAGATGAATCAGGGGTGTCAAGGTCACGTAAATACCTCAGACAGAATCGTTCGTCTAACCATCTTACTTTATTTCTGGAATCTCTACATGTACACAGTTGTTAATGTGGTTTTTGGTTTTGGCAGAGAGTATGGAAATATCTGATCCCATTCTCTTTAACAACTAAACGCTTATTACACATCGGATGGTTCTTTTACATTTCCCAAAACCAATTCATAATTGAAATCAAAATATCATATTCTCAAAACCATATCACTTTCGGATCATATTCACTTTCAAAATCACATTCACATCTAAAATCATATTCACTTTCAAAATCATATTCACTTTTGAATTTATCGATAAGATATGTTAATTAATTCCAAAATCATCATACTTACTCAAATATGTCATTTCACAAAAACGTATCAATTCCAAATTCCAACTTAGATTGCATCATCATCAAGGATTTGAATATATACTTCAACTTTACACAATCTGAAATTTTAGAGAATAGTTTAGACAATCATAAATATCTTTATTTATTTTAAAAATAGTTTAAAATAGATTAAAATAGTTTAAATAGTAAAAATAGTTTAAACATACTACAATTTGATTTAATTAGATTTAAAATAGATTTAATAGATTTAAATTATATTAAATAGATTTTAAATAGATTAAATAAATTTAAAATAGATTAAATAGATTTAAATTATATTAAATAGACTTTAAATAGATTAAATAAATTTAAAATAGATTAAATAGATTTAAATTATATTAAATACACTTTAAATATATTAAAATAATTTAAAATAAATTAAATAGGTTTAAATTATATTAAATATATTAAATATGTCTAATTAGTTTAAAATAGGTAAAATAAATTAAATAGGATTAAATATGTTATAATATATTAAAATAAATGAAAATAGTTTAAATTGATTAGAATAGTTTAAATTAATCAAAATAGTTTAAATTAGTTTAAAATAGATTTAAAATTTATATCCAAACATTTTTAATAACTCAATTCCGATATATTCATTTATATTTGACACTTCAACTTTGAAATTCCAATTTAAATCCTTTGAACAATTCATTAAATCAATTTCAGTTTCAGCATTAACGCTTGGATTATTGAAAATAATTCAGTTTAAATAAATCAATTCCTATTTCAAAATGCCAGTTAACTGAACTCAAAATTAAGAGAATTAAAAATCATTCAATTTAACCAGTCCAATGTCCATATATAGTTTTCTACCATATGGTCAAGTGATACGGATATTTATCATTTCAAACCGCAATTTAAAATTTTATGGCTATATATCATTTCAACCCACAATCCTGAATTAAATAAAATCCATAAAATCGCTCAAGTCTATCATTTCAACCCAAAAAAATTTCCCTAATCTATAGATCGTTCGGATATGTATCATTTTACTCCATAGTAAACTTGTAGTGTTATAACAATATGAAAATACAACATCCAGTCATCCAATATCAACAATCAAACATCCATCACAATCATCATCCAAATCAACCAATAAACATCAATAGATAACTGATTATCATTAACATGTATAAAATTGATAATTAAATTCGGTATTAGACTAAACGATGATTAAATGCAATAAAAGTCAAATTTAAATAGAATGACAATATTAACATACCAAACATCAATCAATTAATTTCTAATCACACCATAAATTTAATTTAACTAAGATTAGAAAATCTAGTTGTTGTGAGCGGGTCAAAACACTCATCTTTTATTTTAAATCGATTTGAAATCCAAAATAAAGCCCAAAATTCAATGGTCTTTGAATTCATTCAAACTAGTTCCATAATGTTTGGAATTTAGATATGATCGTAGCGGAGAAACCACGCGTGAAACCAAGCTTGTATGCAAAACTTATTAACATTAGAACGTTTGAAAATAAAAAAAATTAAATAATAAACAAAATTAAATTAAACGACACGTCACATATCTATTGTGAAGACCCGCAAATCCGTACTCCTTGAATATACACTTATCTCCATTGATTAATTCAAGATGAACAGAAATACGAATGCTCAATGATTAAGAAAAAGAAAAGAAAAAGAAAGAGAGAGAAAGGATAGAAAATAGGGAGAAGAACGAATAAAACGGAATAGAAAACAACAGAACAATATCAGAATCTCACAATTCGCAGCGGAACAACATATAATAGATAAATGAATAATCTTTAAACAAAGAACTATATCAGTTATTACATTTTATACATTTCATTACATCATATCATCAGAGTGTACAACAACAAACAACAACAAACAGTGGAAAAGAAATACTATAAACTAATAATACGCCTTGCCATCCAGCTTGCCTTCAGCAACTCCTGAATATCCAGAATATCCTGATAAACCTTACTCTTGACTGCCCGTGTGGAAATTGGTGGGCACCCAGAGTTTAGGAAGGAAAACAATAAACTCCGAGTCAGTCATGTGACTGGTGTGAGAACTCAAAATAGTTTATTTATCTTTAAAATCAAAATAGAGGAATATTTTTAAAGTCAATTCGCAATGCTTTTAAAAATGAGACTACCATAAGACCTCCCGCCACACACACAATGCAAACGCAGACTTGGAGGAGATTTCTTCTTATGTTAGTCAAAGATGCTTGATACGCATTTAAAAAGAACATTTGATATTATTACCAGTGCATAGTGTAGGGAAAATCATTTCAAAAGTAGAATATAAATCTTAGCCAGCATAGGTACCATTATAGTATGCTTACTATAGCTACCATATTAAATGGCAGGTTCTACAACTAAAACCGTACAAGTCTCGTATTGTTTCTTTGGATTTCCAACGAATGATCAGGCCAAGGAACTTCCCATTGCCACATGAGAATGCCTCTGGAAGGACATTCCCGAGAACCAAACCGGATCTCTGCCAACACAAGGCCGGGTTACCCCTAACTGAGTAACAACTGACCGAATATGCCATCCCCCGGTCCTTTGGGACCTTTCACCGAGCGCTCGCAATCAATTCACACAATCATAAAGTGTTTTCAACATGAGTAAGTATCTGGGCTCCATACCATGATACCACCCTTTTCCAGAAGGAAATGCACATATCCTAAAGGGCGCTACCCCTCATAACCTTGCCGCATCTTTCCTGTTTTGACCATTCCCGAGGTGTGAGGCTCGACGAAGTCACGTCCACAAAAACATACTTTATACAAAAGCCATGCTTTGGGTCAACAAATGATCATAGAAATGATCACCAGGATAGACGATCAAATAAATGATCCTATCACAAATAATCAACACAATGATCATTTCACAGCAACACTCAGCATGTCATATTACCAAATTGGGAATATATCGCTGATAACCTTCAACTACATAACCTCTGAGCTCGTACGTCTCAGAGAAGGGTGTTAAGCTAAAAGAATAAATTCTCCGCCACCAACAGAAATATATTTGAAAGAAATCTGCTTTATATCTCAATTTGTAACGTCAGACATACAATCCATACAAGTCTGTTCCGGAATCAAACAGAACCGAAGGCACTTACAAAGAAGTCCTTGCAATCCGGATATCCACAATCCTGATCGGATTCACCATTACATATGGAGAACTCTATACCGGAGCAACTCGGTGCAGAGTCAATCGACAGGTCATCCTATCGCTCTCGCAAATACCGGGTCTTCAACACCGATCTTCAATGCGTCGTATCACTATTCAGAATGGGTAATCCGAATAACGAGGGCAATAATTTAAAAATAAGTGTGCATTCAAATTCAAGCAAATCACAACAAATACCTTTCAAAGGTAAATATTGATAGTCGGTTATTGAACTATCAATCGATATGCACAACATCACCAGATTCCAAATAATTTCCAAATTATTTATTTCCCAAAAATATCTTTACTAGATATATAATTTCAATACCTCAAAAATAAATCAATATTTATTTTTAAAAGAATTCCACTTCCTTTTATAAATTCCATAGTGAATTTATATTCCAAAATATCTATGAATATACGACTTCAATTATTCACTTCAATTTATCTTCAAAAAGATAAATTCTCCAAATATTCACTTTATATTGGAAAACATTTCCACACTTACTTATTAAGTAATTCTCAATCCATTTATTTTCAACACTTGGAAAATATTCAAATATACTTAAATCGAGATTAAGTATGTATTTCATTCTTTAAGGAAATCATTCACTTAAACGTATTTATTTGGGCCAAAACGAATGTTGCGTAAAACATCGTTACGACAACCCAAAATCACTAGTATAGGGATTCGAAATTAAAATAGATATATATAAATCCCAATACTATACAAAACATTTCCTTTCGGAAATCATTTACTATAACAACAGTGTTATAGTCCACCATTTCCTTTTATTTCTCGAAAACGTCTATTTCAACAATAAATGTTGAAACCTATGGTTTTGAATCTCAACACATTTTAAAACATCGTTAGATCGTTTTAATTCTATTTAAAATATCACATTCTAAACATTTTCTTTAACATATTATTCACTTCAATTTATCTTCAAAAAGATAAATTCTCTAATATTCACTTTATATTGGAAAAACATTTCCATACTTATTTAATAAGTAATTCACAAATCTATTTATTTTCAACACTTGAAAAATATTCAATATACTTAAATCGAAATTAAGTATATATTTCATTCTTTAAGGAAATCATTCTCTTATCCATATTTGTTTGGGCCAAAACGAATGTTGCGTAAAACATCGTTACGACAACCCAAAATCACTAGTATAGGGATTCGAAATTAAAATAGATATATAAATCCCAATACTATACAAAACATTTCCTTTCGGAAATCATTTACTATAACAATAGTGTTATAGTCCACCATTTCCTTCTATTTCTCGAAAACGTCTATTTCAACAATAAATGTTGCAATCTATGGTTTCGAATCTCAACACATTTTAAAACATCATTAGATTGTTTTAATTCTATTTAAAATATCACATTCTAAACATTTTCTTTAACATATTATTCACTGTTCAAAAACATGAATATACTATGTTAACAAATTTCATCCTTTTATTCATTTTATTTCAAAGGATTATTCACAGTCAAAAATGTGAATATAACTCCATTAATAGGTTTCAAAAATTTACTTATCAAAATAAGTCGTTTGCGGATTTATAAAACAACGTTTATAATTTCCATTTCTATTTATTTTATATCAACTTTCTTTAATAAATTTCCTTTATTAACCTATTCGATTTATAATTCAGTTATATACCGAAATTCCCTATTATAAGTTAAATGCTTATAATTTATTTGTTTACAAAATCGTTCCTTTGAACTTCATAATTATAAATCTTATAACTTATAAGATTCAATTATTTATCCAAAACCATTCTTTTAATAACTTTATAAATTTTATAAACCTACTGCTTATAAAATTCCATTTATAACTTCACCGTTATAATCCTATAGATTTCATTCATTTATGAAATTCATTCACAATTCATTCTAACACTTATAAAAGCTCGTTTTATAATTCAAATATTTTAATTTATAAATATCAATTTACAATTCTTTTATATAAATCAATTTATACTATTATTTTAAAACATCTTTAAATTTCTTTGAAATTCCATCATTTCTGATTTATAAAATAATCAAATTTTATAAATCCTATATTTCAACTTTTTTATAATAAATTCAAAAATCCAATTTAATTATTTTATAAAAACATTAACCCATATTTCTCAAAAATCAATCTTTAACCGTATTTCTCAAAATCATAATTTTTATAACTTTAAAAAATTATAACGTTTATTTATTTAAAATGGATCGGTTCCAAAAATATTTTATAAACGTATACTTTCAAAAATCACTTTAAAATCATTTTAAAATCCCAAAATTTGGTTCAATGATGCTACACACCAAATAGTCAATCACGACTACAACGACATCATATATCAATATGATAATCAACGAATATCAAAATATCCATAATCAAATAAAAAACTGTTGAGGAATCCAGTTGGATCCCTCCAACCTGTTTTCCTACATCCACAAACATTAGCGCAATACCAATTCCGCTCCAGTACGGAATTATCGCGGTATATGGGATTTAAAATATTATCCGCTTAATAGACGGCGCAATAGGGTCTCGTCCGCTATACAAATGCGGGAAATCAATAACTGCAATATATACATATGCCAATATATATATATTGCTATTATATATAATACCAATTTCACTGTTTATGAAATATTCGCGGTATATGTTTTTAATAAATAACATCCGCTTACTAACGGCGTATAATGTCTATTTTAATAATCAATAGATAACAATCATCATTCAAACATGCATTCAAATATTTTAAATCTAACTATTTAAAATTAAAATCGAAACTGATTCGATTGAGTGAGAAGTTCTCACCTTGATTTCTATTTCGTTTAGCGATTTATTTCGAATAAAATTAAACGGACGTTTAATTTTACCCAAAATTCTCACTAACTCCAAATGACTCCAATCCAATTCCATAGCGTAGTGCTCGTCCATACGATTCCAACGCAACTGGTTTCGCGCGTTTTCGACCTCATATGAAAAAGTTATACAATTTCAAAGTTTACACGAATTTATATTTTTAATTTACAACATTTAATAAATTTTCAAACCTATCTAATTACAGGCCGTGAGATCTTTGCCCCTCAACATCAAAACCGTCCACTACTTCTCCTCCAACACGCGCATACCCTACAGGAAATCACGCAACCCACCATCGCATGAACTCCACGATCATCGAGCCTCCACCCACCACTAGAATGTGATCAGAGACCACCAATCGATAGCCCCTTCCACCACGCACCAACGCCGGCCGACCGCACCCCCCTAGCGCTGCCGTCGCCTCGTATTTCGTGCTCGAACGCACGGCCTTTGAGTCCAAATTCTCATCGATCCACAACTCCGTTTCCAATCACAACCGTTGGATTGGTAGATCTCAGTGTGCTCTACAATCTTCTAGTTATAAGATTCTTGTAAATGTTGATGGATGAAGAGAAAAGAGGAGGAGAAGAAGAGAAGTTTTCGGCCTTTGGTTCTGGAGACGGCGGCGGCTTGCTAGGGTTTAGTTTATTTTTATTTTTTTTAATTTGTGAATGGTTGGTCTATTTATAGAAGATTTTTGAACACTATTCATTCCGGAAATTCCGAACTCCGATTCACGCGCCGTAACTAGTGTTTCTAGGGTTTACCCCGCGTTCCAGACACAATGGAACAGGTTTCGAAAGCTAATTCGGTCATCTGTGCGAGTTATGGCAATAAACGTTCAATTTAAATTAAACCGATTTAAACGATTTTCTAGGCGTTTTAATTTGTACCGGACAAACGGTAAATCCAATTGACACGAAATTTGAAACCTTACATTAATATCACATTATGGATCCGATGAAACTGGTTTCGTCGAAATCCGAGACTTTTTGAAAAATGGCTATTTTAACTCGCCAAATTAATATTAAAAACAATTTCGATGCGTTTCGAGCTGCCACGATCAAACGATAACTCCGATTGACACGAAAATTGAAATCCGGTAATAACTAACTATTACGGATCCAATGGAACTGGTCTCGTCCAATTCTGAGACTGTTCAAAAATTGACTATTTTCACTAGTCGATTAAATATTAAAATATTCAATTTTCACAAATTAACTTTTAATTCGATTTTAAAAGTTCTAAAACATCAATCTAACTCTAATATGATAAAATAAAAAATTACAAATCATTTTCAATCATATTTAACCCAATTTTCAATTATTTCCATAATTTAACATACTAAATTATCGATTTAATTATTCAATTAAATCCAATTATTCGAAATAAAATTTATTCGCCTTATAAATCCACTTATTAATATTTAAAATTAATTAAATATTCAAATTTTAATAAATTAAAATTCTGGGTCGTTACATCTATTCACGATCTTCACGGGAAAACCCTATTGCTACAGGATAACGCAAAACCACTCGTATGCGGCCGCCGCCCTTTTCGATCACCACCTCGATGTCGCCAGCCTCCCAATCACCATCGCAGCCCTCGACCTCCACCTACGACCATGAACGACACCCTGCCCATCGCCAACAAAACCCAAAGCATGCACAGCCGCCACCCAAATTTCGTAACCAAATCGAATTAGTCATGATGATCTGGCCATCATCCGACCACGAGAACACCACAGATGCATTGCGCACGGCACTTTCCACACAACGATACCTTTGATTTAACGATCTATCGACGTTGATCGGAACCCTATGGACGACCAAGAATGATTTGGCCTATTCCGAACAAATCGAAATCCGATTATAAAAACGAATAGAAGATTTGAGTTGCGCTCGTCGAGTGCTTCGAATTGATATAAAACATGATAGGGTTTGAGGAGTTTTAATTTTTCGATTTGATTTTTGATTTGCAATTGAATCTAGAAATTTGGGTTTCTTCCATTTTAGAATAAGAAAAATGACTGCTAGGGTTTGGGTAAAGAAGACTATTTATATTGACAAAGCTCAATAAGAAGATAAACATATGTCCAATTAGTACGAACGACAAATAGCGATCCAAAAAGCCTGTTTCATTTCCGAAATGAAAGTGGGTCATCCCATATATCAAAATAGATGTTTTCGATATTTTAAATTCAATGGAACAGGTTTCAAGTCCTAATTCCATTATATAAAGAAGTTAGCTTAAAATTAGCTTATTACAAATTGATTTCAATTAAATTGATTTCTAGGCGTTTCGAATCCGTATGATCGAATGATAAGTCCGATCACTAGGAAACTTAAAATCCTACAATAATTCACCATTATGGATCCGATAAAACTAGTTTCATTGAAATCCGAGACAGTGGCCAAATGGCTATTTTCTCATTAACTAAATTAATTAATATTAAATTAATTAAATCGCTTTTAATTCAATATTTATAAACTAAGAAATTTCATCATTTTTTATTACTTAGGCATTCACAATAATTTAAAACAAATTTGTATATCAATTAAGTGTTAATTGTTACACTAATTACAGTGTTCAATTCAGTTCAATAAATTCATTAAATATAAATTAAATTCAATTAAATCCATTTATTTCGATTTCAATCTTTTTATTCAATTAATCTTGACTCTATGGACACAGTTGACATTGGTTTACATTTTATTACACTAATATTCTACAATTTTCATCCTTTACCATATTAATTGCAATATTTCAATTATATTGAATTTTTGTCAATTTCACATTAATTATAATTTAAAGTCTTAAAAATTAATTTACCTTGGTTTCTTTCTTTCATTAAATAAATTATTGCTTTACGAATGAAATTAACATTTTTGTACATTTTATTACATTCACATTTACAGTTACATCTTAACTCGTCATAATGTAGTATTTAATTACATTTAATTGCAATTGATTTCCAATTAATTTTAACAGACTAAATAAATAGGCAACATAAAATAATTGTCACCATTAGCTTTTAATCACATTTATAAGTTTATTATTTATAACCAAATGTTATGACAACTTACACAATACTAATTCTATCCAATTACAATTTATTTCACATTATTTCATTAATTAATACAACATTTAAATTATCAATTACTTCTTAAATCCAATTATCAATAAATACACACATTAATACACTTAATTTATAATCTATAACCAATTATAACTTTTTTTAATTATTTTAGTTAATTAGGATTACATTTAAGCAGTTATCAATTACCTTAAATTAATACTATTACATTTCATTCAAATTATATTCTTATTATTATATCACAAGTTTTTTTCCAATATTAAATCACAAAACCTTATTAAATTATCTATTTTAAAATCGAAAATTACGGGTCGTTACATTGACCTTATGCACACTTGCACTATGTTGAGGCTTCGGGCTTGACCTTTGCAATAGTCTATGAGATTTAATCGATGCCTGACCTTGTGATATTTGCAGTGATACATTGCGCATAACATAAGTTGTCTGTGCATATATATATATTTGCCCCTGTCTAAAACATGAAAAGAAAAAAACTGATAAATCGAGGCAATATTAATATTCAAATTCGATTTTATTTTTGCAATTTTGGTTCCTTTTCCATTTTACTACACTGTTTATTTGATAGGTGTAGGAGATGGCTGGACACAAGCTGGAGCAAGCAAATCAAGGTCAACATCAAAATTAAATTTGAGTGAGTGTGAATGAGTGCTAGTAAAAAAATGTTATATATGAGTGTGTAGAGAAAAGTTGTATATATGAGAGTGATAGTGAAAGTCGTATTTTATACAAGTATAGTGAAAGTAGTATTGTATTCGAATTTGAAATAAATATTTGTTTAAATAAAATTACGATTCATTATTCCATTCTGTAAATATAACATAAATGTAATTGGTATGCATATTAGTCTATATATATATGTTACCTAATAGGAAATTCTAGAAATGATACTACAACACCTGACGACATATTGGTTTTTTTATTGTGTTAGTGCATATCATACGACGGGGCATATCTATTGCTTGACGTGCAATGATTACGGCATGGGATATAATAAAAAAAATATTTATATGTAATCTGACAATGGAGCATATTTGTAATCGATGCATTTTTTTCCCATAGTGAGAGTTCTTGATAACATACAATTTCAACATAAAATATACACAAGAAAAGGGAATAAGGCTGCAGATGCTTTGATTAGAAAGCAATAGAATGGAGTGTTAGCCACGGTACTTAGTGAAAGGCTTTAGAAGCATGAGCTTATTGAGGAGTTCATTCTAGGCTGAATGGAGGATCAAGTCAAAATCTAGGTAGGTTAGCAAGTTTGGATGTTTTCCCATCATTTATGGATATGATTCCTATGAGGCAAAGAGAGGACCCATAGTTAAACGAAAGGATTAAGCGATTAGATATGGGTGTGGATATAGAGGACATAATGGGATTTAAGACTGATCTAAAAGGATGGGTTAGAAAAAAAGGGAAGATTGTATGTCCCAAATATCGGAGATCTTTCGCAAAGTTTAATATAAGAGTCATTGATCTAAGTTTACGATTTATCCCTAAAGATGTATCATGACATGAAGCGTGTAATATTTTGAGAAGAGATGACGAGGGATGTCGATGAACATGTGAAGAAGTGTTTTAAAAGTAAGCAAGTGAAGGCTGATCATTAGGATCCATGTGGATTATTTTAACCTTTGGAAACACTGACATGGAAGTGGGATTCAGTTTCCATGGATTTTATAAATAGATCTCCAAGGTTGAGAGCGGAAATGATAATATACACGTAATAGTTGATTGACTGCCTAAGAGCCCCTACTTTGGCCTAGAGAAGATGACAAGAATAACGACTAGCACAGCGAAGCTATATGTAAAGAATGCTTTAAGACTTCATAGGATTCTATGCAGCATTGTTAATGATAGAGGCCAACTGCTTATTAATGAATTATGGAGAATTTTGTCGAGTACTTAGGGAAAAAAATTGAACTTGACCATGGCTTACCACCCACATAAAGATGGTCAAATGGAAGGGGTAAACCAAGTTATACAAGTGTAGCGATGTAACAACCTTGGTTTTGGAGATTACCTGTAAATGTTAAAAGTTATAATTTAACATTTACAGGTAATCTCCAAAACCAAGGTTGTTACAAGCGACCCGCCTTTCTAACACCATAAAGACGCATCACTATTAAAGAAAGAAAGAGATAGAAGAAGAAAAGATAAGAAAGAAGAAACACAACAACATCAGATACTCACAGCGGAACGAATGAAATATAATATATCACATAAAATATTACATAGTATCATATAACATCAGAATACACAACTTATTCAACACATATTAGACAGTTATAAACATCTATCTAACTATACATCTCAAGTACACAAGATACAGATACAATCACAAACACATCGGAACCATAATATATCTACACGTGGAAGCCTCCTGCTCCATATCTCCTACAAAATTCGTCAAACAAACCTGAATCCCTCGACTACTCGTACATAATATGAGTACCCAAGAGTTTAATAAAACAGAAAATAAACACTCGGGTCAGGCAGGGGTCTGGTGTGAGTAAACGGGTTAAAATTGCTTAACTTTAGAAAATCCTTTGAAAAGAAAAGGTATCACGTAAGACTTCCCACACATAAACATGGAAAAGTTTTTACCTTACGCTAACCAAAACATTTGATAGGAAATCCAGTGATATTATAATAGTGTCTAGGGTTTTCAAGTAAATAAGAAATAGCCGAAATTGTTACATGATTAAATTCCAACTACTAGCTTCAAAAGTGGATAATACAAACAAAACCGTAGGGTCTCGTAGGAAGAATGGGTTTCCATCAATGGCAGGGCTACCGGGGTACCATCCGTCACAGTACGTGGCCTAGATCACAGTACCGAGGATTACTCCCAATCCCCTGCAATACAAAGCTGGGACCACTCCTTACCGAGCAGTCCCGAGTAAGATCACCCCATGGTTGGCGCGACCAACCACCCACTAAGCCGAAATAAAAGGGACATCTAGACAGGAATGACCTCACCTTGAAATGGGTGCTACCTACCTAGCCTTGTTGCACCTCCCCTGTTTTAGCCATTCCCGGTTGATGATTGTTGAGGCTGCGATTACCTTTATAGAACACATCTATCTTAGAATGCTAATCGCCCACCTGACGATGTTCTGAAAGCATTCAATCCTTACAAGTTCGTTCCGGGTTCGAACGAAACCGAAGGCACTATCTCGTTGCACTCATTTTGGAATCACCCTCAGAGTCAACGACCATAGCCCTTGCACTCTGAATCACCATCTCGAACCTGTAAGTACTATCTCCGTCAGACTCATCACGGAATCACCCCCAGAGTTATACTGGCGAATAGCTCTTACACTTCGAGTCTTCACTAAGCTCCACTTGGATTTACGACCTAACGTTTAATTTGGATCGATGTGGTTTTCGGATATCCAAATATGGAAACCCGATCTCGGTCTCACCGAATCCAAACGCCATTTTAATGTCCAAGTTGTTTAAGGGTTTAAATAATTTAAACTTATATTCAGGATGATATAAACAGATAGATGAATCACATTATCACAATAGATAATTCATATCAAACATTCATCTCACAAAGCAACATAACACATATCATATATATCCAAATCATCCAGTATCAACCAATCACCCAATATCAATCATCAGATATAAATCAATCATCCAAAAGAAAAATTGATTAACTCCAAATCAATTTAACTAACCTTTAATTAAATTAATTACTATCCTTTAATCACTTGGATTATCTAAATCCTGCTTCATTTATTTATTCCAAATAAATAAATCAATCATCTCATAATGATCTTCCTTAATTAATCTACCTTGATTAATTATCCTTTAATTACATTCAAGTAATTATCCTTAACCATATATAGTAATTAACCTTTAATTACTATCATTAATTACAATAATTAATGATCCTTCATTTTCTTCCATTAATTAATCAACTTATGATTTATTACATTAAACATCAATTAATTACAATTAATTAATCATACTTTAATTAATTACTTTTATTAATCAACCTTGATTAATTCATAAATTATATTAACTAATGATCCTTATTAATTAATAATTAACTTGTAATTAATCATAAATAGTAATTAACAACTTGTAATTACTTATCTTAATTAATTAACTTCTTAATTAATTGTATTACCCTTTGATTAATTATACTAATTAATTAATCTTTAATTACTACATTAAGTAATTATTATTCAATTAAATTAATTAATAAATCCTTAATTAATTACTTCTTTAGTTAATTACATCTTTAATTAATCTCATTAATTAATTAATTAATCACGTTAATTAATTAACTAAAATTAACTAAGTAATTAACTCTTAATTACTTACATAAGTAATTGTCTTCTAATTACTATCATTAGATGATTACTCTCTTAATTAATTACTTAACAAGTAATTAATTCCATCATTAAATAATCCTTAATTCATTAATTAATTAATTACTCCATAATTAATTAACTTCAAAACAATTATATTAATCAATGCCTTAATTAATAGCATCAAGTGATTATCCATTAATCACTTCCATTTAATTACTCCCATGAGTAATTTGCCACTAATTACTTCCATAAGTAATTTCCTCTTTCCAATTACTTTAAGTAATTATACATTAATTACTTCATTAAGTAATTACACTTAATTAATTCATAATTAAGTGATTATTTAAAATTAAATAATCAATTAACTAATCATTTAAAATTAATTAATTAATTAATTTCTTATATTTAAAGAAAATCCTTAATGAAATAAGGAAAGTATTTATCTTAATTAAATCTTTACTTATTAATAAATCATATTAAGTATTCTTAAGTTCATATCATTAATAATTTTAACCATATTTATTTTCACAAATTAATTATTAGAATTAATCAACTTTAAATAACTTGAAGATAAGTTATTTTATTTGGTTTATAAAATTATAATATTTACCTTATTTGAAATAAAGCATTAAGAAATCAAAATTTAAAATTCAAAACACTTTAATTATCTAGTTTAAACTTATTCATTTTAAATAAAATTTGAAAACTTAGTTACTAAACATTTCTTTAAAATTTTGCTTAAAACTTTGATTCAATATTAAAATTCAAAACATTCTTTTAAATTGAAATTCAAAATTTACTCAGATAATTACTTTCAAAGAAACAAACATCTTAACAATTTAAATTTAAAATAAATTCAAGTAATACTTTACTTGCAAAGGAAATCATCTTAAAACATTTTAAATTTGAAATTGAATTCAATTATCACTTTTTTAAAAGTTTGATTTACATTTATTTTAAAACAACAAGTTTTAACTTTGTATTTTGTTTCCTTTATAAACTTGTTTTAAAATTAAAAGCTTACTTTCATTTATTCAAACACAAGTTTAATTTTGCAGCTTTATCTCAATATACAGTACAATCAGAAAACAAATGACCCCTAAAAACTCGAGTCGATCACCTAAACAACTCGTGCCTACTCCGAAGCTAACCCAGCACCATCTACTTCGAGTCGCCACCGAATAAATCACGAACTCTACTTCGAGTCTCTTTCGTCTTCCCCAGTTCCACATTTCCAGTGCACACATATGTACACTCGTGCACCTACCAAGCGCCTCCGGCCACCATAGGTCATCGCGACCATCGTCGACGATCACACGAACGCGTGCGAGCCTCCTCCAACTCTCAGATCGAACAAAACTTATTCGAACCAAAATTTCGATCAGCGATCAAAATACTGAAACTAAACTCGCCAGTAAAAATCCCCCAACGCCGACAACTTCCACGCCCTTGATCTTCACCAACCTTACCATAGAACCATCTCAACCCCGAGCTTCATCCTTCCCACACACGAACACCTCCGGCCCAACCATCACGTCACAAATGCCTCGACAGTCAAGCCGAGCCAAAATCAAAATAAAACCCTAGTTCGATCAAATCAGAACAAATTGGCGATTGGAAAAATCCATGAACATTTTTCCCATTATCCACGATACATAAGCAAGCTTCACCCAAAAATTTGATTTCAATTATTGAGTAGATCATCGGCAATTCGTCAAATTGCCGATATGCTTCAACTCAAAATTCCCAAACGAATATCAATTTAAAAATTATGCAATGCATGTTAAAAATCATCATTTCTAACATCTAATCCATTTATACAATCCAAAACAAGAATTAAGGTTATTGATTTTCTGACATGAATCAAGATTTCACTGTATTTTCCATTTTAAACATTATTTGTAAATTAAAAATTTCAGAAACCATTTTTAAAATTACCATCAAACAATAACAAACAACTTTTATTTAATCATTTGTCAAATAAGGATGTTATTGGGAGATTTGGATTTTTGATGTGAAAAAAACATAAAACAGAGTTTCCATAAATATACAGACCTATTACACATATATATTCAAATCTATCAATCCAATAATATAAATATTGAAGAATTTTCATCCAACATCAAGATTAATCACATATCATCACATGCATTTAAGTTAAAACAAGATTAACTGTTTTTAAAAATATTTACCCACCTTTTAATTGCAGAGAACATAGCTGTTTTAATTTCTAGGCCTGAACATTTAATTTGAAAAATGTTTGATTTTGCTTTGCTAAAGATAATCCTCTGCATGCCTTTAATTTGATGTTTTAAAACTGCTGTTGATCTTCATTTGAAATGCAGGTTGAAACTGGTTGTTGAACTCCCCTTTGAATTGCAGATTTTATTTCAGATTTCTTCTTCACTTGCTTTTGGTTTAAATTTTCAGTTTTCAAGTTTTGAAAATAATTTCTGATTTGCTCTTTAATTCATGAAAGAATGAAGAAAAAGAATCTGAGAAGAAGAAAGATTGGAAATTGAAAGAGGAACAAATTTCTTTATGTTTAAATGAATTATGTTATGTTTATTAAAATTGAAGAAAGTAAATTTTAAAATAAAGACACTTGTTATATAAACTTACACTTGTCACTGGTATAACTTAAATTTTCAACACATGTTTTTTTGAGAGGTGTTAATATGTTACACATGTTACTTAAGTATTTTTAATAAAATTTTTATTTAATTCAAAAGATAATATAAGCTTACTTATTTAATTTACTAAATTAATAAATACTTATGTATGAATATATAAGTTTAATCTTTAAAGAAAATATTATAAAACTAGTTATAATACAAATAAATTCTTATATATGTAATTTAAAAATCTAAAACATTTATATATATACATTTATAACCATTTTAATTTAAACACTTTTGAAGAAAACAAAAATAAAACTTTGATTAAATCCTTTTTGAACTGTCATATTTAAAAATAAATAGTTATCGTATACTTTTGAAAATAAATTGAATTAAACTTAAATTATCTTTTGAAAAATATTAATTTTAAAACAAAGCTTTAAATTACAATATTCATACATATATAAATTATTGATAGCTAAATTAAATTCCAAAACAACATCAAATTATAACATATACATACATATATATTACAATTTGAAAATTCATCTTTTATTTAAAATAAAAGATATTTCTATTCACAATATATATATATATATATATATATATATATATATATATTATAAATAGAAGAAAATTTTTATTAGTTTTGAAAGATAAATCTTATCCATTTTAGATGATAGAAAGATATTGATTAAAATACCAGATTAAATATCTATTAACCCTTAAAAGATTAAATTTTACCAATTTAAATTAAAATTATAAAGAAAAATTATCAAATCAAATTAATTATTAATACAGATTATTAAATTGATATTGCCCAAAATTCCAAGTCATCACAATAAGATTAGCTATGAGCATGTATTCTAGATTTGGAGGGTCTGGGGGAGACCATTTACATTTAGCAAAGTTTGCTTATAATAATAATTACCGATCGTGTATTAGAGTGGTACTATTCGAGGTGCTTTATGGGAGATAGTGTCAATCACTTATTTGTTGGGTAGACATGAGAGATAGGCTCATGCAAGGACCTGACCTTCAATGAGAATATAGAGTTGATTTATGTTAGAATGAAGGTTTTCCAATTAAGGTAAAAGAGCTAGCCGATAAGAGATAAAAGAAACTAGAGTTCGTAGTGGGCGTATGTGTTTGTGAAATTTTCACCGATGGGAAGTGTTATGCACTTAGGGAGGCAGGGAAACAAGCCCCTAAATATGTAAGTCCATTTCTAATGAGAGAGATGATTGGTAAACCTACATGTCGAAGTTGAGTTAGCTAGTAGTTCGATGGGTAGACATAATGATTTTCATACATGGCATTTGAGGAAATGTGTCCACGACCTTAGCACGGTAGTGGAATTGAGAGCCGTAGGAAAAAATTTGATATATGTTTGACAACAGAAATGGATAATAGGTTGATAAACGAAGGAGTTAAGAAACAAATTTATTAGACTTATTCACGTCTAGTAACTGGCAATAAAGAGGACTGTACTAGGGAGGTAGAGGATAAGATTAGGATTATGTATCCTGAACTCTTTTTAACATTCATGATTGTCAACACTGTGCTTTGTTTGTCTATGGTGTGAACTGGTAGTGACACTAGTATATCTTGTGTTGTAATTCAATCTGTGTTAGTAGCTACATTAATACATATTTTTTTATGATTGATGGTCTTACATTTGTAGAATAGTAGTTTAATTTTGGTACTTATGTGCATACTTGTAGTAATGACCAGAGGACATTGCTTTACCTTTTTCAAATTTTAAGGATGAAATGCATATAAGGATGGGAGAATATAACACCTCATATTTTGAAGTGCCATGAAGTGAGATTAGTCTAATAATAAAAATCTATTAAATAAAAACTAAAGGAACTATACTAAGGAATACTTAGGAGAAAATTTTATTAATTATGTGCGAGACATTTAAGAGATTAATTGAATATTCCAAGAGTAATAGTTACAATGAAATCAACCATAACGGATTAAAAGAACAAAGGGAATGTTGTAATAAAGGGGTTAAGGAATTAACAAGATTAACAAAGGAAGGATTTTAGCCCAAGCCCAAATTATTAACTCTTATACTCTAAAAATATTATTATCTTCATTTACTTTCATTTATAAAAATAATAAACTAAGGCCGCCATTACAAGTAGACGAAGAGGAATACTTAACAAAGGCAAGATCTAAGCTTTCATTTTTAAAAGAAAAAGATATATTAATCAAGCTCTCAATGTAAGTGAATATAAAAACCTCATTTTATGTTTAAATAGGTTTAGATTTAGATCTCATATGTTTTTGTTGTTTTAAATGACGACAAACATAATTTGATGATAGATAGATAGATAAATAATATATAAATTTGATTGTTAAATGACATAAATAAGATGATATGAATGAAACTTGAGTAAATCAACTTTAAATGATTTAAAATATTTATATTTTATTTATAATATTGAATCAAAGGTGGGCTTTAATTTTCATAATTTTCGGATGAACAAATAATTTATTATGAATTCTCTTAGATGAAAATAGGCGGTTTTGGCTGGAAAATAATGTTTAAAATACTAAAAATTAATATTTTATTTGAAATTTTTGCAGAAGGTAAAATAAAGCATATTTGATTCTCTATACATTTTTAAGAATTCCATGATTTTTTTGAATTAATATGAATCAAACGGTAAGACAGAAAATATTCTTAATTAATGAAATGATTAAAGAAAATGATGAATTAAGGAGTAAATAAGGGAGTAAATCATGGATTGTTGCTAACATTTTGGCTATAGTTCAAAAGTAACGATTAAGAGAATAATATATATAAAGATTAAGTCAAATTGTAGTTACTTATTGGGTAGGATATTAGTTTTTTTGCTTAATAATAGATTTTCCATTTGCTATGAATCGATGGCATAAGTGTGATAATATTAACTTACAAATTCAGTAGCTGTAATTGGCTAGCATTAATTACAAACTCGACAGCTATAAATACAATAATACTAACCTACAAACTTAATAGCTATGAATATGTTAGCATTAACTTACAAATCAATAGCTATATGATAGCTTGTAAATGCAATAGCACTTAATCTATAAATATGATAGCAAACTAAAGAAATAGCTCGATAACAAACTGTAGCTATAAGTTCGATAGAAAAATTAAAGTTATACGCTGGATAAAAATTTTTATACAAATTTGGTAACGTTGGTTTATAGATTTGATAAATATAATCATGTAATCATTAACATGAAACCTAGTTGCAATAAGATCGATAGTCTCTTTATATGATAACTATGTAGACAATAGATTTTGTATATGCGATAGCTAAGCAATTATATATGCAATAAAAAATAGTTTGATTTCTGATAATTAAAATATATAAGTCATCCAAAGCTTTTTGAAAGCTGGTTTCCATGTGTTTAACCTGAATTCCATAGTAGGTGAAATTATAAAAGAGATAATGGTAACTTAAAATGTGATAACTTATGTAAAGATAGAAATGGCTAAAGCTTAGAATAAGGTAAGAAATGGTAAGTTGTATCAATTGATAAGAAAGACACATCTAAAGAACTAAAGATTTAGACCTAAAAACAAACGTCTATGGAACAAATGAATGAAATGATTTGAGCCCAAAATCTTAAAATATATTCACTTATGGGGATATTTAATGGCAGAGTGCCAGACTTAGTGAAGTCTAAATTAAGTAGGTATATGGAAGGGTTCGAAGACTAGGGAAGTCTAATAGGTTTAGAAAACTAAACCCTAGTGTGAGTACATTGAAGGAGTCGAGCCGGGTCACAACAGGTCAAATAGGTGAATTTCAAAAAAAATTCCATTTTCTGATCTTTGTTGGGCCTATAAAGTCTAATTGATTTTAGATTCAATCTAGAACTATTTTAAATAAAACTTTAATTTATTTTAGTAATTTTAATTTAGTTTAAAATAAATTATATTATTACAAGTGTATTAAATACACTCATATATGGTATAGTGCACATGCGACATGTAGATAGTGTACAATGTTAATATGTATGTTTATAGTGTTTGCGCCAAAATTGGTCACAAACCCCAAGTATCGTGAAAGCACCAATATATGAATATAAATCAACGATATTCGAGCACAAGTCACAGATCTAACCAAACATTAAACACAATCCAGAATAAACGAATAGAAACACAAGATTTATAGTGGTTCGACTATCTCCAGCCTACGTCCACTTCAAATAGTAATCCTTTATTGATTTTCCTTGCTGGATACAGATGATTACAACGATTACAATGAAGTAATTCGAGTACAACAGCGGCGTTGAAGTGTAGAATTGAATCCGGCCGTGTCCGGACGTTGAATAGCCAAAAGATCCTTTTTCTGTAGGCTTCAAGGGCTATTTATGGTGTAGGAGGCTGATATCGCGCTCAAACTTCGAAAGACTTCTTCTGGCACGTGAGTGGGCCCACACGACTGATCTCGGAAAGTTTCGACTCAATCCGTGATCGATACGAACTAATTTCGCATCGATCAAAAAATGACCCAATCGAGCTGAAACATTGCAGGAATGTTCTTTATCTTCTACGTAAGCTCCTTTGAAAATTTCATAGCATTTGGATCTTTGGTTTAGGAGATATGACCGATACGAGTTGGGCTTTCTCGCATGGACTGTTTTCGCATCAATGCCTTCGCATCCATCCCCTTCGCATCAATATAAGGCACGTGCCTATCTACTGACATGGCGCTACTTCCCAGTCCTGATCCTAACTTCGTGCTGAGTTGAATGTTTCTTCCCTTGAATCTCCCTCGCATCCATACTTCGCGTTCGTTTATGTCCATAATTTTGCTTCTGCGTTCGTACTCAACTGCTCCCATCGTATCACTCTTCGTATTGATTCCAGGAGTGTGTTTCGTATCGATCTATTCGATGGATACGAAATAATGATATGCGAGGCATTTTTGGTCGATATGCAAAATGCACGAAGGGCTAATCAGATGGATACGAAGACTAGACCTTAGGATGGACACGGACGAAGCCTTACCTGATGGATACGAGTGAAGCTTTACCTGATGGATACATTGATACGAAGCACATCACTTGTCTCCATCCTAATTGATTCAAACAAACCATCGCGCTCTTGCCTATCCATTTTGGGTCCACTTCCATCGGGTCGAAATCCTTCCGGTCTTCCCATCTGATCGATACGAACGCGCTGTTCGTATCCATGTGGATCGATACGAACAACATCTGTTCAAACCAATGATGATCGATGCAAAATGTATCGATACAAACCACCTTTTACATACTTTGACCCATCCATATCTCAAGCATACGAACTCCAATTGACCCAAAATTTGAAATGTAGCCTCCCCTAGTCCTGTTCATCATTCCCAATCGATTCTGTCTTGATCAGAGTATGACCAAATTCTAAGGACATCGATCGCAGCCTCGCTTCCAATCGATCTCCAATCCTGATATCTATCCTTTCTCGCCAATTTGTTGATATTCCAGCCTCGACCAAAAGGTGGGATAACATTTGCCCCCCAAAACATGCCTTGTGATAAGAAGGTGTGTTTTGAATTACTCCGAATCCGATATCCAAAGTCCATAGCCAATTCCATGTCCATCCGAACTCAATAACCGAGTTTTAATCCATCCTTATCCAATAACCAATAACCGAATCCAGGAAGAATCCAGGACCTTTCCGGGTCGATACCCAAATCTGTAACCTCTTTGGGTTCTAGTCAAGCGCAATCCAAACCCGACGATCGTGGTCCAGTGTCCCTGGACGTCGAATAATGCCATGGCTTAAGTCCTAAGCCGAATCCCGGTCACTCCAGACCCTTGTCGAGCATAGTCCATACTCGATGACCTGAAAATTACAGTTAGTAATACAGGGCCTAATTCCTAGGCCGAATCCTGGTCTCTTCGGACCCTTGACGAGCATAGTCCATACTTGATGACCTGAAACAACAATCGATAATACGGGGCCTAAGTCCAAGGCCGAATCCTGATCTGTCCGGACCCTTGTCAAGCATAGTCCATACTCGACGGCCTGAATAAGTCACTTTACCACGTTCGGGCAAAGCGACTCACCCCTTGCTAGGAATAATCCATACCCGACGATCGTTCACCAAAAACCAAGCAAAAATCCAATCAAAATCCAATCCAAATCAAATCAAAAAATCAGAAATCTGAACCGTCATCCAAAACAGAAAATAATCATCCAAACGAGAATCCAAGTCAGAAAGCAAACTAAACCAGGAGTTCGAACCAAACTCCAAAACCAAACCAGAAAAAAAACGAGGATCCAACCCACAAATGAAAAACAGGTTTCACAAACCATAGCATCGTGGTCTACCACCATTCAGAGCATGCCTAGGGGCCATCTCCGTCCCCGTACATGTGTAAATGATTTTGCCGTTTGCCAGTGGCTTGCTACTTATTTCATAACATCCCAGTCAATTGATAACCAATCGACCGTCATCCTTGGGCCTCACACCATCATGGTTTGAGGTAGACGATGGCTGCTCCTGTTCCACCGCTGCATTCCGAGCCCAATATACTGCCTCAATTGTCCATTCCTCACATGCTCCTCAATTATGTCCTTTAAGTGGTTGCAGCTGTTGGTATCATGTCCATCCAAAACATGGAAGAGACAGTGCCTTCCTGATGCCCTTTCACGTTCAAAAGGTTCTCTCTTAGCCCGCCTTCGGTAAGGAAGGCGATTCCGGGTTTCCATGTATATCCGCTCCAGCGCCTCATTTAATCCTGTGTATGTGGAAAACTTTGGATCCTTCCATCGCTTCCTAGCCTTTCCTGAATCGTCATCCAGCTTCCTTTTTCCTTTTCCTTTATCTCTGTCTAAGCTTCTGTTGGATGGTCCTCCATCCTCAGTCGCATTCACCTCCTTTAACTTTAAGTCCATACATGCGTCTTCTTACCGAAGGAATCTTTCAACTTCGTGAAAGAATTCTCCGAGATCCAGTGGCGGGTCTCGTATTAAAGATACCTTGAAATCCGAATCCTCTCTGACTTCTGAAACTGTTGCCATTAGAACCATTGATGGATCCGGCTGATCCACTAAAGCAACCGCCGCATTAAACCGAGTCAGGAAAGCTCTGAGTGATTCATCCGTCCTTTGCTTGACTGATGTTAGTGTCATCACGTTCTTTGGCCTCTTGATATGAACCCGAAATTGCCCCAAAAACCTGTCCACCAACTCCGTCCATGTTCTGATGGATCCTTCTTCCAGCTATATCCGTCAAGTACAGAGGGAAACATCAGGCCATAACTTCCTCCGATGCCCCCAGCACTTCCATGTGTCTGGTGTATCTCATCAGATGATCGGTTGGGTCAGCCTTGCCGTTGTATGCTTCCACGCTAGGTAGCTTGAAATCAGGTGGATTTCGAGCTATCCTGATTTCCCGAGTAAACGGGCTCTTGTTCACTCCTTCCAAATCTCTATTGGTCAAACCTCCTCGCATAGTTCTCCTAATAATCTCAGCTAATCCAGCATTGTCTATCAAAGGTTGCTCCCATGACCCCGAGGGAATTCTGGTACATATTCCTCATGCGGTTCATTAACGTTAGCGCTGGCTCTAGCCTGTTGAGCTCTATCCAAAGGTCTTCTAGTGCCAGATCCTGCGGGCCTGCCCCTAAGCCCTCGTTGATTTCCCTCTGGCTCTGTATTTTGTCCTCCATTGGGTTCCGCGTACCTAGCTTCTTGTTCCACATTCGCCGTTGCTGTAGTCGGTCAAGGTTTTGTGTCCCTGTAGCTCTCGTCTATTCAAAGAAAGTCCACATCATGTCCTGTTGACTCTTTAACAATCTCTCATGTAATGAATTTTCCATAGCTTCCATCTCGTCCCTGGTAATGTAAATAGAAGCTTGTCGTTCTCCAGCTCCGTAGGATGCCTCTTGACTTCCTCCTTATAGGCTTCTCTCAGCTCTTTGTCTTTTTCTTATTTGTCTAGTCATTGTCTCGAAATATGAACTCTTCAAGCTTTTAAATCTGAACTCTGTAGCGGGTGCTAATTCTTCTCAGTGAAAGCACCAAAGTGTTTGTGCCAAAATTGGTCATAAACCCCAAGTATTGTGAAAGCACCACTATATGAATATAAATCAATGATATTCGAGCACAAGTCACTGATCTAACCAAACAACAAACACAATCCAGAAACAACGAACCGAAATACAAGATTTATAGTGGTTCGGCTATCTCCAGTCTACGTCCACTTCAAATAGTAATCCTTTATTGATTTTCCTTGCTGGTTACAGATGATTATAGCGATTGCAATGAAGTAATTCGAGTACAACAGCGGCGTTGAAGTGTAGAATTGAATCCGACAGAGTCCGTACGTTGAATAGCCAAAATATCCTTTTCCTGTAGGCTTCAGGGAGCTATTTATAGGTGTAGGAGGCTGATATCGCACTCAAACTTTGGGAGACTCCTTCCGGCAAGTGAGTGGGCCCACGCGACCGATCCCGGAAAGTTTCGACTCAATCCGTGATCAGTACGAACAAATTTTGTATCGATCAAAAAATGATCCAATCGAGCTGAAACTTTGTAGAAACGCTCTTTATCTTGTACGTAAGCTCCTGTGAAAATTTCGTAGCATTTGGACCTGTGGTTTAGGAGATATGATCGATACGAGCTGGGCTTTCTCGCACGGACCGTTTTTGCATCGACGCCTTTGCATCCATCCCCTTCGCATCGATATAAGGCACGTGCCTATCTACTGACGTGGCGCTACTTCCCAGGCCTGATCCTAACTTCGTGCCGAGTTGAATGTTTCTTCCCTTGAATCGTGCTCGCATCCATACTTCACGTTCGTTTATGTTCATAATTTTGCTTCCGCGTTCGTACCTAACTGCTCGCATCGTATCACTCTTCGTATCGATTCCAGGAGTGTGTTTCGTATCGATCTATCTGATCGATACTAAATAATGATATGCAAGGCATTTTTGGTCCATACGAAAAATGCACGAAGGGCCAATCAGATGGATAAGAAGACTAGACCTTAGGATGGACACGGACGAAGCCTTACCTGATGGATACGAGTGAAGCTTTACTTGGTGGATACAAATGATACAAAGCACATCGCTTGTCTCCATCCTAATTGATTCGAACAAACCATCGCTCTCTTGCCTATCCATTTTGGGTCCACTGCCATCGAAATCCTTCCGGTCTTCCCATCTGATCGATTCGAACGCGCTATTCGCATCCATGTGGATCGTTACGAACAACATCGGTTCGAACTAATGATAATCGATGCGAAATGTATCGATACAAACCACCTTTTACGTACTTTGACCCATCCATATCTCGAGCATATGAACTCCATTTAAACCAAAATTTGAAATGTAGCCTCCCCTAGTCCTGTTCATCATTCCCAATCGATTCCGTCTTGATCAGAGTATGACCAACTTCTAACGACATCGACCGCAGCCTCACTTCCAATCGATCTCCAATCCTGATATCTATCCTTTCTCACCAATTTGTTGATATTCCAGCCTCGACCAAAAGGTGGGATAACATATAGGTACTGGGATTTGCGTCAAAACAGACACATTCATCATTTATATTTTCCTTTGTTGTCCATAGTTTTATTTAGAATATACATACATACATAGATGCATATATTTAATTGTAAATTAGTTTTGAAATTACAATAAAATAGTAATTGTGTATATTTTAGTTGAAATTAATTTTTCCTATTTCAAAGTACATATATATATATATATATATATATATTTGAAAATTGGTTCCTGCTTTAGAAATGTATTACATTATAGACTATAATACACTGCTTAACTCATGTTGAGCCACATTATCTAGTCATAAATATATACAACATAACACAAATTATTGATACAGAGATACACGTATTACCTTTCACACTAATCATTTTCTCTAGCATTCCTCGTGGAAATATTTTCCTATAACGCATTATTGTATCCATATAGTTAGTTATTTTCATCTTATAAGAACCAGCCGTATCAGCCCATTGTATTAAAACATGGGCAACTTCTTTTTTTCATTTAGGAGTTACAAGCAACAACCTAAATGAGTGCATCACGCATTCAAGAAACATCATTTTTATAAAACCTGCCTTCATGTGAAGCAATGTTCCACAATGGCCATCTTATGTGACTTGTATCTTCTTCGACGAATGTGTTGCAACCATCAACTTCCTCTAGGCTTGGAAATGCTTCTTCTAGGCAATGACATCCCTCTCCGCATACGTTGGCACCCGAATCGATTGCAAGTTCGACGCCCTATCACCAACAACAAACACTTGTCCTCCTGAATCATCAATCGATCTCACTGATTCGCGAACTAGAGTTCAAGTGAAATAGTGATTGTATGATTAATTTTGTGGTTCTTTAGACTTGGAAATTCATGTTGCTACTTTGAATCAATCGCGAATCCCATAACCCAAAACTACTTTCGATGCTAGGCTCCAACCTGTCATCTCAACCCATTAGCCACCCTGCCTTATTCTTCTTAACCCAAAATCAATAGATTTATACCTCTAATTCTAGATCCAATTCAAGATCGCAATGTGAAAACCAGGGTTCATCGTTTTCAATTTGTAATTTGGACTGCAACCCTTATTATTCTCATCAATAGTCATAATAATCCCATGTATCTAATATCCATTTGGGACTCAATCTTTATTTCACTCGACTTCATAAAATTATCATTAATTGATTAGAGATTGACTTCCTAACTCAACGTAGAGTTAGTAATTCAGGGATAACAAGCGTAACTTTTCTTTGGAGATAGCATTAGTGACTTCATGATAGCCCAAATTTCATAGAGATCCCCTAAGATCATCCCATAATCGTTTAAGCGCAACAACCAAAATTTTGAAAAGATTATCCCAACCTTCTAACCGTTGTTATGGAGTTCATCTTTACAAGAGAGTACCTCTATATAGATTTAAAACTAAAATTATTATCTTTATAAAAACCTAATTTTTGACTTAGAATAATTCAAAATAAGATCTATAATTTCAAACAAAATATATTCATATCTATAAATTATAAATTAAATATAAATACAATGTGTATATATATTGAAATTTATATTATATTCAAATATATATATGTATACAAACATAATTTATAAAATTAGATTTATTTATAAATTTGATAATATTATTATTAAAATTCATATACACATCAAATTATATTAATTATATATATTCTCAACCGTAAGATTTTTTTAATCAAATCCATATGGATTTTTGTGTGTGTGCATGTATGTATGTGTGTATTCACATATTTAGATATTTGAAATTTTTTAACTATCCTTTTTTTTATATATATAGCCAAGAATATATACACATTAAAATTAATTTTAAACATTTTAATATGCAATGTAGATATATTTCTATATTTAAAATGTTTTTAAATATTTTAGGTGATTAAAAATTATTTTAAAAATTCAAAAAATTATTTATCTAAATAAAAAGTTATGGTCGAAAGAATATATTTATTTTAATAATGTTGTAAGGTTTGTTTTAAAATGATTTGAATACATTTGTTAAATTAGACAATACACACGCATATAAACTCATTATATGTATATATAGAATCTAATATATACTAACACAGTATAACATATATAATAAAAAATAAGATTAGATAACTACAAGAGAATGTAGCCTAAGATTCACACCTCGAAAGATTGAGTAACCTAGAGATTTGATATAATCAGCCTACGGATTTTGCTATGAATAGAGACGAACGCCACCTTTTATTAATATGATTTTGTATTGATTTTGCTTTTGAGAATTAATGGCTATGGCCTCCTTGAATTTTTTGCTAGAACAAGGAATGGAATGGCCAACAAAAATGAAATGAGGTGGTGCATATATTTTTAGGTATCCTTGAATTTTATCCCCTCTTGAATTTTGTTAGTATCACGATGGAGCGATAAAGAGGATTTTTACTCTTTCTTTTCTATCTTTTCAGATCAATTTTGGAATACTTAAAACCCTGTTACCTTAAACCCATGGCTAGCCATACTTATGCCTAGAAAAGCCTTCAAAATCCTCAAACCCATTTAGGAATTAACCAAATTAAATCAAATTTGAATATTTGTTGATATCGTATACCGATACGTACATATATAACTTTTATATACGCACTTTGTTAAATACTAGCGGCATTAAAATTATCAAGCAAAATTTAGTGACTAAAATTTCATAAATATTAATTAATTTAATTAATTAGAATCATTATAAATTTAATTAAATTGTGTGGTATTTTGGAGTATTCATCATTATAGTTGTGCATCTCAAAGGTGTAAATTCAATGAATAATTAATATCAAACAGTTCTAATATTAACATTCACATGTCACCTTAACTAGTGATTTTACAGTTTGGTCGAATTTATCACTTTCACAACTTCTCGATAAAATCCAATTTACCATTTTAAGCGTTATTCGGTAGCAATGATTATTTACACCAATTCTCTTCATCAAACAATATCACTTTAGGACTTATGGAATTTGTTTTGGTCCAAATTCCAATATCACCTACATTTAACTTTGTTAATATAACATAAAGTCTTTAGCTCAGTAATAAATTTACTATTAACCGCACCGCTTTAGTCAAAGACTTTGATTTTGAGTTGACTATAACTGACCGTGAATAGTGTTTCACTTCAAATGCTTCAAGTCAGACCCAAGTACTATCGTACAAGGAATGCGATTGTACCATCCCTCATTTAGAGGTCCAAAAATAAGCACTACTGATACTGCATCATTAGTTGTATTATTCTTTGAAGACAAAATGAGATCAATTAATAGTATCGTTAACATCAGAAGCTCAGGAATATGAAATTTTTTAAAACACGTTTCATTACTAAATTCCATTTTCATTACGTAATCCCAAAACATTGTCCATGGTAAGATAAAATATAATTATTACAAAATACTTCAAGAGTGACATATGAAGATGCTCCCTTAATTGATCAGAGTTTCCTACCAGACAGATACAATTTCTGCCATTACATACATTCAAATAAAATAATAACAGCATAACGGACATAAATAGGCTCCTGCATAGCTAGCTTTGCCTCCTGCACGTCTTCATAAGCTTTGTTCGCCAAAGCTAAAACCTAAAAATCTTAATCTCGAACTAATATGAGCACCCGAGAGTTAAAGGAAAAAACAAAAACTTCGGGTCGGACAAAAATTTTGGTATGAATAATATTGTGCCATCTCAATAATAGATATCCAGTGAGACCATGCCGCTTAGCAGAACAGGTTTTCCCCTCACTAGTAACTTTTGAAAATATATCAATCATAATCATGCTCTTGTATTCTCAATGGTCAAACAAACATAAACAATTATATGCATGCATGCTATATGGGTAAACCTGACCAATCTGTCTTAATTAAATGACTGCCTGTCTCTACTTCATAGTTTTTCTAAGGTCACTAGACTCGGGCCTACTAGATATACCAAAATTCTCCAACTTACTATTAGGAGGAAACTAGAGTATCCGTCCAACATCTTGGTGTTAACCTGACTATCTATCAATCTCATAGTTTTGCTAGGCTCACTATGAACCTAACAGTTCTGCAGGCCAACCAATAACCTTCTAAGTTATAGATTCCTTTCGGTGCGTAAACCTATTTTTAGTTTTAACCTTAGCAAAGCCTTACACATTGGAATTGTGGACTACTATCAACTAGGGGCAAAAAGTGGAAGTATAAGGCGCTACCCTACATCGGTCTCATTATCTGGTTCTATATTCTCTAATCTTTGAGTCAATTCATCCTATCACAATTTATCTAATGGTGATAAGAACAATAATTTCACTAGTAAAATTCTAGGCTAAATACTCTTTTTATTTCCTTAAATACATAATTCTTTATTAGTGGTGTAACCCTTGAAATCATACTTAAAACAATGAAATTATAGCCCTTTATTTTATCCAAAATATTCTACCCAGATATATGCTTTTATAAAATAGCTTTCACTAACTTTGAAATCAATTTGAGGTTGTCACACATCTAAAACCTTAGGCTATGTAGAAATACAATAAAGCTAATTGAATTAATAAACTGCCACATTAATAATGCCAACATAGGTTGGCGCACCCTTCTATATCGATTCATGTTAAAGCATTTTGATTTATAAAGCATAAGGCCATAAGGCCGATATTATCTATGTCGCATAGTATAAAATATATAATTTATAAGGTTTGCGCAGTATAAAGCATTTAAACTTGGAAATATGAGAATGTCGATATTGATAACCTTCGGCATCAATATCATAAAGTCATCGCTATCGTTTATATAAAACCATGGATACTATACCACCACTATAAAGAATGTCGATATTGAAAACAGACGGCATCACTGCCTCAATAATTCTGTCTTGAAAGGAATATTAGCAGAATCACCATGGCCGATAAAAAATATGCGGCATTGTTACCATAATACTTTTATCTCAAAAGCAATACTATCAGTGTTATTATAGCCGATATTAAAATACGCGGCATCATTGCTGTAATACATTTATCTCAAAAGCAATAATAACGACATCACTATAGCCGATATGAAATATTTGGTATCATTCCCATAATACCTTTACCTAAAAAGCAATACTAGTGGATTACCAAAGCTAATATAAAAACACGCGGCATTGTTGCCATAATCCTTTATCTCAAAAGCGATACTAACGACATTACTATAGCCAATATAAAAATATGCGGCATTGTTGCCACTACTTTAGGGTTGACGATATAAAACATGCAACATCAAAATCTTAAGGAGTTCAATTGAAAACTAGCAGAATCATTAATGCCAACATAGATAGATGCGGCACAAGTAAGCGGCATTAATAGTTGTGGCATGGATGGACTTCGGCATTGATTAAATAACGACATGGCAATCTCGTAATTAACATAAAAATATTGTATTTCTTAAAAAAATAATTTCTTTTCACCAACTCTAATCCTGTGTCAAATTGCTATAGGAAAATAAACTTCTTTATCAAATCCTTTTCAAAAAAAATGCTATAGATCAGAATTATCATTCTCAAAATAATTTGCAAACCATTGAATTCATATTATTATTTTAATACAACCATTAAGCCTTTCCAACCTAATAAATTCATATAAAACCATAAACACTTGGGAAAAATCCCTAAAAATCACAAGAAAACAGAATTAACATATTTTTTAACATATAAAAATTTTGGGATTAAAAACGTTATTTAATTATTTTTAAAATTAAAACCCAAAATAAATCATTTTCTTCACTTAGGAAATTCATAAAATATTCATACTTGCTTGGAAAATTATGAAATTAAAAAATCACTTCTAAAATAATGTTTCCAAATTTCAAGTCAATTAGATGTCATAAACTAGGTTTTCGCTCTTAAACCCTATAAAACAGTTCAATAATAAATCTAGTAATTCATCATTCAAGCATATAATAAACCAATCAATCATAACATGGCATAATAACAACATATGATTTGGTTTTAGGCATAAAACCGAAATAAACAAGCAATAGTGAGATGTATAACTATTATTCACCTTGATTTGATAAAGAGATTGAGATATAAGTGTTGATTTGATCCCCTTAAGCTTTATCCTTTGATTTCCTAGTCTTTTCTCTTCTTAGATCTCTAGCAATGGCCGACCTCTGTTCTCCATTTCATGTGTATGTAATGTAATGGAATGAGGATAATGAGAGAATAAGGTTTTGAATTAGGAAATAAGGATCTATTATCAATATACCCTTCACATTATTCCTTCTTTCTTTATATGGTTTAGTTAATCTTATTAATCAATTAATCAAGGCACGACCAATTTTATTATCAATCTCATTCTTCTTATGTCAACACATTATTTTATTCAGTTTATATATTTAAACATCTTATATAATGTTAAGCAGAGTTATGGGTATTATAGACTCCCCTGCTTTAAGAATGTAGTCCTCGAAATTACGAAAAAGTACATAACAAACATATAACATAGACATAAAACATACCATCAAAACAAATCAAAATAAATACCTCTAATCCCATCCTCTGGTTTCCGAGCACAGTTTCTTTCATCGCCACTCCACCCGATCTTTACTAATCCGACTATCTTGTTTCTTGACTTTTTCTTATCCCTAGCCACGAGCTGGTTGCCTTCCATCACCATGTCTTCCAATGCGGTCGGAGTTATAGTAGTCTTTGGTTTACGTACACACTTATTAAGATGAGAAATATGAAAATAATTGTTGATTCTCACCAAACTGCTCGGTAACTCTATCATGTAGGCGAGTTTCCCGATCCTCTCCATAATAGGAAACAATGCAACAAATCGAGATGCCAATTCCCTAACATTCTGAATCAGATTACACCTTTCAATGGTGATACCTTGACAAAAACAAGATCTCCCATAGAGAACTCGAAATTCTTACGCCTCTTATCTACGTAATTTTTCAACCTCATCTGAGCTTCCTTCATTCTCGCTTGGATCAACTAATCTTTTCTGTGGCTTCTCTCACCAAATTGGGACTATGAACTAGTCTATCTCTAGTATCTAATCAACATACTGTTGATTTACATGGCTTTCCATATAGAACTTCAAAAGATGCCATCCTTATACTAGTCTAATAAATATTGTTATAGGAAAATTTGATTAAGTGTAAATGGTCTTCCCACAATCCTCTAAAATCCAAAAAACAAGCTCTTAAAAAATCTTCTAAGATTCTGTTAACCCTTTCTGTTTGCCTATCAGTTTGTGGATGTTAAGTGGTACTCATCTTAAGATTGGTGCCTAAAACCACTTGTAAACACTTTCATAATTCACTAGTAAATAAAGAACCTCTGTCACCGACTATACTACTAGGAATTCCATGCAGTCTCACAATATCCTTCATAAATAACTTGGTCAAACACGTGTCATCCTTGTCGACTTAACGGGAATGAAGTATGCATTCTTAGTCAATTTATCTACTATAACACAAATATTCTCATTTCCCCTATTCGACTTTGGCAACCTATCAATGAAATCCATAAATATAGAATCCTATTTCCACACTAGTATATCTAAAGGCTGAAGCAATCCACTTGGCTTCTGATGCTTGGTTTTCACTTGTTAGCAACTTAGACATTGCTTTACCCATAAGCCTACATCCCCTTTCAAACCTTCGTAGAAGAAAATTCTCTTCATGTCCTGGCATGTCTTAGTTTCTCTAAGATGAATGGTAAACCTTGATCTATCACACTTCCTAAGCATTTCCTTCCTTAAGTCTCCCACATCTAGAACACACAATCATCCCTTCTTTCTCAACCATCCATTATGGTCAAGACAAAAATCTTTCAAATCATCAATCTCAACTCCATCTTTGATTCTTCTGATTCATTCAGCTAATAATGGATCATCTCTTTGTTTAGAAGTAATCCTTTTGATCATTGCCGATCGAACTTCTAAACAGGACAAAATAGAAGTTTGCGGAATAGAACTAACCATCGAACTTAGCTGTACACTACAAGTAGTCAATGCTTATAAATATTTCCACTCCGCTAACATTGCTAATGCCGCACTCTGATATTTTCTGCTAAGCGCATCTACAACTTTATTTCCTTCCCCCTGCATAAACTCAATACCAAAATTATAAGCTGCTATAAACTCTAACCACCTCTACTCTCTCATATTCAACTCCTTTTGAGAGAATATATGTCTCGAAGACTTGTGATATTTAAATAACTCAAATATTTCTCCCAAAAGGTAATGCCTCCACACTTTCAAAGCAAAGATTACAACCTCCAGTTCCAAATCATGAGTTGGATACCTAACTTCATGCGGTCTACGCTGTCGAGAAGTGTAGGTAGTCACTTTACCCTTTTGCATCAACACAACTCCTAATCATGTTTCGCACGCATCATTATACACCACCAAAGCTTGATTCCCATCCGAAATAAATAACACAGACGCATAGGTCAATAAATGTTTTAGCTTCAGGAATGCCTCCTTGCATTTATCCATCCAAACATACTTCATGTTCTTCCTTGTTAGTTTAGTCATCAACGATGCCATATGAGAGAAATCCTTGATATATCTCTGATAATAACTAGTTGATCCAAGAAAACTCTTTATCTTGGTCACCGCCTCGGGTCTCTTCCAATTATTGTCAGCCTCAATCTTAGCTAGATCTACTGACAATCCTTTTTATGAGACTACATGACCATGGAACTTCAATTTTTTCTTCAAAACATGACATTTTGAAAACTTTTCTTTAAATTAATGTTGCCTCAACATCTCAAGAATTATTCTAAGGTGAGTCTTATGGTCTCGTTCATTCCTAGAGTATATTAGAATGTCGTCTATAAATACTAATATGAATATATCCAAATGCTCTCGGAAGATCCGGTTCATCAAATCTACAAAGAAAGTAGGCGCATTAGTCAACCCAAATGGCATTACTAACCACTTATGGGAACCATATCTTGTTCAAAACACCGTCAAAGGAATATTGTCCTCTGCCACTCTCAATTAGTGAAATCATGTTGTTAAATCCAAGTGGGAAAATACTTTGGTTCCACTCGACTGATCAAATAAATCATCTATACTTGGTAGGAGATATGTATTCTTTATTGTCTTCTCATTCAGCTTACGATAATCGATGCACAATCTCAACGACCTGTTCGGTTTCTTCATGAACATCATGGCCGCTCTCTAAGGCTAACTGCTTGGTCTAGTGAAACTCTTTCCTTCTAAGTCCACCAACTGCACCTTTAACTCCTTCATCTTAGTAAGAGTTATTCTGCAGGGCTATCTACTTACGGGTTCAGCTCCAAGTATAGGATCTATTCGAAAATCAATAGCTCATTTCGGCACTAGTTCTGTCACTGGCTCAAAGACATATACAAACTCTCTAATGAAAATTTTTTATTCAACTTGTCTTTCTCCTCCATTGCACCCAATAAAGCACCAACACCAAAATTCGAGTTCTCAACTGAGTATATGATTCGATCGCTACTATTAGGTTGTCTTTGTGATATTTTTCTGTCTTGGTAAAATGTCATAGCATCATATTTGCTTAACCAATCCATACCTAGTATAATTCCAAAGCTCGTAAAATAAAACACATGCAAACTACAGGCACATATATGATCTAATAACTCAAACTCTAAATAGTCATATCTCATCCCAAGAATTGTATACCCTCCTATCAGATTCGCAACCCTTAAGGAAGTAACAAGGTATAATGGTTCTAAACTTAGCTTACATACTAAACAATGAGAGATAAAAGAATATGATGCACCCATCTAAAACAATACTCTAACCAGTATGCTATGAATCAAAAGTGTAATTTCCATCACAAATTTTCCTTTCTCCACAGCAATCGTTCTTAATGTAGATGGTTCTAATGCAGATACCTATCTATTCTCAACCTTAGCTGGTTCTCTGCACCAATGCTTGTAATGCCCTATCTATTCACATTGAAGCACTTGATGTTCTTCTTTCCAGTGACTTTCTTTCCATCCTTGGAATGACACTCATCGGCTAAGATTCATTTCTTGTCACATTTGTAGCAAACAACATTAGTTGTTCCCTTCTTGGCAGCCCCCCCTTCCGAACTTCCTTTTGTTTAAAAGAACATTCTTTTCTGACTTTGACCACTCTAAGCCTCTGCCAGCTTGTTATTACTAAACAACGCAATCATTTCTTCATTCCTCAATGTCATCTCCACTACTACATCACAAGGGTCTCTAAGATGATGTAATGTTGCTTTGGCAAGCTCTATTTTCAATTCTCCAACGAACTTTTCATTCCTCTTGATTACCATATGCATATCCATATCTAGATAGCTCCTCAAATACAGTCGCATACTTAAGCACTAACATATCACCTTGTTCCAATTCAACACTTTCTAAGAAAATTTGACTTGGCTATTTCAAACACGAATTTCTCTTCAAATCTTCTCCTAAACTATACCCAAGTTAAGTTCTACTCTGGTACCCCCATAGTTACCCTATTCCACTAGTATAATGCAGCTACTTACAATTACGTAGATGCTAATCTCCTCTTCTACTCATCGTTTAGGCCCAAATCAACAAAATTCTTTCACGGTGCAACAACTAATTCTCAACTTCAATAACATCCTCTATTCTAATAAATGACTTTCCTTGAGTCTTAAATAATCCTTACTCAGCACAATATAGTTGTTGATAATCAAAACTTCAAGATTTGCTCCTCCAGCATTACCACCAACTAATCTAACTCCAACTTGCATCAAGTTGACAAGGAATTGATATATAGCTCCCATATCTATCGACGGTGTTGCTATACCCACATTAGCAGCTGTTTGTAGATCCAAATTCCTCCTAGTGTTGGACCTGACATTTCCATCAGTTGTGGTGCTTCCTCCACTGAGATTCACTCTTCCATTTCCTACCTCCATATCTTACTTTCCTTAAATCTACATTTGAACCTTTGTAAAATATGGAAGAACGGTCTAAGAGAGGGAAAGAGTAGTGACAAGATACACACACACTCTTACTTATATACAAAAATACAAGTACGTTACTATAGCGTTATCACATACCCCAATCTCATTCTTAGATTCATTTGGATTATATTTTCAAAACTCTTTTTAAGGTTCAAAGTACTTTTAGTTTTAAATAAACCATTGCTCCGACACCAAGTTGTAACATCTCTTATTATGAGGCTCGAAAATAATGAGATCACATAATAGTATCACTAAAACCAGAAGCTCGAGAATACAAAAAAATTTAAAACACATTTCGTTAATAATTTCCATATTCATTACATAATACCAAAACATTGCTAAGTTTAGATAATATATAAATATCACAAAATACTCCAAGAGCGATATATAAAGATGCCCCTTGGTTGATAAGAGTTTACTACTCGATAGAAACAATTTCTGTCATTACATACATAAAAAATAAAATAACAACACAGCAGACATAAATAGGCTCCTACGCAGCTAGCACTGCCTCCTAGCGTCTTCGAAAGCTTTATTCATTAAACATTGGAAACCTTACTCTCAAACTACTCAAATGAGCACCCAGGAGTTAAAGGGGAAAACTAAAACTTCGGGTTAGATAATAAGTCTGGTATGAATAATAATATGCCATATCGATAATAAATATCTAGTGAGACCAAGCCGCTGAGAGGAACAGGTTTTCAACTCACAAGCATCTTTTGAAAATATGTCAATCACAATCATGCTTTTGCATTCTCAATAGTTAAACAAACATAAGTGATTATATGCATGCATGCTACATGTGTAAACCTAACCAATTTGTCTTAGTTAATCGACTATTTGTCTCTACTTCATAGTTATCCCAAGGTCACTATAAACACTTATGGCTAACTCGAGCCTACTAGATATACAAAAACTGTCCAACTTATCATTAGGAGGAATCTAGACTTTCCATCCAAATATAATCATCTTAGTGTTAACCTGACTATATGTCAATCTTGTAGTTTTGCTAGGCTCACAATGAGCCTAATGGTTTTGCAGGCCAACCAATAACCTATCTAAATTATAGATTCCTTTCGGTGTGTAAACCTACTTTTAGTTTTACCCTTAACAAAGCCCAATGCATTGGAATTGTGGACTAATGTCAGCGAGAAGCTAATAGTTGAAATATAAGGCACTACCCTATACCAGTCCCATGATCTGGTTCTTTATTCTCTAATTCTTAAGTAAATTCAACCTATCACAATTTACCTAATGGTGGTAAGAACAAAAATTTCACTAGTAAAATTTTGGGCTAAATACCCTCTTATTTCCTTGAATACGTAATTATTTATTAACGACTTAACCTTTGAAATCATACTTAAAACAAGGAAATTATAGCACTTTATTTTATCCAAAATACTCTCCCAACATATATGCTTTTATAAAATAGCTTTCATTAACTTTGAAATCAATTGGAGGTTGTGGCACCTCTAAAACCTTAGGCCATGAAGTCATATAATAAAGCCTATTGAATTAATAAAGTGCGGCATTAGTAATGCCGACATGGGTTATCACACCCCTATATATCGAATCATGTTCAAGCATTTTGATTTATAAAGCATAAGGCCGATATTACCTATGTCACATAGTATAATATATAAAATAAGGTTTGCATATTACAAAGCTTTTAAACTTGAAAATATGGAAATGTCGACATTGATAATCTTCGGCATCAATATCATAAAGTCATTTTGTATAAAACCATGGATACTATACCACCACTATAAAGAATGTAGATATTGAAAACAGGCGGCATCATTACCTCAATATTTTTTTCTCAAATGTAATATTAGCGGCATCACTATGACCGATATAAATATATCCGAGATCTTTGCCATAATACCTTTATCTTGAAAGCGGTACTATTGGCATTACTATAGCTGATATAACAATATGCGACATCATTGCCATAATACCTTTATCTTGAAAGCAATACTAGCAGCATTACTATAGCGAATATATAATATGTGGCATCATTGCCATAATACCTTCATGTCAAAGCCAACACTAGCAGCATTACTATAGCTGATATAAAAGCATGCGACATTGCTACCATAATATCTTCATCTCGAAAGCAATACTAGAGGCATTACTATAGCCGATATAAAAATATGCAACATTGTTTCCACTACTTAGGGTTAACGATATAAAAAGTGCGGCATCAAAATCATAAGGATTAATATTGAAAAATAGCGGAATCATTAATGTCGACATATATGGATGCAACAAAAGTAAGCGGCATCGATAGCTATGGCATGGATGGACTTCGGCATTGATTAGTAATGACATGGCAATCTCATAATTAATATAAAAACTGTTTTATTTTTTAAAAAACAAATTTTTTTCACTAACTCCAATCCTTTGTCAAATTGCTATTGGATAATAAACTTATTTATCAAATCCTTTTAAAAAAACTACTATAGATTAGAATTATCATTCCCATAATAATTTGCAAATCATTAAATTTATAATATTATTTTAATACAATTACTAAGCCTTTCTAGCCTAATAAATTCATATAAAATCATAAAAATTTTGGAAAAATTCTCAAAAATCAAAATAAATCAAAATTATCGTATTTAAAAATTTCAGGACCAAAAACGTTATTTAATTATTTTTAATAACTAAAACCAGAATAAATCATTTTCCTTACTTAGGAAATTCATAAAATATTCATACTTGCTTGAAAAATTATGAAATTGAAAAAAAAACTTCTAAAATAATGTTATAAACACCATATCAAATCTCAAGTCAATTAAATGTCATAAACTAGGGTTTCACTCTTAAACCCTATTAAATAATTCTATAATAAATCCAATAATTCATCATTCAAGCATATAATCAACTAATCAATCAAAACATGGCATAACAACGACATACGATTCAAGTTTAGGCATAAAACCAAAATAAATTAGCAATGGTGAGATGGATAACTATTATTCACCTTGATTTGATAAAGAGATTGATATTTAAGTGTTGATTTGATCCTCCTAAACTTTATCCTTTGATTTCCTAGCCTTTCTCTTCTTCGATCTCTAGCAATGGCCGGCCTCTCTTTTCTATTTCATTTTTATGTAATGTTGTGAAATGAGGATAAAAAGAGCATAAGGGTTTGAGTTAGGAAATAAGGATCTATTCCCATTTTACCCTTCGCATTATTCTTACTTTCTTTCTATAGTTTTAATCTCATTAACCAATTAATCAGGTCATGACCAATTTAACTATCAATCTCATTCTCCTTATATCAACATATTATTTTATTTTATTTATCTAATTAAATATCTTAAATAACATTAACCAAAATTAAGGGTGTCACAGCCATGGCATGGTTCAAATATTATCAAATGGGAGTATCCACATTGAAGTCCCAAAATGTTCTCAAGTTGAGAGGCCTATGTAATATCGTCACTTTGAGATTCTCTATTTGACCTTAGTTGTATATTAACCAACATAAAACTCTGGAGTGAGTCAAAGGTTATCCAATAACTTTTTGTGCATAACCCCTTGGTTCCTACAATAACCATAAGCAATACACTACCCAATATTTGGAGATCGCTATGCATTCTAGTCTCAATAGATAAATCAAAATCATTTCTGGAAACATCTTGATTAGGAATATCTAAAACAATATGGTATTTTATAATGAGATAAATTTCTCACAATTACAATATTTTGTAATTACAATCACATAAAATATCATTAAAGGATTCTCTATTAGATATGTTTTAAATTAATCATTTAATTAATATATCATAATATAACAAACATATAATAGGAAATAAGAACCTTTTATTTCGAATGAGATTTTATCACATAATTAATAATTTACAATAAATTATAAAATTGCTCTTAGGGAATACACTTAACTCTAACAGTCTCCCACATGCACTTGGGGTCGATTATGGAATTTCAATCCCATCCCTTCGATTAGTTTGCTCAGAACCAATCGAGATAGCCCCATTCGTGAATGGATATGCTATGTTGTCTTTAATGTCCACTCTTTCAATCATAACGTTTTTATCAGCAATGAACTTCTTAATAAGGTGAAACTTTCAAAGAACAAGTCTTGATTTCTTACAAGATTTAGATTCTTTCATAATCACATTGCTACATTGTTATCACATAACAATGTTATGGGTTTCTCAACTTTTGGAAACACCCTTAGCTCAACTATAAACTTGCACATCCAAACTGCTTCTTTAGCTGCTTCATTGAGAGTGATGTATTCAACCTCCATCATTGAATCATCTAATGTATCTTGCTTGGAACTCTTTCAACTAACAGCTCCATCATTCAATGTGAATACATAACCAGACATCGATTTACTATCATCGATATGAATGTGAAGTTTAAATCTATACACCCCTTCATAAGTAGGTCTTCATTCCTATATATAAGGAATAAGTCTTTAGTATTTCGTAAATACTTAAGAATACATTTCACTGTCATCCAATGCTTTACTCTAGGATTAGGTTGATATCGACTTACGCATCCTAATGCATAAATCACATATGATCTAGTACATAGTATAATATACATAATGAAACCATCGTAAATGCATAGAATATCCTCTTTTTACACTTTTTTTTCCTCATCTGTATGAGGAATGTCCTTCTTAGAAAGGACGATAGAAGATTGTTTCAAAACATTTCCATGCTTATAATTCTCCATAAGAAACATTTTTGGCAAGGTATTTACGTAAAGGGATTGTGAAAATTCCAGCAACCTCTTGGATCTATCTCTATACATCCTTATACCAAGAATATATGTTGCTTCTTCCAAATCCTTCATGGAGAAGTTCTGGGACAACCATGCTTCCACTGATTGCAACAGTGCAATGTCATTGCCAATTAGGAGAAAATTATCGATATATAAGACTAAGAATACTACAACACTACCTTTTTCTTTTCGATATACGCACACTTCCTTTACACTCAGATAAAAAGGCCATTTGATAGCTTTATTAAAGAACTTGTTCCATGTTATACCCCAAAATTTTGGATATAATTTAAACAGTGATTATAATTGATAATAAAGAATAATGGATAAATTTAGAATTTTATTGGATGGTATTATGGTAAATTTTAAAACAAGGGGAAAATGGTAATTTTTACAAATGGTTGAATTAATCAATGGGAGTTGCACCATTACATATCTCTTATTTTTTGGTCACGAAGGAGCATTCGTTTACCCAAATCGAATATCGTATGAATGAGATATCAAGGTTTTAAGTTAGCGGGTTTAATTTGTCCATGGACAGCAGGTTTGGGCTTGGACTAAGTTGGGCTAGGTCTATAATTTGAATTTGAAATTAACCACCATCTCATGTTTTCCCTCCTAAAGTCCATTTAAAATTTACGTGCGTATATTCATTTTCTCTTTTCAGTTCTCACTTTTTGAAAAAATCAACTGAAACTTCAACTTCTTCCTTTAATCCACCAAACATAAGATTGCAATTCTCAATGAATATTAATGATAAGAAGTGTGTTGGAATCGTATGAGACTCTCTATCGTATGGAGTAGAAATTGGAGGTAATTACAAAGTTTGCAGTTCTGGAAATTCGGGGGTTTCTTTTGGGATTGGTGAGTGCGGTTACTCTGATGCTCATATACTACTATGATATTGATATGAGATGCTTTAAGGCTAATCTAGGATTATACTATTAAGTAGAATCTGTAAATGATAATATATGAAACTTAGAAACAAAAATAAATATTCTTTCTTTTAGAGAATGTTCGCAAACCTAGTTTACACTAATTCATCTTTAAAACTACAGAAATACAAAATTCAACGTTCATAAACATGATAGAATTTCAGAAACTTGTATACGTTGTGTATATATGATATGAAAACATCAAAACCAAGAAATGAAGTAAAAAATAAAATCTGGAAATAACAAAATTGAAGAAATAGGGAATTAGTTCTGCAATTTAAACGTTTACTAATGCACCGATTGGGGCAAATCAGTCCACCGTTGGACAATTCTAAATGAGGTATTTTGGTTTTTTTAAAAGCCCGAATCAAAGCATATTGCTTTAACTTTTCGTGTGGTGATTCCTGAGGGTTGCTTTGACACTTCTATAGTTTGGTAGGCTACTATTTGGATATATACACACACACACACACACACACATATATAGGTTTGTGGTATGGAAGATGTATTGCTGTAGAATGTTTGGTTTTTGGAGTGATTGTCAAATACAACGGGCTTGATTGGAGATGTAACTTGATAGCGAGGAAGCAAGAAGGTGTATATATAACAATTTGGAAAACCGGGCGAGTATGTATGTGATAACCCTGGTATTGGAGATTACTAATGATATTAAATTATAATGATAGTTATAATTTAATATGGTGAATAGAATGTAATGGAGAAATAAATTTGGTTCAAATTGTGTATTTCAAATAAACAATATGTATGGAGTTAAATATTGGGTTTAAAACTCGTTGTTGGGTATTTTGGTTAAATAAAATGGAAAACATTGGAATTTAGGTAAATTTGAGTTAATAAATTTACCAAGCGATGTATTTCAATATTTAATTGTTAATCCAAATTGATGGAAATGAACTTTTTAAAACTTTATTTTGAGGTATTGGAGTGAAATTAGTCATTTGCTGTATCTTAATTAAGTCGTGATAATATTGATAGTTATTGCCAATATTAGCCTTTTATTTAATATAAGAGGAAAAATATGAAGAAAATAGGTATTTTATTAAAATAAAAGAAGAAATAAGGTAAAAATAATGGTTGATGATTAGAAAGTGTTAGAATGATTTATTGCAAATGTATTTGGTAAGAAAGAAATTTTTATTTAGTTTGTTAGGTTAAAAATGGTGTTTTACACTAAAATTGTGTAACTTGTAGAATTGTGACGACCCGGAATTTTTAAGCCTTTAAAATTGAAATATTTAATTGATTTTAATATTTAAAAGTAAATTTTTAACTTGAATTCAAATATCACTAATTATTGATAATTAAATTATTGAATTAAATAATTGGAAGTTGAGCTAAGTGTTGAATCTGAAGTTTTAAGCCGGTTGAAAATAATTTGAAGGCCTATAAAATTTATATTGATAACACTGAAGATAATAGAAGTTGTAAAAATTGAAATTAATAGTGGTTTGTTCAGTTTAAAATTGTATAGTTTAAATTGAATTTAAAAATAGCCTTCCGAGGCACAGTCTCGGAATTCGACGAAACTTGTTCCATTGGGTCCGTAATATTGAATTATTATCGGATTTCAAATTTCGTATTGATCGGAGTTGTTGTGTGAGCGTACGATAAGTAAACGCGTTGAAAATTAAATAAAACCTTAATTGATCAAATCAATGCCATCAGTGCCTTCTTAAACACGCTTCCCTTTTTATTATTCAGTCGACTTCCTTTCATATCCGTGTCCCCTCTTTTAACAACAGCACGCAAACATATCCTGCATCAACTTTATATCAGCCGAACCATTCTTTTCAAATCTAAAAAAAAAGAAATCACTTCGTTCAAAATCAATAATGGCCGAGCAAATCAACTGAACGAAATTTATTTTCGTTCGAAATCAAAAAAGGGGGCGCTTCCTCTGTTTAAATCCAAATCGAGATCTACCTAAAAGCATGAATTCGTTCGTATAAGAAAAATTAAACCCTCCTCGTTCAATTGAAATCATTGCATGTTTCCTCCATGAGTCGATCGAGAGGGTCGAACACAGGGGCGGTGTGAAGTCGTGATCGATACTGGGAAGGAGGTGCGGCTGCAAGACACTTTGAGGCGACAAGAGGGGAAGTCTGGATGATGACGACAGTATCATGGGTGCAGTCGCGATAGTGGCTCGGCAGCTACAGGTGGTGATGGGTCGAGATCTGTGGTCGAGTCTGGCATTTGGGCGAGATATTGGGTCACGGGGTTGCTCGAGGCGATGTCGATGTTGAAGGGCAACAGTTCGGTGATCGGCACAGTGGCGATGGGCTCGATAAGGCTGCAATCCCGTATTTACTGGGGCAGAGCTTCGTGGGTTGATTTCCTGCACGTATAAAGGTGACTAAATTTTTAATTAGAAATTTATTTCAATAGCCGACTATCATTTCATTTATTCGAGAAAATTAACAGTACCGGTTTATTTTATTCAGATTGAAATTTTATATATATTAAATTGAAGCAGGATTCTATTTTAAAAACACACATACCTATTTAATTTGCTAGTTTTATTTTTAATAGTGGGTTTGGTGGAAAAAATATTGTTTGACCAACTTATTTTAATTATTTTAGCTACTAAATAGATTTTTAAAGGAAATTTTTAGTTTAAACTAAATCATTGGTAAATTAAATTTATTAAAAGAAAATAAATTATTCAATTAGTTCGAATATTAATAAAATCATCTAATATCTGTACAAGGTCAAAAATCGTGAAACCAAGGCAATATTGAAGTGGATTGCAAATGAAACGCAAAGGTGAGTTAACCTCACTAAGCTGAATTTAAATTTAAATTTAAATGATTAAATTTAAATAATTATGTGAATGGTTGAATTGATTGATGTGCTATAGTATGGTATATCTTGGAATTGGTATTTATGTTGTGCTAACTTCTGTGGATGCAGGGAAAACAGGTTGGAGGGATCCAACTGGACCCCTCAACATTTATTTAAATTATTTAATATTCTCTGTTGGGATTTGTAATGACCCGGAATTCTGGGCAATAACAATTTAATAATCTGTATTAATAATTTATTTGGTTTGATAATTTTCTTTATAATTTTAACTTAAATTGGTAAATTTATTCTTTTTAAAGTTAATAATATTTTTAATCTGGCAATATTGATAAGATTTTTTTTCAAAGTTAATAAAATTTTATTCTATTTATAATATATATATATATATATATATATATATTTGATATATATTGTGAATAGGAGATCTTTTGTTTTAAATAAAGATTGAATTTGCAAATTGTAATATATATGTAAGTATATGTTATAATTTGGATTGTTTTGAAAATTTAATTCAATCTATTGATAATTTTGAATAGTAATTTAAAGTTTTGTTTTAAAATTTTATTTTTTAAAAGTTAATTTAGATTAATCAAATTGTTTTCAATTATAAGATAATTGTTTATTTTTAAAATATAAGATTGTTATTTATTTAAATATGATAGTTTAAAAAGATTTAAACATTATGTTTTGCTTTCTTTTTAAAATGCCTAATATAAATGGTTATAAGTGTATAAAAATAAATGTTTAGATTTTAAATTTTATATGTATAAGATATATTTGTGTTATAATTAATTTTAGAATACTTCCTTTAAAAAGTAAACTCATATATTCATACATAAGTATTTGTTAATTAAGTAAATAATTAAGTTTATATTATCATTTAAATTAAATAAAATTTTGTTTAAAAAGCTAAAATACATGTGTAGACATGTTAAGGCCTCTCTAAACACATGTAAGTCAATTAAGCTATATTAGTTGACAAGTGTAAGTCTAATTTACATGTGTCTTTATTTTAACATTCAGTTTCTAAATTTTTATAAACATAACACTTTCATTTATTTGTTTTCTTTCCTTAACTCAACCAGAAATTTCATTTTTTTTTAAAATCTGTAATCAAAACCTGTAATTGGAGAGCAAATCTGAATTTAATTTAAAACCTGTAAACATCAACTTTAATCTGCAATCTTTCTACCTGAAATTCATCAAGTTCAACAACATGCATGTGAATCAAGTTGAAAATAAAAACTGCAACTAGATGGAAGTTCAACTGTGGAATTCTTCAAATCTGCAAAATTTATCACCTGCATTTCTAAGGGGAGTTAACAGCAAGTTCAAAATCAATCTGCTAGCAAAATAAAATCCTGCAATTCCAAATCTTCTGTAAATTCAAAGGAAGAATGAAGATCTGTTTCAACTTTTAATCAATCAATTGAAGCATGCAAAGGGGGTTCTCTATTTTACAGCAAAGCAAGGCCTGGAGATTTAAAATAAAATAGAAACCTGCTCTGAAAAAAAATTATGTGAGTAAATTTCTTTTAAAAACAGTTTGATTTTGGTTGTTACTACATGCATGTGTTATCTGTGATTGCATGAAAATCTTTTCAGTATTTATATTATTGAATTTATATGATTTGTATAGATATATGTGAAATAAGTTGAAATCATATGAACTCTGCTTTCTGTTTTTAAGACAACATTTCAAAATTTCAAAACCTCCAATAACATCATTATTTGATCTTGATGATTTAATAAAAGTGTATGTTAATGTTTGATGAGGATTATAAGATGGTTTCTGTAAAATTTAATCTTTTTTTAATGTTTAAATAAGAAATTTACAGTAAACTTAAATTTTGGTTGAAAATCAACTTGCTTAATTTCAAGTTTTAATTATAGGGATGGATTCGTGATTGAAAATCACGAATTTTGACATGCAATTCAGAATTTTTAGGTTGATATTCAATTGGGAATTAGGTGATGAAAGTTTTCGGCAATTTGATGAATTGCCGATTATCCAAGCTATAATTTGGTTTGAAATCTTAGTGGAAGCTGGTGTATGGGTTGTAGATTATAGGAAAAATACAAGAGAATTTTTCTATTGAGTGGATCGATGGAATTTGGATGAGTTAGGGTTTAGCACGCTGTCGTTTTTGGTTTGATTGAAGTGGCTACTGCATTTTGGATTAGGGACCGAAGTCGTTCGTTCTTGGGTGGATGTTGTTCTTGGTCATGGCGACTCGATGGGGGAGTCAGCGAGGTGATACGGCAACGAAGTGATCGGCCGTGGATGGATTTTAGATCGTGGGTGCTGCTATATTTCGATACGATGGCCAAATTTTGAATCGCGTACCAATCTTTGAATCTGAGTTGAGGAGATTGTCGTAGAAGTCACATGGGGTTGATCGTCGAACAGCTTGATGGTCGGAGTAGTTTTGTTGGTGGTGCAACGTGCACCATGTAAGGTCTGTGCATCTGGGAATCTTGTTTGGGGAAGATGGGTTGGGACCGAAGGGAAACTCGTGTTGTTTTCGGGGGCGACTCGAAGCATGGGGGCATGGGGGTGTCTTCTGGGCAGTCGCGTGTAATATGAGTAACTGGCTCGAGATTTTTGGTCGCATGCTTTTCTTATGGTTCTGTATAATGTTTTATACTGAATAATAATAAGGTGCAAATAACTTGTAGTTGTAGTAAATGCAAATAGACTCAAGATTGAGTAATGAAGATGAGCATTAAAATTTATAAACAAGTTTATAATGAAAACAAGTTTAAACTTGTTGTTGTGAAAAAAGAATGTTAATCAAATTTTACAAGGGAGTTAACTAAATTTATTTTAAATTTAAATTTGTTTTTAGATGATTGTTTTGAAAATGATTATCTTATTTAAATTTTGAAATCCAATTTAGAAGAAGTATTTTGAATTTAATTATTTAATCAAAAAATTTAAGTTAAATTTTGAAGTGAAAATGAAGTGTTTCAAATTATTTTGAAAATAAGTAAATTTAAATTGGATAATTAAAGTGTTTTAAAATTTCCAATTTAATTTCTAAATGTTTTATTTTCAAATAAGAGTAAGGTTAAAATTTTGTAACCAATAAAATAAATTGTCTTTAAAGTTATTAAAATTTAGTTAATGCAAATGATTAAATTGTGATAGTAATTAAGATTAAATTGTTTTGAACTTAAGGATACTTAATTATTAAGATTTTTTAATAAGTAAGTTTAATTAAGAATAATGTTTTATTAATTATTTAAGAATTTTAAATTATAAGAAATTAATTATTTAATTAATTCTAAATAATTAGTTAAGTGTTTATTTAATCTTAAATAATCACTTAATTAGAATTAATTTGGTGTGATTGCTTAAGGAAGTAATCAATGGTTAATTATTGAATGTAATTAAGAATAATAATTACTTATGAAAAGTAACTAGTGAGAAATTACTCATGGGAGTAATTAAAGTTGAAGTGATTAAAGGATAATCAGTTAATGTTATTTAATCTAAGAATTGATTAAGTTAATTGTTTGTAGTTAATTAATTATGAAGTAATTAATTAATTTAAGAATTAAGGAATGATTAATGATGAAAATAATTACTTGTTAGATAATTAATGAAGAAGTAATCAAGATTTATGAATGAAGTAATTAGAAGATAATTACTTGTTAAGTAATTAAGAGTTAATTACAAAATTTATTTAGTTAATTAATTAATGTGATTAATTAATTAATGAATGTGATTAATTTAAGATTAATTACTAAGTGTAATTAATTTAAAAATGTAATTAATTAATAAAGTACTTAATTAAAGATTTATTAATTAATTTAAATGAAATGATAATTACTTAATAAAGTAATTAAAGGTTAATTAGTTAGATTAATTAATCAAGGATTAATACAATTAATTAAAGAAGATCATTAATGAGATTATTAATTTGTTTATTTGGAATAGATAAATGAGGAAGGATTAAGGTTAATCCAATTAATTTGGAGTAAATCAATTCTGCTATTGGATGAATAATTAATATTTGGTGATTGATGTTGGATGATCGATTGATATTGGATGATCAATTGATATTGGATGATTGATATTGGGTGTTTGGTTGATACTGGATGATTTGGATATCTCTGATATGTGATGTGCTGCTTTGTGAAGATGAATGTTGTTATGAATTATCTATTGTGATAATAAGATTCATCTATCTGTTTATATCATCCTGAATATAAGTTAATTGTTTAAACCCTTAAGGACAACTTGGACATTAAAATGGCATTTGGTTTCGGTGAGACCAGGATCGGGTTTCCATATTTGGATATCCGAAAACCACATCGATTCCAATTAAAACGTTAGGTCGTTAATCCAAGTGGAGCTTTGTGAAGACTCGAGGTGTAAGAACTATACGTCAGTATAACTCTGCGGGTGATTCCGTAATGAGTTGACGGGATAATACTTATAGATTCGAGATGGTGATTTAGAGTGCAAGGGCTATGGTCGTTGACTCTGAGGGTGATTCCAAAATGAGTGCAACGAGATAGTGCCTTCGGTTTCGTTCGAACCCGGAACGAACTTGTATGGATTGAATGCTTTCAGTACATCGTCAGGTGGACGATGAGCATTCTAAGATAGATGTGTTCTATAAAGGTAATCGCAGCCTCAAGCCTCATCAACCGGGAATGGCTAAAACAAAAGAGGTGCAGCAAGGCTTCGTGGGTAGCTCCCACTGGAGAGCGAGATTTACCCCTGTCTAGAAGTCCCTTTATATTCGGCTGTGTGGGGCGGTTGATTGCAACAACTGCCGGGGTTGTCTTGTTCGGGACTATTCAATAAGGAATGATCCCGACCTTATGTTGCAGGGGAGTTAGGTTGGCTCCTCGGTATGGTGATCTAGGCCACGTACTGTGACGGACGGTATCCCAGTAGCCCTGCCATTGATGGAAACCCATTCTTCCTACGACACCCTACGGTTTTGTTTGTATTACCCACTTTTGTGGCTAGTAGCTGGAATTTAATAATGTAACAATTTCGGCTATTTCTTATTTACTTGAAAACCCTAGACCCTATTATAATATCACTGGATTTCCTATCAAATGTTTTGGTTAGCGTAAGGTAAAAACTTTTCCATGTTTATGTGTGGGAAGTCTTACGTGATACCTTTCTTTTCAAAGGTTTTTCTAAAGTTAAGCAATTTTAACCCGTTTACTCACACCAGACCCATGTCTGACCCGAGTGTTTATTTTCTGTTTTATTAAACTCTTGGGTACTCATATTATGTATGAGTAGTCAAGTGATTCAGGTTTGCTTGACGAATTCTGAAGGAGATATGGAGCAGGAGGCTTCCACGTGTAGATATATTATGGTTTCGCTGTGTTTGTTTGGTATCTGTTTCTGTTGTACTTGAGATGTATAGTTAGACAAATGTTTATAACTGTCTAATATGTGTTGTATAAGTTGTGTACTCTGATGTAATATGATACTATGTAATATTTTATGTGATATATTATATTTCATTCGTTCCGATGTGAGTTATCTGATGTTGTCGTGTTTCTTCTTTCTCTTTCTTTTCTTCTTCTATCCCTTTCTTTCTTCAAGATGATGCGATTTCCTGGAGATAGGAAGTCGGGTCATTTCATTTGGTATCAGAGCATTAGGTTGAGTGAATACCTAAGCTCTGGAGTGGTGTCTTTCTTGAGAGAGCGTACTTGTAATTTTTATATATAACTATATATATATATATATAAATATATATATATATATATATATATATATACCTAATCTGTTGGGTTATCTGTTCGGATTTTCCAACATAAGTTTTAGAGGTAGATGGAGTGGTGGTGTGTGTGTGTAACACGAATACCACTAATGGAAGAGGTCTATGTGTTTGAGGTTGGAAGTGTTCCGCTGTGAGTTATCTGATGTTGTTGTGTTTCTTCTTTCTCTTTCTTTTCTTCTTCTATCCCTTTCTTTCTTCAAGATGATGTGATTTTCTAGAGATAGGAAGTCGGGTCGTTTCAGGATTGTTGATATTCTATGATGAATTATATTGGAATACTAAATGTTATGATTTGATTGAATATATTTGGGTACAATGAGCTACCAAAAATATATAAATTGGATTTTTGCAAGAAAATAAAGAAGTAATTTGTAAGCGAAATAACTATAGAAAATGTGAATGAATTAACAATGAATTGAAAGGAAATGGAAGTAATATTAAAATACTAAGCAATAACTTCGAGTATGAAAAGAAAAGATTTGGAATAAAAAGAGATTAATAAATTGTAAAATTAAGTGATATTAATTTCAAGGAATAAAGAATTATTTAAAATTTAAAGATTAAATTTGTTTAAAAAGGATTAAGAAGTAAACTGAGAAATCTAAAATTGGTATTTTCAGTTAAAAATATAATTAAGGAACAAAATCTGAAATTAATGGGTTTTGGAATAAAAGAAAGTGAATTGGAAATCAATTTGGAATTTGATTCAAGTATTTGAATTGGAAATTTAAAGAAGAATGTGAAGAGAAGTATATTTCCCTGGATAGTCAAGTACGTTTTCAAAATAAACTTTTAAATATAAGTTAAAAACTTTAATGTTGCTTTAAAAAGCATGTTTTAGAAAATTTATTATTTCTAACCGTTTAAATCCTTAAGTAAATGTTTTTCAAATCGATTATCGTAGTAATTATTTAAAAAGTGACTTAGTATTTTGTTTTAAAAAGTGAAAACTTAGTTTTATATTTTATAAAGTAACCTTATTTTCAAATATTTATATAGTATGTATTTTTAAATCAATTATTAAAGTAGTTTTAAACTTAAATGTTTTAAAGTATATTTCAAAGTAAGCGTTTTAAATAATTTTAAAAATCTAAAGTTTGTGCTTGGTAATTCAGTGGAAATAGAAAATACTTGGAATTTTTTCTAAGAAAGGAATATAGTTTGAAAAGTGGGAATATATCTTATGAAGATATTTTGAGGTTAATAAATAATGTGGAAAATTATTTATTGTTGGATGGTTGTTTGTGAACATTAATTGATAGTTAAATCACCGACTATCAATATTGGACATATGCGTTGATCGTTTCGAAGAGACCGGGATCGAGAATTATTTCTCAAAAACCACTTCGATCCGGTTTGTACGTTTTCATGAAAAACGAGTTTGGATTCGAAGATGGAGCAGTGAAGTGCAAGGGCTAGTCACTACTAATCCTGAGGATATTTCCAAAATGGATGTAGTAGGAATAGTGCCTTTGGTTCCGTTCGAACCCGGGACGGACATGTATGGATGAATGCTTTCGGAACATCGTCAGGTGGGCAATGGGCATTCTAAGGGAAATGTTCTAAAAAGGTAATGCTTAGCCTCAAGCCTCATCAAATGGGAATGACTGAAAATCAGGGGTTATGCAACAAGGCTAGGTGGGTAGCACCCAAGCAGGGTGAGGTCATCCCTGTCAAGATGTCCCTTTTTCTTTCGGCTTAGTGGGCGGTTGCTGATCCCAACCGCGGGGTGATCTCACTCGGGATTATCCAGTAAGGGGTAGTCCCGGTCTTGTATTGCATGGGAGCGGACGTACTCCTCGGTATTGTGATCTAGACCACGTACTGTGACAGGTGGTACCCCAGTGCCTAGTCATTAGTTGGAAATCCATTCTCCCTACGAGCCTTGTACGAGTTTTGTTTGTATTACCCACTCTGTGGCTAGTAGCTGGAATTTAATAGATGTAATAATTTCGGCTATTTTATAAGTATTTGTATATAGACCCTATTATAATATCAGAGGATTTCTATAAAAATTGTTTTAGCTATCGTAAGGTAAAAACCCGACATGTTTATTTGTGGCGTGGTCTTACGAGATGCTTTTGTTTTCAAAGGATTTTTGGAACTTTAATAATCAATTGAGTGTGATTTTCTAACGCTGGTATTCCAGACTAACTCGGGTGTTATTTAACTGTAATGCTCGGGTCAGACCGAGTATTATAGGATACAGGATTTGATGATGTGGAGCTCAGGAGACGAGCTGGAGGACAATGTGTATTTTCGTACTTGTTTTATATATATTCTGTTGTATAGAGTAGTTGTGTATCCAGTTGTATGACATTGATGTTGAGATGTGATTGATGTACGCTGATGATGTAATATATAAACAGATACATTTGATTTTTGAGTAAAGACCATTATTATCTATTATATTTTATTTCGTTGCGATGGTCAGATTATGTTGTTGTTTTCTATTTTCTTCTTCTATCTCTTCTTCTTTAACCCAATTGGTTCGTATTTCTGTGCAACTTGAGTTAATTGGTGTACAATAGCGTCGACTCAAGGGGTACGGATTTGCGGGTCGTTACACTTGGTATCAGAGCTTAGGTTGGTGATAACCTTGGCCCTGGTGGGAATTACTCATAGAATAGAGTCCGTAGTACTCTAGAATGAGTTTGAGAGTATTAATACATATGAGCGCGAATTTTTTAGTGAATATAAAATTGTTTTTATATTGCGTTGATTTATCGGTTGAGTGTTTATGGATTCTGGTCGATATATGGGACGCCATGTCATCGATAGGGATTTTTAAACTCTTAAATAAGATAAACCGCGAGAGTATTATTTTAGATAGGGTAAATGAAATAGTTTTACCCAAAATTATTTTGTATATAAAGAAAATAATTTTCGTAAATTATTATAGTTATATATGGATGTTTGGTTGTTGGAAAGTGATAATATTAAATTATTATCATTGTTATGATAATTGAATAAGAACTGAAATAATAACCAAGATTAAGGGATAAATTAATAAATTAATGAAATTTGTAAATGTGATTATAATTGATTAAGGAATTGAAACCATAATTAAAAACTAAGAAACCAAATTGTATACAAATGAAATTTGTAAATATAAATTATAAATGTAAATTATAATGTGGTTAATAATTAAAATAAAATAAAATTCCAAGGTAATGTTTGAATATAAATTTAAAGAGTTTGGAATTTGAAAATTTAAGAATTTAAGTTCCTTTGAATTTGGAAATGATTCCCAAAGGTTAGGAAAAATATTATATCTAAGAGAAATATTTTTGAATCGGATTTGAAATCTAGAGAGATTTGGAATTTTAAAATATTTGAAGGGTTTTAAAAGAGATAAAAGCATTGAACTCTTTTGGTCGCTGAAAAATAATTTCGGTGATGACTGCAGCATCATCGATGTTTATTTTTGAGTTTCCAAGGGAGAAATTGCTACCAAATTGTTTTGAATTGGAATTGTTTGCAAAGGATGAATTTGATTTTTAGAAATGCAAGGAATTTTGGATATATAAGATTTCAAAGGGAATTTTGAAATGTTAAAGGCTGTTTAAACTCTGGAATCTTAACTAGCAAAGCTTATGGCATATTAAAAGTTTGAAAACTTGTAAATTTGGAATTTGTTGAAACTGAATTCAACTTTGTAGGTAGTGAAGTGAGAACTGAATACTGGAATCTAAAATTTGAATTGTGTTAAACTATGTGAAATGGAAAATTTAGTCAAGTTGGGCTAAATAAAACAAAGTTTTGAGATTTAAAATTTATAAGTAACTGATTAGTTACTATGGTATGCAAATGAAATGAAATTCAATATTGGATGATGCTTGATTTAAATATGTAAAATAAGGTGCAGAATAAGTTCAAATGGACTGAAAATAATTAATGTTTGGAAATAAAATTTATTGGTTGAAAATGAATTTGTGAATGAACAAATGGATCAACTATTGAACTTATAAAGTAAAGTTGATATTAATAAGAAGAAATTGGAAATTTTAATCCGGGAATTAAAATTTAACTTAAGTGAATGAAGTGAAGAAAATATATTTGAATTTAACTTGAGATAAGTTGAATAAAATTGAAATTGAAAATTTAATTAAATTGGATATAAAGTTGGAGGGTAAAATGATTACAATTGTAAAATGAAAATTTATACCTTAAGCTAGTAAGTGTTATATATATAATCTGGAATTTGGTTATAAGATTAAATGACTCAACTGAGCAATATAAGATTTTAAATAAATAAATAAGTTTTGAACTCATATATTGAGAAATAAAATTTGGTTAAAATTTGGATTAAATTGAATCAAAATTCAGTGTGTCATGAATGATATTAATTGGAATTAAATTCTTGCTTAATAAAAATTAAAAGAATGATATGTAACTAGATTTAACAGAAGTTGAGTTGGAATAAAACTGAATTTAAATGAAGTTAGTCGAATTTTGGATAATATTGACTGGAATAAAATTCTACTCATACAAATAAATGTAAATTAAGCAAGTATTGGATTAGAATAAATGAGCTTTGGAAGCTTATAAAAGAATTGAAAAGCATTAAAAAAATGTATATATATATAACCCCTAGTTAAAAGTAAAATGTGAATATAATTGATTGTAAATAGTTGGGGAAGAGTGAATATTAATAAGTGAGTAGTTTATAAAAAATTAAAAGGGGAATAAGTAAGCCAGAATAAAAGTATTGGTGTCCTGAAAAAATATATTCAAACTTGTGATATTAAGTAAGATTGAACTCAAGAGAATCAAATAAAATGATTTTATAAAATGATTTTCAAGATAAATGAAAAAGAAAATCAAGTATGGGATTATAATTGGAAGTGTTGTTGAATGAAAATTTGAATTGGATTAAAATGGATGGGGTGTGGAATATAAACAAATCCAATTCAAGCATAAATTGAATGGCCTTATTATTAATAAATTCAACAATGAATTGATAATGTAAATTAAAATTTAAAATGGATAAAAGAATAAACTAATTGAATAAATTAGTGAAATGGTTGGGATTTGATCAAAGGAAAATCAAATCAAAGATTGTGAATAAGTAATAGAGTTTGGAAATAAAGCTTGAGTTGTATGGAATTGGATTAAAATAAAAATGATTTATGATGAAAATAAATCCAATTCGAGTATGAATAAATTAAAACGAGAATGAACTTAAGTTATGAAATGGTGGTGAATTGAAGTAAACTAACTTAAGTTTAAAATTAATAGAAGCATGGGATGATGTCGAGTATAATAAAAATAGTTTGGAATCGAACTTTTTGGATATGAAAGAAATGCAATCGAAGTTTGTGAATAAATTTAAAATGGGATGGGATTAAGTGTAAATTGAGTTGGAATCAATTTAAATGGTTATAAAGCTTATGTAATTATTTATTCACATTAATATTGTCGAATTGCATTAGAAAATGCATCGTTTTATGTAAACGAGAATAGATAAAATTCTATGAGTTATTAAAAGTGGAATAGGATGATTTTGAAATCAGTTGGAATGAATATAAGTTTATTTTGCTTAAAAATGAAGTGAATATAAGCAATTGAGTTATAAACCATTTAAATTGAACAAAGTTGTATACGTATTGGTTGTAAACTTTAAGTAATTATTTATTCCCATGGATATCATAAATTGCATAGAATAAATTGTTGTTTGACATAAATTAATATAATTAAAATTTATGAATTGATAGAAGTTAAATGAATTGATGTTGAGATCAATTGAATTAAATATAAGTCTGATTTGTTTAAAAATAAATGGAATGTAAGCATGTGAGTTGTTAACCTTTCGGATTAAGTAAAATGATGTGTGATTTTTGCAAGCAATTAAAAATTGGTAGCGAAATCTTGCATGTGGTTATGAAAATTGTATAACATGCATTATATGTGAAATTTATGCGTTTATACCAGTATATCACATGCATTGTCACAGGATCGATGTTTTAGCTATTTAAATTTAAGTGAAATGCAATAAACTTCTTATATATAGTACTTATATGTTTAAATTGAGTAAGTGTAGGTACCTGGAAGCCGTGTGGCTGGCTTTGGTCATGCTAGATGCTAAGAATTTAAGCCGTTTGCTTAAAAATGCTAAATAAGGTACGCCTACGCAATAAAAATTGGAAATATGAACTGTTTTTGGTTTTTCCGACCATGTGGGTCGACGTATATGTGTATATATATTTATATCTTTTGTCAAATTGCAAAAGCTCCTCCGTAAAAAGGAGACTCTGCCAAAAAATTTCGGAAATTTTGGGAGTTAGAAAAATTTTTGAAATTTTTTAGGAAATTTTTTTGTTAACGACAAAACGATTTCAAACTGGAAATTGAAATAAATTAGTGAATGAAACTACTATAAAATTTTAATATGAATCAGATAAATGGAAGATAAAATTTAATATACAGAGTTGAAGATAAATTGAATTCGGATGGAAATGAAAGAATCAATTTGAATAGAAATAGATATAAACTAAGGTGGTGAAGTGAAAATAAATAAGGAAGCATATTAAACGCTTATACTAAACTTAAGAAAAGAATGGTGAATTCTAAATGGGAAATTGATATTACAAATATATTCTAAGTTAATATTTGGGATGAATAAATATTGACATTTCGTAAGGAAGTCAATAAAATATTTTGAATGTTGTGATTGGATACTATTGCTAAGTGGAATATGCAGGTATTATAAAAGGAAAAGAGAGTCGGTTTTGATTTCAAAAAGATAAATTTGAATTGCTCGACAAAAAGGTATGTGTTTAAATTTCTATGAAATTTGATTGGGTTTTTGGATCTAGCCACTCGGCTTTTTATTTTCTTTTGGAATTTGGGAGCCCGTAGAGGCCTTTTGTAGTTGTACCGAGCTAGCCGCGCAAAGGAGACGCTGGCGAAATTTTTTGGAAATTTAGAGAGTTAGAAAATTTTTGAGAAAATTTTGATAATTCAAATTTTGATTTTAAATTGAAACTTGAATGGTTAAACAAATAGTATTGTTTGAAACTATTGGGAGGGTTTGGAAAGTTAGTAAGAGTGATAATGGGTCTTCTATATAAAGATAGTTGGTAGAATGTTGAATTGTTGGTTTGAGAAAAGTAAACGGGTATTGGACCATTCTTCCTAACTAGTAATTTCGGGGATGAAATTCTTTTAAGGGGGGAGGAATGTGACGACCCGAAATTTTTAAGCCTTTAAAATCGAAATATTTAATTGATTTTAATATTTAAAAGTAAATTTTTAACTTGAATTCAAATATCACTAATTATTGTTAATTAAATTATTGAATTAAATAATTGGAAGTTGAGCTAAATGTTGAATCTGAAGTTTTAAGCCTGTTGAAAATAATTTGAAGGCTTATAAAATTTATATTGGTAACACTGAAGATAATAGAAGTTGTAAAAATTGAAATTAATAGTGGTTTGTTCAGTTTAAAATTTTATAGTTTAAATTGAATTTAAAAATAGCATTCCGAGGCACATTCTCGAAATTCGACGAAACTAGTTACATTGGGTCCATAATATTGAATTATTATCGGATTTCAAATTTCGTATTGATCGGAGTTGTTGTGTGAGCGTACAATAAGTAAACGCGTTGAAAATTAAATAAAACCTTAATTGATCAAATCAATGTCATCGGTGCCTTCTTAAACACGCTTCCCTTTTATTATTCAGCCGGCTTCCTTTCATATTTGTGTCCCCTCTTTTAACAACAGCACGCAAACATCTCCTGCATCAACTTTATATCAGCCGAACCATTCTTTTCAAATCTAAAAAAAAGAGAAATCACTTCGTTCAAAATCAATAATGGCCAAGAAAATCAAAAAAATGAAATTTATTTTCGTTCGAAATCAAAAAAGTGGGGGAGGGGGGGCACTTCCTCTGTTTAAATCCAAATCGAGTTCTACCTAAAAACATGAATTCGTTCGTATAAGAAAAATTAAACCCTCCTCGTTCAATTGAAATCATTGCGTGTTTCCTCCATGAGTCGATCGAGAGGGTCGAACACAAGGGCGGTGTGAAGTCGCGATCGATACTGGGAATGAGTTGCGGCCGCAAGACACTTCAAGGCAACAAGGGGGGAAGTCTGGACGACGGTGACAGTATCATTGGTGCAGTCGCGATAGTGACTCGGCAGCTACAAGTGGTGATGGGTCAAGATCTGTGGTCGAGTTTGGCATTTGGGCAAGATATTGGGTCACGGGGTTGCTCGAGGCGATGTCGATGTTGAGGGGCAACGGTTCGGTGATCGGCACAGTGGCGATGGGCTGATAAGGGCTGCAATCTCGTATTTACTGGGGCAGAGCTCCATGGGTTGATTTCCTGCACGTATTAAGGTGACTAAATTTTTAATTAGAAATTTATTTCAATAGCCGACTATCATTTCGTTTATTATAGAAAATTAACAGTACCAGTTTATTTTATTCCGATTGAAATTTTATATATATTAAGTTGAAGCAGGATTCTGTTTTAAATACACACGTACCTATTTAATTTGCTAGATTTATTTTTAATAGTGAGTGTTTGCACCAAAATTGGTCACAACACTCTTCGGAAGTTTTTGAAGAGATAATAATGAAGAATATAAACAGAAATTGAGTATTATCTAACAAAAACTCCTATCAAAAGGAAAGTAAATGCGTAGACAAGCAATTTAGAGTGGTTCGGCGTGTTGCCTACATCCACTATGAAGTTTTTTGCAGTTTTATTGATTCTCTTTCAATGATTACAAGTTGTTACAGCAATCAACAGCAAGTTACAATTGGAAATTCGAAATTGACAGCAAGAATACGGTGTAGGATGAGGGAGATCTCAATCCGACGGAGTCTGGCGCTTCAGAGTTAAAAGATCCTTTTTCTGTAGGCTTTGGGGATCTATTTATAGGCGTAGGAGGCTGAGACTTCGCTCAAATCTCAGGAGACTTCTTCTGGCACATGAGTGGGCCCACGCGATCAATCTCAGAAAGTTTCGAGTTGATCTGTGATCGATACGAAATCATTTTGTATCGATCAAGATGATGTCCAATCGAGCTGAAATTTGGTGGAGACGTTCCTCAGCATGTACGCAAGCTCCTGTGAAAATTTCATGGCATTTGGATCAGTGGATAATGAGTTATCGTCGATACGAAATGATGTTCTTTGTTAGGCTGTTTGGTTCGAATCCATCTCTTCGAATCGATTGCTTCGAATCAATGATGGCAAGTGCTTTCGTGATGACATGGAGCGCATACTTCGCCTCGATCCGGTCTTTATTCCAAGTTGACTGCGTCGACTCCATATATCTCAGCTTGTTCGTATCGAGGGATGACACATCACCTTGGCTTGTTTACTTGATGGATACGAATTACTCCGCCCAGATGGATTTGAAGAGTGGCTTCCTCAATGGATACGAAGCAGGGTATCTGGATGGAGACGAATCAAGGCACCTTGATGGATTCGAAGGGATGCTTCTATGATGGATGTGAAGAAGACACTGGCCGATCGTTACGAAGCGCATCATCTGCTGATGGGTACGAAGTCCATCGATACAAACTCGATGGATTCGAACATGGCCAATCCTGATCGATACGAACTCAGGGAGTTGACCGATACGAAGTAGGTTATCTGCCGATGGATGTGAAGTAGGGAGATGCCAATGGATTCGAATAAGGAGGAGCCGATGGACTCGAATGAGATCGAGTCAAACCGAGGCACTTCGATGGATTCGAACTTGATCGATGCGAACTGCGGCACTTCGATGGATACGAAGTTGCATAAACCTGATCGATACAAAAGTGATCGATTCGAACCGGAGTTCGATGATGGATACGAAATCAACAATGGCGATGGATACGAAAGCTGGGTCGTTTCTTCGAGATTGAATCGATCATAACTCAAGCATACAAACTCGGATTGACTTGAAATTTGGAATGCAGGCTTTTATGGCTTTGCTTGTCATGTCCTATTTATTGTAGCTCAATCTGGACTCGAACAAAATTCGTCGATATCCATAGCGAACCTGCGTAGGCTTGATATCCACGAGGAGTGATCATTTGGTTTTCAGTCAGTTCCTTGGTATCATAGCCTTGCCAAAAGGCGGGATAACATTTGCCCCCCCAAAGTACGTCTTGTGGAAACATGACGTGCTTTGAAAAGCTGCAATTTCTCTCTGAACAATCATTGCTCTCTTTCGTTGAAAGTTGAACTCTGTATTGCTGTAACCTTGCGTTGATATAACTGATTGCTGTATAATAGTGCTTAGCTGTTCGTTATTGTAATCGTACCAAGAAGAGTACTCGATCCCTGTGAATGTTTAAAATCGAATATTAGTCCGACATATATGCACATATGTTAATTTGACTCTCGTTAACGTTGTGTGTTCACGAGTCGTTGTCAGTTAGTTAGTTATCGAATTTCGTATCGATTCTCTCCTAAACCGATTTGAAATTCGAGTTGAAACAACACTTGATGGTTGTTTTTGACTATCCTCTTGTATCGATCCTCTCCTGAATCGATGCAAAAGGTTGAAAAGTAGTTTTTCATATCGATGCGGGTCGAATTGATGGATACGAAATGACCGTTCGTATCGATGAGTCTTGATGGATACGAAATATTCGTTCGTATCGTTGAGTTTTGATGGATATGAAATATTCGTTCGTATCGATGTGTTTTGATGGAAACGAAATATTCGTTCGTATCGATGTGTAGTAGATGGAGTTGCGAACTTGTTGATGCGAACGAGGGCTTCGAGTCGATGGGCTCCATCGTCTTCAGCCGTTCTTGCCATGCGCTTCGCATCGATAGATTCATCGTTCATTTCGAACCGATAAAAATTCTTGCTTCAATGGATTCGAACAGGGCGTTCGATTCGATTCCGCGATTTCACCGGTTGCGACCGGTTAAGTGGACTGGGAGGCGAATCGACCCAGTTCCTTCTAGGCTTCATATAAATACGTGGGACTTAGCCATTTTTCACTTTTTTACTTTTACTATTGGCTTATACCTTCTGTACTTTCGCATCGATAGAGAGTCCAAGAGAAAGAACTGCTTTAGCCTCCAAATCGATTCAATCTTCCTAGCCTTGGATCCTAATTTTAACTTAGGTAATTAATTACGAATCCAAGTGGCAAAGTTATCCCAGATTCATTTTTTCTTCTCCAATCATCTCTTCTGGCAACATGTGAAACCAGATCTGGGAATGGATCTCTATCGTAAATGGCCATGGTTATGTTCGTATCGATCGGGGAAGAAGGAATTAAGGACCTTGAACAATTGATCGAGGGTAGGTTGGCCTCCACTTCGTACCGATGAAAAGAAAACTAGTGTTTGATTTTGTATCGATTGCTGGGTGTTGGATTCGCATCGATGTTGTGTGGGTTGAGGAGTGATGGTTGTTTGCATGGTCGATGCGAAGCTCTCCGATCAGCAATCGATACGAGGTTGGCGCAACTTAACCGATATGAGGGGTATCGATTCGATCCTGAGCGATACGAGGCGTATCATTTTCGAACCGATGCGGTATAAGGCACATCGATTCGAACTCGATCGATACGAAGTGTATCGATTCGAAATTGATCGATACGAAGTGTATCGATTCGAGCTCGATCGATACGAAACGTATTGTTACGAACATAATCGATGCGAAATGGAGGCTTTTGACCCTTTACTGTCTTGAACTGTGGTGATCGATCCCAAGCCGAGGTTTGATGAATTAGAGAACCATTTGCATATTTGAACACTTGATTCCAGCGAGCTTCATTCTGGCATATCTGGACTTAACTGTTAAACTGTACACTTGACTATCCTTTCAAAGCTCGCCGATGGAACTATAACTTAACACCGTGATAACAAACTTTAACTCGAATAGATTACCAACATCTGGATGATATGGTTGTGACGGTCAGCGATGACAGTCACTCCTATTGGACTCTGATTATCTTTGTTGCTTGCAAGTTTTCTTTAATTTTGCAAAATCTTTTCCAGTAATGTACAGCACTGCACAACACACACTCTTACACGTGGGGAACACACGGGTTCTATATCGCCTAACGATAATTTCTCATAAGTTAGCTAGTTATGGAAACTTCAAGTTCACAGCCGCAAGAAGCTCAGAGTTTGGGTCCTCCCATGCTTGAAGTACCGGAGATTGAGATTGAAGTTATCGGTCCAGCTCCGGACGAGTTACTTGACGCATCCTTCATTAGTAACCCATCAAATTCTGTTCTGTCCAACATTTTGAAAGACATGCTAGGAAGAATATGCTTAAGGCATGGTTTGTCGATGGACGATGCATTATTGCCGGGACCAAATGATAGACCGCACAATCCACCGGAGGGATTCACCGCATCCAATCGCCACGCGTGCGCAGCTGGGACACTCCTTCGTTTAACCAGTATATAAGAGAAGTATTGTCGTTTTTGGGGATCGCCCCATCTCAGCTACATCCGAACGGATATGCGTCACTCAATAGCTTGTTCATTGCATTTATGGGGTATCTCTATCGACCGCCACTCCCGATTGAGATCAGATACTTGTTTAACTTCAAGAGTCGGGCTGATAGTCCATCTTTCACATTCCTGGAGGCGATAAGAAATTGCCAAGTGGTCAAAGGGGCTTGGACTAGATTGAGCTACTTCAAGACGGAGTGGTTTTATGTTAGATGCCCCCAAGGGTTTGCTAGGCAATGGCTACTTAGACGTGAGTATTGCTATCCTCTCGGGTAGTTGATAAAACTGATGTATTTGCAGTCGAACTCACATCTCTTTTCCTTTTCAGCCATAATCCAGCGACCCGGAGGTGAACGTTTCAAGGAGATAGTTTGGTTTTTTCAAGAAATCCCAAGTGAAGAGAGGAATATCGAGTTGCTATTGACAAATAGGAATCTTAGGATTCTTGGACTGATTGAACGAAGACAAAGCATAATGCTCGACGGTGTCTTAAGGACTGCCTCGAAAGAACGAGTTAAACGAAGAAAACCTAAAGTTTTCATAATTGAGGAGGCTGACTCCGAGAGAACTCACACCAATGAAGAACCATTGGGCAAATCTGTGGATGTAGCCCAGGATACCGAAGAGCAAAGGAAAGGCAAGGCAGCCGTTGTTAAGCCACCTAAAAAGGGAAGATGGAAATCGGTTGTTACAACCCGACCCGCCTCGGAATTAGAATTTTGGAGATGTCTCCCCCAAGAACTGAGAACCTTTATGAACGGCTTGCCGATCTTCCAATTCCGGACGATGTGTCCTTGCAGCATGATGCCGGATTGGACGAACTTTCAGAAGCCTTAGTTTTAAGCGAATCTTTGCCCACTAGTGCGGTTGACACATCTGGTTGGTCGGGAGGTTGCACCTACATTCACACTTCGCGGCACTACACGATTTCTGAGTGTAATACGTTCACTGTGAGAGATTACTAATTTATTTTTATGTTTTTGCTTCGTAGATACCATGTCTGGTAGAGGCTCGACGCTTGGCAGTCTTCGCAGCAAACGAAAGTCTTCTTCATATTATGAATCATATAGGAGAGAAGGAGATAGAGACTATGACCATGGGCACTCGAGTCATGAGCGCTCTGACATAGACAAAGATTATAGGCGTCGGTCTCGATCTCGCATGCCACCTCCTAGAGCTCCCGCACCGCCTCCGGTTCATGTTTCAAGGCCTCCAGAAACTTCATGGCACAAGCCGTCCTCCCAATCATCGAGGTCTGACACTCATCGTAGAACGGAGATCGTGGCTCCCCCGACAACAGAGCAGACATTGACGGAGCCTTCAGGGGAAGGAGCAGTTAGACTTGCTCAGCTTATAAAAGATTTTACCGAAATTTTCTTTGACGGGTTTGTATTCCCCCCGCATCTAAAAAGGATATTGGCGTCAGTTGCACCAATGATGCATGATTATCTCTCAGATATATTTTTCCAGTATCAGGAATGGTCAAAACCGCAAAGAAAGCGTCAAAGGTGGCCTTTGACCGAGTGTCCACGATTGAGAAGTTGGAAAACGAACTTGGTCAAAAGGACCGAATTATTCAGGCGCTCGGCAGTGAGGCCGAGTCTTCTCGAAAATCAGAGATTGAGGCTCTTAGAAAAGCTGATGAAGCTCAGGTAGCAATGGATAGGATGAAGCGCGAGTATTATGCTATGGTGGAGGACATGGGCCACCGAAACACCATTGTAACTGCCGAACGGGATGTGGCCTTGAAAGAGCTAAACGAGCTCAAGGCCAAAGTTTCGAAGATTATGAAGGAGGGGGACACCGCTAACGTTTTCGCACAGGAAGCGTGTGATCAGGCGGTGGAGTTTCAGAGAGAAAGAGATGCGACCTTGGAGAAGGTCCGCGAGATGGAAGTCGAAGTCGATGGGAAAGTTCGTCAAGTAGAGATCAAGCTAGAGACGGAGATAGAAGAGCTTCTCATTATTTATAATGCTAATGTGCTGAGGCACAGAAATTTGACGTGGCTTGACGATTATCCGACACACTTATTCAACGCCTGGAATTTGTTAGCTGAAGAAGAGAAAGCAGCAAAAGGGCGAAGCTTTTGATGAGTTTGAGTTGGAGAACCGTATATTGACTGATGATGAGAAGAAGGTTCTCCACGATTTCGTGATCTCTCATGCTAGAGAGAGACTGGTTACCCAACACTTGGAAGTGGGTGAGGGGTCTGGTGTCGCACACCCAGCTACAAGTTCAGAGATGATTACTTCATCTGGATCAGAGCCGACGCCAGCGATTGAGCCGTAGTTGGTCCCAGGCTATGACCCTGAGCAGCCACGCTTATCTCCCATAAGGGAGCATTCTTCTGAAGCTGTTCAGTCAGCCACGAGTCAAGTTGAGGAAGGTACCCTGCACAAATCTACTGTGTGTCTGAACTGAAGTATTTGTATTGAAGCGTGTTCTGACAACTTCTTTTCTTTCTTGTCCAGTGAGCAAAGTTACACCGACAGCACCTCCTGCAGTCCGAGAGTCACATCTAGAACAGGAGGCCATTATTACTGAAGCGATCACCACGACGACAGTCGCGCCAACCGAGATGACACAGCGGGGTTCAATTACTTTCGACGAACAGATGATGAATGAACTCTTGGGCCAACACAGTGACCCTTTTGCTGACATGCCATTTGTTCTTAGTGCGTTCCCACCTGTTTCTATTGTATCGTCACAGTCCACCACTGCCTATCGTGAATCTCGTGCCGCTTGTGAAGCTGAGATACTTGCTCAAATCAATGTAGAGATGGAAGCGGCAGCACACGGTGGTAATTCTGAGAGTTTACGATGGCGGCCGGCCCCACTCCTCTTGTGGTGATATCTTCTGGGGACACGCTTGTCGGAACCAGCGCGCCCATTCCGCCCCCAGTCGTAGACTCGACTCCTCCGACTCCTTCAGAAGAGAATATTCCTTTAAGTTCAAGTTCGAAGGAATATATCGATATCATGCCTTCGTCAGAGGAAGATCCGCCAAAGGGTACGGAGTCGAAGTGGAAGATTGTTAGTGGTTCCAGTTGTTCCACGTCAAAGAAAAACCTGAAGAAGAAAAGGTAGATTATCCTCCTCTGGCGCATTTTTGGCAGTTAGGAAGTCACTTTTATTTTTCTTTCGTAGACTATGTATAGATGCAGGCTTGGCCCCCTGCTAGTAGGAATTTTTTGGAATAACTTGTACATGAATCTTCACATACAGTTAGTTGAAATAAAGTTTTGTTTCTTTGCTTCAACTCTCATTTCTTTTGTGCTTAAGTATTTTCAGTATTTGGCTTTCAGTCGAGTGCACTTGTGGTGTTTCTATCTTCAAGTTGAGTCTGTTTTATTTTGCCAAGTCTGAAAGTCTTGATCACATGTCGTGATTGATGAATGAGTTGAACTTTGGACATTGTATCGGTTAGTGATTAACGCTTAATCTTTTTCCCCCAGTTCCGGGGAACAGCATTTGTATTTTGATGGTCGATCGCACCTATTGCAAATCTTGAGCACATGACCACACTCCGGGGACATAGGATAATTCATGATCGACAATCTTGTTCGCGCTCTGGGAATTCGAGAGTTATCGATGCTTGTAACACAGTTCGCACTTCCAGGAACTTTGACTTGGTATTTGCGCTCCAATTCACACTCTGGGAATTTGGAGATAACATGTATGTTAGGGTTCACACTCCGGGAACCTGGAACTGATGTTTATACCCCAATTCACGCTCTGGGAATTTGGAGTTAGAATTGATGTTTCGGTTCGCACTCCGGGAACCTAGAATTGATGTTTATACTCCAATTCACGCTCTGGGAATTTGGAGTTAGAATTGATGTTTCGGTTCACGCTCTGGGAACCTGGAATTGATGTTTATACTCCAATTCACACTCTGGGAACTTGGAGTCAGCCGATAGATGGCCAGTCACACCTATTTGGGCTTTTTAGGAATTCGTTCACACTCTAGGAACGATGGATTTATCGGGATCGTGGATGGTCGGATCACATCCACCCCGAGTTAACAAGCGAGGTCGTTAGACGGACGGATCCATCCTCCTCGAACTTGGTTAGGATACAGCTGAAGTCGTTAGGTATACGGGTCCACCCTCTCTGGAACTGCATTTATATGTTTATACTCCAACTCGCACTCTGGGAGTTCAGAGTTAGTGTTTATATTCCGGCTCGCGCTCTAGGAACCTAGAGTTGAGGTTTATACTCAATTCGCACTCTGGGAATTTGGAGTTAGGATTTATACTCCGGTTCGCACTCTGGGAACCTAGTGTTGATGTTTATACTCCAATTCGCACTCTGGGAATTTGGAGTTAGTTGTAGGACTGTCGTGTGTCGGTCCAGTTTAGCCTTTGATGTGATGGCTTGCCCCCGAGCTGAGGTTTCACTTAGTGAGTGGCCGGTCGTATCATAGTCACTCGCTATTTGAATAAATTCCATTGTTCGATGGAACATAGCTCTTCGTGCGTCGTGATTGTTGAATGTCGCATTCGGTGAATCATAGCTCTAGCTTGAAGAGATAGTAATTTATTGCTGGAACGGAAAAACATGGCAAAGTCAGTGCCTTATTACAAATTCAAACTTAAGAATGTAAAGGAAATTGCAAAGTATTCATACACTGAATAAGCCTTCATGTGTAACAATGACGAAGGTCGTCGTCGTTCCAGTCTCCTGAAAAAATGGGTCCGCCGCTGACGGAGTTTATCACCAATCTCCCACCGGGACGGGTAGTGTCCTCATATCTCGGTCGATCGGGTTCATTATTTTGGTTTGATGGGCCCGCTTCTTCAGGGTGCGGCACCCGCACAAACTGTTTCAGCTTTCTTTCTCTAATTAATTTTTCAACGAGATCTTGAAAATGACGACATTCATTCGTATTGTGCCCGTAGCTTTCATGGAACCTGCAGAATTTTCCCGTCTGGATTTGCCTCTCTGACGACGGTTTTGGTGCAGGTTTTTGGTACTGAATTGTATTACAGGTTTGTAAATACAAGTTCTCCAGTGATGTATTCAAAGGAGTGTAACTATCAAACATAGGATTCTTCCGCGGTGGGCCACGGTTCTGATCTCGTTTCCTAGTTTGATTCACGCTCTCTCTCCGCTGAGCTTGTTTGTTTTTAACGTTCAACCGAACTTTTCCGGAGCCCTCACCGGACTGTTTGATTGTGACATTACTTTGGATCCCTTCCGTGCTTGGCCCTGCATCAGTCTGCTTCCTAGACTGTTTCGTATCTTCCCTTCTAAGGAATTGTGCCGCCTTGGCGTGGAAACGGTCCAATGATGCAGGTGGTTTTCCAGCCAACCAGTTGCCAAACTCAGAATCGGGGTCAATCCTCTTAGTCAACACCATAAGGATGGAGTTATCGTTCGGATTGTTGATCTCCGCACATGCAGTATGGAATCTCTCTAAGTAGTGTCTGAGTGTCTCTCCAGAAGCTTGGGCGACGCTAGACAGAGTGTTGACGTCTTTCGGTCTTGCGATGTGCATGCAGAATTGCTCAACAAATTTTGTGGCCAACTGGTTAAAGGAGGAAATGGATCGAGGTGGCAGTCGAGTGAACCACATGGTAGCGATGCCCCCCAAGGATATAGGGAAACTACGACACTTCACTGCATCGTCAGCTCTGGCAGCGCTCATCAACCACTCATATTTCAGAATATGTTGGTTGGGGTAGGAATTTCCCTCGTACATGGGTAGAGTCGGCATCCTAAATCGCCGTGGGGGTTCAGTAGTAAGAATATCGTCCGTAAAAGGAGTGTGACTTCGAGAAATTCCCCAATCGTCGTTGGTGAGACCCTTGCTCTCACGGATCATCTGACGTATCATGGTCGGAAGATCTGGCCTTTGTATGTTCTGCGCGGCTTGCGCCGGAGTGTGATTGAATCCTACATTCTGGAGTTGGACCGGATGCTGTCGACGGTCCAAATCTTGCCTTCTTGGCTCATAGTCCTCTGGGACGTACGGTTCAGGGGTACCCCCATGCTGATGATGGTCCGGGTTTGACTGATTTGGGGCATCGACCCTTGGTTCAACCGCGACGTTAGTGGTGCGGTGTTCTGCGGTGTAATGAGGAACGGCACCTCCTCGGGAGGAGGGCCTGGTTTGGAAACTGGTTGATGGACCAACTCTCAGTTGTCCAACAGTTATTGTCGGTTGATATCCAGCAGCTTATATGTGACTCCCATCTAGCCGGGGTCGTGGAGATCGATGATGATAATCAGAAGATGAAGAGCTTTCGCTAGAGGAGTGAGAAGCATGGTCTCTCCTAGATCTCCTTTGCTTCTGGCGATTCAGCTGATTGGTCAGCTCGGCGTTAACGCGTAGCTGTTCTGTTAGTTGTTACCGACTCTGGGTCGGCTCTTGGAGAAGTAGATGAAACTCTTATCGGGTAACCGGACCTGATTGTTTCGAGTGTCCAGTAGCATCTTGATTAGAAAGAGGTAGTGGCGCAGGATTCTGTCTACCCTGTTCCTCTTGATTGATAGCGTTAGAGGTGGTCCTTGTGCTAACCATCTTGAAGGTTGAATTCCTTTCCTAGACTTTATGTAAATCTGAGTAGAAGGGAAGGAACTTGGATTTGCGATCTGGATCTCTCTCTAAGATTTATGCAATCCGGTATCGATGACAGATCCAAAGAGCAGGAGAAAATCTGGGTTTTCTCAGTGAAAGCATCAAAGTTTTGCACCAAAATTGGTCACAACACTCTTTGAAAATTTTTGAAGAGATAATAATAAAGAATATAAACTGAAAATGAGTATTATCTAACAAAAACTCCAATCAACAGGAAAGTAAATGCGTAGACATGCAATTTAGAGTGGTTCGGCGTGTTGCCTACGTCCACTATGAAGTTTTTTGCAGTTTTATTGATTCTCTTTCAATGATTACAAGTTGTTACAGCAATCAACAGCAAGTTACAACTGGAAATTCGAAATTGACAGCAAGAATACGGTGTAGGATGAGGGAGATCTCAATCTGGCAGAGTCTGGGCGCTTCAGAGTCAAAAGATTCTTTTTCTATAGGCTCTGGGGCTCTATTTATAGGCGTAGGAGGCTGAGACTTCGCTCAAATCTCGGGAGACTTCTTCTGGCACGTGAGTGGGCCCACGCGACCAATCTCAGAAAGTTTCGAGTTGATCTATGATCTATACAAAATCATTTCGTATCGGTCAAGATGATGTCCAATCGAGCTGAAATTTGTTGGAGACGTTCCTCAGCATGTACGCAAGCTCCTGTGAAAATTTCATGGCATTTGGATCAGTGGATCATGAGTTATCGTCGATACGAAATGATGTTCTTTGCTAGGCTGTTTGGTTCGAATCCATCTCTTCGAATCGATTGCTTCAAATCGATGATGGCACGTGTGTGGAGGGCATACTTCGCCTCGATCCGGTCTTTATTTCGAGTTGACCGCGTCGACTCCATATATCTCGGCTTGTTCGTATCGAGGGATGACACGTCACCTTGGCTTGTTTACTTGATGGATACAAATTACTTCGCCCAGATGGATTCGAAGAGTGGCTTCCTCAATGGATATGAAGCAGGGTATCTGGATGGAGATGAATCAAGGCACCTTGATGGATTCAAAGGGATGCTTCTATGATGGATGCGAAGAAGACACTGGCCAATCGTTACGAAGCGCATCGTCTGCTGATGGGTACGAAGTCCATCGATACGAACTCGATGGATTCGAGCATGGCCAATCCTGATCGATGGGAACTCATGGGAGTTGACCAATACGAAGTAGGTTATCTATGACGCCCCACCTCTATACCCATGCTAGCCAAGAACATTACGGTGTAATGCTGTCAACTAGCACGGAGAATAAGGCTGTTGAGAAGCGACCATCCGTGTAATTGCTTTGTGCGAGCACCAATATGTCAGATAGTACAAGGAAGTCTGACATGCCGATACAAACTCAAGGCTACTACACAGTGGTTATATATATTCTTCGGAAAAAACATAGATATAAACATAACATAAATCAGTCACAGATATCCATATCACAAAGGCGGAAGAAGATATGAATATAACACACGAAAGTGTACATCAGAGTAGTGATCAAATAAGAACCATAATATCACAAAAGAATGGTTACAAGTGCTAGACAAAAGAATATGTATACATCCTGGAGTCTATATCTCGAATGTATACAACAAAATAAACTACTAATCAAAGTAGTTAGCCAAAAGTCAGGATGATAATCCCAGAAGTGAAGTCAAGAAGAAGCATCTGTAACATCTCGGTCTGACCCGAGTATTATATAATAAGAAAATAATAAACGGATCAGTCTAGCTATAAATATCAGATAAAATGATGTAGAATAAGAGATATGACATAACATATGATAACCATAAAGCCATACTGTGATAAGTATGAAAATTGAAAATCAACAAGAGATTAATCAATGTCACCAGAATCTTCTCAAAGATCAAAAGGAATGTCATACTCCTTATTTCATTCACCATGCCACAAATATTGACAACATATAAATGCCAATCATAAAATTGGTGAAATTCAAATTCTAGAAATCATCAGTAGAAATCCAGGAATCGCAAAAAGGGGGAGGCCTATCACAAAACGGGAGCCTGAAAACTCACCAACACGTGTATCACAAAATGGGACGCTATCCCATGGTCACTAACCATAGAGCCGGTGCAACGACGTAGTACAACTGTACGCCCGAGGAACCTGAAACTCGTAAAATTCGAAACAACGACGTAGTACAACGGTACGCCCGAAAATCCGAACTACATAAAAACATGGATCGCTAGCCCACAAGAATTGGGTCGAAACCCTAAGGAAATAAATAGGTCGTCCTCCTATAATAAAAATGAGACGAAACTCAATAAAACGAGGTACTGTCCCCTTCGTTGACAAAGAAACATAGCATAACGCTAGTCTAAATCACAAAAATGATCCTCAATGATCATCAAGAAAGTGTGAATTACTCTAAGCTAGTAAATATATGAGCTTAGCTTCATGTCCCATAAGCACTAGCTTAACTTAAATATTTACGAACAAATTGTAGATCTCCACTAGAAAATTGTCACAAGAGATTCAATCGAACAAGTCCAAGAATTAACCAACGAAGTAAACGCAAGCATTTCATACCACTAGTTTTACTAAGTCGTTTAATTAGATTTCTCATACGAGTGAGGTAAAGGTTTGTATATACTAATAGATTGGAAAACGGTTTTAAGAAAAGAGCTTTGTAATAAAATAGTGTTAAAATCGCTTTGATGAAAGTGTTTTGATATTTACTACTAGTATTGAAACCTTTATATTTTTAAAGTGAAAAATCAAAAAAAATGATTGTAGAGACAATCAATCACCAAAATTCACATACGAAGACATGAATTGAATCCAAAGAAATCGATATCAAATCCATCAAAATAGATATCTCCAAAAATCTCAAAGAAAATGTCATCAAAGTCGATAATAGATGATAACAACAAAAGGGAATCAACACGAATCGATAAAATTAGAATCTCAAGCTAAATAGGCAAAATAGAGCCCAGACAGCAGATTCAGACGTCTGAAATCAAGGATTCAGGCGTCTGAATCTGGAAAATAAAATATTTTCCAGAACAGAATTCAGACGTCCGAACCCAATATTTCATACGTCTGAAATAGGCATTTTTTAACCTATTTCCTTTCTGGCCCAAAACAAACTAATTCAGACGTCTGAAATATAGATTCAGACGTCTGAATCTGGGGAGTAAAAAATCTTCCCAGATTAATATTCAGACGTCTGAATCTAACATTTCAGACGTCTGAAACTGGGGTTCAGGGCATTCCTTGAACCTAGACCAAAAATGGCTGAAATAAATACCGGAAGCGATTGGACGAGCAACGACGACTAAGGATTTACGCCAAGCGACAATCTAGCCCTAAAAGCTCTTCGATACGCCTCAAATATCAATGTCCAAATATCCATAATAGGATTTTCATAGATTTGGATTTCAAAACACCAAAAATTGGAATATACACCAAATTAATCCAAACCAAAATCAAATGCACAAGAATAAGTGTTAGGAATTCATACCTAACACCCAAAGATAATTATAGGCTAAGATGTGAGATAAAAATCTGACCTTTGAACCCAAAACAAATGAAGAAGAAGCTATAGAGTAAAGGCAAGGACAATCACTCTTCAAGTCCAACCCAACAAGCTTGAATCTAAGCTAAAAAGAGAAACATTTCCTAAGTTAGGTTTAGGAATTTCTGAAATTGGTAAGAGAATGAGTTGGAGAGGAAGAAGAGTAGGCTTACTAAAGCTTTTTCTATAAATTTGGAGCTAGAACTTGATTTGCAAATGGAAACTAGGGCTTGGAGTTTTAATTTCCCATTCCTCTCTCCATTGTTGCTAAATCTTGGGTATAAGGAATTAGAAATGAAGTAATGAAGAGAAGAGGGGTGAAGCTTGGGTCTAATGGGCTGAAACAAAAACCAAAGCCCTAAGTGAAAAAGTAGCAAAATTCCACTTACTCTAAACATATCAAAGTTTATACTTAAAAAGATCGCAAACGTCATTTTGAACTCAATGGGAGTGGTCTCGAGTCCTAATTTGACTATTTGCAAAAAGTAGTTTTTTCGGACAAAACAAACCGACTAACGATGAATTATTTTAAACAAAATATTTAAATATTCAATCGTAATATATGCGGGTAGTTACAGACTCCCCTCCTTAAAGAAATTACGTCCTCGCAATATTTAAGAAGAAAATATATAGTAACAATCCATAAAAGCTTATTCAACACAAAAGAAATTTGAAATAAGAAGTTCACCTCAAAGAGCACGAGAAAGTAAGTCCGGATGTGTTCGCTCGATGAATTCTCTTGGTTCCCAAGAGCAATCCTTAGGATTTGAGGACCATTGAACTTTAACAAGCGTAACATCTTTATTTCAAAGGCGCTTGACCTCCGAACCAATAATACGAATAGGATGTTGCTCATAAATTAAATTAGGCGAAACTTCAATTTCTTCCAGAACACCGGGCTCAAGTATAGAATCGGAATCTCGAAGGCACTTCCGTGATTGAGAAACGTGAAACACGTCGTGAATAGCAGAAAATTGAGCCGGTAATAAAAGGCGATAAGTCGCGGAACCAATACGTTCGGTGATAGGAAATGGCCCAATATATCGAGGCGCTAACTTTCCCGATCGACTAAAACGTACAACAACTTTCATAGGTGAGACACGAATAAACACAAGATCTCCCACAGAAAATTCTAATTTCCTTCTCCGGTTATCGGCATAGGATTTTTGTCTACTCTGGGCTTCTTTCAACCTATGACGAATGAGATCAATCTTTTCTGTGGAATCACGAATAAAGTCTGGACCTAAAACCAGCTTCTCACCGGCCTCAAGCCAACAAGAAGGAGAACGACATGGCCTTCCATAGAGTGCCTCATAAGGTGCCATACCAATACTAGATTGGAAGCTATTATTATAGGAAAACTCAACAAGAGAAATATGATCTTCCCAACTTCCACCAAAATCAAGAACACATGCATGAAGAAGATCTTCAAGAGTTTGATTCGCTCGGTTTGTCCATCGGGCTGAGGATGATAAGCGGTGCTAAAATTAAGCTTCGTTCCCAAAGCTTTTTGAAGACTCTTCCAAAATCCACTAGTAAACAATGGATCACGATCACTAACAATAGAAGAAGGAACTCCATGCAATTTTACAATTTCTTTAATAAAGAGCTTGGCCAAAAGAGGAACGGTCCGATTGGACCGAACGGGAATAATATTGGCGGATTTAGTAAGTCTATCAACTATCACCCATAAGCTATTATGACCCGAACGAGAACGGGGAAGGACGTCTATAAAATCCATGGAAATTTGATCCCACTTCCAAATTGGAATTTCTGAAGGTTGCAATAACCCACCGGGCCTTTGATGTTCAGCCTTGACAAGTTGGCAAGTCATGCAACACTTAACAAAGTTAGCAATATCTGATTTCATTCCCTCCCAATAATAAAGTCGCTTCATATCCGCGTACGTTTTACTACTACCGGGATGAATGGTAAATTTAGAACGATGTGAATCTTCTAAAATGTCTTTACGAAGATCAATATTATTTGGCACGATAAGTCTATGGAATTTTCGAATACCGCCACGAGAATCAATATCAAAGTCTTTCAAACCTTCAATATCAATTTTATCTCTAAAATTTTGGCCAAGAAGAGCCAATTCGGGATCTAGCTCTTGAGCTTCAAGAATGCGGTCTAAAAGAGAAGGATGAGCCTCAAGACTACATAAAGCAAGAGATGAACATAAATCGGATACACGATCTCTAATCTCACAAGTGGATAGAATTCCGAGATCATTCTATTCGGATATCATCATAGAAACAACCGCCTGTTGCTTGCGACTAAGTGCATCCGCTACACGATTTCCCTTTCCGGGGTTATAAAGAATATCAAGATCATAAGCTGCAAGAAATTCGAGCCAACGTTGTTGACGCAAATTTAGTTCCTTTTGTGAAAATAGATACTTCAAAGATTTATGATCGGTATAGAGGATAAACTTCTCTCCCAAAAGATAATGACGCCAAATACGAAGGGCGAAAACAATAGCCGCGAGCTCTAAATCATGAGTGACATATCTAGTCTTGGCTGGCTTCAATTGCCTAGAAGCATAAGCAATAACACGTTCCCTTTGCATAAGGACGGCACCCAAACCAACGCGACTAGCATCGGTATAAACGAAAAAAATCTTGATTTCCCTCGGGAATAACAAGAATAGGAGCATCAAAAAGGTGTTCTTTTAATTTCTGAAAAGAGGCTTCAAATTTATCCGACCAAATGTATTTAACACCTTTCTTGGTCAAACTAGTAAGAGGCATGGAAATTTTGGAAAAGTCCTTTATGAAACGGCGGTAATAACCTGCCAATCCAAGGAAGCTACGGATTTCCGTCACACTCTCCGGTCTCTTCCAATTTTGAATCGCTTCAATCTTTGAAGGATCCATGGATATTCTGGATTCGGAAATAATATGACCGAGAAACTTAACACGAGATTGCCAAAAGTGGAATTTAGAAAATTTTGCTTTCAATTGATTGCTCCTAAGAGTTTCCAACACAATCTGAAGATGTTTTTCATGTTCCTCCTTGGTTTTTGAATACACAAGAATATCATCAATGAAGATGAGAACAAATCGATCGAGGAAGTCTTTGAAAACTCTATTCATAAGGTCAACGAAATAAGCCGTAGCATTCGTTAAACCAAATGGCATAACAAGCCATTCATAAGATCCATAACGAGTACGGAATGATGTCAAAGGAATGCTATCCTCTGCAATACGAAGCTGATGAAAACCGGTAGCTAAGTCTAATTGTGAAAAGACTCTGGCATCACTAAGTTGATCGAATAGATCATCAATCCGAGGTAAAGGATATTTATCTTGATAGTAAGATCATTAAGCTTGCGGTAGTCAACGCAAAGCCTAAGTGTACCATCGGATTTCTTCACAAAAATAGCCGAAGCTCCCCAAGGAGAGGAACTAGAGCGAATAAATTGCTTCGTCTCCAATTCGGATAATTGTTTGCGCATCTCCTCATTTTCTTTATTGGACATACGATAAGGGGGACGAGTGATAGGTTGAGCTCTAGGAATGAGATTAATTCTGAACTCAATTACTCGCTTAGGTGGTAATCCTAAAACGGGCTCAAATATGTCGGAAAATTCACGAACAACGTGAATAAGAGAAATAATATCTTCCTCATCATCATTATCGTTATCATGAGGATTTAAGGAATATAAAGATGCAACCAAGCTGAAATCCGAATCTTTAAGATTAATAGAAATCTGCTTAACGGATTGAGGATGTCGAAGATGAATAGTCCGCTCAGGACATAGGATTTGGGCTTCATAACGGTTAAGCCAATCCATTCCCAAAATCATTCCAAAGCCTAAGTAGCGCATAACATGCAAGTCGGCACGGAAAGAAAGATCACAAAAAATAATCTCGACATCTTTACACAATAAACTGATTGTTGCGGATCCACCAACCGGATTCGCAATTCTCAAAGAAGTCATTAAACACAAAACATCCAAAGAAAAAGTATCAACAAGTTCTTTTGAAATAAAAGAATGGGACGCACCCGTATCAAAGAGAACTCGAATAGGATGATCACGAAATAAAATAATGCCTTCAAGGATAGAATGAGAAATACCTTGACCACGAGATGTGTTGCCAGGGGCTTGAGCAACATTAAGCTTTCCCTCCTTCCAAACTTGAAGTTTGGGACAAGAAGATAAATAATGATCCAAACTTTTGCAATAGCGACAAAAGAGAGGTTTCGGACATCTATTGGCGTAATGGCCTTTAGAACCACAATTGTAGCATTGCCCACTACTAGGGGCAGAAGCCTTTGCCACCGGAATTGCTTGCTTCCCTTTCTTGTTGGGATAAGACCCTTTGAACTTAATAGGCCTTTTCTTGTTGTTGTTGAATTTTGGTTTGGCACCCACAACATCGGCATCACTCTCTTTATCTTCCTCTTCAAGTCGAAGAGCGATATCAACAAGTTGATCAAAAGAAACTTCTAGCTTTAGAAGTAATGGCTTATTGAGATTTTTATTCAAGCCATAGACGAATTTCTGATTTTTCTTCAATGGGATATTTATGTATTCAACCCCGTACTTAGAAAGAGATTCAAAAGATGCGACATAGTCTATCACAGAGGATTCACCTTGAACAAGGTCAATGAAACGGCGAGCCAAAGTCACCTTCTCAGCTTCTGGCACAAATTTTAATTCGAAGCATTCCTGGAATTTCTCCCAAGTAAGATCCGCTTCAACTATTTCAGAAACAAGAAGCTCATACCAATCTAATGCTCTCTTGAAGCATACTAAAGGCCACATGAACACGGTGAAGATCAATAAGATGCATGCGAGTAAATATTCGATCGCACGATCTCAGCCAAGCGTGGAATTCGATAATAGTCTCAGAACCGTTGAATGGCTTCACACCCAAATTGGTATAATCGCTGCACAAACATGCAAATCCAGACCTAGGGTGAGTAGACTCCGGATTAGATCCGGCTGCTTGAGCATTCCTCACTAGATCAAGAAGCTGCTGAGTAGACATAAATACTCCATCCTGGGGAGTAGCACGAGATTGACTGGCGCAGGGACGGCCAGGTCTAACCATTTCTCTTACTTTTGAAAAAGAAGGAAGAAGAAAAAGGTTATTCACAAACGAATATCAAGCAATCTTGATAGATAAAACAAGGAATCATAAAGAAAATAGGATGAATCGGTACGAAGACTCGAATTAAATCATAATGTACGATTCCTAAGATGGACTTAGGACGATGGTCCCTGCTAGATTATTCTACAGTGTTCCGAAGATTGGCTCCGATACCAAGCTGTGATGCCCAACCTCTATACCCACGCTAGCCAAGAACATTACGGTGTAATGCTGTCAACTAGCACAGAGAATAAGGCTGTTGAGGAGCGACCATCCGTGTAATTGCTTTGTGCGAGCACCAATATGTCAGATAGTACAAGGAAGTCTGACATGCCAATACAAACTCAAGGCTACTACACAATGGCTATATATATTCTTCGGAAACAAACATAGAAATAAACATAACATAAATCATTCACAGATATCCATATCACAAAGGTGGAAGAAGATATGAATACAACACATGAAAGTGTACATCAGAGTAGTGATCAAACAAGAACCATAATATCACAAAAGAATGGTTACAAGTGCTAGACAAAAGAATATGTATACATCCTGGAGTCTATATCTCGAATGTATACAACAAAATAAACTACTAATCTAAGTAGTTAGCCAAAAGTCAGGATGATAATCCCAGAAGTGAAGTCAAGCAGAAGCACCTGTAACATCTCGGTCTGACCCGAGTATTATTTAATAAGAAAATAATAAACGGATCAGTCTAGCCATAAATATCAGATAAAATGATGTAGAATAAGAGATATGACATAACATATGATAACCATAAAGCCATACTGTGATAAGTATGAAAATTGGAAATCAACAAGAGATTAATCAATATCACCAGAATCTTCTCAAAGATCAAAAGGAATGTCATACTCCTTATTTCATTCACCAAGCCACAAATATTGACAACATATAAATGCCAATCATAAAATTGGTGAAATTCAAATTCTAGAAATTATCAATAGAAATCCAGGAATCATAAAAAGAGGGAGGCCTATCACAAAACGGGAGCCTGAAAACTCACCAACACGTGTATCACAAAATAGGATGCTAACCATAGAGCCGGTGCAACGACGTAGTACAACGGTACGTCCGAGGAACCTGAAACTCGTAAAATTCGGTGCAACGACGTAGTACAACGGTACGCCCAAGGAACCTGAAACTCGTAAAATACGGAACAACGACGTAGTACAACGGTACGCCCGAAAATCCGAACTACATAGAAACGTGGGTCGCTAGCCCACAAGAATTGGGTCGAAACCCCTAGGAAATAAATAGGTCGTTAGCCTATAATAAAAATGAGACGAAACTCAAAAAAACGAGGTACTGTCCCCTTCGTGGAAAAAGAAACATAGCATAACGCTAGTCTAAATCACAAAAATGATCCTCAATGATCATCAAGAAAGTGTCAATTACTCTAAGCTAGTAAATATATGAGCTTAGCTTCATGTCCCATAACCACTAGCTTAACTTAAATATTTGCGAACAAATTGTAGATCTCCACTAGAAAATTGTCACAAGAGATTCAATCGAACAAGTCCAAGAATTAACCAACGAAGTAAACGCAAGCGTTTCATACCACTTGTTTTACTAAGTCGTTTAATTAGATTTCTCATACGAGTGAGGTAAAGGTTTGTATATACTAATAGATTGGAAAACGGTTTTAAGAAAAGAGCTTTGTAATAAAATAGTGTAAAAATCGCTTTGATGAAAGAGTTTTGATATTTACTACTATTATTGAAACCTTTATATTTTTAAAGTGACAAATAAAAAAATGATTGTAGAAACAATCAATCACCAAAATTCACATACGAAGACATGAATTGAATCCAAAGAAATCGATATCAAATCCATCAAAATGGATATCTCCAAAAAATCTCAAAGAAAATGTCATCAAAGTCGATAATAGATGATAAAACCAAAAGGGAATCAACACGAAACGATAAAATTGGAATCTCAAGCTAAATAGGCAAAATAGAGCCCAGACAGCAGATTCAGACGTCTGAAATCAAGGATTCAGACGTCTGACTGTGGAAAATAATATATTTTCTAGAACAGAATTCAGACGTCTGAACCCAATATTTTAGACGTCTGAAATAGGCAATTTTTAGCCTATTTCCTTTCTGGCCCAAAACAAACTAATTCAGACGTCTGAAATATAGATTCAGACGTCTGAATCTGGGGAGTAAAAAATCTTTCCAGAATAATATTCAGATGTCTGAATCTAACATTTTAGACGTCTGAAACTGGGGTTCAGGGCTTTCCCTGAACCTAGACCAAAATGGCCGAAATAAATACCGGAAGCGATCAGACGAGCAACGACGACTAAGGATTTACGCCAAGCGACAACCCAGCCCTAAAAGCTCTTCGATACGCCTCAAATATCAATATCCAAATATCCATAATAGGATTTTCATAGATTTGGATTTCAAAACACCAAAAATAGGAATATACACCAAATTAATCCAAATCAAAATCAATTGCACAAGAATAAGTGTTAGGAATTCATACCTAACACCCGAAGATAATTATAGACTAAGATGTGAGATAAAAATCTCACCTTTGAACCCAAAACAAATGAAGAAGAAGCTATAGAGTAAAGGCAAGGACAATCACTCTTCAATTCCAACCCAACAAGCTTGAATCTAAGCTAAAATGAGAAACATTTCCTAAGTTAGGTTTAGGAATTTCTGAAATTGGTAAGAGAATGAGTTGGAGAAGAAGAAGAGGAGACTTACCAAATCTTTTTCTATAAATTTGGAGCTAGAGCTTGATTTGCAAATGGAAACTAGGGCTTGGAGTTTTAATTTTCCATTCCTCTCTCCATTGTTGCTAAAGCTTGAGTATAAGGAATTAGAAATGAAGTAATGAAGAGGAGAGGGGTGAAGCTTGGGTCTAATGGGCTGAAACAAAAACCAAAGCCCTAAGTGAAAAAGTAGCAAAATTCCACTTACTCCAAACATATCAAAGTTTATATTTAAAAAGATCGCAAACGTCATTTTGAACTCAATGGGAGTGGTCTCGTGTCCTAATTTGACTATTTGCAAAAAGTAGCTTTTTCAGACAAAACAATCCGACTAACGATGAATTATTTTAAACAAAATATTTAAATATTCAATCGGAAAATATGCGGGTTGTTACATTATCTGCCGATAGATGTGAAGTAGGGAGATGCCAATGGATTCGAATAAGGAGGAGCCGATGGACTCGAATGAGATCGAGTCGAACCGAGGCACTTCGATGGATTCGAACTTGATCGATGCATACTGCGGCACTTCGATGGATATGAAGTTGTTGAAACCTGATCGATACGAAAGTGATCGATTCAAACCCGAGTTCGATGATGGATACGAAATCAACAATGGCGATGGATATGAAAGCTGGGCCGTTTCTTCTAGATTGAATCAATCATAACTCATGCATACGAACTCAGATTGACTTGAAATTTGGAATGCAGGCTTTTATGGCTTTGCTTGTCGTGTCCTATCGATTGTAGCTCAATTTGGACTCGGACAAAATTCGTCGATATCCATAGCGAACCTGCGTAGGCTTGATATCAGGAGGAGTGATCCTTTGGTTTTCAGTCAGTTCCTTGGTATCATGGCCTTACCAAAAGGCGGGATAACAGTGGGTTTGGTGGAAAAAAATTATTTAACCAACTTATTTTAATTATTTTAGCTACTAAATAGATTTTTACAGGAAATTTTTAGTTTAAACTAAATCATTAGTAAATTAAATTTATTAAAAGAAAATAAATTGTTTAATTAGTTCGAATATTAATAAAATCATCTAATATCCGTACAAGGTCAAAAATCGTGAAACCAAGGCAATATTGAAGTGGATTGAAAATGAAACGCAAAGGTGAGTTAATCTCACTCAGCTGAATTTAAATTTAAATTTAAATGATTAAATTTAAATAATTGTTTGAATGGTTGAATTGATTCATGTGCTATAGTATGGTATATCTTGGAATCGGTATTTATGATGTACTAACATCTGTGGATGCAGGGAAAACAGTTTGGAGGGATCCAACTGGACCCCTCAATATTTATTTAAATTATTTAATATTCTCTGTTGGCATTGTTGATATTCTATGATGAATTATGTTGTAATATTAAATGTTATGATTTGATTGAATATATTTGGGTATAATGAGCTACCAAAAATATATAAATTGGATTTTTCCAAGAAAATAAAGAAGTAATTTGTAAGCGAAATAACTATAGAAAATGTGAATGAATTAAGAATGAATTGAAAGGAAATGGAAGTAATATTAAAATATTAATCAATAACTTCGAGTATGAAAAGAAAAGATTTGGAATAAACAGAAATTAATGAATTGTAAAATTAAGTGATATTAATTTCAAGGAATAAAGAATTATTTAAAATTTAAAGATTAAATTTATTTAAAAAGGATTAAGAAGTAAATTGAGAAATCTAAAATTGGTATTTTCAGTTAAAAATATAATTAAGGAACAAAATCTGAAATTAATGGATTTTGGAATAAAAGAAAGTGAATTGGAAATCAATTTGGAATTTGATTCAAGTATTTGAATTGGAAATTTAAAGAAGAATGTGAAGAGAAGTATATTTCCCTGGATAGTCAAGTACGTTTTCAAAATAAACTTTTAAATATAAGTTAAAAACTTTAATGTTGCTTTAAAAAGCATGTTTTAGAAAATTTATTATTTCTAACCGTTTAAATCCTTAAGTAAATATTTTTCAAATCTATTATCGTAGTAATTATTTAAAAAGTGACTTAGTATTTTGTTTTAAAAAGTGAAAACTTAGTTTTATATTTTATAAAGTAACGTTATTTTCAAATATTTATATAGTATGTATTTTTAACCCAATTATTGAAGTAGTTTTAAACTTAAATGTTTTAAAGTATATTACAAAGTAAGCGTTTTAAATAATTTTAAAAATCTAAAGTTTGTGCTTGGTAATTCCAGTGGAAATAGAAAATACTTGGAATTTATTTTGAGAAAGGAAGATAGTTTGAAAACTGTTTTCAAAAAGGGTTTGAAAAGTGGGAATATATCTTGTGAAGATATTTTTGAGGTTAATAAATAATGTGGAAAATTCTTTATTGTTGGATGGTTGTCTGTGAACATTAATTGATAGTTAAAACAACGACTATCAATATTAGACAAATGCGTTGATCGTTTCGAAGAGACCGAGATCGAGAATTATTTCTCAAAAACCACTTCAATCCGGTTTATACGTTTTCGTGGAAAACGAGTTTGGATTCGAAGATGGAGCAGTGAAGTGCAAGGGCTATCGCTACTAATCCTGAGGATATTTCCAAAATGGATGTAGTAGGAATAGTGCCTTCGGTTCCGTTCGAACCCGAGACGGACTTGTATGGATGAATGCCTTCGGAACATCGTCAGGTGGGCGATGGGCATTCTAAGGGATATGTTCTAAAAAGGTAACGCTTGGCCCCAAGCCTCATCAAATGGGAATGACTGAAAATCAGGGGTTATGCAGTAAGGCTAGGTGGGTAGCACCCAAGCAGGGTGAGTCATCCCTGTCTAGATGTCCCTTTTTCTTTCGGCTTATTGGGCAGTTGCTGATCCCAATCGCGGGGTGATCTCACTCGGGATTATCCAGTAAGGGGTAGTCCCAGTCTTATATTGCAGGGGAGCGGGTGTACTCCTCGGTACTGTGATCTAGGCCACGTACTGTTACAGGTGGTACCCCAGTGCCTAGTCATTAGTTGGAAATCCGTTCTCCCTACGAGCCTTGTACGAGTTTTGTTTATATTACCCACTTTGTGGCTAGTAGATGGAATTTAATAGATGTAACAATTTCGGCTATTTTATAAGTATTTGTATATAGATCCTATTATAATATCAGAGGATTTCTATAAAAATTATTTTAGTTATCGTAAGGTAAAAACCCGACATGTTTATTTGTGGCGTGGTCTTACGAGATCCTTTTGTTTTCAAAGGATTTTTGGAACTTTAATAATCAATTGAGTGTGATTTTCTCACGCTGGTATTCCAGACTGACTCGGGTGTTATTTTACTGTAATGCTCGGGTCAGACCGAGTATTATAGGATACAAGATTTGATGCTGCGGAGCTCAGGAGACGACCTGGAGGACGATGCGTATTTTCGTACTTGTTTTATATATATTCCGCTGTGTAGAGTAGTTGTGTATCCAGTTGTATGATATTGATGTTGAGCTGTGATTGATGTACTCTGATGATGTAATATACAAACAGATACATTTGATTTTTGAGTAAAGACCATTATTATCTATTATATTTTATTCCGCTGCGATGGTTAGATTCTGTTGTTGTTTTCTATTTTCTTCTTCTACCTCTTCTTCTTTAACCCAAATGGTTCGTATTTCTGTGCAACTTGAGTTGATTGGTGTACAATAGCGTCAACTCAAGGGGTGCGGATTTGCGGGTCGTTACACTTGGTATCAAAGCTTAGGTTGGTGATAACCTTAGCCCTGGTGGGAATTACTCATAGAATAGAGTCCGTAGTACTCTATAATGAGTTTGAGAGTATTAATAGATATGAGCGCGTATTTGTTAGTAAATATAAAATTGTTTTTATATTGCGTTGATTTATCGGTTGAGTGTTTATGGATTCTGGTCGATTTATGGGACGCCATGTCATCGATAGGGATTTTTAAACTCTTAAATAAGATAAACCGACACAGTATTATTTTAAATAGGGTAAATGAAATAATTTTACCCAAAATTATTTTGTATATAAAGAAAATAATTTTCGTAAATTATTATAGTTATATATGGATGTTTGGTTGTTGGAAAGTGATAATATTAAATTATTATCATTGTATGATAATTGAATAAGAACTGAAATAATAACCAAGATTAAGGGATAAATTAATAAATTAATGAAATTTGTAAATGTGATTATAATTGATTAAGGAATTGAAACCATAATTAAAAACTAAGAAACCAAATTGTATACAAATGAAATTTGTAAATATAAATTATAAATGTAAATTATAATGTGGTTAATAATTAAAATAAAATAAAATTCCAAGGTAATGTTTGAATATAAATTTAAAGAGTTTGGAATTTGAAAATTTAGGAATTTAAGTTCCTTTGAATTTGGAAATGATTCCCAAAGGTTGGGAAAAATATTATATCTAAGAGAAATATTTTTGAATCGGATTTGAAATCTAGAGAGATTTGGAATTTTAAAATATTTGAAGGGTTTTAAAAGAGATAAAAGCATTGAACTCTTTTGGTCGCTGAAAAATAGTTTCGGTGATGACTACATCATCATCGATGTTTATTTTTGAGTTTCCAAGGGAGAAATTGCTACCAAATTGTTTTGAATTGGAATTGTTTGCAAAGGATGAATTTGATTTTTAGAAATGCAAGGAATTTTGGATATATAAGATTTCAAAGGGAATTTTGAAATGTTAAAGACTGTTTAAACTCTGGAATCTTAACTAGCAAAGCTTATGGCATATAAAATGTTTGAAAACTTGTAAATTTAGAATTTATTGAAACAGAATTCAACTTTGTAGGTAGTGAAGTGAGAACTGAATACTGGAATCTAAAATTTGAATTGTGTTAAACTATGTGAAATGGAAAATTTAGTCAAGTTGGGCTAAATAAAACAAAGTTTTGAGATTTAAAATTTATAAGTAACTGATTAGTTACTATGGTATGCAAATGAAATGAAATTTAATATTGGATGATGCTTGATTTAAATATGTAAAATAAGGTGCAGAATAAGTTCAAATGGAATGAAAATAATTAATGTTTGGAAATAAAATTTATTGGTTGAAAATGAATTTGTGAATGAATAAATGGATCAATTATTGAACTTATAAAGTAAATTTGATATTAATAAGAAGAAATTGGAAATTTTATTCCGGGAATTAAAATTTAACTTAAGTGAATGAAGTGAAGAAAATAGATTTGAATTTAACTTGAGATAAGTTGAATAAAACTGAAATTGAAAATTTAATTAAATTGGATATAAAGTTGAAAGTAAAATGATTATAATTGTAAAATGAAAATTTATACCTTAAGCTAGTAAGTGTTATATATATATATATAATCTGGAATTTGGTTATAAGATGAAATGACTCAACTGAGCAATATAAGCTTGTAAATAAATAAATAAGTTTTGAACTCATATATTGAGAAATAAAATTTGGTTAAAATTTGGATTAAATTGAATCAAAATTCAGTTGTGTCATGAATGATATTAATTGGAATTAAATTCTTGCTTAATAAAAATTAAAAGAATGATATGTAACTAGATTTAACAGAAGTTGAGTTGGAATAAAACTAAATTTAAATGAAGTCAGTCGAATTTTGGATAATATTGACTGGAATAAAATTCTACTCATACACATAAATGTAAATTAAGCAAGTATTGGATTAGAATAAATGAGCTTTGGAAGCTTATAAAAGAATTGAAAAGCATTAAAAAAATGTATATATATAACCCCTAGTTAAAAGTAAAATGTGAATATAATTGATTGTAAATAGTTGGGGAAGAGTGAATATTAATAAGTGAGTAGTTTATAAAAACTTAAAAGGGGAATAAGTAAGCCAGAATAAAAGTATTGGTGTCCTGAAAAAAAATATTCAAACTTGTGATATTAAGTAAGATTGAACTCAAGAGAATCAAATAAAATGATTTTATAAAATGATTTTCAAGATAAATGATAAAGAAAATCAAGTATGGGATTATAATTGTAAGTGTTGTTGAATGAAAATTTGAATTGGATTAAAAATGGATGGGGTGTGGAATATAAACAAATCCAATTCAAGCATAAATTGAATGGCCTTATTATTAATAAATTCAACAATGAATTATTAATGTAATTAAAATTTAAAATGGATAAAAGAATAAACTAATCGAATAAATTAGTGAAATGGTTGGGATTTGATCAAAGGAAAATCAAATCAAAGATTGTGAATAAGTAATAGAGTTTGGAAATAAAGCTTGAGTTGTATGGAATTGGATTAAAATAAAAATGATTTGTGATGAAAATAAATCCAATTCGAGTATGAATAAATTAAAACGAGAATGAACTTAAGTTATGAAATGGTGGTGAATTGAAGTAAATTAACTTAAGTTTAAAATTAAATAGAAGCATGGGATGATGTCGAATATAATAAAAATAGTTTGGAATCAAACTTTTTGGATATGAAAGAAATGCAATGGAAGTTTTAAAATGGGATTGGATTAAGTGTAAATTAAGTTGGAATCAATTTAAATGGTTATAAAGCTTATGTAATTATTTATTCACATTAATATTGTCGAATTGCATTTAAAAATACTATTTTCACATCCATATGTCATATTTCATAGTCATAGAACATAGTGATAACAAGTATTATCCATAAGGATTTAAGCATGGTGACGGATGAAAGCATTTCATCATAATCAACATCATGAATTTGACTAAATCCTTTTGCAAATAACCTTGCCTTATTGGTCTCTACATGTCCACATGTATTTAGCTTTCCTCAAAAATCCATTTGCAGCTAGTAGGTTTAATCTCTTTAGATATGTCAGCCAGAGTCCATACTTTGTTGTCATACATGTAATCCATTTTGAAATTCATTGCTTCATGCCAAAGTGCAGAAATTTTACCCTTTACCCCAGTGCTTGTTGGAATGATAGTGGAGTGTCATTTTCTAAGACGCGGTCCTCTTTCTCGCCATCCACACGAAAACCATGGTATCTTTCTAGTATGCATGGTTCCCTATTAGACATTCTAATAAGTTGTAAATTTTCAGATAAAGGTGAATATGATTCTCCCGCTACATCCGCCTTTATGTTAATTTATCGATTTCATCTAATTCTATAACTTTGCTGTTAATTTCTTTTGAAAGAAATTCCTTTTCTAAAAAGATAGCATGTTGAGAAATAATTACTTTTTATTCCTTGGTGTTATAGAAAATATAACCCATAGAACTCTTGGGATACCTTCACTGGGGCTAAAGTTCTTAATGTAGATTGGATACCTTCAAATGCTTGAGGTGGCGTTTCTTCCCATGCCACATCTTATATGACATCCTAAGCATGATTTTGTAGGTATCAAATTCAATATATATGTTACGGTTTCCAATGCATATCCCGATAGGAAAGAGGTAACTCGGCTTTACTTATCATGGAATGAAGCATATATAATATGGTTTGATTCCTTCTTTCTGAAATATCACTATGCTGCGGAGTACAGGTGGAGTAATGCTCGATATAATCTCATTATCTTTTAAGTATTGTTCGAGCTCTTATCCAACGTACTCACCTTCTCAATCTGATCAAAGTATTTTAATTTATGGTTCTTATGATTTTCTACCTCATTCTTATACTCAATTTCTCATCAATATTGAATTTAATATTCAGATATATATGTGTATAGCCGATCTTGAGAAATCATCAATAGAAGTTACAAAATAAGTCATATTAACCATTGTCACTATAAGCATTTGGCTACAAAAATTATTATGTACAAGTCCTAAGAGTTCATCAACTCCTTTGTTGCTCCTACCGAAGTGATGTTTAGTCATTTTTGCTTTGAAACATGACTCATATGTGTTAAATGATTCATAATCAATGGCGGAAACCTTTATCTTTTAGTTTGTGCAGTCTTTTATCATTTATATAACCCAGCATATAGTGCTATAAATAAATATTATTATTGCCAATGGAATATTTATTAATAGCGTAGATATGATTAAAATTAAGTATGTAAATTTCATTATCCAAAACAACTTTGCAAATATAATATCCATCAAACACGATATTCATAATACTATCTGTACAATGAAAAACAAAACCTATCTCAAATAATCTAGAAACAGACATAATACTACAAAATAAAGTTCTTAGCATAATAAGAATTATTCAAAAACTAAATTAAATCCAATGGGCAAAGTCAAGTGATAGTCTCCAACTATTGTTGCATCTACTAGAGATACATTGCAACTTAAAGCCTCATTTCACTCTACGCCACATGGCATTTGCCCCAAGTCCCTGTAACGAATTACAGATATAGTTCTAGATCCAGTATTTAAAACCCAAGATAATTTATTGATTTCAAAACAATTTTGAATCATAAAAAGATCCGAAGGAGCGGAAGAAACAATTTCCTCCCTTTGTTTGGGCATCTTCAAGTTGTCCAAACAATTGCGTTTCCAATTCCCCTTCCTGTGACAATGGTGACATTCACTTTTGTCAGTAGGAGCATTCTTCTTACCCTTCCATAATGTCCTACTATTTTTAACATCTGAAATCAATTACAAATGCCAAAAAATACGAGTGCAACTAATTTCTGATATTAAAATAATGGATCGTTTGTTTTTATAATTTAGTTTGAATAACTAAGAAAGTAAAAGGAAACCTCACAGCGAAATCAATCATCAATACAAATAAAAACTAACTCAATAATACAATCTTTTTACAAAATCATCATATTAATTCACATTTATTTGCATTAATTATCACTAAACATGAACAATATAATAATGGTATAGAAGATTATACTAAATCAGCAATCCGTGAAATAGCCTACATCTAAATTTTCATTCCCTCTTCCACTCCTGCCTACAACTTCAAAAGTATATATGTGTATATATAAAATAGTAAAAAGGAAAGAGTATTAACTATCTTTAAACTGCGTCTAACCTTATACACTATGGCCATAGCTCGATAGCTATTGAATAGGAGAAGACTACCTACATATCCCTTATAGGGGATAGAGCGCACGTTGTTCTGCTTCCTGCTCTTCTCCTGCATCAAATATCGTTAAGACATAGCAACCATAGTATCCACACAACCACTGCAATTAATGTGACCAATGTAAGTAGGAAACACTACTCCTACTAAACCATTCCAATCAATCAACATAGATAGGAGGTAACAACAATAACAGCACACTTAACCATTAAACATTACAAACATTTGACAACACATAATGTAACGGCTCGGATTTTGCCCGCTCAAAAATCGACATCCATACTTCATATCGTATTCGAATGTCATAGATTCGACCGTTCAAATCCGATTCGCCGGAGCTTATAACAATCATTAAGTAAACAACACAGCGGAATAAAGGAATAATACATTGATATACAGCTTTGATACAATATCTGATACAACAGATGATCCAATAGATATCAATATACATCAGAGATATGATACAATAAATAGCAGCGGAAAAGAAAATAGATGACATCTAACATACGGAACAATATAACTCTAAAATAGTCTTCAAGGAAGAACTCCAGAAATAACTGCAACTCCATTTCCAAGAATCAATCCAGCAATAGCTCGAACTCCCCATAAACATTGCACCAAGCTTAGCAAGACTGGTGTGATCCAAAGACTGAACTAACTCCAGATAATCTACTAAACTTGACTATCTGAAAAACCCAACTCTAGACTGCTCGTGTAGAAAATAATGAGCACCCAGAGTTTAGGAAAGAAACAATAAACTCCGGATCAGTCGTGGGACTGGCGTGAGCAACAAAAACAGTTTATCTCTTAAAACATTCAACAAAAGATTTTCACAGTCAATTCGCAATGCTTTTTAAAAATGAGACTACCATAAGGCCTCCCGCACACACACACAATGCAAACGCAGAATCGGAGGAGATTTCTCCTTATGATAGTCAAAGATGCTTGATACGCATTAAAAATAATATTTGATATTATTACTAGTGCATAGTGTAGGAAAATTTATTTCGAAAGTAGAATATAAATCTTAGCCAGCATAGACATTTCGAACTATGCCTACTATAGCTACCATCCAAACAGTGGTGACCACCATAAGTGAATGGCAGGTTCTACAACTAATACCGTACAAGTTTCGTATTGGGAATTGGATTTCCAACAAATGATCAGGCCAAGGAACTTCCCATTGCCACATGAGAATGCCTCTGGAAAGACATCCCCGAGAACCAAACCGGAACTCTGCCAACACAAGGCCGGGTTACCCCTAACTGGGTAACTACTGACACGAGCACGCCATTCCCCGATCGTAAACGACCTTTCTCACGGGATCCCGAAAACCAACAACCACAAAGTAATAAATTCGTAGTAACCACATAGATTAAATATCTGGGCTCCATACCATGATACCACCTCTATCCAGAAGGAAATGTACATACCCTAAAGGGTGCTACCCCTCATAACCTTGCCGCATCTTTCCTGTTTTGACCATTTCCGGGGTGTGAGGCTCGACGAAGTCACGTCCACAAAAACATACTTTATACAAAAGTCATGCTTTGGGTCAACAAATGATCAACACAATGATCACCAAGATAGACGATCAAATAAACGATCCTATCACAATAATCAACACAATGATCATTTCAGCAACACTCAGCATGTCACATTACCAAATTGGGAATATATCGCTGATAACTTCAACTATATAACCTCTGAGCTCGTACGTCTCAGAGAAGGGTGTTAAGCTAAAAGAATAAATTCTCCGTCACCAACAGAAATATATTTGAAAGAACTCTGCTTTATATCTCAACTTGTAATGTCAGACATACTATCCATACAAGTCTGTTCTGGGTTCGAACAGAACCGAAGGCACTTACAAAGAAGTCCTTGCAACCCGGATATTCACAATCCCGATCGGATTTTCCCATCACTTAGGGAGTTTCTATACCGGCGCGACTCGGTGCAGAAACAATCGATAGGTCATCCTATCGCTTTCGCAAATACCCGGTCTTCATCACCGGTCTTCAAATGATATCCATAACGACGTATCACATATTCGGAATGGGTTATACGACACAAAGGTCCTTTCCCGGCTAAACCCGAATAGTGAGCGAAAATATTTTTCAAAACATATGGATATGGGATTTCAATTAAGTCACAACTTAATAATTCAAACTTTCTTTCAAATGGTTTAACAAATTACCATTTTCAATCTTTAAAGAAAAAGATTCATTTTCACAACCTTTAACGGTTTAAACAATTTTCACATTTAAATCTTTTAAACAAAAGATTCATTCACATATTTTCCAAATCAGTTTTTATTTCAATTTGATTTAACTCGTTAAATCTTTAAATCAAAGATTTAACTTATAGCCTTCAAAACAATTTCATTTCAATTTGATTTAAACAAATCATCAATTTAAATATGTTAAAAATAAACAGATTTAATTCATAGCTTTCAAAAAGAATTCATTCTTAACTTAGGAAAAATCATTTCTCTATTCAATCTTGAAATTCCCCTAATTAACTGAAATCTCAGTTCTTATCCAAAAGTGTTTATCATTTGAAAACAACAGTTTTCATTTTGGAAATCTGATTCATTTATACGAGTTGAAATCCTTGAGTTAAATTCAAATTCCCAAAAATAATACTTTAAAAATGGTTTAACTCATAATGACTAGCATAATATCATTAATCCCTAATTTCAAATTACAGAATTCAATTTCAAGTATTGAATTTAAATTTAAATCAAATTATTTAAATTCCAAAACTTAATCAAGTAATTTAAAAATAATAAATTCTATTTTGAAATTCCATCCCAAAAGCTTTTCACATTTATTCCGATTCCATTTCCAAAACATTTGAATTTAAAAATTCAAATTTAACTATTTCAAAAATCTGCGACTTAATCGATTTCCTCGTGAAATCCATATTTATGTGTGTATGGTGTGGTCCAGGGTTTTAACACAATTTGTGCAACATCATTCAATCATCACAAATCAAATACAACAATATATTCGATAAGCGATATGAATTATAACGCTTATCTTTCATACACAGCTTCGCATATATATATATATTACAGATAATAAACTATATCACAGACACTAAATTACATCATAGATCATAACACAGATCGGGGTAATCATAAAGCATCATATAACAGGGATATTAAATAGTTTAATCATCCACTATAATCTAAGCTAGGTAGGATTAATTCAATTATCTGATTAATTTAAATCTGATAAATCTCTATGAATAAATTTGCTAGTCATGGTGATTTGATAATCAATTAATTTTAAGACATTTTATAAACTATCCTTTAATTAATCATTAATTACTCCTTAATAAATAATTATTCTTGATCACCTTTATTTATAATTAGCCTTTGATAAATTAATTTTGCTCAAATTTATTACTTATTTTAATTTATCATATCGTCCTTAAATCAATTTATTTCTTAATCACTTAATTAAATCAACTTTAATTATTAATTAATATCTAATTGATAATTCTTAATTTACAAATTAATTAACTTAATAAATCCTTAAACCTTAATTAAGTAATTAACCTTCTATTATTTATTTAATTAATCCAAGTCCTTAATTATTTAAATAAATTATCCATGTTAATTAACTTAATACTAAACGAATTATGAGTCATTTACTCTATGCTAACATAAGGTGAAACTCATTCCTATTTCGATTTATTTATCACTTACAAAAATGTTGAGATTTAAACATTTATCTAAAACTTGTTTAAATGCTTCCTGTATACTTTGAAGTTCCATTATAAATTTCAATCCTCTTTAAACATATTTGAACTTAAACATTTTTAAATTTTTTTAAAGCAAATTAAATTTTAAAACTTTATTTCCAAACAACACTTCAAACTAAACTTGAACTTATATTTAAAAATTCACTTTAAATCTTGGTTCAATCCTTAATTAAAAATTTAATTTTGAAGTTACAACCAGATCAGGTTTAGTTTGCAAAACCTGAACAAAACATTTACTTAACTTCCCCCTCTACCTGCTTCGAGAAATCCACGAAGAAATTCGAGTGAACACTCGAAACCAGTGCGAGAAAAAGAAATCAGGGATCAATACGAGTTCGACCCCTTCTCTTTTTTTTTCTTTTTCTCTTCTTCCAGTTATAAACCACTGATGCACTTCCTTCCCCCTGACACGCAATGTTCCTGTGCGCGTGCACCGCCCCACGACGCTCCTCTGGCGATCGACGAGCCCTCCATCACATCAGCCATCATCGCGGCAACACACCTCGATCATCAACCCATCACTATCGGCCAGAAATCAAAATCGAACGAAAAAGAAGAAAATAGGAAACCTGGAAACATTTTCAACACCGCACCCCACAACCTGTCAACGGCCACCGCTTCCTCCACCGACCACCAGACAACCTCCACCACCGGCCACGCCTTCGCCAACCACTTCTTTACCACCTCCCAAAGTCGCGTGCCACTCGATGCATTGTGGACGTCGAACGAAGTCAAGATTTGCCCCACCTAAAACTAGGGTTAAAAACTTTGCCCCGCTACCGCCAACGCCACCATCACTTCCACCAACTCCGGCCATTTTTCCTAGCATCTCCGTAGGCTCGTCTAGCACCCCGAGCAACCCCACCCAACACGAACCACTCAAACACGAGAATTTGATTTTTAAGCAAATTTTGTTCTACTGTCACTTGGTCATGATACACACAACTAAAAATCACTATATTTCTCTTAAAAATCCTATCTTGGGCTGTTAATTCAAGCTATATAATTGAATCCACAATTCAAGAATTTTGAAATTTCCAAAGACTTAAGTTTTTACTGTAAAAACTTGATCTTTCCCTCTACCTACCTTTATACCTTATAAAACCATTTTTAAATCACAGCCTATACTTAAACACAAAAATCTTGTTTTGAAACTGAGGCCAGATATGGGTTATAAAACAAGATATGAATTTTTTTTTCTTGTGGGTTGATACTCTGTAGCTAACAGAGAATGAATACACTAGCATCAGCATATACACAAAGCAATGGCAATACACATTCAAGTTTGAACAACTATATGCCACTCACATTGATTTTTCCAGTAATAAGAACAGAGTCTTCTTTATTTGAAACCTGTTTTGTATTTGCTAGCTGAAGCTATTCTCTTGATCTCTGGTGGTATTGATTGTGTTGATGTTAGTAAGTTGAGTTTTGTTTAAGTTTTAAACAATGCTTGCTTCAGTTTTTCTTTTCTAGCTTTGCTTAGTTATGTTTTGAACGAACTGAAGTTAAATAAGTTGATATATATATAGAAAAGGATGTACAGAGTGATGATCTGGTTTGTACAGGTAATGTTATTTGTATAATAGGCATGGGTGGATATGCTTGCATTAAATGCAGGTCCTTTCTTGTTTACATGCTAATATACTTGTTTGTACAGTTTTATATTGAGCTGAGTTTGTTTACATACCTTTTCTTATGTGTATTTCTTCTTTTGTTTTATCACTTGTCATATGAATACATTTCTATTTTTATCTTGAGTATTTATTTTATCTTACATACAAATTGTTTTGTATCTTTCTATATATTTATTTCAATAGTTTATATTTTAAAAGATATTTTGTTTTGTTTATGTTTGTGTTTTATTTTACTTTGTATATTTGCTTTTATATTGCCTTGTTTTATATGCTTACATGTTTACTCAATCTGCACATTTATCTTCTTTTGTTTGTTCATAGATATAAAGTTGAATATTACTTTGTTTATATTTTCACTTGCCTGCATTTTTTATTTTTCAAGTTTAGACTTTGTTATTTCATTACTTTGCTTTGAGTACTTTGTTTGTTATTTATTTTATTTTTAGTTTACCATGGATACTTACTTTCCTTATCTTATACTTTAATAAATATGTTTCTATGTTAAATTTTTAAACATTTATTTTAACTTGGTAAGTGCATTTGTTTCTTATTTTGTTTACATGCATTGTTATTGTTCTTATACTTCTTTCATTTGCTTTGTAAGTATGCTCTAACCTAATACTTGTGCACTTATTCTTTTTAGTTTTGTTTTACACTTATTGTTTTTGTTTTATATATCAATGTTCTTATTTTTATTCATAGCTTAAAATTATTATTACTTTACAAAATAAGTGAACTTCTATTTTTATTTTACTTTTATTACTGTTGTAGACTACTCCATTTGTATTAACTTGTATTTATTATATATATTTTTAACCATCAATAATAAATTAACAATTCACTTATTTATTCATTTCGTACTTGTGTCGATGTATATACTTTAATATTTATTTTCCAAACCATTAATATAAGATTTAAATTCAAATAATTTAACACATTTTTATTTGAGATCGGGGAAACTCACATCACTATTTATAATTAATTTTATAAATTTTTATTCAAAATTTCATTTAATTATTAATTTAAATTAAATAAAAATTCAGGATCGTTACAGATTTCCCCCCTTAAAAAGAATTTCGTCCTCGAAATTCGTAGGCACGAAAACAATGACAGATGAAGGATAGAGAAATATCTTTTCAGATCAAACTGGATGTTTATTCCGCATTTGGCTCACCAAATCAGAATATTAGTAATAGATACAAGAAATTATAATAAAATTTCAAATTTGGGTTTAAATGATATCGTTTTATTGATTCAATTCAAATTATTCTTCATATTCTATTAATCAATTTAACTCAATTTTTTTAAACTTCCAGTTTATTCAAAATTTTCTAATTCATTTAAAATTTCCAATTTCAAATTCATTAAAGTTTAGAACGAAAAACTGATAAGAAATCGATGAAGATACGAAGTAAGAATTTTCTACAACGATTCGTAGGGCTGCCATTACACCGAAACTTCTTTCTCTGGAGCTGGTACGAAGAAATCAAAAGAATTTAGAAACGAATCAAAAGAGATTGAGAAGAAAGTTATTTCAACTGTTGCAGAGTATTGACCAATTATAGTCGTATTTCCCTGTCCACTATCTCGTTCTCTTCTTGCACTCATACTTACTATCAGTGGATAGTAAGAGAATTTACTGAAGCATTCAAACGGATATCTTAAGGATTACTCATTCTAGGATTTACTTCATCCTATCTCTAATGAGTTACTTAACGTGTTACACTCCTGAGCTAAAGTTTAACCCTTAGCTCTGATACCAAATGTAACGGCTCGGATTTTGCCCGCTCAAAAATCGACATCCATACTTCATATCGTATTCGAATGTCATAGATTCGACCGTTCAAATCCGATTCGCCGGAGCTTATAACAATCATTAAGTAAACAACACAGCGGAATAAAGGAATAATACATTGATATACAGCTTTGATACAATATCTGATACAACAGATGATCCAATAGATATCAATATACATCAGAGATATGATACAATAAATAGCAGCGGAAAAGAAAATAGATGACATCTAACATACGGAACAATATAACTCTAAAATAGTCTTCAAGGAAGAACTCCAGAAATAACTGCAACTCCATTTCCAAGAATCAATCCAGCAATAGCTCGAACTCCCCATAAACATTGCACCAAGCTTAGCAAGACTGGTGTGATCCAAAGACTGAACTAACTCCAGATAATCTACTAAACTTGACTATCTGAAAAACCCAACTCTAGACTGCTCGTGTAGAAAATAATGAGCACCCAGAGTTTAGGAAAGAAACAATAAACTCCGGATCAGTCGTGGGACTGGCGTGAGCAACAAAAACAGTTTATCTCTTAAAACATTCAACAAAAGATTTTCACAGTCAATTCGCAATGCTTTTTAAAAATGAGACTACCATAAGGCCTCCCGCACACACACACAATGCAAACGCAGAATCGGAGGAGATTTCTCCTTATGATAGTCAAAGATGCTTGATACGCATTAAAAATAATATTTGATATTATTACTAGTGCATAGTGTAGGAAAATTTATTTCGAAAGTAGAATATAAATCTTAGCCAGCATAGACATTTCGAACTATGCCTACTATAGCTACCATCCAAACAGTGGTGACCACCATAAGTGAATGGCAGGTTCTACAACTAATACCGTACAAGTTTCGTATTGGGAATTGGATTTCCAACAAATGATCAGGCCAAGGAACTTCCCATTGCCACATGAGAATGCCTCTGGAAAGACATCCCCGAGAACCAAACCGGAACTCTGCCAACACAAGGCCGGGTTACCCCTAACTGGGTAACTACTGACACGAGCACGCCATTCCCCGATCGTAAACGACCTTTCTCACGGGATCCCGAAAACCAACAACCACAAAGTAATAAATTCGTAGTAACCACATAGGTTAAATATCTGGGCTCCATACCATGATACCACCTCTATCCAGAAGGAAATGTACATACCCTAAAGGGTGCTACCCCTCATAACCTTGCCGCATCTTTCCTGTTTTGACCATTTCCGGGGTGTGAGGCTCGACGAAGTCACGTCCACAAAAACATACTTTATACAAAAGCCATGCTTTGGGTCAACAAATGATCAACACAATGATCACCAAGATAGACGATCAAATAAACGATCCTATCACAATAATCAACACAATGATCATTTCAGCAACACTCAGCATGTCACATTACCAAATTGGGAATATATCGCTGATAACTTCAACTATATAACCTCTGAGCTCGTACGTCTCAGAGAAGGGTGTTAAGCTAAAAGAATAAATTCTCCGCCACCAACAGAAATATATTTGAAAGAACTCTGCTTTATATCTCAACTTGTAATGTCAGACATACTATCCATACAAGTCTGTTCTGGGTTCGAACAGAACCGAAGGCACTTACAAAGAAGTCCTTGCAACCCGGATATTCACAATCCCGATCGGATTTTCCCATCACTTAGGGAGTTTGTATACCGGCGCGACTCGGTGCAGAAACAATCGATAGGTCATCCTATCGCTTTCGCAAATACCCGGTCTTCATCACCGGTCTTCAAATGATATCCATAACGACGTATCACATATTCGGAATGGGTTATACGACACAAAGGTCCTTTCCCGGCTAAACCCGAATAGTGAGCGAAAATATTTTTCAAAACATATGGATATGGGATTTCAATTAAGTCACAACTTAATAATTCAAACTTTCTTTCAAATGGTTTAACAAATTACCATTTTCAATCTTTAAACAGAAAGATTCATTTTCACAACCTTTAACGGTTTAAACAATTTTCACATTTAAATCTTTTAAACAAAAGATTCATTCACATATTTTCCAAATCAATTTTTATTTCAATTTGATTTAACTCGTTAAATCTTTAAATCAAAGATTTAACTTATAGCCTTCAAAACAATTTCATTTCAATTTGATTTAAACAAATCATCAATTTAAATATGTTAAAAATAAACAGATTTAATTCATAGCTTTCAAAAAGAATTCATTCTTAACTTAGGAAAAATCATTTCTCTATTCAATCTTGAAATTCCCCTAATTAACTGAAATCTCGGTTCTTATCCAAAAGTGTTTATCATTTGAAAACAACAGTTTTCATTTTGGAAATATGATTCATTTATACGAGTTGAAATCCTTTAGTTAAATTCAAATTCCCAAAAATAATACTTTAAAAATGGTTTAACTCATAATGACTAGCATAATATCAGTAATCCCTAATTTCAAATTACAGAATTCAATTTCAAGTATTGAATTTAAATTTAAATCAAATTATTTAAATTCCAAAACTTAATCAAGTAATTTAAAAATAATAAATTCTATTTTGAAATTCCATCCCAAAAGCTTTTCACATTTATTCCGATTCCATTTCCAAAACATTTGAATTTAAAAATTCAAATTTAACTATTTCAAAAATCTGCGACTTAATCGATTTCCTCGTGAAATCCATATTTATGTGTGTATGGTGTGGTCCAGGGTTTTAACACAATTTGTGCAACATCATTCAATCATCACAAATCAAATACAACAATATATTCGATAAGCGATATGAATTATAACGCTTATCTTTCATACACAGCTTCGCATATATATATATATATTACAGATAATAAACTATATCACAGACACTAAATTACATCATAGATCATAACACAGATCGGGGTAATCATAAAGCATCATATAACAGGGATATTAAATAGTTTAATCATCCACTATAATCTAAGCTAGGTAGGATTAATTCAATTATCTGATTAATTTAAATCTGATAAATCTCTATGAATAAATTTGCTAGTCATGGTGATTTGATAATCAATTAATTTTAAGACATTTTATAAACTATCCTTTAATTAATCATTAATTACTCCTTAATAAATAATTATTCTTGATCACCTTTATTTATAATTAGCCTTTGATAAATTAATTTTGCTCAAATTTATTACTTATTTTAATTTATCATATCGTCCTTAAATCAATTTATTTCTTAATCACTTAATTAAATCAACTTTAATTATTAATTAATATCTAATTGATAATTCTTAATTTACAAATTAATTAACTTAATAAATCCTTAAACCTTAATTAAGTAATTAACCTTCTATTATTTATTTAATTAATCCAAGTCCTTAATTATTTAAATAAATTATCCATGTTAATTAACTTAATACTAAACGAATTATGAGTCATTTACTCTATGCTAACATAAGGTGAAACTCATTCCTATTTCGATTTATTTATCACTTACAAAAATGTTGAGATTTAAACATTTATCTAAAACTTGTTTAAATGCTTCCTGTATACTTTGAAGTTCCATTATAAATTTCAATCCTCTTTAAACATATTTGAACTTAAACATTTTTAAATTTTTTTAAAGCAAATTAAATTTTAAAACTTTATTTCCAAACAACACTTCAAACTAAACTTGAACTTATATTTAAAAATTCACTTTAAATCTTGGTTCAATCCTTAATTAAAAATTTAATTTTGAAGTTACAACCAGATCAGGTTTAGTTTGCAAAACCTGAACAAAACATTTACTTAACTTCCCCCTCTACCTGCTTCGAGAAATCCACGAAGAAATTCGAGTGAACACTCGAAACCAGTGCGAGAAAAAGAAATCAGGGATCAATACGAGTTCGACCCCTTCTCTTTTTTTTTCTTTTTCTCTTCTTCCAGTTATAAACCACTGATGCACTTCCTTCCCCCTGATACGCAATGTTCCTGTGCGCGTGCACCGCCCCACGACGCTCCTCTGGCGATCGACGAGCCCTCCATCACATCAGCCATCATCGCGGCAACACACCTCGATCATCAACCCATCACTATCGGCCAGAAATCAAAATCGAACGAAAAAGAAGAAAATAGGAAACCTGGAAACATTTTCAACACCGCACCCCACAACCTGTCAACGGCCACCGCTTCCTCCACCGACCACCAGACAACCTCCACCACCGGCCACGCCTTCGCCAACCACTTCTTTACCACCTCCCAAAGTCGCGTGCCACTCGATGCATTGTGGACGTCGAACGAAGTCAAGATTTGCCCCACCTAAAACTAGGGTTAAAAACTTTGCCCCGCTACCGCCAACGCCACCATCACTTCCACCAACTCCGGCCATTTTTCCTAGCATCTCCGTAGGCTCGTCTAGCACCCCGAGCAACCCCACCCAACACGAACCACTCAAACACGAGAATTTGATTTTTAAGCAAATTTTGTTCTACTGTCACTTGGTCATGATACACACAACTAAAAATCACTATATTTCTCTTAAAAATCCTATCTTGGGCTGTTAATTCAAGCTATATAATTGAATCCACAATTCAAGAATTTTGAAATTTCCAAAGACTTAAGTTTTTACTGTAAAAACTTGATCTTTCCCTCTACCTACCTTTATACCTTATAAAACCATTTTTAAATCACAGCCTATACTTAAACACAAAAATCTTGTTTTGAAACTGAGGCCAGATATGGGTTATAAAACAAGATATGAATTTTTTTTTCTTGTGGGTTGATACTCTGTAGCTAACAGAGAATGAATACACTAGCATCAGCATATACACAAAGCAATGGCAATACACATTCAAGTTTGAACAACTATATGCCACTCACATTGATTTTTCCAGTAATAAGAACAGAGTCTTCTTTATTTGAAACCTGTTTTGTATTTGCTAGCTGAAGCTATTCTCTTGATCTCTGGTGGTATTGATTGTGTTGATGTTAGTAAGTTGAGTTTTGTTTAAGTTTTAAACAATGCTTGCTTCAGTTTTTCTTTTCTAGCTTTGCTTAGTTATGTTTTGAACGAACTGAAGTTAAATAAGTTGATATATATAGAAAAGGATGTACAGAGTGATGATCTGGTTTGTACAGGTAATGTTATTTGTATAATAGGCATGGGTGGATATGCTTGCATTAAATGCAGGTCCTTTCTTGTTTACATGCTAATATACTTGTTTGTACAGTTTTATATTGAGCTGAGTTTGTTTACATACCTTTTCTTATGTGTATTTCTTCTTTTGTTTTATCACTTGTCATATGAATACATTTCTATTTTTATCTTGAGTATTTATTTTATCTTACATACAAATTGTTTTGTATCTTTCTATATATTTATTTCAATAGTTTATATTTTAAAAGATATTTTGTTTTGTTTATGTTTGTGTTTTATTTTACTTTGTATATTTGCTTTTATATTGCCTTGTTTTATATGCTTACATGTTTACTCAATCTGCACATTTATCTTTTTTTGTTTGTTCATAGATATAAAGTTGAATATTACTTTGTTTATATTTTCACTTGCCTGCATTTTTTATTTTTCAAGTTTAGACTTTGTTATTTCATTACTTTGCTTTGAGTACTTTGTTTGTTATTTATTTTATTTTTAGTTTACTATGGATACTTACTTTCCTTATCTTATACTTTAATAAATATGTTTCTATGTTAAATTTTTAAACATTTATTTTAACTTGGTAAGTGCATTTGTTTCTTATTTTGTTTACATGCATTGTTATTGTTCTTATACTTCTTTCATTTGCTTTGTAAGTATGCTCTAACCTGATACTTGTGCACTTATTCTTTTTAGTTTTGTTTTACACTTATTGTTTTTGTTTTATATATCAATGTTCTTATTTTTATTCATAACTTAAAATTATTATTACTTTACAAAATAAGTGAACTTCTATTTTTATTTTACTTTTATTACTGTTGTAGACTACTCCATTTGTATTAACTTGTATTTATTATATATATTTTTAACCATCAATAATAAATTAACAATTCACTTATTTATTCATTTCGTACTTGTGTCGATGTATATACTTTAATATTTATTTTCCAAACCATTAATATAAGATTTAAATTCAAATAATTTAACACATTTTTATTTGAGATCGAGGAAACTCACATCACTATTTATAATTAATTTTATAAATTTTTATTCAAAATTTCATTTAATTATTAATTTAAATTAAATAAAAATTCAGGATCGTTACACATAATGTCAACCCTAGACATCAAATAAGCTAATCAAAACACACACAAAGACATATATAAACACACTCTCTCTTGCATGTGCTAATTACCAACCATTAGTAATACACCACCAATATAAGTATAACCAATTAAATATGAATAAAACCACTATATTAGTAACATAAAAACCAATTCAGTAAAACCATAGTTAACTACACATATAGTAATAATGACAAAATATCAAACATATATGCAAATGCAATTTCATCATCATAAAACAACGTAGGTGATAATTCAAATCAACCATTCATCTCGTTATTAAATAATAATAGCTTTCCAAATTCAGTTTATAATGTATTTTTCCGTTATTATTTAGGAATTTCCATAGAAATTCATAAATAATAATAACCTTACTAAATATCTTTCAGTAATCTCATTTTAATTCATCAATCTACTATCATTTACAAACATCATCCAAACTCTGTAAATAATCTTGTTTATTATTTATTTATTTATTGAATTATCCCCCTTATTACACAATTTCACCTATTTTATTAATTAATTACATTCATATCATAAATCCATGGTTAGTTACAATTAAAAATCTGATAATACAACAATCAACAATAAACAATCAACCCAAGACAAAACATATACAAAATGTCCACAATATCCAAACAACCACCAATATATAACAACACATATCAATAATTATAATTTTTGATTAAAGGATATGCATTTAATATTTTAAAATTCAATTAATTAAATTAAAATAAATTAACCATACCAATGCACTTTTGCAAAGAGCCTCAAACTTGGCAAACCAAGTGCCAAAGCATTCGAAATTTCACCACAAGTTCAACGGAAGAAACTACGTATGAATTGGGGTTCGTATCCATAAGATACAGTGGTTAGAAGTTTCAAGGACTAATATATGTAAATAAAGAAATTAGAAATACAAAGTTAAACTTTTACATCACCTTCCCTAGTTTGAACAACGTACTTTATCACCGACTACCTAAGAATTTTTTTGCCACATCCGCCCTCTATCATTCAATCAAACCCCACCACCATCCTCCCCACTCAAAGTTTCCCCTTGCCTGTCATGCCGCAATCTCCAGACACCTCTGGTGGCTTTATAGTCGCATCCAAAGATGGTCGAATAAATACAAATCCCGACCGACCTGACCACCCGTTCGATGGTCCAATAAGTAGATACATTCCTCTTAACGGACTCTACAACCCAACACCTTCTGATCATCCTATTGTCACGGTTTCTCCTTCGAATCAAAAACACTTATATGGATAGTCATTTATAAATCATCAGTTCCCAGTCAACCAGAGCATCAAATGGTTAAACGAATCTCAGATTCCTCTTAACCTCATCGATAGCTTCGAATCTATATATAATTTGATAGGTTTTTGAGATCTGGATTTTAATCACTTTTAATTAATTTGCTAATCACCATTAGAGAGAAATTAGGATGATTTTGGGATTAGAAAAGAAACTTGAATATAGAGGTAACAGATAGGGTTATGTAGTCTCGTTTATATAGTCATTAGGCTGGATTATTGGTTGTTTATCTGGTTTGGCTCGAAACAGCTATATATGTTATTTAAACACTATAACGCCTCTATTCACAAACCATAACTCCAAATGCATCAAAACTATTTATCAAACTAACCAGCTTGGAAAGACATTTGCAATGGTTATAAATACAATACCTAATTCACCCTTTTATTAAAAATTTATTTTTAATTTAATATTCTATAGTATCTGGGGTAGTTACACCTTTTTAGCCACCCGCTTCGCTTCTTTAAACCTTTCAAAAGATGTGGTCTTACCCATTGCAGCTAACACCATGTTTGCATCCTTAAATGATCCCTTAACCAATCCTAACATATTACAAAGATCAATGAGGTTTATGCTTAATTAGTTTATATTGTACTTTAGTATGAACGACTTAAACTATGGAGTTAGCAAGTTCAATATCAAATCCACTTGTAGTTTATCGCTTATTTTCACATCTAGCTTTGAAACTTATCAATATAGCCTTTCATTTCTAATACGAAATCCTCAATATGTTTGCCCTTAGTCAACTTCGTATTGAGTAGCTTCTTAGTAATCTCATACCTTATGGAACGAGATTGCTCCCAAACATAGCTTTGGGGCTTTTTAAGATTTTGTAGGTAGACATATGTTCATGTCATCTAGTCAATATACTAATAGCACTACAAACAACATCTCCAGCTTAAGGAATATCAACAACTAAAGAGTATTCATGTAATCTATTAATATATATATGGTAGATGACCAATTATATTAAAGATTCATAATCTTTAATTTATATACATATTTTGGGTGATATCGATTTGGAGAATAATGTATTTCTTATGAAATACCTTCATGATTCAAGTGTCAAACACATCTGAAATCATGGTGTATGTACAATACCTTCGTATTTGTTACATAAACCTAAGTTGGGTTTATTACAGTTCCACTTTAGTTTTATACATTCATGTTATATAAGTTTAATTTATTTATAACCTTTTATACTTTGATTAACTTATACAATATTCTTATGTACATTATTAATTAAATCATATTTAACTAATTTAAATTTATTTTTAAATTAACTAAATAATTAAATTGTTTTAAAATTCAAAATTTTATTTTATTCATTCTAGATAATTTAAGATGAATATTAACGATAACACTTATAGTTATATATAAATATATATATCATTGTATATGTATATTTTATTTTATACATTTAATAAATTTTATCAAGTTAAAATTATTTTAATTAAATAATTCAAAAATTCAAAAATATTTATCTATAATTTTCCTTAAACAATTTAAGATAATCAACAATAACATTTATAAATAAAAATAAACACACACACAAATATCAAAATATACATGTTTTATCTTATTAATTTATTTATTTAATTAATCCAGTTAATTAAATTTTTAAATAATTTGATAAATATTAATTTATTTTCAAAAAAGAATTTTGAAACTTTTTTGTAACGTTTATAAAACTTATTTCATATTTTATATTTAACTTTTAAATTCAAAATATATTTTTAAATTTATAAATTTAATTTCTAAAATTCTCCTAAAGCCCAAAATCAAATCGAGCCTTTTATTTGGGATAACTTTGGGCTTACGTTATTCTTCGAGCCAAGCTAATAGTTAGTTAAGGCAGAGTACTTGATTACCCAAACCCGACCTTAGACACTACTTTTCTAGATACCCTAACAAATGGGTAGGCTTTATTATGTTAACCCTACATTGTTAATTTAAACTGCATAGGGTATTGTGTTCTGATACCATTAAAGGAATTGGGTTGGGTCATAATGGGTTAAATGAATGAATTTAAGATTATTTATCCATTGTATCGATCTTTGTTAAGCTAATGAAGTATAATTGAATTTAGATCCAATCTAAAATTATTTTAAATAAAAATTAATTTAATTTAATTTAATTTATTTAAATTAAATTGTATTATTATAGGTGTATCAAATACACCCATATGTGTGTAATGCACGTGCAACATGTAAATGGTGTACATGGTTAATGTGTATATTTACGGTGTTAGGATTTACACCGCAATGGACACGTTCACCCTTTATATATGCCTTTATTATCCATAGTTTTATTTAAATATACAAACACACACACACACACACACACACACATATAGATATATAATATTATAAATTAATTTAAAAAATGTATTAAAGTAGTAACTATATATATTTTAAGTAAAATTAGTTTTGACTAATTCAAAATACATACATACATACGTGTGTGTATATATATTGAAATTGAAATTAACATCTTAAAAAAAGTCTAATTTTGACTTAGTATATTCCAAAATTCGATCTACAATTTCAAACAGAATATCTATTTAAATTTTTTGAATTAAATATAAATATAATATATATTTAAAATTTTATTTTATTTCAATATACAAATGTATATACACAATTTATAAAATTAGATGATATTATTGTTATTAAAATAAATATAAACATTAACGTACGTTAGTTATATATATTCTCGACCATAAGATTTTTTATCAAATCCATATGGGCTTGAATATATAAGTCTTTTAAATATATATATTCATATATTTAAATATTTTAAACTATCTATTAATTATTATTTATGAAAATAATTATAATAAAAAATTCCTTTTTCATATAGTTGAAAGTGTATAAGCACTAAAATTAAGTTTAAACATAACATATATGTAATATGTATATATTTGTATATTTAAATGTTATAAAATATTTTAGATAAATAAAAATAATTTTAAAATTCAAAAACATTATTTATTTAAATAAAAAATTATGGCCGAAAGTATATAATTGTTTTTTTGATGTTGTAAGGTTTTCCTAAATCAAATTGAATTTGTTAAATCTGACAACACAAGTACATATAAATTCGTTACAAATATATGAGGTTTAATATATACTAACATGATGTAACATATATAATCAAAAATCAAATGAGAAGTTGCATGAAGAAGTGTCCTATGATTCCCACCTTGAATGATGAAATAACTCTGAGACTTGATAAATTCAACCCTCAGATTTTGCTATGAACTAAAGACGAACAGCACCATTTATTAATTTGATTTAATATTAATTTTGATTTTGGAAATTAATGGTTACGGCCTCCTAGAATCTTCGGTCGGAATAAAGAATGGAATAGCCAATAAAAATAAAGTGAGGTGGAGTATATAAGTAGCATTAAGAAGTGGTAAAGGAGGAAAAAATATCCTCTTCTTTTGCTCTTTCTTGTATACCTTTTCAAAACAATTTTGAAATGCATAAAACCCTCTCCCCTTACACCTATGGTGGTCATACTTGTGCCTAGATGGACCATCAAAATTCCTAAATATATTTAGTAATTAATTGATTTAATTCAATTTTAAATATTTATCGATATCATATATTAATACGAACATAAATAACTTTTATATACACACTTTATTAAATACTAATGGCATTCAAAAATCAAATAAAATTTAATAATTAATATTTCATAAATATAAATTAATTTACAAAAATTATAATTTAATTAAATAGTGTTGTATGTTAAAGTATTCACCATTATAGCTGTGTGTATTAAATGTGTAAGTTCAGTTAGTAACAAATATTCAATAATTCAAATATTAACAGCCCCACAATACCTTAACTAGTGGTGTGATACTTTGGCCAAATTTAACGCTTACACATCTTTTTAATAAAATTCAAAATTTACTATTTTAAACAATATCCAGTAGTAATGATAATTTACACCATTTCTCTATGTCAAAACTATAATAGTTGAGGACTTATGGAATTTGGTTTTGGTCAAAATTCCAATATCATCTACATTCAACTTGATTTCTAAACACAAAGTCCTTAGTCAAATAATAACAATAATTATTAACTGTACTGCTCTAGCCATAGACCTTGACTTTGTGTTAAATACAGTTGACGATGATACTAACCTCATATAACTAATGAGATGAATTCTCTATTGAATAATGTTTCACTTCCAATACTTCTACTCAGACTCAATTACAGTCGTTCAATGGACGTTATGCCATGATTTAACAAAAATCAAAGTAGATTGTCCACATTGAAGTTCAACAGTATTCTCAAGTCGAGAAAACTATGTAATATCGTCACTTCGAGATTTTTTGTTTGATCTTAGTTATATATTAACCTACCGAAAACTCTTGAGTGGGTCATTCCATAGTTATTTAATAACCATCAATATGTAACCCCTTGATGCCCTCCGCAGGCATGAGTGGTATGATGCCCAACAATTTAAAAGCGTTACACATTCTAGTTTCAATGGATGAATTAATATTTTTTGTCGAAACATCTTGACTAAGGATATTTAAAACAATATGGTACTTTATAACGTGATAATTTTTTCATGATTACAACATTTTGTAATTACTTCCATGTAACATATTATAAAAAAATTCTTTAAAAATTCATTTTCAATCAATCATTCAATTAATATATTTTTATATAACAAATATATAACAAAAAACAATTTATTTTGAACGAGATTTTATTGTAGAGCTAATAATTTTAACAAATTACAGATTACCCCTAGAGCATGCCCCTAACTCTATCATGAACAACATTAAGATGGGTGTAACTAATTAACGAATCAGCAAGAAACGAAAGTGTTTTTGGGACTAAGAGGGGCTACTAACGCTTAGTAAAGCCGCTTGCTAGAATGCGTTAGGGTGCTTACATTCAATCTTCTAGGAGAGTCAAGGTGGCTCCAACGTGAACAAGTGCCAATTTCATCTACGACGTTATTTAAGAAAGATGAAGTAGTGATAAATAAATCTAGTGTGGCATTCGCTGAATAAAGTTGATGATAACTTGTAAATCAACAACTAAATATGAGTCTAGGTAATGCAAGTGAATGTGAATGATAATTATATGACATGGTTCATCAAGTACTGATAAGCATAAGGTGTACTTACGTTGGAATTAATGAATGAATGACATGATATTAAGTATAGAGTGGTATACTTACGGTAAATAATGCTTATATATTTATGCTCATGATATGATGTTTTGATGTTACAACTTAAATGATATGATGCAATTGTATTACTGATTTAGTGAGAGTAAATCCCTTTTCGCAAGACGGTGTGACCTTACTATATGTTTGTGATTAGCGAGATGTATTTCTCATACCATGATTTAGGTCTGACCTGTGTTTTTATTATTATTTTTCCCCACACACCCTCTAGTACTCATTTGAGTAAGCTTAGTTTATGAGATTAACATGATAGTGTTCTAAAGACGAACCAAAGCCCCAAAGATGAACCATAAGGCTTAGTGGTTCATAAAGTTCGTTTTAATTTTGGTATTGTAAAACCGGGTTATATAGCTTGTTAAATGAACATGCCGACATTTGTAGAACATGTCAATGTTTTCTATATTTTGTTATAGTATGTACTCATGCATGGTCACAAATTGAGAAATGAAAATGTAAAGATAATTTATGTAATGAAAATCATTATTTACTCTGTTTATTTAAAGTTGCTAAAAAACTGTTTTGTTTGTCGTTTGAAAATAATTTTAGTGATGACTGTCACATTATCGGAGTTTATTCTCAGATCTCAAAATTATGGATGCTACATAATATCTCACATTTTGATATCGAGATATATAATCATCTATTAGGGAATATTCTAAATCAACTGAATGGTATTGACCCGTTGTCGAATGTGAAAAGTTTGAGTTCTGATCTTTTATTACAGAATTGCAAAACTTTACTATCATATGTTGTTCCTTTCTAATCAGCCTGACATATGTAAAAGTCATATTAAATAAACACACAGTCAAGACATTTTGTATAACAACATCTTTTTCGCTTAATAAATGGTCGTATGCTACTACGGGATAAGTGTGCAGCCATGTATGTACCATCTATTACTCCGATACAATTTTTGGAAAAGGAGTAATATCGTTAGAACTTCTAGTCTGGTATGGTACGCTGTTAAATTGTGGATCATACAATTTACTTATACTTTTTGATATTAACGTAATAAATTTTAGAGCAACATGAAAATAAACATAGATAATGGTACACAATCTTTGAAATCTTTCAGTAACATGACATGTTGGAAGGGACAAAACGATATATAAAAATATTGCAACAATTACATTAATGCAAACTTCATTTGTGGGTTGCAAACTGTAAGATTTCAAACGATCACATAATGTAAAGAAACACATCTTTTCATTCAAAAGTTTCTTTGACAATAATGTTGATGTACGGAAAGAATATCGTTAACCTAATACATGCTGGTAAAAGCTGAAGTGCAAATCGACGTACATTTATTTTTCTTTCATTCAAAAATTCGTTTATTATGATTAAGTATTTCAGGTCTTTCACAGTCGAAATCGTTATCTGGCTTCGTTTTTACTATTAAAGAGAGTTACGATGAAGAAGAAGTGAATTGTAGTTAAGAAAATGATTTATGTCAAGTTGTTAACTTACATAAGCAGGGGGAAGTTAGACTTATTGAGCTTGACGCATCGGACGAAATCAAGCTCAAACATCTACTTTTGACATGCTTCATAAATAGGTCAAAATGGGTTTTGCCTAGTTTAGAGCTTTGGATGCGTCCGACGTTTTAAAAGGTCAAACTGGATAGTTTGATGTTAGCGAGCGCCAAATGCATATTTTCTTCTTCCTCGGATAAAGTTGGCCTTATGTACCTTGCCTAGCAGATACGTACTATGCTTGTTACTTTAAGAACAATCATCCATATTCAAGAATTAGCAAATTGGTAGACGTTGAGGAGTTAGTGTTGTCTTTTTATAAAGATTTTTCTCGCTTTCTCGAGTTAAACATGAGCTTGCGTGTAAATAATGATTTTCTTAGTTTTACTTTAAATTACAATCTCAATAAAAATAGTATAGTGAATATTAGGCTTGGGCCTTTAAAATTAACCTTAATACACGAAAACACCTCCAAAAAAAAGATTGTAAATTATGTCTCTAGAATTAAAGTTACTGAATAAGTGTATGTATGCAATTATTTAGTGAATAATTGCAGTCATTTATGCAACATAAATGTCTGCAAATTTTTTAGTGAATAATTGTGGAAATTTCCATGATTTTTTCAAAAAATTGCGGAATTATCTGCATTTTTTGGACATAATTGCATAAATGTCTGCAATTATTCAGTAACTTAGTTCTAGAGACCTAATTTACATATATTTTTTGGTAATGATTGGTGTATTTTGAAACTTAATAAGAACTTTAGTCAAACTGGCCCAATAGCATATATGGAAATTCTATTTGACATAAGCAATCCCAATCATTTGATCTGCTTTTGATTTCCACATCCTGACTCAAAGGGTTGCGCAGAAACCGAGTCAAAGCATGAATACTATCTTAATATGCAATTATTAAGCACAGGTCCTATGTAGTAATGTCGTTTTCCAATGACCTGTAAACTAAATTGTACAAAAAAAAAATGATTTTTTTTGTCATTATTTTAAGCAAATTTTACTATGACAAATTGGATGGTGTGGTCCAAGCGATCGTCTACTTGGAAGTACAGGACAAAAGTTGTATACACGTTTAGCCTTTTAGTTTTAGGTTACTTCCAGGTTTCTGTTTACTGGGGTTGGTGAATGAGATGTATATAATATAATTTAGACAAACTTGGACAAGTACAGAAGCATCAATTAAACTTAGAAGCCACAGAGTTAAATTCTCCAAGTTCAGAAACAACTTTATAGTTTAACTCAAAAGAACTTTCAAATGCAAATACATCCAGGCACAAAATCAATTTGACACATAAAATGAAAATATCCTCTCACAACAATAATCAATCAATTAATAATTCTGCAGTTTTTCCTGATCTCTCCATTAGTGCCAGTGAGTACCCCAATCTGACCCATTTTAACCATTGCCAAAGAAAATTTATTCTTCCAAAGCAGCGGGGTAAGTGCATTCGCTCTCACTTGCCTCGCTGTTGTGCCATCAGAACCAAGTACCTGATCCGATGTGAACAAACCTTGATTTGCTTGAATATTAAGATAGTAGCTTCTGTCTAAGTTATTTGGTGATCTTGGATCCATTGGAACAGTTAGAGTGGCATCGCTGCTACCTTGAGGACATTTCTGCTTTAACTTCGCTGCATATATCGGGTCAAAACTTGGGTCTTGCTTTCCGGTCGAGCTGAAGTTGTACAGCCTTGAGCTGAATGATGTACAATGAGATACTCCAATTGTATGTGCACCTACATATCAAAAATCCAATATGAGTTATGGTAGTACCATGTTAAACAACCAACATGTTAAATTTGTTTAATATTTATACCAGAAAGAGTGACCATTTCAACTTGAGTGAGTCCCTTGTTAGCAAAGTTCGTAGTAAGTGTACTGACATCAGAATCTGGTGATGGCAAATTGGTGAATGTCTCTGCAGCATTAGAAACTCTGCCATCTCTTCGTCCACCTGGAACCCGATATCTTACTGCTCCTGTCTGTTCATAAAGAAAATGGTGTATAATTACTATGTTTGCATGTATTTATAATAAAGAAAAACGATGCTTGGAAATAATAAGAAATGTATGTTAACCTACCAACGCAACGCTATCTCTGGCTGCGAAAGCTAAGATATCTGCGCATGAAACAACTCCGCTACATGCTTGTTCCAGTCTTGTCTTTGCATTGTCGATGACTTCAAAGCCTCTAAGGCTTGGATTGTTGATTGGAGAATCTTTTTCTGCTGGGTTTGATGTCGAGATTGAGTCTATCAGAACTGATCCGTCACATCCCTGTAGAGTTGTAGATGGATAAGCAGTTTGAAAATTACGTTTTCATTAACTATATATTTGAACGGAAAGGTTACTTAGCCTAAATCATGAAATGTAATTGCTCACCCTAACGAAACAATCATGAAAATGCATTCTAATAAGCCCTGCAGCAATTCCAGCATTACCGTTAACAGCTTTAGCGACTTCGTTCCTTACTATGAGCTCGGCTTGAGGACATGTACTTGCATAGAATCCGACTTGAAGTTGAGCTTCCAACTTACTACTGCTCATAAGCAATATTACCAAACGGAATATCAAGCACACATATTTTGAAAACTCCATATTATTCTTATCCAAAACTATAATTAATATCGAACTGATTTTGTATGTATTTTGCGTTGTGCACTTGGTTATAAGAAATGGCATTAGCACATCTCTATTTATTTGAATTGCAAAGCAGATACGGCATGCACTAGACTTTGAATCAGCTTGTGATATTGGTGGACTTTTTCTTTCTTCCCATGTGATTGATAAAAAAAATGCACTATTTTTTACATATGAGATGGAATTATGGGATTTAGAAGATTAACTATGGAATGTGAATAGAATGGAAGAATGGATCAAAACTGGTAATGGATTCCAGCACGCACTAGTCTTTTTCATTGCAACATGCATGCATGAATTGGGCGGTAATTATATATTGATGCAGTTGTTTACAATTAGTGAATAATGATTGAGATTGATGGTGGTTTCCTACAAACAGGCTTTCCAAAAGTTTGACTAAAATGTGCACATATGAGCACGGGCTTTCTACAACGTCGTCCTCAATGTAGGGTGATAGCTTTTTCATATGGAAGATACATGGGTCCTGTATAATAGATGATTGAAATCAGGGATATGAAGCGTAAGAAAAATGCATTACGTATTGGCTGCACCTCATTTTTGCTAGATCTCGAATTCTCTGATTTTAACTAGATATTCCGATTTGATAATTACATTCTTTTTTTTGTCATTTCATTTTATTATTTAGTTCGAAACATTTGATTGAAGTTAAGCGGAGTTGAGATGTAGCGAAAATAAGATTTAGGTAAAACCAGTGATTGTAATATATGTATATGTATATGCATATGCATATGTATGGGTGTATATATACACTCTCTCTTTCTTGTCGTATCATTCTAGTCTATCTGCACCTCTATCTTTGCTTTCAACTCCACGTTCCCGTAGAAATAATATGATGGTTAATTAGCAGTGTGAGGTTGACAAGTAACACCATTGCACCAATAATAACATTATTATGTTAAATTTGGAAATATGATATTTCTGCAACCAGTCTTCCATTAAAGAGTAAGTGGACAAGTCTGAAGAAAAAAATCAAAGGATTCTTAATTCCCTGTCATGATTCGCGTATTTGTTTTGACTTCTAAGGAACCTTTGGTACTCACTGAAGAAGAAGGTCAGACCACAAATTTGAGCATCATGCATAAGGACAAGCAACAATTGGTTGTTCATTTAATTATTATTATACTGCTTGACATGAACACGTGGCATGATGTTATTGGTCTATGCCATTTTGTTCTTATCGCAATTCTTATCGATTCTACCATTTTTCATTTTTCGACTGAATTAGGTGCATCAAGTTCACCGAAAAGGGTTGGAAACTTTGAAATATATATGAGCAAAATTAATTTTAAATTGATGTACAAACGACCTAATAGAAAACAAGTCCATAGAACATTGGCTTTTTTTTTTTGAAACACAGGATGAGAATTCCCATCCTCTAAACTTAACATTAAAAACTAGTTACATACATTCCTTTGTACAACCCAAAACAAACATAGCCAGTACATGCATTCTTTTGTACAACCCAAAACAAAACATGCCCAGTACATATTGATCCACAAAATATTACTTAGCTAATAATATATACAACATGATATGACTGCATACAGAAGGCAACTAGAAGTCCATGAAAAAACATCTAAAGATGCAGGTCAAGTAGCTTCATCATCCCTCTTTCTGCGCACCACTCTCTTACCAACTGAATCCATGCTCCTCCTTAATCTCTTTTGCAGCTCAGGTAGTATAGCCTTCCATTCCTGTCCATAAGGATATGCAATAATACCTAGTCAGAAAGAAATATTAGATATAGCAGTTTTGAGAAGCACATCAAAAAATTTACTTTTATGATTGAAACATCTATCATTCCTTTCACACCATAAAACCAAAGAAACGCTCATAATTACGAAATCAGATAGAATTCTATCAATTTTATTAGAAACCTGTTTTCTGTTCTTTTCTCAATACCGGAATTGATCAAAAAAAATAAGGAGAGGAGTAATATGAAGAATCTGAAAGCATTTGATCCTAATTAGGTAGGTAAAAGGATATTGGAAGTATAACTGATTAGTGTCTTCATCTCTGAAATTACAGAATAGGCATTTAGATTCTATCCTTAGACCTTTATGTACAAGGAGAGCTTTTGTATTCAGCTTATTATTGATAACAATCCTCGTATGAAGCTTCACTTTAGGCGGTACGTGCATCTTCCATAGAGCTTTACTATAATTCACTTTGATACCACCAAAATTTAGTAATCTATAAACTGAACTGACATTGAATTTTCCATTCTTTTCTAAAGCCCATCTAACATTATCCTTATCCTTGTGAATGATTATACCCTCCAACATATTTATAAGCTTGCAATACTGAAAGAGTAAATCTCCAACCAACATTCTATTGAAACTAAGAATCCATTTTAGCTCATTACCGTCTTTGGAGTAAAGTTCACTTATTCTAGCATTTTGATTCAAAGAGATGTTATATAAATCAGGAAAGATATTCTTTAGAGGAATGTTACATATCCAAGTGTTATGTCAAAATAAATTCTGTCACCATTACCTAGTTGTCAAATCGAACCAATTTTGTAAATGGATTCTAATTTGATAATATCAGATCTATTTTGAATTTGGATGCAAAGAGAAGACATCAGTGTTGAAATTACTAATATAATATCTATTTTCAACCTAAATTTTTCAAAGCAAACTATTATTTTCAGAAATTTTCCATAACCATTTATCGTAATCTAATTTACTTTGGAGTGAGTACAAAACTATCTTCTTGTGCATTCTGCATTGACTGAACTTATAGGAGAACAACTAACAGAATATTAACATCCCTAAAACTCACAAAGTATGTCATAAAAAATTAACAAGAAATATTCAAAATTAATTTAATTTTTCAGTGATTGAATTTGAGAAATAAAGATTCTATTCATTGTACATAACTCGGTTTTTTAATGAAAAAACACCATCAATTATAAAGGAGAATACCAATTCACTGGATTTTTATCCTTAGGAAAAATGATGGGTCTTCGTGCTGAATGGACGTAACTTTAAGAAAGAGTGAATTCTTTTATTATTGTTATTTTGGGAATATTATCCTTCTTTTTTCATCTAACATTGCACTTATTTCCTCTAAAATTTCAGCAATCACTTGCATGGATAAAACAACTAATAATGTATGTGTGCTGCTGTAGATTGAAGCAAAGAGTCATCCCATCAACATAGTTACCTTTTGACTTTAAGCCTTTCTACTCAGCCAACTTGTACATGTAAATCATGAGCAATCAACATTTTGGGCATACTCGTGAATGTACAAAGAAGGCTTCTGTTCTATGCCAATAGTTCTTAATACTGCCCTCGTTTTGATCACGCAAGCGCATTAATGATTCTGCAAGTGCCCACTAGAATTTGATCTTGTCATTGTCATAGAAAATAGCCTGTCCATACCTTGTACGTTGAAATTATGGTACAAATATATGTTAAATTTTTTGTTAGCAATTTGACTGCATTACTAAAGCAAATTGATCGCATTAAAAAACAAGACTAGTAATTATTTAAATTTATATCGAGGAAAATGAATTCGAAAAATGAAAGATAATTAATTAATTTTCTAATTAATTGAATAATAAAGGACATGCTATTAGCTGCATGCGTGTGGAAGAAATTGAAAGTTACAAGTTTATGGGTCTCCATTTGAAAGTGATCTGCAACTCACTATAGCTTAACGTGATATTGATTTATTAACATACATCAATTTCTTCTATTCTAAGTATTTTATATAAATACACTCACATACATACATATATATACATACATGTGTGTGTGTGTGTATATGTATGTATGTATGTGTATACATACATACATATATACATGTATGTATGTATGTATGAATGTATATATGCATATATATGTGTGTGTATGTTTATATATGTATGTATGTATGTATGTATAGATAAATATATTTGTTTGTGTGAACTAGTCCACTGGATAAATTAATTCTCTCAAATTCTATTTTTTTTCCCCTCCTTTTGTGTTAAAGCTTCAATAAATATAGATATATCAATCTTTTTTATTTTCTCTGGAATTATTAATAATATCACTTTCTCCCCAAGTGGATATACACTATCACCTCGATAGTGGAACCTTTGTAAATCTATATTCATATTTACTTTATATTAATTTCAACTTTGCTTGTATTTGGTTGCTGATTGCTGAATTCGATTTGCGCGTTCGACTTTTTTGTTCTATCTCACCTGTAGCCGATCGTACATAAGCTTCCGATGAGATCTCGGATAAACTAATATTATTGACAAATTTTCCTTAACAACTATTATTAGATGTACGGTTTACTATATGTTAAAATGTGTTGGTAGTATGAGAGGTCTACAAAATGAGAATACATCGAATGTCAATTTGGATCTGTTGGGCGAATTTTCACCCAGAAGACCTCAAGACCAAGAAGCCGCAATTTCACCCGGGCTCGCAACCTCCACTTCGTTCGATAGACAATACCAACCTAGAAGTCCATCCAATATTCTCCATGAAGAAGTTCGTTCGGCCCGGGCCTCCATTCGGTCCCTTCATTCGGCAAGCCCAGCCTATAGTCCATTCGGCCCCTTCATTCGGCAAACCCAGCCTATATCCTCATTCGGCATAAATACACTGCCGAGCAAGATGATACCGGACCAGCCTCTCCAATACACTGCCGAGCAAGATGATACCGGACCAGCCTCTCCAATACACTGCCGAGCAAGATGATGCCGGACCAGCCTCTCCAATACAATACCGAACGAGGATGATACCGGACCAATCGCCACCGATCCAAGCCACAACCGAACCACCACCACAACCGAACCACCATGACCAAACCATTCTCCAAGCACGGCCGAATGAAGCCTCCGCCGAACCAGATGATTGCCAGTCCAGATTGCTTCAGCCCGGGCCCACCAGCAGCTATATACCTCCAAGACCCCTGCCCCTACCTCATTCTATAAATAGAGGGGCAGGGGTACAACAATGGCAGACAAGTTTGAGAGCTCAAGCAAGGAAGGAACTTTCAAACTACTTTCATACACTCGTATACAACGCATTGTACTTGTAACCTGAAAGAAAGAGGATAATAACATATAAAGTGGACGTAGGCACATTCTGGCCGAACCACTATAAATCTGTGTGTCTTTTACATTTCAGCCCCTACTTTTCTCATATTTACATACTCATCTAAAATCATTGAAAATTACATATAATCAACTAAATAATACGACTTGGAGGTGTTTGTCCATTTTTTGTGCAAACATTTTTGGTGCTTTCACTGAGAACTGAACTCAAACTTCATCTTCTCCCACTCAACCTTTTTCCTAACGACATCACTCGTTGCTTAGAAATCATGCCTTCCAAACAGAGAAGGGATGTTAACAAAGGAAAGAACATCGCAACTAGCAGCCTTCCAGATCCAGCAATCACAGATCAGCCCACTTCAACAGCAGTACCAGATGAAAATCAGGAAAATCCAACTGGTCCCGCAACGGAACAACCAATCACTAGGGCAGATCTGGACAGGGTTGTGGCTGAAGTAACTAACCGCTTCACATCCCAACAAGAAACTTTGGTGGACCAACTCATGACACGCTTAAGGGACGCTGAAGAGTCCAACCGCAACACTGAATCATGGGGTGAATCCCAATCCGGAGGATCCCGGAGGCAACAAAGGTCTTCACTCTTCGAACAAGCTATCAACAGGAAAAACGATGATAGGGGCCGCGCCCGGACTCAGCCCGAATTCCGACTCGAGGAAGCCCTTGGAACCGAACCTAGCGGGGGAGGCACCAGGCGAGGGTCGGATGTAGCTGAGCCAGTCATGCCACCTAATCATAGAAACCCCGCTGAACGGAGCCGAGCTAGAACCCAGCCCGAAGTTGACCCCATGGATGTGCTCGAAACAGAACCCCACAGGGGAAGATCAAGGCAGGGGGCAACTGTAGCTGGTCCTAGCGTGCATCCAAGCAGCCAAAGACAACCACTGGATAATGCTAGAGGTGATAGACTGTACCATCCCTACAGGTCATCTGGGCGAGATAGATCCCGCAGGGAAGAACCGAGCTCATTTTTGTCCGCTCCAAGTTCTGACGAGCGGATGGCACGATTATTCAGAGAATGTGTCCAACGGGAGCAAAGGGACCGGGGAATAGGCGCTAGGGTCACCAGTCCCTTTACCCGAAATATCGAAACTGCCATCACTCCCCGGGAATGGAAAATGCCAACCATGGAACCTTACAAAGGAACTTCCGACCCTATCGTACACCTGCAGAGATACACCCAGCATATGCTCATGAGTGGAGCAACAGAAGGAGTATTATGTAAATGCTTTCCGCTATTCCTATCAGATCTAGCTACCTCCTGGTTCTGCCATCTACCCCAAGGATCCATCAACTCATGGGAGATGTTAAAAGAAAGGTTTATTAGCCAGTTCCGCATCCATGTGGAACAACCCAGGGATGCTTATTCTCTATCCAATGTCAAACAGAAAACCGGAGAGACGCTACAACAATATCTAACACGGTTCAACGCCGCAGCGGCAGCAGTTCAAGATGCCGATGAAAAACTCACTCTAGTGGCCCTCTGTAGTGGTGTGCATCCAGACACCAAGTTTGCCAGAAGATTAACTAAGGAAAAACCAGTTACCTTGCCTGATTTCTTCCATGAAGCTGGAAAGTATATGAGACTTGAAGACGCTGCTACGGAGAGGCAGCCAGGGCAACAAGGCAAGATAATTCAGGACAAGGTTCCCACTGCAGCTAAGGACGCTCGAAGAAATGAATCTAGAGACAATGCTGGGGGCAGAAAGGGTGAGAAGCGCCAATATCGACCAGGGCCAAGATTTGACTCCTACACTCCTTTGAATGAAACAATCGAAAACATCTACCTAGCCACTCAGGGCGAACTCGGATACAAGCGCCCCCCGCACAAGAAAGAATCAGATAACGCACTCAAGTCCGGAAAGTTCTGTCGCTTCCACGAATCCCACGGACATGACACCAATGAATGCCACCATCTTCGGGACTTGATCGAAGAACACATTAGAAGAAGAAGACTGGAACGTTATGTGAAAAGTCAGAACAGGACTCCAACTCCTGCCAATGAGAACTCAAAGCAACCCCTCCCAGAAGTAGGCGGAGGGAGTCGCAACAATCACAACACCAGTGGCTCTAGTCAAGAGAAGATAGTAGTCCTTACCATCTCAGGAGGACCACACATTGCCGACAGAAGTTGGGCAGAGATGGAAAGGTACGGCAAGTCGCTTAGAAATGCCGAAGGATATGTTAACTCCATTACGGAGGAACGCCACCCGAAACGAAAAGAAAACGACGACATCATATTCAGTAGGCGTGATTTGGAAGGAAGACAGTACCCACATATGGATCCTATGGTCATCTCTGCCTGGTTCGGTCCAGCTAAAGTTTTTCGGATTCTAATAGACACAGGAAGCTCCGTTAATATCCTGTTCAAACATGCTTTCGACAAAATGAAGTTATCAATGAAGGATGTATCCCCCTGTGACAAACCACTGCACGGTTTCACTGGAGATGCAAAAATGCCCCTCGGGCAACTTGACCTCTTCGTCGAAATAGGAAGTCATCCCCGCTCCGTTGTGCGAAAACAAACGTTCGTACTAATAGAAAACCACTCGGCTTACAACGCTTTCTTGGGAAGACCAGCCTTGTCTGACTTTCAGATTGTATTAGCCCCCTGGTGCCTGAAAATGAAATTTCCAACAGACAACGGAGTAGGAGAAGTAGAAGGAGATCAAGGTGCTGCCCGAGACTGCTACGTAACTGAACTTCGCAATAACCGCAGAAAGAATAAAGGAAAAGATGCAGAGACTACTCTCTGCATGAAAAGCTTGGAGGCATAGCAACTAAAGAAAGCCCCTCCTCTTCGATACACAAGCGATCCCTTCAATGAACTAGACCCCAGGGATAAAGAGGAGGAGGCTACCGCCGAGCCTGCAGAGGCTATGGAATTCGTATCGGTAGATAAGCATGATTCAAGTAGACTATTAAAAATCGGATCTCAGCTGAAAACGGAATTGAAGGATCGACTCATTGACTTTCTCCGCCACAACTTAGATGTATTTGCGTGGACCCATGCCGATATGACAGGAATCTCCCCAGACGTAGCATGCCACATGTTGAACATCGATCCCACCAAGGTACCAGTAAAGCAGAAAAAGAGGAGCATGGGGGCAGAGCGATCAGCAGCCCTTGATGAGGAAGTAAAAAATCTACTTGCTAATGACTTCATACGGGAAGCCATCTACCCAGAATGGATCGCTAACCCAGTGCTAGTAAAAAAGGCCAATGGAAAGTGGCGAACATGTATTGACTTCTCCAATCTGAATGACGCTTGCCCGAAAGACTGCTTCCCACTTCCCCGAATTGACCAACTCGTGGACAGCACAGCTGGGCACGAACTCCTATCTTTTATGGATGCATACTCCGGATATAACCAGATCCCCATGCACGCTCCCGATCAGGACCACACTAGCTTCATCACCGACCGCGGATTATATTGTTACAAAGTCATGCCTTTTGGACTCAAAAATGCTGGAGCTACCTATCAACGCCTCGTCAACAAAATGTTCGCAGAACTGATAGGACGTACTATGGAAGTATATGTGGATGACATGTTGGTGAAGTCCAGGAAAGCCAACGACCATGTAAGCCATCTGGACGATATGTTTCGGGTACTTCGCCGATATGGAATGAAGCTGAATCCTCTAAAATGCTCCTTCGGAGTATCATCGGGAAAATTCTTAGGATTCATCGTCCACGCCAGAGGAATCGAAGCAAACCCTGAACAAATCCGAGCTTTAAAAGAAATAAGGATACCTTCCACTCGAAAAGAAATGCAGAGCCTAAACGGAAAGGTGGCCGCCCTAAGCAGATTCATTTCCAAGGCAACTGACAAGTGTGTCCCTTTCTTCGAAGCACTCAAGAAAGACAAAGGGAGGTTCGAGTGGACCGACGAATGCTTAAAAGCCTTCCTCAACCTAATCGAACACCTTCAGAGACCACCAGTACTCTCAACTCCAAATGAAGGTGAAGTGTTATACCTATACCTCGCTGTATCATCTCATGCTCTAAGCGCCGCCTTGGTAAGAGAAGAAGACCGCACACAACGTCCGGTTTACTTTGTAAGCAAGAGATTTACGGGGGCAGAAGCCAGATATCCTAAACTTGAGAAGTTAGCATATTGTTTATTGATCGCGTCACGGAAACTGCGACACTACTTCCAGTCTCACTCCATCAGGGTTCTAACCGATCAACCACTAAGACAAGTGCTCCATCGTCCTGACACTTCTGGGCGACTCCTCAAATGGTGCATCGAACTAAGTCAGTATGATATCACCTACCATCCCCGCACCGCTATCAAAGGACAAGCCATGGCTGATTTCATTGCCGAATTCACTACCAACGAAGGCAAGGAACAATCCGAAGTAGCAAAAAACATCAAGTGGAACCTCTTTGTAGACGGAGCATCGAACGAACAAGGCTCGGGGGCAGGTATTGTGATCGTCACCCCCAGGGGAAGAAAGTTGTACTATGCATTAAGATTGGAGTTCACGGCCACTAACAACGATGCTGAATATGAAGCAGTAATAGCGGGATTGGAACTGGCCCTAGAAATTGGGATCAATTCCTTATGTATTCATAGTGATTCTCAGCTTATCGTAAACCAGGTACTAGGAGAATTCCAGACTCGAGGAGAACGGCTCACAGCATACCTAAAGAAAACCAGACTGCTGCTCGATCGATTGGACCATTATCTAATCAAACACATTCCTCGAGAAGAAAACCAAGAGGCAGATGAACTTGCAAAGCAAGCTAGTATGAAGGACAGCACCATTCCCGGAGCACTAGTAATCTCAAGGCAGCTAGCCCCGAGTTTCGAACAAGCGAATCTGATAACTGCAATCGAAGAAGGAACCTGGATGACTCCTATCCGGAAATATTTGCAAGATGGCATACTACCCGACAGGCGTGACGAAGCCAAGAAGATCTTGAGGAAAGTTCCCCACTACACAATGCAAGAAGGCATCCTCTACCGGCGTGGTTTCTCTAGCCCCCTATTAAGATGCGTCGCCGGAAGGGAAGCCAAGGAGATATTAACAAACATCCATCAGGGAGGATGCGGAGATCACACTGGAGGACAGACTTTGGCAAGAAAGATACTCCGATATGGATATTACTGGCCCACACTAAACAAAGATGCCCTAGACTTCGTTAAGAAATGCGACAGATGTCAGAAGTTCGCCAAGATCCCTCGACTACCCACAAACGAAATTACTCAAATGACCAGCCCTTGGCCCTTTGCCGTATGGGGAATTGACTTAATTGGCGAACTGCCAACGGGCCGAGGCGGAGCCAAATATGCTATAGTGGCAGTCGATTATTTCACCAAATGGGTGGAAGCGGAACCTTTAAATAAAATATCTTCAGCAAAAGTTATCAACTTCTTGATCAAAAACATTCTGTGCAGGTATGGAGTCCCCCTCAAGATCGTATCAGACAACGGACTCCAATTTGACAGCGAAGAATTTGCCGACTGGTGCCAAGAGCATGGAATTCATAAAAGCTTCTCATCAGTAGCTTACCCTCAGGCAAACGGACAAGTTGAAGCTGTCAACAAAATTCTCAAAACCCTAATCAAGAAGAAACTTGAAAAGTCAAAAGGCGCTTGGGTGGACGAACTTCCTACGGCACTATGGGCATACCGCACATCTTTCAGAACATCAACGGGACATACTCCTTTCTCTTTGGCATATGGATCGGAGGCAATGCTCCCAGTTGAGACTATTGTGCCTTCCCACCGTAGGATCCACTACAACCCAGAAGAAAACGAAGAACTCCTCCTCATGTCTTTGGATCTGATTGAGGAAAGGAGAAACGATGCAGCACTCAAAGCAGCAGCTCACAAACAAAAAGTGGCAGCACTATACAATTCCAAAGTCAAGCATCGCAGCTTACAAGAAGGAGATCTTGTCCTCAGGCGAATCTTTCCGCGCCCCGGGGCACTGGACCCCATCTGGGACGGACCATATGTAATTCACAAAGATCTCCACAACGGAGCTTACATTTTGTCAACAGTGGACGGAGAGGTGTTCCAGAGGGCATGGAACATCCGACACCTCCGTCGATACTTTTCTTAACTTGTACTGCCCATATGAAGTGAATTAACAAAGAGAATCAGTGGACGTAGGCATTTTCGTGCCGAACCACTTTAAAAAATCTTGTCTCTTTTTAACTTGTTCCTTTATGTCTTGGCTACTTGTTAAGCGTTATCCCTTTCTGTTGAACAAAATTCTATGGCATCTCCACTCAAGACGCACCGCGGCCTCATCTGGACTAGGCCTAACAGGTACGCTACGATTCTATGCACTCGCCAATGAGACTCTTTTGCCCCGGCATCCCTCTGCTGCGGGTTAACTCATTGCGCGCCTGCCCTCAAAGCCAACTGTAATGAGCCGATTATAAGTCATCATAAAGGCCGACTATAGCCGATGGCAGCTCATTACGGCGTTCGGCTCGTCGGTAACTGTGAACCTACTTTAAGCCCCAACATAAGGTGTGGCCAGCCAGGGGTAGTTCACGGCCAACGGCACCCACGCTAGCCGGCCACGGTAAATCGAATAATACCCACGATTACGGACCATAATGGTTCGGGTAGTTACCGTGCGCGATCTCGGCTCCGATGTGTCTTAAGTGCGGCTGTGGTAAAAAAGAAAACTCCCCGCGGAGGCGTAAGATGGGTGACAAATGTCTCCAAGACCCACAGCTAGGGAAAGTGACTACAAAACCCGTTTGCCACGAACTTAAGCACATCGACGGCCTTCCGTGACTGGAAGTTTTACTTTTACTATATTTCCATTTCATTTAAATATTTTTCTCCTATCCTGTATAACAAACTCTAAAGTACAGGAAACCAAATAGGAAGCATTCACTCATGAGGCTCTAAGCCTGCGTGCTGGGTAGCAGGGCGCTCTGCTATACCCGTGAACAGTTACACAAGACACTCAAAGCTACCGCCTGCGAATAAAACATAAAGGGCGGTACTCTCTTCTCTTGTACATAAATGCGTAACTATAACTTATTCATACACTGACATTGCAAAACGTGAAATTATATTTCAAGCAAAAACTTAACATCAAACACAAGTGGAATCACAGGCATATACATAATTATACTTCTCACACAGCACATAAAGATAGCAACAACATTTAAACATGACAAAATCAGCTTATATTATAAGATCACACGAAGTTATTCTTTGCAAATAATTTTATTACAGTTGCATATCAAAGACTAACATGAACAGTGATAAAAAAGAAACAAAAAGATGGCAGATGCATCCACACTCCATCACCAACTCCCCCAGCCTACTTAGCCGCAGGATCGGAGCCCCCAGCATGTGGATCTGAAGTCCCACCTGTCCAGATCAGAAGAGGAATTCATTAAACGAACGATCAAGTTATGAAAACACGAAAAGAAAAGAAAGGGAAAAGAATAACTCACCAGCATCCGCCGCTTGATCCTCATCATCCAACTGCACGCCCGCTTCCTCTGCAGCGAGTAGCCGCATCCCCTCCTTCACCGCCGCTTGCTCCTCCTTTGAGAACTGAGCAGTAACCGCACTCAAGTTGAAAGCCTCTCCGCCTTCCTTACCCGCATTCACCCTGGCCTCCTCTAAAGCCTGGAGATACACCTTGGCCATGACCCGAGGGTAATCGTCCATCCAAGACAAGCCGCCCTCCTTCCAAGTGTGGAAGTACATATCCTGCAACATCTCATCCATCATCCCCTCGTTTTCCTCAAACTCCCTCACCCGGGCCTCGGAAGCTTGCAACTTGGTGATGGCGACGTCCCTCTCTGATTGGTATCTCAAGCAGTCAGCCTGGAGTGACCTCCTCATTTCCTCTTCCTTCAACTTGAGGGACCTCCTCATCTCCTCCATCTCCTCCTTCAACTCGGCCTGAGCCATCTCCGCAGCCTCGAGCCTCCCTGACAACTCCTCTACCCGCTCGAGATCCGCATTTCGAACCTCATCCACCGTTGCGATAGCTATGTTAATCCGTTCCCTGCAAGCGACCTCCATCTTCCGTAATTCCGCCCTACTGGCCTTCTCCATGGTCTCTTTCAGACGCTTGGAGGCTTCCTCATGCTGGGAAATCTGGATGGCTTGGTCGGCGAGTTGCTTGGCCTGATCGGCAACCTTTAACCTCAACCGAATGTTAGCACTCCCGATCTCTTCCCCGGCCTTGACCAACTTAGCATGATGCTCCATTAACTTCTTGGTCTCTGCGGCCACCCGGTCGATATTAGCCTTGGCCTCATCCCCCATGGTGACTACCCGTGTAGTAAGTAAATCAAGATCTAAAGATTTGGCCTCGTCCAGCACTCTTACCATGGGGTTGCGGGGAAGTAGGTGCTCGCCCGTGGTCTCATCGAATGAAATGTCCCGAAAACTTGGGTCTAAATCAGGATGGCCGGCAAAAGGGTCACGAGGCACGGGGCGAGGCACATCGGGACGCCTTATATGAATGACAGTAGAACTCTTGGAAGGAGGAGGAGGGGGGCAGGGCTCCGTGCTCTCCTCCGTAGTATCACGAGGAGGCTGAGTAGGGGGAGACAGAGTAGGAAGCTGCGAAGCAGAAGAAGACTCAAATAAGGAACGGCTCCGCTTCCTTTTCTGAATGCCCTCTTCGATGACCCCAAGAAGAGGGCGGTACTTGACTACGTCCCCAGTGCGATCAGTAGAAGGTTTCGCGGAAGCTCTCCTCGACTTAAATTGTTCAAGGCGGTGTCGAACATCCGACGTTTTACCCGCCTGGCCTGCCCCTGGAATAAAGAACAAGTGTTACGAACATACAATAATCCGCAATTCAAAAAATGTGCTAAGTTAAAAAGAAAGAAAAGTGAGGAGACACATCTGTTATACAAACCCGGCGGAGGAGTGGGATACTGCAATAAGTCCTGGATCTCATTCCAGGACGGAAGTGAACCGTAAAAAATTTCTAAGTCCTTATCGAAAATAGAATCGGCAGAAGACAAAAGTTCACCTTGCATCGCCGGAATCACCCTAGCTGAGGAACCCTTAGAGGATGGGTCAGTGCCAGCCACAGCTTTGCCGGTTTCCTTTGCCTTCTCCGTTCCCTTCTCCGTTTCCGACTCTCCCTCCGACTCCCCGAAGGCCCGACGGAGAGCCTCATCCAGTTCGAGGTCTTGTTCAGAGGTTAGAGCAGCAACACCACTACCACCTTGACCTTCGCCATCTCCTCCACCCTCCGACCCTTCTCCAACTTCGCCTCCTTCCTCCTCTTCTACACCTTCCTCCTCCGGGACAATCGGGCAAGTACTTGGAGAAGGGCCATCGGACTTCCTCAGTTTCTTCCCCCCGACCACGGGACGCTCTGCGAAAGGCTCCCTCTTACCGCTCTTTACCTTATCCCCCTCCTTAGCTTTAGCAGCCTTCTCCTCAGCCGTGTCTCTTTGCTTAACCACGGACTGGTGCGGTAAGATCAAATTATACTCCAAGAGGGTTGCGTTCCTGATCAAGAAAGAGGCCGACCGGTCCCGTGCCGGAATAGCCTTTAGTTCAGCAGCCATTCGCACTAAGGAATCGTCCTCCACGACTGCAATACCACCTGTCGCTAGCCAGAAATAGAAGCATGTCAGAAAAAACACTACAGTCAAAACACATGAAAAATATAAATGAAATCAATCTTACAGCCGGAAGTGAAAAGGCGGAAAGAAACAGCATCGTCCTTGACGAAGAACCACTCCTTCTTGAACATGGTGAACTTGGAATACAAGTCCAGAACTGGTTTGAAGGGTACGGCCGCCTCCAGACTAATATACGGAGACCCCTTCTTATAGCCTCTCAGGTTGTACAAGTATCGGATTTCCCGGTTAGAAGGAGGACGCCCGTACCTCCTCTGGAAGATGACAAAGAGGCTCACCAGGATAGCATATGAGTTAGGCTGAAGCTGGAAGGGAGCCACCTTCAAATATGTGGTGAAGCTTACTATCCAAGCGTTGATAGGAGGAATGGCCCCACACATGCAATGATATCGGCTATAGGCAAAATACCCCTCGGGAGGGTTGTACGGCATGACACCAGCCTCCGGCAGCAACATAAGCGCTCTGTCAATCCCGAAGGAACGGGATATGACATCAAGTTGCTCCTCTTTCAGAGAGCTAGGATAGCAATCAGGAGGAGAGACGAGAAGCTCCTGGGGACCATACCCATCGACTAGTGACCTCGGAGCGGGTCCGTGCTGTGCTGGATCTGGCTGAGCTGGGGGCACGGCAGAAGTTTCTCCGCTATCCCTGGATTTCTTCTTGCCCGATCGAGTTTCAACTTTGCGAGACATTTATCTGCATACACAAAAGTAAAAAGCATGATGTTAGAACGACAGTATAAACAAACAAGCATACATAAGTCCGGAGTTCCACTCAAAGTCCAGACACAAAGTTCGTTCGGCACTGGAGGTTCAAGACCATTCGGCACTAGGGTCTTACGTTCATTCGGCAGTACAAGTTCATTCGGCAATGGGATCTGACTTCCATTCGGCAATGGAATCTGAGGTTCATTCGGCAAAGCAAAGCTTCCGTGCCCATTCGGCATAAGCCCATCCGGTTATAGAGTTCATTCGGTAAAAGAGTATATACCTGGTTCGGCGAATATTTGATTCGGCAAATAGTAGGTTCGGTGGGCTTTTGATTCGGCTTCCTCTTGTTCGGTAGAGAAAAACTAAGGGGGGTGTAGCCTCTATATATAGGCGAGCTCTGGAATACCGGACGAGAACCTACTGCCGGACCAACCCCATGCCGAGCGAGAACCTATCACCGGACCAACAACAACCGGACCAACTATGTACCGAATGAAACCTTCCATACCCAACCAACCTCCAAACGAATAAGAATATATGCCTACTCGAAACCGAATGAAACTGTCTCTACCAACAGAAGCCAGAAACAGGGGGCATGTAGGGCGCCTCACTCAGATAAGTCCCGAACCCCAGATCTTACTAATAAAATAAAGAATATGATAGCGATGAATAAGTCGTAAAATCCTCACCGACGTGGATTAAATCGTTCACACGTGTACGCGACCTCGAATGGTCCATAGGCACGCTCTGAATGGTTATTAACCCTACCATCGTGGGAATTTACACTTTGACACGCATTTTTAAGCCTATCGGTCATATGGATATTTGATAATTATGAAATGGCTAAGCTACTTACACATGTACGGGGTTGCGAACGATCCCTAGGCATGCTCTGAGCTGGCAATAAACCATCTTCACAAACATAAACCGGGCATCGACGATGCCGAGCCCCTTCGGGGCTCACTCTCTCGTCCTGAACGGCACAGTTCACTTCATCTCGAATATTTCGATCATGAACGGCCGTTATTCGAAATCACACTAAAACTGTAAATTCCTTTGCAGGACATTAACAGAATACGAACGTCCAATCGCTGGCGTTACAAAGCCAATCTTCCTGCCACAAGAAAAACAAAGCGCGACACATGCAAGCACGTGCCCCACTTTGGGGGGCAAATGTTGGGCGAATTTTCACCCAGAAGACCTCAAGACCAAGAAGCCGCAATTTCACCCGGGCTCGCAACCTCCACTTCGTTCGATAGACAATACCAACCTAGAAGTCCATCCAATATTCTCCATGAAGAAGTTCGTTCGGCCCGGGCCTCCATTCGGTCCCTTCATTCGGCAAGCCCAGCCTATAGTCCATTCGGCCCCTTCATTCGGCAAACCCAGCCTATATCCTCATTCGGCATAAATACACTGCCGAGCAAGATGATACCGGACCAGCCTCTCCAATACACTGCCGAGCAAGATGATACCGGACCAGCCTCTCCAATACACTGCCGAGCAAGATGATGCCGGACCAGCCTCTCCAATACAATACCGAACGAGGATGATACCGGACCAATCGCCACCGATCCAAGCCACAACCGAACCACCACCACAACCGAACCACCATGACCAAACCATTCTCCAAGCACGGCCGAATGAAGCCTCCGCCGAACCAGATGATTGCCAGTCCAGATTGCTTCAGCCCGGGCCCACCAGCAGCTATATACCTCCAAGACCCCTGCCCCTACCTCATTCTATAAATAGAGGGGCAGGGGTACAACAATGGCAGACAAGTTTGAGAGCTCAAGCAAGGAAGGAACTTTCAAACTACTTTCATACACTCGTATACAACGCATTGTACTTGTAACCTGAAAGAAAGAGGATAATAACATATAAAGTGGACGTAGGCACATTCTGGCCGAACCACTATAAATCTGTGTGTCTTTTACATTTCAGCCCCTACTTTTCTCATATTTACATACTCATCTAAAATCATTGAAAATTACATATAATCAACTAAATAATACGACTTGGAGGTGTTTGTCCATTTTTTGTGCAAACAGGATCTAACATTTGCATCTTATTTTTGAAGCCCTTATTGTTAGATCAGGTGCATCGGGCAGTGGGGTAAATTGTAAGTTTCAGAAAAATCATTTTTCTAATTCATTATTAACTAGATTTTTTTTATTGTATCATCATGAGTAATGTTGTTAACATTAAATTATTTTAACATTTTATTGGATGAATTTGATCTGGATTTTAAGTTATATTATATTAATATTATTATGTGTTTTGCAATATTACTATTTATTCAAAATATTTAATAAGATAGTTTTTGACGAAATTAAATAATATTGACTTAATGGTAAATTTAATAGTAAGTAAATAATTTTCAAGTGTTGAAAGTCGAATGCTGATGTATCGTGACAATAATTATACACTACATATTACCAAGGAACTGTGAGCTCAAAAGAAGTAAGCATCCTCCGCAAGCTCCGCATGATAAAGCAATTTATCAATGGCAGAGAGATATTAATCGAGAGAGTAGATACTAAGGGTAACATCACATATTCATTAACTAAGGCACTTTGTAGGTCTAATTTAGATATATTTATCAAAGACATGGGGATGCAGCTCCATAATTAGCCTAAATGCAAGTAGGAGATCGATAGAGTTAAGTGTGTGTTTTTTGGGCAATTATGTAGTTATACAAATTAACTTCGTAAACAATATTTTTTTTGAAATACAATATGCTTTTAGTTTTAGTTTCTTTATATGCATTGTTATATAGAGATATAAATAATAAAATAAATACAGTAAGCATATATAAGTAGAAAATCTTTAGTAGAAGTATTTCATCAATTGAAGGTGCTAATGTTTTTATAAACATGAGCATTAAATCAATACTTAAATACTTACTATTAAATGTTCTTAATCAAGATGTAACGAGAAAAGGATACCCATAAATCGGTTGTGACTAGCATATGTAATGATACCCACATGATTAATGGTGAATTATACATGAATGCAGTAGACACTAAGAGGTTATGCACTTGTGGTTGTTAGAAATTTCACAGAATGACTAAATGAAAGTTGTCTATAGTTTTATACAACCAAGTCAAAATAGAAAATCTCATTGTAATGTTGTGTAGTAGTCTTCAGACTTGAGTGTACTATCGATCTTAAGTAGCCATGTTGTACCTTAATTATGGTCAAGCATGTGACATAGCTACCATGTTACGACCGTAGTTGGATACACATTGAACTACTTAAACTGAAACACTATTCAAGTGAAGATTCATCTTCTTTGTTGTCGAATGTTAGAATCACTGTAATTTATAGTCAACTTTAAGTCAAAACCTTATTTGTGGGCATTTTCGCTCACTACATGGTGAAAATGAGGAGTCAGAGGAAAAATCCTCATTGTTTTGGAACAGACTTAAACTAGTTTGGAGGTATTCTCAAGATCAAGATACAGATATAGGTTGAAATCGCGTCTCAATCCCAGCTATGGATTGAGAGATATGATCGTCTTAATATTTTTTAACCACCGTCTCGCAAGGAAAATACCGAGACACTCTGCCGCCATTCAAGGCTGACAATCCAACAACAAGCAAGGATCTCTGGTCCGATGACCGAACCAAAACTTTGGTTCGGTGTTTGCTTGGAGACGGGCCTTAAAAATTTGGAGTCGGTCCGATGACCGAACCAGAACTTTAGTTCGGCACTTGCTCGGAGTCGGGCCTTTAAAATCATGAGTCTGCTTGGAGTTAGTCCAATGATCGAACCAAAACTTTGGTTCGGTGCTTGCTAGGAGTCGGACCTCGAAAATCTTGAGTCTACTTGGAGTCGGTCCGTTGACCGAACCAAAACTTTAGTTCGGCACTTGCTTGGAATCGGATCTTGAAAATATGGAGTTTGCATGGAGTCGGTCGGATGACCGAATCAAAACTTTGGTTCGGCGCTTTCTTGGAGGCAGGCCTTGAAAATATGAAATCTGCTCGGAGTCGGTTGGTGACCGAACCAAAACTTTGGTTTGGTGTTTGCTTGGTGTCGGGCCTTGAAAATCTGGAGTCTGCTTGAAGTTGGCCCAATGACCGAACCAAAACTTTGGTTCGGTGCTTGCTTAGTGTCGGGCCATGAAAATCTAGAGTCTGCTTGGAGTTGGTCCAATGACTGAACCAAAACTTTGGTCCGGTATTTGCTTGGTGTCGGGTCATGAAAATTTGGAGTCTGCTTGGAGTTTATCTGGTGACCGAACCAAATCTTTAGTTTGGTGGTTGTTTGGAGTCGGGCATGAGAAATCTAAGGGTTTACTTTAAGTCGGCTGGGAGTAATGCTGCTTGGAGTCGGGTGAAGGTTTTCTTGGGGCTCAACCCGGGTATAACTGATCTAAAAAACAAAAGTTGGAGATTTTCGTTATGGCACGATGATACATCAGGGATTTCTTCATGATGTATTCAGGGGTTCTTAGAGTTGTATGGCGATCGTCACAAGTAGAAGAGCTTGACAATCATGTAAGGAAGGTTAAACAAAATCTTAGAGGAAGGAATGTTGAACCAAATTCAAAATACTATATACTCAGCTGCCTCTTCTCGTATCTTAATTCTATAAATACCAAGCACATGACATCATAAAAAGAGAGGATGCTGAAGAGTGAAACTTTCAGCAACAATGACATACAACTTCGAGAGGGAAAAATCTTAGTTATAATAGCATGTTTTCTCGTATTCCAAGCTTGTACTTGTAATAAGAAATGAAAGCGATAGTAAAAGAGGAACAGTGGACGTAGGCACATTCAGGCCGAACCACTATAAATTCTGTCTTTTTTACATTTATGTCCTTTACAAATTCTCTATTGCAAATTACTGATTTCTACCTTAAACATCCGCAACTAATTTTCATCAAACAATCGCTATATACTACAAACAATATTCACAAATTTACAACAACGATTTGAGTGTTTGCCTATTTTTTATGCAAACATTTTGATGCTTTCACTAAGAGCTGAACTTTCTTTTTTAAAAGAAAGTTCTCTCTTCCTTACTTCTCTCTTTATTTTGAAACCTACTATTTCTAATCTTTTGACTAGATGTTATCGTTTCTTCTCTTAGAAAACTCTCTTCCCTTTTCTAAGATCTAAAATCTATGTTTCTTTTCAGATCTACCCTGACTGTTTTACATAAAACAAAAATCCTCCTTCTCTCTTCAGATCTAGACATCCATTTTACTACATAGAGAAATTCTCTTGTCCAGTTTTTAGATCTTACTTTTACTACCCACAGAAATTGTTTATTAGCAAAAAAAATGTCATCCCTTTGATCTGAAATCCTTAGTTATTATTTTTACTATTCCGGATCCACAAACACATGTCCCTTGACCAAAAAGAAACATGTACCCATTCTTTGGATCTAAAATCAAGCTAGCTCCCTTTTCTCATTTGGAATCCAAAACATGGTTTCTTTCTATATGAAACCACTTTTTCCCTCTGTTTAGACCTGGATAATTATTTTCTTCCACAAAAGAAAACCAGTTTCTAGTCTTGAGATCTGAAATTGCTTTTTTTAATAAAATTTATATCCTTTTCTTTTTAGATCTAAAGTCATTGTATCATTAGCATGAGAGATTCTCTTTTTCTTACTTTTCTAGTTTGAGATCATTATTTCTTGGATTAAAATATTCTACATCTCCCAGATCTGAAACCGTTACTTTAGCAAAATCTGTTTCTTTTTTCATGTCTGCAATCACTATTCCTTGAAGAAGAAAAAAATTCTTTCTTTTCTCTTATTTCAGATCCATAAATGCTTCTCCTTAACCAACAAGAAACATGTATTCACTTCTTAAATATGAAATCATTATATCTCCTTTTAGATCTGCAAACATTGTTTCTCAACCAAAAAGAAACATGTATTTATTTCTTAGATCTAAAACCATTCTATCTTCTCTTTCTCATTTCAAATCAAAAAACATTGTTTTGACCAAAAGAAACACTTAATCATTTTTAAGATCTAAAATCAAATCTTATTCTCTTTCCATCTGGAAGCATTGCTTCTTTAACATAAGAAAACAATCTTCCTCTTTTGTGTAAGAGGAACCTATTCCGCTAGTAAAATATAAAATTATGATTCTAAGGAAATCATTTTCTCCCTCTAAGCTCAAAATCATTTCTCCTGATCTAAAGTCATTATCTCTTTGAAATTAGAGTTTTTCTCTTTTTCTTTTTTTCAAGTTTTTAATCACCATTTCTCGGATTGAGAAGCTATACCCCCTATCTCAAGATTCTCTCTTATTTTAAAATTTGGACCAGCAACCCTTCGAAGCTACAAAACCTCCCAATCCTTTTCGAAAGTTGAATTATCTCTCTTAAAAAGTACAAACTCTCTAGAAAGGGAAGGAGAACAACTTTCCGATATGCCGCCTAAAGTGTGAGAACTCCGCTGCAGATAATGCAACAGCTATCCAGATGTGAAAAAGCAGGAAGACTAGTCTAACAACCTCCCAGTGCTAAAAATTATCGGATGTAAATTCATCATGCTTGTGATTGAAATCGGTAAACACTTCACTACTTAACATAAAGCTTTGGTAGATAAACTCTTGACATGATTATGGCAGAAGTATTCGACCTCAATGTCATAATACAAGGAAAGTCCCAGTCTAGAGAACACAATGGGCATTCCATATAACCAAATGAACTCCAAGCATGGCCTTTTTTCCATCCAGCATGAAATCAAAGTATTAAAATTAGAATCCCACCAATGGATCGAAATATCACAACTTGAAGACCGAAGTCATGATGATTGAATATCAAAGTCTAAATATGACAAACACAACACTTCGTCACTCATGTCATGCACGTAGGCATCACCAATCTAACGCACATCGGACATGATTCAAATAGTGTCAATAGCTCTCCTTACCTAGAGATATGTTCGACAAATATGAAAAGAGAAGGAGATAAGACCAAGAATTACTAATCCACCCTTCAGGAAAACAAAAATTTTGAGTGCCCACTACAAACCTTTATAAGGGGCTAACCTGGCCCCCAAGACCCTTGCTAAGATCTCCACACTTGATGATAAACGGGGATGGGGGGTGGGTGGGGAGGGGGGGGGGCACAATAGAGGTACTATATAATTACCTTTCTTCATTCTAATAAATCTTAAGCTATTGCAGGGAACTTCCATCTACTCTTGGATCTCCATCCTTGGAAAAAGGTGAAGGAAGGATTCGTAAATCCATTACATGTGCCAATCGACTGGAGGGTGCTTACATGCTGTGAGAAATGCGTATTACGGATCTTAAGGCTAGGATAAACATTAGAGCGGGGTGAATAGTGTTTTAAGGAATTATTTAACCTTTTTGAGTTTTTGTTAATTTGAACACAAATGTATGCAATATTCAGACCCAGATATGATCACAGACTCAAACACAGATGCAGAAATAAAATAAAAGCAGTAAAGGAAAGAACACACCGGATTTTATACTGGTTTGGAGTTATCCTACATCCAGTCCAGCATACAAGTACGAATTTCATTTCAAAAGCAATTGTACAATTACACCCTCGATTTCAAGGCTATGAGGTACACCCTCCAGATTTACAATCCTGTGGGTAGAGATACTTGATTTTACGGACAACAAGTTCACTCAATTGATTTCCAAGACTACAATCACACCTTTTCTTGCTTGATTGATTTCCAAGGCCACAATCACATCTTTTCTCATTTAATTAATTACAAAGAAGCCTATTACTCTGAATAGCACTGAGGATCTTGTTGAGGTAGTGATAGAGAATCAAACCAGAGATAATCTAGTTAGATTCAATGTTGATTTCGGCAGAGTAATGGTAGGAATATGTATAAAGAAACGTGGAAGAATAAGAGAAATGAGAACCAGAAAATATGATTGAAAATTCGTTGAAACCAACCCCTATTTATAGAAGAACAACAGTCATGTCCATTCGTAAAAGGATATGACGAATAAACACTTCTTTTGAAATTCAAATTTTTAAAATTAACTGTCATAATGTCGACATGGGTACCTTGGGTATGTCGACATGCCAAAGGAAGTTTTGGTGATTCATTTTTCTATGAAAATAACTTCTATCTTATATTAAAACTATTTTAAACTTTATAAATATACTTAACTATAGTTAAAATACATAGTAAATATAGAGAATAATATATAAAATTTTACTATAATTTTATATTTAAATCTAAGTATAAATATTAATATAGTATTATTAAAAGATAGTTTAAAACTAAGGATAATTTGATTTTGAAAATAAAGATTATTTTGAGGCTAAAAGTATTTAAAACCAAGATAGATGTTTTTGATTTTTTTTAAAGGAAGGTTTTGAAAATATTTTGAAAACAAGATATAATTTTGTAAAAACATTTGAATAAAAGTTAGTGGATACAAAACAATGTCCATTAGATTTTTCGTAGGTTCCATCCTACTTAGGGTTCCAGCCCTTTAACAAGCTTGAAGTGGATTTCATTCCACGAATAAATTGGATTTTAAGATGCCGGTGCTTTTCTAGGAGTTTTAAGAAAATTTCTAATTAAAAAATAAATTACTTGAAATCTTGAACTCTTGATAATCTTGATATTCTTGATACTCATGAGTCTTCATTCTTGATATTTTGAATCTCTATACTATACAGTCTTCATTCTTGGTACCTGCATGGTTAAATCCTGCATATACATATATTTCTAAACTATAATGTTAGTATTTATATTTTATAATCCTATTCTAAGGTTGTTGTCATCAAAACCATCATCTTACGGACTAACAATCTCCCCCCTTTTGATAATGACAACCTTATATAAAATATTTCTTCTATCCTAATAACTCCCCCTTAATCTATGCCTAACTATTCTATTTTATATTTCTTCCCCTTTGTCATCAACAAAAACTAACTCCAAACTATATAATCTCCGAACTATAAAATTCCAAACTATAAAACTCCCCCTCATTCTTGGACTAAAGTACCTGCATTAATAAAGTATACAAATGGTGTATATAATAGATAGATTAAGAGATAATTATACTGATAGACATGATAATTAAAAAATCAAATTAATATTAATGCATATTTATACATGTTTTTCACACCAAATATCAATCCAAGTCAAATCAAATCAAATCAAATCGAACAATTTAAATCAAACAAACCAAATGAAACAAACCAAACATTACGAGGAACTTCCACCCATCTTTCTTATCCAAATATAAGGTCTGCTTTAATGGCATCCCAATTTTCATTATCATTAGCGAGAGAGACTGGAGGATGTGCTTCGTTATCATCCTTGTGCAGGGAGGAAATCATCCATCGTATTGCATCGAAATGTCTTTCTTGCCCTTTAATCATCTGCATTTGACTCAATTCTAAGTGTCGCTAGTTACGGAGAATGAATGAAAGAATATTCTTGAAAGAGTTAAGGGTCTCTTCAAGATTTTCTGAAAGATTATGAATTGGATTGGCTATATTCGAGTTTGTAAGAAGAATGAGAGTCAAAGTTGATAAGAGATAATATTCAGTGATGAATTCTGGAAGAAATAGGTATTTATAGGTGTAGAAATTCGTTTGAAATGAATAGACATAAGGTAGTTATTCAAATTTCAATTTCAAAATGAAATGTCATTTCTGACCAGTACATGTCGACATGGTCATAGGGGGTATGTCGACATGGTCCAATGAATTTTGATGACTTATTTTGATTTTGTGAATAATTGTGTGTATATATATATTTATATAATATACTAATATTTATTCTGGAGATAAGATAAGATAGATAACAGAAAAGAAATTCCATTTCATTTCATACTAAGACGATACAACGATTAAACACAAAGAACTATACGAACATTCAAATCAAAATAAACTAAAACAAATACAAGAAGATACGAAAAGGTAGAACTAGTTAGAGAATGATGATGATGAAGATAATCCAAGCTTCTTGCTGACTTTGGAAATAAACTTGTTCATTTTGGATGAAATTTTGTCCAACTTCTTACTAACGGATCGTTTAAGAATTCGTTGATTCTCAACAATGGTCTTTTGCTTTTTGAGAAGGGTTTTGCTGGATGGATTAGGAGGATAGTCGATGCATTCTAAAGAAGTTTCACCTTCTTCTTCTTCTTCTTCTTCAATTTCCATTTCATCCCCTCCTTCTTCTTTTTCCTCTTCCTCTTCTTCCATCTCCTCATGAGCCAAACGCTCTTCCTTTTCGGCAAGAGTTTCATAAGGTTTTTGGGACGAAGTTCATCCGAAATAACTTGTGCCCAATCAATATCATTATTTCCAAAAATAGCAAAAAGTGCTTTGCAAACTTTTAAAGTAGGATTGTTAAAATTTCCCGATCTTGGGGTCAAAGTATGTTGTAAAAGAAGATTGACAATTCTAGCTTTTGGTCGAAAGTTTCGTTTTTGGATTCAAAATTATCATTTCCTTCGGAAATGTGATGAAATGTCTCACGATCATTTTCATCGATTTTAAAATTAGAAAGATCCATTCCCATGCTCTTACAATTGATAATGGTACCCAAAAGATCACAATTCAAAACAATTCTAGTGCCTTTTACACTACTCCAAATTTCATCATTGTTTCCATTATAAAATCCACGATTAAGATTTGCATAGAAAATTTTGACAATATTTGGATAACAAACAAAATCATTTTGAGAAGCATCAACAAGACTAAGAATTTGATTATTTGCAAAAAGATAATCAATTAAGAATTTGATTATTTGCAAAAAGAGAATCAATTTCATAAGAAGAGAAATCTTGAAATATAGCAAACTTTCTGGGATGGACTTTTGCATAGTTAGCATAATTGATGTATGCTTTTATAGCCTCCAGATCATTGAAGAGTTGCTCTTTTATCTTTCTGGAAATTCTCATGGTGGAGGGGTTTCTTGAAGAAGCCATTAGAGTGGAGAGTAGAGAGCTTGAAATTTTGAAGAAAGAGTTTGAATTTGAAAATGAGAGTGAGAAGATATGATAAAAGATGGTGAATAAATAGATTCTCAAAGGACATGTTCTCTAGTCAAAAGATGCCTTTTCAGAGAATTGAACGAAGTGAAAAGGTGGAGGAAAATTCAACCATTTGAATTCAGATTTTGAATTTCAAATACTGTACCCATGTCGACATCATGGTAAGGGCCATGTCGACATGTGCTTGTGAATTTCTATGATTTATTTTTCCTAAGTACTCTAATATATATATATATATATATATATACACTTATTATTTTTAATGTTTATATATATCTGGAATATTATTAGAATTATAGTATATTCCATAATATATTATTATACTAACAAAAATAAAAAATAATAGTAGAATAATAATAAAATAATATAATAGTAAAAAAATTTAAAATTCAAATAACACACCAGTTCAAAATCAATCAAGCAAGCAATCAAGCTCTAATTCTAAGCATGCAATTCAACCAATTGTATTGTAAATGTGTACCTTTTTCTGAGCCTGTTTCTCTGAGTTCGTCGGAGTCATGAACTGCCGTGAAACACAAATTTGAATTATCTGTCTTCTGATCATCATCGCTTGAGGACGAGTCTGAGTCATCTAGAGTAGCAGTAAATGCATGCTTCCATTTCTTTACTTAAACATTGTTTATAGGAGGATTTTGCCTTTCTGGATACGGACAGTCTATTTTGATATGGCCTGGTTCATCACAGTTGAAACATTTGACATTGTTTGGCACTACATTCTGATTTCCAAAGTTCTTATAGTTGTTTCTATTGAGATTATTCATCTTTCTGTATTTCAGAAATTTCTGAAAATTCCTGGTCGTCAAGGCTATCGCTTCATGATTATCGTTGTTTGAGTCTGATCCATCAGTCAATGCATTAAATGCCATTGATTTTTTTCAGATGCTTTGCTTTCTCTTCTCCCTATCATTTGGACTTCAAATGACATTAGATTTCCAATTAATTCTTCTGTCTTTAAGGTACTGATGTCATTTGCCTCTTCGATCGCAAGTGTCTTTTGATCCCATTCGAGAGTAAGAAAATTTAAAAAATTTCTGACTTGATCTTCTTCCGAAAATTCCTTTCCCAAGGATATTAGAGAATGCACAATATCCTGAAATCTACTATACATATCTGAAATAGACTCATTAGAATTAATTTTAAATAATTGAAACTGATTTGTGATCATGGAAATTTTGGTCTGTTTAACTTTTCTTGTTCCTTCGTGAGTAACTTGCAAAGTTTTCCAGATTTCATATGCCGACTTACAAACTGACACTCTATTAAATTCATTTCTATCAAGTGAACAAAACTGAATATTCATTGCTTTAGAATTATTTTGTACAACAGTCTTTTGCTCAGTGGTCCAGTATGCAAAATCAGTTGTAGGTTCAGAATATTCAGTTTGTGTGATATTCCAAGTGCCTAATCCTACAGATTGTATATATATTTTCATCCTACATGCCCAATATGCATAGTTACTGCCATTAAAAAATGGTGGTCTGACAGTAGACTGACCTTCTATAAATGAACTAATGACAGGGATACTAGTGTTAGTAACGGTACCAATGTTGGTAGCCATTTTGAAAACTTTTCAAAATTCAGGTTATGAAAATTTGAAAACCTTGCTTGATACCAAACGTGAGAAATGCGGATTACGAATCTTAAGGCTTGGATAAATACTAGAGGTGGGTGAATAGTGTTTTGAGAAAGTATTAAATCTTTTTGATTTTTTGTTAATTTGAATACAAATGTATGCAATATTCAGATACAGATATGATCACAGAATCAAACACAGATGCAGAAATAAAATAAAAGCAGTAAAGGAAAGAACACACTGGATTTTATACTGGTTTCGGAGTTACCCTACATCCAGTCCCGCGCACAACTACATATTTCCTTTCAAAAGCAATTGTACAATTACACCCTCGATTTCAAGGCTACGAGGTTCACCCTCCAGATTCACAATCCACTGGGTAGAGATACTTGATTTTACGGGCAACAAGTTCACCCAATTGATTTCCAAGGGTACAATCACACCTTTTCTCGCTTGATTGATTTCCAAGGCCACAGTCACAACTTTTCTCGTTTAATTGGTTACAAAGAAGCCTATAACTTTGAATAGCACTGATGATCTTATTGAGATAGTGATAGAGAATCAAACCAGAGATAACCTAGTTAGATTCAATATTGAATTCGGCAAAGTAATTGTAGGAATATGTATAAAGAAATGTGGAAGAAGAAAAGAAATGAAAACCAGAAAATATGATTGAAAATTCGTTGAAAACAACCCCTATTTATAGAAGAACAACAGCCATGTCCATTCGTGAAAGGATATGACGAATAAACACTTCTTTTGAAATTCAAATTTTTGAAATTAACTGTCACCATGTCGACATGGGTACCTTGGGTATGTCGACATGCCAAAGGAAATTTTGTTGATTCATTTTTCTTTGAAAATAACTTCTATCTTATATTAAAACTATTTTAAACTTTATAAATATACTTAACTATAGTTAAAATACATAAGTAAATATGAAGAATAATATATATATATAATTTTTCTATAATTTTATATTTAAATCTAAGTATAAATATTAATATATTATTATTAAAAGATAGTTTAAAAATAAGGATAATTTGATTTTGAAAATAAAGATTATTTTGAGGCTAAAAGTATTTAAAACCAGGATAGATGTTTTTGATCTTTTTAAAAGGAAGGTTTTGAAAACATTTTGAAAACAAGATATAATTTTGTAAAAACATTTTGATTAAAAGTTAGTGGATACAAAATAATGTTCCACTAGATTTTTCGTATGTTCCATCCTACTTAGGGTTCCATCTCTTTAACAAGCTCGAAGTGGATTCCATTCCACGAATAAATTAGATTTTAAGATGTCAGTGCTTTTCTAGGAGTTTTAACAAAATTCATAATTAAAAAACGAATTACTTGAAATCTTGATCTCTTGATAATCTTGATATTCTTGATACTCATGAGTCTTCATTCTTGATATTTTGAATCTCTATACTATACAATCTTCATTCTTGGTACCTACATGGTTAAATCCTACATATACATATATTTCTAAACTATAATGTTAGTGTTTATAATTTATAATCCTATTCTAAGGTTGTTGTTATCAAAACCATCATCTTACAGACTAACACATGCTACACGAAGTAAAGAAAAAAAAAACTAGCCCCTACAACTATGCATGACCTCTCCATTGGGTTAGCAGGCAAATAAAGATAAGTAAACATCAATATCAGGAGTTCAGATAGATGATCACCCAGGGAAGCTAGCACAGCTTGCAGTACGAATGCTATAGCAAAATGAAAGAGATGAAACTCTCTGCCTCCAGAGCTCTAATGATCAATGATCAGTGAAAAGGCATCCATTTGAGTACAGTGTTTCCTCAAAGTGTAAGGAAGAGTACACATTGGAAACGACATCTGCTGAGAACTTAGATAACAATAATAGTTTATACAAACTGGCTTTGAACGGTCGAACTCTAACAATTCCAACATATTTGGCCCGTAGCAGAATAGGAGAGATATCCAGAACCACCACAACCACTCCTCATATCACAATTCAAAACAAATCAACAATATATATAGTAAGCCGCTAGGAAATTGCAGTCACCAATCAAGGTACTAGCTTCACCGCTCCATCATGATCCAATAATCAAAAAACACAATTCAAATTGATTAAGAACTAAGGATAGTAGGATGCACATCGGGGACATCCACTATAAGTCCACCAACTAGCCAGAGTCAACTTGAAAAAATGACTGGACAAATGACCGCTAGGAGGCAGCACTGAAACGCTAAATAAGAATCTTGGCCCAGTAAAAACCCTACTATCAAATAGAGTACTTGCGGAAAATCCTTATGAAGAGCTCTCCGATCACGCAACATGTCATACGCATGACAACAGATTGTCCTGCAAAGGAGGTACCATAACAAACCTCTTCTTTCATTTTTATCTAACTCGATTGTTGTCATTTCAGGACAATGCCATTGGCTCCTAGGTTCCACAGAGTCTTACAAAAATACCAAATGAGAATTCCTATCTAAGAGAACATCTTAAACCAGGCATACTACACAACTTGGTACTATGCGCTTCTTTCGAAGCCCCAGGTTTGGTCCAAACTACTCTTTCCCTTTGACCGAGACAAGAGACTAATGCATTCCCTTAACATAAATGCAGTTATATTAATTCAACACATATGTAGTTATATTCACTTAACACCTATGTTGTTATAACCACTACTTCTTTTTTGAGTAGCAACCTAGATTTAAGCATATGTTGGTAGCTGTGAAAATAAGATAGCCATAACTAAAGGCACTAGCATGGGCAGTTCACTACTAATGATCGTCCCTTTCCCTGGCAATGACATATCAGCCGGGCATCCGGGCACAAATCTAGCTTGAGTAACTCAAAGAATAAATGCGTTCGAAGCCTAACATGGATAGACTCATAACAGGAGTTGCCCCAGGCCAATGGCAGGTTAAAGCTGTCAGCAAAGTCTTGCGAACGCTAACGAAGGAAAAACTAGATAAATCCAAAGGAGTGTGGATTGACGAACTACCCACGGCACTGTGGGCTTACAATTCCTCCTACAAAACAGCAACATGACATATTCTATTTGCTTTAAGCATATGGGGCAGAGGCCATGCTTCTGGTCGAAACAGTTGTCACTTCACATCGTAGGACACATTATAATCCAAAAAAGGAGCTTTCATCATGTCCTTAGACATGATTGAAGAAAGAAGGAATAACACCGCTCTCAAGATAGTCGCATGCAGACGGAAAGTGGCAGCACAATAAAAATCTAAGGTGAAGCCCTCATGCAAGTCTTTCCCCGTCCAGGCGCACTAGATCCAGTTTGGGAAGGACCATTTGTTGTTTGTAAGGATCTCCACAATGGAGCTTACATTCTGTCGACAGTTGATAGAAAAGGTTTTGGGAAACGAAGGAATCTCCAACATCTTCGCCATTACTTCTTTCAGCTTGTAAAAAACATGTATCACTTAAAACTATAAAAGAAACACAGTGGATGTAGGAATATTCTAGCCAAAACACTGTAAAAATTGATGTTTTGCTCGATTGTTTGTATGATATCTTTTCTAATGCGATCAATCGCAAGCTCTCGCCAATAGTAGTGAAAGCAAGATAACCATGACTAAGAGCGCGAAAATAACCTAGGTAATTCACTGCTGAAGATCCGCCTCCCAGCCAGCAATGATAAACTGACTATAAGCCATGGATTAGGCACGATTATAGTCTAGGTAGTTTACCATTGTCGTTCGGCTCGTCGGCAACTGCGAACCGATAATAAATCCCAGGATTTAGGCATGGCTGCAGCTAAAGATAGTTTGTAGTTGACAATCAGCACCCACGTTAGCCAGCCCACAATAAATCGAATAATACTCACGATACAGGCCATAATGGCCCGGGTAGTTACTGTATGCGAATCTCGGCCCTAAATTTTAAGTACGATAGTCGTAAACGTTACACTCTCCTAGAACATAGGTTGGGTTGACAAACCATATGTCACCAAAATCCACGGTCGGGGTAAATAACTTACGTGCCATGAATCTTAAGTTTAGAGGGACTCTCTTGACGGAGAATATAGTTCATTGTACTTAAACTAGAAGCTTCTAATAATTTCTTTTAGTCTTGTGGCATTACATACAGATAGTAGAAATATGAGTTCCACTTTGCCAACCATAGTAGGATATTCATTTGCTTCCACTCCACCAGAAGAAACGGAGTATCGACTCGACTTCGTCAGAGATAGCGGAACATCAGTTCAACATTGCCACTAGAATAGAATATCCCTTCCATCCAACTTCACTTAAGAAACTATAAGGATTCTACTAAAACTAAGCACACTCATGGAACCTGAGAAAAATTCCATGCAAAGGTATGACTAACTTTTGTAAGATAAGCTAAATTCGATATAAAAAATACTTAGGGGCATAGCAACACCTCACCTCTTGATTATACACAAACAGTACCACTCAGCTTGGTAATAGCACATTGGAATCATGACTTTAAGTTCGCAAGTTTAAAACTGTTCATGATATAAAGCAACAAGTTGTAAGAAGCAACTAAAAGAATTATATTGGGGACATACCCTGACAAATAGTAAACGCTTCCGACCGACTCTTGACGACGTCGTCGGGAAGTGCTTTGAAAGATGTGATAAGTATTTATGGACTGCCACATCCCCCAAACTACTAAACCCTAGCAAAAAGAAACTACTCTGAATGATATGATCCCCTCTAAACATGAGTATTTCAATCTCTAACCCTCAGAACATTAGTCAATTTATTTCAAAAACCTATTTTAACTCAAATCACTTAGATTCTTAATCGGAGAAGCCATAATTCAAGAAATAGGAAGAACTATGACAGAGAGTGATTAGAGATGAAGTTTTACAATTTATTCTGGAAGAAATAGATATAAATAGGGGTAGAAAGTTGTTTGAAATGAATAGATACAAGTTAGTTACTTGAAAATGAAATTTGAAAGTGTAACTATTTTCTGCCCGTTGGATGTCGACATGAGGGGATAGTGTATGCCGACATGCCTCTGTTTGAAATGACATTTTAATTTGTTTTGAATGTTATGAACAAATCTATTAAACTAAGAATTGTATAACATAAAAATAAGCAATTATAGAGATAAGTGAAGTTGCAGGAAATGAAAGATTCCATCAATAATTCTAGTCAACATTACATAAGATAATATAATATTAACTAAAATAAAGGAAATATAAAGATAGAACTTAAAATAACATGAACTAAACTAGTAAGATGAAGAAGATGATAGTCCAAGCTTTCTACTAATTTTCCTGAAGAACTTGTCGATTCTAGTGGAAATTTTATCCATTTTCTTACTCATTGATCTTTTAAGTGTCTTTTGATTTTCCATTATAATTCTTTGATTATTGAGAATGGTCTTGTTGGATGGATTAGAAGGATCAGTAGGATATTCAATACTTTCTAAGGAGGTTTCTTGATCTTCCTCTTCCTCCTCTTTAATTCCCATTCCTACCTCTTCCTCTCCTTCTTCTTCTTCCTCCATTTCTTCAATTTCTTCGTGAGCAAGTCTTTCTTCCTTTTCCGTAAGTTTCATATGGTTGAAACATTAATGGAATTTGCATAAGGGAAATGTTTCCATGGTCGAACACTTTTCTAGTTATAAATTCTTCCCTTTTGAAATCAACTCCAAAGTAATTAAAAATCCGGGTGTGATAAATTCCATGATATAATGTGTTTTCACTCATAACAAAATTCTTGGGCCTTAGCTCATCCAAAATAACTTGAGTCCAATTAATATCATAATTTCCAAAAATTGCAAAAATTGCTTTGCAAACTTTTAAAGTCGGGTTCTTGTAGTTTCCCGATCTTGGTATAAGAGTGTGTTAGATAAGAAGATTAACAATTCTTGCTTTTGGACGAAAATAACGATTTTTGAATTCAAAATTGTCATCCCCTTCAAAGATGTGATGAAATGTCTCTCGATCATTTTTATCGATTTGAAATACCGAGAGATTCATTCCGTTATACTTACATCCCAAAATATTTCGTAAAATTTCACAATCCAAAACAATTTGTGTTCCTTTAACACTACTCCAAATTTGTCCATCTTCTCCATCAAAAAAACCACGATTCAAATTCGCATAAAACATCTTAATAAGATTTGGATAACATACAAAACAATTTTTTTTGTCAACTAACAAAGAATAGAACATTGTTGAAAAAGATTTTCAATTTCATAAGAAGGAAAATCTTCAAAAATAGCAAATTTTTCCGTATGAATTTTACCGATGTTTACATAGTTGATGTAAGCTTTGATAGCTTCCGGGTCATTAAAAAGAAAGTTTTTGACAGATTTTGAAAGCCTAATGTTGTTAGGAGTGCTTGAAATGTAAAGAAGTTTGAGAGGAGTTGAATATAAAGAAGATAAGTTTGAAATTTAAAATAAAAGTGAAAAGTGATGATAAAGAGAGTGAGATAAATAGAGATTCTACACACATGTTCTCTGATCAAGAGACATCTTTCGAGATCATTGAAGTTGGTGAAAAGGTGGCGGGAAATTCAAAAGTGTGAATTCAAATTCCGAGGGGATGTCAACACGGGATATCCGGGTATGTCGATATGTGCCTATTGAATCAAAGGACAAGTTTCTATTTCTAATTCCTAATATATATATATATATATATATATATTATATCCTATATTCTAATTATATAATTCCTATGATAATGTTAAATATAATAATACTTAAATATTAATAATTTAATATTTAAATATTATTAAAATTATATTTTTTTTGAATTTAAAATTCAAATTTCAAGGGATAAATTTGAATTAAAAAATTTAAGGAATTTTAAAACAATCAAGCAAACAAACAAGCATCCATTCAAACAAGAAAAATCAAAATAATGTAAATGCATACCTGTTTTTAGATTCATACTCCTATCGTCATCTGATTCATGAATAGCAGTGAAATACAGATTTGAATTATCTGTCTTCTTTTAATCGTCACTGGATGATGAGTCTGATTCATCAAGAGTTGCTGTGAATGCTTTCTTTCTTTTCCTTGACGAGTCATTGTTTGGAGGGAACAAGATTTATCTGGATACTCACAATCTTTTCTATAATGCCCGACCTTATTGCAATTGCAGCATCTATCATTGTTGGCGTTCTCCATATTATTTCTGGAATTCCTTTTATCATTTCTTTTGTAATAATTCATTTTTCTATATTTTTGGAATTTTCGAAAGTTTCTTGTCATGAAGGCAATCTCCTCATCACTGTTTGGTTCCGAATCTTCAGTTGTTGCATTGTATGCTAATGACTTTTTTTATAACCTTTTTTCTCTTCTTCCTTGCAGTTGAATTTCGTAAGACATCAGATTCCCAATGAATTCTTTTATTTTCATGAGACTGATATCATTTGCTTCTTCGATTGCAAGTGTCTTTTAATCCCATTCTGGAGTGAGTGAATTTAGAATTTTTCTGATTTGGTCTTCCTCCGAACATCTTTTTCCAAGTGCAATTAGTGAATGAATAATATTTTAAAATCGACAATAGATGTCAAAAATGTTCTCATTTGCATGCATTTTAAACAATTGAAACAGATTATTTAATATGGAAATTTTAGTCTGTTTAACTTTGCTTGTTCCTTCATGAGTAACTTGCAAAGTTTTCCAGATTTCAAATACAGACTTACAAACAAACACTCTATTAAACTCATTCCTATCTAGTATACAAAATAATATATTCATGGCCTTTGAGTTATTTTACGCAACACCCTTTTGCTCAACAGTCCACCGGGCAAAATTGGTAGTTGGTTCAATATACTCAGTTTGTGTGATTTCCAAGCGTCTAATCCTACAGATTATAAATAAATTTTCATTCTACAAGCCCAATATGCATAAATACTGCCATTGAAAAATGGTGATCTGACATTTGACTGACCTTCTACAAATGAGCTAGCGTTAGTGATAACATAACTAGTGCTAAAATTGACATTACCAGTGTTGATAGCCATTAAAACAATTTTCAAGTTTCAGATCATGAAAACTATGAAAACCAATGCTCTGATACCAATTGAAAGGGACAACGAATTAAGGATCTTAAGGCTAATTTAACACTAAAGGAGGGGTGAATAGTGTTTAATGGATTCTAAGACTTATATGAACTAACTCAAAATTATGACACAAATAAATGCAAAACTTAATCATAAAACAATTACTGAATCAAACGCAGATGAAAACGTAAATAAAAAACAGTAAAGGGAAAGAACACACCGGATTTTACACTGGTTTGGAGTTACCCTATATCCACTCCTGTACCAAGGAAAACCACCTCATACAAATTTTTATTATACCAATGTCGAGATTACATTCCTCAATTTATAAAGTACTTGAGGTACTCTCCTGTCTCATGAGTCCGGGGCAAACTCTCTTGATTTATGGGCCATAAGATTACTCAATTGATTTCCAGGCACAACCACATCTTGTAGAGAGACTTGATAAACTCTTGATTACAAATTGATCCTATAACTCTGAACAGCACTTTGATCTTCGAGGGAGGGTAGAGAATCAAACAAGAATGAGATTCTAATTTGATTCACTTAAGAATTGGCAGAATTTTGGTACGATCTTAAAATATGAAAATTATAGAATATGGATTTGTGGAGAAGTAGAATTGAAGAAAATATGAAAATAGATTATTAAAAAATTTGTTTGTGAAGCCTATTTATAAAGCACCAACGGTCATAACCATTCTTAAAGAGATTTAAACGAATAGACACTTCTTTTGAAAATTGAAACTTTTGAATTCAACAACCACTATGTCGACATGGGGTATTCCATGATGTCGACATCACTATGTAAAAACAATGTCAAAATTGTTTTTGAAAATGAAGTTTAAAATAAAAGTTTATTTTAAAAGAACAAATAATATATAAGGCTAAAACATCTTTTTGAAAAATCTTTTGAAAGGATAATTTTAAGGCTAAAATATTTTGAAAGCAGTTTTGAAAAATCATTTTGAAGTAGTTTTGCAAGCTTCTTCCTGCAGAATATCTCATCACATCAAGACTTGAGAACTTGTACAAAACCAGCATCTTCATGGGTTTGTAAGCCACTTGTCGTAGGTTTGTAATCGTGGGTTTGTAAGCCACTAAGAAGGTAGAAATGGATTCCATCCCAAATGAAATTCGAAATGAATATTTCCATGCTATTATGATGTTTTAACAAAAACTAGACACATATCTTGAAATCTTGATCTCGATACCCTAGAGTCTTCAATCTTGAGTCTTGAGTCTTTATACTGATCAGTCTTCAGTAATCAATACCTACATATACATATCTGTATATCCTGCATATAGATATCTATCTAGACAAAAGTGTTAGTATATATTTTATAATAAGATATGCTAAAAGGTTGTTGTCATCAAAACCAACATTTCAGTTCCTAACAGTCACAAGTGGAAGAGCTTGACAATCATTTAAGGAAGGTTGAACCAAATCTTGGTGGAAGAAAGGTTGAACCAAATTCCAAGTACTATATGCTCAGCTATCTCTCCTCTTATATTAATTCTATAAGCACCAAGCACATGACATCATAAAAAGAGAGGATGCTGAAGAGAGAAGCTTTCAGCAACAATGGCAGACAACTTCGAGAGGGAAAAATCTTAGTTCTAATAGCATGGTTACTCGTATTCAAAGCTTGTACTTGTAATCAAAAATGAAAGCGATGGTAAAAGAGGAACAATGGACGTAGCCACATTTAGGCCGGACCACTATAATTTTTTTATCCTTTTACATTTAAGTCGTTTACATATTATTTAGTGCAAATTGCTAATTTTCTACCTTAAACGTTCGCTACTAATTTTCATCAAACAATAGCTATATACTACAAATAGTATTCACAACTCTACAATAACGATTTGAGTGTTTGCCCATTTTTTGTGCAAACACTTGCCAAGAGTAAACCGATTAATCAATAAATGTTTTCGGATTGAACCAGAGATTTTAATATGGTCAACACAATCAACTATATATATTCATAGAATTTTTGACCTTGGACAAAACTCTAGATATCTCGGTAATATAATGATGCTGAAAAGTATATGTGCATAAAATGTTGTTACAAGGTGCATCTTAATAAAGATTAGAAATTAACTTCTGCTTAAATAATCTATGAGCAACTTAATTGGTGCTCGATACTGTACTTCATCAAAGTTTATAAAGGTTACAAAACTTAAAATTTTTAAATATTGACTTAGAACCGAGTCCACAGCAGAGAGCCAGCATAACCATATTGCTAGTTAATTTTCGAGTTCGACCAATTGAAAATTATTTTGTACATATTGTACATTAATAATAAATATGGACTTTCAAGTGCTTATTGAGAAAATCAAATGCAAGATGGAAGGATGGGAAAGTATATTGTTGAGCTTGGCAGGTATCACTAAGCCGATCAGGTTAACCGTTTACTCACTAGTGCAATATCGAATGCAATGCTTCATACTCCCAAAGGCAATAATACACAACATCATGCATATCTATTCTAACTTACCATGGAAAGGTAGGAAAATCAAGTTTCCTTGTGGCATCATTTATTAAAGCGAGTATGAAGTGGGAATGGAATCGAGATAATTTGACGAATTACAGACAATAATGGGAATTAATTTAGTATGGAAAGTGTTGGATGAGGAAGGAAATCGGGCCAAGCTAATGAAAGAAAGTTACTTGAAAGATCAATCCCTATAGGATTGTAGCAGTAGAAATGATGACTTCGAGGTTTGGAAATCTAAGCATTAGGGCAGAGGCAACGAAATGCCTCGGTTAAATAATAGTAGAAGGTAAAAGTACATTACTCTGGTTTGACCTATGGTTTTTGGGCGGTAATTTAATTTGCAAACTGGGGATCGGTACAATGGAAAGGGTAAAGGAGAAAGAAGGTAGTAGAAGATTTATTAGAGAACAAAAGACGGAGAATGGATAAAATTAGCTTTTTGGGGCCGATCGAAAGTGAAATGAAAGAAATTAAGATTTGGGAGGATAATGAATATGATTATTAGTCTTGTGTTGATAATAACAAAAAAAGTTTAATTTAAATAATATATTATATTGTATATACATATATGCTAAAAATCATATACATGTGTATATTTGAATATAAATAATATCATATCATATGTGTGTATGTGTGTGTATCAATAGAACTAATGGCTAAGTTAAGAAAACAATATTTTTTTATATTAATGTTGATATATATATATATATATATATGGAAATTCTATTAGGACACAACTGATTTCAACCAATCGATTTCCCCTTGATTTCCACATTATATACAAGGACAAAAACATCCAACGATCTAAATCTATTGGGTCTCCAGTTATGTTTTATTTTTGTCCAAATAGCCTACCCTTACATACATTTAAATGCGACATCGTTATTAACCGATGACATTAAAACCTGTTTATTAACCATAAAGCCCATTGGTTAATTATGTACATATGACATATGTTATGATGTTTACTCTATGTTAGATTACTATGTTAATGTAGTTATATTGTTCATATCATAAAATGAAAATAAAATATATTATAAAATTAAAATTAAACTAAACTATAACTTAATTAAAACGAAACCTTATGATCGAACCATAATAAAAGGTTTAATACATAAATGAATTAACATTTCGAAATTTTTATTGATCAATGCTAAATATGATTTAGTACAAAATTATAATTAATGTAAACACAAAATATGATCTTTTGCAATTTAATAATATAGTTTTTTCCTGAAGTCCCCCATTTTTACCATGTTATCAATGCACCTAATCCAACATTCTTTACAAAGAAAAATTAGTTGGTCAAGTCCCTTTTTTCCCAATGGAGTCAGAGATGACAATAAAGGATGGATACACAAGAAAATAGTATTATTAGGTTGATTCTTAGCTCTTTGAAACCGTAGGAAAGAAAAAATTTCCGGTAACCAACTTTAGGTTGTAATACAAATATAAAATGAATGGAAAAGGTTACTAATAGGGCAAGGGGTATGTTATAGGGGCAATTCTGTAAATTAATGTAAGTTATTAACTCTATAATAAAATATCATTCAAAATAGAAGGAGCTTATCTTTCTATTGTACACTTATCATATTGTGTTATGTAATTAATTGTTTTATTTAAGTATATTAAATAGAAAATCATTGAAAAGATGTTATGTATAGTAATTGCAACGTGTTGTAGTCGTGAGAAATTTACCACATTAAAAATAACATATTGTTCTGAATATTCTTAGTCGAAATGTTTCGAGATGGGATATCGATATATCTACTAAGACTAGAATATGTATCATTCTCCCAACATTGGGCAGGTATTACTCATGACTACTGGGGGCACCAAGAGGATATATACTGATAGTTATTGGATAACTATAGAATGACTCACCTGAGAGTTTTCAGCTGGTTAATAAAACTAAGATCAATTAGAGAATCTTGAAGTGATAATATTACACATTTCTCTTGACTTAAGAATATTTTTGAACTTTAACGTGGATAACCCACTTTGGTTATAGGTAAATCGTGGCACGATGTCCATCGAACGAATATAGTTGGGTCTGAGTTGAAGCATTAGGAGTGTAAAACTATCAATAGAGGATTCTCCTCCTTAGTTATATGAGGTTAGTATCATGGTCAACTATAGTCTAAGAGCTGTATGATTAATAATAATTATTATTAAACCAAGGACTTTATATTTGGATTAATAAGTTGAATGTGGATGATATTGGAATTTTGAACAAAACCAAAGTCTAAGTCTTAAAGTGATATAGTTTTGATGAAGAGAATTGGTGTAAATAATCGTTACAACTGGGCACTGCTTCAAATAGTAAAATTGAATTTTAGTGAAAAATTGTGAGTTATAAATTCGACCAAAATGTCACAACATAAGGTAAGGTGAACTGTGAACATTAATATTTGAATTGTTAGGTGTTAATCGCTGTTGAATTTACACCTTTGAGTCGCAAAACCATAATGATGAATACTCTAAAATACCACATGATTTAATTAATTTATAATTTTTATAAATTAATTAACATTTATGAAATGCTAATTATTAGAATTTTATTTTATTTATTTGGATGTCATTAGTATTTGATAAAGTGTGTATATAAAATTTATATAAGTTTGTGTCGATATACGACAACAATAATATTTAAATTTGATTTAAATAAACTAAATACTAAGTGGGTTTGGAAATTTTTATGGCCCATTATTTTCATAGCATGGTTGGCCATAGGAAAAGATGGGGTGGAGTTTTAAACGTTCACATATTGATTTGAATTGGTAGAAAAGATTGAGTAAACAAAGGAAATTCGAACCCCACTCTTTGCTCTAACTAGATGCCAATATAAAACCCTTCACTCCCACTCATTTCTGAATCCTCCTCTACCCCACACCAGCCACAAATACTAAGGCTTATAATCATTAAACTTCCAAAACAATATTCAGACAAAACCATTTAAACAAAGAGTGATATTCATCTCTCGTCTGTTGTAATTTTTAAAGCTGGTTCTATTGGATCTAGGAGTTGGTTCTTCGTTCAAGATGCATATCATAGGCTATAACATTTGGTAATATTTTAATTTTAATGTTAACAATCACATATTTTGATTATTATATTTATGTTGTTTGGATCCTAATTGCTTTAACAAATATATGTATGTATGTCTGTATGCATGTATATATGTATACATATCTTTATTGTCCAATTTTATAAGTACATATATATATATTAAAAATTATTATAAAAAATACGAAAACATTATTATAACATTTATATAATTTTTCGCCATACACTAAATATATATATATATATATAATATTTTGAAATTTAAAATAATTTTTGAATATTTTTATAATTTGATATGTGTAATATATGTATAATAAATGTATTATATATATATATTAATTTATTTAAAACTAATTTATAAATGTATATGTATTTTTGATTTTTTTCGAAATGAAATATTTATTCTGTATTATAATAATCAGGACATATATATTTAAATAAATTAGTGTATGTATTATAAAAAATAATACCTAATCCATAAGGATGTGATATTATTAAAAAAAAATGTAAAACTTATTCGACTGAGAAGAAAATTTAATTTTTTAAATAAATATTTTTGAATTAAAGTGAAAAATAATTTATACATATATATTTTGAATAATCTTTTTAAGATTATATACATATATATACATTATGTTATCATTTTAATTTAAAATAGATATTATCTAGATCTTGATCTGTTTTTGAATTTTAAAATTAAACACCTTTAGATATTAATTCGAACTATTATGAGTAGATCAAAACATATTTAAAAATATATATTATAGATATATATAATATTAAAATAAAACTACGAACAATTAAGGTATATACAAAAGGACAAACTTGTCCATTGCGGTTAACCATGTACACTTATATGTTGCATGCGCACCATAATCCTATAAGTGTATTTGATACACTTATAAAATGTAACTCAATTAAATTAAATACTTTCTTTAATAAATAAATTAAAGAAAATAAATGATTTATTTAAAATATTATAGGATGGATCCAAATTCAATTAAGCATCATAGGCCCAATAAAGAACTAAAAGCGGAATTTTTTTTAAATTTACTTGTTCAACCCTTTGTGACATAGCCCAATTTCTTTAATGGTATTAGAGCACAATAGCTTATGTAGTCTAAATTTGCAGTATTGGAGCTAATATATTTAACTGTACCTATTTAGTAAGGTGTCTATAAATGTAGTGTCTAAGGTTGGATTTGGATAATTAAGTATTCTACCATACCTGGCTATTGCCTGGCAATTGGCCTAGCCTAAAGGATGAAGTAAGCCCAAAAGTTATCCCTAATATAAAAGCCCGAATTGATTTTCTACCTTGGACTAATTTTCAAAATATGTTTTGAAAATTCAAATAATATTTTAAATTTAAAAGTTAAGTTTATAACATAAATGAAATTTTATAAATTTTATAAATTATTTTCAAAAATTATTTTTGAAATTTAATAAATTATTTACAAAAATTATTTTTGAAATTTAATAAGTTATTTTCAAAATTTCATATTAATCAATTGGATTAATTAAATAAATATTTAAGTAAAAGTTAATTAACTAAATTAAAACATATATGATGATATATGTATATTGTCTTTAACTTTTTTTTAACATGGCTCATTAATGCTAACAAGTATCGATCTTGAGGATCGAACTCATGATCTTTAATCTCATAGTCTGAACTATCAACCAACTGAGCCAAACATATTGCATTATTATCTTAAAATGTTTAAGGTTAATAATAATGAAAACTTGGAAATTAATAGTATTTTAATTAAAAAATTAATTAACTAAATTAGTTAAATAATTATAAATAATATACATATATAATGATATATGTGTATATATCTACAATAAACTTTACAGCATATGTGTGTGTTGTGTATTATATTTTAAAATGTTGAAAATGAATTAAATTAAAATAATTAAAATGTTACTTAAATATTTAATTAAATATGATTTAATTAATAAAATTAAAATAAATGTGATTTAATTAAAAAGAGTGGAAGTGTAATAAACATAAACTAGGTTTAAAGAATAAATATATAAGTGTAATATGCATGCCGTGACTTCAAATGTGTTTGACACTTGAATTACGATGGCAGTTCATAAGAAATACATTACTCCACAAATTGATATCTTTTGAAAAAATTTAAAGACTATGAATCTTCAATATAAGTTATCCTCTATCACTTATAAATAGATTTACTTACATACTCTTTAATTATTGATATTACTCAAGTTAGAGATGTTATATATAGTACTATCAAAATATTGAATAAACAAGGTAATATATAAAAATATGCACGTATTTTTTGATATTCCTCAAGGTAGGTGCATTTATACTAGGTTGCCTGAAACGGTAGGTGTTATCTAGCCTTTTGACCAAGCAATTTTAGGATAGACTAAAGGAATCGAACTTGGAAACTATTAAGGCAGGAAGCTCGAAGAGATAGCCACAATATTCTAGAAACCAAGTGCAAATAGAGCCATGCGATAAAGAATAGACCCCCAAAAGAATTCAAGGCCAAAAATCCAAAATGTATTGGATCAGTACCAATCCACTAATCTTCATGCGATCCAACTTAACTTCCTTCTATCCACTCTAGTTGATTCTAGGAGCCAATTTCAAGTGCTATTTTGTTGATTCCATGCAATCCTCTATCAATCTCCACGAGCACTCAAAGTCAGCAACTCCATTCTTCCATTGATCTGTCAAATGGACTCAGAAACAAGCTAATAATGCTGCAAACAAGTTTAAAATCATGAAGCTAACCACGAATCGGTCTAGGACAAGAAGTTCAAAGTCATCCATATGAAGAATATATGGATCGGTATTGTTGCAAGCCCACGGATCAGTACATATCTACGATTATTGACGAGGTGTCCACCTAATTTCCTAAAGAAGTGGTCTATGGCATGAAAAACTATGTGGAGATCATAGGAGCGAGATTTCAAGCTTCCTAAAATTATAAATAGGAGGGCATGACTCATTTTTAGGGATCTTTTTGGCTCTCTTGTTCTCTTACTCTAATATCTTGTAATCACCCACGGATTTATACCGATCCGTAAGAACTTGTACTTGCAAGTCAGTAATCAAAGTAATTAAATCACTAAGTGGACGAAGGCCAAGATTAGCCAAACCACTATAAAATGTTGTGTGTTCTTTTCTCGCCCTTGTGAATTTACTTCTCTTTCCTTTTATTCTCTACACAATCTCTTGGATGTTTGTGCCATTTTTGATTCAAACATTTTGGTTCTTTTACTGAAAAGATATTCTCAGGCTACTTGGATCCATCATCTATTATTGAATTTCTTAGATCTGAGAGGTAAATCCAACCTTTCGATCTTATTTTTCCACTATATAGATTTTCAATAATCTATAAGAAGCTATTTGCCATAGTCTTAAGAAGAGACCGTTCTACGAACTCCAGAGCTGCTAATGATTCTGAGAACCAAAATACTCAGAATGCGGATGAAGTTTCCTAGCCAAATTACCCAGAGATCCGGATTCCTATAGATGCCGTGACCAGGATGGAAATGGATCGTATGATGAAGCAAATGAAGGATAGGTTCCACGAGAATCGCAATGAGATAAACGAGCAAATGCAGAAGAGCTTGAGACTGCTGAATGAGCTTACTTAGAACCATCATAGAAGGAGTAGGAGGGACTTGATATCTTCTAATTCAGAGTTTAATAGTTCCTCTTTACCCAAGAAGAGACAAAGGAATAGGAAGTAGAAAATGGCTCAAAAGGAGGCTAGGACTTCATATCAGGAGACAAACGAACTTGTAATGAGGCTTTGTGGATCAATGTTGATCCAAGAGATGGATCGGTACCGATCCAACAAATCTTAGAGTTGGACCTCACTCTTTGGATGGCAGTGTGGATTTGAGTCATTCCACAGATGATCAGAATAAGGGATATTGAAAAACCACTAACGATCCACCTTACATGAATCAAACATGGAAGACTGCTGGATGAATGGTTCTCCCAAAGTCTGGAGAACCCAGGTATCGAGGTTCTATCCGAGAGCGTTCGCCGGGCCGAACACTCAAAACAGATCCTAATTACCATCCTTCAACCAAACCTGTAGAACCGGAGTACTTGGACGAGATGATAAAAAATTCAAATGAAAACCAATTCAAAAGTAATGATGAATGAGGTACTTCTCTAAGTCGAAACCCGTTTATTGAGAATATTCCATATGCGAAGCATCCGTGGAGCTTCGTAATGTTGATGATGCCATTGTACGGTGGAAAAACAGTTCCAACGCAGCATTTGATGAAATAAGAATGGCTTATGGACTCTAGTAGAGTTTTTAATGCCTTGAGATGTCATTGCTTTCCAATATTCCTGGAGGGAGTAGCGACGATGTGGTTAACCCGGCTCTCGTAGAGATCCATATCGTATTTTGCTGAGTTGATGTGAAGGTTTCAAGAGTAATTCCATCTACACACTTCACATTCGAAGGATGTGATGTCATTATCAAACCTCTTCTAGGAATTGGGAGATTCATTGAAGGATTTATTAAATAGGTTCCATACAGCTGTGGCAGTAGTTATGAATGCCAAGGATGACATTAGTATTGATGGCACTGATTAGGAGAATTAATCCCAAGACTGATTTCGGGAGATGGTTGGAAATGAAACCCCCATCAACAATGGATATTTTTTATAGGAAGGCTAATTAGTTATTGCAACTTGGAAGAGGCACAACCTCATTCTTGAAGGGATGACGCTAACTTCAACTGAAGCAACATAGAGTAATATTTTGTAAAATAGTCCGGAGGGAGTTCCAAAAATATTCGTGTGAATGTTGGAAACAGGAATGATGGTCAAAAACGAACGATAATAGGGCTAGGAAGAAAAAGCCAGATAATAGGGATTATCCTAGGATACTAAGTATGACAGCTATACTGAATTGAATAACTTAATAGAGAATATCCACCTGGCTACTCAAGGTCATAAGTAGTACAGGAAGCCTGCTTTGAGAGAGTCGACTGAGAAGGAGATATAATATGGCCTATTTTGCAGGTTCCATAAGATGCATGGTTATAACACTAATGAATGCAAACATTTATGTCATATGATCGAGGAGTCGATCGGCCAAAAGAAGTTGTAGTAGTTTGTGAAAGCCCCATAGGATAGAGGGCAAAGAAATTCCAAACCCTGGGTTGACATCCCAATTGGGGAAAGCTGAGCCTGGTGGTAAAGAGCCTAGGCGGCCTGAAAATGTTTCGTGATAAATACAATCATTGGTGGACCGCATCTAGTTGACAAGAGTTGGAACGAAATGGATTGATATGTTAGTGCTTCGAAACATACAGAGAATGAGAGATGCTTTGTTGTAGGGGATGGAGCTTCGGAAAAACAATACAGAACCATGACGGATGACTTTGTTTTTCAGAATAAGTGCAATGATGGGGTGGAATCCCTAACAATTGATCCGCTCGTGATTACCATCATGATTGGCCCTACTGCTGTATGAAAGATGTTGGTTGACTATGGGAGTTCAGTTAACATTTTATTTAAGAAGGTCTACGACCAGATGCTTCTGAAGGGCAAGGACTTAAAATCGTTTAAATCTTGGATCCAGGATTTAACATGACGTTTATGGAGCCAGTTAGATATGTGGAATTACCAGTGGTGCTTGGTAAGGGTGACCACATGCGAGTGCGGCTATTTCTCCTTGATGTTTAAAGATGAAGTTTCTTATTGAGAATGGTGTTAGAATAGCACAAGGAGATCAGGGGTCTGGCCACGAATGTTATGTCCCTAAGCTAAAGAAGGCGAGGAAAAAAGAGAAAGGAAAATATGTAGAGGGGACTCCCTGCATCAAGGCTTTGGATGATTGGCAATCGCTGCATGAGTCCTGGCTCGGGCAGCACAGCCAATTCCATGAAGATATGGATCAGCCAAAAGAGCCATTGGATGGAAGGTAGCTCCAATCGAGTTAACAATCAATAGTCTAGTCAACCAGGATGATCCTACGGGGATCTTGAAGGTCAGATCACAGCTTGGCAAGAGGTAGATGAAGGAGTTGGTTGGTTTCCTCCAAGAAAACTTGGACGTAATCACATGGACACAGAAATCTCATGCATTAAATGTAAATCTTAAATGTGTTCTTGTGAAACAGAAATGCCGCAGCTGCTCCTGGAGAGATCAACTGCACTCAAAAAAGAAGTGGATAAGTTGAAGGACAATGGCTTCATCCACGATGTCTTATACCTGGAATGGGTATTCAATCCGGTCTTGGTGAAGAAAGATAACGATAAGTAGAGGACATGCATAGACTATTCTGACTTGAATAAGGCATGCCCGAAGGGTAGATTCCTGTTTTCAAGGATTGATTACCTGGTATGAAAGTGCGGTGTGTATACAATTATATGTGCTAATATAGTATACACGGATCGTGTAATATGGATTACAATACAAATGCGGAAATAGATGATAATAGCATAGTAAATAAAAAATAGAAAAATCACACCAGAGATTTTTATACTGGTTCGGAGCACCGTCCTACGTCCAGTCCCAGACTTATATCTGGATTTTCACTATTAACTACCTCGCTTCACCCGGAGGAACAGGTTTACAACACCCGAACAACCGAACGGGATTTCACGCCTCTAATACACTGAGGACTTCAACACTTGCCTCTTACAACTCAGAGGACTTCAACAAAAGAACAAATACAATTGTTGTTGACAACTTGTGCTCTTGAAAAACACGGATTTGTCAATAGCAGTACACCCTTCCTATAATCTTATCCTCAAAGTATGCGATATGATGTTTTGAAAAGATTAAGGAAAGTATATTATTGAATCAAAGGATATGAAATAGTTTCAAAGATTCAATAAATAATTTAGAGCTTTTATAATGCAGAAATAAGATCAGAGATTAGATTAAAAGAATATGGAATCGTTATTGTTTAATCAACGAATTGGATGAGTTTATATAGATAAGAATGGTTGTAACTCTTTGCCATTAAGAGATATGATCTTTGGTGAAAGGTAAGAGATGCAACCTTTGGAGAAGAGAAGTGTCTTTTGGAAAACTTGCTTTCTGTTCAAAAACGGTCGACAGGTTAAAAAGTGACCAGTAGACAGGAATTTAAAATATATATACGTTATGTGCATGTGTGCACGTTCATTGTGCATTTTACACAGAAACGGTCGACCGTATGATTATTAACCGGTCGACCGGTTCCTGTTAATTTGCACAATGAATGTGCAATGCTATTAAACGTATATATATATCGATTATATTGAGGTGCATGATTATTTGAGGATAGGTTTTAACAAGTTGACAACTATTACAATATCAAATAATCAACCTATAATCTATAGTAACATATGTAGCTCTAATGACCTTGTTTTGTCGATCGCCTTATTTGTCAGAAATCAAAACTTTCATAAAACTTGTGACTCAACATTCTCCCCCTTTTTGATTGATGACAATATATATCTGCAAATCTGAATCTCCCCCTGAGTACGTGATCTCTTTCTCTTTGAATTCTTATAAATGTATGTTCCTGCAAGCAATTGTTAGCCCTTTCTCCCCCTTTGTCATCGACAAAAAGGAGTAACAGATACGCAATTGCTCACATCGCCTTTGCCGATGATATAGCCTTTTGAATTGTCTCCAAAAGTGACGGAGCCACCATCTGAATATGTAATATTTGTTAATAAACTCTTGTCTCCTGTCATGTGCTTTGAGCAACCACTGTCCAATATCCACTTTCCTCTTTTCTTAAGTGGGACCTGCAAAAAATAGAATTAAGTCCATGGTACCCACTTTTTATAGGGTCCTAAGAGTTAGGTCTTAGGAGTCCAAACCCATTTGGGTCCGGTATCCCCTTTATATATATAATTGTTATTAAGATGCACAGTATTCATGAATTGCTGAATGTATTTGTTCCTAATCAAATTATTATTTGTTTTAGGAACCCATATTTTGATAGTCTTGACATTTTTCTTTTGAAATTTCACAACTGGTTTTGGTTTGGAATATAATAAACTAAGATTTTTCTTAGCTTCAGTTTTTTGTACTTTCTTTTTCCTTTTATTTCCAAGATGTTTCTTGGTTTCTTGTTTGTTATATCCCAATCCTTGTTTGTCTGAAATAGATTGTGAACTTTCAATGATTTTTGTCAAGTTTTCTCGACCTTTGTTAAAATTAGAAACATTTTGAGTAATGTCATCAAACTTTGTTTGTAAGCTAGCTTTTTCTAGGTCTAGAATTTTGACTTTTGCTTTAAGCTCATGATTTTCAGTAGTGAGAGCATTATTTTTCTCTTTTTGAGTTTCTATTTCTTGACTCAAAAGGGATATTTGAGAATCAACATTAGATGATGATTCTTGAATATTTTCAAGTTCCTCTTCTAATATTTTCTTCTCATCTTTTAACATATCTCGTTCAAGCTCTGCTCTACTTAAATCTGCTTTGACTACTTTTAATTGACGTTTTATGTCTTTATATTTGACTATCAATTCAGCATTAATATCAAGTAATTCATCAAATGTAGGAATTTGTACCTCATCTTCTGTTGCCATAAAACAAACATTAGCTTGTTCATTCTCTGAATCACTTTCACTTTCTGATGAAGATGACTCTGAATCATCCCATGTTACTGAGAAAGCTCGTTTCTTAGATTTGTCCTTTTTATATTTGAATTTGTCATTTTCTGACTTCTTCTTTTGTTCTGGACAATCTTTCTGCATGTGTCCCTTTTTGTGGCAGTTGAAACATTCTATAGCAGATGAAGATGGTTTATTTGATCCAGGTTTCCTTTTATTGTAACGACTGGCTTTTCGATATTTTAAGAATTTTTTGAATCCTTTTGCAATGAATGCCAAATCTTCGTCTTCAGAATCTGATTCATTTTCATCTTTCTCAACATGAAATGCTACATTTTTCTTTTCTTCCTTCTGTTCTTTTCTAGCCTGCAAATTTGCTTCATAGGACATTAAATTTCCTATCAATTCATCTGGCTTCATGACGGAAAGGTCATTAGCTTCTTCGATTGCTAATACTTTTCCTTCCCATTCACTAGTCAGAGAATGTAGGACTGTTGAACCAACATCGAAATCAGAATACTTTTGTCCTAAGCCAATAAGTGCATGGTGAATAGTTTGAAACCGTGAATACATGTCATTGATTGTCTCATTTGGTTTCATTTTGAAATTTTGAAATTGACTTTTCAGCATGGCTATTTTGGCTTGTTTAACCTTGTTAGTACCTTCATGAGTGATTTTTAGTGTTTGCCAAATTTGATATGCAGTAGTGCAGATACTAACACGGTTATATTCATTTTGGTCTAATGCACAGAACAACATATTTATTGCTCTTGCATTTACAGCTGCTGCCGTTTTCTCAGCTGCAGTCCATTCTGAATAATCAGTTGTTGGATTCACTATTTCTCTTTGAGTGGCATTCCAAGCATCATAGTTATTTGATTGCATAAAGAATGACATACGTGTTGCCCAATAACTATAGTTAAGACCATTGAAAAATGGAGGTCTTTGTGTCGATTGACCCTCCGTGTAAGTGGTGTTTTGAGTGCTAGTACTTACGTTATTTTCCATATTACTATAATATATCAAATAACTGTGTTACGGTTATATGATGACCGTGCTCTGATACCAATTGAAAGTGCGGTGTGTATACAATTATATGTGCTAATATAGTATACACGGATCGTGTAATATGGATTACAATACAAATGCGGAAATAGATGATAATAGCATAGTAAATAAAAAATAGAAAAATCACACCAGAGATTTTTATACTGGTTCGGAGCACCGTCCTACGTCCAGTCCCAGACTTCTATCTGGATTTTCACTATTAACTACCTCGCTTCACCCGGAGGAACAGGTTTACAACACCCGAACAACCGAACGGGATTTCACGCCTCTAATACACTGAGGACTTCAACACTTGCCTCTTACAACTCAGAGGACTTCAACAAAAGAACAAATACAATTGTTGTTGACAACTTGTGCTCTTGAAAAACACGGATTTGTCAATAGCAGTACACCCTTCCTATAATCTTATCCTCAAAGTATGCGATATGATGTTTTGAAAAGATTAAGGAAAGTATATTATTGAATCAAAGGATATGAAATAGTTTCAAAGATTCAATAAATAATTTAGAGCTTTTATAATGCAGAAATAAGATCAGAGATTAGATTAAAAGAATATGGAATCGTTATTGTTTAATCAACGAATTGGATGAGTTTATATAGATAAGAATGGTTGTAACTCTTTGCCATTAAGAGATATGATCTTTGGTGAAAGGTAAGAGATGCAACCTTTGGAGAAGAGAAGTGTCTTTTGGAAAACTTGCTTTCTGTTCAAAAACGGTCGACAGGTTAAAAAGTGACCAGTAGACAGGAATTTAAAATATATATACGTTATGTGCATGTGTGCACGTTCATTGTGCATTTTACACAGAAACGGTCGACCGTATGATTATTAACCGGTCGACCGGTTCCTGTTAATTTGCACAATGAATGTGCAATGCTATTAAACGTATATATATATCGATTATATTGAGGTGCATGATTATTTGAGGATAGGTTTTAACAAGTTGACAACTATTACAATATCAAATAATCAACCTATAATCTATAGTAACATATGTAGCTCTAATGACCTTGTTTTGTCGATCGCCTTATTTGTCAGAAATCAAAACTTTCATAAAACTTGTGACTCAACATGGTAGACTCGATAGTCTAACATGAATTGCTTTCGTTCATGAATGCGTACTCTTGATACAATCAGAGTCCAATGCACATTTTGGACTAAGAACATACCAGCTTTACAACCGACCTGGGACTCTATTACAATCTAGTCATTCCATTTGGACAAAAGAATGTTGGAGCGACTTACCAAAGGCTGGTAAATAAGATGTTTATAGATCAGATTAGATGTTTAATGGAAGTCTATATGGATGAGATGCTTGTGAAGTTATGGCATTTGAGAAACCATGTCGACAATTTGGTAGAGATTTTTGGCATTCTCTGGAAATACAGAATGAAGCTCAACCCTTTGAAATGCTCATTTGGTGTTGTGTCAGGGAGACTCTTGGGCTTCATTGTGAACTCTAGGGGATTGAAGCTAATCCAAAAAAGGTCGAGGCATTGAGGCCCTGAAAATGATCAAGGAGGTTAAGAGTTTGAAGGGGAAGGTCACCGCCCTGAGCCGATTCATATCCAGAGCAACTAAAAAATACATCTCTATCTTTGACGTGATTAAGAAGGGGAAAAGGAATTTTGTTTGGAAGCAGGGATGTAAAGACGCATTTCAGGATTTGGTGGATCACTTGGAGAGGCCCTTATTCTTTCAAAGCCGGTGGATAACAAGGACTTGTTTATAGATATGGTAGTGTCGGTGCATGCTTTGAGTGCCCCAATCGTAGATGGGAATCCCACATCCAGCGACAGGCCTACTACATCAATAAGCGATTGACAGGGGCAGAGAGAAATTATCCAACGTTGGAAAATCATGTATGCTACATGTTGATTACTCAAGGAAGCTCTGCCCCTATTTTCAGCCTTATTCGATCAAAGTTCTCACCGATCATCCTTTACGACAAGTCTTGTAGCGACCTGAGACATTTGGAAGGCAGATGAAATGGAATATTAAATTGAGCCAATATGAAATAATCTATCACACTCGGAGAGCTGTCCAGGGTCATTCTTTGGCGGACTACATAGTTGAATACATTGCGCGATGATACTCCGAAGGGAAGTGGTGGGCATAATGCTAGGTAGAAGATGCACACAGATGGTGCACCGAATGAATACTATTTTGGTGCTGGAGTTGTACGCGTCACTTTCGAGGAACATTCAATCTATTATGCCTTGAGACTCAATTTTCCTGCAATGAAAAATGAAGTAGAGTATGAAGCCTTGATCGTAGGACTCAAAATACCAAGTAACTGGAAGTTAAAACTTTGCATATCTTTTGTAATTCCCAGCTAGTGGTATGTCAAGTAAGGAAAGAGTTTTAGGAGAAGGGTGCAAGGCTAGCTCCTTATCTAAACCATGCCCTTGAGCTACTTAGATATATTGAATATTACACAATAACGCATATTCCCAAAGAGGAAAATGAAAAGGTCAACTCACTATCTAAGCTGCCAATTCTAGGGATGCATAGCTCATGGGTCTGGTTTTGGTGGAAGTGTTATCGGGTCTGAGCATTGACCATATGAATGTCGATTGGATCTTGGAGGCTGAGTGTGAGAAGGAATTATGGATGACTCCAATAAAGAACTATTTATAGAGGGAAATCCTTACGGGCAGAAAGAATGAGCGACGGAAGCTCCTTCATCAAGCTTCGAGATATATCTTTCAATAAGGTGCATGTTACAGGAAAGGATTCTTAGTCTCGATGTTACGGTGTGTCGCCAATGATTAAGCCAAACAATTCCTGAGAGAATTTCATGAAGGGGCTTGTGGTCACAAAACTAGGGTCAAAACCAGATAAAGAAGGTTCTCCGCTATAGGTACTTCTGGCCAACTGTTAACCAAGATGCAGTTGATTACACCAGAAAGTGTGACAAGTGCTAGGGATTTGCTATGATTCCGAGAGCCTCGCCATCAGAGATTACTCAAATGGTTAGTCCCTAGCCGTTTGCAGATTGATGGATCAATATTATCTTTGTATTACTGATATCTAAGGGTGGCATGAAGTACGCCATCATCGCCATTGATTACTTCACCAAATGGGCCAAGGCAGAGAAATTAGCATGATTACCATAAAGAAAGCAATCAACTTTATGGTTCGGAATATCATATGTCATTTTGGAGTTCCACAAACAATTATTACGATAACGGGACTCAATTCGGCAACACCGAGTTTAAAGATTTCTTCCACAGACATCGCGTAGTGCAGAGATTTGCTACGGTGGCACACCCCTTGGAAAATGGAAAAGTTAAAGCCGTGAACAAGATTATTAAGTCCATTCTTAAGAAATGATTGGAAAAGGCTAAGGGCAACTTGGTCGATTGTAATATCCTGCTTCCAGAGGCCCAAAACCAACAGCTACGGATGCTGGAGTCATCCATAGGTGTTATTTTTGAGTGAACAAAATCGGAATCGAAACTATTGGAAACACAGAAACACAAGAATATGTAAAATTTTAAACTTCAACAAAACATAATTTCTCAATTCTTATGAATTTCAATTGAAGATTTAATTACATATTCCCAGACGTTAACCACGTTCAGATCACATATACATGTATGATAATAGTGATATATGAATGATGATCAGAGAACTAATAAATATGAAGTTTATAGTTCTTATTACATCACAGTGAAAAACACAAAATAGCTCCTATTAGCTTACACTGCCTCCTGCACGTCTTCGGAAGCTTATTCGTCCAAAAACCTGAAATTCTCCTACTCTCAGACTTCTCAAATTAATTTTGAGTACCCGAGAGTTTGTGGAGAAAAACAAACTTCGAGTCAGACAAGAAATATGATATGAATAATCCCCTATCATCTCTTATCATAAATAAATATCTAGTGAGACCATGCCGCTTAGCGAAATGGGTTTTCCCCTCACTAGTATCCAAAACAAAACATGCAATTCATTTACTATGCTCCTGCACCCAAAATGATTAGTCTTAACATAATAGGAAATAAAGCCATAAATCATATATATATATATATATATATATTGGATATCCCATCCACCCGTTCATTAGATAACCCATCTAAAAGTAATTTATTAGATTTCCCATCTAAATCCATTTATTAGAGTTCCCCTATAAAATCTTTAAAATGACCATCCGTCCCAAATTCATCAAAATAAATGCAGAATATCCATCATAAATTATTTTATAAAAGTTAGTATGGTCTGTCCACTGCACACTCCATAGTTTTCCTAGGATGACTATGAACCCTTGGGTGCCAAATCCAAAGGCTAACCACCTTTGGCGAAACATTCTTTACTTTAGAAATTTGATGTGGGCTATCCACCGCACATTCCATGGTTTTCCTAAGTAACCAAGAACCCAACACTTGGCCAATTAAAATATCATGATCCCCATATTATTCATTAAAATTCATGGTCTCCATGATTATTTATTTTCCACAGGTATACCACCTGTTTAACCTATTTCTTGGTAACCCGATTAGGTTAAATTAATTTAAAACACATCGATAGCCCCAATTATATTTTCGAAAATATATTTCTATTTGTAACCACAAACTATGTATTGAAAACATTAAGCCCACCCCAGTGTCCCCAAGGTTTAATAACATTCAATTTATATAAGGTCCCCTTTCATATTCAAACAAAGGTAAGTGTTTTATGCTATAACCCTTCGAAGTAACCACTTCGAATTAGTCAAACTTTACCTAAGAAAAATGGCTAAAAACAACCCTTTAAACCCCTTCAAATGAAGCCCCATTCGAAAACACATAAACATTAGCCTTTGGAAAGCATTGAAAATCATTCCTTTCGACCTTGTCGAAAGATCCTTCCTTTCGACTTTGTCGAAAGGTTTCCTTTCGACCTAGTCGAAAGGCTTCCCCCTTTGAATTTTTTGAAAGCATGGGGTATCCCCCATTTATAAAACCATTTATAAACCTTTCGAAAGAAATGAAACCTTTCGAAGACAAAACCATTCGAAATCATTGAAGGCCACCCCTTCAAAACCTAAAAACTTTCAAAATTAAAATCTTTCGAAGCCATTCAAAAACAATGAAGTGTTAGTTTTTGAACCAACTCTTTGAAAACAATGGAGAGAGGCAGCAAGTTTGAGAAAATAAAAATAACCCTTGACTCCATCTGTGTCGAAAAGTTTGGAAGCAGCAACTATGCTTCTGACCTCGTCGAAAGCTAACCTTTCGACTTTTCCGAAATATTTCATTTAAAACAAGAAACTTTTTTTGTTTAAACCATTTGACAACGTCAAAATCACTTGGTCGAAAGCCAGCAGGTGTATTTTCTTTAAAACCAAAACAAAGTTTTAACTCCTTCGAAAACTCTAACCTTTCTTCCCTAAACCTTTCGACCCCTTTCAATTCGCTACATACCAGCCGCCTAATACCATGTGCATTGATTTTTGACCTAGTTGAAACGTTTGATACCTTTTGACCTTGTCAGAAGGTTTGGAATGGAGGCGAAAGCTCTTGCCGAAAGAGGGGAAATAGTGAAAATTGTACTTTAAACGATTCTTTTGTAACCCACATTCCTTGTTTGTCTAAATTTGATTGGTTGCCATAATTTTATATCAAAAACTGCCACCGACTTTCCTTGTTTGGAAATTTGAATAAATTTGAAAAAGCCCATTTTTTCTTTATAATTATATAAAACATTTAAGTCCCATTCCTTAAACAATTTTATATAACTATTAAAACATTATGAAAAATTCTGGAACAGTTAACGTGTTCTCTTCAACATATTAAAATTTCAAAGCATATGAAGATAAAAAATATTCAGAATTTAACCAAAACCGAATAAAACATGTTAATTAGCCCATTAACATTTAAAAACACCTACGTCTTACGAAAGCGAAGGTTTTAAATGGTTATATCCTAACCAAAGCAGAAATATGAATCTGGTATAACCCATAACCAATCCAACAGAGAAAAATGGGATGATAACATGATTATTCACCTTGATTACTTGATTGGAGAATGAGATAATTTCCTAGCTCTAATTCCTTAGCTTTTATCTTCAATTTATATTCTTCCTGGAGCTTTTAATAGCCGGTCAAAAGTTGGTAAGGAGTTATGAATGAGAAAGTAAAAAATTTTTAAGGTGGAGGAAGAGATATATACTAAGAAATGTAGCCTCATTTCCAAGTTTACCCCTTAGGAAAATTCCTCCGTAAAATTTTTGGTTAAGTCTTATTTTAGTTCATTCATTAAGACATGGTTATTGGATTTATTAATCTCGTCTCCCTAATTATTCACATTATTCTATTTAATTTATCCAATTAAATAACCCCAATAATGTTAATTAAAATTCACGGGCATTACAGACTCCACTACTTAAAGAATTTCGTCCCCGAAATTTCAATAAGGACACAACAATAAGCATATAGCCCATGCAAGAAAAGCTAGTATGACCTACCAGCTAAATTCTATATAAATCCTAAATATAACATACCATCTAAAACATCCCAGGAAAAGTAGCCTTAATCCCGTCTTCTGTCTCCCTAGTACAGTCCTTCACGTTGTCGCTCCACTGAATTTTCACCAACCTGACTGTCTTGTTGTTTAACCTTTTCTCAACTTTTGCTGCAATACAAACTGGTTGCCTAACAAAAGTCATATCCGGTTCCACCACTAAGTCCTCCAGTACTATCGGAGCGATAGTAGTTTCCGGATCATGAACATACTTCCTAAGATGAGAAACATGAAACACATTGTGGACTCCGACCAAACTACTCGGTAAATCTAATCGGCATGCGAGTCTCCCAATCCTCTCTGATATAGGAAATGCTCCAACATATCTCGATGCTAGCTTCCCGGTCTTCTCGAACCGAACCACACCTTTCATCAGCGATACCTTGATGAAAACTCTATCTCAAACTGAGAACTCTAGGTCATTACGCCTTTTGTCTACGTAACTCTTCTGCCTAGACCAAGCCTCCTTTATTCTTTCCGTATAAACTCAATCCTTTCTGTCGCCTCTCTCACCAAATCTGGACCAAGGACTAATCTATCTCCGGTCTCTAACCAACGTACTGGCAATTTGCATGGCCTTCCATAAAAAGCTTCAAAAGGTGCCATTCCTATAGAAATATGATAACTATTATTATAGGAAAACTACACTAAGTGTAAGTGATCTTCCCAAGAACCACTAAAATCCAGCACACAAGCTCTCAACAGATCTTCCAGTACCTTGTTGATTCTCTCTGTCTGTCCATCTTTCTGAGGATGATATGTGGTACTCATCTTGAGCTTAGTGCTTAAAACACTTTATAGGCTCTTTCAAAGCTCGCTAGTAAACTAAGCATCTCTATCTCTAACGATACTACTAGGAATTTCATGCAGCATAACGATATTCTTCAAGAACAACTTAGCCAAAACAAGTGCTGTCCTGGTTGACCTTGCCAGAATGAAATGGGCACTCTTAGACAATCTGTCTACCATGGCCTATATACTTTCATTACCCTGGTTTGACCTTGGCAACCCGTCAATAATATCCATGGATATCAAATCCACTTCCAAACGGGAATATCCAAAAGCTGAAGCAAACAACTTGGCTTTTGATGTTCGGCTTTACTTACTGATAGTTCAAACACTATTTTACCCATAAGCCAACATCCCTCTTCATTTCTTCCTAGAAGAAACTTCTCTTCACATCCAAATACATCTCCTTAGCATGAATCATAAACTTTAATCAATGACATTCCCTATGAACTTCCTTCCTAAGGTCTCCAACGTCTGGAATACATAACCATTCCTTCTTTCTCAACCAACCCCTGCGGTTAAGAATAAAATACTTTAAATCATCAATCTCAGTTCCAGGTTCTAACCTTCTAATCCTCTTGGCTAACACTACATCCTCTTTCTGCCTAAAAGCAATTCGTTCGATTTGAACTGGTCGAACATCCAAACAAGACATCATGGCGATATTCCGACTACATCCAGCAGTCGACCTCAACTGCACACTGCAAGCAGCTAGTGCTTCCAAGTCTTTTCTTTTCGCCAATATAGCTAACACCACATTCTGATGTTTCCTGCTAAGCGCATCTACCACTTCCTTCCCCTGGTATATTGTCGATGCTAAAATCATAAGCTGCAACAAACTCCAACCATCTCTGTTGTCTCATGCTCAGCTTCTTTTAAGAGAATAAATAATGTAGAGACTTATGATCCGTGAATAGCTCAAACCTTTCTTCCAAAAGATAATGCCTCCACACCTTTAATGCGAAGATTACCACTGCTAACTCCAAATCATGAGTAGGGTATCTCACTTCATGCGGTCCAAGCAATCTAAAAGTTAGGCAATAACCTTCCCATTCTGCATTAGCACAGCACCTAACCCAATACCACATGCATCAGTGTAAACTACCACCCCTAATTCCCATCTAGAACTACTAACATGAGCGCATTGGTTAACAAATGTTACAACCTAAGGAATGCTTCCTCACATTTGTCAGACCAAGCAAACTTCTCGTCCTTCATGGTTAACATGGTCAAGGATGCTGCAATTCACAAGAAATCCTTAATGAACCTTCGATAGTATCCTGCAAGTCCAAAAAAACTTCTAATCTCATTTACTGTCTTTGGTCTCCTCCAATTGTTAACAGCTTCAATCTTATCCGAATCAACTGCTAAACCCTCCTCGAAAACTACATGTCCAAGGAACTTCACTTCCTTCTTCCCGAAATAACATTTGGAGAACTTCTCTTTCAATTGATGTTGCCTTAGTGTCTCCAACACTATTCTAAGATGATGTGTATGATCCTTCTCATTCTTAGAATACACCAAAACGTCATCAATAAAAACCAACATGAACCTATCCAAGTGCTCTCGGAAAACCCGGTACATGAAATCCATGAAGAAAGCTGGCACATTAGTAAGCCCGAATGGCATAACCAACCATTCATAAGGCCCATATCTGGTCCTAGATGCCGTTAAAGAAATACTGTCCTCTACCACTCTTAGCTGATGGAAACTTGTCGCCAAATCCAGTTGGGAAAACACTCTGGCTCAACTCAACTGATCGAATAAGTCGTCTATTCTCGGCAAAGGATACCTATTATTGATCGTCCTCTCGTTCAGTATGAAATAGTTGATACACATCCTTAATGACTCATCTGGCTTCATCACGAATACTGTGGCCATTCCTCAAGGCTAACTGCTTGGCCAGATGAAATTCTTTCCTTCTAATTCCACTAGCTGCACCTTCGATTCCTTCATCTCGGTTGGTGACATCTTGCTAGGTGGTCTACTTACGGGTTCAGCTCCCGGCACGAGATATATCCCAAACCCGATTGCTCTTTTTGACGGCAAGCCTGAAACGGGTTCAAACACATCCGTAAACTCTCTTGCAACATTAAACTGCTTCAACTCTACTTCCATTCCAATGGCACCCAATAACGCATAAGCATTTCGGTTCGAACTCCTTACTGAGTAAATGACTCGGTTATGACTATTAGGGTGCTTCAATGATATTTTCCCCTCATGGAAAACTATCCTAACATCATATCTATCTAACCAATCCATACCCAATATTATCTCGATACCCACAAAATCAAAAACATATAAACTGCATGCAAGCATATGACCTAACAAATCAAATTCTAACTAGTCATATCTCATTCCCTGAGTAGCATGCCCTCTTATAGGATTCACAACCCTTAAAGGAGTAATAAGATATAAAGGTTCCAGACATAAGCAATCTACCAAATATTGAGATATAAATGAGTGCGATACATCGGTATCAAATAGCATCCTAACTTGTGTACTATGAATCATAAGCATACCTTCCATCACAGCTTTTCCTTTCTCAACAGTCGTTGGTCTGGACGATGATGGTTCCAATGCAAAGACCTTTCCCTTTCCAGCCTTAGCAACCTTAGGACACTTTTCCTTGTAATGCCCCATCTGGCCATAGTTGTAGCACTTCACATTCGGCCTCACTACAATCGCTCTTCATCACCCAAGCGACACTCATTAGCATAGTGCCCCATCTTTTCACACTTGTAGCAGACAATATCAGCCTTGCTCTTCTTGGCTACAGCCTCCGACTGGGTTTCTTTCTTCTTGAAGAACTTCCACTTCTTACCCTAAAAATTATAAACCATGACTGGTTTCTCTTTTCCAAAAGTAGAAAGCATCTCTTCAATCTGAGTAGCGACCTCAACAACAATATGACATGGATCTCGGAGGTTTGGCATGGTTGCTTTAGCGATCTCAGGATTCAACCCTCGGATAAACTTATCATTCCTCCGAATGACTGTATCCACAATAGCATACCCGTAAAAGGACAGCTCAACAAACTTCGTAGCATACTCAATCACCGGTCTATCTCCCTGGAAAAAATATGTAAATTTCTCGAGCAATTTTGACTTGACAACCTCTAATAGAAATCTTTCTTCGAACCTCCTTCGAAATTCAGCCCAAGTCGGGTCTTTCTCTGGCTATCCCACTGTAACACCATTCCATAAAAACAATGCTACTCCCTGCAATTGCCTTGAAGCAAGTCTTCTCTTCTGCATATCCGTCAAGCCGAGATCTGCAAATATTCTTTCACAATGCAATAGCCAATTCTCCACTCCTATTGTAACCTCGGTTCCCAGAAAAGGCTTCCCTTCAAGAATATCATAATACCTACTCAACTTGGCATAATTATTGCCAACTGGGGCCACCGGATTAACTCCTCCATCATTCCCTACAGCCACTCCCACAGCTACTCTAGCTTGCATCATATTCACGAAGAACTTGTTGCGGTGCATCTTCCACCTTGATTAAATCTTCCATTTCCTGCCTCCATATCTCACTTCCCTACTACCTGAAATCCAATCTTTGTAAGATACCGAAGAACGGTCTAAGAGAGTGGGGAATACATACATAGGTATTTATAGCAAAGTACACATACGTTATTATAACGCTTACCCACGCCCAACTATATTTTAGATTCATTAGGTTATGCTTTAAAAATATTTTAAGGTTTAAATTCCTTTTAAATACATAAACCGTGCTCTGATACCAACTTGTAACATCTCGCTTCCGGAGGCTCAAAACTAACAGCTACGGATGCTGCAGTCGTCCATAGGTGTTATTTATGAGTGACCAAAATTGGAATCTTGAAACTATTGGCAACACAGAAACACGAGAATATGAAAAAAAAATTAAACTTCAACAAAACAAAATTTATCATTTCTGATGATTTTCAATTTAAAATTTAATTACATAATCCCAGACGTTAACTATGTTCAGATCACATATACAAGTACAAAATAGGATAAGAGCGACATATTAAGATGTCTCCTTATGATCATTAGAGAACTAATAAATATAAAATTTATAGTTCTTAGTACATCACAACAGAAAGCACAAAATAGTTCCTATATAGCTAATACAGCCTCCTGCACGTCTCTAGAAGCTTATTTATCCAAAAAACTAAAAGTTTCCCACTCTCCGACTAATCAAATTAATTTTGAGTACTTGAGAGTTTATGGAGAAACAAAAACTTGGGTTCAGACAATAAGTCTAGTATAAATAATCCCCTACAATCTCTTATCATAAATAAATATCTAGTGAGACGACTTTGCTTGGCAGAACGATTTTTCCCCTTACTAGTATCCAAAACAAAACATGCTAATCATTTATGCTTACGCACTCAAAATGATTTGTCTTAACATAATATGAAATAAAGCCATAAATCGAATATGTATTGGATATCCCATCCATCCATTCATTAGATAAACCATCTAAAAGCAATTTATTAGATTTCCCATCTAAATCCATTTATTAGAGTCCCCCTCTAAATTTTTTAAAATGACTATCCGTCAAAACTTAAATAGGACTATCCGTCCTAAATTCATCTAAATAAATGTAGATTATCCATCGTACATTGTTTTATAAAAGTTGGTATGGGATATCTACATCACACTCCATAATTTTCCTAGGATGAATACGAACCCTTGGGTGCCAAATCCTGAGGCTAACCACCTTTAGCAAAACATTCTTTTACTTTAGAAATTTGATATGAGCTATCCACCGCACATTCCATGGTTTTACTAAGTTAACCAAGAACCGAATACTTAGCCAATTAAAATATCATGATCCCCATGATTATTTATTTTCCCTAGGTATACCACCTGTTTAACCTATTCAAATTGGTAACCCCAATTAGGTTAAATTAATTAAAAACACATCGATAGCCCCAATGTATATTTTCGAAAGCATATTTATGTTCGTAACCCCAAACTATGTATTGAACACATTAAACTTATCCCGATGTCCCCAAGCTTTAATAACATTCAATTTATATAAGGATCCCTCTTACATATTCAAACAAAGGTAAGTGTTTTATGCTGTAACCGTTTGAAGTAACCCCTTCGAATTAGTAAAACTATACTTAAGGAAAATGGCAAAAAGGCCCTTTAAACCCCTTCGAATGAAGCCCCATTCGAAAGAAAATAAACGTTTGCCTTTGGAAGACATTGAAAACCATTCCTTTCGACCTTTTCGAAAGGTCCTACCTGTCGATCTTGTCGGAACATTTTTTTTGACCTAGTCGAAAGGCTTCACCTTTCAACTTTGTCGAGAGCCTGGGGTATCACCCCCTTATAAAACCATTTATAAACCGTTCGAAAGCGATGAAATCTCTCAAAGACAAAACCATTTGAAACCAAAACCTTTCGAAATCATTGAAGGTAGCCCCTTCAAAACTAAAACCTTTTGAAGCCATTCAAAAACAATGAAGTGCTAGTGTTTGAACCAACCCTTTGAAAACAACGGAGAGAGGAAGAAAGTTTTAGAAAACAAAAATAATCGTTGACTTCATCTATTTTGAAAGGTTTGGAAGTGGCAACTATACTTCCGACCCAGTTGAAAGCTAACCTTGTGGCTTTGTCAAAAGGTTTCATTTAAAACAGGAAAGCAAACCAATCGAGCCTTTTTTTTAAATCATTTGATAATTTCGAAAGCTCTTTATTGAAAGTTAACAGATGTATTTTCTTCAAAATCAAAACTAAGTTTTATCTCCTTCGAAAGCTCTAACCTTTCATCCTTAAAACTTTCGACCTCTTTCAATTCACTATGCACTAGCCGCCTGATACCATATGCATTGATTTTTGGCCTAGCTGAAACATTTGATACCTTTTGACCTTGTCGGAAGGTTTAGAATGGAGGCGAAAGCTCTTGCCGAAAGAGTTGAAATAGTGAAAATTGTACTTTAAACAGTTCTTTTGTACCCCACCTGCCTTGTTTGTCTAAATCTGATTGGTTGCCATAATTTTATATCAAAAACTGTTGTCCACTTTCCTTAATTGAAATTTGAATAAATTTGTAAAAGCCCTTTCACCTTTATAATTAGACAAAACATTTAAGTCTCATTCCTAACAATTTTATATAACTATTAAAACATCTTGAATAATTTTTGAAAAATATCAGAAAATCAATTAGTATGTTCTCTTCAACATATTAAAATTTCAAAGCATATAAAGATCAAAACAATTTGGAATTTAACCAAAACCGAATAAAACATGTTAATTAGCCCAGTAACATTTAAAAACACCTATGTTTTATCCAAACAAAGGTTTTAAATGGTTATATCCTAATAAAAATAGAAATATGAACTTGGTATAACCCATAGCCGATCCAAACAGAGAAAAATGAGATGATAAATATGATTATTCACCTTGATTAGTTGATTGGAGAATGAGATAATTACCTAGCCTTAATCCCTTAGCTTTTGTCTTCAATTTATATTCTTCCTAGAGCTTTTAATGGCCGGCCGAAAGTTGGTGAGGACTTATGAATGAGAAAGGAAAAGTTTATTAAGGTGGAGGAAGAGATATATACTAAGAAATATAGCCCTATTTCCAAGTATACCCCATAGGAAAATTCATTCTTTTAAACTAAGTCTTATTTTAGTTCATTCATTAAGACACGACCATTAGATTCATTAATCACATCTCCTTAATTATTTACATTATTCTATTTTATTTATCCAATTAAATATCTTGAATAATATTAATCAAAACTCGGAGGCGTTACATCGATGAACTTCCATTAGCACTTTAGGTTTATCAGACATCCCACAAGTCAGCGATTGGCCATTCTCCATTCGCCTTAGCCTATGGATCAAAAGCTATAATTTTTGTTAAACTGGAAGTACCCTTTTATCGAGTGACTCACTATAATCTCCGAATGAATGAGCAACTCCAACTGGAGTCTCTTGATATGCTCGATGAGAAGCGCAATGAAGTTGACTTAAGAGCAGCTGCACACCAAAGCCGAGTCGTCCGATATTATAATACCATAGTCAGGAATCAATCCTTTGAAATTGGTGACCTAATTCTCAAATGAATCTTCCCAGGCACTTGGAAATTAGGCCCAAGTTGGGAAGGTTCATACACAATTAAACAAAAGCTTGGAGATGACACTTTCAAGCTAGCAATAGTGAAGGGGAACTCACTCCCGAGGGCATGGAATAACGAACACTTACGACATTATTTCACTTAGAAATAATTTTGTACATAATTAAAATCATGTAAGACAGAATCTGTCATTTCCCATCTTTTATAAAGTGAAATGGTTTTCAGAATCTGTGACTCTATCTTTGCATAGCCTAAGAGTTATGATATATGACCGACTTGAATAAATCTGCATGTGTATAATGCAGGATGCAGGTACCCGAAGTTAGGTGCCAGCCAAACTTTTATGGTCCATAAACAGACCCTTGGAGTTCAACCACTCTTGGCATCCAGGGATAGATTCTAGCTAATTCTTGCCTTTATTGTATGGTAGAAGTATAAACCAAAATGGACATGACCTAACCGTCCATCTGCTAACTCTTGTCCTTGATGTAGGGCAGGAGTATAAACCTAAAATGGACGTGATTTGATCGACCATCTACTAAATCTCTTCCTTTAGGTGGGGGCAGGAGTATAAACCCAAAATGATGTGACTTGACCATCCATTCATTAGGTTTTTCCTAGATTTTGGCAAAGCACCAATGTCTTGTCCAGAGGGTCACAAGGCCGGAGATCACTGCCTGGACTTAGGAGAGATCTCTTGAACCTCGATCGATGGCCGTAGACAGGCATACTCGCAATTTAAGTTCCTTTGAAAGGAATGCTTAAATCACCTTTTTAGGTGACCAAAATTTGATGGATTCTAGAATCTGATATGCTTACATATTAATGCCCAGGGATTGGTACTTAACGATCGCTTTATGTTCACAAGAACAACGAAAAGCCGACAAATCATGAAATGAGCTAATGACTTAGTCCAACAATAATCATAGAAGGAAATGGATCGTGAGTATATCAAATAGAAAACACATTTCTTGAATACTTAGGTAAATTCAAATGAAAATTGAACAAAACAAAATCTTTGTTATTCACATTCGAGACAGAACTTGGAAAGAAAAGTACAAGTTTTATTTATACATAGGATGAAAAGAAATGCAGGAGTCGAACCCGCACAACGCCGGCCTAAAACCAAAAGTGAGCCTATCTACACCAAAAAAACCAACGATCACTTCTTATGCTTTTTCCGCTTGGACTTCGTTTTCTCTTCTCTGAAGGCAGGTATTACTTGATCAGGTTTCTTCTCGCTTCTTCCTTGATCCTTGGGTGGAGTGCTCCACGGTGATCCAGTAGGCATGCTCTGTTTGCTTTTAGGTGGAGGAAGAGTGACCAGAATGTAGAAAGTCTAACTAGGTAAAGCTATAGACAACGGAGGAGGGATGAACTCTATCTTCTCTAGCTTAACCTCTTTGGCTAGGTGAAGTTGTTGCTCAAGCATACTCATGGTAGGACTCGACAGAGGCTTATAGAACTCGGTGATAAAAAAATTTCTTCGGCCTAAGCTCCCCGAAGCTCACCAATCCCTTTATCCTATAAAGTTCTATCATCCGCTCGCTAGGCCAAAGATTCTCGCCAGTTGGAATACTCGGGACCATCGTTGAAGTAGTCACAATCCTCGATTCTGATGTAGATGCTTGTTGTCCTGATTGAAGACCCTACAGGAAAAGGGATTACCATAAGATGACCTAAAACTTGAGTGGCATTAAAGAGAGGTTAGCTATGTCAACCAAAGACATGTAGACTCTCTGAAATACAGGCAAAGTCAACGAGATGCCTCCTTAAGTCTGAGGTTCTGTATGGGGCAGAGTGCCACTTGAATTCCCTTTCAAGATGGGAGAAAGGATGATAGACTTGTGCATTTGAGGTTACTCTAGATCGTATTCAGGGACGGAAAATGGATCAGGAGTAGCTTTGGGTCCAGGTGTGCGGTCGATGGTGGCACCTTGAGGTGATGATTCAGAGCCTTCTCCTATGACTTTTTGCACTGTAGCGGCTAGCTTCGAATAGAGAATAAGCTCGTCCTCTCTTAACACCTCGTCTCATCTCCTATTAAGGCCTCTTTTTCCAACTGAGTCAAGTCTACCTCATTGCCTTTTAGAACCTTTCAGTTCTGTAACAACTTCTTCCCAAGCCATAGCCCTATGATAATCATCACCGAGCCACTCTAAGTTGCAGAACTTAAGCACATTAGCATCGTACTTAATAACAAGCGGCTTGAATATCTCCATTATCCCCCTATCGGTGTCCGCAACTACCTTTTTAATAAAAGCATCCACATCCGGAGCACGTGCAACAGCTTCATCTCTTTCCCGACGAGTGGTAAGCAGCTCTTCACAGAAACCTTGAGCTTCTTAGAAGGCTTCGTCCTTCGTTTTTGTCTTGCTCTCGAGTTTGGCTGACAGCTCATTCACCTTTGTGGCAAAGCAACTCTTTCCAGCACTAAGTCACAGTTTAAATGGTGCATAGTCACTACCTCATCATGATGTTTGGGCCTTTCACTCTCGAGTGCCTTAATAGCATCCTCGGCCCTTTTCTCAGTCTCAAATTATGATATTTTCAGGTCAATGATATTGACATCGAGAAGAGAAATTATTCTTTTATCTTGTGTCTCCTAAGTTTTAGATTATCAATCCCGAACTTCCTTCCTTTGAAATGTTGAAGATCTTCTCGGCTATCTGCCTTCATTTGTTATATTGATCATACGAATCAGCTGCGTAAGCAATGGCCATTTCTTTGATCTTCGGTGGAATGTTCATTAGATTGGGCACAAACATGAGTCCATCAAAACATATATTCAGAAACTATTCCTTCAGTTTAGCCATTCGGGCATCAACGACAAGTTGTTGCTCTGCAGTGAAGACTAGAGCTTCAATCAACTTTTTGCTAGCCTTGTGATGAGAGGCCTTTGAACTGCCCTTATGGTGCCTATGGTAAGAAGATCGACTGACGTGAGTTGATGTTGAGTTTGAATGGGAATGGAAGCCAAAGGTGCTGCATGAGAAGCATCTCCCGGTTGAAAGTCATTACGGATCAAAATGATTGCCCAAACGTTTTGGCGTAGGTGACACGGACCTAGAACGGTATCTGAAAGCAGATTCATGAGATAGACAGTCTCTGTCACGATTGTCTTTGCCACAGCTGGACCGATGGCTGGACTCCAAGTCTCAACCACCACCATGATGATACGAGTCTTAGCGGCGCATATATCAAGACACATTTTCCTTTAAAGACTGGATAATATTTTTTTTTCCTTTCTATGGATCCTGCAAATTAAACATGGACGAGTTAGCTCCAATAAGCAAGGACACGAGTCCAGTGCAATGTGGTGTAGTGCATGTGTATGTGAGTGTCCTCATGTTCCCTTTGACAGACCGTGTGCCAGAGCTTTGCTAGTAGGAGTAATTTCTCCTACGTTGGTAGGAGTGACTTCATCATCAAAGCAGAGAGGAGAGTCGAGACCCTCAAGGCTCAGATTTCCAATGCCAAAAAGCCGAACTCGGTAGGAATTGGACCTAAACCATGAATGTATCTTCACTGAGTGGACGAGTTTAATTCATAGTTTTGGCTGATAGGTGGTGTGCAGAAGATTGTCCTCTATGAAGTTTCAGAACGAGCCACTTTCTCAAAACAAACTGTTGGCCATCTTTGGAATGTTCAACCAAAGGCTCATGGCCCACATCAGCATCATCATGGCCAGCGTCGCCACCTTCCCCCACAATTTTGCCTTCTTCGACATACTCTTATTCTGTTCCAGTTTCAACTCTTGAACTTGGAATAGGGGCACATCAGGATTCACATCGCCACCTCTAGGCGAGTTATAGTTATCGTCCTTGTCGACGGTGGTGACCACTTGTACTTGACCAGTGCTACGGCCTGCTTCCAACAAATTATGGGCCGAGAGCTTCTCATTGGAAAGAAGAACTCCATATCTTAATCCTCTTTTGGAAATGCCATAAGAACTCTTATGGCATTTGCAAGTGCTGCACTGTTGGGTCTCATCGAAACATCTGGATAACAAAAAGAATATGGATTAAGCTCGCAAAGTCACAAGGTGAGTTTGTAAAAAATGCATGAAGTATAACTACATCTAGATAGCTACCTTTGTGCAAATCCACGTGGACGACAGATATAGAACCTTTTGCTCTCGAAGTAGCATAGTTTGTTCCATGTACCAGTAGCGCAACTCTACAGTGGTAACATCCCTTCATTCATTATGAGGCCCAAAACTAAGAACTGCGGATGCTGCAGTCATTCTAGTATCAGTTTGAAAAATGCGGCTATATTAAGCATATCAGTAACATTAGAAGCACATAAATATGAATTTTTTTAAACATGATTTAATGGCAAACTTTCACATTTCATTTCACAAATAATATTCCATATTCATTACATAATCCCATTCACAATCCCACATTCAGAAAATTTAATTATTACAACATACTCTAAGAGAGACATATGAAGATGCTCCCTTGGCTGATCAGAGTCTAATATTTGGTAATTATACAAATTTACCATTACTTTCAAAACAACACAGCAGATTAGATAAGAACTTCTAAATAGCTAGATTGCCTCCTTTATGTCTCCGAAAGCTTATTCTTCTAACTCAAACCTAAAATCCCTTACTCTCGACCTACACAAATGAGAACCTGAGAGTTCAAGGGGAAAACAAAAACTTTGGGTCAGACAATAGTTTGATGTGAATAAAAACCTACCATCCCGAACCAAATAGATATCTAATGAGACCACACCACTAAGCGGAACGGGCTTTTCCCTTACTGTTGTCTTAATCAAAACATATCAAACATATACTGTGCTCATGAGTCCACAATGGTTAAAACACATTTGCAATCATACAATATGCACTAGATTACCTATCCCAATTTATTTAACTATCAGTCCTATATTTTATCGGACTATCTGTCTTAATTTCAAATGACTATTTGTCTTATATTTATGTGGACTACCCATTTCATGCATAATTATTATTTGGATTGCCCATCCCCTACCATATGGACTACCTTTCACACATGGTTTCAATATCAAAGTTTTGTGGACTATCCAACTCACATATTTCAGTTAACTATCCATCTCACATCCCATAGTTTTCCTAGAATGACTATGAACCTTCATCAACCATATATATACTATTCATCTTCTGCAGGATGTGGACTATCCATCACACATCCCATAGTTTTTCTAGGATAATTGTGAAACCATCACTTACCCATTTTAATTCATGTTTAACCAAATCTTCAACCAATGTCTATTGGTGTCCCCAATTAGGTTCTATATCCCTTACACTTACAATATCCGAGAATGATATGCATTGGTATCCCCAATGAACTATGTCGAAAATTTAAAATGAAATACATTGATATCCCCAATGATAAAGTCGAATCATAAAACAATGGTATCAATATGATATATACTTGTATCCCTAATGTACATCGTCAAATTTCTAAAGCATATAACGTATCAAAGTTAACTTACATTAGTATCCTCAATAAGCAATGTCATATAAAACTTAAGGCCCACCGCCATTAATAAAGAATATATGTGGCATTCATGCCATATTATACAACGTCAAACCTCTGTCCAAGGTTAGAAAACAATAACTTGAATTTATAAATCACGTGGCTAACTGCCAAAATCACAAGCTTATCAATTTTCTTAAACATAAACTATCTTATCTCTTTAAAACATAGTTTTAGTTAGCATAAACAAAGACTCACCGGTATTGAAAATAAAAAGTAACGTCATCAATGCCGCTTGGCAATATCACCGAAAATCAGTCACTTGTAACATTAATACCATAATGCCATAAAACTTAGTACTTCGGCTCTATGCCGTAAAACATAGTGCTTAGGCTCTATGCCGTAAAACATACGGCGTCAACATTGACAATCTACAATATAAATTTCCTTTATACCGAAACCAAGTAATTGCGGTATCATCACCGTAAAACAGTTAATATCGAAAATATTATTTCCAGCATCACTGCCTCAAGTTATGATGTTGATATAAAAAACATGCGGCATCGTAGCCTTAATGTAATTGGTGTCAAAATAGTGGTATGCGGCGTAATTTAAAACTATGGTGAAAACTAGCGATATCACTGCCATTTGATATAGATTTTAAAATAAAAAAAATAAAGGCGGGCAGCATAGCCCTGGTTCATTCAAGATTTCCATATCTCCATTAATTCTATGCCACATATTGGCATCAATCCTATGCCGGTTGTTTTATACTACGACTCCAACTAGAACAAATCCATTCCATACCAATATAGTTGATATCATACGTATCCATTCAAATCGATGTCGTTGGGGTTTGGCGTTTATATGGGCATATGGCAATATCGTAATTATAAAAAAAACTGATTTATTTCTGCTAAAAGCAATTACTTTTCACCAAATTTTAGCCCTTGTCAGATTTCTATTGGATAATTCTATATTTTACCCAATTTTTTAAGAAAACCCGTCGTAGCTAATTTTCCTTTCCCAAAACATATACAACTTAATTAATTTATATCCTTAATTAATTATTAATTTAAATGCTTATCCAACATATTAAATTCATGGTACTTCATAATTACTTGAGAAAAATCCCTAAAAATCTTTAAAAATAAAAATTAGCGTTTTCTTTTCCATATGCATATTTCGGAGCCAAAATAATTATATAATCATTTTTAATAATTAAAACCCGAACAAATGCTATTTCCTCCTTATGAAATTCGTAAAATATTAATTTAAATAGGAAAATTGTGAAATTAAAAACTCATCTCTAGATTAGTGTTTTACACAACATACCCAAAAATCAAACATTTGGAGATTAAAAACTTAGAGTTTTCCCATAAAATCGATCCAGATAACTTCATAAAAATTCCACAAATTATTATTCTATCCAAACATTGATTATACATCCATAACTTGACAAAAAATGTCAAAATAATTTGGATACAGTCCATAGTCGAATTTAAAAATAAGAAATAGAGATAGTTCACTTATTATTCACCTTAATTTAGATGTTGGAGTTGAGATTTAATGGTGTTTAGTTCCCCAAACCTTTATCTTCCAAATACCCATTGATTTTGTTCCCTTCTTCTCCCCTTAGAAATGGCCGGTCTCCAGGTGTTACTTCTGATTATTTATGAATGTAAGTGAGTATGTTTTCTTTCTTTTATTATGTTTAATATATTCTTTATTAATTAGTTAAGGCCTAGCCTAATTAATTATCAAATCCCATCCCCATGTCCCACTACATTATTCTATTTAATGCATCCCATTAAATTTTCTGAATAATGTTACACTAAAATTATGAGTGTTACAGGCTCCCCTCCTTAAAGAATTTCATCCTCAAAATTCAGCAAGGACTACATAATAAGCATATCAAATATGCCAACAAGGCTAGTATATCCAACCAGCTACATAGTCTATATACAATAAATATAGAACATACTATCACAACAGCTTTGGATAAGTATCCCTAATCATGTCCTTTGTCTCCTAAGTACAGTCTTTCTCGTTGTCACTCCACTACACATTCACCTATACAACTATCTTGCTTCTTAACATCTTCTCATCTTTTGCTACAACACAAACTGGTTTCCTAACAAAAGTCAGATTCGGTTCTACTACTAAATCTTCCAATGCAGTCAGAGCAACAGTAGTCTTATGAACATGTACATACTTTCTAAGATGAGAAACATGAAAAGTATTATGGACTCCTACCAAACTACTCAATAACTCTACTTGGTACGCAAGTTTCTCGATCCTCTCTATAATAGTGAATGTTATAACATATCTTGGTCCCAGTTTCCCTGACTTTCCAAATTGTACCACACCTTCATCGGTGATAGTATAATGAAAACATAATCTCCAACTGAGAACTCTAAATCTTTATGCCTCTTATCTGTGTAACTCTTCTGCCTAAACTGAGCTTCCCTCATCCTAATTCGAATCAACTAAATCTACTTTGTGGCTTATCTTACCATATTCAGACCAAGGACCAATCTGTCTTCGATCTCCAAAGAACATGTTGGTGATTTGCATGGCCTTTCACACAAAGCTTCGAAAGGCACCATTCCTATACTAGTCTGCTAACAATTATGATACGAAAACTCAACTAAGTGCAAATGGTCTTCTCATGACCCACCAAAATCTAGCACACAATCTCTCAACAAGTCTTCAAGTACCTTATTGACTCTATATGTCTGCCCATCCATTTGTCGGTGATAAGTGGTGCTCATCTTAAGCTTGGTACCTAACACTTCTTGTAGACTCTTCCAGAATTCACTAGTGAACAAAATATCTCTATTGCTGACTATACTATTAAGGAATTTCATTCAATCTAGTAATATTCTTCATAAACAACTTAGCCAGTACAGGTGTCGTCATAATTGACTTAACGGGAATTAAATGTGCACTTTTGGTTAGTCTATCCACCATGATCCAAATATTTTTATTTCCCATGTTCGATCTTGGTAACCCGTCAATAAAATTCATGGATATCAAATCCCACTTCCAAATTGGTATATCTAAAGGTTGAAGCAAACCACTTGGCTTCTGATGCTTGGCTTTTAATTGTTGGCAATTCATACATTGATTTACCCATAGGCCTACATCCCTTTTCATAACATCTTAGAAGAAAATTCTCTTCATATTCTGACACATCTTAGTTCGTTTAGAATGTATAGTAAACCTCGATCAATGACACTCCCTAAGGAATTCATTCCTTAGGTCATCAACATCTGGAACACATGATCATTCATTCTTCATTAACCATCTCTTCCGGTTAAGGCTAAAATCTTTCAAATCATAAATCTCATTTCCACCCTCTAATCTTTTCAGCTAAACATGAATCATCTCTTTTCTTAGAAGCAAACCATTCAATCAATACCAGTCGAACTTCCAAGTAGGATAATATGGAAGTATTTGAATAGAACTAGCGGTCGATCTTAACTGCACACTATAAGTAGTTAACGCCTCTATATCCTTCCATTCTGCCAACATAGCTAACACCACATTTTGATGTTTTATGCTAAGTGCATCCACTACTTTGTTTCCATTCCCTGGCATATAGTCAATACCAGAATCATAAAACTATAGCCACCTCTACTATCTCATGTTTAACTCGTTCTGAGAGAGTAAGTATGATATGCACGTAAATGTCCATACTTTTAACACATATTTAATCTATTTAAATTAAATAAATGATCATATTAGATATTTTAACTTATTTAAACCGAAATTCAATTTATTTCAAATCGTCACATATTCATCTTCATCCATAGGGAAAATGGTAATTTTTATGCATATATTAATCTGAGAATTTTTACTTGAACATTTTTATGATTTTTTTAGGATGGATTCAAATGGAAAAGGCTTCATGGAAAATATGCATGCATAAGAAGAATGAAACAAATGAAGATGAAAATAATTCATTTCATGAAACATGGATGACCCCACCAACCTACATACCATGATGTACACTTAGGAGCTAATGCTTATGCGAATGGAAATTAAAGCTACATGTACATTTAAGTGGGGGATTAAGGCATGCTAATTATTACTTTGTGGCCACACTACCTCAATGGCAATTTGGGTATTTCTTAGAAGAGTGGATTAGGGTTTCATACATATATAAATACCCTTTATGTTCATGAAATAGCTCTCTTTTTTAGTCTCTATTAGGCTCTCTTCACTTAGTTAGTTTAGATCAAAAATAAAAAGAAAGCTCTCTTTCTCTTTTCATGGCTACTTAGCCATTTTTATCTTATGTAATTTTCTTTTCTTTTCATGCAACGTTAATTATTATTTCCTTTTAATTACATGTTAATTTCCTTTCATGCTAGCAGTGTAGATTTTCTTTTATGCAATTAGATTAGTTCTCTTTTCCATTAGCTTTCATTTTCCTTATTTTTTTAGTTTCATGTTGCATGCTACAAGTGTTGCTATGATAACACAAATGAGAGGCTAAACCCCTTTAATTTGGGGTAATGAAGCTCTCTAATCATGTAGCTTTAATATTTTGACAATTATTGCTCTTTTTGTACTTAATGACCATGCTTGAAGTGGTTTACTTATTGTTTTGCTTTGAATTTGATAGCCTATATTGTTGACACCAAATAGGCTGTGCTTAAACATTTGCTAAACACAAATTGCCTTATCATCTAAATATGATTATGGCAAGGAAATGAATTTTGAAATTAAAATTGGATAGCCTATATTTCTGAACAACAGTTAATAGGTCGTGCTTAAAATAGATTTCATTTCAGCTTGTTGTCATTTGTCATGGAAGTTAGTAAGTGGTTTAAGGGTGTGTTATATTTTGATGTCTTACGTTGGGCTAATTAATAGTACAAATATGCCATATTTGTAATAAACACATCAATTAAACTAACTAGTGACCAAAAAAGAGAGATCATAATTTCATATTTTGTTGAACTATATGATCTAGAGAGTGGAATTATCTTTAAATTGTCATCTTATTCTCATAGTTCTCACTTACATTTGTAGTTGTTAGCTGTTAGCTTCTTACATTTTTAGCTTAACACTATCAAAATCTTTAGTTAATTTGATTGAATAGATTTTTAAAATCAACAATTCCATGCGGATCAACCCGTACTCACTACGTACTACGATAGTACACCGTGCGCTTGCGGTAATTTTTATTATAAATTCGATCGACGGTTTTCTAAACCGACAGAATTTCCATCTTCGAACAAGTTTTTGGCGTAACCATCCCCTCCAATCCCCCAAAAAAATTCTGCTGTATAATGCAGTACCACAAACAACCCACGTCCAAAAATTACCGAACACCTTCAAACAAAACTCGCGACCATCCACCTCCTCCAATCGCGACAATCTTCAGCAACTTCCTCCCATCACCTCAAATCCGAAACCGCTTCAACCACCGAATACCTTCTTCCCATCACCGCAACCTTCAACTTCAACTAAATCGCGAACTCCAATTTAAGCGACATTGCAACCTACAACCGCCAGAACTCCGCCTCCATCCACAACAATCATCACATTGACACGATCAAGCTTCCAAAATCACCTTGAATAAGCATCGACATGCAATCGCCCATAGTTTTGAGGAATTTCAAAAAAAATGTGAACGAACAAGTTTCGAGGAAATCAATTTTTCTTTTTGTTTCCTGAAGTCTATCGGGCTTTATTTCTTTTTTTTAGGGGAAAGAGAAGTTTTTGGTGAATTTTGTTGGGCTGGACTGAGACTTGAGTAATTTGTTGTCATTCTTTTTTTAGTCTTTCTTATTTAGTTTTAAGTAGTTTTTGTTCTTTTGAAAACCAAAAAAAGTTGCTTTTTCTTAATCTACTGCTTTTACTTTGTTTTTAATTTTGTTTTATTTTTTTTTAAAAGGAAAGTTTTCAAATTTGTTTTGTTTTTGTTTTTATTTTTTTAGTTACATCCTTATATATATACTATATATATAAAAAGTATATAATGTTGATACAATTTTCAGGTTGCAAAAGCAGAAATTCAGAAGAAAGATTAGCTGGTTGAAACCTGCTGCTCTGTTTGCCAAATATATTGCTTGCTTTAAAAAAATTGCACCCTTATCCCTTGTTCTTATTCATTTTGCATTTTTGGTCACTTGCATTTAAAAAAAATCAAACAAATTTCATTATAGTTGCATTGTTAATACACATTTAATTTCTGCTTTACCTTTCATCTTAGATTTTGATTAATAATAACGTTTAGACATCGATAACACTTAATAGTATATTGATAAGTTGTCTTCTTTGAAAAATTTAATTTCATGGTGTCTAGGATATAGCAGAGTAATAATTATTTATAAATATTACGGTGATTTGTAAATATTATAGTGGTTGTTCCTCTGAATGTATTTAAACCTTCGGCTGCATTGCTACGGTGATTCGTGGTGCACCGATAAATCCTCTCTGTTACCTTGCTGAGAACTATATTGTTAATTTAAGATAAAGTGTGATTACAATTTTGGGTTAACTTAGGATAAATCATTTATAATTAACCCTTGCATTCATTTAGTTGCATTAGTTCATGCATATCTAAAAAAACATAAAATAAAATCTCAAAATCCAAAACTAGAAAAATTGTAAATATCCCTTAATTTTGGTTAAATCCTTTCTTTTGAATTTTTTCAGAAAAATCCTTTTCCTTTAATTTTTTTTATCAAAACCAGAAAACCAAGAAAATTATTTTACACAGTTTTTTAGAAAAATCAAAAATCCTAAAAAATTCTTTCCAAAAAAATTCAAAAATAAAAAACATAACAAAAAAAATCACAATTTCCTTTTCAAAAATAAATTCCTTTTGTGTAATTATTTTTCCTTTATAAAAATCAAAAACATTCTTAAAAAAATGTTTGAGTATCCGTTTTCTAACTCGCTAGAATTTACAATAGTTGTGAAAATCAATATGATCCATATAATTCCACTTTAAATTCTTATGGATATTTCAAAAACAACTATTGTATAAATAATTCGAATTTCGAACCATAAAATTTTCAAAATAGTGAACAACCTAAACTTTTGTAAAGAGAGTGAAATCTTTACTTGAAATTTTAATATAACAAAGTCAAGTAATGAATGATTTGTGTAATTCATTTCAAAATAATCAAAATTTGAATTCACTTCCAAATTCTAATGATTTTGATTATAATCCATGCTAATTCAATTTCGAACTCCAAAGTGAATTTCAAAATCAAAATAAAATGTGAACCACTTTTCAAATAATTTTGGCAATGGGAATAATCTCGACTACGAAGCAAGTGAAAATTTTTGTTCTCAACAAATTCAAATTGAAAATTCTCATATTAATAATCATGAATTTGATTCAGCCGAGCAAATGGAAAATGATTACGAGGATTTGTTGCGTGGAATGTACATAAAATTTCATAAGAAACATAGTCAAATCCCAACTTGTAAAGAATAAAATAATAATCCATCATTTATCAAAATTAATGATTCTTGTTCTCGACAAGTCCAAATCGAAAATCCTCATGTTACTAGTTATAAATTGGATTTTGAATGAAATTTACGTTGATCACTTGAATTTATTGATTCAAAAATACAAAAGATTACGTAAACAACAAAATCAAATCCCAACGTGTGACGAGTCATATAGTAATCCATCTTTTACCACAATTGAAGATTTTCAAACAACTTTTGAAACTGAAAATGATGATCTTAACGAAGTTTTTGAAAATACGGTAATTGATTTGGATTTCAATTGTTTTGAGGGTGAGAAACTCGATTTGAAATTCAATCTTCCTTTTTTCAATTTCGAAATTTTGAATACGACAACTTTGGATTTTGAAATTGATACATTGAATGAAGTTATGAATACTTCAACAAAGGAAGATGAATTTCTACACATAATGTAACGAACCCAAATTTTTATGAATTTAAATTGATAATTTAAATGAATTTTTGAATTAAAATTGTAAGTTTATCGATTTAAGAGATGCGAGTTTCCCCGATTCAAATAGAAAATATATTAAGTCAAATTTATTTGAAAATTTGCATATATTTATATATATGAGATATATATATATATATATATATGTATTTGAGCATATATGAGTAAATTTAAAATTTTATATATATATATATAGATATATATATTTGATTTGAATTTAAATACTATATATGTATGTGTATATAGATAAATATAAAACAATAATTTTTAAAGTAAAATTCAGGATAAATATTTAAACTAAAAATAGAAGTAAAATAAATATTTGAGTTATAAATAGAGATAAATAAAAGTTAAGTATGGAACCAAACAAACATATTAAACATCTATGTACAAACAAAGTTATAGAATAAATAATAAAAAAAAAGAAGCAAAAAGAAGATAATGATAATTTATATAAGCATAAACAAAACAAACTCAATATAATACAGCCTGTAGACAAGTATGCAGGCAAGGCAAGAGAAGAGGAAAAATAAATAAGAAGCAAATATAACTAAAACAAAAGTATGCATACAAACAAATACAAATATAAGTACAAAGCATATACAAACAGGTAAATTTGTAGACCTAAAAACATATCCAGGCAAATAAACATTTCATGTAGCCTGTAAAGAAGAAAATAAGCAAAACAAAGTATATATTTTTACACAAGTAACAAAGCAAAGCATAAGCAAATAAAGGAAGTATGTAGGCTGTAAACAATCAAGTATGAACACAAAGAAAATAAAAGAGATAAATAGGCAGCCTGTAGAGTTTAATGTGCTAGGCATTACTTGGCAATTAATGCAAGTTTCTCTAGCCATAACTAAGAATACTTCAGCCATGCCTTAGTACAAAACAAATCAATGTTCACACTATTGTACTAGAACATATTATCAACCTGCACACTGTTTATATTTTTATATATATACATCAAACTCTCGTTTTAGTTCGTCCATCATAAATGAAAGAAAAAAATGAATGAAGTAAACAAAAATAAAACAAAACATAACAATACAAATCAACTCAACAAAGCAGATTCAAGAAAATGAAGAAACTGCCGTTCATCAAAACCCAAAAGCAACTCTCTGCTTCAAAATTTTAAAAAAGTGAGTAACATCATCTTCTCCAAAATTTAAGAGTATGAAATCTTTTGCACATACCAGTAAATAATTATGCATGCATATATTTATTAACCCTCTGTGTATATACATGACATATGAGTACATGTCTGGAACAAGAAGTTTACTCTGTTCTTGTTTCATTTTCCAGGTTTCAAACTTTTCAAAAAGAAAAAAAAATCATTCCTTCACAATCTATTCGATGTTTGGATTTAGTATTGAAACAAAAATTGTTTGTTATAGCATAAACTCAAGATTTAAATTTTATTCAAGTGAAAGTAACTTGTACATACCCCTGGAAAACAAAATACTTGAGCAAGGCTTGAAATAAGTTAAAATTCGAACCTTTTAATATTCGAATTCAGGTATGTAGAACGAAATCATATGCTGTAACTCGATTTTTAAAGCTTAAATCATGATTTTTAGATCAAAGATAAAGGAGTAGTTTAGGTTTGTAGGAATTTCAATGTTTTAGTAATCTATGGTGATTCACTAATTAGTAGGGATCGGGGTTTTGGCTAGTGATGGAGGGATGAACGGTGGTTGCAGGAAAAATGGTGTGATAGTGGTCTGATGATCGTGGTGGCGGCGGCGTAGGTTTAAAATTTTTAAACCTAGTTTTGACGCAGTTTCGTTTTGGTCTCGTTCGTTGCCTAGGGACGATCGAGCGTTACGTGATTTTGGGAATTGGTAGAGGAGTGGTAGGCGAAGCTACGGCCGGAGGTGATGGCTCTCAGGTGGTCGGAGCGTCGAGTGAGAACCGGTGATAGGTTCGTGGAGTGGAGGCTTGCAAGTTTTTGCAGGTTGGGTTTTTTTGGGTCAAATCTAATTCTCGAGCGAATCATGTCGTTTGGGTGCTGCGTGGGGTTGTCAAGGTGGATGTCGACTTGCCACGATGACCGGCAAGGGACCGGAGGCGAAGGCGGCACGGTGCACGTGCACCGTGCATGTTTGAAGGACTGGGTTTTTTTTTTGGGATGTGCAGTTTTTTTTTCTTTTCTCGGGTTTCACTCGGGGGTTTGGGGTGTTTGGCTCGGAGCAAGGGGAGGGGAAATTCGAAGTAAATGGTGGGCATGGGGTTGCTTTTGCATTGCTACAGGTTTTGATGAAAACCTGTCAAATGTTGGTGGGTTGGCTTTTCTAAGGGGAGTTTTTTTTTCCGAAGCCAGTATGGGTTGGTTCGAGACAGTGAAGCACTCAGGTTTGCTAAGCCTGATTGTTTCAGGTTTTATAAGTTTAGTTCAAATTTTTAAGGCAGGATGTAAACAATATTTTGAAATTTAAGTTCAAAATTTTAAACCAGTTTTAAACAGCATTTGAATTAAAAGTTTTAAAATGAAATTTGGAGTTTAAACTTGTTTTAAACCTGAATGTGTTTTAAACTAGTTTAAATTAGAATAGCTTTTTTTAAAAAAGTAAATTTGTTTCCAAACAAATATTTAAAGTTGATTTTTGATAAAGTTCTGTTATAAAAGAATTTTTAAATGGAGGTTAAATGTTTTGTTTTAAACTTGAAATTGCAAGTTAAAATGTAATGTGATTTAAAAACTAAAAATTTAAGTAAATAAATTCAAAGGTTTTCCTTACATAAGTTTCCTATGTAAATAAGAAATATTCTTTACCTTTATTTAAGGTTTATAAATTGATATTTAAATTGGTTAATGTTTGAATATATGTTCATTTTGAATCCTAAATTCAAAATGGAATTTAAATTTAAATTTGAAAGTGTAATGTTTAAATTACACTTAAATGATTAATGAAATCATCTATAAAGAAATTTATTATCTTAGAAATAATTAAGGGTAATTAAAATAATTTAATGGTAATGAAAGAATGATTTATTTGATTTTAAATTTTAAATTTAGATTAATTTATAATTAGAGATGTTTAGTAATAATTAATCTATGATAATTTCTTAAGAAAGTAATTAAGGAAATGTTATTAGTTAATATAGATAAATTAACTAGAGATTATTAAGTAACTAACTTAATGTGATTAATTTTGATAATTAATTAGATTAATTAATTTAGATAATCAATTATAAATTGTTTTAAATGTAATTACTTAATAAGAGTAATTAAGGATTAATCACTTATTATAATTAATTTGGGATATTTTGATTTATTAAAGTTAATTAATTATGTAATTGGGTTAAAAGGGTGATTTAATTAATATGATTAATTAAGAATAATTTAATTAATTAAAGTGTTAGATAAATAAATTTATATCAAATGATTTGTAAAATAAATCAGGAGTGGATAATTAAATTCATAAGTAATCAATTTACTTGGAAATAAATTGTATTGATTAGGATTAAACGATAAATTAATCCTGTTTATAAATGATTATTCGATACTTGACCTTACTTATGAATGATTGTATTAAATGAGTTGCCTTGAATTGATTATCCTATCTGATCTGTGACACTTTGTTCTGTGATTGTGCCATGTATAATTTATTCATTTATTTACATCTGCATATTATCTGTGAATTGTGAATGGAAGATAAGCATTATATCGCTTATCAACTATATTTCTATGTTCTGATCTGTGATGATTGAAATGATGTTGCACTAGTGTGTTAAACCCCTGGACCACACTTATACACACACACCAATATGGATTTCACGAGGAAATCGATTAAGTCACGGATTTTTGAAATAGTTTTAAACTTGAATATTTGAATTCAAATGTTTTGGAAATGGATTGGGTTTAAAGTAAAAAGCTTTTGAAATGGAATTTCATAGATGAAATTTAATTTGAATTACTCGATAAAATATGAAGTTGAATAATTTGATTTGAACTTAAATTCAAAATGTGAAACTGAATTCTATGATTTGAAACTAGGGATTAAAAATGTTATACCAGTTATATATGTGTTAAACTATTTTAAAAGTATTGATTTGGGATGTGAATAGAATTCAAGAACTTTAACTCGTGTAAATATAATTGGATTTTTTTCTGAAACGAAAACTGTTTGTTTTCAAACAATAAAAGCTTTCACATAAGAAATGAATTTCCAATTTGAGTTAAAATGATTTCGAGTTTGAAATAAAGATAATTTCCAAGTTATGAAAACGATTTGAAAACTATAAGTTAAATCTTTGATTTAAAGATTTAATGAGTTAATCCAATTGGAATGGAAATTATTTTAAAGTCTATAAATTGATCTTTGTGAAATAAATCTTTTTTTGTAATATAAAGATTTGAAATGGTAATTGGTTTAAACCATTTGAAGAAAAGTTTTGGGTTTTAAGTTGTGACTTAATTGAAATCCCAATATCCATATGTTTTTGAAATACTGCGATCACTGTTCGGTTTAGCCGGGAGAGGACCTTTGTGTCATATATCCCATTCCGAATGTGTGATATGTCGTTATGGATAGCATTTGAAGACCGGTAGTGAAGACCGGATATTTTCGAAAACGTAAGGGAAACTCGTCGAATGTCTTTGCATCGAATGGCCCCGGTATAGAGACTCCATATGTGAGGGGAAGTCCGAACGTGATTAGTGAATATCCGGATTGCAAGGACTTCTTTGTAAGTGCCTTCGGTTCTGTTCGAGCCCGGAACAGACTTGTATGGATTGTATGTCTGACATTACAAATTGAGATATAAAGCCGATTTCTTTCAAATATGTTTCTGTTGGTAGCGGAGAATTTATTCTCTTAGCTTAACACCCTTCTCTGAGTAGTACGAGCTCAGAGGTTATGTAGTTGAATGTTATCAGCGATATATTCCCAATTTGGTAATGTGACATGCTGAGTGTTGCTGTGAAATGATCATTGTGTTGATTATTTGTGATAGGATCATTTATTTGATCGTCTATCTTGGTGATCATTTCTATGATCATTTGTTGACCCAAAGCACGGCTTTTGTATAAAGTGTGTTTTTGTGGACGAAACTTCGTCGAGCCTCACACCCCGGAATGGTCAAAACAGGAAAGATGCGGCAAGGTTATGAGGGGTAGCTCCCTTTAGGGTATGTGCATTTCCTTCTGGAAAAGGGTGGTATCATGGTATGGAGCCCAGATACTTACTCATGTTGAAAACACTTTGTTATGATTGTGTGATGATGGTGACGAGCGCTCGGTTAAAGGTCCCAAAGGACCGGGGGATGGCATACTCGTGTCAGTTGTTACCCAGTTAGGGGCAACCCGGCCTTGTGTTGGTAGAGATCCGGTTTGGTTCTCGGGGACGTCCATCCAGAGGCGTTCTCATGTGGCAATGGGAAGTTCCTTGGCCTGACCATTCGTTGGAAATCCAAAGACACAATACGAGATTTGTACGGTTTTAGTTGTAGAACCTGCCATCTAATATGGTAGCTATAGTAAGCATACTATAATGGTACCTATGCTGGCTAAGATTTATATTCTACTTTCGAAATGATTTGTTCTACACTATGCACTAGTAATAATATCAAATGTTTCTTTTTAATGCGTATCAAGCATCTTTAACTAACATAAGAAGAAATCTCCCCTAAGTCTGCGTTTGCATTGTGTGTGTGGCGGGAGGTCTTTTGGTAGTCTCATTTTTAAAAGCATTGCGAATTGAATTTAAAAATATTCTTCTATTTTGATTTTGAATAAAAGATAAACTGTTTTTTTTGTTGCTCACACCAGTCCCACGACTGATCCGGAGTTTATTGTTTCTTTCCTAAACTCTGGGTGCTCATTATTTTCTACACGAGCAGTCTAGAGTTGGGTTTTTCAGATAGCTAGGTTTAGTAGATTATTTGGAGTTAGTTCAGTCTTTGGATCACACCAGTCTTGCTTAGCTTGGTGCATCGTTATTGGGGTTTCGAGCTATTGCTGGATTGATTCTTGGAGATGGAGTTGCAGTTCTTCCTTGAAGACTATCTCGGAGTTATATTGTTCCGCTGCTATTTTATTGTATCATGTTTCTGATGTATATTGATATCTATTGGATCATCTGTTGTATCAGATATTGAATCAAAGCTGTATATCAATGTATTATTCTTTTATTCCGCTGTGTTATTTACTTAATGTTGTTATAAGCTCCGGCGGGCCGGATTTGACATTTGAACTTACGGCATTCGAATATAGGTAACGTATTCGGTGTCGATTTTCGAAGGTCAAGTCAGGATCGCTACAATTGGTATCAGAGCTAAGGTTGAACTTTAGCTCAGGAGTGTAACACATTAAGTAACTCATTAGAGATAGGGTGAAGTATACCCTAGAATGAGTAATCCCTAAGATATCCGTTTGAACGTCTCAGTAAATTCTTTTACTATCCACTGATAGTGAGTATGAGTGCAAGAAGAGAACGGGATAGGGGACAGGGAAATACAACTATAATTGGTCAATGCTCTACAACAACAGTGGAAACTATCTTTCTCTATCAATTTTCTTTGATTCGATTTCAATTCTTTTGATTGCTTCGTGACAGCTCCAGAAGCAGTTTCGATATGATGGTGGCTCTACGATTCGTTGTACAAAATCCTTACTTTGTATCTTCATCGGTTTCTTATCAGTTTTTTCGTTTTAAACTTTAATGAATTTTAAATTTAGAATTGAAAATTTTAGAAGAAATTAGAAATTTTAAAATTGAGTTAAAATTGATTAATAGAATATGAGGGATAAATTGAATTGTATCGATAAATTGATTTCGTTTAAAACCAAATTTGAAATTCTGTTGTAATTTCTTGGGTTGGTCGAAGTCCGAAGAGGGACAAATTGGTATGTATTTTGAGATATTTCGACTTGAATTTGGTATCCATATCTTGTGTTTGAGGAATTATAGGAGATCGAACCTGTCTATCTCTGTGTTGTTTTCGTGCCTGCGAATTTCGAGGACGAAATTCTTTTAAGGGGGGAAGTTTGTAACGAACCCAAATTTTTATGAATTTAAATTGATAATTTAAATGAATTTTTGAATTAAAATTGTAAGTTTATCGATTTAAGAGATGCGAGTTTCCCCGATTCAAATAGAAAATATATTAAGTCAAATTTATTTGAAAATTTGCATATACGTATATATATGAGATATATATATATATATATATATATGTATTTGAGCATATATGAGTAAATTTAAAATTTTATATATATATATATATAGAGAGAGAGATATATATATTTGATTTGAATTTAAATACTATATATGTATGTGTATATAGAAAAATATAAAACAATAATTTTTAAAGTAAAATTCAGGATAAATATTTAAACTAAAAATAGAAGTAAAATAAATATTTGAGTTATAAATAGAGATAAATAAAAGTTAAGTATGGAACCAAACAAACATATTAAACATCTATGTACAAACAAAGTTATAGAATAAATAAATAAAAAAAAGAAGCAAAAAGAAGATAATGATAATTTATATAAGCATAAACAAAACAAACTCAATATAATACAGCCTGTAGACAAGTATGCAGGCAAGGCAAGACAAGAGGAAAAATAAATAAGAAGCAAATATAACTAAAACAAAAGTATGCATACAAACAAATACAAATATAAGTACAAAGCATATACAAACAGGTAAATTTGTAGACCTAAAAACATATCCAGGCAAATAAACATTTCATGTAGCCTGTAAAGAAGAAAGTAAGCAAAACAAAGTATATATTTTTACACAAGTAACAAAGCAAAGCATAAGCAAATAAAGGAAGTATGTAGGCTGTAAACAATCAAGTATGAACACAAAGAAAATAAAAGAGATAAATAGGCAGCCTGTAGAGTTTAATCTGCTAGGCAGTACTTGGCAATTAATGCAAGTTTCTCTAGCCATAACTAAGAATACTTCAGCCATGCCTTAGTACAAAACAAATCAATGTTCACACTATTGTACTAGAACATATTATCAACCTGCACACTGTTTATATTTTTATATATATACATCAAACTCTCGTTTTAGTTCGTCCATCATAAATGAAAGAAAAAAATGAATGAAGTAAACAAAACTAAAAAAAAACATAACAATACAAATCAACTCAACAAAGCAGATTCAAGAAAATGAAGAAACTGCCGTTCATCAAAACCCAAAAGCAACTCTCTGCTTCAAAATTTTAAAAAAGTGAGTAACATCATCTTCTCCAAAATTTAAGAGTATGAAATCTTTTGCACATACCAGTGAATAAGTATGCATGCATATATTTATTAACCCTCTGTGTATATACATGACATATGAGTACATGTCTGGAACAAGAAGTTTACTCTGTTCTTGTTTCATTTTCCAGGTTTCAAACTTTTCAAAAAGAAAAAAAAATCATTCCTTCACAATCTATTCGATGTTTGGATTTAGTATTGAAACAAAAATTGTTTGTTATAGCATAAAATCAAGATTTAAATTTTATTCAAGTGAAAGTAACTTGTACATACCCCTGGAAAACAAAATACTTGAGCAAGGCTTGAAATAAGTTAAAATTCGAACCTTTTAATATTCGAATTCAGGTATGTAGAACGAAATCGTATGCTGTAACTCGATTTTTAAAGCTTAAATCATGATTTTTAGATCAAAGATAAAGGAGTAGTTTAGGTTTGTAGGAATTTCAACGTTTTAGTAATCTATGGTGATTGACTAATTAGTAGGGATCGGGGTTTTGGCTAGTGATGGAGGGATGAACGGTGGTTGCAGGAAAAATGGTGTGATAGTGGTTTGATGATCGTGGTGGCGGCGGCGTAGGTTTAAAATTTTTAAACCTAGTTTTGACGCAGTTTCGTTTTGGTCTCGTTCGTTGCCTAGGGACGATCGAGCGTTACGTGATTTTGGGAATTGGTAGAGGAGTGGTAGGCGAAGCTACGGCCGGAGGTGATGGCTCTCAGGTGGTCAGAGCGTCGAGTGAGAACCGGTGATAGGTTCGTGGAGTGGAGGCTTGCAAGTGTTTACAGGTTGGGTTTTTTTGGGTCAAATCTAATTCTCGAGCGAATCATGTCGTTTGGGTGCTGCGTGGGGTTGTCAAGGTGGATGTCGACTTGCCACGATGACCGGCAAGGGACCGGAGGCGAAGGCGGCACGGTGCACGTGCACCGTGCATGTTTGAAGGACTGGGTTTTTTTTTTGGGATGTGCAGTTTTTTTTCTTTTCTCGGGTTTCACTCGGGGGTTTGGGGTGTTTGGCTCGGAGCAAGGGGAGGGGAAACTCGAAGTAAATGGTGGGCATGGGGTTGCTTTTGCATTGCTACAGGTTTTGATGAAAACCTGTCAAATGTTGGTGGGTTGGCTTTTCTAAGGGGAGTTTTTTTTTCCGAAGCCAGTATGGGTTGGTTCGAGACAGTGAAGCACTCAGGTTTGCTAAGCCTGATTGTTTCAGGTTTTATAAGTTTAGTTCAAATTTTTAAGGCAGGATGTAAACAATGTTTTGAAATTTAAGTTCAAAATTTTAAACCAGTTTTAAACAGCATTTGAATTTAAAGTTTTAAAATGAAATTTGGAGTTTAAACTTGTTTTAAACCTGAATGTGTTTTAAACAAGTTTAAATTAGAATAGCTTTTTTTAAAAAAGTAAATTTGTTTCCAAACAAATATTTAAACTTGATTTTTGATAAAGTTCTGTTATAAAAGAATTTTTAAATGGAGGTTAAATGTTTTGTTTTAAACTTGAAATTGCAAGTTAAAATGTAATATGATTTAAAAACTAAAAATTTAAGTAAATAAATTCAAAGGTTTTCCTTACATAAGTTTCCTATGTAAATAAGAAATATTCTTTACCTTTATTTAAGGTTTATAAATTGATATTTAAATTGGTTAATGTTTGAATATATGTTCATTTTGAATCCTAAATTCAAAATGGAATTTAAATTTAAATTTAAAAGTGTAATGTTTAAATTACACTTAAATGATTAATGAAATCATTAATAAAGAAATTTATTATCTTAGAAATAATTAAGGTAATTAAAATAATTTAATGGTAATGAAAGAATGATTTATTTGATTTTAAATTTTAAATTTAGATTAATTTATAATTAGGGATGTTTAGTAATAATTAATCTAAGATAATTTCTTAAGAAAGTAATTAAGGAAATGTTATTAGTTAATATAGATAAATTAACTAGAGATTATTAAGTAACTAAATTAATGTGATTAATTTTGATAATTAATTAGATTAATTAATTTAGATAATCAATTATAAATTGTTTTAAATGTAATTACTTAATAAGAGTAATTAAGGATTAATCACTTATTGGAATTAATTTTGGATATTTTGATTTATTAAAGTTAATTAATTATGTAATTGGGTTAAAAGGTTGATTTAATTAATATGATTAATTAAGAATAATTTAATTAATTAAAGTGTTAGATAAATAAATTTATATCAAATGATTTGTAAAATAAATCAGGAGTGGATAATTAAATTCATAAGTAATCAATTTACTTGGAAATAAATTGTATTGATTAGGATTAAACGATAAATTAATCCTGTTTATAAATGATTATTCGATACTTGACCTTACTTATGAATGATTGTATTAAATGAGTTGCCTTGAATTGATTATCCTATCTGATCTGTGACACTTTGTTCTGTGATTGTGCCATGTATAATTTATTCATTTATTTACATCTGCATATTATCTTTGAATTGTGAATGGAAGATAAGCATTATATCGCTTATCAACTATATTTCTATGTTCTGATCTATGATGATTGAAATGATGTTGCACTAGTGTGTTAAACCCCTGGACCACACTTATACACACACACCAATATGGATTTCACGAGGAAATCGATTAAGTCATGGATTTTTGAAATAGTTTTAAATTTGAATATTTGAATTCAAATGTTTTGGAAATGGATTGGGTTTAAAGTAAAAAGCTTTTGAAATGGAATTTCATAGATGAAATTTAATTTGAATTACTCGATAAAATATGAAGTTGAATAATTTGATTTGAACTTAAATTCAAAATGTGAAACTGAATTCTATGATTTGAAACTAGGGATTAAAAATGTTATACCAGTTATATATGGGTTAAACTATTTTAAAAGTATTGATTTGGGATGTGAATAGAATTCAAGAACTTTAACTCGTGTAAATATAATTGGATTTTTTTCTGAAACGAAAACTGTTTGTTTTCAAACAATAAAAGCTTTCACATAAGAAATGAATTTCCAATGTGAGTTAAAATGATTTCGAGTTTGAAATAAAGATAATTTCCAAGTTATGAAAACGATTTGAAAACTATAAGTTAAATCTTTGATTTAAAGATTTAATGAGTTAATCCAATTGGAATGGAAATTATTTTAAAGTCTATAAATTAATCTTTGTGAAATAAATCTTTTTTTGTAATATAAAGATTTGAAATGGTAATTTGTTTAAACCATTTGAAGAAAAGTTTTGGGTTTTAAGTTGTGACTTAATTGAAATCCCAATATCCATATGTTTTTGAAATACTGCGCTCACTGTTCGGTTTAGCCGGGAGAGGACCTTTGTGTCATATATCCCATTCTGAATATGTGATATGTCGTTATGGATAGCATTTGAAGACCGGTAGTGAAGACCGGATATTTTCGAAAACGTAAGGGCAACCCGTCGAATGTCTTTGCATCGAATGGCCCCGGTATAGAGACTCCATATGTGAGGGGAAGTCCGAACGTGATTTGTGAATATCCGGATTGCAGGACTTCTTTGTAAGTGCCTTCGGTTCTGTTCGAGCCCGGAACAGACTTGTATGGATTGTATGTCTGACATTACAAATTGAGATATAAAGCCGATTTCTTTCAAATATATTTCTGTTGGTGGCGGAGAATTTATTCTCTTAGCTTAACACCCTTCTCTGAGACGTACGAGCACAGAGGTTATGTAGTTGAATGTTATCAGCGATATATTCCCAATTTGGTAATGTGACATGCTGAGTGTTGCTGTGAAATGATCATTGTGTTGATTATTTGTGGTAGGATCATTTATTTGATCGTCTATCTTAGTGATCATTTCTATGACCATTTGTTGACCCAAAGCACGGCTTTTGTATAAAGTGTGTTTTTGTGGACGAAACTTCGTCGAGCCTCACACCCCGGAATGGTCAAAACAGGAAAGATGCGGCAAGGTTATGAGGGGTAGTTCCCTTTAGGGTATGTGCATTTCCTTCTGGAAAAGGGTGGTATCATGGTATGGAGCCCAGATACTTACTCATGTTGAAAACACTTTGTTATGATTGTGTGATGATGGTGACGAGCGCTCGGTTAAAGGTCCCTAAGGACCGGGGGATGGCATACTCGTGTCAGTTGTTACCCAGTTAGGGGTAACCCGGCCTTGTGTTGGTAGAGATCCGGTTTGGTTCTCGGGGACGTCCATCCAGAGGCGTTCTCATGTGGCAATGGGAAGTTCCTTGGCCTGACCATTCGTTGGAAATCCAAAGAAACAATACGAGATTTGTACGGTTTTAGTTGTAGAACCTGCCATCTAATATGGTAGCTATAGTAAGCATACTATAATGGTACCTATGCTGGCTAAGATTTATATTCTACTTTCGAAATGATTTGTTCTACACTATGCACTAGTAATAATATCAAATGTTTCTTTTTAATGCGTATCAAGCATCTTTGACTAACATAAGAAAAAATCTCCCCCAAGTCTGCGTTTGCATTGTGTGTGTGGCGGGAGGTCTTATGGTAGTCTCATTTTTAAAAGCATTGCGAATTGAATTTAAAAATATTCTTCTATTTTGATTTTGAATAAAAGATAAACTGTTTTTTTTGTTGCTCACACCAGTCCCACGACTGATCCGGAGTTTATTGTTTCTTTCCTAAACTCTGGGTGCTCATTATTTTCTACACGAGCAGTCTAGAGTTGGGTTTTTCAGATAGCTAGGTTTAGTAGATTATCTGGAGTTAGTTCAGTCTTTGGATCACACCAGTCTTGCTTAGCTTGGTGCATCGTTATTGGGGGTTCGAGCTATTGCTGGATTGATTCTTGGAGATGGAGTTGCAGTTCTTCCTTGAAGACTATCTCAGAGTTATATTGTTCCGCTGCTATTTTATTGTATCATGTCTCTGATGTATATTGATATCTATTGGATCGTCTGTTGTATCAGATATTGAATCAAAGCTGTATATCAATGTATTATTCTTTTATTCCGCTGTGTTATTTACTTAATGTTGTTATAAGCTCCGGCGGGCCGGATTTGACATTTGAACTTACGGCATTCGAATACAGGTAACGTATTCGGTGTCGATTTTCGAAGGTCAAGTCAAGATCGCTACACATAAATTCCTTGGACTTTTTGAAAATGAGTTGTTAAATTCCACCAGGAAGATTTAAATCACCATTTTGATTTTGAAATCAATAATTCTGAGGAAATTTTTAATGACAAACTTGAATTTCAGTTTGGTGAAAATAAACTTGAACTTCAAGCAATTGTTATATCCACCCCAAAAATCATCAAAAATAAAACAAATCGTATAATTTTTAATAAAACGACATTCGTTTTCCCAAATCAAAATTCAACTTTAAAATCATTTATGCTTTGGTTTTTCGAGCTCCAGCTGTGTCTTGTATACTTGACGAGACAAATGAATCGGTATTTGGAAGACCGCTTCATTTACTCTTTAACGACATACTTTTTGATGTCTTGTAAATAGTAATCTTTTTCATTAAAATAAAGGTCATCTTTTTATTTTTGTTTTATTTTTCTCCTTCCACTAAGGTTAACTGTAGGGATCCAGTCAAAATCAAGTGTGGGGGGAGACTCATCATCGTTTTTTATTTTTCATGGTTTATTTTTACATTTTCTTCCCAAATTTTTTTCTAAAAAAATCTCAGAAACAATTTTTTTAAGCATTTTGATCTGTTTTTAAAGAAACAGTATCGGATAGATATATGGTTTTGGTTTATTAAATTAAAATTTTTGAAAAATTTATTTGTCTCAACAAAAATAGAAATGAAGTTTGATTAGAAATAATGATGGTATAACTAGTATATAGGAAGGTCCATACTTGTTAATTATAAAACATTCAAATTGAAAATCTTTGTTTTAAAAAATGGTGAATTCAAATAAAAGGATATAATATATTTTTTGTCTTCTAAGTTAAATGGGGCTAAGATGATTTTACAAAACTTTTTTAAAAAACAAAAAAATATTTGTATGCATATATATAATTTTTATTAACAACTAGAGTCATGTGGTCACACTTGTATTTTCACTTTCCATGCTCTATACCCTTCTCACGTAAGCCCGAAAGCAGTGCACGATTGGTATATCTCGCTTCAGTTTATCGGAGTTAGGTGTGTGTGTGTATAAAAAAAATATTTTATTAATAACGCCTACAATCGATAAGTGTTCACACTTGTGTGTTCACTTGTCATGCTCTATATTCCCTTTACGTAAGTCCGAAAGGCGATGCATGAGTAATATATCTGGCCTCAGTTGATATGAGTTAGGCATATGTAAATATTGTTAATATCAATAAAATTTTCAAATAGAGTAAGCAATTGAAATCCAAGCACTATTTTAACTTGTTTGATTTGACTTGTTATTGAAAAGAAATGAAAATACCACTTCGAAAAACTTTGATAATCAACTAAGGATCCATTTCATAATTAAACTGTGTTATCAACCAAAATGACGGGTTAAACTATTGTCCATTTGTTATGATAACTTGATTTTTATTGGAAAATTTGACAAGTAAATGACTTAAATTTTCAAAACAATGACCAAATCTTATATTTAACTTATTTGTGTCAATTTAGAAGTAAATCATTCATTTGTAAATATTTTCAAAAATTTGCATCCATACCATTGTAAATATATCTTGCATTTAGGAATTCTACACTTCGCATTCGGATTTTGTGGGTAATATCCGCTGAAAACCCTCACGAGAAAACGCTTGTCCTACTGGGGACACCCAAAGGTTTAATAGCTTGTTGCATACGCTCCGTGCAATCGTGCTCCCTACGAAAACGGGTTTATCTTAGTCTTTTTGTTTTCTATTATTCGAGGACGAATGAAAAGATAGGTGTGGGGGTATTTGATATGCATGTAAATTTGCATATTTTTACCACCATATTTAATCTATTTAAATTAAATAAATGATCATATTATGTATTTTAACTTATTTAAACCAAAATTCAAATTATTTCAAATCGTCACATCTTTATCCAGGAGAAAAATGGTCATTTTTGTGCATATATTAATCTGAGAATTTTTACTTTGACATTTTTGTGATTTTTATAGGAATTTGGATTCAAATGGAAAAGGCTTCATGGAAAATATGCATACACAAGAAGAATGAAACAAATGAAGATAGAAATAATTCATTTCATGAAACATGGAGGAACCCACCTGTAACAACCCGATATTTTCAGCCATTCGCATCCACATATGTCAGACTTGAATTTCTCAAAATACCACATTGTAAATAAATTTGGAGCAAATGAAGTCAAATACACAGAAAAACAGACACAGATGTATCAGAATAACTCGCAGCGGAAATTAAAATACCATAGTAGTTCATGAAGCTACTATAACAAAAATCACAAAACAAATACATAATATCAGTCTGAAAAAAAACATATACAATAGAAATCTAAAATTCGTAGAAGTTTATAAATACCAGAGCTGAAATAGAACAACTGAAACTGAAAGGAAATAGATAACTTGACAAGCTGAATCTCCAGCGATTCCTAGCTCCAGAAAAGAAATCCAAAGCTAAGCTGTAAATACTCAGGCTGACCCGAGCGTAAAGTAAAACACAAAACACTCGAGTCAGGACAAACAAACTTATATAATGTAAACCAACTCAAATGAATTATAGTAGTAATGCACAATAACTTAAAGGATGCTTGGGATCGCCCATCCTCTAAGGATCAGTTAAACCATAAATTAAATATATCCCATGGTTAAAATTTCAAAATGGTAATTTATACTTTGAAATCAAATATCATTTCAACATTCAATATCATTCAAAATCCATTTCAGAATATCATATTTTTCCAAAGCCGCATTCATTTTATTTAATTTAAATACCATTTCAAATCACATTTCAAAATGGTTTATATTTCAAATCAAAATATTCCATTTAAATCGTTTAAAATGAAGTTATTATATTTAATAACCAAATATTCAATTCTCAAAATTTTACCATTTTCAGAATTCATTTATTCACTTAAATTTATTAAAACAGTGAAAATTCAACTTTCACAGCACTTAGAAAATGCTACGGAAAGTTATGTTTAAAAACAATTCAATTATCATAAAAAGCATCTAAAATGCTATAATAGGTTTTAGATTTCATGTAAAACCATAGTTAAATTCAGCAACTACAGCACTTATAAAGTGCAGTAATAGTCCTTAGTTCCTTTTAGCCATTTAGTTCATTTATATCAATTAGAGCATTTACAAAATACTGTAATATCTTTACTTTTAGAAATGATAGCATTTCAGGAATGCTGTCAATTTAAATTCCAAACTTTCACTACAATTTCATAAACAATTAAAATTTATTTAAATCCAATTTAACTTATAAAAATCATATTTTCTCACTTTAAAAACAATCATTTAAATACCCCTTAATTTATGATTTTACAAAGTGAAATTTTCACAAATAATTATCAAATCTTTAATAATTCAAAAATAAATGTAAAATTTTATAACATTACATTTACTTTACATTTTAAATTTAATTTACCATTTCATAAATTAAATTTAAATTCCCTTTTATTTTTCTTAACTTAACTTTATTTTAAAACACATTTCACATTTTCCAAGTTAAGTTATATTTCAAATTTAAATTTTAAAACATTTATTTATTTAACTATTTTTAATTTATAGAAAAATCAATAACACTTTATAAAATCATTTTTAAATTTAAATTTAAATCAAATTTTCATTTTCTTACTTAACTTAAACTTCATTTATAAACAAAATTATAAATTTCAAAATTTACTTATATTTCAAATTCTACTTTACCATTTATTTATTTCACCTATTTAACTTGTAGAAAATCACTAATACTTTAAAAAAAATCATTTTAATTAAATTTAAATCAAAATTTCATAATATTTGTATTTTTGAAATATTTTAAATTTTTTAGAAAGATGTATTTTAACCACAGTCTGTATAAAATTTTCTAACCTAAGTCCAATGATACAGATAATATATCATTTCAATCCGTAATTTACAAAGGAAAATTCCAGGTTCTATCATTTCAAACCCATAAGCCCAAGCAAATGCAAATAAATATAAATCGCTCAGGCCTATCATTTCAGCCCATAACCATTTTTCCCTACTCTAAAGTCCGTTCGGGTATGTATCATTTCAACCCATAGCGATTCTAATCTATAAGGAACTTGCAGTGTGATAAACTGATATAATAAATAGAGTAGCATAATATACAGTAATATATGATATACCAGGTGTATAAGCATGGGTGAATATCATATGATCGTAACATTAGCAGTTATAACATGATGATATGGTTTACAGATTCAATTGCGATCAGTTTACTAGTTATATAAGTATAAATTGTCTGGTGAGAATTACCCACCTCTACAAGCTGGAGATAACAACCAAATACACAATACAGAGATCCACAAAGGCATGAAAGCACGACTACGATTCGAGTGTGGGAGAGCCAAAGTTATTTGTCTTGTCACATAGCAAACAAAACAAAATATGAAACATGAATTTTAAACCAAAGTTAAGCATTGAATAAGCTGGAAATACATGCACAACGATTAACCAAAACTCTTGCACTTGCATTCAACAACCCTATGCTTCGGCCATAAGTTAGAATACACGGCTATGGGGTGAATTTGGGTCAATATGGGTTCATATAGGTCGGCCATAGCATGGATGTGAAGGAGTATAAGGATATATGCATGAACAACACACATTCAAGGCAACAAAAGTGGTTTCTTTGCCACCACAAGCTTCGGCCAAGGCATGGATGAGCACGGCCAGGCCTGGTGAGTTCATGAAGTGATGTGGCAGAGGTCTTAGGTTAGAAAGTGGCTGGTGGTGGTGGTGCAAAGGTCGTCCAGGGTGATGAGGTGGAGTGGTGAAGCAAAGGATGGCTCGGTTATGGAGTTTTCAAGGCATAAGGCAACATTTGGTGGAGTTTGGCAACAAGGTGATGCATGGCTAGGCTTGGGCAGTGGGCTGGAGGAGGTGGCAGCCTGTTGTGGTGGTGGTGGAGGCGGCTATGGTGATGGAGGAGGAAGTGCCGAGCTATATAAGTTGAAGCAAGTGCAAAGAAATAAGAAAACAAGTAAGAAAATTGGGTAAAATAGTGAAATGTTTACCAAAGCTTTGCTCAGGTGAAGACCGACATTTTTTTTGTGTTTAAGAAACTTTTACTTGCATGAAAAAGTGAGAGGAAGTCAGCTGAAGGAAAATTATATGGTAAGCAAATGAATGGATATGGTGATTGGTAATGTAAAGGCAAATGAATGTGAAAAGACAAAGCATATCAAAAACCCTTCATATTTCTTAATTCTTTTTACATTTTTAAATACATATGAAAATGCATATAAATAAAATAAAAACACAAAAATATAATGAATGAATAAACATAAATAAATAAATTTTAAATAGATATAATTAAATTAAGAAAATAGCTTAAAAATAGAAACTAGGCTTTAAAATTTTGAAAATAAATACACTAAGCTTTGGAAAAATTCAAACATCACTTTAAAATATTTAAAAGATAAAACATATACATAACAAAACATATTACACGTATATATACAATATAGAATAAGATATGACAAATAAAAATATTATTTGTATAAATTAAAACAAACAATTTTATTAAATAAATCAATTTACATACAATAGTGTAAAAAACATAACTTTCACAATATAAATCGGATTCCAACGAAACGAAAAGCAGTATTCTTTAAATTTAATTTATTTTCATAATAAAAGATAAAATTAAAGAATTAAATTATTTAAATTTTAAATTTAAAAGTCAAAGTTTGACCAATTTGACCAAAATCCACATTTTGTGGAAATATTCTATTTATTCAGGTTTTGAACTATAATTCACCCACATTAAAATTTATATTTAAAATAAAAAAAATCTTTTTAATAAATATAATAAAGTTTTTTTTATCAAGAGTATCAATTTAAATAATTAGAATAAACAATTAAAAATAATCACACAATACTGAGTTGTTACACTCTCCCCCACTCAAATATTTTCGTCCTCAAGAAGAATGAAGAAGGAAAATAAGGAAAAACAAGATAGACAAAAGAATAGTACCTGGAAAAACAATTTCGGATTCGAAGCACGAATGCTCTCCTCCGTTTCCCAGGTACAATACCAATCATCGGTACTTCACGGTACTTTGATCAGACTAACAGATTTCCTTCTTAGCTGCTTCGTACCTCTACTAACAATACGAAGTGGATTTTTCTCGGCAGTCAGATTAGGCTTAATATCCAAACTATCAAGAGCAGAAGGCTAAACAAAAAGAGATGGGTCAAGAAGATACTAGAGGAGATGTGAGACGTGGAATACATCATGCACTCCAAAAGCTTTTCGAACAAATCCAAACGATAAGCCAAAGAACCAACTCTTTCCATAATACAGAAAGGACCCTCAAAGAAGAAGAAGGTAGAAATGGCTAGAAAGGAGAATAGGTTGAAATAAAAGGATGAACCATATTTAAAACTATATAAGTTTCAATTTAAAATTTTATATTTAACATTTTAACATTTTATAATATGATGAATAGTCATTTGATTCAAATTTGATAGTTCGAAGCAAACAATATTTAAAACATTTTAAATTATTTAGAAAGGAAAAATAAATGATCAAAAATATCCTTTATATAATACTTTATCAAAATACTTTTATAATTCGATGTCTTAACAAGCTTACTTTCGTTACTGCAGACTCTGGCCATGCGTTGATCAGGCGCAAAGCTAGAATTCTGTAGGTACTAGGTAGGCTTGTTTTAACACTCAGTGAAAATACTATAAAACCTTTTAAAACAACAGATATGGAAAGTACAATCCAAACGAATCAACCAAACCAAACATTTGTCTAACCATGGATCGCAGATACACAACGGTTACGCTTAGATTCCCCAAGAAACATCCGTATCTTTAAGCTATCTCAGTCTGCGAATTATGCTATGATGAATAGTAGACCGCAGATACACAATGGTTACTCCTGGATCCCCCAGGAAACATCCGTACCCTTGAGCTATCTCAGCCAGCGGATTTCGCTACTAATACGACCTACATAGATCGTAGGATACACAATGATTACGCTTGGAAACCCCAGGAAACATCCGTACCCCCAGGCCATCTCAGCCAGGCGAATTACGCTATGCAGTCGTAAACATAAGACCATGGAGATCGTCATGGAATTCTATGGACACTCGAGTATCATATACGGAAAATCCAAATCAGAGAGAATGATATCGATAGAATGAATCCATAGTGTGGCCACAAAGCGAATATCAAGCAGAAGGTACTTTCCATATCTCTGCTTCGAAAATATGTTTCATATAGTACCTTTCAAAATCACTTCCAAATATCATACTTATATAAAGTCCATTATATATAAGATTCCATTTAAAATCGAATACTTTCCAAATCAACAGTACATCAAATCAAAAATATATAGACTTCGATTACATAAGATTTCACTTTACAAATTAGGTACCCTTTTCAAATCAACAGTCCCAAATAACTTTCACACTTATACAAATCAATTTTATATAAGTTCGATAACTCCCAAATCAAAGTATTTGGTAAGAAAAGTTCTCAATTTCAATTCCTTTCAATAACGTTTTAGTTTCAAAATCATATATGATTTTTCCAAATCATTTCTTCCAAATTACATATATTCAGTTTCAAAGTTTCTTAAAATAATAGATTTAGAAAACAATCCAAATTTCCAAATCAACAAAATTTAGGTCTAATAAATTCATTTCCATTTCAAACACATATTCACTTTCAAAAATCATAATACTTTCAAAGTTATAAATCTTTCAAAACTAAAATACTTGAAATTATTACACTTTGAAAATCATAACCTTTCAAAATCATACATTTGAAATCATAAAACATTCCTTTAATTCTTTACATTCACAAATTTATTCAATTAAACCCAAATCTAAATTTCCAATTTTAATTCAATTCAAACCATCAGTTTCAATTCAATTTAGTTTTCCAACAAAACCATTTCAAATATTATCAAATTTCAAATAAAGATTTGATCCATAAAATAAACTATTCAATCTTTAATATATTTCAAAGCTTAAATATACCATATTCCAAAACTAAATTTTATAATTTCATATATCTCAAATTTTACTTCATTGTTGCTTAATTTTGAAATATTTATTTCATAAATCCATCATTTTTAAATAAACTCAAATTACAAGTAAACCAAATATCCTTTCATACAAATATAAACTTCATATATTCATTTATCAAAATCAATTATCATTTCATATTCACATTCTTTATCAAAATGAAGATTAGATCATTTCCAAACCATTTCAAGCATCAAAATATCTAAAATGGTTACTAAATTTAAAACCATCTCTTTTTAAAACCTTCAAACTATTTATTTTCTATATGGAAAAATCCAATTTACCATTGGAAAGATTTTTATTCTATATATATACTCTATTCAAAACATTTCAAATCTATATTTCGTACCAGTATAATTCAAAATAGTCTTATTTATTTCACTCAACAAACAGTTTCAAACTTATATAAATCATATTACTTTATACTTCGATCATACCAAACTAAACTTATATTCTTTCTCGGATACCCTATACCTTTCAAAGTTACTTAGCTTTGAAAAGTTAACCTTGATTTTGAAGTGCTCGAACCTTCAAAATAGTCGAAGAAATCATATTTTCAATCCAAGAGTTGGAAATCACCAACAAATCAGTAAACCAATTCCAAAAGATAGGGTTATACCAAAACAAATCTGAATCTCGAGGACTGAACTCCGGCTTACTTTAAATCATTTCAAATATATATACATATATCTTTCGAGTATCAGACCATACTTCAAAATCTAAAATCAAAATTTGGTTTCACAAAATCACTCGCATAGCAAAGCTACAAGAGTGGCTCTCCCCCAATCAGAAACTCGAAAATCAATGTCGATGATGCATGCATTCATCACCGAAATTATTTTCCAGCGACGTAAGTGGGTTCTGGACTTTTTTATTTTCTTGAAACTTCTTTGAAATCTCTTCTAAATCATTGGAATTCATTCAAATAAATTTGAAACATTTCTTATTCAGAAAATATCTTTAAATCATATTATAATTATTATATACTTTCAAAATCTTAAAACCGATTTCAAAACACCGGAGTTCGATTCCTCGAAATTCAAATTTAAAACCCTTCAGTTATAAATCATTCTTACATAAGTCAAATTCTAATAAAATTTCAAATTTCAAATCCTTTCAATGTTTCAAATTTTCATTTTTAAAAGATATAAAATCCTTATCGAAAACATTTCACTTTTATATACAAAATAGGGCCATCCTTATCAAAATAATAATAATTTCGATGTATGCACAATTCCAAAATACAACCAAACACAAATTTCCAAAGAATGATTCAAGGTTAGATTTCAAACAAACAGAGATTCGAATTTAGAGAAACTCTAATCAAATAGAATTCTAGTTCGAAGATAAGTTCGAACAAAGATTAGATAATTTTATTACCAAACAGAAGATGGATAAGCCTTTATAAATCGCGGGCGACTTTAACTGGTCAACCGTGACTTTAGGATTATAATCGATTCGGAAATCTAAGGCACATCGACATTCGATCGCCAGAGATAGTATCCAGGTAGAGCAGTAGATTGATAGCATTGTAAACTAAGGATATAGAAATCTCCGGTGAATCAATGCCAATTGTAAAGAAGTTTCACCCTTTTACAAATCATTCAAAGATTTACGGAATCACTAATCATTATAGAGGCCATTCCAAAGTGGAGTTATGCAATGCCCCAAAGTCAAAAGGGTAAAATAGGGAAGACAAGACTAGATTTCAGAACAAGTGGGAGCGTTCCAAAGTTCAAGGAATCCTAATCGATAAGAATCCTAACCAAGATATTTCTAATAAGGTGGATACAGAAGGAATGAAGTTTAGACAATCTTGGTTTCAAAATAAGAAAATTTTTATACCAAAATAATCTTTGAAACTCCTTTAAAAGTCATTTGAAAATCATTTTTTACTTCGAAAATATGTTCTCTCACAAGGAAATGATTCTGAGATTGATTTCACTCATTCTAGGGTATTTCTACCCTATCTATAATGAGTTTTTGCTCCGTAGTCTAAGGTTTGCCTAAAACCAAAGCTCTGATACCAACTGTAACAACCCGTTATTTTCAGCCGTTCGCATCCACACATGTCGGACTTGAATTGCTCAAAATACCACATTGTAAATAAATTTAGAGCAAATGAAGTCAAATACACAGAATTACAGACACAGGTATATTAGAATAACTCGCAGCGGAAATTAAAATACCATAGTAGTTCATGAAGCTACTATAACAAAAATCACAAAACAAATACATAATATCAGTCTGAAAAAAACATATACAATAGAAATCTCAAATACATAGAAGTTTATAAATACCAGAGCTGAAATAGAACAACTGAAACTGAAAGGAAATAGATAACTAGACAAGCAGAATCTCCAGCGATTCCTAGCTCCTGAAAAGAAATCCAAAGCTAAGATGTAAATACTCAGGCTGACCCGAGCGTAAAGTAAAACACAAAACATTCGAGTCAGGACATACATACTTATACAATGTAAACCAACTCAAGTGAACTGTAGTAGTAATGCACAATAACTTAAAGGATGCTTGGGATCGCCCATCCTCTAAGGATCAGTTAAACCATAAATTAAATATATCCCCTGGTTAAAATTTCAAAATGGTAAATTATACTTTGAAATCAAATATCATTTCAACATTCAATATCATTCAAAATCCATTTCAAAATATCAAAATGTCATATTTTTCCAAAACCACATTCATTTTATTTAATTTAAATACCATTACAAATCACATTTCAAAACGGTTTATATTTCAAATCAAAATATTCCATTTAAATCATTTAAAATGAAGTTATTATATTTAATAATCAAATATTCAATTCTCAAAATTTTACCATTTTTAGAATTCATCTATTCACTTAAATTTATTAAAACAGTGAAAATTCAACATCGCAGCACTTAGAAAATACTGCGGAAAGTTATGTTTAAAAACAATTCAATTAGCATAAGACAACATTTAAAATTCTGTAATAGGTTTTAGATTTCAAGTAAAACCTTAGTTAAATTCAGCAACTATAGCACTTACAAAGTGCTGTAATAGCCCTTAGTTCATTTTAGCCATTTAGTTCATTTATATCAATTACAGCATTTACAGAATACTGTAATATCTTTAACTTTTAAAAACGATAGCATCTCAGGAATGCTGTCAATTTAAATTCCAAACTTTCACTACAATTTCATAAACAATTAAAATTACTTTAAATCCATTATAACTTATAAAAATCATATTTTCTCGCATTAAAAACAATCACTTAAATACCCCTTGATTTATGATTTTACAAAGTGAAATTTTCACAAATAATTATCAAATCTTTAATAATTCAAAAATAAATGTAAAATTTTGTAACATTTCATTTATTTTACATTTTAAATTTAATTTACCATTTCATAAATTAAATTTAAATTCCCTTTTATTTTTCTTAACTTTATTTTGAAACACATTTCACATTTTCCAAGTTTGGTTATATTTCAAATTTCAATTTTAAAACATTTATTTATTTAACTATTTTTAATTTATAGAAAAATCAATAACACTTTATAAAATCAATTTTAAATTTAAATCAAATTATCATATTTTCTTACTTAACTTAAACTTCATTTATAAACAAAATCTTAAATTCCAAAATTTAATTATATTTCAAATTCTACTTTACCATTTATTTATTTCACCTATTTAACTTGCAGAAAATCACTAATACTTTAAAAAAATCATTTTTAATCAAATTTAAATCAAAATTTCATAATATTTACATTTTTGTAATATTTTAAAATTTTAGAAAGATATAGTTTAACCACAGTCTGTATAAAATTTTCTAACCTAAGTCCAATGATACAGATAATATATCATTTCAATCCGTAATTTACAAAGGAAAAATCCAGGTTCTATCATTTCAAACACGCAGTCCCAAGTAAATGCAAATAAATAAAAATCACTCAGGCCTATCATTTCATCCCATAACGATTTTTCCCTATTCTAAAATCCGTTCGGGTATGTATCATTTCAACCCATAGTGATTCTAATCTATATGGAACTTGCAGTGTGATAAACTGATATAAATAAACAGAATAGCATAATATAAAGTAACATATGATATAACAGGTGTATAAGCATGGGTGAACATCATATGATCATAGCATAAGCAGTTATAACACGATGATATGGATTACAGATTCAATTGTGATCAGTTTACTAGTTATATAAGTATAAATTGTCTGGTGAGAATTACTCACCTCTACAAGCTGGAGATAACAACCAAACACACAACATAGAGATCCACAAAGGCACGAAAGCATGACTACGATTCGAGTGTGGGAAAGCCAAAGTTATTTGTCTTTTCACATAGCAAACAAAAGAAAATATACAACATGAATTTTAAACCAAAGTTAAGCATTGAATAAGCTGGAAATACATGCACAACGATTAACCAAAACTCTTGCACTTGCATTCAACTACCCTATGCTTCGGCCATAGGTTAGAATACAGGGCTATGTGGTGAATTTGGGTCAGGTGTGGGTTCATATAGGTCGGCCATAGCATGGATGTGAAGGCGTATAAGGATATATGCATGAACAACACACATTCAAGGCAACAAAAGTGGTTTCTATGCCACCACAAGCTTAGGCCAAGGCATGGATGAGCACGTCCAGGCCTGGTGAGTTCATGGGGTGATATAGCAGAGCTCTCAGGTCAGTAAGTGGCTAGTAGTGGTGGTGCAATGGTCGGCCAAGGTGATGTGGTGGAGTGGTGAAGCAAAGGATGGCTTGGCTATGGAGTTTTCAAGGCATAAGGCAACATTTGGTGGAGTTTGGCAACAAGGTGATGCACAGCTAGGCTTGGGCAGTGGGCTGGAGGAGGTGGAAACCTGTTGTGGTGGTGGTGGAGGCAGCTATGGTGATGGAGGAGGAAGTGCTGAGCTATATAAGTTGAAGCAAGTGCAAAGAAATAAGAAAACAAGTAAGAAAAGTGGAAAAAAAGTGAAATGTTTACCAAAGCTTTGCTCAGGTGAAGGCCGACATTTTTTTTTGTTTGAGAAACTTTTTCTTGCATGAAAAAGTGAGAGGAAGTCAGCTGAAGGAAAGTGATATGGTCATCAAATGAATGGACGTGGTGATTGGTAATGAAAAGGCAAATGAATGTGAAAAGACGAAGCACATAAAAGGTCAAAAACCCTTCATATTTCTTAATTCTTTTTATGTTTTTAAATACATATGAAAATGCATATAAATAAAGTAAAAACAAAAAAATATCATGAATGAATAAAAATAAATAAATAAATTTTAAATAAATATAATTAAATTATCAAAATAGCTTAAAAATAGAAACTAGGCTTTAAAATTTTGAAAAAAAATACACTGAGCTTTGGAATAATTCAAACATCACTTTAAAATATTTAAAAGATAAAAAATATACATAACATTACATATTACACATATATATACAATTTAGAATAAGATATGAAAAAAATATTATTTATATAAATTAAAACCAACAATTTTATTAAATAAATCAATTTACATACAATATTTTAAAAAGTATAACTTTCACAATACAAATCAGATTTCAACGAAACAGAAAGCAGTATTCTTGAAATTTAATTTATTTTCATAATAAAAGATAAAATTCAAGAATTAAAATATTTAAATTTTAAATTTAAAAGTCAAAGTTTGACCAATTTGACCAAAATCCACATTTTCTGGAAATATTCTATTTATTCAGGTTTGGAATTATAATTCACCCAAAATTAAAATTTATATTTAAAATAACAAAATTTATTGTTTTTAATCAATATAATAAAGTTTTTTATCAAGAGTATCAATTTAAATAAGTAGAATAAACAATTAGAAATAATCACAAAATACTGGGTTGTTACACCACCTACCCCCTTACCATGATGTACACTTAGAAGCTAATGCTCATGCCAATGGAAATTAAAGCTACATGTACATTTAAGTGGGGGACTAAGACATGCTAAAGATTACTTGGTGGCCACACTACCTCAAGGGCAATTTGGGTAGTTTCCAAAAGAGTGGATTAGGGTTTCATACATGTATAAATACCCCTTATGTTCATATAATTAGCTCTCTTCTTTAGTCTCTCTTAGGCTCTCTTCTATTAGTTAATTTAGATCAAAAATAAAAAGAAAGCTCTCTTTCTCTTTTCATGGCTACTTAGCCATTTTTATCTTATGTAATTTTCTTTTATTTTTATGGAATGTTAATTATTGTTTCCTTTTAATTACATGTTCATTTCCTTTCATGTTAGTAGTGTAGATTTTATTTTATACAATTAGATTATTTCTCTTTTCTATTAGCTTTCATTTTCCTTCTTTTTTTAGTTTCATGTTGCATGCTACAAGTGTTGATATGATAACACAAATGGAGGCTAAACCCCTTCAATTTAGGGGCAATGAAGCTCTCTAATTATGTAGCTTCAACATTTTTATAATTATTTCTCTCTTTTGTACTTAAAGACCATGCTTGAAATGGTTTACTTTTTGTTTTTTCTTTGAATTTGATAGCCTATATCGTTGATACCAACTAGATTGTGCTTAAACAATCACTAAACATAAATTACCTCTTTATTTAAATATGATTAAGGAAAAGAAGTTAATGTTGAAATTAAAATTTGATGGCCTATATTTCTAAACAATAGTTAATAGTTCATGCTTAAAATAGATTTCATTTTCAACTTGTTGTCGTTTGTCATGAAAGTTGCTAAGTGGTTCAAGGGGTGTATTATAGTTCAATGTCTTAAGTTGGGCTAATTAATAGCACAAATATGCCATACTTATAATAAACACATCAATTAAACTAACTAGTGACCAAAAAAGAGAGATCATAATTTCAAATTTTTTTGAATATATGATCTAGAGAGTGGAGTTATCTTTAAACTGTCATTTTATTCTCGTAGTTTTCATTAACATTTGTAGTTGCTAGTTTGTGATTTTCTTACATTTTTAGCTTAACACTCTTTAGATCTTTAGTTAATTTGATTGAATAGGTTTTTAAAATCAACAATTCCCTATTGATCGACCTATACAACTACGTACTACGATAGTATGTCGTACACTTACGGTAATTTTTATCATAAATTCGATCGGTGGTTTTCTAAATCGATAGATTTTCCGTCCTCGAACAAAGTACGTCAAAGACTTATAATCCGAGTGCAACTCGAACCTTTCTCTTAAGTAGTAGTGTCTTTACACTTTTAATGAGAAAATCACTACTGCCAACTCCAAATCATGTGTCAAATATCTAACTTCATGTGGTCTGAGATGTCGAGAAGTGCAAGCAATTATTTTACATCTTTTCATCAGCACAACTCCTAACCCTATTTCACATGCATCTATATACACCACTAATTTCTGATTCTCATCCCAAACAACTAACATGGGCATATTTTTCAAAAAATGCTTTAACTAAGGAATGCTTCCTCACATTTATCAGACAAAACAAACTTTACCTCCTTTTTGGTTAGTTTATTCAGGGATGCTGCTATCCGAGAGAAATCCTTAATAAATCTTTGTTAATAGCCAACTAATCCAAGAAAAATCCTTATATCGGTCACTGTCTCGATCTCTTCCAATTGTTTATAGCTTCAATCTTAGCTGGATCCATAGATAACCCTTTTTCTGAAACTACATGACTAAGAAACTTCACTCTTCTTTTATAGAAACGACACTTCAAAAACTTTGCCTTTAGTTCATGCTGCCTCAAAATCTCTAGCACTATTTTAAAATGAATCTATAATCTCTTTCATCCTTAAAAAATATCAAAATGTCATCAATGGGGATCGATACAAACATATCCAAGTGCTCTCGGAAAATTCGATTCATCAAGTCCTTAAAGAAAACAAGTGCATTAGTTATCCCGAATGGTATTACTAACCACTCGTAAGAGCCATATCTTGTTTGAAACGCTGTCAAAGGAATAATGTCCTTTACTACCCTTAACTGATGGAGCCCTATCGCCAAATCCAAGTAGGAAAATACTTTGGCTCTACTCAACTGATCAAATATATCGTCAATCCTCGGCAAAGGATATATTTTTTCTATCGTCTTCATATTTAGCATATGATAATCAATAGGCAATCTTAACGACCCGTCTGGTTTCTTCACGAATACTAAGGCTGCTCCCTAAGGAGAACTACTTGGTCTAATAAAATTCTTTCCTTCTAAGTCCTTAGCTGCACATTTAACTCCTTCATCTTAGTAGGTGTTATTCTGTTAGGTGGTCCACTCATGGATTTAGCTTCAGGTACAAGATCTATACGAAACTCAATAGCTCATTTCAATGATAGTCCTGTCACTGGCTTAAAAACACCTGTAAATTCTTTTACAACATAAACTCGATTTAACTCGTCTTCCACTTTTGTCCGGTAAAGCGCAAACTTCTGGACTTGAATTCTCAACTTAATTTATGATTCAAACACTACTAATAAGGTGTCTCAGTGATATTTTCCCATCCTGGAAAAATATCCTGGCATCATGTCCTCTCAATCAATCCATACCAAAAATAATCCAAAAACTCGCAAAATCAAACACGAACAAACTGCAACTAAAAGTATAACCTAGTAACTCAAATATTAGATAGTCGCATCTCATCTCCAAAGTTGCATACCCTCCTATTGGATTTGCTACCATTAAAGAAGTAATAATAAGTGATGGTTCTAAATTTAACTTATATACTAAACACTGAGAGATAAATGAATGTGATGCTGTAGTATCAAGCAATACTCTAACTGGTATGCTACGAATCAAAAGTGTACCTTTCATCATAAACTTTCCTTTCTCAGCAACAATCGATCTTGATGCAGACGGCTCCAAAGTAAACACCTTTCCTTTATTATCCTTGGTCGCTTTTGGACATTTATTATTGTAATGCCCCACTTGGTCGTGGTTAAAGCACTTCACAAACTACCTTCCCACAACCGTCTTGTCATCACCAGATCGACACTCAGTAACATAGTGCCCTTTCTTGTCACACTTATAACAAAAAAATATTTGTTTTCCCATTCTTGGCAGCTCCAACCTTCTGAGCTCCATTCTTCTTGAAGAACTTCCTCTTCTTATTCTGAGAACACTGGGTTTCCAATGATTTTTTCTTTCCGAAAATCGCAAGCATTTCTTCGTTCCTTATAGCCATCTCCATCACTACATTACTCGGATCTTGGAGACGTGGCATGGTTGCTTTGGAAATCTTTGGCTTATACCCCGGATAAACTTCTCATTCCTCTTAATCATAATATCTATAGTGGCATATTCATACCTGGACAACTCATCAAACTTGGTAGCATACTCCAATACGTATATTTCCCTTTGTTCCACTTTCGTAAACTTTCTAAGCAGGGTGACTTGGCTACTTCTGACAAAAACCTCTCCTCAAATCTCCTTCAAAATTCAGCCCAAGTCAGTTCCTCCTCTGGCATTCCAACGGTCACTCCGTTCCACCAATATAAAGCAGCTCCTTGCAACTGCCTCGATGCCAACCTCCTCTTTTGATCATCATTCAACATAAATCAGCAAAGATTATTTCACAATGCAATAGCTAATTCGCCGCTTGAATAGCATCCATAGTTCCAAAAATGGCTTCCCACCAAGACTAGTATAATCCAAGTTCATCTTAGCATAGTTATTACCAACTGGCACCATAGGATTAACTACTCCTGCATTTGCAGCATTCCCTCCAACTGCCCCTACAACTGCTCCAGCTTATATCAGGTTGCTAAAGAACTGACATATAGTCCCCATATCTACTGGTGGGGTTCCAGCACCTACATTGGTATTTGAATTTTGATTAGCATTTGCCTGTCGACCCTTGTTCTTTTTGGTATTGGGATGAGAATTTCCATTGATTGTAGTACTTCCTACAACCAAGATTCACTCTTCTGCTTCCTGCTTCCATATCTTATTTTCTCATAATCTGTATACGAGCTTTAATAAGATACAAAAGAACCGTCTAAGACAGAGGAGAGAATACATATTTATATATATAACAAATACAAGTACGTTACTATAGCATTATCCCATACCCCAATTTTATTCTCTGATATATTAGGATTTTCCAAAATCTTTTGATCTTTTAAATTTTACACAAACCTATGTTTTGATATCAATTTGTAACATCCCCTGCCCATTTTAAGGCCCGAAACTAATTGCTACATATGCTACAATTATCTATAGTATTAATTTTCGAAGACAAAATGCGGCTATATTAATTATATCAATAACATCGAAAGCACATGAATATGAATTTTTTTAAATACAATTGAGGCAAACTTTCACGTTTCATTTCACAAATGATATTCCATATTTATCACATAATCTCATTTGCAATCCTACGTTCAATGAAAATATAATTATTACAACATACTCCAAGAGCGACGTATGAAGTTGCCCCTTTAAGTGATTAGTGTCTAATACGTAGTAATTATACAACTTTGTCATTACTTCCAAAACAACACAGCGGATTAGATAAGAAATCCTAAATAGCAAGATTGCCTTCTACACCTCTTCGGAAGCTTATTCACGTAATTGGAAATAGAAATCCCTTACTTCCGACGTACTCAAATGAATATCTGAGAGTTTAAGAAGAAAACAAATATATCAAATCAGAGAATAATCTGGTGTGAATAATAGCATACTATCTCGAACCAAATAGAAATCTAGTACGATCATGCTACTGAGCGGAACGGGTTTTCCCCATACTTATATCTTAAGCAAAATATATCAACCATATACTCCGCTCCTGCATCCACAATGGTTAAAGTATAATAAATAAACATTTTCAATCATATAATATGCATATTGGATTACCCATCCCAATTTATTTGACTGTCCATCTTATACTTCATCTGACTATCTATCTTCATTTCAAATGACTATCTGTCTTATATTTATGTCGACTATCCATCTCACATGTAATTATTATTTAGATTACCCATCCTCTACCATATGGACTATCCATCATGCATGGTTTCATTATAAAAGTTATATGGACTATCCATCTCATATATTTCATTTAATTAAAATGATGTGAACTATCCATCCACATCGCATAATTTTCCTAGGATAACTATGAACACTTCATCAACCATATAGAACTATCTATCTTCAGTATCATGTGGACTATCCATTACATGTCACATAGTTTTCCTAGGATAACAATGAACCCATCACTTATCCATTTTAATTCATGTTTAACCCAAATGTTCAACCTATGTCTATTGTTGTCCCCACTTAGATTGTATATCCCTTAAAAATATAATATCTCAGACTGATACTCATTGGTATCTCCAATGATCTATCTCGAAATTTTAAAATGAAATACAATGGTATCCCCAATGATTAATGTCGATTCATAAAATAATGGTTTCAATATGATATACATTAGTATCCCTAATGAATAATGTCTAATTTGTAAAGCATATAACGTAACAAAGTTAATCTTCAATGGGATCCTTAATGAGCAATGTCAAATAAAACTTGTGGCTCCGGGCTATTAATACATAAAATATGCAGCATTGGTGGCACACTATACAACGTCGAACCTCTATCCAAGGTTAGAGAATATAAACTTGATTTTATAAATCATGTGGCTCTTGCCGAAATCATAAAGTTATCAACCTTCTTAAACATAGGCTATCTCGTCTCTCTAAAATACTGTTTTAGTTAGCATGAACAAAGCCTCACGGCATTTAAAATAAAAAGTAGCAACATCAATGTCGCTTGACAATATCGCCGAAAATCAGTTACTTGCAACATTAGTACTACAATGTCATAAAACATAGTACTTCGGCTCTATGTCGTAATGTAACAACCTGGTATTTCATGCCATTTGCATCTGCACATGTCGAACTTGAATTGCTTAAAATATCATATTATTAATTTATATTTGGCAAAACACAACATATATAGTAAATAAATCAATCACAGAATCACAGAAACAGAGTATTACAATAGTAAGCAACGGAAACAAAAGAATAGTAGTTCATGAAGCCACTATATACATAACAGGGTTGAAATAAAATGCAACTGAATATCTCAAATACAATGAAGTCTCGAATATAAACAGATGTCATCTCTGAACAAATCAACTGGAAAAGCTGAAAGCTGAGTAGATTGTAATGACCCGTAAGTTTTGATAAATAAATTGGTTAATTTAATAAGATTTTTGTAATAAAATTTAGAAAGAATAAAAATTTTATAATTTATAATGAAGCAAATGTTAAAAATGAAACGCAACCATGGAAATTTAAGCTAAGTATTAACAATTGAAATGAAATTTCGATTGATTGAAGTAATGTAAATTGTTATACTAGGCTAAGAATTGAATATAAGAAAACAAAGGTAAATAGTGAATTAATTAATGAATTAATAATAATAATAATAAATAGTAATTGAATAAAATCAATGTCCTGTAAGTAATTATAATATTGTTTAGAAATGAAAACTTATAAAAGTATGAATAAGAGTAAGAGTATTGAATCAACCAATGGAATAATATATTGATTAATAGTAACTGAATGTAAATTAATGTAATAAGGTCGGTGCAAGTTGATAAATAACTAATTTAGTGAAATACCAATTAATTGAAACAATTGTAAGCTTATAATTGATTGAAATTCAATTTATAACAAATGTAATTATTGTAGTAATTGAAATTAAATATTATATAATTGAAATAAATTATGAATGGGATTAAATTAGGCAAATGGTGATACTTATTAATTATTTACCCATTTATTTAACCAATTGAATTAGATCTAAATCCATTGCAATTAAACGTGATTAATTACTAAGTTAATATGAATTTAGCTGATGACTATAAACCATTAGGGCAATTGGATATATAGTAGTGTTAAAGTTATCCATAAGATAATGGTCGATTTAATAAAAAAGAATGGGGATCAAGATTTATTAATCTAAATTTATTAAATTGGACTAATTAAAATTAAATGGAATTTAATAAATATTACGTAAATGGGAATTAAGGTGAAATTGGGAAATATAAATGTACCAGGATATAACCCAATGTTAATTTTATTCTTATTGTAATAATGGTACTTGAACTATAATAATTGGATTTAATTGCAATTAAGTGAAATTTAATATTTAAATATTACGTTAATAGAGATTGAGATGGAATTTGAGAATATTAGTGCAATAGATCATGAATCCAATGTTAATTTCATCCATTTGATAGCAATGAATTGAATAACAGAATGAAAAGTCATTAAAATGGAATTTTTGGTAATTTAATTTATAATTTCTGAATGTAATGAAATTTAAATTAAACACGAAAAGGGATGAATTAATCAACTTTGATTGACATCTAAATTGTTTAAATTTCTGTAATTGTTTAAGAAATCAAAAAAATGATATTGTTAATTTTGGAATTGAAATTGAAAACGTGATTTAATTAATTAATTATTAATTTATTTTATTAACTGGAAAATAGCCATTTTTGGTCACTGACTCGGATTTCGACGAAACCAGTTTCATCGGATCTGTAACGCTGAATTATTGTAGGATTTCAAGTTTTGTAGCGATCGGACTTATCGTTTGATCGTACGGACTCGAAACACCTTGAAATCAATGAAATTGAAATCAACTGAAATCAATTTGAAATAAATTGATTTTAGCATAACTTCTTCATACGATGGAATTTGGACTTGAAACCTGTTCCATCGCGGTTAAAATACTTAAAAACATCTATTTTGATATATGGGTTGACCCAATTTCGCTCCGGAGTCAGAAAGGGTTTTTCGGGCCATTTTATCGTTCAACGCGTATACCAATCAAGCCCATTCGTTTCTATTTGGTTCAGCCTATATATACCTTGTTATAAACCCTAATTGTTCCTTATTTTCATTTGTTTGTACGTACAATCGATTCTGTTCCTCCTCTTCCTCAATGGCAGACAAACAAATTTCCACTTCTAGATCCAATTGCAATTCAAAACCAAATCAAAATTACAAACTCCACAAAATATATCAAATTTTATATGGATTTGAAGCTCTGATGGACGCATCTCAGAACTGCAATTCGTTTTTGATTTCGAATCACCGGTTGTCCTGAAACACGAATTGATTCTCGGCTATCCGTTCATCGTTGATCAACTACGATTGATCGTCGTTTGAAGGGTATGGGACTGTGGAGATCGTCGCACGCAACTCATCGGTGTAATTGGTTCATCGATTCAACGGTCGGATCGAGCAAAATAATTCGATTAGGCTTTGCAAATTAGCCGCAGCCGGCCCTTTTTCTGGTGATCGATCGGCATGGGAGGGGGATAGGCGGTTGTAGGCTGGGTCGACGCTCATACGGTGGGGTTCTGGTGGGCCGCGCGTGGCTACGGTCGAGATGGACAAGCTTTTGATGGCGGCGGCTTCAACGTGGTCTCGAACGAGATAGTGCGCTAGGGTTCGAACGGAAAGGAGAGGTGACGTGTACGTTTCCTTTTTGCTTTTGTTTTGTTTTATTTTATATAAAATTAAACTTCGAACGTTCTAACCCGTGTAAATTTCAAATACGAGGTCCAATTCACGCGCGGTTTTCTCCACTAGGTTTGTATTGAAATTTCGGACATTTTGACGCTAGTTTGGACGAATTCTGAGACTGTTCAATTTTTTAGTTTAAATTGGATTTAAATTCAATTTAAATTCAAAAGGTGAGTATTTTAACCCACTCACAACTTCTAAAATTTCTAATGTTTGTTAAATTGATTTATGATATGATTTGAAATTTATTTATGACTGTTTGGCATATTTTTGATCATCATCTCAGTTAAATTGAATTAAATTGTTATTTACTTTATTATTGCATATAAACTGCCAGTTAAACAGTTATTTAATTTATTATTGAATATAAACTGCTAGTTGATACCTGTTATTTATTATCCTTTACATTTTGATGCTATTGATTGAATTGGATGATGATTGTGATAAATGGTTGATGATTGATATTGGATGAATGGATGTTGCATTTTATATTGTTATAAACTGCAAGTTGTTAGGCATTTTTTATGTCTTTCGGGATTGCGGTTTGAAACGATATATAACCGTATTTTTATTTTAAATTACGGATTGAAATGATAAATATACGTATCACTTGACCATAGGCTAGAAAATTTTATACAGACACCGCAGTCAATATATAAAAAATATTTTGAAATGATTTCTCTGTTTTGTAAAGAAATATATGGTTTGATGAGATATGATTTGGATATTTTATAAAGGTTATTTTATAAATAGTTAAATTCTTGGTTTTAAGCTATGTATAAAATTGTTTAAAGTATAAAATAAGTTTAATAATAAAGTTTGATTTTATTAAAATATAATATGGATAAGTATTTACTTAAATTATATTTTAATATAGACTTTATATTGATTTTTATAAATCAAGGGTGATAAGATAGTTTTGAAATTGATTTGAGATTCTATTTTATTAAGAGATATATTTAATAAGAATCCATTTGGAACTTACTGAAATTGAGATTTTAAAAGAATATGGTTTTATAACTTAATTCGTTTTAAGGTGATTTAAGTGAATATATCAAGTCTAAATAAATTGAGAAATATTCAGTTATTGAAATTTGAAGTTTTATTTAAAGGATATTGGATTTATTAAGCAAATATTTCTTAACTAAATAATAGTAAAGTAAATTTGGTATATATATATATGAATTATAAAATTTGCTTTTGAATTATTGAATATTTAAGCTTTGAAATATATTGAATTTGAAATGGTTTATTTTGTGGATCAAATCTGTTTTGAAATCGATATAATTTGGAATAGTCTATTTGAAAATCGAATTGAATGGAAATTTATGATTTGAGGATTTGGTTAAGTTTAAATTTGGAAATTCGGGTTGTTTTAGAATTGATTTATGAAATTTAAGAAGCTAGTTTATTTTATAAAATATTTAAATATTTAAACCATGTAAGGGGTGGAAGTTATGTTTCAAAGTTATAAATTTCAAAGTATTACGTTTTGGAAGTGTTATAGTTTTAAGTCTTTGGTTTCGAAATTTTATAACCTTGAAATACTATGATTTTAAAATGATATCATATTGATTGGTTTTTAAAACAAAAATGATATCATATTTATATGGTTTTGAAATGAATATTATATCCTGGTTTTGAAGTATAATTATTTTGAAATGACCGCGGTGTTATAATAACGTTTGGTTGTTAAAGAGACCGGGATCGGAAGTTGTCATACTCTCTGCCAACTCCGAAAAACCACTTTAACAACCGTGTACGCGGTGGAGATTCCAGAATGAAGTAGGATGGTGGCGGCATTTCCTTTGAGGTAAATACGTGGACCCGACTCCCGTGAGTTGGCATAAGATGGCTAAAACAGAAGCGATTGACGGGTTAAGAAGGTAGCACTTTTATCGGACACATCCCTTCGATATTATACTCTGACTTTTGGATTGATTCGGTGGCCACTTTTTTTTTGATTTGGGGGTGTGGCTCGAGGTGGGCGGTAGCTGCGCGTTACCACCGACCCGGAAGCGCAATTGGTATATCTACCCTGGCATTGTCTAGTTATGCCGTGTCACCTACCCTAGCGCGGCTTGTACGAGTTTGGTTTTCTTCCATAGCCCGTGGAGTATTTAGGGTAGTCTCCCGATCTGAAGATGCGCTGATACTGGATGGACTACTGGGACTATTATTGTGTTTAAGGGAAAGATTGGGTTAAGTTTATTTTACTATAGACATTATTATAATAACGAAATATTACTACATAGTAAATAGTTTAACGGATCCTTAGGAGATGTGAATCCTAAGCATCTCTAAAGTTATTGCACTCACATTGACACTGGATAGGAAATGTCAAATCCTGTAAACATCTCTGATGCCGTTCCACTCATATTTATTTCTGTTGATTTAACTTACATAAGATCTTTTAGTTCTAACTCGAGTGTTTTGTCTTTTCAATTCGCTCGGGTCAGTCTGAGCATTTTCAGGATTCGAAGACTTTATTTCTGAAGGACGAAGACGAAGATTGTATTACTAGTATTTATCATATTATTCCACTGCATCACATTGTTCGCTGCATTGTTATTGATTATTCTCTGGTATGTGTAACTCTGATATGTATTGTATAAGTATAATCAAATGTTTTTTGTAAAACAGCTTCATGAACTATTTATTTGATTATTATATTTTATCGTTCCGCTGCAAGATTCTATTTTGTTTTTTCTTTTCTTGATTTTTTTATTTACCCTATAACAATCCGCCATTCTGTATGGTTTAAGTCTGACTTGTGTGGTTTATCGTTGATTTAAAGTGTACAAAAAGGCGGTATGTTACATAGATACAAATGGACCTCCAGGCGAAGCTCCAAACCCCAAAGGTGAGTCACAATTGCTGTGACACTCGGTCTGACCCGAGCATAAGGCAGACTACAAAACGTTCGAGTCGGGATTAACATTCTCATATCAATAAATCCAACTCAAGTGAAATATCAACTGAAATACAAGTAACTCAAAGGATGCTTGGGATAACCAACCTATAAGAATCCGTGAAACTATCTACTACGTAGTAATATACGCTATTATAATATGTCTATAGTAAAGTAAAAGATATTAAAATAGCGTTAAGGCGTTACCCATATCCTCCTTAAACATTTTATATATTCCCGTAGTCTATACAATGTCGTACGCTCCTTCGTAAATTGGCGGTTTACCTAGAGGACATCACATAGGTACAGTACAAAACAAACTCGTAGATGGCGGGATAGGGCATGCAACAAGGCACTTGGGGCAATGCCAAGGTAGATATACCGTTCACATATCCGGACTGGTGGTAACGCATAGCAGCTACTACCTCACACCTCATGACACACTCCCAAATCAAAGGGTGCACCCAATCAATCACAAAAGCAATAGAATGGTATCGAAGAAATGTGCCCGATCGGAGGAGTGACCTCACTTGGCCCAGCGTGGCTCCTATTTTAGCCGCATCAAGCTGACTCACAAGAGTCAGGGCTACATAAATGTTATATAGAATCGTCATCAAACCATCCTACTTCATTTTGGAATCTCCATCACGTACATAGTTGTTAAAGTGGTTTTCGGTATTGGCAGAGAGTATGACAATATCCGATCCCGGTCTCTTTATCAGCCAATCGTTATTATAACACCGTGGTCATTTCAAAATAATTTACACTTCAAAACCAAAATATCATTTTCCATTTCAAAACCATATCAACACAACACATTTCCATCGCAAATATATCCATTTCCAAAAATCATATCATTTTCAAAGTTATAACACTTTCAAAACCAAAATACTTGAAATTATAACACTCTAGAAATCATAATAATTTGAAAAACCATAACCTTGAAATCATAACTTCTACCATTTAAATAGTTTAGATATAAATAATAATATAAAATAAAATAGTTTATAAAATAGTTTATATTAAAAATGGTTTATATTAAATAGTTTATATTGAAATAATTTATAAAGAAAAATATATTTTAAAATCACTTTTATAATAAAATAGTTTCCTTAAATTTCACAAATCGATTCAAATCAACTAGAATTCCAATTTAATTCAATCTCAATTCTTCGAATTCGATTCAATTCAGTTTCTCAATAAATCATTTCAAATTAGATCGATTTCAAATACAAATTTGAACCACAAAATAAACCATTTAAATTCCAATATATTTCAAAGCTTAAATATTCAAATATTTTCAAAATTAGATTTGAAAATTTCATATATATCAAAATTTAACTCCGTTATTATTTAGTTTTGAAATATTCACTTAATAAAATCCAATATCATTTAAATAACCTCAATTTACATTAAACTAAATATTTCCTTCGATTTATTTAAACTTGAAATATCCATTTTATCACTTTAAATCAAAATCAAGTTATAAAAATCATATCTTAAAACCCTCAAATTCAGCAAGGTTCAAATCGATTTAATTAAACAAATTTTTTAATTAAATACAATTTCGAATAAATTTAATTTAATCTTTCCAACCTTAACTTGTAGAAATCATAATGAAATTTATTTTAAAATATAATTTTAAATAAATACTTAAACATATTGTATTTTACATAAATCAAACTTTACTAAATTTAAAGCTTATTATTAAATCTATTTTATATTAAAACTTATTCATATACATAATATTTTCAAATTTTAAATAAAACCATATATATTTCCTTTCAAAACCGTAGAAATCATTTTTAAAAATATTTATATATAGACCAACGGTGTCTGTATATAATTTTCTATCCTATGGTCAAGTGATACAGATATTTATCATTTCAATCCATAATTTAAATATATACGGGTATATATCATTTCAACCTACAATCCCAAATTCAATTCAAATGAAAATCGCTTGGGTTTATCATTTCAACCCATGACAATTTTCTCATATTCTATTGATCGTTCGTGTATGTATCATTTCAACCCATAGAGAATTCTATACTAACAGGGTACTTGCAGAGTGATAACAAATATGATAATAACAAAACAGGCATATATCATCAATAACAATATAATATAAACAACAGGATATGGTGTCATATCCCATAGGTAAACAGTTACAGAAAATAGCATATTTAACAAATTTAAATAACTACAACAGCATATTTCAATTGTCGTTTCAATTGAAATCAAATTTAATAAATATAAGAGCGTTAATCGTGAGTGATTGCTCACCTTTTGAGGCTAGAGAGATGAACAAAATGAGATGAGTTACGAATCCAAGCACGAATTCCAAATCAAAGCTAGGTTGGCACGAATTCGATGGATAAGCTGAAAAAAAGGAATAGATGAATTCAAATCAGAACTGGGTTGATAAAGGTCCGCTATATAAGTAAACTTATATATAACAAAAAAAAATCTTATTCTAATATATATATATATATATATATATATATATATATATATATATGTTCAAAATCATTGGTTTAAATAAAACATATATGATAAAACAAACATACCTATACATAGTTCAATTTGAAACAATACATATATTTAAACCAATATACAAAGAAAATCTTCATATTTAAAATTCAAGAATCAAAGTTCCTAACAAAATTAATATATACTCGCCTTGTTAAAATAAATATATTATCTCAAAGTAGAGCATATAAATTCACGTACTTTTTATATTTTAACACCAGTAATCATAAAATTTTCAACATATAAATTTAAAAATCTAAATTTTAAACCCTTATAAAATAACATATACATATAATATCTTAAAATCAATGTTCATTAATACCAAGATATTCCCTTTTAAAACATTGGAAATCATTTAAAAAAAAATATATATCTTGTTCATAAAGCTACAAACCTGAAACTGCAAGGAAAAGAAAAAGAAAGAATATATATATATATATATATATATATATATATATATATATATATATATATATATATATATATCGGTGATCCAACCCGAAAACTACAAACATAAAATGATATATATATATATATATATATATATATGTAAATAAATAGATATACAACCATCCATACGCATCATACTATTTATAATATAATACTAAACATGATATATAATAACATACATAACTATATAACTAAGAATAAACTCAGCAGATAACTTACAAGCTAATATATACACAAACATATTTCTTTTCTTTCTTATAGTAAAACATATTTTTATAACAAACACATACGTATATATATATTTTCTTTAAACCGTATAAAACATATATATACAAGATAATATAACATATGCAAAATATAAAATTTATATATCATATGTCAGATAAGAACTTTACATACATTATTATATATATATATATATATATATACACTGATCCGCGAACTACTTAAATAGCTAATATATATATATATATATATATATATATATATATATAGCTTCTGATCTGATACATATAACAACATATACAACTAGCATCTTATATATAAATATATATTTTATAATAAAACTGATACATATATATACACACACCTATCTATCACGCATATGAACATATAACACAAAACTAAAGTTTATAAAATATATATATTATACATAACAACGTATATATAACTAATATTATGTAACATATATATAACAACACTTATATATAAATACATATATAATATTTCTTTTATAAAATAATATATACTTAACTAAAATACCCTACTATACATACTTGCCAGAAAAGGAACGCAAAGAGGCTCGGCAAAGCATAGGAGAAGGACAGAGGATGAATGCGGATCTTGGAAGCCGGGTTAGGGTTGCACGTGAAGGAAAAAGAGGCCGAACTCGGGTGTCGCTGTGGTAAGAGGGTGCGGTGGCATTCAAGGGATGTGCAAAACAGCGAAGGTTGAGGCGTTGGCTGTTGTTTGTTTCGGTGGTGGGTCGAGTGGAGAATGAATGGCCAAGCAATGGTGGATGCGACGCGGGCTAACATGATGGTCGAGAAAAATGGATGGGGAGAGGACTAGCGGTTACAGGCAAATACATATGTAACCAAATTATAATTTGTAAGCTATATATAAATCTTTCTTTGAAAAGAAAGAATAAAAAAGAATAGAAGGTGGGTAGAAAGGACGAACATTGAGCAAAAGGCACTAGAGTAATATATTTTGAAATAAAAATAATAGAAATGGTCACATGTGTTGATTCAGGTAAAATAATTAAAGCAATTGATTGTTGCTTGGCAGTCACTGTTCAAATTTAAAATGCAAAAGAAAACAAAAGGTTACGGGTGCGATACTGATACGGTTACCATTTTCATGGATTCCGTTGTGTAAGGGACTTCAAAACACAGAATTGAATATACCGCATAGATCATCACGACGAGAGGATCAAAACTGTATGCATATATCAACAATACGATCATTCTATCAAAAGTTGATAATCGGTACCAAAAATGCTGCAAATTTGTCAGAAATAAGATAAATGGAGCAATAGAACTCCACATTTGGAGAAACTAATCATGACGTCTCACTCAGAAGATGATTTACAAATTTATTGTATAAAAATATTTAAATTCGAAAAACATTTTATTATCATCAATTATCAACTGATTTAAATTTAAATAAAACTACATATAAAATAAACTTCAATATTGTCAGATAAAAATTTACCAGTTGTTATGTTTAAGTAAACGTATTCCAAATATTAAATTTTATTTCCAAATTTTAATATTTAAAATTTCATAAAATTTCAGTTAATTACGTTATTAAAACCTTTCAAATTTCGGGTTGTTACACTCTCCCCCACTAAAAACTTTTCATCCCCAAAAAGAAAGGACGTAGGAGAATAGAAACATCTAGAAAGAAAAATATATTTGAAATATATAATAAAACAATTAATTCAAAACCAAATGAGCTACGTTTATTTTAAATTTTGTTTATATTAAATTAGTTGATTCTAATTCATTTTTTAATCAATCAAATTTATTGTGTCATTTGATTGGTTTCATTTCCATATATTTTCATTAAATTAATCTGTTTCCAATTTATTAACATTTATCGCAAAATTTCACAATAAAATTTGTTTTATTATACTCATCCATTAAGTCTATTTGGTCAACCATAGTCAATTCCACCTCAACATTCAACCTCAATTATTCAAAACCATATAAATTTTCAATTTTAGATAAATTTGTATTCAATGGTTTGGTTTAATCCATTTTATTAAATCAATAACTATTTATTATATTCATATTTTACTGATTCAATTTAATGTATTTCAATCAATAGACTTGATTTGAATTTATTAGCATTTGTTACGAAATTTCCTTTTCAAACAAAATTTATTTGATTTAGCCCATTTATTTACCCATTTATTAAATCCATTTTCCCTTAAAGTTGATTTCCCTTAAAATTTCAATTTCACTATTCTTTGTTTCATATTTATTTGCTTAACTGGCATTTTCCTTTATTTATTTAATTTATTCCACTTAATATACATTTTGCAACATATATTAGTGTATAAACATCTTATTATAACCCTATATTTTATTCAACAAATGATTATTTCCCATTTTCAATTTATTTTTTAATTTATTATTAGTAATTTCCTTTAACAAAATATCATTTTTGATATTCTATTTCTTATCCTGGTGTATATTATCCAATTACATTCTAATTACATTAAACTTTTCTAGGTAAGTTATATTAATGTTTCAAAGTGTAATTAAGTATTATATAAATTTTCCTTCTATCTACAGCATTTATATTAAGCCAGATTTTTGTTTGAACAATTTATTGCTTAAGTTTCTTCTTGTACAACCCTATTATATCCTAATATTTTAAATTTTTTTGAATATTTTTAGCAAGTTATATATTAGAATACAATTTAGTATTATAAAAATAAGTATTTATTCAAATTCAACTATTTCAAGTTGGTTAAATTCATTTATCATCTTAGATATTCCACTTATTCAAAATTTGCACTTTATTTCAATAATTGAAACCATTTCTTAATATAAAACTTGAGATTCAAATTTCTGGTTCCACTTCAAACTATTTTGAAATAATTATATATATATATATGTATATGTATATGTATATGTATATTTTACAAATCAATTTACACACCAAAACAAAATTCATTCTCCAAAGCAAAGTGTAGCAAAGCTGCTACGTGGTCACTCCACTTCGAGACTCGAAAATGAATGTCGATGATGCTGCAGTCATCACCGAAATTATTTTCCAGCGACAAAAGAGGAGAGTACAGATTAATTCCTTTAAAATTATTATTTTGAAACAATTTCTATTCTAAAACACTTTTAAATAATAATACTTTTCAAAACTTGAAAACCAAACTTTGAAATGTACCAGGAATTAAATCCTCAAATCCTCCTTTTAAATTGATTTCATTTTCAGATATAATTAATAAACCACGTTTATAAATTCATTTATTTATGTCATGTTGCAATAGTCAAATGGTTTACAAAACAATAATTAAAGGTCAAATATTATTATTTTCGATAACCTATTCATTTAACAATTTGATTTCAGAAAATTATACTTTTATATATAATATAGTCATACAAAAAATTATTAACTTTTACTACTTTCAAAATAGGGTTGTGTCGGTATGCTCTGTTCAAGTATTTTGGAATTTCTATCGATAGCGTGGACCAGACGAATCGATCGAAATCCTAAATCAGCCTCAACAACTCAAACAACACAATATTATATCAATTTCAAATACACTTCCTCACTCGATGATCCAAGAATGGATTTCAAAGCAAGGATAGAGATTCATATACAAGGGGACTCTAATCAAGAGAATTCTAACTAGATGATAGGCTCGAAACGAAGATAAGATGATTACATAAATCGCGGGCAACCTTAAGTAGGCCAACCGTGACTTCAAGAATAAGATCGATGTAGAATTCTGAATCGAATCGACATCAGATCATAAGAGAATAGAATTCGGGCATAACAAGTGACAGCAGCACCTAAACCGAGGATATAGAAATTTCTAGTGAACCAATGCTCATTGTAAAGGAGTTTTACCTCTTTACAAATCATATAGTGGAGTTATGGGATACTCTAGAATCAAGGAAACACGAATAGGGAGAGAAAAGAATGGGATTTTTGGAACCGATGAGAATGTTCCAAAATTCAAAGGAAACCGAATCAAAAGGGGGAACTCAGACTCGAATGAAGGGAATTCCGTAAATAAAGTTACTTTATATGTTGAGTTTTAGCCTAAAACCAGAGCTCTGATACCACTGTAACAACCCGGTATTTTGTGTCATTCGCATCCGCACATGTCAAACTTGAATTGCTCAAAATATCATATTGTTAATTGATTTTTGGCAAAACTCAGCATATACAGTAAATAAATCAATCACAGAACCACAGACACAGAGTATTACAACAATAAGCAGCGGAAACAAAAGAATAGTTGTTCATGAGTACTATATATATAACAGAGTTGAAATAAAATACAACAGAATATCTCAAATGCAGTGAAGTCTTGAATACAAACAGATGACATCTCTGAACAAATCAACTGGAAAAGCTGAAAGCTGAATAGATACAGATGGACCTCCAGGCGAAGCTCCAAACTCCAAAGGTGTGTCTCAATTGCTGTGACACTCAGTCTGACCTGAGCGTAAAGAAAAACACAAAACACTTAAGTCAGGATTAACATTCTTATATCAATAAATCCAACTAAGTGGAATAGCAACTTAAATACAAGTAACTCAAAGGATGTTTGGGGTAACCATCCTCTAAGGATCCGTGAAACTATATACTATGTAGTAATATACGCTATTATAATATGTCTATAGTAAAGTAAATGATATTAAAATAGCGTTAAGGCGTTACCCATATCCCCTTTAACACATATTATATATTCCCACAGTCTGTACAATGCCGTAAGCTCCTACATAAACAGGAGGTTTACGTAGAGGACATCACATGCGTACAGTATAAAACAAACTCGTAGAAGGCGCGATAGGGCATGCGACAAGGCACTCGAGGCAATGCGAGTGTAGATATAACGTTCGCGTATCCGGACTGGTAATAACGCATAGCAGCTACTACCGCCCACCGCATGACACACTCCCAAATCAAAGAGTGCACCCAATCATTCACAAAAGCAATAAAATGGTATCGAAGAAATGTTCTCGATTGGAGGAATAACCTCACTTGATCTTGCGTGGCTCCTGTTTTAGCCGCATCAAGCCGACTTACGGGAGTCAGTGCTATGTAAATAGCATATATAATTGTTATCAAACCATCCTACTTCATTTTGGAATCTCCACCACGTACACAGTTGTTAAAGTAGTTTTTGGTATTAGTAGAGAGTATGACAATATCCGATCCCGGTCTCTTTAACAAACAATCGTTATTATAACACCATGGTCATTTCAAAATAATTTATACTTCAAAACCAAAATATCATTTTCCATTTCAAAACCATATCAATACAATATCATTTACATTGCAAATATATCCATTTCCAAAAATCATATCATTTTCAAAGTTATAACACTTTCGAAACCTAAACACTTGAAATTATAACACTTTGGAAATCATAATACTTTGAAAAACCATAACCTTGAAATCATAACTTCATCATTTAAATAGTTTAGATATAAATAATAATATAAAATAAAATAGTTTATATAAAATAGTTTATATTAAAAATGGTTTATATTAAATAGTTTATATTAAAATAATTTATAAAGAAAAATATAATTTAAAAATACTTTTATAATAAAATAGTTTTCTTAAATTTCAAACATCAATTCAAATTAACTCGAATTCCAAAATTCCAATTTAATTCAATCTCAATTCTTCGAATTCGATTCAATTCAGTTTCTCAATAAATCATTTCAAATTATATCGATTTCAAATACAGATTTGAACCACAAAATAAACTATTTAAATTCTAATATATTTCAAAGCTTAAATATTCAAACACTTCCAAAATTAGATTTGAAAATTTCATATATATCAAAATTTAACTTCGTGATTATTTTGTTTTGAAATATTCACTTAATAAAATCTAATGTCATTTAAATAACCTTAATTTACATTAAACTAAATATGTCCTTCGATTTATTTAAACTTGAAATATCCATTTTATCACTTTAAATCAAAATCAAGTTAACAAAATCATATCTTAAAACCCTTAAATAAGTTTCAAATCGATTTAATCAAACAAAAACTTTAATTAAATAAAATTTTGAATAAATTAAATTTAATCTTTCCAACCTTAACTTGTAGAAATCATTATGAAATCTATTTTAAAATATAATTTTAAATAAATACTTAAACATATTGTATTTTACTTAAATCAAACTTTACTAAACTTAAAGCTTATTATTAAATCTATTTTATATTAAAACTTATTCATATACATAATATTTTCAAATTTTAAATAAAACCATATATATTTCCTTTCAAAACCAAAGAAATCATTTTTTAAAATACTTATATATAGACCAATGGCGTCTGTATATATATGGTCAAGTGATACAGATATTTATCATTTCAATCCGTAATTTAAATATATATGGGTATATAATATTTCAACCCGCAATCCCAAATTCAATTCAAATGAAAATCGCTTGGGTTTATCATTTCAACCCATAACGATTTTCTCCTATTCTACAGATCGTTCGGGAATGTATCATTTCAACCCATAGAGAATTCTATACTAACAGGGTACTTGCAAAGTGATAACAGGTACGATAATAATATAACAAGCATATATCATTAATAACAATATAATATAAACAACAGGATATGGTGTCATATCCCATAGGTGAGCAGTTATAGAAAATAGCATATATAACAAATTTAAATAACTACAACAACTTATTTCAATTGTCGTTTCAATTGAAATCAAATTTAATAAATATAAGAACGTTAATCGTGAGTGATTTCTCACCTTCCGAGGATAGAGAGATGAACAAAATGAGATGAGTTACGAATCCAAACACGAATTCCAAATCAAAGTAGGTTGGCACGAATTCGACGGAGAAGTTGATAAATAGGAATAGACGAATTCAAATCAAAACTGGATTGATAAAGATCTGCTATATAAGTAAACTTATATATAACAAAAAAATCATATTCTAAATTCAAATACATATTAAATTAAATATATATATATATATATATTCAAAATCATTGGTTTAAATAAAAAACATATAATAAAACAAACATATCTATAGATGGTACAATTTGAAACAATACGTATATTTAAACCAATATACAAACAAAATCTTTATATTTAAAATTCAAGGATCAAAGTTCCTAACAAAATTAATATATGCTCACCTTGTCAAAATAAATATATTATCCCAAAGTAGATTATATAAATTCATGTATTTTTTATATTTTAACACCAGTAATCGTAAAATTTTCAACATATAAATTTAAAAATCTAAATGTTAAACCCTTATAAAATAATATATACATATAATATCTTAAAATCAATGTTCATTAAAACCAAAATATTCCCTTTTAAAGCCTTTAAAATCATTTAATATATATATATATATATATATATATATATATCATGTTCATAAAACTTCAAACCTGAAACTACATGCAAAAGAAAAAAAGAAAAAAAACAGACTATATATATATCGCTGATTCGACCCAAAAACTACAAACATTAAATGATATATATATATATATAAATAGATATACAACCATCAATACACATCATACTATTTATAATATAATACTAAACGCAATATATAGTAACATACGTAACTATATAACTAAGAATAAACTCCGCAGATCACTTACAAGCTAATATATACACAAACATATTTCTTGTCTTTCTTATAGTAAACTAGATTTTTATAACAGACACATATATATTTTATTTAAACCATATAAAACATATATATACAAAGCAATATAGCATATACAAAATATAAAATTTATATATCATATGTCAGATAAGAACTTTACATACATTATTATATATATACTGATCTGCGAACTACTTATGTAGCTAGTATATATGTATAGCTTCTGATCTGATACATATAACAACATATACAACTAGCATCTTATATATAAATATATATTTTATAATAAAACTGATACATATATATATACACACACACACGTATCTATCATGCATATAAACATATAACATACAACTAAAGTTTATAAAATATATATATTATACATAACAACTTATATATAACTAATATAATGTAACATATATATAACAACACTTATATATAAACACATATATAATATTTCTTTTATAAAATAATATATACTTAACTAAAACAACCTACTATATATACTTGCCAGAAAAGGAACTCGAAGAGGCTCGGCAAAGCACGGGAGAAGGACAGAGGATGAATGCGGATATTGGAAGCCGAGTCAGGGTTGTAGACGAAGGGAAGTGAGGCCGAGCTCGGGTGTGGCTGTGGTAAGAGGTGGCAGTGGCATTTAAGAGATGTGAAAATAATGGAGGTTGAGGTGTTGGCTGCTACTTGTTTTGGTGGTGGGTCGAGTGGAGAATGAATGGCCGAGCACTGGTGGATGCGACGTGGGCAAAGCTGGTGGTCGAGAAAAATAGACGGGCAGAGGACTAGCAGTTACAGGCGAATTCATATGTAACCAAATTATAATTTGTAAGCCATATGTAAATCTTTCTTTGAAAAGCAAGAATAAAAAAGAATAGAAGGTGGGTAGAAAGGACGAAACACTGAGCAAAAGGCACCAGAGTAATATATATTGAAATAAAAATAATAGCAATGGTCACATGGGTTGATTCAGGTAAAATAATTAAAGAAATTGATTGTTGCTTGGCAGTCACGGTTCAAATTTGAAGCGCAAAAGAAAACAAAAGGTCACGAATCCGATACTGATACAGTTATCGGTTTCACAGATTCCGCTGTGTATCGGACTTCTAAACACAGAATTGAATATATAACAGAGATCAGCATGATAAGACAATCAAAACGGTATACACATATCAGCGATACGATCATTCTATCAAAGTCGATAATCAGTACCAAAAATGCTGCAAATTTGTCAGAAATAAAATAGACGGAGCAATAAAAGTCCAAATTTGAAGAAATTAAGTTTGACGTCTCACTCAGAAGATGATTGAAAAATTTACTGTATAAAAATATTTAAATTCGGAAAACATTTTATTATCATCAATTATCAATGATTTAAATTTAAATAAAACTACACAATAAAATAAACTTCAATATTGTTAGATGAAAATTTACCATTTTCTATGTTTAAGTAGACGTATTTCAAATATTAAATTTTTATTTTAAAATTTTAAAATTTTAATATTTAAAATTTCATAAAATTTTAGTTAATTACGTTATTAAAACCTTTTAAATTTTTGGGTTGTTACACGTAAAAAATAAGTACAGGCTCTATGCCATAAAACATAGGGCGTCGGCATTTTATAATTCACGATATAAATTTTCTTCATATTGAAAACAAGTAATGGAGGCAGCATCGTCGTAAAACAGTTAATATTGAAAATATTACTTACAACAATACTGCCCCAAGCTACGATGTTGATATCGAAAACATGTGGCATCGCTGCCATAATATAGTTGGTATCAAAATAGTGGCATGCAGTGTCATTAAAAACTATGGTGAAAACTAGTGGTGTCGATATCGTGCGATATAGATTTTAAAAGAAAGAAATAAAGGTGGATGGCATAGCCCTGGTTCATTTCGAGATTGACATATCGACATTAATTCTATACTACATGTCGGCATCAATTCTATGCCGCTTGTTTTATACTATGACTCCAACTAGAACAAATCCATTACATACCAACAAAGTGCACACGTATCCATTCAAATCGACGTCGTTGGTGTTTGGCATTGATATGGGTGCATGGAAATATCGTAATTATCATAAAAACTGATTTATTTATACTAAAAGCAATTACTTTTCGCTAAATTTTAAATCTTGTCAAATTTCTATTGGATAATGTTATACTTTACCTAGTTCATTTAAGAAAACCTGCCATAACCAATTTTTCAATCCTAAACATATACCAACTTAATTAGTTAATATCCTTAATTAATTATTAGTTTAAATGCTTATCCAATAATAAATTCATAGTAATTCATAATTACTTGGGAAAAATCCCCAAAAATCTTTAAAAATCCAAATTCATGTTTTCTTTACCATATAAAAATTTCAAGGCCAAAATAATTATAAAATCATTTTAATAAGTAAAACTCGAATAAACACTATTTCTTCCTTAAGAAATTCATAAAATATTTAATTTAATTTGGAAAATTGTGAAATTAAAAAATCATCTCCAAATTAATGTTTTACACAACATACCCAAAAATCAAAGCATTTGAGCATTAAAAGCTTAGGTTTTTCCCACAAAACCGATCCAAATAACTTCATATAAATTCCACAAATCATTATTGTATCCAAACATACATCCACAACTTGGCAAAAACTATCAAAATACTTCAGACACTAACCATAGCCGAATTCAAAACAATAAATTAAGATGGTTCACTTATTATTCACCTTAATTTAGATGCTGGAGTTGAGATTTAATGGTGTTTAGTTCCCGTAAGCTTTATCTTTCAAATCCCCTTTGATTTTGTTCCATTCTTCCCCTTAGAAATGGTCGGCCTCTAGGTTTTTCTATTGATTTTTAACGAGTGTAAGGGAGAATGTATGAGATAGGGAAGGCTTAGTAGATAAAAGATGGATCTATTCCTATTTTCCCCTACTTTTATATTCTTTCATTTATTAAGTTTAAAATAGTCTTACCTAATTAAATAGTTGAGGCCGAACCCAATTAATTATCAAATCTCATCACTATCTCCCACTACATTATTCTATATAATCTATCCAATTAAATTTGATGAATAATGTTAAACTAAAATTAGGGGTGTTAAAAAAATATTAGCCGGTTCCAAATAAGTTAGAGAAGAGCTTTCTTTCCGACTCTTGAAGTTGTATATATACCGAACTTCCTCATCATTGGGAACTCAGTGCAAAGGTTGAGTGAAGACAATATACATGTCGTAGCTATTTGGATGTAGTAGCATCGGAGCCAATCTCATAAAGTTTAAAACTCGAAAAATTAATTGTTAGATGGTGGAACGCATCCTACCAAGCACATGCATCTATTACAAATAGAACATCCCTTTAGGAGATTGTAGGCTCTTTGGTGACGAGAAGGGACTAGTGTGACCTCAAATGAAATTCCATGTTTGTCACAGATTTTACAATGTGATCCCTTATCAGTCGTTGAGGTAATGAAATCGATGGGATCGTCTAAAATTATAGCATCCTCAAGAGCAGTTTCGACTGTAGTGCCTTCTGTAGGCATTTGAGGAGCTTCTGGATGGGGTTGATATGCTTGCGGATTTTCACCTGGAGGTATGAATTGTGTTGGAGTGTGTTTTTTACAAGGATTCGCAGTCAAACTAGATACCACATCCGATTCAGCGTATCTAGAAACCGACAGACCTAAAGCTAAAGTGGTGAGAAGCTTAGAATGTTTACGGTCCTTATCCATAAAAACTCGATGGATAATCGACATTAGATTAATTATAAGCTGTAAGCCTTGTTTTATATTGGAACCTAGTGCGATGTTGTGTAGTGCGAACTTAAAATGCAATTATTCACTTCAAAGTCCAGATTTCACCTAGAGTGGCCACCGTCACTGACTGTCCCACCGAGCTTCACTTTAGTAGCCATGCAACAAGTATGACTTAGGAATCAAGAGAATTCACTTAAGATAAACTAGGCCTTGAAAATTCACTAAGGAGTTCAAGATAAGAAATTGAAAGAAAACCCTTGAGGATCAAATCGGTATCGACACGAACCCTTGATGTGGATTCTCAATCGTTGACTTTCTCTCTCTCTCTCCCCCCTCCCAATCCAAAACATAGCCACCAATGCAAGGATCATGTGCATTAATACCCAGCCTCTCCTCCGTCTTTATCACCACTACCTATGTTCAAGTGCAAGGATGAAAAGATCAAGTGAAGATGGGTAGTGGTTGTAGTCCTTAGGTCGAGTAATAGGGATGGGATCAATTTTCAAGTTGAAGCTATCTAATAGCAGATCTTGGAGCTTTGGTTCCATGCAGATGTAATGTGAATAGGAAAGGAAAAAAAGTGGATTATATGTGCCCAGACACGATTCTTATGGAATAAAAATCAAAGATTTTTCAAAGTCTTAGATCAGTACCGATCCAAGAACTTGGATCGGTACTAAGTCTTAACTTAAAAAAAGGATAAAATATGGTGATGACCTCTATGTGCGTGTATGCCTACCTGAGTATATGTATATAATAATGTAGCTCCTCATGAAGGTGCACATGTATACATGTGCGTGTACATATTCGACCCTAAATGGCTAGAGTCAATGGAAGTCAGATTCAAACCTGGAAAGTCCATGAAAGGAACCAATTAAAAGTTACCGAGCTTGGAATGATTAATCGTGAGAGCATATTCCTATTTTTATAAAGTCAGATGTTGGTAAAGCATCTCAACGAATGGCAACAGACATCACTCGTCACAGAAACGATCTACAAGAAGGATAATTGTCATTCAAAGCATAGAGTGGAGTCCTTCACATCAATCCTGACTTGTCTCATTTCAAAGCACATCGTGTTTGAACTAAGATGTACTTTGGAGGGCAAGTGGTATACAGCCTTTTGACCAGGCAATTTTTGGATAGATTGGACGAATCAAACTTGAAAATTATCAAGGCAGGAAGCGTAGAGAGATAGACATAAGTGTCCAAAAAATAAGTGCAAACAGAGCCATGGGATAAAGACCAAACCCCTAAAAGAATTCAAGGCCAAAAATCAAAAATGTATAGGATCGTTATTGATCCAGCATCTTGGATCCGTACCGATCCACCAATCTTCATGTGATCCAACTCTACTTTCTTCTGTCCAGTCTACTTGATGCCAAGAGCCTATTTCAAGTGCAATTTCATTGATTCCATGTAATTCTCTATTGATCTCCATGAGCACTCAAAGTCAGCAACTCCGCTCTTTCATCGATCCATCATTTGAACTCGAAAGCAAGCCAATAATGTTGCAAACAAGTTTGAATAACAACGCTAACCACGAATCGAGCCAGGACAATAAGTTCAAAATCATCCATATGAAGCATATATGGATTAGTATCGATCCAAGACTATGGATCTGTACCGATCCATAATTATTGATGAGGTGTCCACCTAATTTCCTAGAGAAGTAGTCCATGGCATAGAAAACTATATGAAGATCAAGGGGGTAGATATTAGGCTTCCTATAGGTATAAATAATAGGGTACGGCTTATTTTTAAAGATATTCTTTTCTCTCTAGCTCCCTTACTTTAATCTCTTATAATCATCCATGGATTTATATTGATCCGTAAGAACTTATACTTGCAAGTCAACAGTTAAAGCAATAAAATCACCAAGTAAAACGTAGGCCAAGATTAGTCGAACCACAATAAAATGTTTTATGTTCTTTTCTTGCTATTTTAATTTACTTTCACTACAAGAAAAAACACTTTTGACAGCAGCTATTCTCAGCGTTTCTCCCCTAAATGCGGTCGACCAAAATTTGGAGGGAATTTTTTTACGTGTGAACGCTGAGAAAACCTAAATAATATAACTTCGCGCCTCATTTTCACTTCGCCTTTTTACTTTTATCGGCCTTTCATCTCGTTAACACCTCCATCACCTAATCAAACCTCTCTTCCCATCACCGAAATCCGTCTTCATCACTGCCGCTTCATCGTTCAAACATCTCCTTTCACCATTATTTCGATTTCGAATCCAAATCATCACCGCTAGCTGCTCTCTCTACAGGTACTTACTTTCAACTATTCGTCGATTTTATTTAGGTTTAAAATGGGTTCTTCAATTAGTTTAATCATTCATCAGTTTCGATTTTGTTATTTCACTACGTGTTTCTTCGATTGCCCTAAATCAAAATTTATTGAATCAATTTTGTTAGTAAATTGATGTTAACGAGTTTATTACTATTGTTGTATGTTAATAAGTTTATTAAGATTGTTGCATGCTTTTGCCTGATTTTCATTAAATCTTCTTGTCATTACATAGGCAGCATAGAATTCATTGGTATATTTCTTCCTAAATAAAAGCAGTTTGATTGCAAGAACTATGAACATTCACTAGTACTTTCATCCTGTTGCAAATGACATTGAAGTATTTTGTGTAAAACCTTGCAACATGATATAGGTCTAAATTCATAAACTGAACTCACATTAGAGGATTTAGGCTCTAAAGTGATATGTGGTTGTAGTGGCGGGTTTGCTTTGGTTCAGGGTTGCTTTGAGTGCGTTCATGCAGTTTGGGAAAGGTGGTATGGAGGTACGGCAGGTTGTAGGAGGAGATGTAGATGTATGGAAACGGTGACTTGGATGGAGAAACTGTGGTGTTATGTATGTAGTGATGCTTGGAGTATTGCTGGAGGTCAGTGATGGATAGCAAGAGGGTAATGTATGGAGTGTTGTGACATTAGATGATGTAGTGGTGAAGCACTGGTGAATGGTAAATGATGTCGGTAATGTAGTTGAGATGGTGAAGGAAGAGGAATGGCTGTGGTATAGAGGTGCTATGCAAGTTGTTAATGTTTGGAGTTGGTGAACTGATAGGTGATCGCATGCAATGAGCAGGCTAACGTGCAGCAGAGAATGCCAGAAGTAGGATTGTGATGGAGCAAGCAACAGTTGTGGTTGGTTGTATGTTGGCACAATGATGACTGTGTTTAAGGTGACAGTGATGTATTGGGTTTTTTTCAAAACCACAATAAAATGCCATTATATATATAAAGCAACCATATAACATCAACTACTATAATATTTGTTCAACGTCCATCTATATCTCTAACAATGAAACCAACATATAATGACATGCACATAAAATGTAGAAAACTTCAGTTTTTCTATTTCATGAAAGAAGTTTCAGTTTTGTTCCTTAATTGCCTTCTGTGGAAGCATGGCACCAGCAACTGCATTCTGATTCTCCTGTTGTTGCTGGTAGTTCAGTGGCCTACGGAAAAGCATGATATGCGGCTCTGGCCTGTGAATCGCATAATGAACCCATCCTCTGCTTTGTTGCACTCCTATTGCTCTCCACTCATTCTCAGAGAGCAAACGATTCTTCGGAAGCAACTTAGCGACATCAGGTGGAAGAACAACATGCCTGTATTCATAAGTATCATCGAAATACTTCTCCGAGTACTGGATCTGACCCATTTTATCTAATCAGTCGATAAGATCTGTGAAACGAAGGATAAATATAGTAATGTATTGGTTGCTACTGGAGGATAGTGTTTGTTTGGGTTAGTTAGAAGGCGGAGCAAAGAGAAGTTGTAATGCTGGATGATGGTTTGTTGTATTGGTTGGTTGTGGTTGGTGAATGTTGTAATATGAGTGTTGTATGAAAGTGGAGTTGTAATGGACAGTGATATGAGATGTATGTGTGGCTGTGGGGGATGTTGATATATAAGGTAGTGGTGGTTTGGCAGTGACAGTGGATGACTGGAGTGGTAGCAAAGGCAGTTGTGTGATAATGTATGAAGATTGAAGTGGTTAGTGGTGCGGTATGGTAAGAAGATGGAAGATGTATGGTTATTGGTGGTTAAGCGCAATCTACTGTTGATGGGTGATGGGGTTTGTTGATGGTGCTGGGGGATGTTTGACAATGGTTTGAGGCAAGCAGTTTGGTATTGTGGTTAAATGTTGGGGCTCAATACTTAAGGCAAGCAGTTTCTTAAATGATCTTCTTTTGTCCAAAGTCTATCTCAATACTTGTATATGGATAATAATATATTGATTACCTGTGTAGAATAGCATTCATTACCTGTGTAGAATAGCATTCAGTAGAATCTATGGGTTGGCGATTTGGGTTTGAGAATAGGAAGGCGACAGTAAGAAGGCGATGTGGTTGGGTTCGCAGCGTTTATACGTGAAAGCAATATGGGTTGGTGATTTGAGAATGGTCATAGGCGATAGGGTTGCGAGCGGGAGTGGTCGTTCGAGGTTAGCGATGATCGTGTGGAGTGAAACCAATTTCGAGTCTAATTTGAATTATTTTCTATACGTCTCAAGAAGAAACTCATAATGAGTATTCACATTTAAACAAGCTACCTAAAAGGAACAGAAACTCTTCTAGCATTCATTACTTGCTTAAATAGTCTAATTTCTAATTACTATTTTGAAGTTTAGATACTTGATTGCTTCCATATTATATATGATGATGGAGGAAGACTGGTTGCGTTTACACAGGTAATCATATAAAAGTAAATTTACACATAACTTTAGACTTAACATGTTTTGAAAATGAAAACTAACATTCTTGTTGCTTTTAATTTTAAACATAGAACCAGTAAAGAGTATGGAAAAGGAGCTCAAAATTTTGTACGTGTTGCGAAGAAAAAGTTAGGGGATGTAGAGAAAATTTTGTGTCCTTGTTTAGATTGTCGAAATCTTAGTCATCATTATGGTGAAACCGTCATTGAGCATTTAATTATAAAGGGAATGGATCCTAAGTACAAAGATGGTAGGTGGTATAATCATGGCGAGCAAGTAGATGTTGAAAATAATAATAAAAAGAGTGAGGCGTACGACTTACTCAAAGCAATTCACTATGGAGATGAAGACTACTTTAATCATAACTTTTTTGATGATGATAAAGATAAGGATGATGCACAGAGACGACATGATGATTTACTTAAGAACTTGGAAGATGCAGAAACCCCATTATATCCTGGTTGCATAGATCATACAAAGTTATCTGCCATCACTATTTTGTATAACCTTAAATGCGAAATTGGATTATCCGATTCTGGTTTTGATAAGCTTCTTAATGTGCAACAACTGTTTTTGCCAAAGAATAATGTACTTCCTAAGACTTTATATGAAGTAAAGAAATTCCTCAAACTATTTGATATGGGGTTTGAAAAGATTCATGCATGTGAGAATGATTGTTGTCTTTTTCGTAAAGAGTATAAAAATTTGAATAACTGTCCGAAATGTGGTTCCTCAAGATGGAAAATGAATCAGGATACAAATGAGATTATGCAGGGTATCCCGGTTAAGGTGTTGAGATATTTTCCAATAATTCCAAGATTCAGAAGAATGTTCAGATCTGAAAAGATGGCAGAAGCATTAAGGTGGCATTTCAATAATAAAAGCAGTGATGGAAAGATGCGACATCCCGTAGATTCTATAACATGGAGCACAATTGATGTAAATTGGAAATCATTTTCAGCCGATCCACGTAGTCTCAGACTTGATCTTGCTATAGATGGGTTTAATCCATTTTCCATGTTGAGTTCCAAATAAAGTTGTTGGCCAGTAATGCTTGTGACATATAATTTGTCGCCTATGTTGTGCATGAAGAAGGAAAATATTATGCTAACACTTCTAATTCCATGTCCAAAGCAACCGGGGAATGATATTGATGTATAAATGGTGCCATTAGTAGAGGATTTGCATTACTTGTGGAGTAGTGGAGTTGAGACGTACGATGCATTTAGTAAGACACATTTTAATATGAGAGCTATTTTATTATGGACGGTAAATGATTTTCCAGCTTATGGTAATCTTGCTGGATGTTGTGTAAAGGGTAAAAAAGGTTGTCCATTATGTGGTGTCAATATTCATCATCGATGGTTGAAATATAGTCGAAAGAATGTTTATATGGGTCATAGAAGATTTTTGCCTATTTCACATCCGTTGAGGAAAAAAAAAGCTTGGTTTGATAACACTATAGAGGATGGAAAGATGCCTAGAATTCTAACAAGTAAAAACATCTCTCTTATTTTGAAGGACTTTCCAAATGATTTTGGAAAAGAGCAGATTAAGGGAAAAAGTAAGAAAAGGAAGATCGATGACAGTAGTGAGGATGAAGATAATGAAGATGATAATTCTGTAAAAAAAGGAGCTATCAAGGTGGAAAAAAAGATCAATTTTTTTTGACTTGCCATATTGGGAGGTTAGTATTCAAATCTCATTTTTATTTATTAATCTAAAAAAAAGAATATATAGAAAATTTAAATGCTAATTTTTTTTCGTAGGAACTTCCATTGCGTCATAATTTGGACGTAATGCATGTTGAGAAAAATGTTTGTGAAAGCACACTAAGTACAATGTTGCATAATAACAAATCAAAAGATGGGATTAATTGTAGACATGATTTAGAGGATTGGGGTATTCGGCAAGGTCTTTATGCACAACCTCGTGGAACCAAAACATATCTTCCACCAGCTCCGTAAACATTATCAAAATTGGAGAAAAAAATATTTTGCAAAAGGTTGTATGATTTCAAAGGCCCCGATGGTTATTGTTCAAATTTTAAAAAATGCGTGTCGTTGGTGGATTGTAAAATTAGTGGTTTGAAGTCTCATGATTATCGTGTTTTAATGCAACAATTATTATCGGTTGCAGTAAGAGGTTTATTGCCAACCAGACCCCGAAATGCAATAATTCGTCTATGTTCATTTTTCAATAAAATATGTCAACGTGTTCTTGAAAAGGAGAAGTTGCAAAACTTGATGATGATATCATTAAAATATTGTGTGAACTTGAAAGATATTTTCCACCCTCATTTTTCGATATTATGATACACTGGACAATTCATCTTGGAAGAGAAGCACGATTGTGCAGAGCAGTTCATTTTCGTTGGATGTATCCTTTTGAAAGGTATATGAAAACACTCAAAGACTACGTAAGAAATTATGCACGACCTGAGGGGTGCATTGCAGAATCATATCTTGCCGAAGAATGCATGAGATTGTTTAGTGAATTTTTGAGCAAGTCGGTAGATATTGAAGAAAAATATCAAAATGAAGATTATGAAGATAACGCAATACTTGAAGGGCGTCCAATTTCAATGTCCAAATCAATTACATTGTCTTCCAATGAGAAAGAAATTGCTCATTTAGCTGTGTTAATGAATATGGCTATGGTGGAACCATTTTTAAAGTGAGTATATGCTATGTCCCACTTTCATTGATTTGATGTGCTTGTATTGGCAACTATAATTTAACATCACTTTTATCGTACTAGTTTGCATTTGGAGGAGTTGCAAAATTCAAACAAGCGCTTAGAAAAAAATGCGACCTTACTGTGGAAAACCCATAGAGATAGCTTCGCTGATTGGATTAAAAGGAAGGTTTGTTAAAGAATTTCAATATTTTCATATATGAATTAATGAAATTACTTTTAAAATATGTTTGAATAATTTTTTAAATACCTATTGACTCAAAGGATCATGATAAAATATTAAAATGGATTGCATATGGTCCTAAAAAGACGGCATTCTCCTGCAAAGGATATATTATTAATGGACAACGATTTCATACAAAAGATGTTGATAGAGAAACCCAGAATAGCGGAGTAACTTATGACGCGACTACCATGTGTAGAGCAAGTGCAAAAGACATTTCTCAAGTGGTTGATGTGGTTACATACTATGGGATACTGACTGAAATAATTTTACTAGATTATAATGTTTTTTATATTCCTGTTTTTAAGTGTCATTGGGCGAACATAGGAAACGGGATAAAAGTTGAAGATGGATTCACTCTTGTTAATTTACATCAAAGTCGGGTTTCATTTTCAAAAGATCCTTATATCCTCGCATCTCAAGTGAAACAAGTCTTTTATTCAAGAGAAAATGATTCTTCTAATTGGTATGTTGTAATGAAAGCACCGCCAAGAGGTTTTCATGAATTAGAGATAGATGATTTTGTTGAAGAAGCTAAATATGTTGCGCGCGGCCCTGAAGAAAACGATATGGATGCAGATGATTTAGTTGAGAATGTTAGTTATGTCAAGGAGGATTGCGAAGGCATACTTGAGTAGTTTTGATGTCTTGTTTTCTTATGAGAAGTTTAAGTTAGATTTGAAGTCTTATTAAATGTATATTTACAGTCATTGATATATTTACAGTCATTGATATATTATTTCATGAATAAGATAAAACACTCTTTTTAAAAGTTGATTTATTACTAAAGATGAAATTTCATCGAAACAATAATATTACACATCATTTTCACACACAATATGGATACACAATCCTTAACTGTATCTATTTAGTTTATACTTTTACTGCTCTCACATAGCCATGCTAACATATGAAAGTAATTTCTTAATTTGTAGGATAAAGGATATGAAGATGCAAAATAAATTATCGTTGTTTTAAAAAATAAAGGCATAACAACCTGTATATCACAAGTAACTGAATTAAAATGTTTTTTCACAAGTAACTGAAATTTTTACGTTTGTCCTTATAATCTCTGTATATCATAAGTAACGGTGGATCTGTATTCAAAGTTCCATCTTATTAGAAGAAGATGCTGAAATTCTTTATGTTCACAGGTTGTATCTTCATAGAAGAAAAGATGTTCTTGAAGCTGTTAACAATGAAGTTTCTCCATAACTAGAATCTTTGTAAAATATCGAGTTATTTAACTATGCAAACTGCACACGGCATACACCAGTAATTTTGTGATAGTACATAGCATTTTCAGTCTCATCACAGCACTATGTACCTTTTCTGACAATCAATTCCAGGAAAAAAAAATTAAAGACAGGGAGGGGGAAAAATAATTTCTAAACTATATTTATATGTTGATATGTTATACTTGCAGAAAATGGTTAGAAGTACGAAAAAGATAATGGATAAGAGATTACGCGCAATCAAAAAAGACTCGAACAATCCACATATGCATTCGATGGGTCTAATGCAATAGGAGAGCATATTGAGCCACCTTTGGAAAACAATGATGTTGGGAATGCAAACAACTCAATCGCAGACACTGCTATGCAAGTCGATGGAAATCCTGAAACAGCAATGGAAATCGATAGAACAATTGAAGACATTGATGCAAATCAGATTTCGAAAAAGAAGACTAGAGGCCCAACCAAAGTGAAAAGACTTCCTTCAGATGTTGCAAGCCGAATCGAAGTCGAGTTTAACTCATCGAGCGAACCGATAGGAAAAGGTTCGGTGAAGCTATCTTCTTATCTGGGGCCACTTGTGCGTGAGCATGTTCCATTTACACTTGAGGACTGGAGGCAACTTGGTGAAGAATTGAAATCAGTTCTATGGGAATCCGTTCAGGTTTGCTTATCTTGCAATGTTCTTAATTAATATAATAGCAAACTTTTGATACAAACTTTTGAAAATAGAATTTTGTTTGCTCTTATTTATTTAACTTATATGTTCTCATTGTTGCAGATAAACTTCAGTGAATCCTCTAATATATACCTATCCATCAACCAACATTTAATGCTAACTTAACATCTTAAGAAAAAAAGTGTCAACAAATATAAACTTTACTCCACATAGGCCATTTGGTGTACAAGAATACAACTAATACCACCACAGAATAATAGAAATCATAAGAAAGTATTGTTTCTGTGTGTACACTGTTTCCTTGATCAGGTTTTGTGTGTACTTGATCAGGTTCTGTGTGTACTTGATCATAAGAATAATAGAAATCATAATAGAAATCATAAATCCCTCAAATTCCTTTCATAAATTAAACATCCTCTACCTAATTGCATCCTCTCTTCTTCAACTTTTTTTTCTTTGCCTCTGTTAATTTGAAGAATTAATTTGTTCTCTGCAATCAGTCTATAGATGTAAGTAGAACTACTAACCCCACGTGTTTCCATGCACAAATTTATTCAAATGTTTTTTCATACAACTTAAGTTTGGGCAACTGCAGAATCCTCCCTCTAACCTACATCGTATTGTCTGATTTCTAGTCAGGTTGAAAGGGTGGTATATATTTTGTTTGTCGTCAATGATGAAGTCGGTAATTCACGGGCATTATTTTGTGCCTTGGTAGGTTGTTGTATGTGGAGAGACTATTGTAACTTTGGACTTGTATTATGTTTTTAGTGTCATTTATAAGAAGTAAACAACTCTTTGTTTGTTGAAGTGTTCATTATCCCTTTGATTTGCTCAAATATTGATTTAATTACTAGGCATGCATATGTAGTCCATGGCTAATGTTGATTATCATAAGAAGTGTTGATATGTAGTCCATGGCTAATGTTGATTATCAAAATTTTGCGATCTTATTAATTTCTTTATTCAGTTTTTAAATAAAGTTACTATATTTTGATATTTTTCTTTGTTACAGGCTAGATTTAAACTGGATGAAGAATGGAAAAAGGTTCCCATTCTTCGGCAAATGGGATGTATTTGGAGGTGTTCAAAAAGCAAACTAGTTGACAAGTTATTAAAGGCAAAAACCACGGAGGAACGGTTTCGACTAAAACCATATAATGTCAAAACTATGAAGGAATGGAAAAGGTTTGTTGAGTCCAGAACTAGTAATGAGTTTAAGGTAATTATATAGTAATTGTTTTGATCATTTATATATATATATAATATAAGTGCACAAAGAATGCAAATTAACTAAGAAATGTGATAAATCTTTATAAATAGTTACGAAGCGAAAAATTCAAATCCATGAGGGGTAAACAAATGCCACATACTTGTAGTCGTCGAGGGATGGCACGATTAACCGAAGATATGGTGAGAAAAAATATTTGATTAATTTACTATGATTAGTTATTTTATCTAATGTTATGTCATTTTTAATGCAGAAAGAGGAAAGTGTAAATCCTTCTTCCATTTCTAGAGTTGATGTTTGGGTTAAATCTCACACTCATAAGAATGGCGAACCCGTGAATGCACATGTTGCCGAAATTGTTGTAAGTGCTTTTGACCTTTTTTAAAGTAATTATTTTGAAAATAATATAAATTAGAACTCATATTTAAAATATATTTTTTGTAGGAGAAAATAAAAAAGGTGGAAAATGAATCACAATCTAGCTTAACATGTAATTTCAAAGATGATGCTCTCTCACAAGTGTTGGGACAAGATAGACCGGGACGACAACGTGGAATGGAAAGAGGCATGACTGCGGCCAAGGCGGTTCTCTCACAAATCAAAGATACTCAAGTAACTCAATGTCAACATAGTGTTTCAGAACTAAAGCAAGTGGTTTACATGTTAATGAAGCGTCTGGTACGACTTTTAATTTATAATTTAAATGTTTTTGGGGTTCAGAAATTTCGAGAATGATTTTTAATGGAGATAACCTAAATGACAAAACAAGATATCTATGTTTTGGCGTCCATTGTCCTTAAAAAAAGAAAAAATTGTAAAAAGAGGGGGGAAAAGCACTGTGTATAATACCTTCTAGCAAAGATCTGAGTGTAAGAAAAGTATGCAAACATTATGGAATCATATAGAATGTAAAAATAACATATATAAAAGTACATAAATAATGGTCCCCTACTGAAAATATAGAAGTTTATGAGCTGAACTGAGGGATGTCTTGTTCCATAACAGGTTATATTGTCACTTAAATTTTGTTTGTTTTTTTAAGAAAAAAGTTACTAAAATATAATATGTGAGTATAATTAGAAGTTGTTATAATATATTGGCTATGCTCCGATGACATGTCCATATTATATAGCATTCAACGAATAAAAACACTAAGTTGAAACATCTTATGTTGATTAGTCAGTGCAATGTCAGAAGATCCACACTATACTTTCAAAGTGTTTGTTGTTTCCTCAAATTTCTTCCTCAAAAAGTTTTGAACATACACATAATAGCACACAAAATTAAAACATAATGGCTTATTACTAAAAAGCAATTTGGCTATTAACACAGTTGTTTTTTATAAGTTAACAATTTGGCTATAAAACCTACAGCATCATTTACAACAACAAAAAGGACTACAAGCTTATATTATTATTTTCAGTACCGAATAGCTAACTACATCAGTTGGTTGCAATAAAAAATAAATAAAAAATGTGAAGAACACTGCATCAGGCATACCAAAGCTATGAAAGTATAGTTATAACTCATTGGATGTTCAGTATTTTTTTCTTTGTTCTTTTCTGAAAAGATTTTATACTGTCAAAGATTAAAAGCTTTATTATAAGTTTCTATGATTATTTTTCTATGATTATTTCGACAATATCAACACTAATTAAACTAGATAAATAAAGTTTGTTTTTACTTGCTTAAATATTTATTCAGAATATTTCTCTATTTGGCTTGAGTTATGAAAAGATAATCTCTTTGTATGTTGACATAAATTGGGGAATGCAAATAATTGCGTAAATTGAATTCTAGTAGTCAATTTATACTTTGGTTAAATGAACGTCTATTTATTTTTACCTTTAATTTGCAATATTATTGATTTGGCAGGATAAAGGAAGTTGGGGAGAAGAGAACACATCCGTAGTGGTAAAAATCAAACGGTTGCAACATCATACATAATTTGATATCTAAATCAATAATCAATATAATCTAGTTTTGGTTAATTGCAGAGTAAGTATAGTCAAACAGGTGATAATTGTAGTTTACTGCCTTGGCATGGAGATGATGACGAGGTTGTTGCGAAGGAAAAATTGTGTCAAGCGATCCGAAAGAACTGTGCAATGAAGTCCCTTTAGGTCCAAATGCCAAAAAAAATTTGATTGTCCATCCAAGAAAATTAGATGTTTTCTTATGGAGGCCTTCTCCTGGTTTGGTATACATAAGAGATGCCAAGGATGAGATAGTAGTATGGCCAGCTGATAAAGTTGTTATACACAAAAGTGAGGACTCCAGAAAACAAAACGAGGTAAGTTTAACACTAATTAGCTTTTTTTTAAATATGTAGGGCCATCATGGATAATAATCTCTATCCATAAATTTAGCATTTTATGGTAGTATGGTAGTATGATTTAGCATTTTTTTAATGATAGTATGGTTTAGCATTTTATGGTCCACCGATCATTTTCATACGTCAGTTTAGCGACTAGATACAAAGCCAGTTTATCTGAAAATTAGAGACTTGATTACCCCTAATTTCTATTGCTACAATGCTTTACAGATGTATTACTGAAATTTGTGCAATGTTTTTGTATATTTCTATGTTCAACTTAAACAAATGTATTTTTTTAATAGAGTAAAACCAGTAGCATGGAAACCAATTGCAAGCTGTATGATTGGGGTGGGAGCAAAGAACTGGTTGCTGAAGGACGAGTGTACTCGAGTGATCCAAATCAGATAATTAATGGTATTCCTCTTGGACCAGATGCCAAGATAGTTTGGGTGGAAAATCCGAAAAAAGAAGATGCATTTTTGTGGAGGCCTATAGTTGGCATGACATGTATTGGAGAAGCTATTGGTAAGAAAATAGCATGGCCAGAATCAACAGTGGTTGTTGAAACGGTTAACGCTAGCACATGTCCTGCTCCTATGATCAATGCTCCAACATCTCTTACGGTAACATGTTCATATTGCTAATATTCCTCTCAAAGAATTGTTGATAGCGTATTACCATTTTTTTTGTTATGTGATAGAGTGCAAATTTTTCTGCAAATACCAAATGCAAGTTGATTGATTTAGAGGGTACGGGGAAAATAGTAGCAGAAGGAACCGTGTCTTCAACAGATCCAAATGCTTTGGTACATTCTGTTCCACTGGGACCAAATGCTATAAGAGTTTGGGTGGACGTTGTAAAAGTCCCAAATGCACCTCTATGGCGGCCTACATCCTTCATGGAATGCTTATCAGATGCTATTGGCTCGACTGTAGCATGGCCTGTTGCGAATGTTAGAATGGGCTCAACTTCCATGTAAGTTTCACATCTTGTTTATATGCAATAGACAACAAAAAAAACTACTATAGTTTCATTTGATTAAATATGCTAGTGTAAATGAGCATTGATTGGCTGTGAGCGGTTTTATTAAATCTGGTAAATTCAAATCCATTGTTAATTCTCCTGACTTTGGGAAAAAATGTCCATTGTTTTTTTTGGGAGTGAAGTGAAGTTTGTGTGTACAGTAAGGTTGTGTGTACAATTGTTTGTGAGGGTGGTTGACAGTGGAGATGTAGGAAGGCAGTAGGGTATTTGTGATGAATGATAAGCAGCAGAAGAAGGATGTAGGAAAGGTGGGTTGTGTGCAGATGGACAGTGGGTGATTTTGGCTGGGTAGCAGTTTGATCAGAGGTGGTTTGTATATATGGCAAAGGGGTGTCTGGAAGGGGATCGTGTGTTTGTAGATGTTTGGGTTGTATGTTGTATGAAGTGGCAAGAATGGTGTGTGATTGGGAATGGTTTGGGTTGTATGTTGTATGAACCAGAAGTGAATGTGAATCTAGGTGGTAATGAAGAGGAAGGTTTAATGAATGGTTTAATGAAGTTGTCTGGCACGGTTGGTGAACTGCAGTTGTAAGTTTACAGTGGAAGTTGTCACAGTGATAGCAGCAGTTTTGTGAGTATGGACAGTGGTCGTAGGGGGAGGTGAATGAAGAGTGTGTTGACATGAGAGGTTGGATGGTGGACAGATGAAGTGTGACGGTGAAGGGACTGTTGTAAGAAAAGGGGAGTGTTATAGTTTTGGGAGATATGTATGCACGGCGATTGATGTGCACATGTGGTTTGTGAATGTGTGGAGAAGTCTGGAATTTGTGGCGCTGGTAGTTGATGAAATGAAGTGTGGTGATGAATGTTTAGTCTGAAGAGATGTTGCAGTGATGAAGTGAAGCTTGTTGGCAGATTTGTATGATAGTGGAAGATTTGTGGTGCAGGCAATGAGGTGCAGCAATTGTTGTATTGAAGGCATGCTATGGTGATGGAGGTTGATTGATCAGATGGGCAAGGGATGGAGTGCAATGCAATGAGGTATGGTGACAAGCTCGTTGGGTCAGTACAGGCAGGCAAGTTGGTGGCAGTGATGAGTGATGGTAAGATGAAGGGGAAGAGGATGTTAGAAGTGGCAGGGTGGTTTGTATTCATTATAGTGGTGGGTTGTGGAGGAGTTTTATTTTATACAACACATTAGAATACCATAAATTGGGTTAGTTCGGTTGAACTAATAACCAAACGAAATTAATTTACAAACCGGATTCAAACCAGGTTGAAATTTGAATCCAACCGACTGAAATGAACAGTTGGATCTTTCATTCGGTTTTAACCGAATATTGTTCTTTCCTGGGTAAAATGGAACTTTACTGCAGGGTATTTACCGGGACGCCTTTTTAAAATAGCCTTAATCCCGTTCTTCCCTTCTCTAGTTCAAATTAAAACACATGAAATTAAAACACAACCCCAATACCAGAGAACAAAAACACGCGAAAAAAAAATTGTAGAAAAAAAAAGTGAACAAATATGATTTTGTAATTTGCGTATTGGGTAAGGTTGAAGTCCTGAGGGCTTGGGTTTGATGCAGGCGATTAATTGAGATTTGTCGTGGTTGAATCTGAGTGGTTGTTTGTGGTCGGTTGTAGTAGAGATTAGAGGTTCGCGATTTGAGAAGTTGGAGGGGAGTTGATGATTCGGGATTGGAGGCAAGGAGGGGATTTACGGGCGATTGGCAGTGAGGTGATTTTGGTCGGGTTTGGGTGTGGAGGAGGAGAAATTTGATACATGCATATTTCTGGATTCGGGTGAGATGATGACATTGTTGCAGTTGTGGGTGGTTTGGTTTGAGACTTTTGATGTATCAGTTTTGAATATGGCAGGGAGATAGGATGCTTTAGGATTGTATTCAGTTGCTGTGATTGAGTTGTGTGAGTTGTGTTGGAAATTGTTTGTTTTGAAATGTATGAAGCTCAAAAGAATTTTATTGGATCACTTATGGGTACAGAGGAAGGAAGTGATTGAGTTCTTGGAGGAATTGTTCTGTCATTTCGATTCTATTAATGCAGCGAATATAGGAAATACTTATAAAAGGAAATTTGGCGATCCAAAGGAGTATTTTGGTGAATACGCCTCTTCCGAGTATGATGTAGAATTGGCTGCAAATAATCTGTATATCTCCAAAGAGGAAATTGTTGATTTAAATAATCCCGAAGCTATTAATGATATGTCCAACTTTTTTGTTACTGCTCAATGGGATGATCTTTGCTTCCTTGATCCATTGCTTATGGATCCTGATGTGGAACAGTGTAAATTAAACGTTCTGTCATCAGAAAGTAATGCTTTAATAAATGGTTTCGAGTATGCTGTCTATCCAAAGAAGGGTATGGTTTCTTCATCTAATTCGAGAGATTTGAGTAATGATTTTGTCCAGATTAATAGTAAAAGATCCAGAGCTCGTTCTCATGTTGTGGAGAGGTTCAAAGTAGTAACTGCTAACAGATTTAATTGTCTGGAGTCAGAGGAGATTTCTGAAAAGAATCCTGGTTTGGATGATAATGTTAATTTTGTTAAATCATCTTTCAAACCATTGCTGCAAGAGGACAGTTTGATAATTAAGGTTCCTGATTACCATAATTCCTCTGGTAGTTCATTGGAAGACATCGAAGGTGGTGTGGTAAACAAGATGGATGTTGTAGATGATTATGTTAGTAATTATAAGGTTGGAATTGATTAGAGTTGTGTGCTGCACATAAGTGAGGAAAAGATTGGGTTGGTTGGATCTGCTGCTTTGTATGATGGTGATGTTGATAGCATAAACTCTAATACCAATGAGGTAAGTGAAGATATACACATAAATGGTGATGTGCACGAGAGCATTCTCACAGGGTATGATATGTCTGAAATTGAAAACTCCGTGTATCTCTGATTTGCGCTAACAAAGTGTGCATTTATGAGGCTCATTCACTTAGATTTCTTGATATTACTTATTTTTCTAAGTGAAAGATGGGTGTAAAACTCGCTTTTTATGCCTACGCTGAAGCATATTGGGACAGAATAGTAATTCCAAGACTATCTTTTCATTGGTCAAGTTACCCACTTTTGCACTAAATTTTTGGATGGCGTTTACTCACTGACGTCAAATTTCTTCATTGCAGGTAATTAAAGATGGCGATGACACATTCTTCTTCCGTAGCAAGTAGCAAGCATATGAAACTTTTTAGATGCACTTTTTGTTGTTGGCATTTGGTGCAGACTTACTGTATTGATATTTTGTGCTTAATATATAACGTGTCTTTGTTTAACAGAATTTGTGGCAACTTGGTTTACTTTGTTATTTTTGTTTATGGATATTATTGAAACTTGGTTTATGGATGTCTTTTGTTTATTAATATTGTCTTAACTAGTTTATGTAATTAATTAATAGTTATTAGAACCTGTTATATATACTAGTTGCTTGAATATACTCAAAATATAGTTCTGGAATATTCAAAAATAGAGTGGAATATTAAAGCTGTTATATAAATAGAAGACAGCGTTTGATTAATGCTGTCAATGAAGAAACAACAGCGTTCAATTCATGCTGTAATTGTCTTGAAATAGTCAATAACAGCGTTTACTACATGCTGTCGAAATAGTTGATGATTCAATAACAGCGTTTATAAAAAGCTGTTGTAAACAGTTAAAGTAGAATTAAAACATCTCCGACAACTAAATTATTAACGCTGTAGAAAAATAATACAGCATGTTTGAAAACGCTGTAAAAACATTATTGACAGCTTGTAATAAACGCTGTCAAAGGGATGTTTCAACAGCGTTTATCGGAAAGCTGTTGTAAGTTCTGTGTATACGACAGCATGTCGTTATACAGCGTTTGAACTAACGCTGTTGTATTGTATTACAACGTTTTTCAAACGCTGTTAAACGCCTTTTGTGGTGTAGTGTTTTCTTCTCTTTTTATTCTGTGCGCAATTTTTGGTTGTTTATGCTATTTTTGGAGCAAACAGTAGGCACGAGTGAATAACCTCTTTCGATTTGTTGATATTCCTTAAGGTCAAAATGAGATTGAGAAAGACCATGGTTAGGAGTTGTATATGATACAATCAATAAAGTGTTATCCATCGCTTACAGGCTGATGATTTGTTGATATTCCTTAAGATTAGAATCTCAACGCAAGCGGGTCCTAACAACTACTAGAGAAATCAAGAGATTTCTATGTTTTCTTTTAGTGTTTTGAGAAACAGAAAACCTAATGGAAGCTTATTAGTAAAATGAAATTATATATTTAACCTTACTAATAATATAAGATCATTTTCTATGTATAAACGTCCTAATCAACTTAGATTGATTTTACAAAAAATTATCCACACCAAAGTTATATTTAGAAAATGGCAAGCTCAATAGATCTAATTACATAGATTGTCTAGGAGCAATGAAAATAGCACTAACCTACAAACGCTTATGGTTATCAATGACTGAAACTTGAAAAAAACCCACCAAAGATGTGGATCCCGAATTAATAATTGCTTATAACAAATGGGCAGCGTTTCTTGAAATTACTTAATTCAATGTGATGCTACATTAGACAAACCTTTATAAAAACAGCAAGAAGACATGATTATTCATCATATCTTCAATTTCCTTAAAGCTTTGTTTGAGGAGCAATCTCATTTCGCAAGGTCTGAGATCACTAAGAAATTGATCGGTACAAAGATGACGAAGGGCACTCATGTTGGTGAATATTCAATAATAATGAAAGGCTTTATTAATAAGCTTTCATAATTAGATGTCATGATAAGAAATGAGTTGCAAGTGGACTTGATCTTAGGGACTCTTACTCTACAATTTGAGCAGTACATATTGGACTACAATATGAATCGGTTGAATGTAAGCCAAATGGAGTTGCTCAATATGTTGAGACCAACCGAGTCTTCATTCAAAGATCAAGGCATAATGCTTGGTGTAAAGGGAAATGCATCATCTTCGAATGGCTTGAGGAAAATAAAGCATGTTGATGAGAAGAGTAAGAAGAGTGCTTCTCATGACAAGGGTGAATGTTGTCATTATCACAAGAAGGGGCACTGGAAATACAATTGTCCAGACTACCTAAAACTTATCAAAGAGAAGAAAGAGGATGATTTTACCACTTCTACTAGTATATTTATGATTTGCAATTAATAAACAACCTTAGATTTTAGATACAGGACCCGAAACTCATATATGTAATTCATTACAGGGACTAATGAAATGGTGGCATGTGGAGAAGGTGAAGAAACCAGGCAAATTGGAAGCAGGTGAAATGGGTAGATATAAAAAATTCCTATTTTGGATCTATTGGGCCTATGAGGTCTTAAGGGTTATTAGATCCAGTGTATTATATTTTAAATAAAAATACTTATTTTAATTTGATTTTAAAAAAATTCTTTGTAAGTTCTAATTTATAAGCATATCAAATACACTCATATATATATAGTGCACATGCCACAAATTTGAAGTGTACAAGGTTAATGTGGCTGTATGTAAGTGCTGGGATTTACACCGCAACAGACTCATTTGTCCCTTGATGTGTATCTATCTATTGTCCAAAGTTTTGATTATACATATTACGTATATATATATATATTACTTTTATATTAAGCTTGACTATATTTTATGTTTTTAAATCTAAAAATTAAAATTATAAATTTAGATTTAATTAAAGAAGAATTAAAATTAAGTTTTACAACTTTATAAAAGTACATCTTATGAATTGAGTTAAAATAACATATACATATATGTATCCGTATATAAATGGTTGCAAATAAAATTTAAATAACATATGTATGTAAAGTTTGTAATTTATTATGTGTGTGTATGTGTGTGTACAAATTTAAACTTAACAAACTTAAATCAAACCTTTAATTTGGAAAGGAAACAAAAGATTTGTGCTTTAAACAAAAGTCAAATTATGAAATATATATTGGAACAACCTTTACTTTTATATAAACAATAACCAAAAGAACTATATTCAAAACAGTAACCATATAGCTTAAGAAATAAGTTTTTACGGCAAGTTTAAACAACCATCATAAATGGCTTAATTATATTTGTGTATATAAATGTTATAGAGTTATAAAATAGTTTTTAATCAAAAATTAGATTTTGTTTCCAAAAATATGTTCCAAAAAAAGGAATTAGGCAACTTAGGCATATGTAAATTCATTGTAAAACATTTTAAATCCAAATTATGCAATGAATAACAACAAATAATCAATAGATAGAGGACCTAAATCAAATCAATCATGATAAACATATAGTAAAATGAGATATAGAAAAAAGAGATATGAACTAAATCAACTTAACGAACATATAATTAATTGAGGTAGACAAAAGGGGATATGAATTATATATTATAAGAAGAACAATCAAATAGATAAGATGAGGCATATGGAATATAAAACATGTGAGCAAGAGTAACATATAATTTAATCAAATCAGAATAGTACCTTAGAATGTAGTCAAAAAGTTCACCTTGAATGATGAATGAAACTCCTAGGGTCAATTGAATTGACCTTTGGATTTTGCAAGAATTAATAGAGATAGCAACCACCTTTTATTTTGAATTAATTATAATTTTGTTTTGGGATTTTTCTTTCATAATGCCATGGAATTTCGACCATGAGAGAATGAAGAGAAGAGAGAAAGAAAAATAAATTATTATGAGGAATCGTGGAAAAGGAAATTTATTTTAATGGAAACATTGAAACCTTTTGATTATCTCCTTTGAAACCTTCCCTATTGGTTTCCTCATTAAATCTCATCAACTACTCTCCTTCTTTTGGCATGCATGGTCAGCCATAAATGGTGCCACTTGGGCCTTCAAAAATTTTCATAATCGCTTAGCAATTAATCTATTTAAATTTAATTTAAGTATTCTATCAATATCGTACATAGTTACACACATATATAACATTTATATATGCACTTTATTAAATACTAATGGCACCTAAATTAATAAATAATAACTAATATTTCATAAATATTAATTATTTAACTAATTTACAACAACTGTACATCAACTAAGTTGTTTGGTTTTCGGTCCATTCATTATTACAGTTGTATGCCTTAAAGGTGTGAATTTAGTTAGCGATTAATATTGAACAATTTGAATATTAATATTCACACGTCATCTTACTTAATAATGTGACATTTTAGTTGAGTTTATCTCTTACACATCTTTTCAGAAAAAAAATCTAATTTTACTATTATAAGTGGCATCTGGTAGTAACGATTATTTATATCAGGTCTCTTCGTTAACACTATATCAGATTAGGACTTAGTTTTGGTTAAAATTCCAACATTGTCCACGTTCAACTTGATTAGTCCAAACACAAAACATTTAGTCCAATAATAACAACTATTCTTAACCTTACTGCTTTGAGCAGAGACTTTGACTTTGGATTGACTAATGTTGACTATGGTACTAACCTCATATAAACGAGAAGATAAATTCACTGTTGAATAAGTGTACTTCCATTGCTTCAACTCAGACCCAACTATTGTCGTTCGATGGGCGTCAGCCACTATTTAACTATAATCAAAGTGGAATGTTCATATTGAAGTTCAACAGTTTCTCAGAGAACAGTGTAATGTCGTCACTTCGAGATACTTTGTTTGACCTTATGTTATGAAAAGCACATTTAAGCATCGCTTAAGCGCTAAATGCATTCATAATGCTTAATTGTTTGAAAAAGCAAAATGATTAAGCGATGTGTGCTCAAGCATGCTTAATTGCCGCTTATATGCACATGGATTAAATTTTAAGCAATGCTTAGAAAAATAATTATTAACCATATACATAACAAAATTTTCTCATTTTCTATGATATAGATTAATGGATGATTTGAACTAAGATATGATTATTTTATTTAATAAATATGCACAGTTTGTAGTCAACTCGAGTATGTTAACTTTTAATGAATAGAGAAAGTCAAATCCAACTATTGAAATATATAATTCTTTAAGTTAACTCCAAGTTAAACTTTAATTCTTTGTGGTGAATTTGTGCGTACACATATAGTACACTTGTACACATAAAATACACTTGATATAATCTCTTTATAATATATTTATATCTATACGGATAAAGCATGACAAAAAATATGCAACGCTTAAGTGGTGCTTAAGCGACATCAGCAAACTGAGATTTCCATCGCTTCGCCTTGCTTAGCACTTATTATAACATAAGTTTGGCCTTTTTAATATTAACCAACATAAAACTTTCTGGAATGTCAATCTATAGTAATCCAATAACTATTAGCAATTAAGCATTGAGTATCCCCCAACAGCCATGAGTAATACACTTCCTAACATTTGACGAGTAATACGCGCTTCAGTCTCAATAAATGTATCTATATCCCATCTCCAAACATCTTCACTAGGAATATTTTAAATAATATGTTATTTTTATTGTGATAAAAATTTTATGATTATAACACATTATAATTATTATCACATAGTATATAATTTAAGGATTTTATATTTAATATAATTTAAATCAATTGCTTAATTAATTATATCATAGTGTAACAAAATTATAATAGAAAGAAAAACCTTTTATTTTGTAACAAGTTTGGCTATTGAGTGAGATATATGTAACAAATTACATAATTGCATCGACCTTCTTCTTGAAGATACATTTGAGCCAATGGATCATATTCTTGCGGGTACAACTATCAAATTCATATTTTACTAATATACTTGAATCCATTCTGGATTTGCACATCATGCCATATGGTAGAGTCAATATTCTTGATGGCTTATTGAAAATTAAGGAAATTCTCTTCTCGACATTGATAAGAGAATGATGTGCACGTAAAAATGTATATTTTTACTCACACGCTTAATCTCATTTTAGTAAAATAAATGTCATAATTGGGGGTTTTTACATGTTTAGAACCAAATTTCAAAAATGCTTCCAAGTCATCATCATGCATTTACATGGAGGCAAAATGGAATTTTTGTGTGTGAATTAATTTGAAAAAATTACCTGTACATTTTAATTTGTTTGGTAGGAATTTGGATTCAACTTGGAAGTGGCTTCATGGAAATATGCATACACAAGAGTTGGAAGCCAAAGAAATGAAGAAATAAAAGAATTCTTGTAATCATAGAGGACCCCACCTACCCACTAACTAATGAACCACAAATAAGAGCTAATGCACATGTTAATGGGGATTAAAGGTACTTGCACATTTAATGGAGGATTAATTTCAAACCAATGATAACTTGGATGCCACACTACCTCAAGGACATTTTATGGAGTTCCCTAAAAATGGATTAGGGTTTTACTCATGTATAAATAACTCTCTTATGTTCATGTAGTGAAGTTTTTATTCCCTTATCATACTATGCAAGTTGTAGCCACAAAATTAATGAGAAATAAAATGGCTTATTGGCTTGCTAAGTCTCTTCTTCTTCTTTGATCTTTACATGTTTTTATTTTATTTTAAGCTCATTTTTACTTACATGCTCTATTTCCTTTTATGTTAGTAGATTAGATTTCCATTTATGTACTTAGTTTAGTTTTATTTTTATGGAAGTAATTATTTCTTTTTATTTTAAGTAGCTTGCACTTTCCTTTATTGTTCACTGTTGCAATCTACATATGTTGAAATGTAACAAAAATGGGAAGCTTAACCTCTTCAATTTAGGGGTAATGAAGCTCTCTTAAATCAGGTAGATTCAAAATATTTTCTAATATATGATCTTTTTTATGCTTCATGGATAGTTCGATGTTGATGTAAGTTTTTTAATGAATTTGATAGCCTATGTTGTTTATCACAAATAGGCTAATCTTACTCAAATACAAACACAACTTACATTAACATCTAACTAAGTGATTTTGATCATGGAATTAAAATAGAATCAAATTTTGATGATCTATGCCACTAAACAAAATAATAAATAGATCATGCTTAAAATAGCTTTTGCTTTGATTTCATATTCATTTTCATTAAAATTAATAAGTGGTTTTAGTTCTTGTAGTAAAGTTTGATGGTTTAAGTTGTGTTAATTAATAACACAAATAGACAATACTTATGATAAATACATCACTAATTCTACTTAGATTAAAATGAGAGATCATAGATTGATTATATGTTGATTTTATGTGAGAGTATGAGAGCGGATTTGCCTCTAAATTGTCTCTTAATCTCATATTTTTATTTACTTTGTTTTAGTTAGTTTTTACATTTTTTAGCTTAAAACAATTTCAAACTCTTTTGTTATTTGATTTAGTAGAATTTAAAATTAATTCATTTCCTGCGGATCAACCCGTACTCGCATACATATTACAATCATACATCGTGCACTTGTGGTTTTTTAACGATTATATTTTTAACAGCGATATTCTAGTCCATAGGAAATTTCGTCGTTATCAGACAAGTTTTTGGCTCTATTGCTAGATATTGTAATTTGATTTTGATTTTACTCTTCGGGTTATTTTAATTGATTTTATCGTGTGTTAATTTTGTGCGCCGAATTGCATTTAAAAATAAGAATATTTTGTATTGTGTGTTTGTTGTGTGAGTTGTGCTTTCATTTGATTTGTGTGCTTGTTGTTTTTCTATTTGCATTTGCTAAAAAAGATATAAACAATTTCATTTCAAAAAGAAAAAATATATATTTCATTTCATTTTTTATCCATTACATTTTCTCAATATCACCATACATTTTTCTGTGCATTTCATAATATACAAAAACTGTGCATTTCTGTACAAATAACCATCTTTGTGCATTTCATCCATCTATGTTACAGCCACTACTGCTCCTCGTCACTGTGCAGGTACTACCATCCCCCACCATTCAACCACCATTAATACAACAGTGTCTTCAGCATAACTCCTTCCCAGTCTATCTCCTCAATCTTACAGTCCCCTGCCTTGCAAACTTTCCCTTATTGCCAACAATGGTGCAAACTACCGTCAGCCAACTCATCCTTCACTGCTCAAAACAATTCGTCTACTGCCATATACATTGAAATACTCCCAAATGCAACTCTACTCACTGTTCTGACCATCTACTGTAACCAACTTCTACCACAAACCACCCACTGCTTCATACATCCACTCTCTGCCTGCCATCCCTTACTCCACAACATTACAACATCAACCTGCACATTACTACAACCACTTCTCCACTCTACCTTCATCCAGCCCACTACTTCGCTGGCTCCGTGCACATATCACACTTGCACATGACCCTGTTATACCCACTGCACCTTCCTGCTATTTGGACGACCATTTCCTATTGGATTAGAAAATTGCCGATCAAATTTTAATTAAAATTTAACTGCAAGCGCACGTCGTACAATTCTAGTACGTGGCGAGTACGGGTCGATCCATAGGGAATTGTTTAGATTTTAAAATTTCTATTCAATCAAATTAAACCAATATTTGAAAGTGTGATTAGCTAAAAAAATGTATAAACTAACAAAAGAAAAGGGATAAAAATATGAGAGTTTGAAGGCAATTTAAAGATAAATCTGCTCTTTTGATCGCATAAATCAACACAACATAAAATTATGATCTCTTTTTTTGTCATTAGTGAGTTTAATTGATGTGTTCATCATAAGTATGAAATATTTGTGCTATTAATTAGCCCAATATAAGCCATCAAACTATAACACACCCATTAAACCACTTCTTAACTCTTATGAAAATGACAATGAACTTGAAAATAAAATCTATTCTAAGCATGACCTATTAACTATTGATTAGAAATATTGACCATCAAATATTGATTCCTAACCCACTTCCATTATCAAAATCAATAAGTTAGATGACGATGTGAATTGTGTTTATTTGAGTAAGCATAGCCTATATGTGATATACATCATAGACTATCAAATTCATTAATAAACTTACATCAACAAGCAACTCTCCAATAAGCACAAAAAGAGAACATTAATGATCAAAATGTTAAATCTAAATGATTAAGAGAGCTTCATTACTCCTAAATTGAAGGGGTTTAGCCTCTCATATTTGTTATCAATTCAACAATTATAGATTGCAACATGAAACCAAAGCAAAAGGAAAATGCAAGCTAAGTAAGAAGAGAGCTAATTAACATAAAACAAAAGCTAATCTACTTGCATAAATAAAAAGATCTGCATTATTAACATCAAAGGAAAAAGCATGTAAATAAAAAGAGATTGAACTAAAATTGCATTAAAAGAATATTACATAAAAGAAAAATGGCTAAGTAGCCATGGAAGAGAAAAAAGAGCTTTGTTTATTTTTGAGCCTCAAACTAAACTAACTAAAATGGAGGCTAAGAGAGGCAAAAAGAGGCAATATTAATTACATGAACATATGGGGTATTTATACATGTATGAAACCCTAATCCATATTTTTAGGAACTACCCAAACTACCCTTGAGGAAGTGTGGCCACCAAGTTATCATTAGCATGTTTTAATCCTCCACTTAGATGTGCATGAAACTTTAAGCTCTATTAGCATGTGCATTAGCTCCTAATTGTACATCATGGTAAGTTGGTAGATGGGGTCCTCCATATTGTCATGAAATGAATTATTTCCATCTTCATTTGCTTGTATTCTCTTGTGCATGCATATTTTCCATCAAAACCTCTTCCATTTTAATCCAAATTCCTACAAAAATAATATAAAAAAGCTCAAGTAAATTTTCTCAAATTAATATACGCACAAGAATAACCATTTTGCCCTTATATGAAGAAGAATGTACGACGATTTGAAAATAATTTGAATTTTGGTTTAAACATGATAAAACACCCAATATGATCATTTATTTAATTTAATTAGATTAAATATGAAAGTAAAAATATGCACGTTTACGTGCATATCAAATACCCCCACACTTATCTTTTCATTTATCCTCGAATAAACTAAAAGTACGATAAACCCGTCTTCATAGGAAGCACGATGCGTTGAGCATATGCAACAAGAAGTTAAACCTCTAGGCATCCCTAGTAGGACGAGTGTTGTCTTATGAGGTTTTTCATTGGATACTACCCACAAAATCCAAATACGAAATGAAAATATTTACAAAATGCAAGGTTTATTTGCAAAGAGATGACTGCAAGTCTTTGAAAATATTTACAAATGAATAATTTAGTTTTAAATTAACACGAATAAGTTAAATATAAGTTCTGGTCATCAACATGAAATTTTAGTACTTTTACTTGTCAAAACTTCCAATAAAAATTAAGTTATCATCACAATTAAACTCAAGTTTAGCTAGTTGTTTCGGTTGATGATATAGTGTAACTATGAAATAGATCCTTAGTTGATTTTCAAAGTTTATCAAAGTGGTATTTTCATTTCTTTTGAATATCAAGTCAAATCAAATAAGTCAAAAATAGTGCTTGGATTTCAATTGCTTACTCTCTCTTATTTGAAAATTTTATTGATATAAACAATATTTACATATGCCTAACTCAGAATACCAAGGCCAGATATATTACCCATGCATTGCCTTTCGAACTTACATGAGGTGGACACAGAGCGTGGAAAGTGAACACACAAGTGTGAACACCTATGGACTGTAGGCGTTATTGATGAAAGAATTTTTTTTATATACATACACCCAGCTCGGATAAACTAAGGCCAAATATACCAATCATGCACTGACTTTCAGGCTTACGTGAGGAGGGTATAGATCGTGGCGAGTGTACACACTTGCGCGTGAACATATGACTCTATGTGTTATTAAAATATATACATATATACAAATATTTTGTTTTTTCTTATATATATATTTTTTGGTTTTTTTTGAAATGAGAGTTTGGCAAAATCATCTTAGCACCATTTAACTTAGAAGATAAAAAATATTATAAACTTTACTTTAAATTCACCACTTTTTTAAACAAAGATTTTCAATTAGGATATATTTCATAATTATCACACGAACGTTCGTATATACTAGTTAAACCATAGTTACTTGTAATCAAACTTGATTTTTATTTTTGTTGAAACAAATAAAAAATCAAAATTTTCAATTTAATAACCAAAATACTATATTTATCCTATAGTGTTTGTTTAAAAGTAAATCAAAATGCTAAAAAGAAATTTTATTTTGGGATTTTTTTCTTGTTTTTTTGAAATTCTTTTAGGGTTTTGGAAAAAAATGCAAAAAATAAACTGTGAAAAATCGAAAATGAAGACGAGGCTTCCCCCCACACTTGATTTTGACTGTGTCCCAACAGTTAACTCAAGTGAAAGGAGAAAATAAAATAAAAATATGACCTATATTTTTAGGTGAAAATGAAACTGTTCTTATTTACACAACGTCAGAAAGCATATCGTCAAAGAGTAAATGAAACGGTCTTACAAAGACCAATTCATTCGTCTTGTCAAGTATGAGAGATATAACTTAAGTGTGGAAAACCAAACCATAAAAGATTTCGGAGTTGAATGTTGATTTGGGAAAACGATTTATTAAAAATCGTACGAGTTGTTTTATTTTCGATGATTGTTGGGGTTGATAAAACGATTCGTTGAAATTCAAGTTTAGGTTCAAACTTATCATTGAATACTTCTTCAGAACTATCGATTTCAAAATAAAAATGGTGATTTAAATCTTTCCCTTCGGAATTCAACAACTCATCTTCGAAAAGTCCAAAAAATTTATGTTCACAAAATTCATCTTCCTTTGTTGAATTATTCACAACTTCATTGCATGTATCGTGTTCGAAATCCAAAGTTATTGTATTCAAATTATCAAAATCGAAAAAAGGAAGATCGAATTTTAAATCAAGTTTCACATTTCTAAAAGGATTGAAATCCAACTCAATTACCGTATTTTAAACAACTTCATTAAGATTGTCGTTTTCAATTTCAAGAGTTGTTATTTGAAAATCATCAAATTGGAAAAAAGATGGATTATCACTTGACTCGTCAAACGTTGGGATTTGATTTTGTTGCTCACGTTGTTTCAGATATGTTTCAAACAGTAAGTCTGTATAATCATTGTAAATCTCTTCCATTTGCTCAACAAAGTCAAATTTATAATTATTGATTGGAAAATTTTCAATTGGAACTTGTTGAGAATGAAAATTGTCCAATGTGCCATGATCGAGATTATTCTCATTGCCAAAATTATTTGAAAAGTTGTTTACATTTTTACTTTGACTTTGAAATTTATTTTGGAGTTCGAAGTTGTATTGGCATGAGTTATAATCGAAATCATTTGAACATTGAAATGAATTCAAATCTTGACTATTTTGAAAACTTTGAATTGAGTTATTGCACAGATATGAATTACATAAATCATTTATCATTTGATTTTTTTGTGCAGAGAGTTCAAATAAAGATGAAATCATTTCAACGCTATTTTCAAGAGTTGAGGGTTAGTCATCATTTTGAAAATTTTGCGCAAAATTCGAATTGTTTGTACAAAAGTTGTCGTTAAAATATCCGTACGAGTTTGATGAGAAACTATATGGATTATATTGATTTTCATAACTACTGTAAAATTCTTGGGAGTAAGGGAACTCAGACATTGTCAAGATGTTTTTTTATAAAGGAAAAGAAAAAATATTTACCAAAGGGAATTTGAAAAAAGGGTAATTGATTTTTGTTTTGTTTTTTGGATTTTCAAATTATTTTATGTTTTTTTGAAAAGATTATATTTTTTCTTTGCTTTTTTTTAAAAAAAAGAAACAAACTTAAAATTTTCTTTTGAATTTTTGATTTTGATTGAAAAATTTCAAAGGCAAAGAATTTTAAAACTAAGTTAAGAAATATTACCATTTTTTTTTTCGGATTTTGAATTTTTTTTTTTTTTAATTAAATGTGCATGAACTAATGCAACTAAATGAATGCAAGGATTTAATTACAAATTTTCTAAACTATGTAGCTGATAACCCAAAATTGTATAATCATACTTTGTCTTAATTCAACAAGATAGTTCTTAGCTAGGTAACAGATAGGATTTATCGGTGCACCACGAATCACTATAGCAATGCAGCCGAAGGTTTAAGTACCTTCAAAGAAACAACCACTATAATATTTACGAATCACCGTAATATTTATAAATGGTTATTGCTCTGCCGTAGCTTAGTCACCAAGAAATTAAATTGTCGAAAAAGGACACTTGTCAATATATAATTAAGCGTTATCGATGTCTAACCCTTATTATTAATCAAAATTACAGGATGAAATGCAAAGCAGAAATTAAACGTGTAATAACAATGCAACTAGGAATGAAATTTTTTTTTTTGTTTTTGAATTTTTTTTAAATGCAAGCAACCAACAATGCAAAGCAAAATAAAAATAAGAGATGCAAGCATGATACTAGAGCATGCATAATTATTAGCAAATTATTTTAAAAGCAGCAAATTTTTTTGAACCACGTAGGGCAGTTTTTTTAAGCAAGGAGCTACTTTTAATTTTGGTTTTCTACAACCTAATAGTTTGAACAATATAATTTTTTAGCAAGCAATTCAAACTCGCCCAAGACAAAACCAACTACAAAAAAAAAATGATTCTTACAATCTCTTTTTTTTTATGGAAAATTAAACTCGGCACTCTACAAAAAAAGGCCCTATTTACAAGCCCACTAGAGATATTCTAAAACTCTTCACACAAAAGAAATCAGCCTTGAAACAAAACAAAATATCGATTCTCGCTTAAATAAATCGATACTAAATTACAACTTGGTTCATGAATTCGGAAATTGGCAGAGGATCGCGAATTTGGATTTTGATGTAGGAAGGAGTGGGTGGTTCATGATTGGAGACACGGTTCGATGGGTTTCAGGCGATTGAATTTCGGTCGCGATTGATTGAAGTTTATGACTGTAGGTCAGTCGACTGGTGGGGGTGGATTTGAAGTTACGGTTTGAAGCGGGTTGAAGAGGATTTGGATCGCAGTTTTGGATTGGGAGGTTCGAGTTTCGGTGCAGTAGGGGATTATAGGTTGTTTTGCTGACGTGAAAGCGAAGGCTGGTGAAGGTTGTCTGTTCAGGAGGAGTTCAGGTGATGATAGCGGCTATGTTGTGGTTGATGGTTGCAATGGTTTGCTGGTAGTGGCAACTAATTGTTGAGGATGGTGATTTTCAGTGAATTGCTGAGATGTACAGTAGTGGCAGTCAGGTGATTTTTAGTTTTATGGTTGATGAATTACAGTAGGCAGGAGGTTATTGAGTGGTACTTGGTGTTGGTGGGATGATAGGAGCAGAGGCGATTATGGCAGATTGAAATTTATGTTGTTGACAGTGTATATGGCTGTGGTGGTTTGCTTAGCGGGGCAGAAGTGGTTTGGAGTGGCTGTGCTTTGATGTTGTGGCAGGAAGGAGTATGATGCTGTGGTGCACAAATATATGTAAGTGAGCAGATGAATGTGTGACAGAGGAGGTGGAATTGTGAAGTTTTGTCGATGCTATTCCAGGCGGTTCGGAGAAGGGTTCGGATTTGTAGTTGGCAATAGGTGGATGTTGTAATGTATGCAGGCAGAATTGGTGAATGGAAGGTCAGTTGAGATGCAAGTGAAAGGAACTGCTGTGATGGGAGAATGTGGCAGTGGTAAGTAGTTGGAGATGGTACTGGTTTGTGTGATTGGAAGCAAGGCTATGGGACAATGGCAGGTTTGAAGGTTATGGAAGTAGATAGTGGGTGGATGTGAAGATGTAAATGATTCAGGGAATAAGTTGGCAGGGAAGAAGAGAAGTATATATGGCTGGGAGTAGTAAGTATTGAAGATGATGGTGAAATGAAAGGCAATGAAACGAAGCGTAGGGGTTACAGTGCACTGTGATGTGCACAGTAAGTGTGGAAATGAACTGATATGAAGAATTGTAGCGAAGTTTTTGTAATTGGCACTGATATAGTGTAGACAGAAAGTGGGAATTGAAATGCAAGGCAATGTAAACAGTGAATACAAATGTAAACAATAACGTGAACAAACTTGTAAAACTGTGAACGTAAATAGAAATTGATGAAATGAAAAGTTTGTTTTTTTTCAATGTCTTTATAGTAGAAATGCAAAAACAACTAGAAAAACAACAAGCACACAAGTGCAATGAAAACACAAATTACACAAATAATTTTTTTTAAAAAAAAATGAAAATTAACACACAAAACAAACACACATAAATTCAAAAAACAAATAATTCGAATAATAGAAAATCAAAATAAAAGCAATTCCCCGGCCGCGGCGCCAAAAACTTGTTTGAACGGTCAATTTCTCATCGGATTAGAAAATAGCCGATCAAATTTAAATTAAAATTTAACCCTAAATACACGACGTACAATTCTAGTAAGTGGCGAGTGCGGATCGGTTCGCAGAAAATTGTTTAGATTTTAAAATTTCTATTCAATCAAATTAAATCAATATTTGAAAGTGTAATTAGCTAAAATAATGTAAATAAACTAACAAAAGAAAATTGGTAAAAATATGAGAGATTAAAGACAATTTTGAGACAAATCCACTCTCTTGATCACATAAATCAGCACAACATGAAATTATGATCTTTTTTGTGATTAATGAGTTTAACTGATTTGTTTTTTTGCAGGGCCGGCGGGATGAATGGGCACCTACCATTTTATTAATAACTTGAAAATACAAATTTACAAGCTAGAAATAAGGGGAAAACAGAGAAAACAAAGAAGAAGCAGAAACAAAACAAATCAAACATCACTCCATTTTTGGATTGTCATCTCTGGGAACTGAAAAGACGAACCAACCATTTCACGTTGATAATTCTTGTTATTTCATGATAAACTTCCATTCTGCTCTTGCTTTTATGATTGAAAACTCTCTCATTTCTCTCCTTCCAGATGGAGCACACAAAAATCTTTAACAGCAGTAAAATTTCATAGGAAGGAGGGTCCATCCTTGTCGTTTCTGTAAATGTACTCTTCCATTCTTGACAACTATCGCAAAAAGGAGGGTGAAAACCACCTCTGGTCTTTTCCAAAGAAAAAGAATATATGGGCGTTTGAAGTATAAGTGATGATTATCCTCAAGAGAACTTCTACAAAAGAAACAAGTAGAAGGGATAGGGATACCCTTAAGATTGAGATTACATAACGTGTGGTTAGCATTCTTAAGAACCTTCCAAAGGAAGTAATTATGTTTTTCGGAGGTGCTCATGTTTCGAACTCTTCTAAACTAAGGGAACTTAGGACTAGGAGTGTGTTCAGGTAAGTCCTTGTACAACATACCAATGGAAAGACTTCTCCCAGTATTACACCACACATACCGATCCAGCTCACCCACCTTATAGACATTATTGGCATATTTGCTCCACAAAGCTCTGATCCTGCTGCAACTAGAGAATGGGAGAAAATTCTTTCCATCCCTAACATAGTCGATTGCTTTGGCATGCATTGGTTTTCCAGTTTGCATAATGTTTACATGTTCAAGATACCTTTGGAGAATGGCCCCCTTGCCAAGCCAAGGAACTATACAAAATTTAACAGTGCTTAAGTGAGACAAAAAAAGAGATACATGGGGAAGAATATAGTGTCTAGACTTCAGCACAGCTTTCCAAATCTAGCTAGAATATGGTTTTGGGTCCATAAGCCAAAAATCATTATTCTTAAGGTCATGACCCTTAGTCCATGCAACCTAAAGAGATTCAGAGTTATTAAGAAGCATATCAATATGTTTGGAGAAGGCAGAAATGTTCCATAATGTTAGATTTTTAAAGTTGAGACCACTATAATGTCTTGGTTTTTCTAAATTGCTAAAAGAAATTGGGGCCAGCTTCCTTGTGTAATATTACTTGACTATAAAAAACGAATCATGGCACTCCTAACCATGGATTTAAGCTTGGCTGGGAAAATAAAAGTTCCACCCCAATAAAGAATATAATGGAGTTTAAAATAGTTATCTTGCTAGCTTGACATAAATATCTATTTTGCCATCTATTCAAAGTGGTAGTTATCTTCTCAAATAAAGGAGCACACTGGGCTGTTGTTATGGACTTGGTAACAAGGGGCACATCGCGGTACGACATATTGCTTAAGAGGGGGTTTATATCGGTGATAGTAAGGCATTGTTGGACTTGAGTGTCAAACAGCCCAACTATAAGAATGTGAGACTTATTGGGATTGATGTGCAACCCTGAAAAGCTAGCAAAGGAATGTAAGGAATGCATAATGGAAACTAGAGTTGAGGGGGTAGGTTTAGTAAAGATAATGAGATCATCAGCAAAAGCCAAGGAAGTAATAAGAGGATTTCTACACTAAGGGTGCAAAGAGAATTTTTTGATCCTAGCCTGCTGCAGCAATGCTGAGTTAGGGCTTCCATGATAATAATGAATAAATATGGCGATATAGGGTCTCCCTGCCGAAGGCCTTTATGACCATTGAAGTACTCGACAGAATGGGAATTTATCAGAAGCGGGTAATTCACAGTAGAGATGCATTTGTAAATGAGATCAGTGAAGGAATAAGGGAACTTCATGGCTCGCATTACGCTGAACAATGAAGACCACTTAACATAATCAAAAGCCTTTATTATGTCAACCTTCAGCATAGCTCTAGGAGAGGAGCTGAATCTAGAGTAGCCATTAAGAAGTTCATAGGCCAACAAAACATTATCTAGAATGTTTTTGCGTGGGAGGAAGGTTGCTTGATTAGGAGAGATGATAGATGAAAGCACATGTTTAAGCCTAGAATCCAGGATTTTGGAGTTGATTTTATATGTAATGTTACAACAGGCGATAAGTCTAAATTGAGTTACACTCAAGGGATTGCTGACCTTAGGAATTAAGGCAATATTAATGGAGTTGATGGATTTGACAATTTTGCATTTGGTGAAAAAAAAATTGTATAGCATTTTGCACATCCAGATGAATGATATGCCGGCAGTGTGTGAGAAAAGGGCATTAAATCCATCAGGACCACCACTAGCCTCTCTCCTGATAATAAAGACAGTTTTTCTAATCTCATCATTAGAGATAGGAAGGGAGAGTTTACAAATGTTAGAGAAGTCTAGTTGTGGAAGGTTCAGGGAGTCAAGAAAGGAGCTATCAGTTTCCTAAAGACTACTAGTGCCAAAAAGAGTCTTGTAATAAGAGAGAATGGCATTCTCAATACCTTCAGGTGATCTATAGGATTTGCCGTGCTGGTCTTCTATCATGATGATATTTGCTTTGGATTGTCTGATTTTAAGGGAGGAGTGAAAAAATTTAGAATTTCGATCACCTACCTTAATTTAGTGCTCTCTTAACTTTTGCTTGACCATGCCAATCTTAGAATTGAGAGCTACAGTTAACTAATGAAAATACTGTGATGCGGACCGTGTTATATGGAATTATAATATACTAGTGCGGAAATAAAACAAAGTTACTGTAGCAGAGTAAACAAGAAAAAAAACAAGCACACCAGGAATTTTTATATTGGTTCGAACTTCACGTTCTACGTCCAGTCGCAGACTCCTTCTGGAATTTCACTAACAACAATCCTCAATTAACCCGGAGGAACAGGTTTACAACAACCCTTGAACAGCCGAACAAGGGACCTGAGCAGAAGAACTGGATTTCGCCTCAACAGCCGAAGAGGACTTCACTTGCCTAAACGGCAGAACAGGACTTCAATTTATACAGAAAGTATATGACACAGTGTGTTCTCAATAACACGAATTTGTCTCTTGATAGTACAATCTTTCTATAATCTTCTCCTTTTGATATATATGTATGTATGTGAAGAATATGGAAGTAAATGAATGATTATGTAGAAATTTGAATGCTTAAAATGTTAGAATCAGTGTAGTATATAAATAGAAAGCTTTTGATCAATTCGGTTAATTAAACAAATGATTCTAATATGTTTATATAGAGTATAAAGAGTTGTAATCATTCGTGAAAAGTTATCATGAAAGAGTATGGATGTATCTCTTAGTAAAAGGTTGTAACTCTTCATGAAAATGAAATGTCTTTTCAAAAATATAGCAGTTGAAGAAGTTCAGTCGTCTGAAAATAAATTTCAGACTTCTGAAATTTGAAATGTGCAAATCAGAAAAGAAATAGGCTATTTTTTCCTAGATTCAGACGTCTGAAATGGTCAATTCAGACGTCTAAATTTGACTAAAAAGTACCATAGCTCAAATGGTTAGAGCACTTGCCTTCTAAACTAGTGACCCGGGTTCGAGTCTCGCTCCATGCAATTTTTGAAAACTTGATTTTTCATTTAAAATATGAATGTATATGTGTGTATACCATTTGGAGAAGATTTTAACATTTGTAAACTCTAGACACGACACTCTATGACTAATAATACTTTGTTTGTCACCTTTGTCTTGTCTCTATCGTATATATCTCTTTTTGTATCTCCATATACATTCTTTTATTCTTTTGTACTGTGTATCTTCATTTTAAATGTATTTGATTATCTCTTTTTGATGCCCATGTACTTGCAAATTAGCTTAGAGATTCTTTGACATAATTGTATAGTTGTTGTCATTAAAATCCAACAATTGATGTTCTAACATTCTCCCCCTTTTTGATGATGACAACTATACAATTTTTAAAAAATATTCATTCTATATAAAAAATATTCATTCTATATAAAAAATAATATTAATATGTTTAAATCTCCCCCTAAGTATAACATCTCCCCCTAAGTATAATATCTCCCTCTATTAATATGCATATGAATTTCTCCCCCTTTGTCATTATCAAAAAGAATGAGGGAATATATAAAATTATGTAAAATATCTTGTATATAACGAGATAAACTCATTATTAATTATGAAAGAAAAATAAAATAAATTTTACCATATTTACTGAAGTCTATATTTTATTGTAAGCACGTAATTCTATTAGACGTATGGAACATTCTTTAAAATTCCAAAATCTGTCCTTTTCCTTTTGTTTCTCTTAGTACCTGCAAAAAAAAAAAAATCCGGTACCCACTTACTATGTTAGGGTCTGGGGGGTTAGGTCTTTGGAAACCATACCCATTTGGGTGTGGTTGAACCTTTATAAATATAATTTTCATTACAAATTACATTCTTATAATAGTTGCTAATATAAAGTTGTTTATCATGATCAATCATATTAGCTGGAATCCATGTCTTAATACTATTAGTCATTAGCTTAGTACTTGAAGAATAATTTCTATCATTTCTAAACAAAGTACTATTATGACTATAATTGGTTTTAAAACTATCTTGATTATTAGTACTAGCACTAAAGTTAGTATACATGAATGCATATCTAGTACTATTTTTACTTTTAGCTTGTTTATAGCCTAAACCACTTTTATCATTGTAACCTTTTAAATTCTTAACATAACCTAATCCCTTCTTATTTGAAGCAGGTTGAGAATTTTCAATAATCCTGGATAAATTTCCTCTCCCTTTATTAAAATTGGAAATATTTTTAATAATGTCATCAAGCTTAGTTTTGAGACTAGTGTTATCTAACTCAACAATTTTAATTTTTGTTTTTAACTCATGATTTTCAGAAGCTAGAGCATTATTCTTTTCTTTTTGAGCTTCTATTTCTTGACTTAATAGCGCGAGTTGAGAATTGTCTGAATCTTGAATTTTCTCAAGTTCTTCTTCTAATATTCTCTTCTCGTCTTTAAGTATATCTCTTTCGAATTCTGCTTTCTTCTGATTTTCCAGAGCTTCCTTATATTTTCTTTTGAGACTTTTTAAAGTGTCTAGAAGTTCTGAATTTATGTCTATCATATCATTAAAAGTTAGATCACTAACCTCATTATCTTTTGCCATTAAGAATTTGTTTGTTTGCTCCTTTGATTTTTCTTTATTGCTCTTCCTCTTCTTACTGCCTTGACTCGATCTCTTTGTAGCCATTTATTCTAGGATGTTGTTACGATCTCTAGAAAACCAGGCTCTGATACCAAATGAAAATACTGTGGTGCGGATCGTGCTACATGGAATTATAATATACTAGTGCAGAAATAAAACAAAGTTACTGTAGCAGAGTAAATAAGAAGAAAAAAAATAAGCACACCAGGAATTTTTATACTGGTTCGAACTTCCCATTCTACGTCCAGTCCCAAACTCCTTCTGGAATTTCACTAACAACAATCCTCACTTAACCCGGAGGAACAGGTTTACAACAATCCTTGAACAGCCGAACAAGGGACCTGAGCAGCAGAACATGATTTTGCCTCAACAGCCGAAGAGGACTTCACTTGCCTGAACGGCAGAATAGGACTTCAATTTATACAGAAAGTATATGACACAGTGTGTTCTCAATAACACGAATTTGTCTCTTGATAGTACAATCTTTCTATAATCTTCTCCTTTTGATATACATGTGTGTATGTGAAGAATATGGAAGTAAATGAATGATTATGTAGAAATTTGAATGCTCAAAATGTTAGAATCAGTGTAGTATATAAATAGAAAGCTTTTGATCAATTCGGTTAATTAAACAAATGATTCTAATATGTTTATATAGAGTATAAAGAGTTGTAATCATTCGTGAAAAGTTATCATGAAAGAGTATGGATGTATCTCTTAGTAAAAGGTAGTAACTCTTCATGAAAATGAAATGTCTTTTCAAAAATATAGCAGTTGAAGAAGTTCAGCCGTCTGAAATAAATTTCAGACTTTTGAAATTTGAAACGTGCAAATCAGAAAAGAAATAGGCTATTTTTTCCTAGATTCAGACGTCTGAAATGGTCAATTCAGACGTCTGAATTTGATTTGTAACTAAAATTACCATAGCTTAAATGGTTAGAGCACTTGCCTTCTGAACTAATGACTTGGGTTCGAGTCCCGCTCCATGTGATTTTTGAAATCTTGATTTTTCATTTAAAATATGAATGTATATGTGTGTATACCATTTAGAGAAGATTTTAACATTTGTAAACTCTAGATACGACACTCTATGACTAATAATACTTTGTTTGTCACCTTTGTCTTGCCTCTATCGTATATCTCTTTTGTATCTCCATATACATTCTTTTATTCTTTTGTACTATGTATCTTCATTTTAAATGTATTTGATTATCTCTTTTTGATGCCATGTACCTGCAAATTAGCTTAGACATTCTTTGACATGATTGTATAGTTGTTGTCATTAAAATCCAACAATTGAGGTTCTAACAACTAGGACACAAGCTCATATTCCAGTTGCGATAATGAGGGATCAGATGAGCCATTCACAATTTGCATTTGAATTTTTTCCAGATCATGCTTGAAGAAGGAGGATTGCTTTGTTCCTTTTACAAATCTTGCTTTAGACCAATCTTTGAGGCTGTTTTTGGTGTTCTGAAGCTTCTTCCGTAATCTAAACATAGGATTGCCATGAGTAGGAATGTCCATGCATGTTGGACAATATGCAAGAAATCAGGGTCATCAATCCAAGAGTTAAAAAAATTAAAATTTGAATTTATTTTAGTGTCATCATCCCAAAGGAAAGGATTAAGGGAAATTGATCTGATAGGACAGGCATATGGATGTTGATGCGAAAGTTTGTCCAGGAAGATAAAGATTTGTAGTTTGAAAAGGCATGGTCTATTTTGGTAAGGGTTCTCGTCTCCTATCAAATTTTATTAGGCCATGTATAGAGGGAACCAGAACAAGCGATATTTATCAAAGAGGAGTTGTGTATGGATACATTCAGAGGAGCAATATCTCTAAGGGTTAGAGGTTTACCACCAGACTTGTGAGTAGAGAGGTAAGAGCAGTTGAAGTCACTAATAACAATCCATGGGTGAGATTCTTGTCTGAAATGAGGGATGAGGTTGAGCATAGAGGTTCTATTGACAAGATAATTTTTAGCATATACAAAAGTGGAATACATTCAAGAGGACGAAGGTATATGCAGGGCATGGGAGTGGATTAATTGTTTGGTAGAAAGAATACGGGTTAATTGATAGAGATAAGGGTCAAAAATGACAAAAAGTCTACCATAAGGAGCATCGTTTAAATTGTCAATGGCAGACCAGTGAGGGTTGATATAAGCAAGAGCTTTTGAGGAAATAATGGAGTTTAATTTAGTTTCAGACAGAGAAATGAGCGATACCTTATGATCACGAATAATGATCTTTACCTGCTCAATCTAGTAAGGAGATGAGCACCCTAACATTCCATGCAGCTAAGTTTTGCATCATTGGGATACCATAGGGTATTTTTTTCGTGGAATTTTTAGTGCTTCTAGAAGAAGAATATTTGGAGTTGTCAGGCACAATTCTTGAAGGCAGTGGAGATTCTCTATCCTTCGAATTAACAAAAGAAATAGATTGACCGGATTTGGAGAGATGTTTGCAGGAAGAATTCTTGTTTGATTTAGAGCTGAAACTGGGTTTTGATTTCCTTTTCTTTCTAGAAGCAGTGGGAGAAATCGTGCATGCAAAGAACGTAACAGAGGTAGGTGAAGAAGAAGGCATTGAAATAGGCGGAGGGGGATCACTAGAGGGGATCGAATATAAGGGAGGATGGGCGAAATCAGGGAAAAGAAAGATTGACAAGCCACCAATAGAGAAAGGTAGCAATTGTTCGTGAATGGGAAGGGAAACGTCATTGTGCACGTGCACACGCGTATCGATGTTAAGAGATTCATGAAAGTAGAAATCTGGTTGAATTAAATTAGTGGATCAGTTGAAATAGAAGCATGAAGGTTTTGGATTTTTTGTGTTGGCATAGAAGAATTTAATGAAGAGAAAGAAATATTTGTAGGGGAATCTGATTGAGACACATTAACAATTGTGTTATTTGAAGGATCCATATCAGAAGGGAGATTGTCTGCTTGAGACACATTAACATATGAAATAGGGGAATCTGATTGGTGTGCATGTCCACATTCATGCACGTCCCCTTTGGTTGATATATCAGCCATAAATGCAGTGCTTTTGGATCCACTTGCATTATCAACCGAGTTATTGGTTTCCCCCGGTTTCAAAAAGCATTTCAACTTCATTATTATTCTCGTCTAGTTCCAAAATGGATTCCAAAGCTGCATATTTATTGCTAGTTTGCATGGAGAAATATAATTCAGTGACCTTACTTTTTCCTTTAATATTAGTCTTAGCTCTGCTAATATTAAAAGCTGTGTCGTTAGACATCTACCACTTCATTTAAATCAGCTGATGTTTGAACCCCAACACCACCTTCTTTCATCTTTGTTGTCTTTCTAAAATACATCTTTTTGCTAGCAACGTTTGTCCAATTATTGACATTTTTCTTTGCAACACCATTTTCTTTTTGTAAAATTCTCCTAGCGTGTGAGTATTTCCTAGAAAATAAAATCCTCCTTTCCCTTATTCATTTTAGTTTCTTTTACCACTTCCTCTACCTTGAACTCACTGTGACGATCCGCAAATCCGTACCCTTTGAATCGACAATAATCCACACATGTCCGACCCAAAAAGCACAGACTGACGGAAGGTCAAGAGAAAGAAAAGAAGAGAGAAGAAGAGAAGAGAAGAAAGAGAGAAGATAGAACCAAACAGAACAATACAAAATCTCGCATCGCAGCGGAAAACATATAATATCATATCAACGATCTTTACAAAATAGAAACTGTATATATATACATCAATCAGAGTTCAACAATCAATCAGGGTTATCAGCTTGAACAGTTATAATAACCTGTTCTCACAAATGCTGATAATATACAACAACAAACAAAGTAGCGCAAAGCGGATAATCAAAAAAATACGGATGTACGAAAATGAAGATCTCCAGCTCTCCTGCTAAAGCCCCAAAAGCATCAAACCTAAATCTGTAAATATACTCGGTCTGACCCGAGCATTAAAAGGGAAGAACATCCGGATCAGTCTGGTAAACCAGCGAGAGAAACACACTCAACTGAATTTATTAAATTACCAAAATTTTCCTCTATCAAAACAAAAGTATCTTGTAAGAAAGGTCCACACATAAATACGGACATGTTTTTACCTTACGATAACTAAAATATATCATATCAAATCCTCTTATATTATAGTAATGTCTACTATGTACGAATAATATTAATCATAGCCGAAATTGTTACATTGATAAATTCCAGCATTTTGTATAATTGGGTAATACGATCAAAATCGCAGGTACGTAGTGGAGTTTGGATTTTCATACAAATGACCAGGTGAAGGGACTACCTTCCGACAGTACATCTCTAGAAAAATGTACCGAGGACCATCACAATAGATCCTCTATCAACACAAGACCGACCCACCTCTATAATTAGGTGGTACCGAATATATCATCCTCCGGTCGTTACCGACCTTTACCGAGGGTCCTCTAGCATATAAACCACAATAATCAGATACACGACGTCATAGCGTGTAAAGATATATTTAGATTAGGATGATCATACCCTAATGAGAGCGACCTACTTAGCATTGCCGCATCTAACCCTGTTTTGGTCATTTTCGGTTGATGAGGCTAGAAGTAAAGATTACCTTTCACAATCACATATCACATCACTTTGAGTGCCACACGGTCATTTCCGTTGACTACTAATTGCCTACCACAAAAATACAACCCTTAAGCTCATACGTCTCAAGGAGGGTGTTAAGCTAAGAGAAGTTGCCCTCTCTGCCACAACTGATGTACGTTTGTAAAAACCAATGTACGTAATCTATAGAAATGCAATGTCGGACAAACATCCATACAAGTTGTTCAGGAATAGGACAAACCGAAGGTACTTTCCTACCATATCCTGTCGGAAAATCCCTAGGATTAGTAGCGAATAGTCCTTGCATTTGATATTTCAAAATGAAGAGACTACTGCTACTGAATGTATATTAGGATTTTAACCCCAAACGATCAACAAGCAGTCCCCACTATGAAAATCCGTAATATCAATATCATCACAAGCAACATGCACAATCGTCGCATATACGTTGGTCCAAAGTGGTTTTCAGATAAATCTGATCCCGGTCTCTTCGCACCAACAACGCAAAAGCATTTCTCAACCTCACATAGAAACTAAGTCTCATAGACTTATCACGTCTCCAACTTTCAACTTGCTATCCTTCAGGCCAAGAAGGAAGCTCGATAGATTGGAGTAATACTCCGCATTATACGAATCAATATCCTCAACACAACTGATAATCAAGCCTACACAGAAAGCTACGTACTAAGTGTACGGCTAAATAGTTCCCACATCAAGTCGAGAAACTAAAATTTTGCCAAGTTTGGTAGTCGGTTATTTAACTATCAAAGAAAACAAACAAATATTTAGCACTATAACAATCACCAGGCCCTTTTAATTAAACTTCTATTAATTAAATTACTTGCCAAATATTCACTTCAACTTATCTTTAAAAAAAGGTATAAATCCAAAACCATTTCAACTTTCTATATTGGAAAACATTTCCATATACTTATATAAAAATAAGTAATTCACAATTCAATTATTTTCAATACTTAGAAAATATTGCATATACTTAAATCATAATTAAGTATATATTTTATTCTTTAAGGAAAACGTTCACTTAAACACATTTATTTGGATTAAAACGAATGTTGCGTAAAACATCGTTACGACAACCCACAATCAAAAGTACAGAGATTCGATAATAAGATAGATATATAAATCCCAATACTATACAAAATATTTCCTTTCGGAAATCATCTACTATGTCAACGGTGTTATAGTCCATCATTTTCTTATTTCTCGAAAACGTCTATTTCAACAATGAATGTTGAAATCTATGGTTTCGATCCTTAACACATTTTAAAACATCTTTTAATCATTTTATTCCATTTAAAATATCACTTTCAAAATATTTATTTAATTCAAAAGGTTATTCACTTTCCAAAGCATATCCATTTTATTCAATATATTATTCACTGCCCAAAATCGTGAATATAGTTCATTTAATCCAATTCAATGTTTCTACACATTTATTAAAGGATAATCCACTGTCCAAAATCGTGGATATAATTCTCTAACCAAAATCAATACTATTGCATATTAAATTTTAAAAGGATAATTCACTGTCTAAAATCATGAATATAATCCTTTAATATACTTCTATATTTAACTTATCAAATCAATCGATTTTGAATTTATAAAACAATGTTTATAAATTCCATTTCTATTTTATAAAAACTTCAATTTATAAACTCCTTTTATTTACCAATTCCATTTACGTCTCATTTACAGCCAAAATCCAATTTATAAGTTAATTCCTTATAAATTATTTATTTACAAAATCATTCCTTTTATAACTTCATCAATTTATAAATCTATAAATCTTAATTACTTATAAAATCCATTTATAACTTCATTTCAACATTTACGAAACTCTTTTATAATTCCATTATTTTGATTTATGAAATATTAATTTTATAAATCATTTATATATAAATCAAAAATCCCAATTTAAACTATTTTGCAAAATCATTAACTTCATACTTCAAAAATCACATTTTGATTATATTTCACAAAGATCATAATTTTTATAACATAAAAATTATAATATTTATTTATTCAAAATAAATTCAATTCCTTTAACACTTTAAAATTCAACAAAACTTATATTTTCAAAATAACTTTAAAATCCTTTTAAATTTCGAAATCATCACTTTAACATTTTTAAATTCCAAAATATAGACCCAATGCTGCAACGACACTAAATACATCAATCACGACATCCAAAATATCATATATCATATGATAACAGCATATATCATACTATCTTTAAATAAATCAATACTTGTGAGGAATCCAGTTGGATCCCTCCAACCCGTCCTCTGAAACAAATTTACCTATTAGAATATGTGTACAATGTCCGCTTCAAGGCAGATGCGCGTACAAAGGGTCATCCGCTCATACACGGGAACGCATAGGGTCATCTGCTCAACTAGGCAGGTATATATCCAAATATTAATCAATATATCATATATCATCCAAACAATCATCAATCATCATAAATAATATTTATTCTCACTTGTATAAAAATATCAATGAGGCAGAAAGAGTGAGTTGTACTCACATTGGTTCCAATAGCAGTTGCAGTGTTTTATTCCGAATAAAATTAAACGACCGTTTAATTTTATTCAAAATTTTCACTAGCTCAAATGAATCCCAATCTAGCTCTATAATGTAATGCTCGACAATACGAACCCAACGCAACTCATTTCGTGCGAAACGAACCTCGTATGAAGAAGTTATAGTATTTTAAAGATTGAACGAATTATTATATATATTAATTCAAAATTTTATTTTATCTTCAAACCCTAGATTCATATCAGCCTTTCAATTTGCATTCTTTCCATTAGGGCCGCACAAGCCATCTTCATCCCTAGGTCAATAAAAAAAACACGCAAGAACCCAAACGTGCCGCCACTTGCCCTTGATTTTCGCGACCATCCCAATGATCGAGACGTCGATCAGCAACCATCAACCGATGCGCCGAGCTCCCCTATGCCAATGCCTTGAACCACGTGGCACTCGGCCATCTATTGACGTCGATAAACGCGTGTGAAGGTAGCATGAACGGAGGCGAACTGCTGCCACCCCGCGATGTCGTGGACGATCTCCACCGTTGGATTGAAACGTCTCAACGAGATCTTCGTTTTTGTAGTTGATAGTTTCTGGTAATTATGGATGGATTGTGAGTTATCGAGGGGGAAAGTTTGATGATTTTCGGCCATAGAAAACGAAAGTGGCGCCCTGACCTAGGTTGGTTAGGGTTTTGGCAAAATGAAAGTGTTGGGGTCCTTTTATATAAAATTGCAAAACACTATTCATCTGGAAAATTTTCGAACTTGAAACGAAGCGTACCGCCCGGCGTTTATAATATTTTACCCCTATTCCGAAGACAATGCAATATATATCGGGAGCCAATTCGATCGTATTTGGAAGATAGGTTTTCAAATCGAATTATTTAAATTTAAAATTCACTTAAACAGATATCTACGCGTTTTAGCTAGCCCCGGACAAACCCTAAATCCGATTGACATAAAATTTGAAATGTTACAATAATATAACATTACGATCAAATGAAACTGGTTTCGTTAAAATCCGAGACTGTTTGAAAAATGGCTATTTTCACTCGTCAATTAAATATTAAAATATTCAATTCCTAGAATTTAACTTTGAATTTCATTTTAAAAGTTTTCTAACATCATTCTAATTCAAATAGAATTTAATTCAACTTTATAAATCATTTTTATTCACATTAAATTCAATTTCTAATTATTTCCTCAATTTCAAATATTAAATTAACAATTTAATTATCCAATTAAATCCTTATATTCGAAATATTATTTATTCAGCTTATAAATTTAACTTGTGAATATTTAAAATCAATTAAATATACGAATTTCAAATGACTGAAATTCTGGATCGTTACATTCTCCCCTACTTAAAAGAATTTCGTCATCGAAATTACCAAGTAAGAAAAAGTCACAGAATTAATTAACTTTTCAAAACAATTCGTTCAAATTAGATTTACCAAATCTATTTAACCTTTTAACTTTTTTCAAAAATCATTAGTTAAGCTTCTTATAAAAACTTTTCTAAGTTTTCAAAGACATTCTTAGTTATCTTTTCAAACCAACTAATATCATTTAACTTTATAACTCAAAATCAAAAATATTCCTAAATCTCAAAAAAAATTCTAATGCCTTAAATTTTCAAAAAAATTCGCCGGCATCTCCTTCGTGCGGTTCGATCCGGAAAAAGAAAGTAACAATGTATATATCACAGATATACATCTCATCATCGAGGATGAGGCATCCCAAAGGAAAAAAAGTGTAAAAATACGATATGTAATCCGAGATATGTACCTTATATATTATTAGCGAGCATATACGGCTAATATAGCACGAAAGCGAGCTCCAAATGCGAAGCATGCACCATACGCACCTACTAAACACTCAACAAACAATGAGAAACATGTATATATGAAAGTAATATCAATATACAACATATATCAAAAACTATATATGCCAATATAGCAATGCAATCAAAAGAAACAAATCCAACCATCAAACAACTATCAACCAACTAACATCCAACAAACCAATATCTATCCAATCCATCCGTAACCAAATCAATATAAATTCATTTCTCATTAATATTCAATGGATTGGTTTTCAATTTAATCACATTTGATTCATTAACATTGGATTTTACTAACATTCATAAGTATTCAATTAGTTTACATTCACTAATTCATATTCACGTTTGTTCACTTTCAAATTCAATCAAATTCAGTTCTATTTATATTTACTTCACTTCCAATTTGAGTTCAATTATTTTACTTTCAATTTCATTAATTCAATTTCATATGATTTTTCTACATAATCAATTAACATCCATCTAACAACCAATGTATATCCAACACAACCAAATTTATTTAATTTACTTTACTTCGTCTACGTTCAATTTGGTTTATCACTTTAAATTAGCTTTAATGAATTAACACTTACATCCACTATTCCACATCAATTCATTTAAATTCGATTGATTAACATTCAATCCATATTTCATTATTTCAATTGCTAATTCAATCTACAAATAAAGTTGAATTTCTTTATATAACTCAAATTCACATTCATCACTTCATTTTATTAATTCACTTTATTAATTTACTTCGACACCAAAATCAACTTCATTTAACATCACTTAAGTTATCTTTCATTTCAACTTCATTTACATTCACTTTCACTTTTACAACTTAAGTTCATTTCTAATTTATTTCAAATTCTATTTTATTTAACTTTTACTTAAGTCAAATTTCATATCACTTATTCAAATTCCAATTTCGTTTTACCTAACAAAATTGTTTAACCATTTTAACAATTGGTTTTACTTACATTTTCTCATTTCATAAGTTATACAACTTATTCATATAAACTTTCATTAACATTTACCTAAGTTTACTTCCATTCACGAAACTCATTTTATAATTTCAATTCATGGTTATGCAATCACTTTACAACTTAGGTTTATTTAAACTTTTAAATTCAATTATATAATCACTTAACCACTTACGTTTAATTTCAAATCATAAATCTAATATGCTAACTCAAATTTTATTTCAACTTTACCAAGTTACATTTTTATTATTTCATATTCTAAGTCCAAAACTAAATTTACTTATTTTTATCAATTTCAACTTGGATTTTAAATCAAATTTGTTTATCAAAATAAAATTTCAATTTTCAATTTACTATTTGTAGCAAATCCATCGCATAGAAACTCAAAAATAATACTGATGATGCTGTAGTCATCGCCCTTATTATTTTCCAGTAACAGTAGTGAATTCAATGCGTTATATTCTTTCAAAAATCCTTTTATTTGTAAATCACATTTATAAATCTTTTTTACTTATATAATTTCCCTATTTTACTTCACTTATACAAAATCATTTCCACATTTATTTATCTTATTTAGAGTTATAACAATATAATCTCTTTAACTTTTGAAAAATAACTTTCAAAATCAGCAGGATTCAAATTTCTCAAATTCTCAGTCTAAATCATTTTTATTTACAACTCACTTTTATAAATATATTCATATGGTTTCACTTCTTATATATAAGATTGTTTCATAATTGTAAATCATATTAATTATAATTCCATATTATATAATTCATTTGCTTATATAATTTATTCTTTTACAATAGTTGTTTCTATTTAGATTATTCAAACAACTTTTATTAACTTATATATTTACATTCAAACAACCAAACAATCAATTTATATACACTTTAATAATTCTGAAAAATCATTTCTTTATATATAAAATATAATCGAGGTAAAATTATTTCATTTACCCAATTTAAATCCCTATCGATAATATGGCGTCCCACCAACCGACCAGAATTCACAAATAGCTCAACGGATAAGCAAACACAATATAAATTATTTTATACTCACTAACAAATACGCGCTCATATATATAATACACTCAACTCAATTTAGGGTATTACTGTGTCTATCTATACTGAGTAAACATCAAAGCTTAGGAATATACAAAATCTAAGCTCCGATACCACGTGTGACGACCCGCAAATCTGTACCCTTTGAATCGACAATAATCCATACATGTCCGACCCAAAAAGCACAGACCGATGGAAAGTCAAGAGAAAGAAAAGAAGAGAGAAGAAGAGAAGAGAAGAAAGAGAGAAGATAGAACCAAACAGAACAATACAGAATCTCGCATCGTAGCGGAAAACATATAATATCATATCAATGATCTTTACAAAATAGAAACTGTATATATACACATCAATCAGAGTTCAACAATCAATCAGAGTTATCAACTTGAACATTTATAATAACCTATCCTCACAAATGCTGATAATATACAACAATAAACAAAGCAGTGCAAAGCGGATAATCAAACAAATGCGGATGTACGAAAATGAAGATCTCCAGCTCTCCTGCTGAAGCCCCAAAAGCATCAAATCTAAACCTGTAAATATACTCGGTCTGACCCGAGCATTGAAAGGGAAGAACGCCCGGATCAGTCTGGTAAACCAGCATGAGAAACACACTCAACTGAATTTATTAAATTACCAAACTTTCCTTTATCAAAACAAAAATATCTTGTAAGACAAGTCCACACATAAACACAGACATGTTTTTACCTTACGATAACTAAAACATATCATATCAAATCCTCTTATATTATAGTAGGTCTACTATATACAAATAATATTAATCATAGCCGAAATTGTTACATTGATTAGATTCCATCATATAGCCCAATTGGGTAATACAATCAAAATGGCAGGTACCTAGTGGAGTTTGGATTTCCATATAAATGACCAGGTGAAGGGAATATCTTCCGCCAGTACATCTCTAGAAAAATGAACTGAGGACCATCACAAAGGATCCTCTACCTACACAAGACCGGCCCACCTGTATAACTAGATGGTACCGAATATATCATCCTCCGGCCGTTATCAACCTTTACCGAGGGCTCTCTAGCATACAAACTACAATAATCAGATACACGACGTCATAGCGTGCAAATATATATCTAGAAGAGGATGATCATACCCTAATGGGAGTGACCCACTTAGCCTTGCCGCATCTAACCCTGTTTTGGTCATTTTCGGTTGATGAGGCTAGAGGTAACGATTGCCTTTCACAATCACATATCACATCACTTTGAATGCCACAAGGCCATTTCCGTTGACTACTAATTGCCTTCCACAAAAATACAACCCTTAAGCTCATACGTCTCAAGGAGGGTGTTAAGCTAAGAGAAGTTGCCTTCTCCGCCACCACTGATGTACGTATGTAAAAACCAATGTACGTAATCTATAGAAATGCAATGTCAGACAAACATCCATACAAGTTGTCCATGAATAGGACAAACCGAAGGTACTTTCCTACCACATCCTGTCGGGAAAACCCAAGGAATGGTAGAGAATAGTCCTTGCATTGGATATTTCAAAATGAAGAGACTACTGCTACTGGATGTATATTGGGATTTTAACCCCAAACGATCAACAAGTAGTCCCCCACTATGAAAATCCAGAATATCAATATCATCACAAGCAACCTGCACAATCGCCGCATATACGTTGGTCCGAAGTGGTTTTCAGACAAATCTGATCCCGGTCTCTTCGCACCAACAATGCAAAAGCGTTTCTCAACCTCACATAGAAACTAAGTCTCATAGACTTATCACGTCTTCAACTTTCAACTTGCTATCCTTCGGGCCAAGAAGGAAGCTCGATAGATTAGAGTAATACTCCGCACTATACGAATCAACATCCTCAACACAATTGACAATCAAGCGTACACAGAAGGCTACATACTAAGTGTACGACTAAATAGTTCCCACATCAAGTCGAGAAACTAAAATTTGGCCAAGTTTGATAGTCGGTTATTTAACTATCAAAGAAAACAAACAAATATTTAGCACCATAACAATCAGTAGGCCCTTTAATTAATCTTTTATTAATTAAATTACTTGCCAAATATTCACTTCAACTTATCTTTAAAAAAAGATATAAATCCAAAACCATTTCAATTTTCTATATTGGAAAACATTTCCATATACTTATATAAAAATAAGTAATTCACAATTAAATTATTTACAACACTTAGAAAATATTGCATATACTTAAATCATAATTAAGTATATATTTTATTCTTTAAGAAAAACGTTCACTTAAACTCATTTATTTGGGTTAAAATGAATGTTGCATAAAACATCGTTACGACGACCCAAAATCAATAGTATAGAGATTCGATAATAAGATAGATATATAACTCCCAATACTATATAAAATATTTCCTTTCGAAAATCATCTACTATAACATTGGTGTTATAGTCCATCATTTCCTTATTTCTCGAATACGTCTATTTCAACAATGAATGTTGAAATCTATGGTTTCGATCCTTAACACATTTTAAAACATCTTTTAATCATTTTATTCCATTTAAAATATCACTTCCAAAACATTTATTTAATTCAAAAGGTTATCCACTTTCCAAAGCATATCCATTTTATTCAATATATTATTCATTGTCCAAAATCGTGAATATAGTTCATTTAATCCAATTCAATGTTTTTACACATTCATTAAAGGATAATCCACTGTCCAAAATCGTGGATATAATTCTCTAACCAAAATCAATACTATGGCACATTAAATTTTAAAAGGATAATTCACTGTCCAAAATCGTGAATATAATCCTTTAATATACTTCTTACTTAACTTATCAAATCAATCAATTTCGGATTTATAAAACTATGTTTATAAATTCCATTTCTATTTTATAAAAACTTCAATTTTAAACTCCTTTTATTTACCAATTCCATTTACATCTCATTTACAACCAAAATCCAATTTATAAGTTAATTCCTTACAAATTATTTATTTACAAAATCATTCCTTTTATCACTTCATCAATTTATAAATCTATAAATCTTAATTACTTATAAAATCCATTTATAACTTCATTTCAACATTTACAAAACTCTTTTACAATTCCATTATTTTGATTTATAAAATATCAATTTTATAAATCATTTATATATAACTCAAAAATCCCAATTTAAACTATTTTACAAAATCATTAACTTCATACTTCAAAAATCACATTTTGATTATATTTCGTAAAAATCATAATTTTTATAACATAAAAATTATAATATTTATTTATTCAAAATTAATTCAATTCCTTTAACACTTTAAAATTCAACAAAACGTATATTTTCAAAATCATTTTAAAATCTTTTTAAATTTGGAAATCATCACTTTAACATTTTTAAATTCCAAAATATAGGCATAATGCTACAACAGCACTAAATGCATCAATCACGGCATCCAAAACATCATATATCATATGATAACAGCATATATCACAATATATGTAAATAAATCAATATTGGTGAGGAATCCAGTTGGATCCTTCCAACCTGTCTCCTACAATAAATATACATATTAGAATATGTGTACAATGTCCGCTTCAAGGCAGACGCGCGTACAAAGGGTCATCCGCTCATACACGGGAACGTATAGGGTCATCTGCTCCACTAGGCAGGTATATATCCAAATATCAATCAGTATATCATATATCATCCAAACAATCATCAATCATCATAAATAATATTTATTCTCACTTATATAAAAATATCAGTGAGACAGAAAGAGTGAGTTATACTCACATTGGTTCCAATAGCAGTTGCAGTGTTTTATTCCGAATAAAATTAAACGACCGTTTAATTTTATCCAAAATTTTCACTAGCTCAAATGAATCACAATCTAGCTCCATAATGTAGTGCTCGACAATACGAACCCAATGCAATTTGTTTCGTGCGAAACGGACTTTGTATGAAGAAGTTATAGTATTTTAAAGATTGAACGAATTATTATATATATTAATTCACAAATTTATTTTATCTTCAAACCCTAGATTCACATCAGCCGCTCGATTTGCATTCTTTCCATCGAGGCCATACAAGCCATCTTCATCCCCATGTCAATAAAAAAACATGCAAGAGCCCAAACGTGCCGCCACTTGCCCTTGATTTTCGCGACCATCCCAATGATCGAGACATCGATCAGCGACCATCAACCGATGCGCCGTGCTCCCCTATGCCAATGGCTTGAACCACCTGGCACTCCGCCATCTATTAACGTCGATAAACACAGGTGAAGGTAGCATGAATGGAGGCAAACTACTGCCACCCCGCGATGTCGTGGACGATCTCCACCGTTGGATTGAAACGTCTCGACGAGATCTTCTTTTTGTAGTTGATAGTTTCTGGTAATTGTGGATGTATCGTGAGTTATCGAGGGGGGAGGTTTGATGATTTTCGGCCATAGAAAATGAAAGTGGCTGCCTGACCTAGGTTGGTTAGGGTTTTGGCAAAATGAAAGTGTTAAGATCCTTTTATATAAAATTGCAAAACACTATTCATCTCGAAAATTTTCGAACTCGAAACAAAGCGTGCCGCCTTGCGTTTATAATATTTTATCTCTATTCCGAATGCAATGGAATATATAACGGGAGCCAATTCGATCGTATTTGGAAGATAGGTTTTCAAATCGAATTATTTAAATTTAAAATTCACTTAAACAGATATCTACGTGTTTTAGCTTGCCTCGGACAAACCATAAATTCGATTGACATGAAATTTGAAATCTTACAATAATATAACATTACGGATCCAATGAAACTAGTTTCGTCGAAATCCGAGACTGTTTGAAAAATGACTATTTTCACTCGTCAATTAAATATTAAAATATTCAATTTCTAGAATTTAACTTTTAGTTCGATTTTAAAAGTTCTCTAACATCATTCTAATTCAAATAGAATTAAATTCAAGTTTATAAATCATTTTTTTTCATATTAAATTCAATTTCTAATTATTTCCTCAATTTCAATATTAAATTAACAATTTAATTATCCAATTAAATCCTTATATTCGAAATATTATTTATTCAGCTTGTAAATTTAACTTGTGAATATTTAAAATCAATTAAATACACGAATTTCAAATGAAAGAAATTTTGGGTCGTTACATCAATTGCCATTATCATGTCCAAAACTTTGCAACCAGTACAAATTTTCGGTCTCCACTGGTAATAAACATAAACTTGTTGAATACCACCGTCCGGCAATAGGACAGGAAAGGAGTTAAGCAACTATTCATTTGGGGTAATTTCAAAAAGATATTTAGCAAAACTAATTTGTTGAATTTTTTCAGCATTTTCATCTAGACAAATCAACCACCCCAATCTATTTGCCAACTAATTGATGCCAATTGATGACCATGAGAAGATAGGGATGTTAGAAAAATGAATCCACATTGAGACAGCTTTAATGGAGCCACAAACATTACTAACTAAGGGATCCCATTACTTATGATGAATAACTTATTTCTTATGAAAATGGGGTCGCCTTCGACAATTTTCCTTTTATCCCCAGAATCAGAGAGCAAGAAAAGGAATATACTACCATCATATTTCATTGTAATGTTCCCTCTGAGCTTCCAAATCTTCTTAAGACGCCGAATAACTTCAGTGTAGGAAAGGGGCGCATCGAGAAAGAAGCCCACTAAATAATCTGTGACGACCCGCCCTTCTCGACCCTCGAAAAATCGACACAAAATATGCTACAATATAATATGCCTACGATCGGGTGCCGAAAAAGACAGATTGTTGAGGAAAAAGAAAGAAGATAGAAGAAAGAAGGAACTACACAATAATAGAATCTCACAATCGCAGCGGAACAAAATATAATAGTCATTAGCAGATCTTTACACAAAATGAAAACTATATCAGTTGTATACAATATATCATCAGAGTATATCTCAAACAAACAAAAATTACCAGCCTGACAATTTCAAACAATCACAGCAGCGGATATAAACAAATACGATAATACATCTCGGACTCCAGCTCCTCTCCTGAGCTCCACAACATCCTCTCCTGTAATCTATAATACTCGTCTGACCCGAGCATTATAATAAAATAACACCCGAGTCAGTCTGGAATACTAGCGTGAGAGAAATATACCCAAATTGATTATTAAAGTTTCAAAATCCTTTGAAATCAAAGCATAAGACCACACCACAAATAAACATGTTGGCTTTTTACCTTACGATAGCTAAAACATTTATTATAAAATCCTCTGATATTATAATAGTGTCTATATACAAATACTTATTCAAATAGCCGAAATTGTTACATTTATTAAATTCCAGCTAATAGGTATACAAACAAAATCGTAAAGGCACGTAGGGAGAATGGATTTTCAACTAATGACTAGGCACTGGGGTACCACCTGGTCACAGTACGTGGCCTAGATCACCGTACCGAGGATTACTCCCAATCCCCTGCGACATAAGTCCGGGACTACCCCTTACTGGATAATCCCTAGTAAGTTCACCCCACGGTTGGGATCAGCAACCGTACCACTAAGCCGAATAAAAAGGAACATCTAGGCAAGGATGACCTCACCCTAATGGATGCTACCTACTTAGCCTTGCTGCATAACCTTTGATTTTCAGTCATTCCCGGTTGATGAGGCTTGAGGCTAAGCGTTACCTTTTAGAACGTTTCACTTAGAATGCCCACCGTCCACCTGACGATGTTCCAAAAGCATTCATCCATACAAGTCCGTCCCGGGTTCGAATGGAACCTAAGGCACTACTCCTACTACATCCATTTTGGTTTTTCCTACGAAAACTTTCAAACCGGATCGAAGTGGTTTTCGAGAAATAAATCCCGATCCCGGTCTCTTCGAAACGATCAGCGCATTGGCCAATATAGATAGTCAATTATTTAATTATCAATTAACATTCACAAACAATCATCAAGCATAAATAATTTTTCCCAAATTATTTATTATCCTCAAAATATCTTCACAAGATATATTCCCAATTTCAACCCCTTTGAAAACAGTTTTCAAACCATCTTCCTTTACGGAATAAATTTCCCAAACACTTTCTATTCCACTGAAAATAATCAAGTCCAAATACTTTAGATTTTAAAACATTAGATCACTTTATTCTAAATATAAATTAAAATATATTTAAAAATATTTAAAGCAAAACTACTTTATAAAATATAAGCTAATTTTAAAATAAAAGTTCAATTAAACTAAATTTTACAAGAAGGGTTACAAAATCCTATACAATTTTCAAATAAAACTTTAACCAAATATCTTTAAAATAAAACCATTTTATAAAATATAACTTTAAAACATAATACTAATTAACCCTTTAAAATAATTACTACTATAACCAATTGGTTAAATATTCACTTTTAATTATTTTTTACAACTTAAATAATAATTTCTTGAAACCATTCCTTTAAAATAACTTCAAAACTTCTAACTTTTACTCAAAATCTGCTTTAAAAACATACTTGGCTTTTTAGGGAAATACACTTCCATTTTGGAATAACCAAAGAATTCTTTTTATAAATCCCGCTGGATTTATCTCAATTCGAATTTACGTTTAAATCCCGTAAATTTCTTCCAACGCTTTAAAAATAAACACCTTTTTATTTTTAACATATTTCCCATTTCCTGGAAATCACTCCCCAAATATATAATTAAATTATTAAAATACGGCTACTAGAAATTATTTAAAAGAAAATAATACTTGAGAAAATATAGGAGAGATTCTAAGTGATTTAAACCAAATTACTTTTAAAGTAAAATTATTAAATCCATTATTTATATTAAAATTCCCTTTTTGGAAATTTAATACTATTTTACCTTTTAAAATAATTGAGTACTACAAATTCTTTAAATAAATATTTACTTTGTACTTGAAATAATTAAAAGTAACATTTTCTCCAAATATCCTAAACACATTTTAAACCGCTAATTTATATTTGGAAGCTTTCTTTGAAATCATACTTAATTTCCAGGGAAAACACTTTCCATCTTATAAATTCACATCTTTATTTTTAAAACAATTTATACCTTCTTATAGAATTTCCCACCGAAAATCTATCTTTCAAAATTTATCCACCGATAAATATACCAATTTATTTATAAACCCAATTTATAAATTTTCGTTTCACATTTCCGTTCCAATCTCAGTTTCAAAACCATTTACAATTTCAACCCGATTTCTCGAATTTAATTCCCTTAAATTCATTACTTAATATTACTTTTCATTTCCTTTTTACTCCCACTTCACTTTATTGATATTTTAAAATACCAAATTATATTATCCAACCATAACACAGCATAACAAAATTCCAAATCAATCTATCACAGGATATCAATGAAATATATCACAGATTATAAATATAATTTCTATTTGTGAGGAATCCAGTTGGATCCCTCCAACCTGCTTCCCTGCATCCACAGATGTTAGCACAACCAATAAATATCGATCCAATCTAATAATAATTACCATATTCAGCTAATCAACCAATCAATCATTTAAATATTAGCTATTTGTATTAAATGGCATCCAGATGTGAGTGAGATTAACTCATCTTGAACTCAAAACGACGGGCGTTCAAATTTTACATTAAATCGAGCACGTTCAATTTAATGAAAAATTTTCACTTGCTCAAAACGATTCTAGATCGACACCACAACAGCCTGCTCGTCGCTGCGAATCCGGCGCTGCCAGTTTCGTCGAAATCTGATAACGTACGCAAAAGTTATGGTTGTTTAAAGTTTGAATAAAGTTATATAAACAATTTACTTTTCTTTTTATTATTTATTTACCGAAAAAACATCTGGCCGTTCAAAAACTTTCCCCAGATCTAGGCCGCTTTCTTTCTTCTTCCCACCAAAGCATCTTCCCGTGCCATGAAACCCATCACAAGCATCGACTATCTCAAAGTCCTTCTCACCACGGTCATCTAGCACTCGATTCAGGACTACCAAATCGAAGCCCTAAACGAACACTACCCTCGGCTGCAACTTCACAGAACTCGGCCTCACCCATGCATCGAAAATCGTGCACGAACACCCCACGAACGCGGCCCCTATACCCATCCTCAGGTCGACGAAACGAGATCTCAACCGTATAGATAGCAAGAGCTTGGTGAGCTCTACCTTTTTCATGTTGAAACTTTCTAACGAAAGCTGGTGGATTTGAAGAAAATCGAAGAAGAAAGTGGAAGCATTTAGGCCATTGAAATAAGGGAAGGCGGCGGTTGAGAAAAACGAGGGTTTCAACCATATACGTATACACACACACACGTAATCTAATTATTTTATTATTAAAATCACTTTTAAACAACTTTCTCAAACGATCTCCAAACAACGCGTGCCGACAGGCGATTATAAGGTTTTTACCGGCATTCCAAACACAATGGAACGTGTTTTGGAGGCTAATTTGATCATATGTGGAAGATAGCTTTTTGAATCGAGTTTAAATATTAAATTATCGATTTTAATTTCAATGCGTTTCTCACCCGTACGAGCAAACGGTAAATCCAAACGCTACGAAATTTGAAAATAATACATTATTACGGATCCAATGGAACCAGTTTCGTCGAATTCCGAGACTGTATCCCGGAAGGCTATTTTAACTTGGCAACTAATTCGAGCGATTTCCAAAATCGTCGAAATCACTTAAAATTTCACTAACTTAATTATAAATCATATAGAATTTACATTCACATTAGAAATCATTCTGTTTCACTTCGAACCAAAATATGATTATTTACATTATTATATTATTAAATTCCATTATTAAATTAATATAAAATTCCAAATTTAATTTATCGACTTTTGATTCCATCCAAAAGTCCAAGGTTATAATTCAAATCAATCTAGACTTAAAATAAATCTTTGAAACTATCTTCATAACCATTTGCATATCTAATTATACCAGATTTACAAACTATCTCAATTTCAAATATTTAATTTTTTTATTATTCAAATCCAATTGAGTTTCCATATATGAAATTTAACTGATTTCATTAATTTAACCAAAATCTTCTTATTCAAAATCAAATTATAATTCACATTCAATATTTAAAATGAATTAAATGTTCAAAATCTAACGACCAAAATTCCGGGTCGTTACACAATCACACCAAGTAGAGTTACCAGTTGTCGTCACTTCATTCAGAGAAATGAGAACATTTTCTTGAAGCACAAGGACAATCTAAAAAGGGGCGTACTTCCCCGCATTACGCAGCGATCTCTTAAAAAGGGAAGTCCATTCCTGTTCAGAGGATAGAGAGGCGGATTGTGATGTCGGGGAGGGGAAAGGGAAAACTAAAGGAGGAGAAACAATAGAAGGCTTAGATGAGGGAAGGACAGTGGAGTGGACAAGGGGAGGAGAGGGAGGACCGAAGGAGGAACAAGAGGAAGGATATCGGGTGGAACAGGAGAAGAGATGGATAGCGAAGGGATGGAAGGGACAAGAGGAGGTACGAAGGTTGGGGGAAGGTGATGGGGATGGGTACGGTAGGTACAGGATGAGAGGACATTAAAATTTTGGAATGATTTAATTGATATGTTTATCATAAGTATGAAATATTTATGCTATTAATTAGCCCAATATAAACCATCGAACTATAACACACCTAATAAACCACTTCTTAACTCTCATGAAAATGACAATGAACTTGAAAACAAAATCCATTCTAAGTATGGCCTATTAACCATTGATTAGAAATATATGCCATCAAATTTTGATTCCAAATCCACTTCCATTATCAAAATCAATTAGTTAGATGATGATGTAAATTGTGTTTATTTAAGTAAGCATAGCCTATATGTGATTAGCATCATAGACTATCAAATTCATTAATAAACTTACATCAACATGCAACTCTCTAATAAGCACAAAAGGAGAACATAAACGATCAAATTGTTGAATCTATATGATTAAGAGAGTTTCATTACTCCTAAATTGAAGGGGTTTAGGTTCTCATATTTGTTATCAATTCAACAATTGTAGATTGCAACATGAAACAAAAACAAAAGAAAAATGCAAGCTAAGTAAGAAGAGAGAAAATTAACATAAAATAAAAGCTAATCTACTTGCGTAAACAAAAAGATTTATACTACTAACATGAAAGGAAAAAACATGTAAATAAAAAGAGATTGAATTAAAATTGCATTTAAAGAAAACTGCATAAAAGAAAAATGGCTAAGTAGCCATGAAAGAGAAAAGATAGCTTTGTTTATTTTTGAGCCTCAAACTAAACTAACTAAAATGGAGGCTAAGAGAGGCTAAGAGATAAGAGATTAATTACATGAACATATGGGATATCTATACAAGTATGAAATCCTAATCCATATTTTTGGAAACTACCCAAACTACTCTTGCGGAAGTGTGGCCACCAAGTTATCATTAACATGTGTTAATCCTCTACTTAGATTTGCATGAAACTTTAAGCTCTATTAGTATGTACACTATCTCTTAATTGTACAACATGGTAAGTTGGTAGACGAGGTCCTCCATGTTGTTATGAAATGAATTATTTCCATCTTCGTTTACTTGTATTCTCTTGTGCATGCATATTTTCCATGAAAACCTTTTCCATTTGAATCCAAATTCCTACAAAAATAATATAAAAAAGCCCAAGTAAATTTTCTCACATTAATATATGCACAAGAATGACCATTTTGCCCCTATATGAAGATGAATATATAACGATTTGAAAATAATTTGAATTTTGGTTTAAACATGTTAAAACACCCAATATGATTATTTATTTAATTTAATTAGATTAAATATGAAAGTAAAAATATGCACATTTACGTGCCCATAAACTGCCTCTCGTACAAAACATCGCCATTCACATTAAATACGTACTGCCTTACTTCCTCAAACTCTCTCCGGTCATCGTTCAACTACTTCACACCTCTAACCTGTGCAAACCAACTTCAACCCATACTTCTACCAGTGCACCATAACAATGCACCACACTTCTACCTGCATCTTGCCTCAAACATCATATGCTTGCATCTACCACTTCACTGCCTTCCAGTTCATCAAATTCTAGCATTCACTGCTTCCAAGTTACAACACCGCCACCATCATCATCCACAACACAACCCACAGCAGCAACCCATCAAACAACCACTGCCACCTTCCCTTACAACCCAGCTTCACACTTCATATCACCTGACAACCTTCACTGACCATCAACTTCACCATCTGGCAGCAACCATACTTCACAACACATCACAATACATCCTTCACCGTACTTCCCAAACTGTCATCACGGAACCATCAAAACACAATAAACTACCATCAACCACAAATTCATCCATACTGCTGCTGCTGTTATCACTGCCTTCCACAATCATAGACATAACCCTAGACTCAACATACAACATACAACATACAACATACAAGCTGCTTTTGCACACTTCAACATCAACTGCTTGCACCAAACATCACTGCACTTCATATCCACACAACCATCACCAGCCTACATACAAACCTTCAATCCTTCAATCCCCTCCCTGTTACATACTCCACAACATCAAATACATACTTCAACTTCCCTGCAGACTTCAGAAACACTTACAAATTGCAACAACTACTCCAGCAAGAACTTCAAACCACCAGAACCTGCCTGCACATCCACATCCGCCTCTGCACTGTTTCTCTGCCATAAACCACCAATCATTCATACCGCCCCTGCTATAAGCCAATCCCACCTTACTGCTGCCTTCCATCTGCATACTCCATACATCTGCAAACACTACCCTATGCACATCACACTTCCTGTGCCTTCATCCACTCTACAATCCTTCTCTGACCATCATCTACAAACTTCTGCCTACATACTAACTTCTGCCAACCTCCTATCACTTCATACATAACCTCCTTATTGCCACCAACAATCCACAACCCCTGCCTTCACCAGTCAACAACATCAACCGGTCCAAAATTGTCTTCAACATCCCTTGCTACAACATCACCAGCAACATCCCCACCAGACATCACCTTGCTTTTCATACAACTACGTCACATACACACCATCCCACTGCCCACCATACTCATAACCTCTTCAACCAAACTACTCCACCTTCATCATTTAAACTGCAACTTGCACCTCCAACCAAACTTCATCATCAACCTCCAACATTACTTCATCTCACTGCCCTCTAAAAATCTTCGACATCAACTGCTGCTCCTCCTCCTGCTCACAACATCCCTGCTTCCCTACATCTCTTCCACCATTATCTACCGCATTCTTTCCACTGCAAAACTGCAATCAATCCCCAACAACAACCACTTCAACCAAACTACTCCAACTTGCACGTCAAGTTCAACACTGCATAGCCCCACCGCAATTCATACTTCACTAGAAACTATCCACCATCTGCCAAATCACCTTCCTTCATCATCTCACTGCATAACCGAATTCGAACAAACGAGCAACCAAATTCCTAAACCCTCAAACATCCACCCAAATCCAACAACCCAAAATCAATTACCAACCAGCTACAACTTTCCCTCAAATTTGACTTCAGGAAACTCAAATCACTAAATTTAGAACTTCACAAACCCGAACTACCTCCAACTCCTCCTCAAATCGACTCACCTCAAACGATTATCACCATCCATAGCCTGAAGGAAACCCACGACCTCCAATCTCAAATCGCGACACCTCGGTGATTTGAAATCAAGCACCGGCCGCGACCATTTTGAAACCAGAAAAGAAACCAAAATTGTTTTGATGTTCGAATTTTGGAATTGTTTGGAATTTGGAATCGCATATTTTGGTTAATTGAGAATACGAAGCAGAATTTTATAAACATAAAAGAAAAATGGGTTTAGTTTTCTTAGCAGGTCGGGTTGATTTTGTTTTTATTATTTCTATTTGTTTCCATTTTCTTTTGTAAGTCCATTTTCGTCTTTGTTCTTCCATCTTCTTTTATAAAGATGAAAAAAGAAGAAAAAAAAAATGAAAAGGGAATTTGATTGGCTTTTAAATATTTGATATTCGTTTTATGTTGTTTTGTTTTGGCTTGTAAATATGTCCCTTTAAATTCCTTTTATCGATATAAAATACCGGAAAGTTGTTTTTGATTTAGCCGTATAAATATTTGCGTTCAACAATTTTGCAGGCTGTAATTTCCAGGAACTTAAAAGGAGAAGGCTTGCTTGCTAAAAAAATTGCTTCGCATGCTTGTCTAAAAAAATTGCCGCTTTGAAATAAATTCCTAATACTTTTGCACGATCTTGCATCATACCCTTATCACTTGTTTTAGTTTCATTGCATTGTTTGTTGCTTGCATTATAAAATTTTCAAAAACAAAAACAAAAATCAAATCTCATTTGTAGTTGCATTGTTAATACACATTTAATTTTTCTTGTATTCATATCATTTTCTTTTCTTTTCTAAGGGCAACATCCAAATCCACATAAGGTGGAGGATTTCATCACCCCTTTCTTGGTCCACAAATTGCATTTCATAGTAGAATCTGACTAATAATAACGGTTGGAATTTGAACTTAAGGGAGTTATTACTCACCTCGGGCTTAATTGTATCTTGACAAGTTATCTTCTTTCGACCGTTTATATTCTTGGTGTCTAGGCTACGACAGAGCAATAATCACATATAAATATTACGGTAATTAGTGAATATTATAGTGATTGTTTCTTTGAGGGTATTTAAATCTCGGCTGCATTGCTACGGTGGTTCGTGGTGCATTGGTAACTCATGCCCCTTACCTGGCTAAGAACTCTTTTGTTGAATTAAGATAAAGTGTGATTATAGAAATTTGGGTTAGGAGCTACTAAGGACAGAAAATTTTATAATTAAGTCCTTACATTCATTTAGTTGCATTAGTTCATGCATATATAAAAACAACAAAATCCAAAAAAAATTGTTCATTTTACTTAGTTTTTTTTAAACATATAAAAAATTTGAAAAAAAAGCCTTTCAAAAACTATAACAAAAAATTTGAATTTTTTGTTTGAAAAATCAAAAAAATTTGGAAAACTAAAAAGAAAACGAAAAAAATTGAAATCAAAAATCCAAAAAACAAAAATCGATCTCCCTTTTTAAAAATAAATCCTCTTTAGTAAATATTTTGCCTTTCAAAAAAAACAATTTCTCACTTGCTTTCATTTTCAAAACCTTTCTTAACTCAATTCTCATTTCTTTCTCTGCTTAACCTTTTCTTGTGCATGAGTACTTGGACTCGTGAACTAATCGTTTAATTCGGACAAACGATCCCCCTACGATGGCAAACGAGAACGCCTCTCGAATTCTCATGGATAGAATCTTTCCCGATAGAGTTTCTATTCCTTATTATATCACATTACCCGACCAAATGGGTAACCATTTCGAAATTCATTCAAATCATATTGCCACGCTTCCGACATTTGGCAATTTTGAACACGATGACCCATACATTTTCTTAACGAGATTCGAACAAGTTTGTGCAACCATTAAACTCCAACAACTTTGTGAGGACGGAGTCAAACTTCGATTAATTTCATTCGCCCTTACCGATTATGATGAAAAATGGTTGTACAGCTTACCATCAAATTCCATACAAACTTGGGAAGAATTTGTAAAAGTCTTCCTGAAAAAGTTCTACCCCTTGGAAAAAACAACTAAAATCCGAAATGAAATTGTCAATTTTCATCAATTCAGAGGGTGAACCATTCGAAAAATATTTTTAAAGATTTAAAGATTAATAAAATGTCCACATCATAATTTCAAAAAATGGACCCTTCGCCAAATCTTGTACGATAGATTTGAAAATAGCTCATGAAACATGCTTGAATCGATGTGCCAAGGCAATTTCTCACCCAACATCATGACGATGCTTGGCAATTCCTTGAAAACTTGGCCAAAAAGTCCCAACGGGAACGTTCTAATGAAAAATCCATTTACTCATGATCGAGTGCACACCTGATTGATTCATTTTTGGCTGTGGAAGATAAAATCGATGCAATGATCAATAAATTCGACAACGTTTTCTCATCCAACCAAATGAACCTAGCTTCCCAACCAGTGTGTTATAAATGCAACGATCCAAATCATATAGTCGATCAGTGCCCTATTTCGGTTGAGCAACTCAATGCTTTCAATAAGTTTAAGAATGATCCGTTTTCTCCAATGTACAATACTGGTTGGAGAAATCATCCAAACTTTGCATGGAACCAAAATAATTCAAACATGAATTTAATTCATCCAAATTTTCAAGCATTTCTGAATAATGCTTCGAATACTCCCTTTTAGCCCAATCATTTTCAACAACATTTGCGGGTAAGTCTGAAAATCAACCGCCATAATCTTTCGCTCCCTAAGACGATAAATAATTGAGTTCACTTGAGAAAAGTTTTGAAACTTTGGCTATAGCAACTACTTAAAGCCTCCAACCAAATAATAATTTGCAAAATTTGTTAACCTCGTGCATGTAGAATACGAGTCAATCATTTCTAAACTTGAAATGCAAATGAGTCAATTAGCCATGTCTGTAAGTGAACGTGAACGAGGCACATTCCCAAGTTAGCCAGTTCTGAATCCTAGAAATCAAAACACGAATTTGAATCAATCCCATGATGTTCCACATAGAAACGTAACCCAACTGAATGTTATCACGACTTTGTGTTTCAATAAAAAAATCGATAATCAAGTTGTTAATTCAAACAATTTACCGAAAACCCCTCTCGATACTTCTAAAACAACAAACCAATCTGAACAAAACATTGAACCAAACATCAAATCAAATTCTTCCAATCCAAATTCTTCTTCTACTCAAGTAGACCAACCTATTGAGTATTGTATTCCATTTCCACATCGTCTTCGACCCAAGAAACACTCTGATCAAATGGAAAAGATGTTGAAAATTTTCAAACAAGTGAAAGTTAACATCCCACTTCTTGATATCATTCAAAAGTCCCAACTTACACTTTCAAGGACTTGTGTACTCAAAAATGACACACTTATGTACCCAAGAAATTTTTCTTAGCCATCAGACTTCGCAAAGTCTTGTCCTAGTCAATTCCTGTTAAATACAATGATCTTGAATGTCCAACGATCTCGTGCATGTAGGAGGCAAAACGATTAACAAGTGCTTACAGATTTTGGTGTGAGTGTCAATTTGATTCCTTATTATTCGGTTTACTAGCAACTTGGCTTGGGTGAACTAAAACCAACGAAAGTAACTCTTCAATTTTCCGATCGTTCGATAAAGAAACCCATGGGAGAAATCGAGGACATACTCATCAAAATCGGTCAATTCATATTCCCCGTTGATTTCATCGTTTTGGAGATTCAACTTGTGAATAATCCAATGATTCAAATTCCATTGATTTTAAGCCAACTTTCTTGGCTACTTCAAATGCTTTAATCAATTATCGAAATGGTTCGATGAAAATTTCTTTTGGAAACATGACTTTAGATCTTAATATCTTCAATCTTGAAAATCAATCGAATGAACCACATGACTAAACGCTGGAAGTTAGCTTCATTCAAGAAAATTTTGATAATAAAACAATAGACTTAAACAACGAACGCGAGACCGAATACAGACAACTGTTTCAAGACAAACCTAACGAAATAGAAACTACGCTTCCGTTTAAACCCCTCACCATTGAGTCGGAACTTCGACCAAATTCGTTGACTTAGCAACCCCCGAGGTTGGACCTCAAACCCGTTCCCGATCACCTTAAGTACGCATACTTAGGTGACAACGAAATGTTTCCCATCATAATCTCTTCAAATCTCTCTCTTGATCAAGAAACCTCCTTACTTTAAATTCTGTCGAAAATCAGTGAAGCAATTAGATGGTCGATCACCAATATAAAAGGAATTAGTCCCACTCTTTTTCAATATCGTATCCATTTAGTTAACAGTGTCAAGCCTATTCGTGATGCGCAACGAAGGCTTAACCTAAAAACGAAGGATGTGGTTCGAGACAAAATTCTTAAAATTCTCGATAACGAAATCATATACCAAATCTCTGATAGTTCATGAGTTATCCCAATTCATGTCGTGCCTAAAAATTCCGGGCTTATCATTATCAAGAACGACTCTAACGAACTCACTCCAACTCGTACTCAAATGGGTTGGTGTGTTTACATTGATTATCAATAATTAAATGCTACAACATGTAAGGATCATTTTCCTCTTCCTTTCATTGACCAAATGCTTGAAAGATTAGCCGGTCATGAATTCTATTACTTTCTTGATGGTTAATTCGGCTATAACTAAATTCCAATCGCTCCTGAAGATCAGGAGAAAATGTCTTTCACGTATCCCTTTGGCACTTTTGTGTATCGACGTATGCCTTTTGTCCTTTGCAACGATCCTGCTACGTTTCAAAGATGCACGGTCAGCATCTTTTCTGACATGATTGAACGCTTTCTTAGAGTGTTTATGGATGATTCTTCCATCTTTGGAAACTCTTTTTCTGATTGCTTGCACCATCTTGAGTTGGTTCTTAAACGATGAAGGACAAACACTTAACATTAAATTGGAAAAAAAATGTCATTTTATGGTCAAACACGACATTGTCCTTAGGCATGTCATTTCAAACAAAGGCATTGAGGTTGATAGCAAAAAAATTGACGTAATTGTGAATCTATCCATTCCTAAATCTATCAAAGACATTCGTTCATTTCTTGGACATGCTGGCTTTTACCGACGCATTATGAAGGATTTCAGTAAAATTGATCGATCACTTGTGACTCTACTTAGAAGACATTCCATTTGACTTCAATTCTGATTGTGTTTCTACTTTCGAACATCTCAAAAACTAACTCATTTCCACTCTCATCATTTGCTCACCAAATTGGGATCTTCCTTTCGAAATAATATAATGCTTCTAACTTCGCGGTTGGTGCTGTTTTAGGACAACGCGTCAACAAATTATTCATGTCATATACTATGCTAGTATGACTCTTAACGATGCTCTACTCAATTATACGACGACTGAAAAAGAGCATCTAGCGGTAGTTTTTACTCTCTAAAAATTCCTACCTTATTTGATTGGCTCACACATTACTATTTACACTGATCACTCCGCTCTTAGGTACATTTTCGCTAAAAAGGTTGCTAAGTCTCATTTGATCCATTGGATCCTTTTACTCCAAGAATTTGACCTTATGATCAAAGAAAAAAAGATCCAGCAACGTCATTATTGTCACGTCTTCCAAACGCACCATCTTCTTTATCGATCAACAAGAACTTTCCCAATGAGCAACTCCTTTCCATTTCTATCGATCCATGGTATGCCGCAAAGTGAACTATTTAGTCAATAAGGAAACTCCTTCATTTTGGTCGAAACAAGATAAATATAAATTTCTTTTCCAAGTCAAGTACTTCTATTAGGATGATCCATACTTGTTTAAATGCTATTCCAACCAAATAATTTGACGTTGCATCCTGGATTGTGAAATTAAGAGTGTCCTTTCGTTTTGTCATGACCAAGTTTGTGGTGGTCACTCCGGTTCAAAGAAAACCATGAAAAAGGTGCTTTAATGTGATTTTTACTAGCCTCTGCTTTTCAAAGATGCATTCGAGTTTTGTAAAACTTGTGATCGCTTCCAAATGTTAGGAAGAATATCTCGACGAAATATGATGCCTTTGGAACCTATCCTTATGGTCAAAATCTTTGATGTTTGGGGTATTGACTTTATGGGACCGTTTCCCAACTCTTTTGGAAATTTGTACATTTTCTTGCTGTTGATTACGTCTCTAAATGCATTGAAGCCATTCCTTGTAAAACAAATGACCATAAGTTGTGAATTCATAAAGGAAAACATCTTTTCGAGGTTCGGCACACCTCACACAATAATAAGCGATAACGGAACCTATTTTTGCAATCGATCATTTGAAACTCTAAAGAAGAAATACTCAATAACCCACAAGCTATACACTCCTTACCATCCTCAAACTTGTGGTCAAGTTGAAGTTTCAAATCGTCAAATTAAACAAATTTTGGAGAAAACTGTAAATAAAAATAGAAAAGATTGGTCACAAAAATTGACAGACGCGCTTTAGGCCTATCATACCCTTTTAAAACTAACCTTAGGATGTCCCCATTTCGTTTAGTTGATAGGAAAGTGTGCTATTTACCCGTTGAAATTGAACACAAAGCGCCGTGGGTAGTGAAGAACTTAAACTTTGATCCCGAAAAAGCCGGCGAAAACAGAAAATTGCAAATCAACGAATTAGAAGAGATTAGGAATGACGCGTATGAAAACGAAAAAATTTATAAAGAAAGAACAAAAGTTTTTCAAGAATGCCTATCCTAAGGAAAACATTTCGCCAAACCAAAAAGTTCTTTTGTATGACTCTAGACTTCACTATTCCTTGGGAAATTAAAATCAAGATGGACGGACCATTTGTGGTTCGAACTATTTTTCCACACGGTGCAATAGAAATACAAAACCCTAGGGATGGAACAATTTTCAAAGTTAATGGTCATCATTAAAAGCCTTACTTGGAATTGCCAAGTGATCGAGAGGAGGAGCTCATGATTCTTCTTGATCCATACTATGTCTAGTAAAAATGTTAACCCTCTTTTGTAATGTACATATTTTTTCTCGTTACACTCATTATATCATGCATTGACTATGGGGACACGGCCAAAATTAAATGTGGGGGGAGTCTTATGTTCATTTTTGACCTTTCATGGTTTATTTTTTGCATTTTCTTCCCAAAACTAAAAAATTAAAAAAAACAAAAAAAATCCCAAAGCAAAATTTCTTTTTAGCATATTGATTTACTTTTGAAGAAACACTATAGAATAAGTATATGTTTTTTATTATTGAATTGAATTTTTTTAAAATTTATTTGTCTCAGCAAAAATAAAAATAAAGTTTGATTATAAGAAACTATGGTTTAACTAGTATATAGGAAGGTTCATGGGTGTTAATTATGAAGTATATCCTAATTGTAATCTTTGTTTAAAATAGTGGTTGATTTAAATAAAGGCGATAACGTTTTTGATCTTCTAAGTTAAGTTGTGCTAAGATGATTTTGTGAAACTTTCTCTTCATAAATAAACAAAACAAAGCAAAAAGAAAAAAGCTTTTTTTTTTAAAAAGCACCTAGAATCGGGTGTTCACACGCAGGTGTGTACACTCGCCATGCTCTGTACCTTCTCACATAAGCCCGAAAGACAGTGAATCATCGGTATATCTGGGCTCAGTTTATCTGAGTTAGGTGTATATAAATAAATTTTTAATAAGAATAACCACCTAGAGTCATGCGTTCATACGCAAGTATGTACACTCTCCATGCTCTATACCCTTCTCACGTAAGTATGAAAGGCAGTGCATGATCGGTATGCTTGGCCTCAGTTTATCTGAGTTAAGTGTGTAAATAATAATAATGTTAATACTTTTTTGAAATAGAGAGAGCAAGTAATTGAAATACAAACACTATTTTCACTTAGTTGATTCGACTTGTTATTCAAAAAAAAATACCACATTGAAAAACTTTGATAATCAACTAAGGATCCATTTTATAGTTGCTCTATGTTATCAACCAAAACAATTAGCTAAAATTGAGTCTAATTGTGATGATAACTTAATTTTTGTTGGAAGTATTGACGAGTAAAAGGACTTAAATTTCTGGATAACGACCAGAACTTATATTTAACTTATTCATGTCAATTTAAAAGTAAATTCTTCATTTGTAAATATTTTCAAAAACTTACATTCGTATCTTTGTAAATAAATTTTGCATTTAGGATTTTTTTTATGTTGCACTTGGATTTTGTGGGTAGTATTCGCTAACCATCCTCATGAGACAACACTCGTCATACTAGGAGCACCCAGAAGTTTAATAGCTTGTTGCATACGCTCAATGCAATCATGCTCCCTTTGAAAGTGGATTTATCTTAGTTTTTTTTATTCGTGAACAAATAAAAAGATAAATGTAGGGGTATTTGATGCCGCACGTAAAATTATATATTTCTACTCACACTTTTAATCTCATTTTAGTAAAATAAATGTCATAATTGGGTGTTTTTATATGTTTGAAACCAAATTTCAAAAATGCTTTCAAGTCATAATTCATGCATTTACATGGGGGCAAAATGGTAATTTTCGTGTATGAATTAATTTGAAAGAATTACTTGCACATTTTAATTTGTTTTGTAGGAATTTGGATTCAACATGGAAGTGACTTCATGGAAATATGCATATACAAGAGTTAGAAGCCAAAGAAATGAAGAAATAAAAGAATTAATGTAATCATGGAAGACCACATCTACCCAATAACTAATGAACCACAATTAAAAGCTAATGCACATGTTAGTAGGGATTAAAGGCACCTGCACATTTAATGGAGGATTAATTTCATACTAATGATAACTTGGAGGCCATACTACCTTAAGGGCATTTTAGGGAGTTCCCTAAAAGTGGATTAATTTAGTCATGTATAAATAACCCTCTTATGTTCATGTAATGAAGTTTTTATTCCCTTATCATATTATGCAAGTTGTAGCCACAAAAATAATGAGAGATAAAATGGCTTCGGTTACCCAATACCCTGAACCAGCTATATTAGGCTGGTCATGCAAGACAAACCTGATAGTTTTTCAAAAGGATGACCGTGAAGCAACGGAGATTAGGCCTAGATATAAAATCCGGCCAGTTATACGAAGCCCGGATTGAATGGATTTGGTAGACGGATAGCGCAGGATGTGAGAATGGTGGAAATTAAAAAGGATGAAATAGGATCAGCATGGTCATTTGTTAACATGGATGAAACACTTGATGGATTGATATAGCTAGGTGAGGCATGAGGGATCGGCATGGTTACTTGGTGGGATAATCAATTTAGATGAAGATGTAAAGGGGTCGGTATAGGTTGGAGTACTCAGTTCAACATGGATTGATGATGCTAGATGGATCGGCATAGCATTCAGGATATCAAGGGTTCGACAAATGTCTCTGGCAATAAAGGGATCAGCATGTTATTATGTAAGTTAATGATTATGTACGAACGGTTATGGATCGGCATAGTATCCTGAGGCACTAGGGAGTGGCATGTATCTAAGAAGCACTATGGATCGGCATGGTAGCAAGTCCAGGGGTCGGCGTATATCCTAGGAACACTATAGATCGGCATAACACTCTAAGCAAGATGGATCGGTATACACCGACAAAGCTAGAGGGTTTGGCATGTCACTTAACGAAGGGATTGAAATTCTTCAGACTAATATGGAACTAAACCAAGGATTGAGCAAAAGCGAGAGCTCCACAAATCCAAACACCTTAATATTTGAGACACCATCATATTAGAGCATGTGGAAGCTACCATATGGGTCGCTGGCCCAAACTCAAAATACGGAGGGATCGATACCGATCCCTCTCCATAGAGAGTTGGGCCAAGCGCTCCCTATGGTGGGGCCATATAGATGAGAAGGTCCTGTTACTGAATTTCCAATCAGATTGGTGGTCGCCTTCACCTATAAATACAGGCCTAGGGGGTCATTCTGAGTATCTTTACGCTGATGGTTAGACAACACTATTATTGTAATCAACTCCCTCCATTATTCTCTTGTCTCTTGCTATTTCTTACTATTTCTAATCGTAGTAAAGTTAATTAAAAAGCAATAATGAGAATATTCAAAGTGGACGTAGGCAATCAACACCGAACCACTATAAATCTTGTTATTCCTGCTTTCTGTTGTGTTTTTCCTATTATTTTGATATATTCCTCTGTTTTCATTTAGTTTCTTCATTTATTTCACTACTTAAATCTATTCTTGAGTGTTTGTGGCCAATATGGTTGCAAACATTTTGGTGCTTTCATTAAGAACTTGATTCTCAGCCCATTAGGATTCCCTTTGCTGCTACTGGATTGAGGACATCCCTTGGAGGAGATTCGGTTTCATCTTCGAAAGCTTGCAAAAACTACTCAGATTTACCAGAATCTAAGCAAAGAAATCCAGAATGGTGAAGTATACTAGATCAACTTCCCAGATCGTTGATGCAAATGAAACTGCCAGTATCCAACAAGGAGCTCCAAGTAACCAGCCTACTAATGTCAACGTGGAGCCCACTGGAATCAAGAACCCCGCTGATTCCGTAAGTAGAGCTGAATTCAACAATTTAATGAGGGAGCTGATGGAGAGCCGCAGGCAGTTGAACGAGAAAATCCAGACCAGTGCTAATCTAATGAACCAGATTACTCAACAGCAGCGTTAGAGAGCCAAAAGGGATCTTGCTTCTTACTTGGCGTCGGAGAGTTCAGCGTCATCAGAAGATGAGCATCATAGGCATAGACATCGTAGGGTTGAAGGAGAGAAAATTGGGACATCAGAGCATCGCTTGGCAGACCAACATGGTCTGCCAAAACAGATTGTTGTCGATCCCTTCTTAGGGATCAGTACCGATCCCTCTACCGCATGGGGTGTTCCCCAGATGCATTTGGGGAGTCGTGCTGGAGCTGGTATCGGGAGTTTGGATGCTGGAGTATATTTAAATGTTGACCAACTACCTCTCTAAAATTGCAACGAGATGAATACTCATGGCGCACGCCGGGAGGATGATAGGCCAAGGAGGCGTGAAATGGCCCATAGACATCGACCAGAACATTTATGCAAAGTGGAGTGCAACTACCACTTGGCACCACCTATGCAGACATCGGACTTATCGGTGATAGTCAGACAATTGGTTATGTGGAGTTGCCCATGGAATTGGGCGAAGGTGAACGTAGGAGAGTGCGGATCATACCGTTTATTGTGTTGGATGTTGACTCACCGTACAACGTTTTCTTGGGCTGAATGGCCCTGCCTGAATTTCGGGTAGCTCTTGCCCTGTGGTGTTTGACTTTGAAATTTCCAACCGCTAATGGAGTAGGAGTAGGGTATGGTGATTAGACGATTGGATGCGCCTGTTATGTGGCTGAGTTGAGAGAAGCTCAGCGTAAGGAGAAAGAAAAAGGTATGGACAAATCTATCCACATCTAAGTTACTGAAGATTAACGAGTAGCACCTAAGCCTTGGCTTGGGCACCGTAGTCGGTTTTATAGAGATATAGATACGAGGGTTGACGAAGAGGAGACTGAGGCAGCGCCGGCTGAACTAAAGATTGATATAATAGTCCGCCATGACGACCTATTACTGGTTTTGAAGATTGGATCGCAGCTCAACCCCTCGATGATGAGCGAACTTGCTGATTTTCTCCGTGCGAATCTGAATGTATTTTCTTAGACTCATTCTGACATGTGTAGGATCTCACCTACCACCGCGAGCCACGCATTGAACATTGAACTGAAGTATGTACCGGTAAAACAAAAAAGGTGAGGCATGGATCCGAAGAGATCCGTCGCCCTTAAAGAGGAGGCGTATAAACTGAAAGTCAAGGGTTTGTTCACAAGGCCCTCTATCCTAAATGAATATCTAATCCCGTGCTAGTGAAGAAGGCAAATGGAAAGTTGGGAAAGGGCATCGACTATTCTGACTTGAACAAGGCTTGTCCTAAAGACAGCTTTAACCTTCCATGTATTGATCAGCTAGTTGATTCAACTACAGAGCGTGAATCGTTATCCTTTATAGACGCATACTCGGGGTACAACCAAATCCCAATGCATGTCCCCGATCAGGAACACACCAATTTTGTGACAGATGTTGGATTATACTATAACGTGGTGATGCTATTTGGGTTGAAGAACGCTGGAGCGACCTACCAATGCTTAATTAACCGGATTTTCAAAGATCAAAATGGGGGGACAATGGAAGTCTATGTGGATGATATTGTAACATCTCGCCTTCTGAGGCCCAAAACTAACCACTACTGATGCTGTAGTCATCCGTAGTTATTATTTCTTGGCAATCAAATGCGGCATAGTTAATATTGATACACATGAACACAAGAATATGAAAAAAAAAATCAACTTCAACAAAATGGAATTTCTCATTTCTTATGAATAATATTCAGATTTAATTACATAATCCCATACGTTAACCACATTCAGATCACATATAGATGTATAAATATGATAAGAGCGACATATGAAGATCCTTATGATGATCAGAGAACTAATAATATGAACTTTACAGTTCTTACTACATCCTAGCAGAATAAACAAAATAACTCCTATATAGCTAATAATGCTTTATGCACGTCTCCAGAAGCTTATTCGTCCCAAAATCTGAAAGTCTTCCACTCTCAGACTACTCAAATTAATTTTGAGTACCCGAGATTTATGGAGAAACACAAACTTCGAGTTAGACAATAAGTCTGGTATGAATAATCCCCTATCGTTTCTTATCATAAATAGATATCTAGTGAGAACACATCGCTTAGTGGACATGTTTTCCCTTCACTGGTATCCAAAATAAAACATGCAAATCATTTACTATGCCCCTGCACTCAAAATGATTAGTCTTAACATAATATGAAATAAAGCTATAAATCATATGTATTGGATATCTCATCGATCCAATTATTAGATATCCCATCTAAAAGCAATTTATTAGATTTCCATCTAAAATTAGAGTTCCCCTCTAAAATCATTAAAATGACTATCCATCCTAATTTAATAGGACTTCCCGTCCCAAATCCCTTTAAAATAAATGCAGATTATCCATCGTACATTGTTTTATAAAAGAAGGTGTGGGCTATCCACCGCACGCTCCATAGTTTTCCTTGGATGACTATGAACTCTTGGGTGCCAAATCCCGAGGCTAACCACCTTGGGCAAAACATTCTTTACTTTAGAAATTTGAAGTGCGCTATCCACCACACATTCCATGGTCTTCCTAGGTTAACCAAGAACTCATCACTTGGCCAACTAAAACATCATGATCCCTATGATTATTTATAAAAGTCCATGATCTCGATGATTACTTATTTTACCCAGGTATACCACATATTTAACCTATTCCCATTGTTAGCCCTAACTAGGTTAAATTAAATAAAAATACATTGATAGCCCCAATTTTGTTTTCAAAAGCATATTTCTATTTGTAACCCTAAACTATGTATCAAAAATATTAAACGCACCCTGTTGTACCCAAGGTTTATTAACATCATTTTATAGAACGATCTTCCTTACATATTCAAACAAAGATAAGTATTTTATGTTATAAACCTTCGAAGTAACCCCTTCGACTTAGCAAAGTTTTACTTAAGAAAAATGGCTAAAAACAGCCCTTTAAAACCCTTTGAATGAAGTCTCATTCCAAAGCAAATAAACATACAAAGTTGGCCCCTTCGAAAACCTTTCTTTTGAAAGCATCTCAAAATCATACCTTTCGACCTTGTCGGAAGGTTTCTTTTCGACCTATTCAAACGTTTCTACCTTTCAACCTTATCAAAAGCCTAGGGTATCCCCCTTATAAAACCATTTATAAACCTTTCGAAAGCAATGAAACTCAAAACCTTTCCCAATCATTGAAGGTAATCCCTTCAAATCCTTTCGAAATCAAACCTTTCGAAATCAAAACCTTTTGAAATCAAACCTTTTGAAATCAAAACCTTTCGAAATCAAACCTTTCGAAATCAAAACCATTCGAAATCAAAACCTTTCGAAACCATTCAAAAACAATGAAGTGTGGTGTTGGAACTAACTCTTCGAAAGTATACTTCTGACCTTGTCGGAAGGTTTTCCCTTCGACTTTGTCGAAAGGTATTAAAACTTTTACTTTAAAAAAAAGAGAAAGGTTGGGATTTTCCACCCCCTTTCCCTTCGACTTTGTCGAAGGATATACAAACCTTTATGGAAAGCATTTAAAACATTAACTCTTGAAGGTTTTGGCTTTTGGAGATCCCCTTCGTGGCCCCTCCTTGAATATATAAAACTTAGTCTTTTTATAAAAATTTATAGAATTGAAGGATCCCCCTTCCTCTCAGTTGAAAGCAAATTTTTATTTCCAAATGAAAGCAAAGGAAACAGCTGCCCGACCCTTCGCTCCTCTTCCCTTCATTACCATGCCTACCCTTCGACTTAGATGAAGGGAAAAAAGCGGCTTTTGGAGTCAGAGGGAACAGTTGGGCCTACTGAAGTGATGTTTTGTCTTGCTTGTCTAATTGTGATTGTTCATGGGGATTCCACCTATGCTTTTGAATAGTAAAATGTATATCAAAGTCAACCTTTTTCTTTACATACTACACTTCTTCCCAAATCAATTTTTGAAAGCAATTTCCCTCCGGCTTTGACCAAGGCGCCAGCAATATTATAGTTTAGCCCTTAGGCTTAATTAATTTAATTACCTTAGTTAACCACTAAGGAAAAATCTCCAAAAATTCACCAAAAATCTTATAAATGATATAACTCAACGTATTAAAATTTCAAAGCATATAAAGATCAAAACAACTTGAAATATAACCAAAATCGAATAAAACGTGTTAATTAGCCCATTAACGTTTTAAAACACCTAAGTCTTATCCAAAAAAGGTTTAAATGTTTATATCCTAACCAAAATCATAAACATGAATCGGATATAACCCATAACCGATCTAAACATAGAAAATGAGATGATAAACATAATTATTCACCTTGATTAGTTAATTGGAGAATGAGATAATTTCCTAGCTTTAATTCCTTGGCTTTTTTTTTAGTTTATTGCTCTTCCTGGAGCTTTTAATGGCCGACCGAAAGTTAGTGAGGAGTTATGAATGAGAGAGTGAAAATTTGTTAAAATGGAGGATGAGATTTATACTAAGAAATTTAGTCCCATTTCCAAGTTTACCCCTTAGGAAATTCCTCCTTAATTTAGTTAAGTCTTATTTTAATTCATTCATTACAACAAGGCCATTGGATTTATTAATCTCATCTACCTAATTATTCACATTATTCTATTTATTTATCAAATCAAATATCTCAAATGATGTTAATTAAAATTCAGGGGCATTACAAACTCTCCCCTTAAATAATTTCATTCCCGAAATTTCAGTAAGGACAAAACAACAAGTATATAGCCCATGCAAGCAAAGCTAGTATAACCTACCAGCCAAATTCTATATAAACCCTATATAGAACATACCATCTAAAACAGCCAAGGAAAAGTACCTTTAATCATGTCTTCTATCTCCCAAGTATACTCCTTAATGTTGTCGCTCCACTGAACTTTTACCAACCGGACTGTCTTGTTTCTTAACCTCTTCTCATCTTTTACCACAACATGAACTGGTTGTCTCAAAAAAGTCATATCCGGTTCCACCACTAAGTCCTCCAGTGCCGTCGGAGTGATAGTAGTTTCTACATCATGAACATACTTCATAAGATGAGAAACAAGAAACACATTGTGGACCCTGGCCAAACTGCTCGGCAAATTTGCTCGATATGCGATCTCCCGATCCTCTCTGATATAGGAAATGGTTCAATATATCTTGGTGCTAGCTTCCTGGTCTTTTTGAACTAAACCACACCTTTCATCGGCGATACCTTGATGAAAACTCTAGCTCCAACTAAGAACTCTAGGTCCATACGCCTTTTGTCTGCGTAACTCTTCTGCCTAGACTGAGCTTCCTTCATTCTTTCCCATATCAACTCGATCTTATCTGTCGCCTCTCATACCAAATCTGGACCAAGGACCAATCTGTCTCCGGTCTCAAACCAACATGCGGGTGATTTTCATGGCCTTCCATACAAAGCTTCAAAAGGCACTATTCCTATAGTAGTCTGATAACTATTATTATAGGAAAACTCCACTAAGTGCAAGTGATCTTCCCAAGAACCACTAAAATCCAACACACAAGCCCTCAACAGATCTTCCAGTACCTTGTTGACTCTCTTTGTCTGCCCATCCATCTAAGGATGATATGCAGTACTCATCTTGAGCTTAGTGCTTAACATACTCTACATGCTCTTCCAAAACTCGCTAGTAAAAAAAAGCATCTCTATCACTGACAATGTTACTAGGAATTCCATGCAGTCTAACAATGTTCTTCATGAACAACTTAGCTAAAACATGTGTCATCCTGGTTGACCTTACCGGAATGAAATGGGCACTTTTGGTCAATCTATCCACTAAGACCCATATACTTTCATTACCCCGGTTTGACCTTGGCAACCCTTCAATAAAATCCATGGATATCGAGTCCGGCTTCCAAACTTGAACATTCAAAAGTTGAAGAAAGCCACCTGGCTTCTGATATTCGGATTTTACTTACTGACAGTTCAAACAATGTTTTACCCATAAGCCAATACCCCTCTTCATTGCTTCCCTGAAGAAACTTCTCTTCATATCCTGATACATATTGGTTCCCTCAGAATGAATCGTAAACTTCGATCGATGACATTCCCTAAGAACTTCTTTCCTAATGTTTCCAATATCCAGAACACATAACCGTTCCTTCTTTCTTAACCAACCCCTACAGTCAAGAATAATATCCTTTAAGTCATCAATTTCGGCTCTAGTTTCTAACCTTCTAATCCTCTTGGCTAACACTGGCTCCTCTTTCTGCCTAAAAGCAATTTGTTTGATCAACACTGGTCGAACTTCCAAACAAGACATCATGGTGATATTCCGACTGGATCCTGCAGTCGACCTCAACTGCATACTGCAAGCAGCCAGTGCTTCCATGTCTTTCCATTCTACCAACATAGCTAACACCACATTCTGATGTTTCCTGCTAAGTGCATCCGCCACCTTATTTCCTTTTCCCGGTGTATACTCAATGCTAAAATCATAAGCTGCAACATACTCCAGCCATCTCTGTTGTCTCATGTTCGGCTCCTTTTGCGAGAACAAATATCGTAGAGACTTATGATCTTTAAATAGTTCAAACCTTTCTCCCAAAAGATAATGTCTCCACATCTGCAATGTGAAGATTACTACTTCCAATTGCAAAGCATGAGTAGGGCATCTCACTTCATGCGGTCTAAGCCGTTTAGAAGCATAGGCAATAACCTTTCCATTCTGCATTAGCACAGCACCCAACCCAGTACCACATGCATCGATGTAAACTACCAATCCCTGATTCCCATTTGGAACTACTAACACGGGCGCATTGATTAACAAATGTTTCGGCTTAAGGAATGCATCCTCACATTTGTCAGACCAAACAAACTTCTTGTCCTTCCTGGTTAGCATAGTCAAGGATGCCGCTATCCATGAGAAATCCTTAATGAACCTTTGGTAGTAATCTGCAAGACCAAAAAAACTTCTAATCTCACTTACCATCTCTGGTTTCTTCCAATTGTTAACAGCCTCAATCTTATCTAGATCAACTGCTAACCTTTCCTTAAAAACTACTTCACCAAGGAACTTCACTTCCTTCTTCCAAAAATGACACTTGGAGAACTTAGTCTTCAACTGATGTTGCCTTAGCATCCCCAACACTATTCTAAGATGATCCACATGATCCTTCTTATTCTTAGAATATACAAAAATGTCATCAATAAAAACCAACACAAACCTATTCAAGTGCTCTCGGAAAACCCGATTCATCAAATCCATGAAGAAAGATGACGCATTAGTAAGCCTGAATGGCATAACCAACCACTCGTAAGATCCATATCTAGTCCTAAACACCATCAAAGGAATACAATCCTCTACCACTCTTAACTGATGGAAACTTGTCGTCAAATCCAGTAGGAAAAAAACACTGGCTCCACCCAACTGATCGAATAAGTTGTCGATCCTTGGCAAAGGATACCTATTCTTGATCATTCTCTCATTCAACATACGATAGTCGATACACAACCTTAACTTCCCATATAGCTTCTTAATGAATACCACGGCCGTTCCCTAAGGCGAACTGCTTGGCCGGATGAAATTCTTTCCTTCCAATTCCACTAGCTTCACCTTTAATTCCTTCATCTCGATTGGTGATATCTTGCTAGGTGGTCTACTTACGGATTCAGCTCCCAGTATAAGATCTATCAGAAACTCGATAGCTCATTTTGGCGATAAGCCCAAAACTGGTTCAAAAACATCCGAAAACTCTCCTGCTACATAAACCTGCTTCCATTCCCATAGCACCCAATAATGCATAAACATTTCTGTTTGAACTCCTTATCGAGTAAATGAATCAGTTACGGCTATTAGGGTGTCTCAATGATATTTCCCCCTCCTGGCAAAATATCCTCGCATCATAACTATCCAACCGATCCATACCCAACATGATACCGAAACCCATGAAATCAAAGACATATAAACTGCATACAAACATATAACCTAACAAATCAAGTTCTAACTGGTCATATCTCATTCCCAGAGTTGCATACCCTTCTATACGATTCACAACCTTTAAAGGCATAATAAGGTATAAAGGTTTCTTACATAAGCAATCTACCAAATACTGAGATATAAATGAGTGCGATGCACTGGTATTAAATAGTATCCTAACCGAAGTACTATGAATCATATGCATACCTTCCATCCCAGCTTTTGCTTTCTCAACAGCTGTTGGTCTAGAGAATAATGGTTCCAACGCAAAGACTTTTCCCTTTCAAGCCTTAGCAGCCTCGGGACACTTGTCCTTGTAATGCCCCTATTATCCCGCCTTTTGGCAAGGCCGTGACACCAAGAACTTGACTAAAAACCAAGGACAGTTCATCCTGGAGATCGGTTCACTATGGATATTGGTAAATTTTGCCTACGTCCGTATCGAGCTACAATTGATATGACATGACAAGAAAATCTACTCTATTCGTATCCATCCAATTTCATATCCATTCCCTAAGAGAGATTCAGTTCATGTCCATCGCCCACTAACTTCTTTCGTATCCATCAAACTGGAGCTATTTCGTATCCATCAAACTGGAGCTATTTCGTATCCACATGTTACCAACGCTTCGTATCCATCAACAAATGTCCATTTCGTATCGGTCTCCCTCCATCCATCTCATATCGATCTCCTACCATTGAAACCACTGATCAATATGAAGAAAGCAACATGAAGCATCGATGCGAAGGCGACCTCCAACTATCGATATGAAGTAGAATGCAAGCATTGATACGAATAGAAGCATGCATGACTGATATGCAATAGTATCGATACGAAGAGGACAATGTTATAACAAATCCAAACCTACATCGATCATATCTCAAGATCTACAAGTCTAAATGCCACCAAATTTTCATAGGAGCCTGCCTACAACGTCAAGAATGTACCAGATCAATTTCAACATGGAAGGACCAATTATTGATTGATACGAACTAAATTTGTATCGCTCTTAAATCGAGTCAAAATCACCCAGACTTGATCTAGTGGGCCCACCCACGTGAGAGAAAAAGTCTTCCAAGATCCGGGCGAGATATTTGCTACCTACGCCTATAAATAGTGACCATGGACCTATTGAAAATGGACTTTTGGCTCTTCTACGTCCAGATCCTACCGAAATTACTATCGTACTTGGATTATACTGTTGTGACTCATTGTAACCAACAAGAAAAAAATCTATAAAAGGCAGCCATTTCATAGTGGACGTAGGCCATACACCGAACCACTCTAAATTCGTGTGTTTCTGTGCATTTTCTTATCTGTTGATTGGTGTGTTTGTTAGATCTACCTCATTTTACATTTAATTTCTTAATTTTACCTCTTCAATCACATCCGAAGAGCGTTGTGCCCAATTTTTGTACAAACACTTTAGTGCTTTTATTGAGATAACCTTGCTTTTCTCCTGCTCTGTGGATCTACTACCTCTCCGTTACACCCATAATGGAGTATGCCAATTCTTATCTGAGGGTGAAGGTACTCAAGTTTACTGGATCGTCTGACTTTTCTTATGAAAGAATAATAACTCCCCTTGAGGGCCTAAAGGTGTTAAAACAACTAAAAAACTAAATGAAGCACTATGGCAGAAAATGCTTAGGTCAAGGTGCCCTCTTGGCAGACTATGACCAATTGGATGGTTGGAGAACAGGGCTCCCCATCGAACTTTTGGCCTTTCTTTCGCCAGCAATGGCTCATGACTCTTAACATTTCTGTTGAGCTTTCAGGAAGAACCTGGTTCGCCAGTTGTTCAAACCCGCTCACGAATCATGAATGAGTTGCGACGCATTACCTTCTGGGTGGAATTGCCGCAACATGGGCATTCTTTTTAGCAAGAATTATTACAGTAGGATAATGGCTAGGAGGATTTGAAAGGCATTATGGCATTAAGATTTCCAAGGTTTAGCCAAGGTTTAGCTCAGGATCCCACTACTCATCGTCGTTGGATTGCAAAATTCTACCGTCGTTGGATTGCAAAAATCTAAGGAGAAGATCCAGATCTATCATTCGGTGGTTCCTTCTATTCTATTCAGATTGCTCCAGATCTAAGAGGAACTGCATTCATCATGATTTTTGTATCTAGAAAAAATGATAATTTTCATATCCATATTTACGTTTCCATGAAAATATGATGATTTTCGTATCCATATTTTCGTATCCATATTTTCATATTTAGAAAATATCATGATTTTCCTATCAATATTTTCGTATCCAGAAAATATGATGATTTTCGTATCCATGAAAATATGAAGATTTTTGTATCTAGAAAATATGATGATTTTCGTATGCATATCTTCGTATCCAGAAAATTTGACGATTTTCATATCCACGAAAATATGATGATTTTCGTATCCAGAAAATATGATGATTTTTTTTGGCAAGGCCAGCCGGATTTATAACGGACCGTCCACTTTTTATTACGAACGTAATAAAAATTTAAAGTACAGGAGAAAGGTAAAAGCACCTTAACTACTATGAAAAAGAAAAAATACAACACAAGAGAGTGATAGACATATCACAACTACTAAATGAAAATCGTAAACAACTACTCCTCCAAAGAGGTAGCAACACCAACATCCACTAAATCCTAAGAAGACTCCAAAGGGACATTCCCCAACAGACCAGCATAGGGGCGGAAATAAGAAGCAAGACAAGGATCATAAGCCACATAATCAGAAGAGTACACAAAGGAACGATCCCAGGAAGAATCAGCAAGCAAGATAGAATTCGATCTCCAAAAATAACCGTCCAGAACAAGAGCTAATGAGTCACCAGACGGTCGATAATAAAGGCATCTAAGATCTAGATGATCATCAGAAACGAATCTATAGAAAGAATCACCCAAGGGGTTAAATCTCATGTTAGAAACGTGATGAACCCAACACCTCTCATCATCATCCCAAACAATAGAGGGACAAGGCAGACCAGGAACAGGTGCTACACCTGGAGGCTGAACCGAAACAGCTATAGGGACTGCAGAAACAACACTAGGGACCACAGAAACTATTGGGGATTAAGGTCGCGCAGGCGAAAAGGCAGGCCGATCGACCGAACAAATAGGCGGATCCGGGGCAGAAATAGAAGCCATTGGAGGAGAAGCAACCTGAGAAGATACCTTAGGAACCCATTTCCTGAGAGGAGGCCGAGGAAGAGGGATCTTAGGAGCAGCCGCAGAAACATCAGAATGCGAGCAGGTGATAGCCTGGTGGCCAAAGGAATGACAGAAGGAGCAAATTTCTGAAACCCAACCGTAGCGAACACGGACTTCCACAACGTGGCCAACAGCAAGCTGAACTGGAATAGATGAGGGAAGGGGCTTAGTAGGGGATATCTCAATCAGAGCCTTAGCGAACATCAGTTTTTGATGCGCAACCATATTAGAGTCAAAACATTTCAATTTACCTACATTACAAGCTAGCTAATTCAAACCAAGCAATGGTTGAAGAGCAGAGGGAATATGGGAAAAGTAAACCCAAATGGGGATAGAGAGGACTTGCTCACAAGCAAAAACAACTGTAGGAGACCAAGGAGTAATAATAAAGGGTTGACCACCAAAAAAGGAAGGCTCAGCCTCAAGAACTCGACAGCGATCTTTGGCAGAGGAGAACAAGAGGAAGTACATGGAGTCAACCAGCCTAACACGCAACTCGCCACGTAGCCTCCAAGCCCGACGACAAACCGAAGCCGCATCGTGCAAGCGATGAGAAGGATCAAGAAAGAAACCAACCAAATATTCTGACCAATAGTCCATACCGACTTGCATAACAATAGGAGGAGGGATCATCGCTCCATTTTTTGTATCCAGAAAATATGATGATTTTCATATCCATATTTTTGTATCTAGAAAATATGACGATTTTTATATCCAGAAAATATGATGATATACTCAAATACATCTTCGTATTGATCCAGCTAGGTCCAATTCGTATCGATACTCAAATACATCTTCGTATCGCTCCAGCTGCGTCTAATTCGTATTGATACCTAAATACACTTCGTATTGATCCAGCTGCATCCAATTCGTATCGATACAAAAATACACTTTTTATCGATCCTGCTACATCCAATTCGTGTCGACGCAAAAATATACTTCACATCGATCCAGCTACGTCCAATTCATATCGATACTCAAATACACTTCGTTTCCATCTAGCTATGTCCAATTCATATCAATACACAAATTCACTTAGTATCAATCCAGCTACGTCCAATTTGTATCTATACTCAAATACACTTCGTATCGATCCAACTGCGACGAATTCGTATCGATCATCAGATACCACTTCGTATCAATCCAACTATGTGCATTTCATATCGATCCTCAGATACCACTTCGTATCGATCCAGCAGTGTGCCTTTTGTATCGATCCAAGTGTCCACTTTTTGGATCGTTCAATTTCACCAACATTTGTATCGTTCAAACGTTGCTGAGAACGATATGAAATTTCCAAAAAGAAAATATTTTCGGATACGACCCAAATTTTCAAAAAAAAAGGCTAATTTTTTTTCAGGGGGAACCCCCCCAAACCCTAGCCGTAGCGTAGAGCACCCATATAGTGAATTCAAAGCTTAACCTAATGAAGGAACATTCCATCCACGCTCCTGATCGTTCCATGACTGAATGGGAAATAGGGGATTATAGCAGCAAATGCTGAATTGCAATCAAGGGATGGGTAAGGAAATACTACTCATCCGGTGCTCCCAAAGGCTGGAGAACCTAGCTAATACACTAGAGTTGGTTAATATATCATGCTACCAAGGTGGACTACAACTTTCCCCAATTGACCAGCTTTTAAACTCCTGAATTGACAACTATGGTATGATGGCTAATATGACGACTGCCATACACTGTCTACTCTGCCAACTCAAAGCATAGCTGGTCACCACTAAACCCTCTTCAAATGCCCGCATCTTAATCATACCGTGTCCATATGAATAGAAGCATGGCATACAACCTTAAGAGGACTTCCTTACTACATTATATGGGCCTCCTCCCTCGGTGAAAATTAGAAATAATCACCAATCTATGAGCCCATCTTAACCAACTCACCATCCAATCGGCACTACCAACCACTCGAACGTTGGGAGATCGTGCATACATCATTCACTAGTGTTACAAGACCACATAACTAGAAAATAGACCTAACAACGACGATTTGAGTATCATTCCCAGTTGAGGCCCATTCATTGAAACTGTTCTACATACAAAATTTCTGGTGAAAATTCAACATGCCGACCATGTTGGTGTACTATGGGAATACAACCTCCGACACTACCTCATGAAGTGAGAATGGTGCATGGATTCCACCAAGAGTGATGAATGCCATCAAATGCAGATGTCTTCCCCCATCCTTCAAAGAAGGCTGTCAATCATGGTTATATATAGTAGTTCTACTTCTCGAACTACTGAAGGGAATAAAGAAGCTGGAAGCCTTAAATTGATCAAAGTCCACAGCTATTTGCTGCCAACACTCATAAATGAATTTATCACAAGAGCTTATTTCTAGAATTTAATAAAGAGAACTAGTGGATAGCCACCAATAACTACACCAACATATCGTATCCAATATTGGGTTGATGAACCAGATGAAGGATCAATGTGGCAAGATAAGGAAGAAACCTACTCCATACTCTAAATCGAGAAGCTCCTCTTCCTTAGATGGCTACCGTGGATGCCAGCGCCATAAGGCTGCTCCAGAAAGGAAAGCTTCAACAATATGTGCAAGCCCCATAAAATGATGGGCATGGAACCTCTGACCCCTATTGATCAAGAACTTTGATTAAACTGAACCACTTGCATTAGACTTCCAACTAAGAAGGGCTGGACTGAAGTGCAATAGCGAGCCTACGATGCTTCTTTACTTATCAATGAGATTTGATCTGATCTCTTTTGAATTATTTCTATTTCAATTTCATTTATGTTGCAAAGTATGACCGACTTGAATTAAACAACTTGCAAATGGTGCAGGTAACCGAGTACTCAAGGTTCGATGCCAAACAACCTCTGCTGACTATGATTAAGTCATTGAGGTATCATTATGACGAGCATGATTCAACCACTGGTCGGCTACTATATGCCCCTGACTTGGGGGCAAGGCCTCAAAGCGGAAGATACCGACAAGGTCAGGACTCCAATACAAAGTGGATGTAACCGACAATCCACTCATCTGCTTATATCGTTTAATTAGGAGATATGAGAAAGACTTAGAGTTGTATGTCCTAATAATGCACTCTCCAACTCGTACTTGAAGCTTTCCAAAATACTCATTCTTCTTCTAATGCCCAGTAAAATCGGAATCACACCAAGGGTGGACTTAACGTGACCGTACATGCATCCAATCCTACATTAGACACTTGGGGTTATTTTAGAACACATCTTTAAAGTGGATATGATTTGAACATTCACTCTCTAGTTTGCGTCTGTGGTTCGGCAAAACAATCATGCCTTAAACCGACTTCATCAAGGGCCAAACCTCAATTTAAAGTCATCAACGACTGATTGCCTACTCGCTAACCATCATGATCCATCATTTCAACTCTCTTCCTCGGCTCGATTGGAAGAACGCAAAGTGTAAGGTGGACGCGACTCGACCATCTGCTTTCCAATTCTTGCACCAGACTTAAGGAAAAATACACAACTCGAAGTGGATGTAGTTCGACCATCCTCTCCTCTGTTCGAGCTCAAAGCTTGCCAGAACAATAATCTTACTCCTTAGGCTTGGTAGAAGAGGAGTCCAAATGAACATGAATGCGAACCAATAGTCCATAAACTAAATCTCATCCTTCTTTGAGGGCATATAAGTGGAAAGTAATCGGGATCCCACCGATCACTTGCTAAGTGAAAACCCAAGTTCAGGGATAAGCCGTCACACTGCAGCCAAAAGGGATTGATCCATGACAATCCTCTAACTAATTCTGACTCCCAAAAGTGCGATTGCAGACATGGGCTCGAGGAAGGTGGATCCATCCACCTAATGACTTCGCCCATGTTCAATCTAGACCTCAGGACGATGGATCTGTCCATCTTCCGACCTCGCCTTTCATATTTACAAGCTCGAGGATGGTGGATCCGTCCATCTAATAACTTTGCTTGCCTACTCAGGGTGGATGTGATACGACCATCCACATACCTGATCAACTTCTTGTTCCTAGAGTGTGAACGAAATCCTAAAGCCTAAATAGATGTGATTGACCATCTGTCGGCCAACTCCGGATTCCCGAAGTGCGAATTAGAGTATAAACATAAAAATGAATAGGTGTGACTGACCACCCATCAACTAAATCCGGTCCCGAGAGCGCGGGCCGAAGTGTTAACGCCAAATGGGTGTGACTGACCACCCATCAACCGACACCAGATTCCCAGAGTGGGAACTAGAGTATAAACATCAAAAATGGGTGTGACCGACCACCCGTAAAACAACTTAAGTCCACAGAGTGCGGAGATAATCCTAAAATACCAAATGGGTGTTACTGACCACCCATCAACTAACTCAAGATTCCTAGAGTGCGAACTAGAGTATACCCATCAACTAACTCTAGCCCCAAAATAGCACAGACTAGAGTATAAAAACCAATTGGGTGTGACTGACCACCCATCAACTAATTCCAAATTCCCAGAGTGCGAACTGGAGTATAAACATCAACTCACTCCAGTATCCCAGAGTTCGAACTGGATTATAAACATCAACTAACTCTAAGTCCCCAGAGTGCAGACTGGAGTATAAACACCAACTGGGTGTAACCGATCACCCTTCAACTAACTCTGGCCCCAAGAGCGCACACTGGAGTATAAAGACTAAATAGGTGTGACATACCACCCATCAACCAACTCCAGTCCTCAAAGCCAAAATTGGAATATGAATACCAAAAGGGATGTGATTCGACTGTCCATCCATCAGCTCTTGTCCCCGGCATGGGACCTATAACATAATTTTATAGGGATGCACTCCAACCCTAAAAGACAAAATTTCTTCCTTGGTTCGATAGGGAGACGCAGATTCGCAAAATGGACCTAGCTGAACGTCCTATTACAAATGGATATGACTACCCATCCTACTGCAAAAGAATGTGACATGACCGTTCATCTGCTAACTCTCACTTGTGATCCGACAGATTGTGCGCGCAACATGGACGGGTGTGACCCAGCCACCCGCCAATCAATTCCTTCCTACAATTTAGTAGGAGAAACATCAAATTAAAGTAATCCTAATGTGACCGACCACACTTCGACTTTCACCATTGACTAGTGCCAGACGAATTAATCGGGAAAAATGCGGTCCAACTATTTTCTGCTAAAACTCTTAGTTCCCAGAGTGCAGACAGGGGTATAAATGTCAAATAGTTGTGATTAATATTCCTTCAACTGACTCTGATCCTCAAAGTGCGGTTACAAGCATAGACAAATGAATGAATATGACTCGACCATTCATTCACCAACTCTGACCTAGACTCGACATGAGGAGTATAAACTCACTATAGGTGCAATTAGACCATCCACGAACTAACTCTGCTAACCCAAGACTGGGGGCAGAAGTACAAATCACCAAAAGAAGAGAAAGATGACTCGTTGCATCTCCAGCTAAGCATTCTTTACAACTTAAGGCAACGACTACAAAGAGGCCTTAATGCCAACCAATTATATCGTACCGCCGGATCGATAGGCAATATCGATCTGCACATTTCACATCAATGCCGGTGGATCAAGCATTCTACATCGTGTCACTGAATCGACGGTCAATATCGATCCTCTTCGACTATAAATCACCGAACATCCAACGAATACCTTTGATCAACAGAGTTTGGATAGAAGAATGAACCATGAATGAGTGTGACTTGACCATTCATCTTCCATCACCTTCCTTCGGTCCATCAGGAAGAGCATGAACCAAATGAGTATGACCTGACTGCATTTGAGCTAACTTTATCCCTAGATATAATGGGAGAACGTAAATCAAGATGGACGTGGTTGATCGCCCAACTCTAAATGAATGCAACACGACCATTCATTCATTGAAACTTACCATGATCCGACTAAAAGAGCAATTCAAAACAATTGCAACCTAAACGTCTGCACACCGATTCTTGCCCTGGATTCGACAAGGGAAGCATCAACCCTACATTGGATCCGACTGGACGATTCACTCTTCAGTTTCTACCCAGAGTAGGGCGACATATGCAGCGAAGTGAATGTCATTGACCGTCCAGAACTTAGCTCATGTTTGAATTTTAGTGAGGCAACGAAGTATTCTACCTAGAGGAAAGAACTAGGACACAATGCAGGATAAGGCAGCCTTCCATTGGTTAACTCGATCCCATGGTTCAATGGGATAGAATACAAAATTGAAGCAGACATGATCTATCTTGCCACTTATCAAGATATTCCCCAGCCTTAAGGGCATGCGCGAGAAATAAGATAAGTGTAATTTTATTCTTCATCAAACAACAGTGGCTCTTACAGCTTGGACTATTGTATGAACACAATAGAAGCTAGGCTCGATCATTCACACAATATATACATCAACCCAAGATTGGGGAATGAGTGTGATCATCCAAGAGCTGTATACGACTACTCAATCCTATAGCTCGTGCCTAGTATTTATAACAACTTGAAGCTATGACCGAAAGGATGCTTAGAGATAGAATCATCAGATCGACACCCGGATTTAAGGGCAACTGATCATCATTCTGACCCTTCCCATGAGAATTGGATCGCGAGTACATTGAATGGAAAGCGCATTACTCGGAAGCACGAGTAGATTCAAACTCATAGCTGGAGCCAGCTATGCTACAACACGTGAGCAAGGCTAAAATCTACTAAGCCTTTGATTCATCATCTCTACAAGCCTGATCATTTACTATTGCAAATAAGCACATGAAGCACCTACAACCCATTACAAGTATTATAGGTCAGATCACAACTCAGTGCAATGGTGATGAAAGAGTTAACTGCTTTGCTCCAGGTGAATATGACGTGTTCTCTTGGACGCAATCTCATGTATATATGTAGATTCTCGCATTAAGAACCCTGCATTAAATGTCGACCCGAGGCTTGTCTCAATGAATAAAAATGATACGATGTGGGTCCGGAGAGATCTGCTACACTTAAAGAGGAGGCAAATCTACTCAAAACAAATGGGTTTATCCACGATGTCCTCTGTCTAAAATGAGTATTCAATCCTCTACTTATGAGAGATACAAACAAAGAGTAGCGAATGTACACCAACTACTTAGATTTGGACGAGGCATGGCAAAGCACGACGTTCCACTTCCAATGATCAACCAACTGATGGACTCAACCATCAGACATTGATTACTCTCATCTATGGATGCAAACTCTAGATACAATCAGGTACTAAGCATGTTCCAGACCAGGAATACAATTGTTTCGTTACTGACCTGGGCCAATAGTGCTATGCTGCAATACTTGGATTCAAACTTGAGAACGCTTATGTTACTTACCAAAGGACGATTAACAGATCATTCAAGAATCAGATCGGCCGATCGATGAAAGTATACGTGGTTAATATGCTCATGAGATCACGACCATCAAACGACCACATTGATGAGTTGGCAAAGATATTCCATGCTTTCCAACAACTGCAGAATGAAACTTGATCCTTTGAAATGATCTTTTGGCGTTGTGTAAAAAGAATTCTCGTTCTGTCATCAATTCTCGTGGTATTGAGGCTAATGTCAGAAAATTTCGAAGATTAGACATCCATGTACCGAGGAAACCAAGTAGGTACAGAGCTAAGTCGAAATATTACCATCCTAAGATGATTCAACTCTAGGGCCATCTACAAGTGTATTCTCTTCTTCAACCTAACCAAGAGAGGGAATAGAACATTTGAATGGACTAAAAACTGCGTTGAGGCGGTTCTAGCTCTAATAGATCGCTTAGGGAATTTTATCCGAGCTGTTGGATCGCGAAGATTTATACATCAATTGGGCTATGTCAACACATGCCATAAGCATCGCATTACTATGTGAAGAGAAACGAATCCAAAGACTAGTATATGATGAAAGCTAGCTATTGACAAACTCACCCCGTTAAAGTCTGTATCGACCAGCCGTTACAATACGTCCTATGGCAACCTTAGATGTTCGGAAGGTTACTCAAATGGAATATAGAGTTAAGCCAATTTAATACACTTATCTCCTTCCGAGAGTTATCCATGGTCAAACATTAGCATACTTCATACTTGAATTCATTGCATTAAACGATTATCCCAAGAATAGTGGACCGTCCAATCGATGGAGAACATACATAGATAGAACTTTTGATAATCGAGTTTTCTAACGTCGAAGTTGCATTAATTACTCCTAAGGAACGATTGATTTGCTACGCCTTGAAACTCAACTTTCCTACAACAAATAACGAAGCTAAGTATGAAGCCTTGGTTGCCACGTTCAAATTTGCAAGAAGACTAGGAGTGGAAACTTTACATATCTTATGTGATTTTTGATTAGTGGTATGCTAAGTCAGGGAAAACTATCTGACTAGGGAGAAATGTCTTGCTCCTTATCTCAGCTGGATCCTAGAGCTACTAGTTGACTTCGAGTATTACACCATTACAAAAATCCACACAACAAAATGTAAAGGCCGAATCACTAGCCAAGCTAGCCATTTTTGCGGATGCATGACAAATAGACTTCATCCCAGTTGAAATACTTATTATTCCAGGCATTGACAGATAAAGATCTGTTAGTCCGTGAAATGATGGTTTTGATGACAACAACCTTAGAATAGATTATAAAATATAAATACTAACATTATAAGTTTAGATATATATGTATATGCAGGATTTAACCATGCAGGTATTAAGAAAGAAGACTATACAGTATAGAGATTCAAGATATCAAGATAGAAGACTCATGAGTATCAAGATTATCAAGAGTTCAAGATTTAAAAGTTAAGTATTTTTTATTATTATTAGGAATTTTGTTAAAACTCATAGGAAAGCACTGACATCTTAAAATCCAATTTATTCGTGGAATGGAATCCACTTCGAATCTGTTAAAGAGATGGAACCCTAAGTAGGATGGAACCTACGAAAAATCTAGTGGAACATTGTTTTGTATCCGCTAACTTTTTATTCAAAATGATTTTTCAAAATTATATCATGTTTTCAAAATGTTTTCAAAAACTTTCCTTTTAAAAGATTCAAAACCCTCTATCCTGATTTTAAATAATTTTAGCCTCAAAATTATCTTTAATTTCAAAGTCAAATTTCTCCTTATTTTAAACTATCTTTTAATATAATATATTTAACTATATTCAAGTATATTTATAAAAACATACTTAGATTTAAAATATAAAATTAGAGTTAAATTCTATATATATTATTCTCTATATTTACTTATGAATTTTAATTATATTCAAGTACATTTATAGAGTTTAAATTAGTTTTAATATAAGATAAAGGTTATTTTCAAAGAAAATCAAAACATCAAAAAATGCTTTGGGATGTCGACATGCCTATATACCCCATGTCGACATAGTGTCAGTTGTGTTCAAAATTTAAATTTCAAAAGAAGTGTCTATTCACCATAACTCTTCACTAATTGACATGGCTGTTGTTCTTCTGTAAATAGGGGTTAGTTTCAACGAATTTTATATCATATTTTCTGGTTTTTCACTCCTCTTCTTCTTTCACTTTTCTTAATACATATTCTTATCATTACTCTGCCGAAATCAACATTGAATCGAACTCGATTACTTCTAAATTAACATAAATCGAAAAAGATTTAGTAATTCTTTATTAACAATATTCACCCCCCTCTAGAGTTAATCCTAGCCTTAAGATCCGTAATCCGCATTTCTCATAATTGGTATCAAAGCAAGGTTTTCAAAGTTTCATAATCTGATTTTTGAAAAAATTTCAAAATGGCTACCGACACTGGTACTGTTACTAACACTAGCTTCCATGTCACTAGTTCATTTGTAGAGGGTCAGTCTACTGTCAGACCACCACTTTTTAATGGCAGTAACTATGCATATTGGGCATGTAGGATGAAAATATATTTACAATCTATAGGATTAGACACTTGGAATATCACACAAACTGAATATTCTGAACCCACAACTAATTTTTCATAGTGGACTATTGAGCAAAAGACTATTGCACAAAATAATTCTAAGGCAATGAATATTCTGTTTTGTTCACTAGATAGAAATGAATTCAATAGAGTGTCGGTTTGTAAGTCTGCATATGAAATCTGGAAAACTTTGCAAGTTACTCACGAAGAAACAAGCAAAGTTAAACAGACCAAAATTTCCATGCTCACAAATCATTTTCAATTATTTAAAATGAATCCTAATGAGTCTATTTCATATATGTATAGTAGATTTCAAGATATTGTGCATTCTCTAATATCTTTGGGAAAGGAATTTTCTGAAAAGATCAAGTCAGAATTTTTTTAAATTCTCTAACTCCAGAATGGGATCAAAAGACACTTGTGATCGAAGAGGCAAATGACATCGGTACATTAAAGATAGAAGAATTAATTGGAAATCTAATGTCGTATGAAGTTCAAATGATCGGGAGAAGAGAAAGTAAAGCATCTGAATAGAAATCAATGGCATTCAATGCATTAACCGATGGATCAGACTCAAACAGCGATAATGATGAAGAGATAGTCTTTACGACCAGAAATTTTAGGAAATTCCTGGAATACAGAAAGATGAATAATCTCAAGAGAAATAACTATAAGAATTCTGGAAATCAGAATGTAGTGCCAAATAATGACAAATGTACAACTGTGATAAACCAGGCCATTTCAAAAGAGACTGTCCGTATCCAGATAGGCAAAATCTCCTATGATCAATGATCCAGCAAAGAAACGGAAGCATGCATTTACTGCTACTCTAGATGACTCAGACTTATCCTCAAGTGATGATGATCAGAAAATAGATAATTCGAATTTGTGTTTCACAGCTGTTCATGATTCGGACGAATTCAAAGAAATGGACTTAGAAAAAGGTACACGTTTACAATACAATTGGTTGAAATTGCTTGCTTAGAATTAGTTGCTTGATTGTTTGATTGATTGGTTTTGAATTGGTGTGTTATTTGAATTTTAAAATTTATTTTCTATTTTTTATTATTATTTCATTATTATTTTTATTATTTTTTAATAGTATAATAATATTTTCTGAAATATACTTGAAATTTAATAATATTTCAGATATATAGGCATTAATAATAATAATAATATTTATATATTATAGAGAACTTAGGAAAAATCAATTCATGAAAATTCAAAGGCACATGTGGACATGGTCCCTACCATGATATCGACATGGGTACCTGAATTTAAATTTCAAAATTTGAATTCAAATATTTGAATTTCCCTCCACCTTTTCACTTTATTCAATTCTCTGAAAAGCTACTTTTTGACTAGAGAATATGTCCTTTGAGAATCTATTTATTCACTATCTTTTATCCTATCTTTTCACTCTCATTTTCAAATTCAAACTCTCTCTTCATAACTTCAAACTCTCTACTCTCAACTTTAATGGCTTCTTCAAGCAACCCCTCCACCATGAGAATTTTAGAAAAATCAAAGAGCAATTATTCAATGATCCGGAGGCAATAAAAGCATTCATCAATTATGCTAACTATGCCAAAGTCCATCCCGGAAAATTTGCTATTTTTCAAGATTTTTCTTCTTATGAACTTGATTCTCTTTTTGCAAACAATAGAGTTCTTAGTCTTATTGATGCTTCTCAAAATGATTTTGTTTGCTATCCAAATCTTGTCAAAATTTTCTATGCTAATTTAAACCGTGGATTTTATCATGGAAATGAGGATAAAATTTGGAGTAGTGTCAAAGGCACTAGAATTGTTTTGAATTGTGATCTTTTGGGTACCATTCTCAATTACAAGTGTACGGAATGGATCTTTCTAATTTTAAAATCGATGAAAATGATCGTGAGACATTTCATCACATTTTCGAAGGGATTGATAATTTTGAATTCAAAAATCGAAATTTTCGACCAAAGGCAAGAATTGTCAATCTTCTTTTGCAACATACTTTGACCCCAAGATCGGGGAATTTTAACAATCCTACTTCAAAAGTTTGCAAAGCTCTTTTTGCTATTTTCGAAAATTATGACATAAATTGGGCAAGTTATTATGGATGAATTTTGTCCTAAAAATCTTGAAATGGGTGAGAATACCTTATACCATGGAATTTATCTCACTCGGATTTTTAACTATTTTGGAGTGGATTTCAAAGGCGAAGAATTTGTTTCTAGAAAAGTTTTCAACCATTCCAACATTTCGCTTATGAAAATTCCTTTTGTTTTTCAACCTTGTGAGACCCTTGCCGAAAAAGAAGAGCATTTGACTTATGAGGAAATGGAAGAAGAGGAAGAGGAAGAAGAAGAAGGGGATGAAATGGAAATTGAAGAAGAAGAAGGTGAAACCTCTTTGGAAAGCATTGACTATCCTCCTAATTCATCCACCAAAACCCTTCTCAAAAACCAAAAGACGATTGTTGAGAATCAACGGATTCTTAAAAGATCCGTTAGTAAGAAGTTTGACAAAATTTCATCCAAGATGAACAAGTTCATTACCAAAGTCAGCAAGAAACTTGGACTATCTTTATCTTCCTCATCCTCTAACTAGTCTTATCTTTTCATATCTTGTTGTATTTGTTTTAGTTTGCTTTATTTCGAATGTTCATGTAGTTTGTTGTATGCTTAATCATTGTATTACTGTAGTATGCAATGAAATGAAATTTCCTTTCTGTTATCTATCTTATCTTATCTCCAGAATAAATGTTAGTATAGTATATATATATGCACACAATTATTCACAAAATCAAATTAGTCATAATTTTTCACTGACCCATGTCGACATCCCCTATATGACCATGTCGACATGTACTAGTCAGAAATGACAATTGATTTTGAATTTAAAATTTGAATAACTAACAAACGTCTATTCATTTCAAATGAATTTCTACACATATAAATACCTGTTTCTTCCAGAATTCTTCACTCAAATTCATTTCTTATCATCTATATCCTTTATTTCTTTCATTAATTCAACTATGGCTAATCCTATTCACAATCTATCCGAAAATCTTGAAGAAACTCCTAATTCGTTCAAGAATATTCTCTCGTTTATTCTACGTAACCAGTGTCACTTAGAATTGAGTCAAATGCAGATGATCAAGGAACAAGAAAGGCATTTTGATGCGATACGATGGATGATCTCCTCTCTGCACAAGGATGATAACGAAGCACATCCTCCTATCTCTCTCACCAATGACAATGATAATTGGGATGCTATTAAGGCAGACCCAATCTTTGGAGAAGAAGGATGGGTGGAAGTTCCACGTAACGTTTGATTTTTATTTTGTTTGCTTTGTTTGATTTGCTTGAATTGATTTGGTTTGGACTGATACTCTGTGTGGATTAATTTCTTGATACTGGTTTGAAATTTGTTGTATAAAACATATATGTACATTGAAATGTATATTGATTTTGATTAGTTATCATGTTCATAAGTATAATTATTTCTTAATCTATATATTCCGTTGTATAGTTTATCAATGCAGGTACTGAAGAATAAGAAGGAGTGAATTTTTTTGTTGATGACAAAGGGGAAGAAATATAAAATAGGGTAGTTAGGCATAGATTAAGGGGGAGTTATTAGTTTTAGGGTGAGTTATTAGGATAGTAGTAAAATTTTATAAACAAAGGTTGTCATCATCAAAAAGGGGGAGATTGTTAGTCCGTGAAATGATGGTTTTGATGACAACAACCTTAGAATAGATTATAAAATATAAATACTAACATTATAAGTTTAGATATATATGTATATGCAGGATTTAACCATGCAGGTACTAAGAAAGAAGACTGTACAGTATAGAGATTCAAGATATCAAGATAGAAGACTCATGAGTATCAAGATTATCAAGAGTTCAAGATTTCAAAGTTAAGTATTTTTTATTATTATTAGGAATTTTGTTAAAACTCATAGAAAAGCACTGCCATCTTAAAATCCAATTTATTCGTGGAATGGAATCCACTTCGAATCTGTTAAAGGGATGGAACCCTAATTGGATGTAACCTACAAAAATCTAGTGGAACATTGTTTTGTATCCGCTAACTTTTTATCCAAAATGATTTTTCAAAATTATATCATGTTTTCAAAAACTTTCCTTTTAAAAGATTCAAAACCCTCTATCCTGATTTTAAATAATTTTAGCCTCAAAATTATCTTTAATTTCAAAGTCAAATTGCTCCTGATTTTAAACTATCTTTTAATATAATATATTTAACTATATTCAAGTATATTTATAAAATATACTTAGATTTAAAATATAAAATTAGAGTTAAATTCTATATATATTATTCTCTATATTTACTTATGAATTTTTATTATATTCAAGTATATTTATAAATTTCAAATTAGTTTCAATATAAGATAAAGGTTATTTTCGAAGAAAATCAAAACATCAAAAAATGCTTTGGGATGTCGACATGCCTATATACCCCATGTCAACATAGTGTCAGCTGAGTTCAAAATTTAAATTTCAAAAGAAGTGTCTATTCGCCATAACTCTTCACGAATGGACATGGTTGTTGTTCTTCTATGAATAGAGGTTAGTTTCAACGAATTTTAAATCAGATTTTCTGGTTTTTCACTCCTCTTCTTCTTCTTCCACTTTTCTTAATACATATTCTTATCATTACTCTGCCGAAATCAACATTGAATCGAACTCGATTACTTCTAGTTTGATTCCCTATCACTCTCTCTACAAGATTCTCAGTGCTATTCAGAGTTATAGACTTCTTTGTACTCTATTACACGAGAAAAGGTGTTATTGTAGCCTTGAAAATCAATCAAGAAAGAAAAGGTGTGATTGTAGGCTTGGTAAATCAATTGGGTAAACTTGTGGCCCAAAAATCAAGTATCTCTACCTAGAGGATCGAAATTCTGGAGGGTGTACCTCGTAGCCTTGAAACCGAGGATGTAATTGTATAATTGCTTTCGGATGGAAATCCGTACTTGTTTTGCAGGACTGGATGTAGGGTAACTCCGAACCAGTATAAAATCTGGTGTGTTCTTTCCTTTACTGCTTTTATTTTATTTCTGCATCTGTGTTTGTTTCTGTGATCATATCTGTGTCTGTATATTGCATACATCGGTGTCTAAATTAACATAAATCGAAAAATATTTATTAATTCTTTATTAACACTATTCACCCCCTCTAGTGTTAATCCTAGCCTAAAGAACCGTAATCCGCATTTCTCACAAGGTCAACTAGATCTCAGAGATGGAGCCAAAAAAGGAGTCACGGATGACCCTATCAAAGATTATCTACAACAAGGCATCCCTTTTGAACACAGGAATGAGAAATGGCATATCCTTCGCGAAGCAGTCCCATGAGTTAACACTCTTACATTTTGTGTCCATCAGTGACCAGCCATCAACTTCATATCCATCGATGTGAAGCCCATTGATACGAAAGTTGCTACATGATCGTATTTGAGCCACTTAACTCCACCGATACGAAGCATTCCTAGGGACTATCAAATTCATTTCGATAGCCTCGATACGAAGCATACATTCCAACATCTCAGATCGATCTAGGAGAGGATCGATATGAAGGAAGGACTTAAAACAACCATCGAACGTTGTTGCAACTGGAATTTCACATCGATCCAGGAGAGGATGGATACAAAACTCGATCAAAAGAACTTAATAAAGACCCGCAAATGTGCAAACATGAATGGGAGTCAGGTTAATAAATGTGCATGTATGCCAAACTAACTTTCAATTTTCAAAGTTAACAGGAATTGAATGCTTACCTGGTGACAACCAGAACGACGAACAACAAATTGCTAGCCCTCAACACTCAGTTACAACAAAACACTGCATGATCATTGACAATCAATAGTTCGACATCTACATCACTGTCGTTTCAATCAAAGTTTACATCTTTTGACGAAAAGATAACAACTACTCAACAAATCGGATAAATGTTTTTCAGAATGAAGGATGCATCTTTTTAAAGCACATCATTTTCACACAAGATGTACATTGGGAGGCAAATGTTATCCCGCCTTTTGGCAAGGCCGTGACACCAAGAACTTGACTAAAAACCAAGGATAGTTTGTCTTGGATATCGGTTATACATAGATTCACTATGGATATTGGTAAATTTTTCCTGAGTCTAGATCGAGCTATAGTTGATATGACACGATAATCAAAGCTATCAAAGCCAATGTTTCAAATTTCAAGTAAATCTAAGTTCATATGCTTAAGATATTGATCGATCAAGGTTGTGAAAACCAATTCTATTCGTATCCAGCCAATTTCGTATCCATTCCCCAAGAGAGATTCAGTTCGTATCCATCACCCACTAACTTCCTTCGTATCCATAAAAATGAATCTTCTTCATATCCATCATGTTAACAACACTTCATATCCATCAACAAATGTCCATTTCATATCGGTCTCCCTCCATCCATCTCGTATCGATCTCTCACCATTGGTACGAAGAGCAACAACCACCAATCGATATGAAGAAAGCAACATGAAGCATCGATGCAAAGGCGGCCTCCAACCATGATACGAAGTAGCATGCAAGCATTGATACGAATAGAGCCATGAACGACCAATATGAAATAGTATCGATACAAAGATGACAATGTCATACAAATCCAAACTTGCATCCATCATATCTCAAGATCTATAAGTCCAAATGCCACCAAATTTTCACAGGAGCTTGCCTACAACGTCAAGAATGTACCAGATCAATTTCAGCCTGAAAGGACCAATTATGGATTGATACGAACTCAATTCATATTGCTCTTAATCGAGTCAAAATCACCTGGACTCGATCCAGTGGGCCCACCCACGTGAGAGAAGAAGTCTTCCGAGATCTAGGCAAGATATTTGCTGCCTATGCCTATAAATAGTGAACCTAAACCTACAGAAAATGGACTTTTGGCTCTTCTACATCCAGATCTTGCCGAAATTACTATTGTACTTGGACTGTACCATTGTAACTCATTGTAACCAGCAAGCAAAAATCAATAAAAGACTGCCATTTCATAATGGACGTAGGCCATACGCCGAACCACTCTAAATTCTATGTTTCTATGCATTTTCTTATCTATTGATTGGTGTGTTTGTTAAATCTGCCTCATTTTACATTTAATTTTTTTTTCATTTTATCTCTTCAAACACATCCGACGAGTGTTGTATCCAATTTTGGTATAAACAGCCCCATCTGGCCATAGTCGTAGCATTTCACATTCGGCCTCACTACGACTGCTCTTCCATCACCCGAGCGAAACTCATTAGCATAGTGCCCCATCTTGTCACACTTGTAACAAACAATATCATCCTTGCTCTTCTTAGCTGCTACCCTCGACTGGGCACCTTTCTTCTAGAAGAACTTCCACTTCTTACCTTGAAAATTCTGAACCTCAACCGCTTTCCCTTTTCCAAAAGTAGAAAGCATCTTTTCATTTCGAATAGCCATATAACAACAATATGACATAGATCACGGAGGTTTGGCATGGTTGCTCTGGTGATCAAGGATTCAACCCCTTGATAAACTTATCATTCCTCCGAGTGACAGTATCCACAGTAGCATATCCGTAACGGGACAGCTCATCAAACTCTGTAGCATGCTCAATTACTGATCTATTCCCCTAGACTAAATCTGCAAATTTCCTGAGCAATGCTGACTTAGCAACCTCTGATAGAAATTTTTCTTCGAACCTCCTTCAAAATTTAGCCTAAGCCAGGTCTTCCTCTGGCTCTCCAACGGTAACTCCGTTCCACCAAAACAATGCTGCTCCCTGTAATTGCCTGGAGCAAGTGTCCTCTTCGGCATATCCGTCAATCCGAGATATGCATATATCCTTTCACAATGCAATAGCCATTTCTCCAATCCTACTGCATCCTCGGTTCCCAGAAAAGGCTTACCTCCAAGACTAGTGTAATCCCTGCTCAGCTTGGCATAATTATTGCCAACTGGGGCCACCAGATTAGCTCCTCAAGCGTTCCCTGCAGCCACTCCCGCAGCCGCTCCAGCTTGCATCATATGCACGGAGAACTAATACAATATCCCCATATCAACCGGCGGGATCTCAGTACCAATATTAGCATTTGCATCTGGGTTTGCATTTTCCTGTCCACCCTGGTTGCTCCTAGTATTGGGTCAAACATTTCCACGTGTTGTGGTGCATCTCCCACCTTGATTCACTCTTCCGTTTCTGCTTCCGTGTCTTACTTCCCTACTACCTAAAATCCAATCTTGGCAAGATACAGAAGAACGGTCTAAGAGAGTGGGGAATACATACTTAGGTATTTATGGCAAAGTACACATACGTTACCATAACGCTTACCCAAGCCCAACCATATTTTAGATTCATTAGGTTATGCTTTAATAATCTTTTAAAGTTTAAATGCCTTTTAAGTACATAAACCATGCTCTGATACCAACTTGTAACATCCCGCCTTCTGAGGCCCTAAACTAACTGCTACTGATACTACAGTCATCCGTAGTTGTTATTCCTTGGTGACCGAATGCGACATAGTTAATATTGATACACAGGTACACAAGAATATGAAAAAAAATTAACTTCAACAAAACAGAATTTCTCGTTTCTTATGAATAATATTCAGATTTAATTACATAATTCCAGACGTTAACCATGTTCAAATCACATAGACATGTACAAAATAGATAAGAGTGAAATATGAAGATGTCCCCCTATGATGATTAGAGAACTAATAATATGAACTTAACTGTTCTTAGTACATCATAGAGAAATACACAAAATAGTTCCTATATAGCTAATACTACCTCATGCATATCTCTGGAAGCTTATCGTCCAAAAACCTAAAAATTTCCCACTCTCAAACTACTTAAATTAATTTTGAGTACCGGAGAATTTGTGGAGAAACAAAAACTTCGATTCAGATAATAAGTCTGGCGTGAATAATCCCCTATCATCTCTTATCATGAATAGATATCTAGGGAGACCATGCCGCTTAGCTGAACGGGTTTTTCCCTCACTAGTATCCAAAATAAAACATGCAAATCATTTACTATGGCCCTGCACCCAAAATGATTAGTCTTAGCATAATATGACATAAATCCACAAATCATATGTATTGGATATCATATCCACCCATTTATTAGATATCCCATCTAAAAGCGATTTATTGGATTTCCCATCTAAAATCAATTTATTAGAGTTCCCCTCTAAAATCATTAAAATGACTATCCGTCCTAATTTAATAGGATCATTCGTCCCAAATCCCTTTAAAATAAATGTAGATTATCCATCGTACATTATTTTATAAAATATGGTGCGCACTATCCACTACACACTCCATAGTTTTCCTAGGATGACTATGAACGCTTGGGTGCCAAATCCCGAGGCCAACCACTTTTGTCAAAACATTCTTTATTTTAGAAATTTAATGTGGGCTATCCACCATACATTCCATGATTTTCCTAGGTTAACCAAGAACCCATCACTTGGCCAATTAAACCATCATGATCCCCATGATTATTTATAAAAATTCATGATCCTCATGATTACTTATTTTTCCCAAGTATACCACCTGTTTAACCTATTCCCATTAGTAGCCCCAATTAGGTTAAATTAAATAGAAACACATTGATAGCCCCAATGTATATTTTCAAAAGCATATTTCTATTTGTAACCCAAACTATGTGTCAGAACATTAAATCCACCCCGGTGTCCCCAAGGTTTATCAACATTCATTTTATATAAGGATTTCCTTAACATATTCAAACAAAGATAAGTATTTTATATATAACCCTTCGAAGTAACCCCTTCGACTTAGCAAAGGTTTACTTAAGAAAAATGGCTAAAAACAGCCCTATAATACCCTTTGAACGAAGTCCCATTCGAAAGAAAATAAACATCCAAAGTTATCCCATTCGAAAACCTTTCTTTTGAAACCATCACAAAATCATACCTTTCGACCTTGTCGAATGGTCCTACCTTTTGATCTTGTTGGAAGGTTTCTTTTCAACCTAGTCGAAAGGTTCTGCCTTTCGACCTTATCGAAAGCTTAGGGTATCTCCCTTTATAAAGCCATTTATAAACCTTTTGAAAGCAACGAAACTCAAAAACTTTTTCAATCATTGAAGGTAACCCCTTCAAAACCTTTCAAAATCAAACCTTTCGAAATAAAAAACTTTTGAAATCAAACCTTTCGAAATTAAAACCTTTCGAAATCAAAACCTTTCGAAATCCAAACCTTTAGAAATCAAAATCTTTCGAAACCATTCAAAAACAATGAAGTGTTGGTGTTGGAACCAACCCTTCGAAAGTATACTTCCAACCTTGTTGGATGGTTTACCCTTCGACTTTGTCGAAAGGCATTAAAACTTTTATTTTAAAAACAATGGGAAGGTTGAGGTTTTCCTCCCCTTTTCCCTTCGACTTTGTCGAAGGGTATAAAAATATTTCTAGAAAGCATTTAAAATATTAACTCTTGAAGGTTTTGGCTTTTGAAGATCCCCTTTGTAGCCCCTCCTTGAGTATATAAAAATTTATAGAATCGAAGGATCCCCCTTCATCTCAGTTGAAAGCAAGTTTTATTTCCATTTGAAAGCAAAAGAAGCAGCTCCTTGACCTTTCGCCCCTCTTCCCTTGATCACCATGCCTACCCTTCGACTTAGACGAAGGGATAAAAGCGGCTTTTGGAGTCGGAAGCAATTGTACTTTGTTAACCTATACTTCTTCCCCAAATCAATTTTTGAAAGCAATTACCCCCCAGCTTTGACCAAGGCGGAAGCAATATTGCAGTTTAGCCCTTAGGCTTAATTAATTTAATTACCTTTGTTAACCACTAAGGAAAAATCCCAAAAAAAATACCAAAAGTCTAATAAACCATATACTTCAACATATTAAAATTTCAAAGCATATGAAGATCAAAACAACTCGAAATTTAACCAAAATTGAATAAAACATGTTACTTAGCTCATTAACATTTTAAAACATCTAAGTCTTATCCAAACAAAGGTTTGAATGGTTATATGCTAACCAAAATAAAAAACATGAATCGGGTATAACTTATAACCGATCTAAACATAGAAAATGAGATGATAAACATGATTATTCTCCTTGATTAGTTAACTGGGGAATGAGATAATTTTCTAACTTTGATTCGTTAGCTTTTTCTTCAATTTATTGCTGTTCATGTAGCTTTTAATGACCGACAGAAAGTTGGTGAGGAGTTATGAATGAGAGAGTGAAAATTTATTAGAGTGAAGGAAGAGATTTATATGAAGAAACGTAGCCCTATTTCCAAATTTACTCCTTAGAAAATTCCTCCTTCTTAATTTAGTCAAGTCTTATTTTAATTCATTCATTAAGACACGGCCATTGGATTTATTAATCTCATCTCTCTAATTATTTGCATTATTATATTTAATTTATCCAACTAAATATCCTGAATAATGTCAACTACAACTTAGAGGCATTACAGATATGCTCGTAAAGTCACGACGATCAAACGACCACATTCGAAACTTGGTAGGGATGTTCGACATCCTCCGATTTTATAACATGAAGATCAATCCTTTGAAATTATCATTCGGTGTTGCGTCAGGAAAGTTCTTGGGCTTTATTGTCAATGCTAGAGGAATTGAAGTAAATCCCAAAAAGATTCAGGCTGTCTGAGATATCCAAGCGCCCAGAACTATTAAACAAGCGCAAAGTCTGAATGAGAAGGTTGAAGCTTTAAGTTGTTTTATTTCCAGGGCAACTAACAAATGCGTTCCTTTCTTTGATTTGATCAATAAGGGAAAGAAAAACTTCGAATGGACATAGGATTGTGTAGATGCGTTTCGAGCTTTGGCAAATCATTTGGAGAGACCCCTAATTTTTTTAAAGCCGATAGATCACAAGGAGTTGTACATTTACTTGGCTATATCATTATATGCTATAATTGCTGCCTTGATTCACAAGGAAAAGCGGATTTAATGACCGATATATTACGTTAGTAAGCGATTAAAAGGTGCAGAAAGGAACTATCCGAAGATAGAGAAATTGGCGTATCTCTTGCTAATTATGTCACGGAAACTTCGCTCGTATTTCCAGGCACATCCGATCAACATTTACACCGACCAGCCATTACGATGGGTCCTAGAGCGACCTGAGGCATCTGGGAGGTTGCTTAAATGGAACATCGAGCTCAGCTAGTTCGACATTACATATCTACCGCGAAGAGCTATCTAGGGACAAATGTTGGAGGACTTTATTGTGGAATTAACCGTCCAAGATGAGCTTCTAGAGAGTAGCGGAATCCCTACTGTGCGATGGAAGTTGTACACTGATGGAGCATCTAATGATCAATATTCCGACTTGTGACCCCTGATAACCGATCAATTTTCTATGCTTTAAAGCTTGAATTTTCTGCTACAAACAACGAGGTTGAGTATGAAGCGTTGATTGCCGGACTTAAATTTGCTAGAGAGCTCGGAGTGAAGTCCCTTGAAATGTTTTACGACTCACAATTGGTAGTGTATCAAGTTAGAGGAGACTATCAGGTTAAGGGACAATGACTTGCCCTGAGTTCAGGAATTGTTGGCGGATATCGAGTACTATGACTTTTTACATATACCACGTGAGAAGAACGGAGAAGCCGATTCATTGGCAAAGTTTTCTAATATTGGTTATGCGCAACAAATGGGCTTGGTTCCAGTCGAGACATTACATACCCCAAGCATAAATATGATGGAAGTTGATCAAGTGTTGGAAATGAAGCCCGAGAGGGAATCGTGGATGACCCCTTTTAAAGATTACCTATTGAATGGAATCTTGCTTGAAAGGAGAAACAAAAAGAAAAATGTCCTTCGTAAAGCTTCGCGGTATATTATACAAGAAGGAAATGTATATAGAAGGGTTTTATGTTCCCTTACTCTAGTGTATCGCTCATGACGAGATAAAGCATATTCTGAAAGAAGTTCATGAGGGAGAATGCGGCGATCACACTGGAGGGAAAACTTTGACAAATTAGATACTCCACTACGGATATTACTAGGGAACTATAAATTGGGACGCTTCTGATTATGTGAGATGATGCGACAAGTGCCAGATATATGCAAAAGTCCCAAGAGCTCCACCAAAAGAGATCACGTAAATGGTAAGTCCATGGCCATTCGCTATGTGGAGTATTGACATCATCAGTTCTTTGCCATTCTCTAAAGGCAGTGCAAAATACGCTATTGTCACGGTTGATTACTTCACCAAATGGGCCGAGGCGGAACCATTAGCCAAAATGAAGAAAGTAATCAATTTCATTGTTCGAAACATCATATGTCGCTTCGGTCTTCCATGAACAATTGTAATAGATAATGGAACTCAGTTCGATAGTGCTGAATTTTTTTTTTTATCAAAGATATCACATTGCAAAAAGGTTTGCAGCGGTTGCCCACCCTAAGGAAAATGGACAAGTTGAGGCTGTAAACAAATTATCAAGTCTATTCTGAAAAAGCGTTTGAGAAGGCTAGAGGCAAGTGGGTGAATGAACTTTCTATGGCACTTTGGGCCTATAGAATCACTCACAAGTCCGCAACTGGCCATACTCCATTCGCCTTTGCTTACGGAATCGAAGTAGTTATTCCAGTAGAACTCGGAGCCCCTTTCTCATCAAGTGACTTACTACGACTCCAAAACAAACAAATATCTCCTCTTGGAATCTTTGGACTTTGTCAACAAGAAGCATGAGGAATCTGATTTGAGAGTATCTGCACACCTACATCGAGTCGCCCAATATTGCACCACAAAAGTACGATCGAGAAACGTTGAAGTTGGTGATCTCATCCTGAAATGGATTTTTTCGGTCCCATCGCACATAAATTCGACATGGGAAGGACCGTATGTCATTAAACAGAGGCTTGGAGAAGGAACTTTCAAGCTAGCGAATGTTGAAGGGATGACTCTTCCAAGAGCATGGAATAGCGAGCATTTACGACTCTATTTCACTTAGAAAATTTCTTTTGTATTTCTATACTAGCAACTTTCGACATTTGCATTAGTATTTGACTTTTTGAATATGTAATAAGACATATTTTTCTGTTCCTTCTCATTTGATGAATAAAATCTTGAACTTTCTTTGTTTGCATAAATGATTATCATTGCATTTTATGCTAAGTACACAATGAAACTGATTGATATGGATATGTGTAATGTGTGAACAGGGTCATGAAGTTTGAAATCGATCGATCATACCAATCCCAGATGGGACCGAATAAGATGAGCTCTGTAAATTTGCTCGACTAATAACTTCCATAGATTAACCAAAGGACAGGACTCACAATAAGGAACAAGGATCACCGATAACCTAGAGACTAAAAAACTCCCTTCCCGGACTGTGGGACCGAAATGAAATTGAGGCAACTGGGAGAAGTAAAAATATAAAAATTCGGGCGGATATCAACTGCCTACGAGAAAACTCTAATCCCCAAAGTGCGGAGATAAATGATTGGTGGATACCGACTCCCCATGTGAAAAATCTAAGTCCCAGAGTGCAGACTGGACTATAAACAATTCAGTCAAATACCGACTGCCCATGATAAAACTCTAACTCCCCAGAGAGCGGTTTGGACTATAAATGATCCAGACAGATACCGACTGTCCATGAGAAAACTCTAAGTCCCCAGAGTGCGGACTGGAGTATAAACAATTTAGGTGGATACCAACTGTCCACGAGAAAACTCTATGTCCCCAGAGTGCGGACTGGAGTATAAATAATTCGCGCGGATACCGACTGCCCACGAGAAAACTCTAAGTCTCCAGAGTGCAAACTGGAGTATAAACAATTCAGGCAGATACCGACTGCCCATGAGAAAACTCTAAGTCCCTAAAGTGCAGATTAGAGTATAAACATTTCGAGCGGATACCGACTTCCCACATGAAAACTCTAAGTAGTCCCCAGAGTGTGGACTGGAGTATAAACAATTCAGGCGGATACCGATTGCCCATGAGAAAACCCTAAGTCCCCATAGTGCGGACTGGAATACAAACGATACAGGCAGATACCGACTGCCCACGAGAAAACTCTAAGTCCCCAAAGTGCGGATTGGAAAATAAACAATTCGAGCAGATATTGACTGCCCACGAGAAAATTTTAAGTCCCCGGAGTGTGGACTGGAGTATAAATAAGTTAAGCATGAACCGACTGCTCACATAATAAGTCTAAGTCCTCAAAGCGCAGACTGGCATGTAAACCCCAACCAATAGATGAACGAATTCTGACTGTTCACTCTCCCACCAACTCCGACCTATCAACGGGAGAAGTACAAACCACTGAAGACTAAATACGACAGCTCACTACCGCTATTACTTAGCAATTTTTATGACTTGAGGCAATGACTGTAGAGGGTCCTTGAGATGGAGACGGTGAATAGTTGATGGAATTTGCAATCAATGGATTTCAAGTACGTTAATATGGAAAGTAATTATTCAATTACCAAAGTAATGGTTCACACGACGATTAATCAAAAAAAAAAACTTTTATTCACAAGTCCTAAAATTTCGGTACAAGTTATTTAGAAGAAAACAAAAAAAAAGAACGGGATTCGTGTCCAAACACATACGACTGAGGAAAGAAATAACTACTAAAACTATGTACAACGATATGAATTAGTGATTACTTATTCGACTTCTCTCCCTCTTTGATTTTTCAGGAGTAGAGTCGGTCGAGCTTCTCTTCTGGGACCCTTTGCCGCCCTTGGCCAGAATGCTTAAAGAAGAAGTAGGTTTTTCGCCTAGAATCGTCCTGCCCGGTGGAATAACTTGCAGTGGTACAAGATCAAGATCTCCAGTTTCCACCTCGACACGCTCGCCTTTCACTTTACGCTTTAATTTCTCCTCCTCCTCGATCTGCTCCTTCATGCTAGTTTCAGTAATGTGCCCCCAAAGCACCTGTGATCATTACATCTTTCGATTCATCAGCGGAGGGTGAATCTTCGGGCTTATCTTCATTAAGCGTGCCAATGACTTCTCCATGAAGGATTTGGGAGAAGAAGCCTATATATATTTATATATATACTAGGTATTAAGATCTTCAGAGATAGATCCAAGAGGCAGCTAGGACTATCCCAAATCATTTGCATAGATACCTTTTTGGTATGGAGAACTCCAAACGTGGAAATATTCCAAAGCAATTTAGAGTTGTCATTTTTAAGAAGGATACTCCTCACACTAATGACGAGAAGGAGCGTATGAAGGGGATACTGTATGCATCAACAATCAATTCCCTGTTATACAACCATGTTATGTCCTACACTGGATGTAGCTTATGCATTAGGATGCATAATCCGATACCAGTATAATCAGAAGAGAAGCATTGGACGGTTGTAAAATATATATTTAAATATTTAAAGTATACTATGGAATTGTTCCTTGTATAGGGGAATAGAGACCTTCTTATTAAAGGGTATACAAATTCCATGTTTTAGAGAATAATATCGATGATAGTAAGTCTATATTTGGTTATGTCTTTACATTAAATTGTAGGGCTGTGAGTTTGAAAATTTCTAAACAGGAAACGATAGTCAATTTAACAATTGAGGCCAAATACATTGCCCTCAACGAAGCACCAAAAGAAATGATATGGTTGTATAAATTTTGGCTGAGCTATTGAAGATTCCGAACATTGAGAATCTCATGACATTCTTTTATGACGATAATGCAGTGATGCAGATCGCAAAGAAACCAAGAGCTTACAAGAATTCAAGGAATATTCTTTGAAAGTTCCACCTTAATCGAGAGTTCTTCGCTAATAAGGAAGTTGCAATTGGTAGAGTAGATACCAAGGAAAACTTGTTTTGGATTAAACAAGTTGAATGTGGACGTTATTGGAATTTTGACCAAAACCAAATTCCATAAGTCCTAAAGTGATATAGTTTTGACGAAGAGAATTGGTGTAGATAATCATTACTACCGAGTACCACTTAAAATAGTAAAATTGGATTTTAACAAAAAAAATTAAGCGATAACTTCAACCAAACTATCACACAACTAGCTAATGTGAGATGCAAACATTAATATCCGAATTATTCGATATTAATCGGTGACTGAATTTACACATTTTAATTGCACAACCATAATAAAGAATACTCTAAAATACCATATGGTTTAATTAATTTATAATTTTTATAAATTAACTAATATTTATTAAAGTTTTATTTGACTTATTTGAATGCCATTAGTATTTAATAAAGTGCATATACAAAAGTTATGTATGTACCTATTGATATACGGTATCGATAAATATTTAAATTTGATTTAAACAAATTAAATACTAAGTGGGTTTGGAAATTTTATGGGCCATTATACCCATTGTATGGTTGGATATAGGAAAAGGGTTAGAGTTTTAAATGTCCAATTATTGATTTTAATTCGTAGAAAAGTTAAGTAAACAAAGGAAATTAGATCTCTACGTTTTGTTCTACCTAGATGCCTATTTTAAACCCTCCACTCTCATTTATTCATGAATCTTCCTCTACACTATACGAGCTGCGAATGCCAAGCTTATATAGCCATTAAGTTTTAAAAAAAATTCATCCAAAATTATTTAAACAAAGAGTGGTATTCATTTCTAGTCTGGTGCAATTTCTGGAGGTGGTTCAGTTATACACACACACATACAGATATACATTTGTAATTTGAATTTGAAATTTAAAATACATATTTACCTAGATCTAGGTCTGTTTTTGAATTTTAAAAATAAATATTTTTAGGTATTAATTCATACTATTTTGAAGTAGTCAAAACATATTTCAAAAAATTATTATATATATAATACACACACACACATACACTCTAATAAAACCATGGACAACAACTATATATATAAACGGAAAAATGTATCTATTGCAGTGTAAATCCTAGCACTTAAACGGTCATATTTAGCATGTACACTTCTTATATTTTATGCACGCACTATACACATATAAGTATATTTGGTGCACTATAAATATAACTTAATTAACTAAACAATTCCTTTTATATAAAGTTAAATAAAATAAAGATTTTATTTAAAATATTTTATACTGGATCTTAAATTATTTATACTTCATAGTCCCATTAAAGATCTATTAATGGAAAAAACGGTTGAAATTCACTCATTTAACCGCCGTGTTCTGATTTAGTTTTTCTGGTTAGAAGCATTGGGGATGCGTTTAACATTATTATTTGGAGAAGTTTGAATGTTTCTATTAAGTGTGGGTTGAATGACATATGTACCGAGTTCCATGTATGGATGACAAAGTAATTTTTTGATTAAGCATTAATTCTTTCAATAATTTTCATTTACTATCATAACGATTAATAAGAATGACAATTAGACTCAATTGGTCTAGCCTAAACCCTATTCGATGGTTTTGTTTTACCGAATTCAAACTATAATTGAACAAGCTAAATTCGAACCATTTAGAGTTTCGATCCGGATCCGATTGGATAATAATATTAAAAGTACATATATGTTTATGTTTTTTGGTTGAACTTTTAAGGTTCAATTATGTTAGCTTGGATTGAGTTTCATACTATTTTTAATTATCTGAATCCAACCCGAGATCTATCTGGTTCATATGTTCTATATCTTTTTTTGGTTTCCAAGTCTAGTTCTGAATGCTAACCCTAACAATAATGTTACTAATTAGACATCACTTAATGTTCGAATAACAAATAACAAATCATGTACTCAAAAAAATTATTATGGATTGCACATAAAATGCAACAACACAAGCAACGCACTACGTGCTGCACCAACTAAATTAGCTTGTTATTAAAAAATAATGTTCACTATTTGGATATCATAAAATTATGTGTCCATGGGTCCTTAGACTTTTATTTATTTATAATTCAGATAATTTTTACACAATAAAACTTACACTCAAAATTAACATCAGAATCAAAACAACATTCAACATATTCCTCATTAATCATTTTTACATGATTTAAACACACCTTAGAGTCTATTACTAATTATATACAAAAATCTAACAAAAACTATTTGTTAATCAAATCCCTAGGCACTGTAGTTGGTTGGGATATTTGGGCTCACGGTCAAGATTGAGGGTTTAACTCTTGCTAGCTGCATATCTCTATATATATACCTGAAGTATGTGTTGTAAGTTTTGTGCATATAAATCTGCCAATGAATACTTTCAAATGTGGATAATGTTATGACTGCATCCGCATCTGGAATCACTTTCGGATATCAAATATCAGCATCCACGAATATGAACGTATATTAGACATTTATCCCCTTCGCTCGTAATTAATATAGTAAAAAAAATCAATTTTTTTGGTCTATGTTATCCAGGATTTTGACCAGTCAATATTTGAACAAAATGAATCGATCAAGTAGGAATCTAGAACGATAACTGCTAAACATGGATGCAAAATAGAGTCAAGAGACAAGGTTGCTAGCATGCAAACAACCTCCCATAGTGGTCCACACATCACATTGCTTCAAGTACCAGGGCCGAAGTCCAACCTTCGAACAATGGTATGGATTGGTACCGACCCTTGCCCATGGATCAGTACCGATCCATGGAATTCTCCCCAAATCCTTCGATCTTCATGACATGCAATCATCGGCTCAAACATGCCATTAGATGATGGTTTGCTAGTAAGGTGCAACTCAAATGATCGATTGATAGACCAAAAACAATCAACCATCATTCAAGCAAGGAGTTCCACCATATTCAAGCTCAATCAATACAACTAGATACCAAGGACCAAGACTACAAGATGAGTGCATTGCCACCTGCTTCAGAATGAAGGCCAACATCACTTATCTCACTAAGTGATGGATCGGTACCGATCCATGCCTATGGATCGGTATTAATCCATACAACTCCATCCAAAACACCTCAAACATCCTCTACTTCCAAACATTGGTGTTTGTAGCCCACTCCAAGCTTCTTTGAATCGATCATACGTCGTTTTCCTTCAAAATTTCTTGAGCGCTTAAACCCATGAAGTTCATTCGCCATCGATCCAATTTATTGACACAAAAACAAGCTTATAGTCGAGCAATCAAGATGGAAAACATGAAAGATACTAACAAGTCGCATCTACACAACGCCATGGTAAAGGCCCATAATGCAATCTTATGGATCAGTACTAACCATGCCTATGGATCAATACCGATCCATGAACTGTGATGATGTGGCCATGATCCTATTTCGGTTAACACTCCCTGGAAGTGGAGAACGTGGATGAGAATATGGGTGAGAGATTTCCGATAACCCTCAGTTATAAATAGGCATGGAGGGACGTCATTTTGGGTATCTTTTGGATCTCTTTACAATTCTCTTCATAATTTCTCGTATTCCCAAGGATCCATACTGATCCGTAAGAACAGTAGTTGTACAATAACCAAATTAGCAACAAAGCTAAGTGGACAAAGGCAACAATTAGCCAAACCACTATAAAACTTGTATGTCTTGTTATTTCTTATTTTTATCTACTTTATTCACTCTTTTCTCTACTTTATTCATTTGAGTGTTTGTGCCACATTTTGGTGCTTTCACCAAGAAATACTTGAATTCGGTGACTTGAGACTTGAAAAAGTTTAAGATCACGAGACAATCAATTAGGAAGACGTTGCTGAAGGAAATCATAAAGGGGGTAGCCAAGAGGCGTCCTTCGGATCTAACCCCCATCCATCTATACAATCGGGAATGAGATGGAAACCATGATGACGAAAATGCAAGAAGGAATGATAGCCTGCTAGGAAGAGATGATGAAAGGATTTTTCAGGAAAATGAGATAGATAGGAATAGCTAGAGTAGCTGCAAACCAAAATCAAAAGTCTGAAGCTGGAGCAAATGCACCTAGGAGCAGAGTGGAGCAAATTGGAATGATCCCCAAGGAGTTGTATGGATCGGTACCGATCCCCAAGAACATGAGGGCATGGTCAATATTAACTTGGGTGGAAACGAAGCACATCTAGGGAACAATGTTGAGTATCTGAAGGTAAGTCAAAATGTAGACGCACAACCAAAGGAGTACGTGCCAGAATTCCCTTGTGGTAACGGAGGGCAAGCTGAAAATGCTAACTTAAGAGTTCCTTTAGATGATAATGGCAGACTTGCTAAGATGGTGAGACGAGTAATGAGAGGTGGACTACCTGATAAGAGCTTGGAGGATGTGAACATGAGTCCATTTTCTTCGAACATTCGGTAATGTAGTAATCCACTGGATTTCAAGTTGCGTATGTTGGAGACGTATGATGGAAATATGGATCCATCGATTCATTTGATGAGATACATCTGGCACATGAAAGTGTTGGGTGTAGGATCTAGATTAACCCTAGAGGGGGGGGGGGTGAATAGGGTTATAGAAAATTTTCTCGAGTTAAACGCAAAAACAAATTGCAGAGAAATAAATATGCTGAAAAGTAAATCACACACAAAATTTACCCAGCTTCGGCAACCCCTGCCTACTGCTGCATTCCCAGATTTCTATTAGAATTAAACAGTCTCCCGCTTACAAACACTCCAACAGACTCGCACACCCTGCTACCGCCTATAGAGTTTTGCAAACTCGCACACCCTGCTCACTGAACTAATTCTAACTAGACAATCTGACACAACCTAAAACCTAGGTGGTGATTTACCAAGATTTGAACCTTAAAAGAGAATTTAAAACAAACTTAAAAACAATTTAAAACTAAAACCCTAATTGCAAAATAAACTAAAGCCCCTTTTATATTTAAACAAGGCCGGCCCAATTCTATTCTTTCACCCGATCCTCTTTTCTCTGGCTTGTGAAGAGAATGGCGGCCGATCCTCTTTCTGAAATTAGGGCTTCGGCTCTTTTATTCCTTGCTTCAAAATTAGGGCTTTGAAGCTGCGCCTTTTTGTTGATCGATACAGTGGTTATTCGTGTGCTTCGTTCTCGTTTGTTTTGCTCTTGGCTGCTTCTATTTGATCGAGTTCACTGTTGCTTCGGTATGTAATTTCCTTTTTTGTGCTTTTATGATTTTCGTATTCGAACTCGATTTTTCCACATTTTCGATGATGATTTGGGTTTATATTTATATGGATTTCGTCACTTTCCTATTTCTCAGTTTCCTGATATTGTGACAACTTGATACACACGGCTTTGATTTTGTAGCGTTCGATTTACCTTGAATGATACGGCAAAAAACTTTCCTCTTTTGATTTTTGACTTTTTCAAAGGTACGCAGATACATACTTGATTTTTTTTACTTGGTCATCTCTGCACTGTTGAACTTCGTTCATCCCTGTAGCTTTGATTTACACGGCAGAAACTAACTATGCCTTGTTTGATTATTTGGTGATTCTAGTCTTTATTCTCTGATTTCTTAAAAATACTTCTCTGTGTCTTCATCACTGTTTTGATTTGTAAACACCTGCGGCCTCATTTTAGCTTTGAAACTTCGGTCATGTCGATTTTGTGTATGCCTTAATATGTGTTCGCACTGCATACTGTATCGGCCTACATTGTTCATATCTTTCTATGGTAGCACTTTCGACCTTTTGATGAATTTCTGTCTTAACTTGTACTTGACCTTGTCACTGATGTTCACTGATATAATTCATGATGTATTCATGAAGTCTGGTTCATTGTTGTTCCATTTTTACTGCTGTATCACTACTTGTGTCTGCACTTGCTCGATCCATTTATATTTGTAGCTTGCTGCTGTTGGTCTTCATGTGCCCTTGACTTTGTTATATTTTGCTGTGCATTGCATTGTGAGTTGTATTCATTTTGATCACTGGGCTTTGCACTGTGTAGTTGCCATATCTTGTGCTCGAGCTCTTTGCATACTGATGCACTTCATGCATGCACTGTGTTGATCTTACTTGCTACCTGGTCGACACTTGATGTTTGTAACTTGGTTTGTGTTGTTTCTGTATATTTGCGTGGGTCACTTGTTTATTTTGCCTCTGTACACTTGTTGCTTCCCTGACCTTGCAGTTGTTCAATAGTCTTCTGTTCACCCGCATGTAGTTGGTTGTTTGTATGTTGGCAACTTGTATTTGTGATGCCTGTTTCATTAAGCTTGATATGTTTGCGATCATCTTGCTTTGCCTGGATTGTGTATATCTTGTTTGCTGTGACATTGTAGTTTGCATTGTACCATGCTGTGTCGAACTTGTACGACTCTGGTTATTCTTCACTGTTGCATAATTGATTCTGTTGCTCCAATTGTCATTGATGCATCCTTTATTGTTACTTTCTTGGTGCATTGTGCTCTATTGTTGTCTTTGCATTCAGTTTATTGTTTGGTGCCTTCTTGAGTTTCCAGTCTGTGCATTGACCTTGTGTTGAACCCAGTTTCAAAACTCGGGTTTGACCTTGTGCTCATGAAGAAATTTTAAATATATTGCACTTGAGTTGAACCTGTCTTTTTATTTTGGGTTTGACCTTGTCCTCACCTATCCCTGTAACATTATCAAGTGTATATCGGTGTGCACGGCCTTGTGGCATGTACAGTGATACACTGTGCATGTCACACTGTTCGTGTGTGATGAATTCAAATGTGAATGATGACAAACAACCCAAATAACTGAAGCAAATAATATTTTCAAAATCCATATTTTATTTTATATTGCAAAAATATTTCTTTTTCAATTTTACCGCGTTAGTGAATATTTTTGCAGATTGCTCAGATGCTGGATTCTAACTGGAATGAAGTTGAAGATAAACTACGAGTGTGAGTGATATGTAGTGAGGAATTTATGTAAATTGAATTGTGATGTAATTAGAATCAAAATTGTATATGTATAGTGGGAGCTTGAATTTGTTTGAATAAAATTTCTATTTGAATTCAAATTCTGTGTATTTAATTTTATTCAGCAAATATTTATTTAATCTATGAAAAATAGAATTGTACATTATCAAGTACATTTAAATGAATATATATATATATGTTTATTATCATTAAACAAAAATCATATAATCTCATATTCAACAATCTCCCCCTTTTGATGATAACAAACATATATTAAAGATTTTGACTGTTAAATGTATTTGGTCAGTGATATACTCTAATTTCTCCCCCTATTTAAATGCTTCCTCTCTACACGATGCTCCCCCTACATATATGCATACAAAAAAAAAGTGCAAATGAACCTAGATGCAAATGGAAAATTATTTGACCTTTGCTTGATTTTATTTGGCAAAATCTTAACTTTTCTCTCCCCCTTTTGTTATCAGCAAAAGAATAATAGTATTAGAGAAAAATAGAGATAAAGTGTTCGATATTAATCCAACATTAAAACTCAATTAAATATAAATATTAAACTTCAATAAAAATCAAACAAAAATCATAACTACTTCTTGTTAGGCGCATATTCCACTTTTAGAAATGATGGTAATAATGTCATCATATAAAACCGTACAGTTGCATCTACTTGTGGTACATTTATATCAGGGATTTGAATATCTACTAATCATGCATAACCGTTAGGACTTTTAAATGATATTAGTAGTATTCCAATTTAATTTTTTAAAAATGAATTCAAGTATCTTCTAATCACTCATAACCGTGAGGACTTTTAAATGTGATTAGAATCAACTTGTTTATTTAATAAATCAATTTTGATATGTGTTCCATACATGTATAATCGTAAGGACTTTTAAATGAGCATAGAAGCACATAACAAATTCCAAGTAATTCACTCATGCATAACCGTGAGGACTTTTAAAAGAGAGTGAATACTTTGGATTTTATTTTGTTTTGTAAAATGAAAAACGAATGATTCCTGTTTAAAGTACCACATATCGACAAACTATATTGAATTTTTGATGAGCGATGGTTGATAGAAATATGATAGACATAGAAATGGTTATGGAATCTTTACCCAACAAAAGGTTTTATAACTCTTGTTTGAATTTCTAAAGAAATTTTTCTAAAATATACTGTCTTGAGTAATGTATGAAAAATATCAACACTCGTCATTTTTTTTTCAATCACTATTTATCTTTTCGATAATTATTAGGGAGTTAGACTAGTTAAAATTGTCATTTAAATCAAATTCAAAAATAATTATGAAATCAATTTTTCACAATGACTAATCTTTAAATATGATTAAAAATGATTTTCTCGAGGGGGTTATATGAGAAAATTTTCTGCTATTTGAAAATTATTTGAAATGAAAAATATGCAGATATTTTCTTTGAAAAACGATGCAGTTACTAAATGTCTCCAAAATCACGTTCAACTAGTAATTTTTCTATCAACTAGATTACCAGTGTAATCTGCATCTGAATTTCTTTTTCACTCAAAAATTATCATTAATTGAATTTGATCGACCAAACCATGAAGTGTGCAACAAAAATTTCAAACTCAATTTTAACAACAATTTAAATGACATTCTTTGAATTTGAATTGTAGCCGTGTAAATAATCAGAAACTGTGAATATAGAGTTATCCGTATTATAACCAAAAATATTATCATCCAACAAAACACTATTTTTAATCCAAACTAATATATATGAAGTAAATCCAAGAATCTAGAGAATATAATTGGCCAACTATGTTGAACAAGTCAGAATCAAAATCACCATCTTTACAACATCTCAATATTGGCTGATTTCATTCAGAATACAGTGCAGATTATCACATTTAATATATCGATCAAATAAATATACCTTCACCTGTTTTACCTTTACGATAATTTTTCGTGGTTGCCCATTGTGATTCTATCACCTTTGTACTAGGCTAAGGAACTTTTGCTTTGTTGCCCGTTGTGTTTCTGGAACAGCCAAAATCCAGATAACACTGTTGTTGTTCCTTAGCCTGCCACCATACCTACAGGATGAAAGATTTTTGTGACCTATTTGTTTTTATAGGTCCATGATTGTTAGTGGCAGAAGCATTGTGAATAAATAATCCCTTTGGAACCCAAACTTGTTTAGTCCTTTTATTCTTGTTCCAATAGACATGAAATTTGTTTGTAGAATTCTTAGGAGCCCAAACTTGTATAAATTTTGTGTTCTTGTTCCTATAACTACAACTTTCAACATGATGTCCAATTATTTCACATCTAGCAAAGATACTCTTACCTTTTGCGTTATCATCAGCTTGTGTTTTCCCAAAGCCTAGTCCTTTTCTGTTGTTAGCAAAAATTTGATTTTCCAATAACATGTTGAATGATTTTTCTCCTCTTGAAAAGTTATTCAAAGATCTCTCAAGATTTTGGACTTTGGTTTTTAGTGTTGTGTTTTCAGTTACAAGTGAGGTGCATCTATTTATAAAGTCCTTTTTCCTAGTGTCAATGGTTTCCTTAAGACTCAAGTTTTCTTTTTCAAGATTCTCAAAGCTATTCTTAAGTCTTGATAATTCTGAATCTAAAATTATACATTTTTTACAGTCTAGGTTTTGAATATTTTCAAGTTCAGTTTCTAACCTAGAATTTTCATGGACAAGTTCTCTCCTATCAGATTTCAGTTTTTCAATTTTAGATTCAAGAGTATCAACTATTTTAGTAAGATCACAACATATAAAAACAAGTTCTTTATAAGAAAAGTCACCTACCTCACTAGATTCCTCTGAGCTTGCTTCTGAATCTGATTTTGCCACAAGACACAAGTTAGCCTCCTCTGAGCTATTATTCGAAACTTCCTCTCCTTCTTCATCATCCCAAGTTGCTGCAAAGGCCTTCTTCTTCTTTTTCTTTCCTTTGTTGTTTTTGAGACGTGGGCATTGTTGTTTGAACCAGGGTTCTTGCAGTTAAAGCACGTCAGTTCATTATCGGAATTGTCAGAATCTTTTGGCCTATTACAACTTGTTTTCTTCTTGCATGGCCTGAATCTTGACCATTTTCTAAGGTTATTGACAGCCATTGCAAGCTCTTCAATTGGATCTTCTTCTTCTTCATCACTCTCTTCTTGGCTCTCTAAGGCAATCGTCTTCTTCTTTGATTCGGAGTTGTTGCGTTCCTCCTTTGCTTTTAGCTCAAGCTCATATGTCATCAAGTTGCCGATCAACTCCTCCATGCTTAGTTTACTCAGATCTTTCGATTCTTGTATTGCCGTGACTTTTGCCTCAAAGCTCATCGGTAAGACTCGTAGCACCTTCCTTACAAGCTCTACCTCAGTGAATACCTTCCCAAGCGCTCTAGCATTGTACACCAAAGTTGAAAAGCGTCCAAACATGTCCTTTATGCTATCGCCTTTGTCCATCACAAAGTTCTCGTATTCATTGCTGAATAGGGCTAGACGAGACTCCTTGACTTGAGAAGTTCCTTCATGTGTCACCTCCAAGGTATGCCAAATTTCCTGTGCAGTTTTACAATGAGAAATTCTATTAAATTCAGTCTTACCAAGAGCACAGATCAAAGCATTCATGGCTTTAGCATTTGTAGTTTTTAATTTCTTATCGTTAGCATCCCACCTATCCTTAGGTTTAGGAATCTCAGTATCACCAACAGTTATAGTGGGAGATTTATAGCCATTTTCAGTAATGTACCAAACATCATAATCAACAGAACTAAGATAAATACCCATCCTAACTTTCCAATAAGCATAATCATTCCCAGTGAACATGGGTGGCCTAACAATAGATTGCCCCTTAGAAAAAGCATTATTTGGTGGATTCATGACTCTAGAGTCAAAGAAAAATACCGTGCTCTGATACCACTTGTAGGATCTAGATTAACCCTAGAGGGGGGTGAATAGGGTTATAGCAAATTTTCTCGAGTTAAACGCAAAAACAAACTGCAGAGAAATAAATATGCTGAAAAGTAAACCACACACAAAATTTACCCAGCTTCGGCAACCCCTGCCCACTGCTGCATTCCCAGATTTCTATTAGAATTAAACAGTCTCCCGCTTACAAACACTCTACCAGACTCGCACGCCCTACTACCGCCTATAGAGTTTTGCAAATTCGTACACCCTGCTCACTGAACTAATTCTAACTAGACAATCTGACACAACCTAAAACCTAGGTGGTGATTTACCAAGATTTGAACCTTAAAAGAGAATTTAAAACAAACTTAAAAACAATTTAAAACTAAAACCCTAATTGCAAAATAAACTAAAGCCCCTTTTATATTAAAACAAGGCCGGCCCAATTCTATTCTTTCACCCGATCCTCTTTTCTCTAACTTGTGAAGAGAATGGCGGCCGATCCTCTTTCTGAAATCAGGGCTTCGGCTCTTTTATTCCTTGCTTCAAAATTAGGGCTTTGAAGCTGCGCCTTTTTGTTGATCGATACAGTGGTTATTCGTGTGCTTCGTTCTCGTTTGTTTTCCTCTTGGCCGCTTCTATTTGATCGAGTTCACTGTTGCTTCGGTATGTAATTTCCCTTTTTGTGCTTTTATGATTTTCGTATTCGAACTCGATTTTTCCACATTTTCGATGATGATTTAGGTTTATATTTATATGGATTTCGTCACTTTCCTATTTCTCAGTTTCCTGATATTGTGACAACTTGATACACACGGCTTTGATTTTGTAGCGTTCGATTTACCTTGAATGATACGGCAAAAAACTTTCCTCTTTTGATTTTTGACTTTTTCAAAGATACGCAGATACATACTTGATTTTTTTTACTTGGTCATCTCTGCATTGTTGAACTTCGTTCATCCCTGTAGCATTGATTTACACGGTAGAAACTAACTATGCCTTGTCTGATTATTTGGTGATTCTAGTCTTTATTCTCTGATTTCTTAAAAATACTTCTCTGTGTCTTCATCACTGTTTTGATTTGAAAACACCTGCGGCCTCATTTTAGCTTCGAAACTTCGATCATATCGATTTTGTGTATGCCTTAATATGTGTTCGCACTGCATACTGTATCGGCCTACATTGTTCATATCTTTTTATGGTAGCACTTTCAACCTTTTGATGAATTTCTGTCTTAACTTGTACTTGACCTTGTCACTGATATTCACTGATATAATTCATGATGTATTCATGAAGTTTGGTTCATTGTTGTTCCATTTTTACTGCTGTATCACTACTTGTGTCTGCACTTGCTCGATCCATTTATATTTGTAGCTTGCTGTTGTTGGTCTTCATGTGCCCTTGACTTTGTTATATTTTGCTGTGCATTGCATTGTGAGTTGTATTCATTTTGATCACTGGGCTTTGCATTGTGTAGTTTCCATATCTTGTGCTCGAGCTCTTTGCATACTGATGCACTTCATACATGCACTGTGTTGATCTTACTTGCTACCTGGTCGACACTTGATGTTTGTAACTTGGTTTGTGTTGTTTCTGTATATTTGCCTGAGTCACTTGTTTATTTTGCCTCTGTACACTTGTTGCTTCCCTGACCTTGCAGTTGTTCAATTGTCTTCTGTTCACCTGCATGTAGTTGGTTGTTTGTATGTTGGCAACTTGTATTTGTGATGCCTATTTCATTAAGCTTGATATGTTTGTGATCATCCTGCTTTGCCTGGATTGTGTATATCTTGTTTGCTGTGACATTGTAGTTTGCATTGTACCATGCTGTGTCGAACTTGTACGACTCTGGTTATTCTTCACTGTTGCATAATTGATTCTGTTGCTCCAATTGTCATTGATGCGTCCTTTATTGTTACTTTCTTGGTGCATTGTGCTCTGTTGTTGTCGTCTTTGCATTCAGTTTATTGTTTGGTGCCTTCTTGAATTTCCAGTCTGTGCATTGACCTTGTGTTGAACCCAGTTTCAAAACTCGGGTTTGACCTTGTGCTCATGATGAAATTTTAAATATATTGCACCTGAGTTGAACCCGTCCTTTTATTTTGGGTTTGACCTTGTGCTCACCTGTCCCTATAACATTATCAAGTGTATATCGATGTGCACGGCTTTGTGGCATATACAGTGATACACTGTGCATGTCACACTGTTCATGTGTGATGAATTCAAATGTGAATGATGACGAACAGTCCAAATAACTGAGGCAAATAATATTTTCAAAATCCATATTTTATTTTATATTGCAAAAATATTGCTTTTTCAATTTTACTGCGTTAGTGAATATTTTTGCAGATTGCTCAGATGTTGGATTCTAACTGGAAGAAGTTGAAGATAAACTACGAGTGCGAGTGATATGTAGTGAGGAATTTATGTAAATTGAATTGTGATGTAATTAGAATCAAAATTGTATATGTATAGTGAGAGCTTGAATTTGTTTGAATAAAATTTCTGTTTGAATTCAAATTCTGTGTATTTAATTTTATTCAGCAAATATTTATTTAATCTATGAAAAATAGAATAGTACATTATCAAATACATTTAAATGAATATATATATGTTTATTATCGTCAAACAAAAATCATATAAGCGCATATTCAACATTGGGTGCATTTAAAGAAGTGAAAGGACGGTGCTTTCCTTTATATTTGGCAGATTTGGTGATGTTATGGTTCAGACAGATGGAAAACGGTTCCATCAGCATATAGGCCGAATTGGTGGACAAATTCGTGAAACGGTTCCAGGCCCATATTTCACGACCTAAGAATGTAATGATGATATAAAGCATAAAGCAAAGGGAAAGAGAGACTCTTAGGAGTTTTTTTAATGAGATTCAATGTGGAAACTATCATAGTTGATAGGCCGGATCCATCAACAGTTCTGATGGTGCAATTTTCAGGAGTGGCCAGTAAAACAAACTTTAAGGTTGCTCTAGAGCAGGATCCACCAATGGATCTTATCAAATTTTATCATAAGGCCAAAAGATACCTGCATTATGAGGACACTGAAGCCGAGGAGAAAAAATTAATGCTGTGGATGGCGGAGGACCGTCCGAAGCAAGATCTAGTAAAGATAAAGGAAAACCGAAGATGGATTATGGTTTTGGAGGATCAAACCGGTAGAGAAGGGAGCCAAAATTCTCTTATTACATAAAATTAAACGAGACCCCGGAGCGGATTTACCTTCATACCAGTGGACAGATCCCTTATCGAAACCAACAAGGAAAGAGCCCATTGACCGTGAGAGGAGGTCAGGAAAGTACTGCTATTCCACGAGTTAGATAAGTATAAGACAAATGATTACAGGCACTTGCGTGATCTAATCGAGGAATAGGTCAGAAACAACCAATTATAGTAGTATATGAGAAATCGAGCTACGATGGTGCAACAGAAGCAGCCATAATCTGCAATAAATGGAAACGGCCTTGGATCAAGGTCAAAGATAGTCATCTTGTGATTGGGATTGCGGGAAACCAAGTTCAATTCTTGCACTTTATTCTCATGTTCAATAAACGATGTAATATTAAAATCGAGCCACTTACTTATGTATGTGACCACGATCGGTCCTCAAGCATACTCGGAGCTGAATGCTAGGCTGTAATGCCCAATGAGGCGGTTATCATAATGTTTGACTTAATATTTATTATGTTTGGATTTGAACCCTGTAAATGAATGCTTTTTTTTGAAACCCACTTGAACGTGATGACCAATATTGATTACAATAATCCCATCTGGAGAGATGGGATGATGACCACAAGGTGCAAGTCCATTTGCCAAAGAGCAAATGGATTGGACTTGCACGAAAAAAAGTCACCTTGCCGAAGTGTGAGTGGATGGGCTTGCTTAGTCATTGAGTCCCCTTGTCGGAGATGAAGCGGATTGGACTCGGCAAGGATCCAGAGAGATCGAACCCTAGTTTGGAAGCTTAACGATCCAAAGAAATCGTGGACTTAACTATCGGTCCAGAATGACCACGGATCCAACTAGAAGAGAGCGTGGATTTAACTATCGTCCTAAAAAGGCTATGGATTCCACTAATGATCTAGAGAGATCGAGATTTCAACTAACGATCCAGATAGATCGAGATTTTAACTAGTGATCCAAAGAGATCGAGCTTTCGACTAATGATGCGGAGCGATAATGAATTGAATCGGTCATTGAATACACGATATGGAGAAATTAAGATTTAGACTTTGGCTTTGAATGCCATTTGACCTTGAAACGGATTGTTAGTGATTATCGAATCGAGCCATTGATTTTAACATGTGACTGCAAACTTTCGGATGAACATGGGATGATCCTGATTCGCTACACGGCCCACGACTTACCAATTCCAGGAGAACATGGAATGATTGTCTATGACTGAAACTCAAGCAAGGACTCGAGTCCTTAGCGATCGTGGTTTAGAACGATCTTTGATTTACAAGTAAATCCAAAGAATGGGATGATTCATTACCGCTTGATCGGATAATAGCCAGAAAATTCAACTGCTAATGTTGCGTCGACTTTGATATCTGTTCTTGACCAAAGCACACCTTCCATTCATAAGACGTGCTTTGGGGGCAAGTGTTATCCAGCCTTTTGACCAGGCCATATTCGAACGAGTTGAATCCATCAAGCAGGAATCCAAAACGATAATTTCTAAACTTGGATGCCAAATAGAGTCAAGAGACGAGGTTGCAAACATGCAAATAACCTCCCAATCTGGTCCACTCGTCACATTACTTCAAGTACCAGGTTCAAAGCCCAACTTTTGAAAAAAGGTATGGATTGGTACTGATCCATGCCTATGGATTGGTGCCGATCTATGGAGTTCACCCCAAATCCTTCGATCTTTATGAAATGCAAAGCTAAGGTCCTCATTAGCTCAAACATACGATTGGATGATGGTTGCCAGCAAGGTGCATCTCAATTGATCAATGGACAGACCAAAAGATATCAACCATCATTTAAGCAAGGAGTTCCACTATATTCAATCTCACATCAATACAATTAGATACCAAGGACCATGACTACAAGATGGGTGCATGGCCACTAGCTTCAAAACGAAGGCCAACATTACTTTTCCCACCAAGTGACGTGTCGACACCAATTCATGCCTATGGATCAGTATCAATCCACACAACTCCGTCCAAACACCTCAAATTCCCTTTACTTCCAAACATTAGTGACTGTAGACCATTCCAAGCTTCTTTGGATCGATCATATGTCGTTTTCCCTCAAACTTCTCGAGTGGTCAAAGTTAGGGACTCCACTCCACCACCGGTCTAATTTATTTACCCAAAAACAAGCTAGCAATCAAGATGGAAAGCAAGAAGATACTTACGAATCGCATCTACACGAAGTCATTGAAAAGGCCCATAATACAATATTATGTATCGGTATTGACCCATAGAATCTTATGGATCGGTACCGATTCATGCCTATGGATCGGTACCGATCCATGAACTTTGATGACGTGGCCACAATCCTATTTCGGTTACTACTCCTTGGAAGTGGAGAATATGGATGAGAACATGGGCGAGAGATTTCCAGCAATCCTCGGCTATAAATAGGCATGGAGGGGCATCATTTCAAGGATCTCTTAGCTCTCTTAATAATTTTCTCCATAATCTCTTGTATTCCCGAGGATCCATACCGATCTATAAGAATTTGAGTTGTAATAGCAACCAAATCAACAACAAAGCTAAGTGGATGTAGGCAATAGTTAGCTGAATCACTATATTCTATTTACTTGCTTCACTTTTTTCTTTACTATATTCATTTGGGTATTTGTGCCACATTTTGGTATAAACAGACTACCATAATCCTTTTTGGGAATATGGCTACCATAAGTATGAAGAGTAAAAGATAAAATGATAATAATCATTTTTGAGCAGCCAATATTTATTTATACTTTCATAGCATGAATTATTACCATGATAAAAATTATTTATATTATTTTATGTAGTAAAATATTTATAATCTCAACTACTACCTTGATGAAAGTCGGAAAAATAACTTTCGGATGCAGATACTATTATATAAGTGTCCTTTATTAAATTTCAAATATATTTTAATTTTTCTTGAATACGAAAAGCATACGGATATCAAACTTACTCTAGTTGCATATTATTCTCTTAGTCTTAAATAAATAAAATTTCTATGTGCTCGGGAAAGGAGAAACCTACATGCATTAAAATTTCTTTATAAGTTTTGAAGGAGTAATGCTTGGTGTTCTCGTTAGCAATTCAAACTTATAGAGCATTTATACGATTCATTGTTCTTTCCTGCCAAAATAATTTGTCCTTCACGCTATACAAAAAAATTTGCGCTTATATACAATTCATTCCACCAAACATCTTTTTAATTATTTTCAATATTTAATTTTTTAGTCCACATTTTGGATATGCAATAAAATTAAATCGATATAAAATCCGAGCAACTTTTGTAAAAAGAATCAATTTTTCTTTAAATATTTATATTTTAAAATGCAAATATTTGCAGCATAATGAGCAAATTTTCAATTTTTTTTCCTTTTTTGGAAATAACAGCGGAATAATATGGACTAAAATTTTGGAAAAATAATGAAAAAATAAAAATAATTCTTAAATTTATGGTGGGATGTATTGTGAATACATTTTAGGGAGGTAAATAGGTCACTACTATATAATAAGTTTGAAAAGAACGATAATTACATTTATGAAGGAGTGTGGTGAAACTATATTTCGAGGAGTTTTTCGAGCTCCATTGTTGTTGATAGTTTTCTTTGATCAATTTTGTTTGGCCTAACTAAATGATTATTTGTACTTTGTAGAATCACCATAATAGTTATATATATATGATTCCCCAATCTAAAATTCTTAACATAAAGACCATCTCCATATAGTTACTATATATACTGCTTTAAAATAATTAAAGGACCTGGCCTACTTCTACTTCGTTACTTCCATCAGTTACACTCCATAATGATCTGACAGCCTATGTACCAAGCTATTATTCCACAATTTGCTACACTATAAGGAATTAATTGTTGAGCTTATATTACCATGCCCCTTACATTATTATCTGCAACCAGGGGCTAAATACTTCAAAATTTTCATACTTGAAGACCATACTTGTATTTTTCCTCAAAATTATCCTCATTTGATAATCACAAAGGAAATCAAAAGTTTACTTTTATTACTTATTTAATTTTTGAAGAAAAGGGTTTAAGATAATGGATAGCTAATCAGTGAATAATTAGTGATGAAATAACAAATAGCATATTTAAAAATTGGTATTCTGAAAATGAAATGATTACTCACTGATTAGAAGTATTGCATATTTGCATAGAGTTTGCAAATTAATGAAATTTAAAGATAGTGTATTGCTAAGGGCACCATTATTTCCTCTCCTTAATATATTTTCTAGATAATATCATGAAAATCCGATATTCTACTTCTTGATACCAAAATTATATAGACTACCACATTAGACGTCTATAGCAATTCATTGTCGATCGACGATTTTTTCCGTTTACGGTGAAAACCAACCGCTATAAGTTGATTTTTCAATTGTCAACAACTACTACCTATGGTTATTTGTTGTTGAACGGTAGTTTCCAACCGAATAAAGTAATATAGAGGTAGTATTAGTAAGCATATCATTTTTATTAAAATTTTCATGGTACTATAAAGAGGAAAACGTGATGCACTTAACAGCACACAAAAGATATCAGTTTTTTGGGAATAATAAACTTTTGTAGCTAATTAGTGATAATAAGCAACAAAATATAACTAATTTCTTTTCAATAACAAATAGCAATAAAATTTCAAGAAAATGACAAAAAGTATTCAATCTTCTCTACCTTCTTTCTTTAATAATAATTTCTTTTCATCATTTTCGAGTTCTTCCTCTTCTCAAACAGGTGTTCCTCAAAATCTTTCAGCTTCTGTAAAATCTACATCAAGCACTTATGCCGATGTTGTTAAAACTGGCGAAGTGTATTCTTCTCACCTTAGGCATAGAAAATCTATTCCTATTCTTATTCATAAAAAAATCTCGAATATCAAAACTTAGAACCTTTGCTTCAGGTGCGGAATGGCGACCCATCGAGCAAAAAAATGTCAGAATGGTCTAATTTGTTTCTAGTGCAACCGATTTGGGAATAGATCTTCGAATTTTCCAAATCATGCAAGATTTCAGGAAGACAGAGGAAAAGGGATTGTTATTATGGATAACTTATTCTTGGAGCACTCGAAGTAGATTGTTAGAAAGAAGACTAAATCTGTGGAGCTGGTTAATGGTGTGGATGTTAACAAAACCTTCGGAATTACTCTAGATAATTCTTGTGTTTTCACTAAAGCTTACAAGAAGTGTAGAAGATAGGTGATTACCACGATTATTCAAGGCGAATTTACTGTACAAGATATTGTAGATCTTCTCACCTTTCATTTCGAAAATCATAATTGGGATGTCAAGAAATATAATCGGGAGTTTAAAGTTCTCTTCTCAAGTTTCAGTCTTGCCATGGATGCTACAATGAGAAATGTTCTGAAACTTTTTAATAAGGCCATCAGGTTGAGATTATGGAGTCTACATGAAGGACAAATAGACAAAAATCTTTCCGTTAGAACCTGGGTATGACTCTTTGATTTACCTGATATATGTTGGGAACCAGATCTCTTAGAAGAGGTAGTCAGTGGTACTGGCTACTTGGTCAACATGGATTTAGCCGAAGGTGGAAAATTCGATTATTCCTATCTTGATGTGGAGATTGAGAGGGATGTCAATGTTTCCAATCTGGTAAAGTTGAAATTTTTATTGGAAATGCATGAATCACTCTTGTTTCGGACCTGACATTAGTAAGTTTTGGAAGAAGAAAGACAATTCTCACAGGATTCCGAAAGACAGGGTTCTTGAAGATAATTTGATTGACCTTGAAGTGTGTGGTAATCAAGTTATTGTCACCTATATTTCGGACAGCAGTAGTAAAAAATTTATCTCTAAGAATAATAATGTTGCGCATGTCGTCGACCCTTTTGCTATTCCTGACAAAGTGTATACCGATGTTGCTGGTTTTGATTTAGATGCTATTGATGTGAATAATAATACGGCACATGTGGTTAATCCTTTTGAGATTCCAAAAAAAGTGTATGTTGAAGATGTTGTTACTGAATTTGATGATGCTAATGCCGTGGTTTTTAGAGCTAATAACTCTGAAGAAGTTTGAGAATTTTTCAACAACACTAAAATGGTTGTAGCAGGTGGTACTAATGTGGATGTTCCAAATCGAAACGTGGGGTCTGTGGAGACTTGTGTGGAAATTATTGAAGTTGAAATAGAACATATTCCTATTGTCGAACTCAGTGATAATTCAAGCAAAGATATCACCTCTGATGCTATTATCAACAAAATGTGCGGAAGTGCTAGGCTTTTGGGTCAGAAGGAGGATACTTTGAAGAGAACTAATAAAAGAGCAGGTGTGAAAGCTTTGGAACATGTTGATACATCATGTAAGTCTTCTTACCCTCTTTTCGGAAGTATTCGTGTTCATGCCGCACTAAACTTTCTTTTTTCTGATCAAATTTTTGATATTGCAAGAAAAATTGGTTTTACTTTTTAAAATAATATAGTGGATATGGAGAGTTTTAAATCTTTGTAGTTATTGAAGGTTTCTAATAACTCGTGAAGGTTCTTACATGGAATGTGAGAGGCCTAGGCACTCTCCAGAAATGTGGTAGAGTGAAGAACATTATTGGCTCTTTATATGTTGGTGTAGTGTTAATTCAGGAGACTAAAATAGTCGATTCCTCAAATTTTAATTTTAAATCATTAGGTGGGAACTTTTCTGATAATTGGAGTGCTGTTGATGCTGTGGATAGTAAAGGTGGCCTTTTTGTAGGTTGGAGAGGTGATAAACTTAAACTTTAAAAAAAAAATTCACAAATTTATTGCACCTACAATTTGAAAATGTGAGAGATAGATGTAATATATTTGTTTATAATGTCTATGACCCTTGTGATAAAAATGATAGACAAGCTTTCCGGGAATGTTGCATTATGGGCAATTGGGGGTGATTTTAATGTTACGAGATTCTTAGGAGAAAGGAGTGGGAGAGAAGGGAATCATTCAGATATGGAGAGATTTAGCGATTTTGTTAAAGAATGTAGCTTGATTGATTTGTCTTTGTGCAATAGATCTTACACTTGGAGAAATGGACAAGAAAACCCTATAATGGTAAGGTTAGACGGATTTTTAATCAACTCACATTGGGATGACAAATTTCCTCTTTCTATACAATATGGTCATGCTAGGATTTTTTTTGATCACTGTGATGATGTGCCGGATAGCAAGGATGATGTGAAATTCAAAATGATTTTTAGATTTGATAAGATGTAGTGTTTAGAAAATGATTTTGATGATTTCGTTACAGTAAATGGATTAGCTTTAGTAGTTTGGATAATTCTGCCAAGGATATCATGCATAAGCTTAGAATGCTCATAAATAGTATTAAACATTGGGAAAAGGAGAATTTTGGTAATTTGAAAGCTAAGAAGGCTAGGTTAAATGAGGAGTTACTGGCTCTTAATAATAAGGAAGAGACTAGGGGTTTGAATCAAGAGGAATTAGCAGACTTAAAATTGAAGGAAAAGAGCTAATGAAGATTATTGATCAAGAGGAAATCACGTGGAAGCAAAAATCAAGAGTTAACTGACTCAATTATGGTGATGCTATTAGAGCTTATTTTCACATAATTGCCAATGAAAGAAGGAGAAAAAATTACATCAATAATATCATAATTGAGGGGGTTGAGGAATTTGACCGAAGTAAAGTTCTAAATAAGCTTACTGATTTCTACAAGGATCTGTTTGGTAGTGCACAAAATAATTTTACTTCTATGAATTGGGATATAATTTTTGATGAAAATAAGAAAGTTGATTTGAATTGTTTAGAGCATGTTTTTTCCGAGGAGGAAATTTTACAAGCTATTAAGGATCTGCCAGCAGATAAAGCACCCGGTCTAGATGGATACACTTCTTTCTTTTTTCAAAGATACTGGTCAGTCATCAAAACAGATGTTATTGCCTTATTCAATGATTTATATGCAGGAAATTTAGATTTTAAGTGCATGAACTATGCTTTTAATGTTTTACTGGCTAAAAAGGAGGGAGTGAATGATGTTAAGGATTTCAGGCCCATTAGTTTACTGAACTGTATTTTTAACATCATTACCAAAGTTTTGGCTAACAGGCATAGGGGTTTAATGGATTCTCTTATTCTTAATAGTCAGTCCGCTTTTATTAGGAACAGAAACATTATAGAAAATGTTGCTATAGTGCAAGAAGTGATCAATCATTGTGTGCGAGAGGACTTGCCTTCTGTGGTGTTGAAATTAGATTTCTCAAATGCTTTTGATTCTATAAATTGGGATTTCCTTCTAGAATACTTCGTGCTAGGGGCTTTGGTAGTAATTGGTGTGGATGGAAAAGAGGTCTCTTGAGTAGTGGTGTTTCCTCTATTTTATTGAATGGTATGGAAGGTAGGAAAATTATGTCAAGAAGAGGATTAAGGCAAAAAGATCCTCTTTCGCCTCTGTTATTCAACATTGCAGTTGACATTTTTGCAAGGTTAATCAGAGTAGCTATTAGAAATGAGGTGTTGGAATCAATAGGTAATTCTTTTGTTACTGGTGGTATATCATCTTTACAAAATACAGATAATACTATCATTTTTAGTTATCCTATGCAACATTTTATCATAGCTCTTAAGTTACTGCTTTATGGATTTAAGAATTTGTCAGGTTTAAAAATTAGTTTCAACAAGAGTTTCGTTATGGTAGTGGGTGGTGCAGGTTATAATATTCAGGAAGTTGCTTTGAATTTAAATTGTAAGACTGGTGATTTTCTATTATCATATTTAGGAATGATCATTAGACCTAAAGCTCTTAAGCATGATGATTGGTTAGCTTTGATTGATAAGATTGGTTCTAGACTAGCAAGATGTAAATGTCACACACTATCAAGAGCAGGGAGACCGATCCTTTTAAACTCTGTCCTAACTGCTGTGCATTTGTATTGGATGTCATTGTACAAATTTCCTAATTGGGCTATTAGTAAAATTGACACAATTAGGAAAATTTTCCAATGGAAAGGTTATAGGCTAGAAGTTCTTTAAAGAACTTAGTGGCTTGGGATACAATTCGTAAATCTAAGGAGCAAGAAGGCTTGAGTGTGATTAATTTATAGGATTTAAACTGTGCTCTTTTATGTAAATGGCTTTGGAGAATATCCGATAATAACAGTTCAATTTGGAAAATGTGGGTAGATAACAAATATTACCATGGAAATTTTAACACTGATGTCTTTTATAGACATCAAATCTCTAAATACTAAAATGACATTATTAATTTGGAATCCGTATTCAAAATTGGTCTGAAGTGGCAGTTGGGAAACGGTGGAAGAATTTTATTTTGGCACAATGCTTGGATCTGCAACACTCCTTCGAAAAATATATTTCCTGATCTTTTTAACATTTCTTTAAAATGCCAGAGAGTTTGTGAGATTTAGTACAGAGATATTGATGAACTGAAATGGAATCTTGACTTCAACAGAATGTTGGTTGGTTATTTACTGTTTCAATATTGCAAGCTAATTAGTTTGCTGGAACACATTTCAATCTGTAATGACAATGACAGTGCTTCTTAGGCTTTTGGAAAAAATGGGAAGTTTAGTGTCAACTCAGTATATAGGCTTTTGAATTTTTGAGGTGTCAAAGTGAAATATTGCAAAGCTTTATGGAAGACACATGTTCCACCTAAAGTGAAGCCATACATGTGGTTAGCCATAAACAATAAATTGAATATCAAAGCTCTTTTTATATATAAAGGCTTGAGGATCGATTCTAAATGCCTCTTCAATAGATTCAGAGATGAAGGCGCTAACCATATCTACTTTCAATGTCCATTTTCTTGTCTGCTTTGGGTCAAATGTTTTCAGAGTTTTCATATCAACCCTTCTCATTCTTATAATTAGTTTTGGTATCGGGAAGAAGATAAAAAACTGATTCCTAGCAAAATTGATAGAGTCTTAACTGATCTTATTAATATGAGTTTATCTTGGGTGTTATGGTGTGAAAGAAATGATGGATGCTTCAATCATAGAATAAAGTCGTTTGATGTGCTTCTTAGACTCTCTATTTCTAATATTTCATTCTGGATAGGTGATGTTTTTTCTTGTGGGCAGGAGTGGAAAGCGATTCTACCAGAGCAGTAGAAAAGAGTTAGAGAAAGCTTGGACTTGATAGGGAAAAGGGTGGTGTGTAGGAAGAGAGGAGAAGCCTGATAGCTGCAATGGCCCTATTGTTCTTTCATATGTTAGAAAACTGCTATTAGAATCTGCAATAGTTTTATTTACTTTTAACGTTATGCAGTTTCTAATCTTAATATGACCCTATTAATTAGGTCATAAATAGAACGTTTCATTTACCTTTAAAGTTATGCAGTTTCTAATTTTAATGTGACCCGATTAATTAAGTCATAAATAGACCGTTCTATAATTAGAACATTAGGTCCGTAATTAATCTTAAGCATTGAATTGGTATAAGATGGACGTACCAGATTTAGAGTTAAATGTTATATAAAGGATTGGGTCCTCTCTCTCCTGAAATATAAATGTATTCTTCTCCATCAAGAAACATATAAAGAAATAGGGTTAGAGAGAGAAAACAAATTCTGAGAAGAAAAGTAATTATTAGAAGTCAGAAGAAGAAGATGACAGCCATTACATCTTCCGCCGTTAATTAAGGTACGTCATCTTAAACAAAAAAAATCATATTAAGCCTTCTTTGTGAAATATTCGGTATTGGTGATCCTTGGGATATTACTTGAATTGTTCATCATTAATCATGAAAGATCGAACAGTAAAGAATTTCTGACATTTGGTATTAGAGCCACCAAGCAATAACTGAATATTTCCTATGATTGCACTTGATCTGTTCTATGCTTTACTCATGATGTTTAATCAAGTATGTGTTATAAGTCAATTATGCACATGAGATTTATGATTTTGTTAATCACCAAAGTGGTCAAAATCAGAATAATCATTTAGTGCATAAGTGACATAATGATTATTGACAGAAATTTCCAGTTATAATAATACGAATAAAAAAACCGGCGTCACTGATGGTAGAACCTGAAAACTTACCCAAAGGAAAGTCTTGTTTTATAACTAGTTGACATGATGAGGTTTAATAGATATCTTGATTAAATAAATATTGATCATCCAAAGATGTCAGTTTTATTCAATTGAATATATTTGTTACTTACTTATGTTTTGGTATTTAATTATGTTAAGTATAAGATAGTATCTACACAAAGGAGTGCTATATTATACTATTATGTACATATTTGAATCGCGTTAGCTATGAGCTTATAATTATTTCAATTTTTTTATTTAATTTGCAGTAGTTCCCATGAATACACATGCTTCATCTGTTACATTGTTCATTGGTTAATTTTTCTGAATGGAGAGAACAAGTCAATTTCCATTTAGGTGTTCAAGATCTTGACTTGGCACTCCTTGAGGATAAACCTATTGCTCTTACAACAGCTAGTACTGAGATAGAAAAATCACACCATAAAGTATGGGAACGCAGTAACATATTGAGCCTCATGTTTATTAAGATGACTGTTGTTAACAACATCAAGTCAACAATTCCACAAACAGAAAGTGCTAAGGAATATATGTAGTTTGTGGAAGAGCGTTTTCGTTCAGCTGATAAGTCACTCGCTGGTACTCTTATGGCAGAACTCACAACCATGAAGTTTGATGGATCACGAACTATGCAAGAGCACATTATAGAGATGACTAATCTTGCAGCAAGGTTAAAATCCCTTGGACTTACAGTAGAGGATTCTTTTCTTGTCCAGTTTATCCTGAACTCGCTACCTTCTGAATATGGATCTTTTCAAATTAACAATAACACTATAAAGGGTAAGTGAAATGTTAATGAATTGGCCGGCAGACTTATTCAGGAAGAAGGACGTTTGAAAAATCAATTGAATCACTTGGTAAATTTTGTGAGTAATAAAGCTGGTAAAGAAAAGAATGGAAAATCAAGTCATTTCAAGAAGAAAATGGCACATGCTAAGAATGGGCAGGATAAGGAAAAGAAGGAACTAAAGGATGTTCGATGTCATTTCTGTAAAAGAAAAGGACATTATCAAAATGACTGTCCGAAAAGGATAGCTTGGTCCGAAAAGAAAGGGATTTCTTATGATCCGAAGCATAAATCCAAATGAAGGTTGTTTTCTCTTTATGGAAAATGGAATGAAATCCACAATAAAAGGTATTGGGACTTATCATCTAATTCTAGAAAGTGGATATGTATTAGACTTATATAGTACCCTTATGTACCTTCATTATCTAGAAACCTTATTTCCGTAAGTAAGTTGGATATTTCTGGTTTTAGATGTACGTTTGGATCTGGTTGTTTTGATTTATATAAGATACCTATAATGTTGGTTCTGGTATTCTAATTGATGGTTTATATAAATTGAAACTGAATGACATTTATGCGAATTCCTTGCTGAATGTAATAAATAATGTTAGATGCAAACGTAGCATGTCGAATGAAAATTCTGCTTTCTTATGGCATAAAAGACTAGGCCACATATCCAAAGAAAGAATGATGAGATTAGTAAGTAATGAAATTATATCAAATTTGAACTTTAGTGATCTAGAATTATGTGTGGATTGTATTAAAGGTAAACAAACCAAACATAATAAGAAAGGAGCCACTAGAAGCAGTCAGCTTCTTGAAATAATACACACTAATATTTGCGGACCTATGGACACTCCAGCCTTTAATGGAGAAAAGTATTTCATCACTTTTATTGACGATTTTTCGCGCTATGGTTATGTCTATTTGCTTCATGAAAAATCTCAATCTGTGAATGTCCTTGAGATGTTTGTAAAGTAAGTTGAGAGGCAATTAGATAAAAGGTGAAAATCATAAGGTCTGATAGAGGTGGTGAATATTATGGCAAATATAATGAGCCAGGCAGTGTCCAGGTCCATTTACAAAATTCCTCGAAAGTCATGGCATATGTGCGCAATACACAATGCCAGGTACACCACAGCAAAATGGTGTAGCAGAAAGGCGCAATAGGACGTTAATATATATGATTTGGAGTATGATGTCAGATTCTACACTATCTGAGAATTTGTGGTCGTATGCTCTCAAAACCGCTAATTATTTGTTGAATAGGGTTCCTAATAAAGCTGTTCAAAAGACTCCTTTTGAATTATGGACTAACAGGAAACCTAGCTTAAGACACCTGCACGTTTGAGGTTGTACAGCGGAAGTGAGAATTTATAATCCACATGAAAATAAATTAGATTCTCGAACGATTAGTGGGTATTTTTTAGGTTACCTTGAAAAATCTAAAGGATATGCGTTTTACTGTCCTAATCATAGTCCAAGAATTATAGAAACTAGTAATGTAAGATTCATTGAGATTGGTGAAGTCAGTGGGAGTACTAGAAGAGAAATAGTGGAAATAAAGGAAACAAGGATAAATGTTACATTGTCTAGAATAGTTCCTTCATCTACTATTAATCTAAATGTTGTTCCAGCCGTTGGAGAACAACATGATGATGAACAACATATAAATGAAGAAGTACTTCCTGAAGGAAATGACTTACATAATGCTGATATGCATGAACCACAACAAGTAGCATTAAGAAGATCTCAAAGAGATCGTAGGTCAGCTATTTCTAATGATTATATGGTCTATATGCAAGAATTAGATTATGATATTGGAATCAATAAGGACCCAGTTTCGTTTTCACATGCTGTAGAAAGTAAAGAGTCAAAGGAATGGATTAATGCCATGAAAGAAGAACTAAAATCCATGCAACAAAATGAAGTATGGGATCTCATTGAGTTACCACATTGCTGTAAAAGAGTTGGATGCAAATGGGTATTTTAAAACCAAACACATTATGATTTGGAATTGCATCAAATGGATGTGAAAACAGCCTTTCTGAATGGAGATCTTGATGAGGATGTTTATATGGATCAACCTGATGGTTTTTCTGTAAAAGGTAAAGGACAATTGATGTGTAAACTTAAGAAGTCAATATATGGGCTTAAACAAACATCCCGGGAATGGTATATAAAGTTCAATACCATTATTACATCTTTTGGTTTTAAGGAAAATACAGTTGATCACTGTTTATACCAAAAGATCAGTGGAACAAGTTTATTTATCTAGTCCTTTATGTTGATGACATCTTGCTTACTGCAAATAATGACTAAAGAATTTCTCTCAAAGAACTTTGAAATGAAAGATATGAGAAATACATCCTATGTGATTAGAATAGAAATATTTCGTGATCGATCACAAGGAATATTGGGATTGTCTCAGAAAGGATATATTGAAAGGATTCTAGAGAGTTTGGAAATGAGTAAGTGTTCATCTGGGAAAGTTACTGCACAGAAAGGTGATAAATTCAATCTCATGCAATGTCCTAAGAATGATGTTGAACGAAAGAAAATGGAATCAATTCCATATGCATCTGTAGTTGGTAGCCTAATGTATGCTCAAACCTGCACTAGACCGGATATCAGTTTTGCGGTCGGTGTGTTAGGGAGGTATCAAAGTAATCCAAGAAGGGAACATTGGCAAGCTGTAAGGAAAGTGTTAAGATACTTACAAGGCACGAAAGATTACATGCTCATGTATAGTAGATCCAATGAATTGAAGGTGATTGGATATAGCGATTCAGATTTTGCTGGATGCATCGATACTAGAAAATCGACTTTTGCTTACCTGTTTATGTTTGCTCAAGGAGCCATATCATGGAAAAGTGCGAAACAAACTATCGTTGCTTCATCTACCATGGAGGCAGAATTTGTGGCATGTTATGAAGCCATAATTCATGCGTTATGCTTACGGAACTTTATTTCAGGACTTGCAGTTGTCGACACCATTAGCAAGCCGCTGAAAATTTATTGTGATAACTCTGCAGCAGTGTTTTTCTCAAAAAACGACAAGTACTCTAAAGGTGCCAAACATATGGAACTGAAGTATCTTGTTGTGAAAGATGAGGTTCAGAAACAAAGAGTGTCAGTCATGCACATCATGACAGAACTTATGATTGCAAACCTTTTGACGAAAGGGTTACAGCCATGACAATGTAAGGAACACGTTCAAAGAATGAGCCTTGGTTGTATTAATAATAATTGATGTGTGACATTCTGAGCTCCTTTTTGTGTTTCTAATATACAATTATGTGTCTCTTGTTTTAATGTGGTAGTATGTACTTTATGTAATTTTAAACAAGAAAGAGTTTCATAAAGATATTATGTTTAATCATTATGATATAAGACATTATGTGGACCATTATGTTGTTTTATATAAATTATGAGTATAAAATGATGGATTGTTGGTATTGTAGTATATGGAAGGGAATGCATTGAATTAATAATGCACAACCGCCATAACTCTCAATAATTTATCATAGTATGATGTTCAACACTTGATATTATGAATAATCGGGTTAAGTGGGAGAATGTTAGAAAACTGCTATTAGAAACTGCAATCGTTTCATTTACTTTTAACGTCATGCAGTTTCTAATCTTAATATGACCATATTAATTAGATCATAAATAGAACGTTTCATTTACCTTTAACGTTATGCAGTTTCTAATCTTAATGTGACCCGATTAATTAAGTCATAAATAGACCGTTCTATAATTAGAACATTAGGTCTGTGATTAATCTTAAGCGTTGAATTGATATATGATGGACGTATTAGATTTAGAGTTAAATGTTATATAAAGGATTGGGTCCTCTCTCTCCTGAAATATAGATGTATTCTTCTCTATCAAGAAACATATAAAGAAATATGGTTAGAAAGAGAAACCAAACTCTGAGAAGAAGAGTAATTATTAGTAGTCAGAAAAAGAAGATGACAGTCATTACATCTTCCGCTGTTAATCAAGATGTGTCATCTTAAAAAAGAAAATCATATTAAGCTTTGTTTGTGAAATATTCGGTATTGGTGATCCTTGGGCTATTACTTGAATTGTTCATCATTAATCATGAAAGATCGAACGGTAAAGAATTTCTGACATCATATTCTGTCATGTTGTATTGTATATGTTTTGTGGTACTGTTATGTAAATAGCTCTAGCTTGTTAGGCTGGGTTTCTTATGTATGTGGGTATTTTGTGGTTTCCTTCCTGTAATTTGTAGCCGTGGGTTGTTAAAAACTGTGTTATTGATGTGTTGGGTTGTATAATTGTGCTTTCAATGATAATTTATAGGCTGGAAAATATGTAAAAAAATAATAGCAATATAATACCTTGAACATGAAACGGGGAATGCAAAATTTCCAAATCAAATAGTTTAACAACGAAGGTTCATAATAGAAACAATCAAAAATTTATTAGAGCTAAACAAAAGAATGCAATAAGCATAGGGCAGTCATTCATACGTGAATAAGTTCAGCATTGGATGACATAAGAGGGAACTGAACAATCTTTCTGAAGATGCTTGATGAATCTACAATATCATAAGAGAAACCGATACACAGCTCTTTAAGAGCCGGTGCATTAGCAAGAAGTAACTCGATAAACCTAAGCTCAGATTCAGTTCCAGTAAAACAACTTACAAATACTTCTTGGAGATGATCAAGTCTGAAACTGTAGTCGTGTTCTCCTCGCCAAAATCCATCAGCTAATATCCCTGTAATGTTATGAGGCACAAAGGATAACTTCTGAATATTCAAAAGACAGCAAGCAACTCCTGCAAATCTTCGAAATTGATATGTTCATCCAGATGTTTGATCGGATATATAAATGGAAGATGAACTGGTACATCATATGCAGCCAAACACTGCAAAGCATCATCAGAAAATTCAAGAATTTCAAGACTTGGCATGGAGCCCAAAAATTCAACTATTTTGCACTCTTTATGATCTACAGTTTGTGAAGGGTAATATTTCGTAACCCAAAAAACGCAGAGGTCAAAAGTGGAGCGTACTGAAGCTGAAAATAGCAATATAAATTGCTTATATCAAGCATTACAAGATTAGGTTCATTGATTCTCATATAAGGGAAATCATCTACTAAGTTTATCAGGAGCAACACTTTGTTAACTTGCTTAAAAGTGGACATGAATTCAACAGATTTTCAAGGTCTCCGTAGGTGATCGCGACCATCTCAAAATTTAACTCTGTTAAGTTGCGAAATGCTTTGAATGCAGCAGGAGGTGGCTTAAATGTGCTTAAATGTGCAAAGAGTAAGTTTTTGATGTGTTGACTCGGAACATGAAAAAAGACTGGAGGAAAGATTGTAGGGATTGCCATAATCTTTTCTTATGATCAACTTTTTGATGTCGTTTCTTGATAAGTATAGGATCCATTTGTTTAAGATGGAACTTGTCAACCGATCCGCAGTGGACCAAGAGATTGTGATCAATAGTTTTAACACGGGGGAATTATTTTAAAGGACAAAAATTTGTATATTTTTTACTTCAAGGATACGACCTCAATATTTTTACCACAAGACAAATATTCTTCTAAAAATTATTCATAAAGACAAACATTTTCCAAAATTACTCATAAGGACAACAAAACTGCTACCAAGATGAAACTGATACCTAAAAACTGCTACCGATAACTACAAACTGGTACCTAAAAACTGCTATCAATAACTAAAAACTGATACCTACAGAAAGTCGTCATTCGGGATAAAATATTGAAGGTCTGTCATTGAGGCTAAAAATCTGTGAAATTTTGTCCTTCACAATAATTTCCTGCTTTTTTAACAACTGCTGCCAGCAAAACTTGCCCTAGGTCAGTATGGCCTATGATTATTTTTGAAAGGAAATGCCACTGATATCTCCAACATTGTGATAGAATGCTTGTACGCACAGCTTCCCTTATGTTTAGACGGGTTAATATATCGATCAATTATGTTTATTGGAAGACCACTTAATCTATCCATCTTAAATATCATATTGATATGTTTAATCCAATTAACCTGCAGCCAATGATTCTGCTAATGTTCTTGATGTCACTGATGCTTTTTGTAGCGAGAATTTTTCTTGCCTCAAATCCTCAATATGCTGCAGAAAAAGAAGTTTGTCACCGCATCTAATATGAATAAAAATAGACATATCATTATTCACATATCTGGTTGCAATAGCAGCATCTACCAAATCATACTACATTGACATGTACAAAATGTGATAGTTCAAAATCATTTAACGTAATAGCTGCAAATATATTGCCAAAAATTGAGACGTGAAAAACATTTGACGAAAATGTAGAACACAGCATCATGATAAAAAACCAAAGTGAAAAGATAAGTCAACTTTTGTGTACACTTGACCGAATAAGATCTTGTGCAAAAATTCACACTATTTAATTTCCCTCGAAATACATCACGGTACCCAAATAAACAAACTGCCTTCCTAACTAATTAGGTAGTGGTAATCAAATTTCAATTTTTCAAGAAAACACACACATTTCCCTCCTGCTCTGTGCTAATTTAAGGATATAATTGAAGTTCATACTACAAACATTATCAAATCTTAGATTTCCTACTGGAAAGTATCAACTAGTTTCATGCATTAAATGAAAATTTGTGCTCTCTTACTTTTTTTATTTGCTAATTTTTATTTATATATTTAAATGTTATTTCTAATGTTGGCTAAGTATGGAAAAAGTAGTGCCATTAGCAATACTTAATTAGCCACTATGTTGGTGGTTGCTCTTCTTCAGGACTCTATTATGAAGATGTGATTCATTTCATATTTAATATTAATCAACGATGAGGTGAACAACGTTGCCCTTAAAGGATGGTGTGGTTGGTCAAGGATGTCAGATTCCAGCGGCAATGTCGAGAGCTCGATACACATTGCCCACATTATCCATATTATCCATGTAATTTATTTGAAGTATGTGTCAGAGGTAGTCCCCTCAATAGTAGTAGTAAGGAACAAATATGTATCAAATAAGAATTAGGGTCTTTTTATCAAGTAAGAATTAGGAACAAATATTAAGTGCGGGTTTTCTATACCAAAACTGAATTGACTATTTTTTCAATAAACATGGATTGATGCCGATAATTATTTATCAAGGTTTGAAATTCCGGTTTTCGATTCCGTTCCGGTCATTTGAAAATTTTATGATTTCGGTTTTTTCAATGAACATGGTATTGATACCGATAATTATTTATCAAGGTTTAAATTCTGGTTTTCGATTCCGTCCCGGTCATTTGAAAATTTTATTTTGGGTTTCGTTTCGGAAATTCCGGAGATTTCGTTGTAATTCCGTTTCCAGATTCCATAACTTTTCGATATACTTTCACAAACATGCATTCCTTTTGTTCCTAAACAAAATATTTTCTACTGGAATTCAGCCTCCCTAAAGTTGGGTAAGCATGGAATATGTTCATTAATAGGGTAGAGTATTTTATTTAGTGCACAGATGTACAATTTAGTTTATAGATAAACTAAAAGGAAACATTTCTTTTCAAAACAGAAGGCCCAAAAAGAAATGATCCAACATCAACATAGCCTATATGTATCAAATATCACCTGCCCCGATCATTTTGATTCTACAGCCTCCTCCTTCAAATTAACCCCTAACAATTTCACCAATAGAAAACGAGAACAAGCTCGGCTTCATTTGTAGATCTAGTAGTTTCTGACTGCTTAAACAAAATAAAGCCCTAAATTCGACTTCAAAAGCCGCAAGTTCTAAACATGCTTGCTAAAATTTTCAAATCTGGACCCCTAAAAAATTTTTAGTTTCTCTTGCTTGTTTGAATTAGGTACTTTTTTCCACATTCCTTCATCCAAGTGTATTTTTACTTTTTACATATTGAATATATTTTTTCAGTTGTTTAAATTGGAACGGGTATTGGAGCGAAATCTGGCCCGGCCACCGGACGAAATGGCTGGAATTCCGATGCACCAACCGGAATTTCGACCATGTTATTTATGTTAGATGTTTATGTTGTTGTGTTGTGTTATTGAAGTGTCATGTAGTACTCTATCATTAGAACACCAAAAGGAAATATGTGGCTACGTACGTAACCATCAGGTGAAGCTTACTTTAATACAAATGAAAAATTGAAATTCAAGAAATTTCCAATGCTTTAAAAATATGAATTGCGAGAGCGCTCTGTATGTCTAAGCTCTCTTCTTGTAGGAACCTGACATAATCAAGAACTTATAGAGCACTTCAGCTTTAAAACCAAAGTGAAAAGGCCTCCCAAACATATAAGTGTTATTTTTTTCAAGTTTTCTACTGTATACATACATCTACAAGTATGCATAGATTTTCAGCATATATGTGAGCAGATGTGTGCATGTGTATAAATTCACATGCTTGTGCAGCAGGTACCAATCCAGAAGAGACAGATAACACATAAATCAATCAACGCTGGTTAAAGCTAAGTAATACCAAAACGTAATTGGATATTCACCTAAAATTGTACACGAATAACATGAATCTACTTACCGGATAACTTAATCTCCTTATTCGCCTAGACTTGAGTCTGCGCACCCTGTGATTGGCATTAAGTATCAGGTTAGTTGTTCAATCAGCTGTAATGATGCATACTAATATAGAAAAATGAACATCTATTATCAGTCACACATTTATTCAAACTATATCCCTAACATCTTCTTCATCTTCTCCCTCTCAAATTTAAATCTTAAACCCTAATCCAAGTCTCTCCATCTTTTAATCATAACCTAACTGAATCTCTTCAAATCCAAACTCAACCCCCTGTTGACTCAATCCTTTGGAATGTCACTGCAGAAACCATATTTGCACACAATCTGGATAGCCCAAAAAAGGAAAGAAAAAAATTACAATAAAAATTATCGTACATAAGTATCTAAACGTTTTAGATTACTGCAGGATTCCATTTATCAGCTTCGAATTGTAATTGGTGCTAAACTAAATACAAAAGCAAAACAAATTTTGCAACGACCCGCAAATCCGTACCCCTTGAGTCAACATTATTCTACAACAATCAACTCAAGTTGCACAGAAATACGAACCATTTGGGTTAAAGAAGAAGAGGTTGAAGAAGAAAATAGAAAACAATAACAGAATCTAACCATCGCAGCGGAATAAAATATAATAGATAATAAATACTCTTTACTCAAACATCAAATATCTTGTTTATATATTACATCATCAGAGTACACCAATTACAGCTCAACATCAATGTCATACAAATGGATACACGACAACTCAACACAGCGGAAATATATAAATATACAAGTACGAGAGTACGTATCATCATCCAGCTCGTCTCCTGAGCTCCACAACATCATATCCTGTATCCTATAATACTCGGTCTGACCCGAGCATTACAGTTAAATAACACCCGAGTCAGTCTGGATTACCAGCGTGAGAAAATCACACCCAATTGATTATTAAAGTTTCAAAAATCCTTTGAAAACAAAAGCATCTCGTAAGACCACGCCACAAATAAACATGTCGGGTTTTTACCTTACGATAGCTAAAACATTTTTATTAAAGTCCTCTGATATTATAATAGTGTCTATAGAAAGTAAAATAGAATCTAGCTGAAATGCTTGCATCTCACGTTTCAGCAATAATTGGGCACAATCAAAACCGTACGGGCACGTAGGGAAAATGGATTCCAACTAATGGTTAGGCACTGGGGTACCACCTGTCACAGTACCTGGTCTAGATCAGCGTACCGAGGAGCCACCCTAACTCCCCTGCAACACAGGACCAGAACCATCCCTTACTGGACAGTCCCGAGCAAGATCACCCCGCGGTTGGGATCAGCAACCGCCCACTAAGCCGAAATAAAAGGGACATCTAGACAGGGATGACCTCACCCTCCAGTGGGGGCTACCCACGAAGCCTTGCTGCATATCCCCTGATTTTCATCCATTCCCATTTGGTGAGGCTTGAGGCTAAGCGTTACCTTTATATAATATATCCCTTAGAGTGCCCATCATCCACCTGACGATGTTTCGCAAGCATTCGTCCATACAAGTCCGTCCCGGGTTCGAACGGAACCGAAGGCACTATTCCTACTACATCCATTTTGGGAATATCCTCATGATTAGTAGCGACTAGCACTTGCACTTCACTGCTCCATCTTCGACTCCGAACACGTTTCACGAAACGTACAAACCGGATCGAAGTGGTTTTCGAGAATAAATCTCGATCCCGGTCTCTTCGAAACGATCAACGCATTTGGCCAATATTGATAGTCGGTTATTTAACTATCAATTTATATTCACAAACAACCATTAACCAATAATTTTCCAAATTATTTATTAATCCCAAAAATATCTTCACAAGATATATTTCTATTTTCAATCCCTTGAAAACAGTTCCAAACCATCTTTCTTTTTAGAATAAACTTTCCCAAATATTTACTATCTCCTCTGAAATCACCAAGCACAAAACTAGATTTTTAAAATAATTTAAAACACTTTACTTAGAAATATACTTTATAACATTTAAGTTAAAACTACTTCAATGATTTGTTAAAAATACATACTATATGAATATTTGAAAATAATGTTACTAAATAAAATATAAAACTAGATTTCACTTTTAAAAAAAATATAATACTAAGTCACTCTTTAAATAATTATTTCTATAATAGATTAAAATAATTATTGCTATAATAGATTAAAATAATTATTGCTATAATAGATTTAAAAGGAAATACTTAATTCAGAATTTAAATATTTAGAAATAGTAAATTTTTCAAAACATACTTCTTAAAACAACTTTAAACTTTTAATTTATATTTAAAAATTTACTTTGAAAACGTGCTTGGTTATTCAGAGAGAAATTACCAATCTCAATCACTTAAATCAATTTTCCCAATTGATTCCCAATTTATTCCATTTGAAATAAATTTCTTTACTTATCAGTTCATTTCAAAATTCATTAATTATGGACTTTATTATTATTTTCAGTTTGATTTTAAATCCTTTAGCTGAAATATACAAATTTCAGGTTATTCCCAATTTCTTCTTTATTCTTCTTAAATAATTTAAATCCTAAATTTAAATAAATGTTTTGTTCTTTTAAACAATAACATTGAAGTTTAAGTTTCATTAACTTTCTGTTTATTTAAATTTTCTTCCCATACTCAAGATTTATTAATAAAAATTTTAAGTCGCTTTATTTCCTTTCCAGTTCATTCATAAATTTATTCAACTTTTCTATGATTATGTTACTTACAATTTCACAGCTTTTATTTTCATTCCCAAACTCAAAATATATATTTGGTAATTCACTATTGCCTGATTATAACAATCCAGCCATAGCATTTAATATTTTCACATAATTCATTACAGAATATCAAATATTCAGAACAGAGAATATTAAATAATTAAATAAAGTTGAGGGGTCCAGTTGGATCCCTCCAACCTGTTTTTCCTGCATCCTAAGATGTTAGCACAATATAAAATGCCAATTCCAAATATATACTACACTACAGCACATAAATCAATTCAACCATTTCAAACAAATATTTAAATTTAATCATTTAAATTTAAATTAACTGAGTGAGATTAACTCACCTCTTTATTGCTGTTTTCAACCCACCTCCACTCCGACTTGATTTCTTTCAGAATTTAACCTTGTATAACATTTTATACAGTTTATTAATACTTGAATCGATCCAACAATTAATTATCACCTAGTTAACTAACAATTTAATTTAATTTTAACAAATAATTTGGTTTTAAACTAATTTCCTTTTTATAAGAAATTTGGTAACTAAAATAAACTAAATTAGTTAATTTTACAATTAAATCATCAAATCCACTATTCAAAATAAACTAGTACTTTTAAAACGTGCCCTTGATCTTTATTATTTTCTTCCCTAAATAAAAAATATATTTTTGGTGTCTAAATAATTTTAAACTACTTAAACAAATTTTATCTTCATTATTCAAAGTTTAACTTAAAGGGAGAAAATACGTATATATTGTTTTAGAACAAAATTCTTTTAAATAAATTATTTCTTTTTAAGCATCTAAAATAACTTAAAACTAATCTACTGTCATTGTTGTAAATTTTGTATGTGTATTTATATAAAATTTTGTCATCAACACATTTTTTTTCTTTTAAATTGCAAAAAAGAAGAAAAAAAACAATCGATAAATAACCTCACCTTGATCGCGGCCCCTGTCTCGTGCTGCAACTCTAGAACTCACGCGACAAGCATACGCAAACCCACGGTACCCCCGCTGCTTGAACCACCACCGCAACACAGAGCCACCACTTCCACACGAAGCACCGCCCCACCCCACTCGAGAACCAGTCGAGTCATTAATCGACGAAGGCTGGCCTCTTGATGAATCAAGTGCGTCAGCTCCTCCTATCGTGCGCACACCCATGTGCCGCTGCTACTCGTCCCCTTCGTGCCGTCGCACCACCCAACGCTGCGATTTCGATTCGCTTTTCCTCGAAAACAAAATCGAGCGAGGTGCTGTTGTCGCGATTCCGAACGAGGCTCGGCTTCGATTCCCCCCTCCTCTTCTTCGATTTGATTCAATCGTATTATTATTTCTTTTTTTTCATCACTGAGTGGTTTTAGGGTTTTAAGAGAAGAGAGGGGGTTCGGCCCCTATTGTGTTGCTTTTACTTTTATTATATATTTTTATACGCGGCTTACAGCTTCCACCTGAAGCATCTTTCTTTAGTTATCTATTTATTATGTTATTATTTTATTTTTAGTTTAGTTCAAGCATTCTGATTGTTGATTGAACAGCTTAAAATTGGAAAAGTATGTGATTAAATGACAAGAAGATGGCGTATACCAGAAGCTTGATTAACTAGATTAAATTTCATCAAATTATTACCAATTAAATTTTCAGCGTGTTTATATATCGTATGCTCACATTACAACTCCAAACACAACTAAAATTAAAATCCGGTAATAATACAATATTACGATCCAATGGAACTGATTTCGTTGCATTCCGAGACTGTGCCTCGGAAGGCTATTTTAAATTCAATTTAAACGATACTAAATTTCAAAACTTAACAAACCATCCTTAAATTTGATTTCAACACTTCTATTCTCTTCAGTATTATCAATATAACTTTTATAAGCCTTCAAATTATTTTGAAGAGGCTTAAAATTCCAGATTCAACAATTTACCCAACTTCACTTATTTAATTATCAAATAAATAGCGATATTGTAATTCAAGTTAAGATTGCTCTATTGAATATTTAAAATCAATTAAATATCCAATTTCAAATGCCCAAAAATTCCGGGTCGTCACAAATTTCTTGTTTAACATACGAGGAATGAATCATCTCGATATTTAATTAAAAAATACACAAACATTGTAATTACTTTTGCTGTTCAAAACGAAACTTGTTAACAAAATAAAATAAAACGTTCAATTAGAAATACCATTTTGTTACACTCAACTCCACTCCCACGCATTTAGTCGCAAGATCCGGATCTGAGAAGGATGTAGTAAGACAGGCACTGTATATTTGATAAAAGTCTAGCATAACTTTTTGAACAAGTAATTTTATATATTTTGAAAACGGGTAAATAGGCTCTTCGAAAATGTAGAATTAATTTAAAAGACAAAAATTTATATATTTTTAGTTTCAAGGACCTCAATCTTTTGACCACAAGGATAAACATTCTTTCAAAATTATTCATAAGGACAAACATTCTTTTAAAACTGCTACCAAACTAAATCAATATCTAAAAACTACTACGATAACTATAACTTGATACTTAAAAACTGTTATCAATAATTAAAAAATGATACCTAAAACAAGTTGTCCTTCAGGCTAAAATATTGAAGGTCTGTTCTTGTAACATCCTGCCTTTTTGTACGTTTAAATCGACGATAAACCACACACGTCAGACTCAAACCATACAAAAGAGCGGATTGTTATTGGGGTCAATAAGAAAAAGGAAGAAAGAAATAAACAAAATAGAATCTTGCAGCGGAACGATAAAATATAATATTCAAATAAACAGTTCATGAAGCTGTTTTACAAAATATTCGATTATACTTATACAATACATATCAGAGTTACACATACCAGAGAATAATAAATAATGCAGCGGAACAATATGAACGTAGTAATTAACAGTAATAATAAAATATTCTTCTTCGTCCCCCAGAAATAAGGTCTTCGAATCCTGAAATACTCAGGCTGACCCGAGCGAATTGAAAAGACAAAACACTCGAGTCGGAACTAAAAGATCTTATGTAATTAAATCAACGGTAAATAAATATGAGTGTAAACGGCGTTGGAGATGTTTACGGGATTTGACATCACTTATCCAGTGTCTAGCGTGAGTGCAGTAACTTAAGAGATGCTCGGGATTTACATCTCCTAAGGATCCGCTAAACTATGTACTATGTAGTAATATTTCGCTATTATAATAATGTCTATAGTAAAATAAACTTACTTTTAAATAGCATTAAGGCTTTATATTTTCCACCTTAACACGTAACAGTCCCAGTAGTCCATCCAGTATCATGGTCCCTCCTGATCGGGAAGACACCAGAGGATACCACACAGGCTACGGGAGAAAACCAAACTCGTACAAGGCTCGCTAAGGTAGATGACATAGTACACAAGGCAATGCCAGGGTAGATATACCAATTACTATCCGGACTGGTGGTGACGCATAGCGCGCAGCTACCGCCCACCTCGCGCTACACCCCCAAAATAAAAAATAAGTGGCCTCCAAGTAAATCTCAAGGTCAGAATATAATATCGAAGGAGTGTGTCCGATAAGAGGAGCTACCTCACTGGACCGGAATCGCTCCTGTTTTAGCCACCTTATGCCAACTCACGGGAGTCCGGTCCACGTATATACCTCAAAGGAAACGCCGCCACCATCCTACTTCATTCTGGAATCTCCACCGTGTACATGGTTGTTAAAGTGGTTTTCGGAGTTGGCAGAGAGTATGGCAACTTCCGATCCTGGTCTCTTTAACAACCAAATGTTATTATAACACCGCAGTCGTTTCAAAATAATTATACTTCAAAGCCATAATATAATATCCATTTCAAACTATATAAATACGATATAATTTCCACTTCAAAACCCAAATCAATATGATATCATTTTTTTTCAAATGTATCCCTTTTCCAAAATCATAGCACTTTCAAACTTATACACTTCGAAACCAAACATTTGAAATTATAACACTTTTAAAACATAATACTTTGATATTCATAACTCCGAAACATTTCAATTTCGATAAAACATTTCAATTTCTATATATTTCAAGGCTTTAAATATTCCAAAATTTCAAAACTAAATTTGATAATTTCAATTCAATAATTAAATTTTCTATTATTTAGTTTGAAATAATTTACATAATAAATCCCTTATCATTTAAATAAAACTCAAATAACGAATAACTAAATATTTCCTTCAATTCATTTATACTTGAAATACTCATTTAATTCACCTTGACCTCAAAATCAAGTTATAATAATTATACCTTTTAAAATTTCCAACTTAATAAATTTCACATTAACCATTTTGAGTTTAATTCTTAAATAAATTTAATTTCAAATAAATCTCCAATTTATCTCCCAACTTTAATTTATTTAAATCATTATGCACTCTATATTTAAATAAAATTTAAATACTAACTCACATTTATTTAAAAAAAATCAAACTCTATTATTAAACTTAATTTTTACTTAACAAACCTATACATAGCTTAAATTCAAGCATTTAACTACATATAAAATAATATTTAAATAATATCAAAATCAATATTCATTAAACCATATTTTTCTTTCCAAAACCATAGAAATCATTTTCAAAATTTTTTAGATATAGACCTCGGTGTCTGTATATAATTTTCTACCCTATGGTCAAGTGATATGGATATTTATCATTTCAATCCATAATTTAAAATAAAATACGGTTATATATCATTTCAAACCGCAATCCCGAATGAAATAAAAATCCATACAACTTACAGTTTATAACAATATAACATAGAACATCCATTCATCCAATATCAATCATCAACCATTTATCACAATCATCATCCAATTAAATCAATAACATCAATATAAACAGATAATAAACAACAAGTATTTACTGGCAGTTTATATTCAATAATAGATTAAGTAATAATTTAACTGGCAGTTTATATGCAATAATAGATTAAATAACAATTTGATTCAATAAATTCAATTTAACTGAAATGATGATAAAAATATGCCAAACAGTCATAAATAAATTTCTAATCACATCGGAAATTAATTTAACACACATAAGAAATTTTAGAAGTTGCGAGTGGGTTAAAACACTCACCTTTTGAATTTAAGTTGAATTTAAATCCAATTTAAACCTACAATTTGAACTGTCTTAGAATCCATCCAAACCAGTGCCAAAATGTCCGGAATTTTGTTAGGATCGCAGCGGAGAAAACCGCGTGTGAATTTGACCTCGTATGCGAAAGTTACGTCGATTAGAAGTTATAAGATTTTAAAAAAAAATTAACAAAATAAAAAATTAAAAGCAAACCTAAACACGTCAGCATCTCTCTCTCCCCTACAGGCATGAAGCCGATCCCACCCGAAAGAAACACGCAACCCTAAGCCACCATCGTCCTCACCAGAACACCACGATCGCAACGCCTCCGAACGCCCAGAACGCCGCGCCAGGCTCCCTGCTCCTCCTCTACAGCCACGTGACCACCCTCCAAGCGCCGAACGACGAACGAAATCGCCGGCCGCCGCCTTCATCAAAACCCTATTCGAATTAATCCCTCCAATCTAACCTTCAATACATCAAACCGCCTACTCCGATGTGCTACGCTCGCTGCTCTCTACGCCCCAGTATCATCGATTCGATGATCAGTCGACGATGATCGAACCACAATGAATGGCCATGGCTTCTTCACCCTATTCCGGCCATATAGCATTCCAGATCGAAAAACGGACAGCAGAAATAACATGCGATCTTCGAGAGCTACGAATCCATATAAAATTTGATATAGTTGGTGGAGTTTGAAATTTGGCTTTGAATTTGATTTGAAATTGCAATTGAAAATTTTGATTTTTCTGCCATTGGAAGGAAGAGGAGCAAATGGAATTGTACGTACAGAACAAGTATGAAGGCACATCCGATGGATGTGAGTAAGGCATGCTCGTGTAAAAGTGGGTTGGTGTGAAGAGAACTATCTAGTATGTGTTTTAGTGAAAAATAGTATTGTGTGAATTTGTTATGTTGTCCTTACATACTAAACGCCTAATGCGTACTTACCCATTTGTGAAAAGTGTAGTTGTGTGAAGGAGTTTATGGAGTCAGATTGAAGTAATAATTCATAAAAGGTAGATAGTAGTAAGAGAGAGCAAAAATAGATAAATGAAGAGCAATATATGTGAAAGAGTAAAATACGTAGTCCTGTATCTAAAAGTTTGTTCAACTAAAATAGGTACTCGTGTATCTAAAACCAAATTTGAGTAAATTTGAGTGTATGCGACACTATGTAAAGTCTTTTTATTTAAAAGCTTGACAAATTGGTATCTACATACGTAGCTGTACGTACATACGAAATATATATATCACATTGTTGAAGATACACGACAATTTGTGTTTAAAACTTTGTTTATTTAGAAATATGCAGTTACAATATTGATTTAATTCGTGGGTACTGGATAGAAATTTGTATATGTGGAGGAAAATGATTCTTTTCGCAGTGAGTGAATATAGAGGGGGTATTTTCCCAAATCAGAGTGCAAAGATTAGAACATTCCAAAGTAAGTCGCATGGAAATGACAACAGTTGAAATTGGTTGTGCACAGTTACATATGTATGTATGCATGTATACATATATATACACAGACATACATATATGTATGTATGTATGGTACATATCCAAATTTTTTGGTTTTGAAATATGATGGTAATCATTCAAAATTTTATAGCCTCAAAATGTCTAGTTAAGTTGAAAGTTAAAGATTAAGAATGCCAGTGTAAAAAAAAGTTATATATGTGATTGAATGCATTTTCAAAATAAAATATGGACTTGGAACTTTGGACTTTCAAAGTCACTTTATTTGTAGAGTCTTTATTTGTAGTCAATGCTGTGTAGAAAACTGCATATACTCAAAAGCTGTTCATACGATGGAACCATATATACGTCAGTGTTCAAACCAAACTATATGCATTTATATGCGAAATTACAGTTTCAACAATTGAATTTGATGATCCGCAATCAAAGCATTACTCTCTCTAAATCAATAGTTCATTTGAAAATGCGTTTATAGAACTGCATGGTAAAAAAGTTATGTGTGGTACGTAACACATTTTCAACATCAAACATGGAACCGAAACTATGTACATTGAAAATAACTTATTTATAGAATGTATATTTGTGGTGAAAGCTATGTGTAATATTGGATATATTGAAAAGCCGAAGATAATATGGAACTATACAGACCCGCACTTGAAACCAAACTGTATGCTTTTATATTGGGAATTAAATTTTCATAAAATGATATATTATATATGTTACCTTAATATATTTTGGAAATGTTTATGGCAAAAGCTGAATCTATTGAAGCCTGTTGTGTTCTGAATCTATTGAAGCCTGTTGTGTTATTAAATGAAGATAGGTACAACACACTCAGTACTGAGCTGAAAATCCTATATTTCAAACCTAAATGCATAAACTTCAACTCTATATTTTGCAAAGCTGATGCAGAATATCAGCTAACAGATTCAACGCCAGAACAAAAACACATATTTGAAGTCTGTTGCGTTGAAACTCAGTTGACATACATTTACAAATAAATCAAAGTGCATATTCATAAATTTACATCTATACGTACACACACATACATGTATATATAGTTGATGCATTTTCAAAATCAAATATGTACCGCAGACTTTGTTTTTTCAAAATCCGTTTATTTTTAGAATCTGTATTTGTATTAAAAGCTGTGTATAAAAGTGAATATATTCAAAAAGGGAGTATATTATGGAACCATATATATGTGAATGTTGAAATCAAACTTCAGGCACCCATTCAAAATTTTACATCCTCAAGATCGATAGTTTAGTTGAAAATTGAAAATTTAGAATTTCATGGTAAAAATCAATTATGCATCCTACTTAATACCGTTAGACCATTAGAAATGTACCCAAAACTTTGTACTTTGGAAATAAGTTGATTTTTAGAATCTGTATTCATAGCCAAAGCTATGCATAAAACATGATATAGTCAAAAGTTGCGTCTTGAAACCAAACTGTATGCTTCCATATTGGAAGTAACATTTTTAGAAATTAATATATTATATATGTTTGAAACTTTCATATATTTTGAAATTGTTTGTGACAAAACCTAAATCTGCCGAAACCTGTTGTCTTATCAAGTGAAGACGGAAAGAGTTCAATCAGTACTGAGTTGAAATTCGTACATTGCAAACCTGTTTTCATAAACATCAAATCTATATTTTGCAAAGCTAATGTATAAGTCATTTAAGAGATTCAAGGACAGAACTCAAACAAATATTTAAATTCCGTTACGTTGAAAATCAGGTGACATACATTTAGAAATAAATTAAACTGCATATTCACAAATTTATATCTATGCATACACACACACACTTAATGCATTTTCAAAATCCAATATGTGCTTGTCACTTTGTAATTTGAAAATCACTTTATTTTGTGGAATCTGTATTTATATTAAAAACTGCGTATAAAACTGCGTATATTAAAAAACCGAACATAATATGGAACCATATATACCTAAATCTTGAAACCAATTTTTATTTTAAATTTGAATTTCAAAAATTGTTGTATTACATATCTGTACACAGTAAAAGTGTGCATTTATAGAACTACATGGAAAAAAAGTATGTCTGGTACGTAATACGTTTGCAACATCAAATATGTGACCGAAACTTTGTACTTTGAAAATAACCTTAGTTTTAGAATCTGTATTTGTAGTCAAAGCTACGTATAAAATTGGATATATTGAACAACTGAAGATAATATGGAACCATATAGACCTGCATGTTGTAACCAAACTATATGCTTTTCTATTGGGAATTTTTAGAAAATGATACGTTATATGTGTTTGAAAGTTACATCGATTTGGAAAATGTGTATGCCAAGAGTTGAAACTATTGAAACATGTTGTGTCATCAAATGAAGATAGGTATAGTACAGTCAGTACTGAGCTGAAAATCCTACATTTCAAACCTGTACGCATAAACTTCAAATCTATATTTTGCAAAGCACGATGTAGAAAATGAGTTAACAGATTCAAGGCCAAAACTAAGACCCATATTTGAAGTCTGTTACATTGAAAATTAGTCGACATACATTTACAAATAAACCAAAGCACATATTCATAAAATTTACATCTATACGCACGTACGTACGTACATACATACATATATATATATTTGATGCATTTCCAAAATCAAATATGTACCAGAAACTTTGTACTTTCAAAATCGGTTTACTTTTAGAATCTGTACCGTATCCCCTATATTCTCAAGGAAGTTCATTTAGCATTTTTAAGAACAGCTGATTCAGATTCCAAAAAGGTATGCATTTCAAATATTTGTATGTTTGGTATGTGCAACATTGGTAATGGTAAAGGTGAAAAAGAGAAAGAGAGGAAGAATTAAAATTGGTACCGGTTGTAGGTGGTCGTTGCAATTCAGATGTGAACAATTGTTGCGCCCGCCGTTGTCGTCTACGGTGAGCCAGCTGAACTTGTCGTGCATCGTTGGACATTCTTTCACATCGTGCTCATTGAGCCAACCTACGCTATTTGCGTTGATGAGCATCCATCTGTTTGTTAGTCAGTGGAGGAAAATAAATATTTAAATCAGTAAATACCGCAAAAAATGGTAATAATGTAAGGTAAAGTTGCTATAATGGAAAAAAGTGTTAACGTGAAGGGGATGGAATACCTAGTTGCAGCTAGACTACAGACATATGCAGATAGGAAGGAGGAAGCGTTGTTTAAGTACTGTGGATATTTGTTAACTTAAATAGGATAGGGAAAAAAGAAGGAGATATTTTGAAGTTTAGACGGGAATAAAAACAGAAGTATTTAGCGGGGAATAAGTCTGTATGGGAGTAACCGCTATATTTTGTAATACGTTGTATGCAAACATACCGGGCATGGGAATATTGAAGAATAGGTATGGGAATATTGAAGAATAGGTAAAAGTAGGAAACTGGTTTAATGTGTGTATCATAAACTATTAGCGATTTACCCAGTGTTCATTCTTGTGCTGCAGTAACGAAGGTGGATAATGCCCAAACGAACTCCTCTTGCCATTCTTTTACTTTCACAAAAATCAAACTGCACAACAGCCTAAGCTATATTGGTAATAAATACAGCTTCACTCAAAGTTTCTTCGGTATTGGGCTTAAATTCAGACGGGCGCTGGGATCTCATTGAAGTTCTTATGAACCTGACTTTCTTGCCATTCTTTTACTTTCCTCTTTTTTGCTGTATAATGAAGCGAATCAGAATACTGAAAATCTGAGAAACCATTATCTGTGTTTTCAGGGGTGTTGTTAGTGAAGACAGAACTTGAGTCCATCTTTAGTTGTATCTCTTTTGTGCATTGATTCAGTATGTTGATCAAGTTTCCGAATAACATCTCCTTCATCCAAATAGCACCTACGAATGTCAGGCTTCTCCCCTATATAATTGATTTCGTCCACAGTATGCCTTGCCTTGCTTGTGGGTACTCTAAAAGTATTTGTTGAGGATTTTTTTCCAACAAATGGTCATTTACATCCATTGAACCTTTGGCCTTAACTATGTATCTTGGTTCTCTAAAGTTGAGTGCTTGGGTAAGTTTGATGCAACCATTGCTTCCCATTGATTCCTTTGTGAAGTATTTATTTGATGGGCATGCTGGTGTTCCAACATAGAAGTATTTCTGGTGCGATAACATCATTAGGTCCATTCAAATTGACATGGAGTTCAGTGGCGATCACCTCCCTATGTCTGCCCATAAACTGCCAGATTGGCAGATAGGGCGTTTCGTCACTGATTATACCTGATTAGCCATGCCTACCCTCAGACTTCCACATAGTCGTAACTGCCAGACGAACAGCAAATGCAACTGAGTCGCAACCGTAAACCTTCGTTAGCAGAGTCCTAACATCTATGTCCACGACGAGGAAGACAACCTAAGCCTTCGACCTGAGCGGGCAAGTAAAGTCATCAAACATCAGATCCGGTCGTCGGTAGGGTAGATCGAAATCTCAAGCAAAGCAAAGTCCGTATATTTGTGAAACACAAAGATGGAAAGCCCATAACACAGTCGAATCAAAATCCAGGGTTGGTAGATGGTCGATATACAGCGGCAACGGTGAAAGCGAAGAGCAAGTGAGCTTGGGGAGGAGAATTAGGGGGAAGCATTAGAAAGACCATAACAAAGTCAAATCAAAATCTAGAGTTGGTAGATAGTCGATTCACAACGGCAACGGTGAAAAGCAAAGAGGAAATGAGCTTGCGGAGGAGAATAGGGAGAAGCAGAAATTGTAGGTTTTAGAAGTAGAGGGCAAGTAAATTAGTGAAGGGAAGGGAAGAATGGGTAGATTGTGAGATGCAGATTAGGCGGAGGAGGTACACGGAAGTTGGTTGGAAGAGAACATAGGGAAGAGAATGTGGAGAAAAATGTTGAAAACTGCAGAATGTAGCGGGCGGTAGATGATGGGAAGGGTAAAATATAGATATGCCCTCTTCAATTTAGTTGTTAGCTAGTATTGCAGGGCTTGGTTGGGAAATTTAAAAAAGCTTAAAGAATTTGTATTATTAGTAGAGATAATGAACATAAGAAACATGCTAGGGTTTATAACGAGGTATATATTGGTAGGTCAGAAATAAAGATGAATGGACACGATCGGTTTGGACCGTTGAACGATAAATGGTCCGAAAAACCCATTTCGACTCCGGAACGAAATTAGGTCAACGCATATATTAAAATAGATGTTTTAAAATATTTTAAACGCAATGGAACATGTTTCAAGGCTAAATTCCACCATATGAAGAAGTTATGCTAAAATCAAGTTATTTCAAATTGATTTCAATTTCATTGATTTCTAGGCGTTTCGAGCCCGTACAATCAAATGACAAGTTCGATCGCTATGAAATTTGAAATCCTACAATAATTCACCGTTACGGAGCCGATGAAACTGGTTTTGCCAAAATCCGAGTCGGTGGCCAAAATGGTTATTTCCCTATTAATTAAATAAATTAATAATTGATTAATTAAATCAAGTTTTCAATTTCAACTCTATAATTAACAAATTCCATCATTTTTAAATTTCTTAATCATTTACACTAATTTAACCAAAATTTAAATGTCAATTTAGAGTTTATTAATTTATCAATTTGAGTGTTAACCTCAATGTCATTAAATTTAGAAATTATAAATTAAATTTCCAATAATTCTATTTAATTTACTTTTCATTCTATTATTCAATTCATTGCTATCAAATGGATGAAATTAATATTAGTTTCATAATCTAATACATTAATATTCTCACTTTCCATCTTAATTTCAATTAACGTAATAATTAGATATTTATTTCATTTATTTGCAATAAACCCAATTAATTATAGTTCAAGTACCATTAAATTGGTAAATCTTCATTTCCATTCTTTCAATTCAATAGATTGTCATATTATGGGTAATACAAACATTATTCTCAAATATTACCTTAATTAACATTAATGTAATAATTTATTTAGATTTATTGCAATTGATTCCAATTCAATTTAATGGATTAAAACATATTAATAACCTATAATAATTGTTGCCACTAACTCTTAATCATACTTTTATAAGTTATCATTTCCAAACAATATTATAATTACTTACAGGACATTGATTTTATTCAATTATTATTTATTATTATTAATTCATTAATTAATTCAATATTTACGTTTGTTTTCTTATATTCAATTTGTAGCCTATTATAACAATTTACATTACTTCAATTAATTGTAATTTCATTTTAATTGTTAATACTTAGCTTTAATTTGCACGGTTGCATTTCATTTTAGCATTCATTTCATTATTAAATTATAAATTTTTTTCGTCTTAATTTATTTACCAAAAGCTTAATAAACCAACTAATTTAAATCATCGAAAATTACAGGTCTTTACACTCTCCCCCAGTCAAAACTTTTCGTTCTCGAAAAGAAAAAAGAAGGGAAAAGAAGAAATCGAGTAAACAATACATCTTATTCAAAAGTATTAACTTTATAAACAAACAAACTTACAAAGTTAATTAATTTAAATAAAATATACCAATTTATAACCATTAAGAATAACGTTTGGAAAATGTTTCCAAAAAATTTCTAAGTCCAAAAATTACGAAAATTATTGGTAGAGTCTCCTTTGTACGGGGAGGCTCGGAAGAAAAATATAATATCAAATATAATAATATACATCACAATATCTCAAAATAATATATCCCAACAACGGGAAAAACAATATAATAACGCTATAAAATCTTAATCCGAGAATGTACCTATTTGTTGGGTAATTAACGCTTAATCATGAAACCAAAAGCAGTAGCAATTGCTTCCATAACCTGTATTTCACTAATATAATCCAAAAAGGGTTAATAATTATATAAAATGAAATATTTAAAGTTGTTTCAATCAATAGTAAACAAATCAATATAAACAACTATCACTTGCAACAAAGCATACAACCAGCAAATAAAATCAACACAGTCAATTATCTATCCATATCAAACATACAAATAGTTGTTTGGGTTCAAAAACTTTAAATTGTACATAATGGAAAATAACTGCTAAGTGCACCATTTACTCAACAGTCTTAGATGAAACTAAATAGCTTATTCATACATCCCAACAATTTTAAAGTATCATTGCCCAAACAACCATAACCAACAAACAACAATTTCAAACCATATATTAAGTTCATCTTTTTATTAATTTCATCTTATAATATTTATTATTTCATTCCCTTTTTATTTATATAATGATTCAACCTTTAGATTTTCATTTACTTCTTACAAACTTTTACTTCTATTCATTGATTCAATGTTTATTTCCTTTATTTTCATATAATGGTTTATCTTTTATTTTACATTATTTCTTGCAAATTTTCAATTTCCATTCATTCATTCACTACTTAATTTTTCATTTATTTGTTATATAATACTTACATTTCCATTACATTAAGTTAGCAGCCTTTCAATTATACTTAAACTTATAACAACTACAACATCAATTTCTTATTTATTAAAGAATTTCATTGAATATTTTCATTTCTTCAAGTTTACTAGAATAATATCATATTACATTTCTTACAATCATTAGAACTTTTAATATTTGGTAAGTTGTATATATGCTTTTAAGGATGTAATTGAAATTTATACAAATTTATCTCTTTTCTTTTAAATTAATTTACTGTTCAATAATCATATCCTTTGTTTTATAGGCTACAACTTCAACTTCCTTGTTATTTCATTTATAACCTAGCATTTAATCTCTTATTCCAATTAGAGGTTCCAATTGTTAATTAATTACATTCCATTTCACTAAAATAATTGAAACTACTGATTAACAGAAATTTAAGAATTAAATACCGGGTTAAATTTCAAACCATTTTAAAAATAATATATAAATGTATATATTTACAATTTATATATCCAATTATATTTAAAACAATTTAAAATGTATATTTGTTTATCAAAATAAACCTGTAGTAAAACTACTACAGTGGCATTCCCACTTTGAAATTCGAAAATGAATGTCGATGATGCTTGCACTCGTCACCGAAATTATTTTCCAACGACCGAGAGGGGAGTTACAGAACGTATTGCTTTTCAAAGTTTCTTTAAAACAATTCTTTCAAATTATAGTGAAATATTTATATCAAAAAATACTTCTAATATTATTATTATTATATTCCAAAATCATTTGAAAGAAATTTAAAAAAAACCCGGAGCTTAGATTCTAAGTTTTCGATTTTCATTTGTTTTATTTTAATCTTATTTCCAATCAATATTTATAAATTTCATTACTTAACAATGAATATATTGCAACCAAATATATATCTTATTTATAAAATTTATTTTATGTATAAAAAATATTATAGGCAAAATTATTTCATGCACCTATATTAAAAACAAATATTGTGTCAGTTTGTCCTATTAAGTGTTTAGAAATCCCTATTAATGTCATAGCGTCCTATGCACCAACCGAAATTTATAAATACAAAACGAAACAAATTAACACAATATTAAAACCTTTTTATAACACTAACAAATGCGCTGTCTCATATATACACTCAGCAACTCATCATAGGGTATTACTACCCTATTTATAAAGAGTCAGACCCCACAAAGCTAAGGTTTATCGCCAAACCAAAGCTTTGATACCAGATGTAACATCCCACCTTTTTGTACGTTTTATATCGTCGATAAACGACACGCGTCAGACTCAAACCATACAAAAGAGCGGACTGTTATTGGGGTGAATAAGAAAAAGGAAGAAAGAAATAAACAAAACAGAATCTTGCAGCAGAATGATAAAATATAATAATCAAATAAACAGTTCATGCAGTTGTTTTACAAAATATTCGATTATACTTATACAATACATATCAGAGTTACACATACCAGAGAATGACAACTAATGCAGCGGAATAATATGAATGTAGTAATTAACAGTAACAATAAAATCTTCGTCTTCGTCGCCCAGAAATAAGGTCTTCGAATCCTGAAATACTCAGGTTGACTCAAGCGAATTAAAAAGACAAAACACTTGAGTCAGAACTAAAAGACCTTATGTAAGTTAAATCAAAGGTAAATAAATATGAGAGTAAACAGCGTCGGAGATGTTGGATTTGACATCTCTTTTCCAGTGTCTAACATGAGTGTATTAACTTAAGAGATGCTCGGGATTCACATCTCCTAAGGATCCGTTAAAATATTTACTATGTAGTAATATTTCGCTATTATAATAATGTCTATAGTAAAATAAACTTACTTTTAAATAGCATGAAAGCTTTACATTTTCCACCTTAACACATAATAGTCCTAGTAGTCCATCCAGTGTCATGGTCCCTCATGATCGGGAAGCCACCAGAGGATACCACACAGGCTACGGGAGAAAACCAAACTCTTACAAGGCTCGCTAGGGTAGGTGACACGACACACATGGCAATGCCAGGGAGATATACCAATTACTATCTAGACTGGTGGTGACGCATAGCACGCAGCTACCGCACGCCTCGAGCCGCACCCCCAAAATCAAAAATCAAAAGTGGCCTCTAAATAAATCTCAAAGTCAGAATATAAAATCGAAGGAGTGTGTCCGATAAGAGGAGCTATCTCATTGGACCGGAATCGCTCCTGTTTTAGCCACCTTATGCCATCTCACGAGAGTCGGGTCTACGTATATACCTCAAAGGAAACGCCGCCACCATCCTACTTCATTTTGGAATCTCCATCGCGTACACGATTGTTAAAGTGGTTTTCGGAGTTGGTAGAGAGTATGACAACTTTCGATCCCGGTCTCTTTAACAACCAAACGTTATTATAACACCGCGGTCATTTCAAAATAATTATACTTCAAAACCAGAATATAATATCCATTTCAAAACTATATAAATACGATATAATTTCCACTTCAAAACCCAAATCAATATGATATCATTTTTTTTCAAATATATCTCTTTTCCAAAATCATACCACTTTCAAATTTATACAATTCGAAACCAAACATTTCAAATTGTAACACTTTTAAAACATAATACTTTGAAATTCATAACTTCGAAACATTTCAATTTCGATAAAATATTTCAATTTGGGTATATTTCAAGGCTTTAAATATTCCAAAATTTCCAAACTAAATTTGATAATTTCGATTCAACAATTAAATTTTCTATTATTTAGTTTGAAATAATTTACATAATAAAACCCTCACCATTTGAATAAAACTCAAATTACAAATAACTAAATATTTCCTTCAATCATTTATACTTGTAATACTCATTTAATTCACCTTGACATCAAAATCAAGTTATAATAATTATACCTTTTAATATTTCCAACTTAATAACTTTCATATTAAACTTTTTGAATTTAATTCTTAAATAAATTTAATTTCAAATAAATCTCCAATTTATCTCCCAACCTTAATTTATTTAAATCATTATGCATTATATATTTAAATAAAATTTAAATACTCACTCACATTTATTTAAAAAAAATCAAACTCTATTATTAAACTGTATTTTTATTTAACAAACTTATACATAGCTTAAATTCAAGTATTTAACTATATATAAAATAATATTTAAATAATATCAAAATAAATATTCATTAAACCATATTTTTCTATCCAAAACCGTAGAAATCATTTTCAAAATATTTTAGATATAGCCTCAGTGTCTGTATATAATTTTCTACCCTATGGTCAAGTGATACGGATATTTATCATTTCAATTCGTAATTTAAAATAAAATGCGGTTATATATCATTTCAAACCGTAATCTCGAATGGAATAAAAATCCATACAACTTGTAGTTTATAATAATATAACATACAACATCCATTCATCCATTATCAATCATCAACCATTTATCACAATCATCATCCAATTAAATCAATAACATCAATATAAACAGATAATAAACAACAGGTATTTACAGGCAGTTTAAATTCAATAATAAATTAAGTAACAATTTAACTGGCAGTTTATATGCAATAATAGAATAAATAACAATTTAATTCAATAAATTCAATTTAACTGAAATGATGATAAAAATATGCCAAACAGTCATAAATAAATTTCTGATCACATCAGAAATTAATTTAACACACATAAGAAATTTTAGAAGTTGTGAATGGGTTAAAACACTTATCTTTTGAATTTAAATCTAATTTAAATCCAATTTAAACCAAAAATTTAAACAGTCTCAGAATCCATCCAAACCAGCGCCAAAATGTCTGAAATTTTTTAAGATTGCAGCGGAGAAAACCGCGCATGAATTTGACCTCGTATGCGAAAGTTACATCAATTAGAAGTTATACGATTTCAAAATAAAAAATTAACAAAATCAAAAACAAACCTAAACACATCAGCATCTCTCTCTCCCCTACAGGCACGAAGCCGATCCTACCTGAAAGAAACATGCACCCCTAAGCCACCATCGACCTCACCAGAATGCCACGATCGCGACGTCTCCGAATGCCCAGAACGCCGCGCAAGGCTCTCCGCTCATCCTCTGCAGCCACGCGATCACACTCCAAGCGCCAAACGATGAACGAAATCCCCGCCCGTCGCCTCCATCAAAACCCTAATCGAATTAGTCCCTCTGATCTAACCATCAATACATCGAACCACCTATTCCGATGTGCTACGCTCACCGCTCTCCACGCCCAGTATCATCGATTCAATGATCAGTCGACGATGATCGAACCACGATGAACGGCCATGGCTTCTTCACCCAATTCCGGTCACATAGCATCCCAGATCAAAAAACAGACCACAAAAATAACATGCGCTCCTCGAGAGCTTCAAATCCATATAAAATTTGATATAGTTTGTGGAGTTTGAAATTTGTCTTTGAATTTGATTTGAAATTGTAATTGGAAATTTTGGTTTGTCTGCCATTGGAAGGAAGAGTAGCAAATGGAATTGTACATACAGAATAATGAACATAATAAATAGGCTAGAGTTTATAATAAGGTATATATAGGTAGGTCAGAAATAAAGATGAATGGACACAATCGATTTGGACCGTTGAACGATAAATGGCCCGAAAAGCCCGTTTCGGTTCCGCAACGAAATTGGGTCAACCCATATATCAAAATAGATGTTTTAAAATATTTTAAACATAATGGAATAGGTTCCAAGGCCAAATTCCATTGTATGAAGAAGTTATGCTAAAATCAAGTTATTTCAAATTGATTTCAATTTCATTGATTTCTAGGCGTTTCGAGCCCGTACGATCAAACGGCAAGTCCGATCGCTACGAAACTTGAAATCCTACAATAATTCACCGTTACCAATCCGATGAAACTAGTTTCGTCGAAATTCGAGTCAGTGGCCAAAATGGCTATTTTGCTATTAATTAAATAAATTAATAATTGATTAGTTAAATCAAGTTTTTAATTTCAACTCTATAATTAACAAATTTCATCATTTTTAAATTTCTTAATCATTTACACTAATTTAACCAAATTTAAATGTCAATTTAGAGTTGATTAATTTATCTATTTCAGTGTTAACCTCAATGTCATTAAATTTAGAAATTATAAATTTAATTTTCAATAATTCTATTTAATTTACTTTTCATTCTATTATTCAATTCATTATTGTCAAACGGATGAAATTAACATTGGATTCATAATCTATTACATTAGTACTCTCACATTCCATCTTAATTTCAATAAACGTAATAATTAGATATTTAATTTCATTTACTTGCAATAAAACCCAATTATTATAGTTCGAATCCCATTAAATCAATAAGTCTTCATTTCCATTCTTTCAATTCAACAAATTTTCCTATTATGGATAATATTAACATTATTCTCAAATATTATTTAATTAACATTAACGTAATAATTTATTTAAATTTATTGCAATTGATTCCAATTCAATTTAATGGATTAAAACATATCAGTAACATATAATAATTGTTGCCACTAACTCTTAATCATACTTTTATAAGTTATCATTTCCAAACAATATTATAATTACTTACAGGACATTGATTTTATTCAATTCCTATTCATTATTATTAATTCATTAATTAATTCAATATTTACGTTTGTTTTCTTATATTCAATTTATAGCCTAGTATAACGATTTACATTACTTCAATTAATCGTAATTTCATCTCAGTTGTTAATACTTAGCTCTAATTTCCATGGTTGCATTTCATTTTAGCATTCATTTCATTATTAAATTTCAAATTTTTTGTTTCATCTTAATTTATTTACCAAAACCTTAATAAACCAACTAATTTAAATCATCGAAAGTTACGGGTCGTTATAGTTCTTAAGGCTAAAACGCTGAGAAATTTTATCGTTCACAATAATTTCCTGCTGGAAAAACATAGCATTGTTTTTGGAATGAAGGAAATGACAATTACTTTTACGTTTTGAGGACGCGTGCTTTATAATTTTACCCAAAGGAAATTCTTTACAAAAAAATTAAGTTGTTCTCAAATCTGGTTCTCAAATCACAAGAAAAGGCGGCAACATTATAAGAACAGTCGGCACGACATCGTAAGAACAAGCAGCGGCAGCGTAAGTACAAGCGAAGACGGAGCTCGTTGAGGTGAAGGCGATGGACTGTAGATGGTGGCGACTACTTTGAAAGCCTTCGGTGACTTGGGCGATGACTTTGACGGTCGAGTTTTGATGAGCGAAGATAGAGTGGAGGATAAGGTTGCTTGTGGTGCTGAAGACAATGATGACAATTAAGTGTGCCGAAATGAACTAAAAAAATGCTATATAAACTTATCTAAGTCTATATGTGTAATGATAATTGAATGTTATATTCTATATTGTTGTTGTTATAGTTTATGCATTTGTAATAGCATGATTGAATGTTCCTAAATTTCAAGGAGCTGGAGTAAGTTTTTTTTAAGAATCTGCACATGATATGGTTTTGATTAGATAAAATTACTCATAAGTTTCACAAGATGATAAAATGCATAAAATATAATGCATAAGTTGCTTGTTTACTTGTTTATTGAGTTTCTTTATTTTAAATATTATAGATTTCATGAGTAAAATGCTTGTGTACTTAATAAATAAACTGCTATATTTAAAATATCATTTTGTATACTTTAAACACATGGTGGACTTTGTAATTAAAATGCTACCCTAAACTATTTTTTTCATAGCATAAACATGATAGTGGACATCATAATTAAAATGTTACATTAAACTATAGCTTTGCATATTATAAACATGCTAATAGTAATTAAAATATCATTTTGAATATTTTAAACATGATAGTTGTTAGTGATCAATTTTGATGCTAACATTTTGCAAATCCAGATGAAAGCACCAAATACCAGTCACAGCTCAGAGATAGAGTGTATGTAGAGAGTAATAATGTGAAGAACAGTCAATAAAATGAAAGTAGTAAAGAACACCAGATTTTATAGTAGTTCGGCTAACTCCAGTCTACGTCCACTCCGAAAGTTTCCTTTTTATTGGTGTTAGAATCGATTATAGTTACAAAATGGTAGAGCAACCTTTGCCTTAAGAAATTGAAAGAAAGAGAGCAGAAGGAAGAAGATCCCTTTTCTGAACCCCCACATGCTGTATTTATAGGAAAATCCCGAGTTACTGGGCTTTCTAAGTAGTCCGGGCCAATCGGGTCCATAGCTACACCATCCTACCAAGCCACACCCCTGTCGAGCTGCAATCCTGCCGAGCCGCAATCTTGCCAAGCCGTACTATCCTGCCGAGCCGCACCCCTGCCGAGCCGAATTCCTGCCGAGCCGCATTCATGCCGAGCCGAATTCCTGCCGAGCCGCAATCCTACCGAGCCGTACTATCCCGCCAAGCTGCAATCTCGCCGAGCCATACTCTTGCCGAGCTGCACAGTCCTGGTGAACTTCAACCTTTTAAACCAAATCCATCATATTCCAGCCTCGATAATCATGAAGTTGGTTAGGTTGAATCCTCCTGTTTATGGCCTTGACAAAAAGCGAGTTAACAATAGTGAACTTCATAACTAAAATGCTACATTAAACTATTTTAATTATCATTCGCCACATTCAATACGTTCTAATGCACTTTAAAAATAAAAATGATATTTTTACTTGTCATTTGACACATTTGATACATTGTAATGCATTTTGAAAATACAAATGATATTTTTAATTGTCATTCGACATATTCAATTCAATTTGATACATTATAATGAACTAATTTAAAAATACAAATGATAAATTGGTTCCATATGTACCTGATTAGGATTAACAACCGATTATCTTTTTCATTTATACGTACCCGATTAGGTTTGGCATCCGATTAGCTTTTACATCTATACGTACCCGATTAGAACTGACATCCTATTAGCTTTTGCATCCATACATACTCGATTATGCTTGACATTAGATTGACTTTTGCACTCGATGGTAGACTCTGTTAAACAATATATCTCGAGTATAGATTGGTTTCACACGTACCCGATTAGGCTTGACATCCGATTAGCTTTTCATCCATACACACCCGATTAGGCTTGGCATCTGGTTAGCTTTTACATTCGATGTTACGCTCGGTTAAATAATATATCTCTGGTATAGATTGGTTTCATATTTACTCGATAAGCTTGACATCCGATTAGCTTTGCATCCATACGTACTCGATCAGGCTTGGCATCCGGTTAGCTTTTGCCTCCATACGTACCTGATTAGGCTTGGCATCTAGTTAACTTTTGCATTTGATGGTACGCTCATTAAACAATATATCTTGGGTATAGATTGCTTCCATATATACTCGATTAGGCTTGATATTCAGTTAGCTTTTGCATCCATATGTATGTTTGGTTAAACAATATATCTCGGGTATGGATTGATTTCGTTTGTACCCGACTAGGCTTGGCATCAAGTTAGCTTTTACATTAATACGTACTCGATTAGGCCTAACACGTAGTTAGTTCTTGCATCCATACATACCCGATTAGGCTTAGCATCCGTTTAGCTTTTGCATGCACATGTACCCGATTAGACTTGACATCCAGTTTAAATATACTTATTTCATGGTAGTTCTCGATTAGGCCTGGCACGTAGTTAGTTCTTCATTTTGCATATTCTATTCATGGTAGTTCTCTTTAGGAATACTTATTTCATTTTGTATATTCTATTCACATTTTATGCCAAATTCAAGTATCATTTTGCATAATTTTTCCATCCTTATTCAATTGAAATGTACTTATACTATATCCAAATATCGTTTTGCATAGTCAGATAATGGTACTATATTTTAAAAGTATAAATGTTATATTAGTCTAATATTTAGCACATTAAACATAGTCTATTGTGTTTCAAATATAGAAATGTTATATCTAATATAATTCGACTAGTGACTAAAACTTTTTGGACTTTCTTCTTCTTTGGTGTTCTGCTTCTTCATTTATTTTTTACCTCTAGATTTAGTGGCGTTCGACTTCAATTTTCATGAAATTTCTTATCTACATTTGGATTGGAGTGTCAAATTAGGCTTTTTCTATATTTTGGGATGGACGGCGACGGCTTGGACGACGACTACAATTTGGATGACGATGGCTTGGGCGGCGGCTACAACAGGCTAGGGCTTGGACAGCGGCGACTACGGCAGGCTATGGCTTAGACATCGATGGCTACAACAGGGTAGGGCTAGGGTGGTGGCTACAGCAGGCTTCAGATGATGGCTTCAAACAACGGAGAAAGCAGTTGAAGTCGGTTGAAAAAATGCGCTACTGTCCTTGGGCCTAAATTTTAAAGTTCCGTTCTACATTTAAAGATTAGTATAAAGTTTTTTATTTAAACTAGTTACCGCTTTTGAAAACAGTTAAATTGTTTAAAGAACAAACATGAGGAATTTTTTATTTTTTTTGGATATCCCGCTTATTTCTTAATTTCAATAAAAAAAGTTTCAATCAAAATGCACCAGAAGTTCGAAAATTTTGATCAAAGGACACAACATCAAAACTAAGGCTCCGTTTGTTTAAGAAATTGAATTCCTAATTTAGATGACTAAAATCTGAATTCTAAATTTTGAATTTTGAATAATCGTTTACTTGTTTATTTGCATTTTAAAACTTCTAATTAGAATTAATAATCAATATTCAACATTTAGAACTAATAATAAAAAAGAAATTATTAATTAATATTTTTGCCTGAATGTATGGTTCTAATTAGAAGAAAAATTAATAACAAAAAAAAAATGTTCTGAATTGAAAATCAGAAGTTCTATTAAGAACTTCTTAATAAAAACAAATAGCGCCTAAGATTTTCAAACTTTTAACTAATAAATTTGAAAATGACATGATAGTGACCAGGTCGACTGCTAGGTTGGAGAACCTCAATGCAAGATTGGAGCATGGGTGGTGTCTGCTCTGGTGATCGCGATGGATTAGAAGAAGTTGGCTAGATTTTGGATTTAGACGACATGTTAGGTTCGAACTTGGAGAGCTTTGGAGGTGGCGATGACAATAAAGAGGTCGACTAGGTTTTGGAAATGGTATGGTGAAGGTGCTCAGAGAGAAGTAGTTTCGAATTGAAAATGAAGAAATATTTAATGTTGTCTAATCTCATTTTATGTTTAGTTCAAAACGTAATAATTAGTTATGTACATTTGTGCCCATAATTCTATTTTGTAGTAGCATTATATGAAATGTAGTCACATTTTATGAACTGTAGTAGCATTTGTAGACTAAGGATGTATATTTTAGCCCACAATGCAATTTTATAACAACATTGTAGCAGTATGAATTTTTGTGACATTTAAAAATTTTAGTATTATTTTATGAATGTGGTATTAGTTTTAAGACAAAAATACATATATTTTAGCTTAAAATGTTATTCTGTTGTAGTATTTTATAAATTGTAGTAGTAACTATGAATTGTAGTTACAATTTTTGAACTTTAATAGCATTTTATGGTATGTAGTAACTTTTTGGATGAAGTGTGTATATCTTAGCTCACAATGCTATTTTGTAGTAACATTTTATGAAATATGGTAGCGTTTTTAGATGAAGTAATAACTTATAAAGCTATTTGTAGTAGCATTCTATAAGAAATAACTTTTTTAAATTCTACTTTCTTATAAAAGTTTACGATTTTTACAAAGTTTATTTATAACATTTAATTTTATATAATTGCTTGGTAATATCATTTCATATATTAATACCGGTGAAAATAATATTATGCGAACTTAAAAAATTGAATACAATATTTAGGCTTAAATTGCTACCTTTTATTAAGATCTTATATTGCATGGTTATTTATAGTAAAGTTATGTGTTTTGGAGTCATGGAGAGCAATTTATGTTATAATGGTAGTATCATTTCGTTCTTTATAAAGTGTTTATTTATTTTTTGTGATTTAAGACTACATTTTGCTACTATTAAGTTTTTTTTCTATTTTTTGACATATTTGTTGTATTGTTTTTAAATTGCTCTGTTTGTCAAACATTTAGTACCATTTTTGTAGTTCCATCGAAAAATATTTCTTACAATACTAATGCATAGTGTTACTGTACCAGCAATCTTTTAAAATATAATAATATTTTTTCTATACAACTATTGTTGTATCATTTGTGCCTATTACATTTTTTCTTGAAAAAAGATCATAAGATTAATGATATCATATAATATCATTTTCTATTTTCTTACATAATGCTATATTTTTACTACTAGTGGTTACTAACAACAAAGTGATGCGAGAGGAGATGGCAAATGTTGTCGTGGTGAGATGGCGAACTCAAGCGGTAGGGCGGGCGTTTAGGTGATGCAATGTGGTGGGATTTGAACGAATTTATGGTTCTAGGGTTTAGTTGGTGGTTGTGGGTGGCGGTGGTTGACGTGGTGGCGGTGTGTGAAATTACATTAGGGAGCAATGCTAGAGAGCACAGGGGTAAAGTAGAATGACGATGAAGCGTGGATACGTCGGAAAATAGGTCCAGAATTAGATTGTGTCCTTGTGGCCAAAAAAGTCAGTGTCCTAAAGATTAAAAATGGATAAGCTTTTCCTTTAAACAAAATTTCTCTTTTGAAAAATGGAAAATGACCACGGCCATAAAGGTTTATAAAAAAAATTGACTCCAACAACAACATATACCTTTTCTGACTGAAAGTCAAATTTTTGAAAATTATATCTCCACATTAAAAAATTGCATAAAATTCAGAGTATGATGGATCGTGATTCAAAATTGGGTAGCAAGTAGTTGTGGAAGGATAACAGAGATATCATTTGATAGGGGCGATGACAATGATTTGGAGAGGTGAGAGCGAAGAATAAAAGAGCGATAATTGGTAGGTACAATAGATTGAGGGTTCAAACTTTGTACCCATTTGAAGAAGAACGATGATTTAGTGATGAAGATGATAGGTGACGATGTTGCATTATTATCTGGTGTTGGTTCAACGTTGTCTGTGGTGGAGGCAGTGGTGGCTGGTGGTGGTGCATTTTCTTTTTCAAGTAATCGTCCCAAATTCTAAATATAACATTGTCTGTATTTGTAAAAATGAAAATAGCATTATATATGTGCAATGTAGTTTAATTTAGCCTTTTTTAACTGTAATAATAAATATAACATTATATTTATTCAATGTATTTTACTTTTACACCTTTTTAACTATAAAAATGAGAGATTTTATCAAATGTTAGTTTAATTCAATATTTTTAGAGTCCTAAAAATGGATATACCATATATTCGTGAAATGTAGCTTAATGTGGCATTTATTGTGTTGTTGCTATTTTTAAGATGATAGTGGCGGTGGCGGCCATAGTATTGGTCAATAGAGGCATCGATAGAGGCAAGGAAACATGACTTGATGTAGTGATGTTATGATGTGGAAAAATGAGTGTTATGGTTGGGTTTGATAAGATTCAGGGTTCGAGGTGGTGATGGATTCGGCTATGTTATGAACAATAGGGGTAACAACGGTTGTAGTGGAAATAGCTTAAGCAATGAAGGCTTGGGCGATGTTATCTCAAATCAACGATAATTAGAGGGATGACAGCATTGAAATTGTTAAAATTTGAAGTTTGGGAGCTAAAATATGTAACTTGCAAATTTTGGGGAAGAAGTTTGTCATTCTCCTCAAATTTTGAAACCTATGGCCTGGATCTAATATTTTTTGTTAAGTTTGTTCTTTATTTCATTTCTTTTTTTAATATGATTAATTTATGTCAATTTGATTGATATCATGACTTTTTGACAGAAAATCTAAAGACATATCACTAACCATAAGGAACATCTTTCTTTAGCTTAACTTTCACTTTTGGAAAATTCATTTAGTGTTTAGTTCATAAATTTATTGAGTAGTCCGAAAAAATTAGTTGGAATTAACTTCCTAAATTACTTGTTTAACCTTAAAATAAAAAAAATTACTTTAAAATTGCCTACTCTAATCGCTGCAGACTACAACTCATCACAATTATGTGTCATTTTCTTTTCTAAATTTCACCTTCTTAAACCCAAACTTTGAAATTCTTCTATTCGCTATGAGGTAATTTTCGTACTAGGTTATGTCATTATTTTATGAGGTAAATTCGTAATACCACGTAGAGCAGTAAACTCACCACATAGTTGCACATCGGTAATTTTGGTTAATAACCCGACACTCTATGTGGTAATCCATGTATTCATTTAGGGGGTCCACCAATACATTGGTAATCTTACAACCACCCTTCTATATGATGTGAAAAGGTTTGCTTGTATGAACTTAAGAAATAAATATTAGTTAATTCTTCTTCCACTTGTTGTTATAATTCAGTATTCTCACCATGATTAATCACATTGAAAAAGATTTTGAACTTTTGAATTACCATTCCAATATAGGTTAAACAACTTGGTAATATACACCGAATAAATAAGAAGAAAGGAAAGAGGGTAATTTACTAACAAACTTTTGCGGAACAAGTGGAAAATTTAGTAAATTTATGGTTCAAATATGCTCTACGTATTTTAATATATTTTTCAAGAGGGATTCCAACTATTTTTCATATTATATGAAGACTGTAAAACAAAATAGAAATTTTAAGGATTTATTAAATGGAATTAAATTTGATAATGGGAAATATTATATGGGAAAATCTTTACAAAGATAAAATGTCTAGGGGAATTATGGATGTTTTTATCCTTTACTTCACAAAAACATTAATTCATTTTCATAATACATGCTTGCGCGCACTCTCTCTATCTCATTTCCACATTATAATGTTAACTTCCCCTCTTCAAACCCATCGTTGTCATCAAAATCAACTATTGGCGCTCCCAAAAATATGACTTTTCCAAACATAAGATCTTGAAATCCTCTAAAGTCATCATTGAAATCTTGAACTGAATAAAAAAATCAATATCCATATCATCTTGTGTTGATGGAGAATTAAATGATGGTTCTGAAAACGGAGATGAGACATGGATTCCACTTCAAGGTCGTAATTTTTAACAATTTTTTTAATTTAAAGGATTAGAATTTGCAGATTTAGAGATGAATAATTTTGGTAGGATAAATGTAGGTGAAAAAGAAAGAAGAGGAAAATTATGAAATGATGATTTAGCAATTCTAGTTTTTTATGTACTCCTGAAGGCAGCCTTTTTTTTTTCTAACATCATTGTAATTTATTTAAAATCTACTAAAAGAATTGTATTTCCTAATACCATAAGTAATTACCTAATGACCACGAAACATAATTGTTCCAACTAACTCAAGGGCAATTTTTCACTAAATGGAAAAACTTTCCTTATGAAAGTCACTACCTTATGTTATAACATTGCTGCCACTCGGTAATTTTAGTCAAACTTTCTCAAAAAAGATTTTCAGAAAACTAATTTTATTTAAATACTCATCAATGACAACATCTTTAAGAAATAAATTTCTGAAAGCTACAAAAAATTTCAACACAAACTTTAAAAAAAATTGAACTTCATAAAATTCGAAATAATATACTATTCTCTTTTGGTTACAAAACTTAATGTGTTAACTTATAGATTATGCAATGCCTCATCTTATGGTTTCTAACTCATCAAAAATTGAGAAGCTTGATTGATTGTTAGCAATTGGCATTATTTTTTAAATAATTGTGAAAGATGATTTTAATTTTTTTAGTTGCTTTTCTGGTTCATATTTATAATTTTTAAACCAACAAGTAAATGCATTAATAGCCTAAAGCATTTTTAATGGTATAATGGTAATGATAGACGATGTTATTGGTGTTTTACAGCATGGTATCAGTAAGAGTAAAGCATAGTATCTTTAACAAAAAATATTTTATGAGATGAGAAAAAATGATCTGATTCTTCCTAAAAAATATTTTAATTTATTTGGTCACTTTATTCAAATTGATTCTCCCTTTAGCAGTTTCCATTTTTAGCGACAACTTCAAAAAAAAACAACTATGCATTTTTCTTGCTAAAATAAACTTACTTCTTTTCATTTGAACAACATATGTAAATTTTTCATATGATATTTTCAATAAACAGAATATCATCAATGGATTAGTGGTTCATTTTGTTGACAATTAAAAATTCATCTTCTTAAAAAGCAACCAATCGATCTTGTCCCAAATGATTTAGAATTTTAGAATAATGAAACAATTTTAGTTACATTAATTTTTCTCAAATCCATTTCTTCTCTAAAATAAGTTATTGTTGGTGTTTGTTTTCTTCAAGAACAATATCCAAATATCCAATGCTTGGCTTTAACTAAAGGGGTTTGGTTTTAATGTAACACTTAAGGTCTTAAGTGTTGGAACGGTAGTAAATATGGAAAAATAAAGTAAAATGCTAGAGTAGTAAAGGAGACATTGGATTTATAATGATTCGGGGAATCCTATACATCCACTTTGATACTTTTCTTATTTGGTGATATTCAAGGAGTTATAAGTGGTGGTTGGAAGCCATTAATGAGTTTTTCTACATTTGCTCTTATTTAGAAAAATACATTTTGATTTGTATTTAGAATCTATTTTTTGCTTGATTCCTATTGTGGGATCCACAACTAATTATTAAGATACATAATGAATGCATATCGATGATGTTACAAAACTAAATTAAAGAAGGTTGTTGGATTAGTGACATTGTCATTTGTCCAACATATTTGCTATTTCACCAATGAGTTAAAACATCTACTTTGTTGATTTCTCTATCAATCTTTGGCTTAACATGGTGCTTACATGTTGCGCCTTTGAACAAAGGAAATTTCTTAGAATCATAGTATTGATGTTGAATATATCTTTAGCGTGTCTTTTGATGTAGATCTTCCTTTGATCGTTTGCCAACTATTTTGGCCTTTTTGTTAAGTACCTATCACTGTAAGCTTTCACTTAATGGAAGTCATTTGCTTTTAGTGTTTGAGATATGTACTTGATTTATATAGTTACCACAGTTTAAAGTAGATAAACTGAATATAATAACCTTTTAGTATTAATACCTTTCGAAAAATGATCATTCTTGTGCTTTTGTTATAAATGATCATATAAGAGCATATTCATTTCTCGATACACATTTATCCCTTTAGTATTGCGAAGCATGAGTTAAATACTTATTTTACCTTATTAAAGGCCAAGAAATGCTTTCCTTCTAATAATTTAAATAATGAAAGAACCAAAATGTCTATTGTAGAAGTGTAAATGGGCCGGACCAGTCAGGCGAAGGTGTGTCCTAGTCCTATCCTATAAGAGATTCGACGGACATGGACTAAAAAAGCAATAAGCTTGGACTTTGTTTGTACAAGGCGGATAACGGACGAACAATGTTCGGACAACAGAAAAACATCAGCCATTTTTAGACTAACATATTTTCATTTTTTTTGAAATGGTACTTAGATACAAAATGTCACCGAGACAGTAGAACACAAACCACATGTCAATAAATGTTTGAATCACATTGCGCAAGTCTCGAACTTGTGACCTCTCGCACCAAAATCGAATCACTTAACCACTGGGACAATGGTGCTTATTGTCCTAATTCATGTTCTAAATGAGAATTGTATAGACATAATGCAGGTGCCTTACAGCTTTGGATCGAGTTGGACGTCGAATAATCATACAAAATTTATAGCCCTATTCCTCTGATAAAACATAGTGTAACACATAACCCCTAAAAATTTACTTTACTTAGGTGCAAAATGAATTTTTGTTGAGGAAATTGATTTGGATTTTTCCGATGGTTTTATAAAACATACAATTTTAACTACTAGTTAAGTTAATGTAACAACCATGTGTTTTCTTATCATAGTTCCAAGAAGACTCCTCTCTCATCGTGTAAAACAGTTTGTTTTTTAAAAGACAAACAACTTTTTACCTTTTTTTAGTTACCTCTATTAGGTGGTATATTTCTCTAGCGTTCACCCACATCTAAGAGGTCCTTTAAAACATGGGTATTTACTTGTGATGAATTGCAAAGATGTAAGAACTCATTTTCGAGGGAAGCGCATGATGGATTTGTATTGACCATTCTAGAAGAATGATACTAGAAAAGAAAGGTATAATACAAGGATTCAACTAGCTAGAAATGAATTATGATACATTCACATTTGTAAAATGGTTAGATAAATGAAAGTAGCATTTGAAAATCCCATGAGTTTCTCCTAATAAGTTAACTATTTCCAACCGATGTCCTTTGATTTTTAGGGAATTGATATGACGAACCTTTACCAATCTCCAAGCAAGGATTTATATTGTAACGACCCATAAAATTTACACGTAACAATTAAAATGGTTAATTTAATAATTAAACTGTTAATTAGACAATAAAGATAAAAAGGGAAGTGTTGGAAATTAAATATTAAGGCCTTAAAATATTACAATTGTATAGTGGAAAATTTTCTATTCGAAATGAACTTTAGGTTTTCTATATCTGGAGTACAGAAAGAGAATAAGTGAAATAAGAATTTAATAACACCAAACAGGTTTCCAAAAAATTAATTTTTTTTGCCCGGCCACTTAACTATGTAATTTTTGCCAGACCATAACCTACTATAAAAATCACTTTTAAAATCCCTAACTATATTTCTAGACTCCTTATCTCCATTTCCCAACTTCCTTTTAAAGAAATCCATCTCTAAGACAAAATAAAATCTCTAAAATCAAAGTTAGATTATATTTATTCAAATCATGGCAAGAGAAACATATATACAGAAGCAAATCATGTTTTTGGAGAAGTTCAATTTGGTGTAGCAGACCTACATCAGATTTGGGCTTGTTTAAATGTTTTTGTTGCATGCACATAGGTTATAGGTGAGTGAAAGACTATCTCTAATAGTATTAGGGTCTATTTATGTGTGCGTGCTTATTTATGTGGATTGACCTTTGGAATATTGCTAGATCTATATGATGGATGAGTTATATGTTGTAATATGATTAGGCTACAATTTGGTATTGCCTAAGAACCCTGAATATGTGATTAGATCTAATTAAAATGTAGTGTGGTGCAAATTGAATGATAGACATGATATGTCTACTTAAATGTTTGCATTGTTGTTTGAATTGTATGCTTGTATGTTTGGATTTGATGCTTGTATTTATAAGATATTCTTAGGAAAGTTAGGTATAATGGATAGGCAATGAGCCATAGAATTATCGATGAAGGTATGATCGAATTGCTAAAACAAAGAAAAACCGAGTATTTTCTAGGTGTATGGATCGATACCAACTTTTAAAAGTTGGTTGAGTGATAAACAGATGTAAAATATGGGGCTATAGATCAGTGTTGGAAATACCTTAGGTCAAGTGCAGGGCGTAACTAGGGAAATCCCTAAGTATGCTATAGGTCAAGGGTGATGAGATTCATAGAAACACAAACTTTGGGGAAAGCCCATGAAAATCCCAAAATTAGTCGCCACAAATGGTCAAAGTTTATGGATTAGCTGTAGATGTTTTCCAGGCAAAGAAATAAGTCAAGTGATGATTTTTTAGAAAGTAGATAGTTTGGTATGGATCCATGATGGATTAGTACCAATCTGTAAAAATTTGAAGAAATTCATCGAGGAAACTTAAGGCCAGTCCGTGAGTCAAGCAAGAAATATCTAGGATAACTACTTATTGGTATTTGGAGGTAGCCATTGATCGGCATTGAAGCACTTGGGGAAGATGCGAAAAAAAGTCTAAGGATCGATTTCACCCTAGAGGGGGGGGGGGGTGAATAGGATGATGCTATTAATTATAAAATTATTGCGGAAGCATATAAAATTATTTCAACATAGATATATCAAAATAATAGCAGCACGGATAATAGCAGGATAAATGCAAAAATAGAACGACACAAAGTTTACCCAGCTTCGGAAAAAAGCTGCCTACGTGATGCCTCCAAGGTTTCTACTAAAAATTAAGTAGGCATACTCTTACACTCGTAAACTCGTGACATCCGCTATTGACTAACCGAACTCTACCTCAAAACCCTGCCACAACTCAGCCACTGAGTTGCGAATTCTCAAACTACGCCACATAGTTTTTCCCCTAGTCACACGACTAGAAATTACACCGGTTTAAAATGGAAAATATAATTTAAAAACAATTTAAAAGAAACAAAACCCTAATTAAAATCCTTTTATTATAAACCAATCCTAAAGAAAAGAAGGCCGGCCCAATATTATTCTCTTTATTTAATCAGTCCGCTTCCTTGTGAAAAATGATGGCTTCCTGCTCGTTCTCGTACGTTCCTCTCAGATTAAAAATTAGGGTTTTGATCAAATTTGAAGACGATGACTTTAATCAGATTGATCGAGTAATTGATTTTGATTTCCTTGCTCTGTTGATTGATCGTCTCTTGAGATGCTTTCGGCTGCTTCTATTTGATTGAGTTCGACTTTTATTCGGGTATGTAATTTATGCTTTTTCTCTCTGGTTTGAATACTTGAACTCGATGGATTTGAAACTGCCGATGATGAATGGGATTTATAGAAGTCGAATTCCTATATTTGCGTTCGTCTGATAGTTGTTCGATTTCATCAATACTATGCTCGCCGGTCGATGTTGCTTGGATGCTTGAGATTTATTCTGACTTCATCAATTTCGTATATTTATGATTTCTTGATGGTCACGACTTTGATTTCTCTGACTTTTTTTTCCTTGCAAACCACGGTTCTGACTTTGATCTGTTTCTTTGATATTGAACTGTTGACTTCCGTCACTTGACTTTGTTTATGCGATTCCATGACTTTAGCATGATTATTCTGTATCATACTTGACTTTGGCCATTTGTGTTTATTGCCTCTGGTCATTTGCGACCTGTAGATTGATTTGTTTGTGAATTTTCATTGTGCATTAATGTGCACTTCGTTCACTTGATGGTTACTGGTAGATGATGTGCTCATTGTAACTATACATATAGATGTTGTTGAGCCACTGAGTCAGTTTGCATTTGTGGCTACACTTTAGTTGCTTATATATGTGTATACAAGTGTGATGGTCTCTGGTAGTCGTTCATTGTGTAGCTTGGTTTGGTGGTGATCCAGCTTTGCCAAGATTTTGCTTTTGTGTCGTAGTTTGTATTCTCTAGTTTGATGAAGTTTCATATACATTTGGGCAGTTTGCATACACTATCACATGATCATTTGATGTCGCCTCTGACCTTGGTTCTTGTGCATAGCATATTGAGCAGGTGAATGCTTTGATGTTGGCTTGCATTTGGTTTTGTACATATGATGGCATTCTGGTTTATCACTTGCTATTGCATGGTGAACTTGAATTATTCCTCTTTGTCTTTGCTTATGCTACTTGCTTTGCATATTTTCTTCAATGTGCAACCTGGTCGACATGTATGTTGTCACTGGACCCTCAGGCCTGTTTCACTGTCATGTGTATATATGTGCACTTTGTCCATGTTATACTGCTCTTTGATCAAAACTGCCACTTGGTTTGAACTTTTTTCTATGATATTGAACTTGATCATTTCATGAACTTGCACCTGTGTTGAATCCAGCTTTAAAGCTCGGGTTTGACCTTGTGCTTATGTCGTGGTATTATTTTTATTGCACTTAGTTGAACCCGGTGTTTTGGTTTGACCTGTGCTCACCTGTCCCTGTAATTTTATCAAGTGTATATGTCGGTGTACACGGCTTGTGGCATATCCAGTGATACAATTTGTATGTCACAAGCTGTTCGTGCAACATGAATTCAAAATTAAATGATGACGAACAACCCAAATAACTGAGGCAAATATTATTTTCAAAATTCACATTTTATTTTATACTGCAAAAATATTTCCTTTTCAATTTTACCGCGTCAGTATATATTTTTGCAGATTGCTCAGATGCAGGATTCACATTGGAATGAAGTTGAAGATAAATACGAGTGTGAGTGATATGTAGTGAGGTGCAAATGTAAATGTGAATTGTAATGTAATCAAATTTGTATTGTAATTGAAATTGTATATATATAGTGAGAGCTTGAAATTTGTACTATTCAAAAATTGTAATAAATATTTGTTTGAATAAAATATCCGTTTGAATTCAAATTCTGTGTTATTTATTTTATTCATCAAATATTTATTTAATCTGTGAAAATAAAATAGTATATTAACAAATACATTAAAATGAATGTATATATGTTTATTATCATCAAACAAAAATCATATACTCGCATATTCAACAATCTCCCCCTTTGATGATAACAAAAATATATTTAAGATTTTGAATTTATTAAATGTATTTAATGGTTCAATTTGCTCCCCCTATTTGAATGCTCTCTCTCTCTCTCTCTCTCTCTCTACACAAAGCTCCCTCTTCATATATGCATACAATTAAAAATATGCAAATGAACCTAGATGCAAATAGAAAATATTTGACCTTTACTTGATTTTATTTGACAAAATCTTAACTTTTCTCTTCCCCTTTTGTTATCAGCAAAAGAGTAATAGTATTAAAAAAAGACAAAGTGATCGATATTAATACAACATTAAAACCCAATCGAATATAAATATTAAATTTCAATAAAAAATCAAACAAAAATCATAAATACTCTGTTAGGCGCATATTCCACTTTTAGAATGATGGGAATGATATGATCATATATAGTGCTATACAGTTGTGTCTATTTGTGGTATATTTATATCAGAAATTTGAATATCTACCAACCATGCATAACCGTTAGGACTTTTAAATGAGATTAGTAGTATTTCAATTTTATTTTAAAAAAATGAATTCAAGTTTCTTCTAGCCACGCATAACCGTGAGGACTTTAAATGGGATTAAAATAAACTTATTTATTTAATATATCAATTTTGATATGCGTTCCATACATGCATAACCGTGAGGACTTTTAAATGAGCATGGAAGCACATAATCAAAAATTTCAAGTAATTCACCCATGCATAACCGTGAGGACTTTTAAATGAGAGTGAATACTTTGGATTTTATTTTATTTTATTTTATTTTAATATATGTATATATATATATATATTTATTAAAAATATAAAATGAAAAAACGAATTATTCCTGTTTAAAGTACAACATATCGACAAACTATATAGAATTTTGGTGAGTGATGGTCGTTAGAAATATGATAGAAACAGAGATGGTCATGGAATTTTTACCAACAAAAAGTTTTATAACTCTTGTTTAAATTTCTGAAGAAATTTACTAATTATACCGTCTCGAGTCATAATATATGATAAATATCAACAATCATCACTTTTTCAATTACTATTTACTTTTTCGATAATTAGTAGGGAGAAAAAAATGTCAAATATTTAGAAAATCAAATTTCTAAAACACCTAAGCTGAGACGTAGTTTACAAAAACTATTTTATGGTAGGGATTTTGTAAAAATGTCTACCAATTGAGAATCGGTTGAAATGAAATTTATGCAGATATTTTCCTTGGAAATATGATCTCTAATAAAATGATGTCTAACATATGTATGTTTAGTTCGTGAGTGATGTACAAGATTATTTGTGAGATCAATTGCGCTTTTGCTATCACACATTAGTGGTACACGTTTAAAATTTAGACCATAGTCTTGCAAAGTTTGTATCATCCATAAGATTTGAGCAGAGCAACCACTCAGAGCAATATACTCTGCCTCTGATTCTGTTTTCTACTTGACCATGCAACTAATGAATATCCTAACATAAAGCATGCACTACTAGTACTTTTTCTATCAACTAGACTTCCAACATAGTCCGCATCTAAAAATCCTTTTAATTCAAAATTATCATTTGTTGGATATCATAGACCAAACTGTGGGGTGCACTACAAATATTTTATAATTCTTTTAGCGACTTTTAAATGAGATTATTTTGGGTTAGATTGAAATCGTGCACATAAGCATACAGAAAACATGATGTCAGGTCTAGAGGTGGTAAGATAAAGGAGTGATCCAATCATACCTCTATATTTCTTTTGATCAACTGCCTTACCTTTTTCATCATTGTCCAGTTTAATTGTTATGCTCATGGGGGTTCTAGCTGGTTTAGCATTTTTTAATCCAAATTTGTTGACAAGTTCCCTAATATATTTTGTTTGAGAAATGAATGTACCTTTATCGCTTTGTTTGACTTGAAATCCTAAAAAGAATTTTAACTCTCCAACTAAGCTCATTTCAAACTTTTTCTGCCTAACTTTTTCAAATTTCTCATACAACAAATTATTAGTAGCACCATAAATGATGTCCTCAACATATATTTGAACAATTAAAAGATCATCGTTTTCACGCAACAGAAATAGAGTGGTGTCTATGCAGCCCTTTTTGAATCCATTTTCAAGAAGATAGTACTAAGGCATTCGTACCAAGCTTTAGGAGCTTGTTTTAATCCATATAATGCCTTTTTAAGCTTATATACATGGTTAGGATATTCTTGACTTTCAAAACCTTCTGGTCGTTCAACAAATACATCTTCTTTTAAAATTCCGTTATGAAAGGCACTTTTAATATCCGTTTTTCTTAACTTAAATCCTTTGTAGCAAGCAAAAGCTAACAATATCCTAATTGATTCTAATCTAGCTACCGTTGCAAAAGTTTCATCAAATTCAATTCCTTCAATTTGATTATATCCTTTAGCGACTAATCTAGCTTTATTTCTAATCACATTTCCAAATTCATCATATTTATTTTTGAAAATCCATTTTGTTCCTACGACTGGATAATCCTTAGGTCTAGGTGCTAGATTCCAAACATTATTTTGCTTAAATTGATTTAGCTCTTCTTGCATAGCCATAAACCAGTTTTCATCATTAAGAGCTGTATCTATGTCTTTGGGTTCTATTTCGGAAATAAATTCACTATATAGACACAGATCACATAAATTTCTAAAGGAGGAACGAGTTTGAACACCTGTGATAGGATTTCCTATTATCAATTCTGGAGGATGACTAGCTTTAAATTTCAATCTCTCTGGATCTAGATTCCTTTGGACTTCTTTTGTTGTTGCAATTTCTTTTGGTTTTTCATTCTCATCTTTTTCATTCTCCTCTTCAACATTGCTTTTGACCATTTCCTGTTCATTAATGCCTTCATCAAACTTCACATTGATTGACTCCATAATTATTTTATTCCTTTTGTTGTAGACTCTATAAGCTTTGCTTCTAGAAGAGTATCCCATGAATATGCCTTCATTGGCTTTTGCTTCAAATTTTCCTAATTGATCACTTGTATTGAGAATATAGCACGGACACCCAAATACTTTGAAGTAAGCAATGTTTGGTTTATTTTTGAACCATAGCTCACAGGGTGTTTTGTTAAGAATCGGTCTAATCATAACTCTATTCATTACATAACAAGCTACATTTACTGCTTCTGCCAAAAAATGCAAAGGTAGCTCATACTCATTTATCATAGACCTAGCCAACTCTTGCAATGGTCGATTCTTTCTTTCAACTACTCCATTTTGTTGTGGAGTATGTGGTGCAGAATATTTTTGTTTAAATCCATTTTCATCACAAAAGTTTTCAAATTCATAATTTTCAAATTCTCCACCATGATCACTTCTTAACAAAACAATAGGAACTCATTTTTCATTTTAAACCAATTTTGTGAATTTTGTGTAGTATGAAAAAGTTTCTGATTTTTTAGCCAAAAAATATACCCATGTATATCTTGAGTAATCATCAACTAACATAAAGCAATATTTCTTACCACCTAAGCTAGCAATGTTGTTAGGTCCAAACAAATCCATATGAACTAGTTCAAGAACTCTAGAAGTGCTTACATTGTTTTTGGCATGAAATTATGATTTTTTAAGTTTTCCTAAGGTACATGCTTTACATCAATTTTCTGTTTCGAAAACATGTGATGGCAACCCTCTTACAAAATTTTCCATTTTTAATTTATTTAACAAATTCACGCTAGCATGCCCTAATCGTCTATGCCATAAATTTACTTCTATATCCTTAGCTACCAAACATTCTGAAAGGGTGAGATCATCAAAAGATAGAGAATATATATTACCTTTCCTCTTACCTGAAAATAAGATTTCTTTTGATGATTTGCCAACAATTTTGCACAAGTCATAATCAAAAATAACATTCATGCCTTTATCACGTAGTTGGGTGATTGATATCAAATTGTGGTGCAGATTTTCAACATATAGTATGTCATTCAAGGTAAATGTATTGTTACCTACTTTACCTTTACCGACAATTCTACACTTGTCATTGTTACCCATTGTGACTCTTCCACCTCTGTATTTTTCTAGGCTAAGGAACTTTGATTTATCGCCTATCATGTGCCTTAAACAGCCATAATCCAAGTACCATTACTATTGTTCCTTAGCCTGCCAGCATACCTACACAAAAGAGAGTTTAGTGACCTATTTGTTTTTATAGGTCCATGATTGTTAGTGGTAATTGATTTTGAAAAATAATTTTTTGGAGACCCAAAACTATTTATATATGTTCCTTTCGGCATCCAAATTTGTTTAACTTTGAGAGATTTTATATTTATGCCTTTTGGAACCCAAATTGGAATCATTTTCACGTGTTTGGGTCTGTACCAGCAATTGTTTTGATCGTGTCCAAATTTTCTACAAATTGTGCACATTGAATTTACTTGATTGATCTTATTTCTGACATTTTCAGATTTATACCCAAGTCCTTGTCTAACTGTATTCATAGTTTGTTTTCCTAATAGCATGTTCAACGATTTCTCACTTTTTGAAAATTTATCTATAGTCGTTGGTAGTTGTTGGACTTGTGTTTTGAGAGATTCATTTTCGTTTAACAATTGTGTGCACCTTTTAATAGAATTTTCTCTTCTTGTATTTTCACTTTCTTTCAAAATCAGAATTTCATTTTCAAGTGATTTTATATTAATTTCTGATTTTTTAATTTCTTCTTCAAATAACGTACACTTATCACACTTAGGGATCCTACTTTGATAGGTTTTAACTAATTAGTCAAGTTGTTTATTTAAATCTATCAAAGTATCTTTTTGTGATTCAAGTTTGGCATACTTCTCCCTAAGTCGTTCAAAACAGCCATTTACTTCGTAGAAATATATAAGTAATTCTGAATGAGTAAGTTTTGATACCTCACTTGGCTTGTCATCATCATTGTCAATTATTTCACCATGAAGACACAAATTTGCTCTTCCACTCTCACTACCGGTGCTATCACTTTCATCTTCATCGATTTCATCCCAAGTAGCTGCAAAACTTCTCCTCTTCAGTTTCTTTTCTTGACTGGGTCTATTTTTAGGATAATTTGGCTTGATATGGCCTGGTTTATTACACTTGTGGCGGAGGATCTCTTGTTTTTCTGAATTGTCTATAACTTTGTTTATTTTGCTCTTTACTTGATGATTTTTGGTCGGATTGCCATATTTGCGATTCCACTTTTTGAATCTTTTTATTAATAGTGCTAATTCAGCTTCGCCATCATCATCATCATCATCATCATCATCATCTTCATTTTCAGTTGTTCCTTTGAGAGTTATTGGTTTCTTTCAAGTGTCACCTACTTCACGCTCTTCCTTGAATTTCATTTCTGGCTCATAAGTGGTGAGATTTCTAATGAGCTCTTCCACCTTGATTTGTTTCAAATCCTTTGATTCTTGAATAGTTGTGACTTTTGCTTCAAAACTCTATGGAAGGACTCTGAGAATTTTTCGAACTATTTCCAATTCCATGTATGATTTTCCAAGAGCTTTTGATTTGTATACAATATTGGAAAGTCGTCCGTACATCTCTTTGACATTTTATTTCTTGGCCATTGTGAAATTCTCGTATTCGCTGCTTAGCATGGCAAGGCAAGATTCATTGCCTTGAGACGTTCCTTCGTGAGTCACTTCGAGTGTGTGCCATATTTCCTACGCAGTTAGACAATGTGAGACACGATTAAATTCAAATTGATCCAATGAACAGATGATAGTATTCATAGCTTTAGCATTAGCAATTTCTAATTTATTTTCTAGTTTTGTCCATTAATTTCTAACTATGGACTGACCCTCAACAAAAGCATTATTAGAAGAAGCCATTTTAAAAATTCAACTTTTAAAAAAAAATTGATTTTTGAAAAAAAATCAAAATTTTGAAAACAAAAGCTGACTTCTACTCCTAGCTCTATACCACTGGTAGGGTCGATTTCACCCTAGAGGGGGATGAATAGGGTGATGCTATTAATTATAAAATTATTGCGGAAGCTTATGAAATTATTTCAATACAAATATATCAAAATAATAGCAGCATAGATAATAGCAGAATAGATGCAGAAATAGAACGACACGGAATTTACCCAGCTTTGGCAAAAAACTACCTACGTGCTGCCCCAAGGTTTCTACTACAAATTAAGTAGTCACACGCTTACACACGTAAACTTGCGACACCCGCTATTGACTAACCTAACTCGATGCTCAACTGCCACAACTCAGCCACTGAGTTGCGAATTCTCAAACTACGCCACGTAGTTTGTCCCCTAGTCACACGACTAAAAATTACACCGGTTTAAAATGGAAAATATAATTTAAAATTTAAACACAATTTAAAAGAAACAAAACCCTGAATAAAATCCTTTTATCATAAACCAATCCTAAAGAAAAGAAGGCCGGCCCAGTATTATTCTTTTTATTTAATTGGTCCGCTTCCTTGTGAAAAATGATGGCTTCCCGTTCGTTCTCGTTCGTTCCTCTCAGATTAAAAATTAGGGTTTTGATCAAATTCGAAGATACCGACTTTAATCAGATCGATCAAGTAATTGATTTTGATTTCCTTGCTATGTTGATTGATCGTCTCTTGAGATGCTTTCGGCTGCTTCTATTTGATTGAGTTCGACTTTGATTCGGGTATGTAATTTATGTTTTTTCTCTCTGGTTTGAATACTTAAACTCGATGGATTTGAAACTGCCGATGATGATTGGGGTTTATAGAAGTCGAATTCCTATATTTGCGTACGCCTGATAGCTGTTTGATTTCGTCATTACTGTGCTCGCCCGGTCGATGTTGCTTGGATGCTAGAGATTTATTCTGACTTTATCAATTTCATATATTTATGATTTCTTGATGGTCACGACTTTGATTTCTCTGACTTTGTTTTCCTTGCTCACCACGGTTCTGACTTTGATCTGTTTCTTTGATATTGAACTGTTGACTTCGGTCACTTGACTTTGTTTATGCGATTCCATGACTTTGGCATGATTGTTCTGTATCATACTCGACTTTGGCCATTTGTGTTTATTGCCTCTGGTCATTTGCGACATGTAGCATACTTGACTTGTTTGTGAATTTTCATTTTGCATTCATGTGCACTTCGTTCACTTGATGGTTACTGGGTAGAGGCTGTGCTCATTCTAACATTACATATAGATGTTGTTGAGCCACCAAGTCAATTTGCATTTGTGGCTGCACTTTAGTTGCTTGTCTATGTGTATACAAGTGTTATGGTCTCTGGTAGTTGTTTATTGTGTAGCCTGGTTTGATGGTGATCCAACTTTGCCTAGATTGTGCTTTTGTGTCATAGTTTGTATTCTCTGTTTTGATGAAGTTTCGTATACGTTTGGGCAGTTTGCATACACTGTTACATGATCATTTGATGTCGCCTCTGACCTTGGTTCTTGTGTATAGCATATTGAGCTGGTGAATGCTTTGATGGTGGCTTACATTTGGTTTTGTACATATGATGGCATTCTGGTTTATCACTTGCTGTTGCATGGTGAACTTGAATTATTCCTCTTTGTCTTTGCTTATGCTACTTGCTTTGCATATTTTCTTCAATGTGCAACCTGGTCGACATGTATGTTGTCACTGGACACTCTGGCCTGTTTCACTGTCATGTGTATATATGTGCACTTTGTCCATGTTATACTGCTCTTTTATCAAAACTGCCACTTGGTTTGAACTTTTTGCTATGATATTGAACTTGATTATTTCATGAACCTGCACCTATGTTGAATCCAGCTTTAAAGCTCGGGTTTGACCTTGTGCTTGTGTCATGGTATTATTTTTGTTGCACTTGAGTTGAACCCGGCGTTTTGGGTTTGACCTGTGCTCATCTGTCCCTGTAATTTTATCAAGTGTATATATCGGTGTACACGACCTTGTGGCATATCCAGTGATACAATGTGTATGTCACAAGCTGTTCGTTTATGATGAATTCAAAATTAAATGATGACAAAAAACCCAAATAACTGAGGCAAATATTATTTTTAAAACTCGTATTTTATTTTATACTGCAAAAATATTTCTTTTTCAATTTTACTGCGTCGGTATATTTTTTTGCAGATTGATCAGATGCTGGATTCACATTGGAATGAAGTAGAAGATAATACGAGTGTGAGTGATATGTAGTGAGGTGTAAATTTAAATTTGAATTGTAATGTAATCAAATTTATATTGTAATTGAAATTGTATATATATAGTGAGAGCTTGAAATTTGTACTATTCAAAAATTGTAATAAATATTTGTTTGAATAAAATATCCGTTTGAATTCAAATTCTGTGTTATTTGTTTTATTCATAAAATATTTATTTAATCTGTGAAAATAAAAATAGTATATTAACAAATACATTTAAATGAATGTATATATGTTTATTTTCATCAAACAAAAATCATATGCTCGCATATTCAACAGGCATAGGGCGGTGAGAATTGATGATCAAATTGGCATATCTTCCTCATAAGAAGTAAGATTTCAATGAATCTTTAGATGTTGTTGTAACACTCAGAAAAATTTAACGAAAATTTAGTAAAATAATTAAATTTAAACAAAACAAGGACTAAAATGAATTTTTCACAAACATCTAAATTTAGGTACTAAACTTGTGCTATTGCGTTCGTAGAGATTTTGCGGACAATTTTTATATATAACGCTTTGAAATCGAAGTTAATATGGTGTTATGGACGTTTGAATAATTGAAAATGAAAGAATAAAAAAATTTACATTATGAGGGTCAACCCGAAGGGTTCGATGGTCGACCCAGGATTTTGATTGTCGATCGCTATAGAACGACTCTTAACCATGAAGGGTCGACCATCCATGTTAGAGATCATGAATTTTGGAGCGTTGTTTGAATGATTGAGACTAACGAATTAATTTTCCTTTGTGCCTAAGTTTTGATGTGCATATGAAATGTAAACCAAGATTCTTCCAGGCAGAACCAATGCTCTAAATTGCTTCCTAACCTTTATAAATTTACGCCTATGTTAAGCCTAAATTCATTAAGAAAATTTATAGTCTACCTAAACTCTGCCAAAATTTCTTCTCTCCACCAATCAACTTTCTTTAAAAAATAATTAAAAATCAAAGCAAGAGCACGCTAGTATTCATATATAGGAGGAGGCAAGCTAATAGATGTTGATTCATAGGTAAGGAAAGAAGTTAAAGCTTGCATCTAAGGTAAGTGGGAAAAAATTAATAAGATGATTTATCATAGTTAAATTTAATCTATTCTATATGATTCAAGTTGTTAGTACTTTAAATTGTAAACCCTAATTATTAAACTAGAAATCTAGATTAGAAACTGAAGTTTTGTAAATTGAATAATCTGCAAACCCCTTTTTAATTGAAACCCTGGGATTGGTTAATTGTTAGCATGGGTATAAAATGCATGAACACTAAATCAATGAAAATTGTGTAAAACTATGAAATTGGGAATTCAGACCGCTCACTTTAGTTGCCTTGGGTTCACTCTAAATGTTGTAATAAATATAGTTGACATTAATTAATAATCGAACTAAAAAAAACAAAGCGAACCTTAAATTTTGTATGCAACTGATCGACCCCCTCCTTGAGCGGTCGACCGCAAGTGGTCATCCAATAGGGTGTACCAATCTATCGGTTTATCACTAGAATGCACAACTTGAACCTCAGCCTACGACCCAAGTTCGAAATAAAAATATGTTAGTTGTTGTCTGAACCTTTTTTGGGCTATTTGTATGTATTTTAGGAGCTATGTGGAAGCTAGTTCCCTATGGGATGACGTTAGGATAATGCAATGTTGGGTAAATGTTCTTTACCCAATAGGAGGTCAATTATTCGGCTTGGAGTGAATTTTATTGCAAATAGTACTTATAGGAAGTTCCTTTAGTGGACAAGCAACATCGACTGATGTTTGATGAAGTATGGCCCGGCACAACGGGAGTTCGGGTATGCACGGATACTAATGCAACATGGTACGGTTCTGATGTTGGATCCCCAAGCTTGCAATAAGAGGCGCATACTATGGTCGAGAGGCAGACATGGATGCAGACGATGAGACACACCGACGAGTCGACGTTACAGATTTCCGTTTGATTTGTTGTTAGGTTACGTGTAGTCGTAATTAGGGGAAGGACGTTCCCTAGTAGCCTAGTAGACGTTTTAGGAGTAGGAATTTATTTCCATTGTAGCATAGTGGCGACGTTTTCATGGTTGGTAGCCATGGGAGTGGTGTTTCCACGTTTAATAGTATAGTGGCGGTGTTTCCATTTCGGGTAGCTCTAGGAGCGGTGGCAGATCGTTCATTCTTGAGGTTCGACCCATAGTCGATTCTAATAGTAGCATACACAAGCCGTAATGTAAGAATGTGTTGGATAAAAACCCTTAAGTAAAAGAGCCTAGGATACATTATCACTTGTAGGATAGCTTAAGATACTTAGGGTAGGATTAAAGTTAACTGTACATGATCACCAATATTAAACCTATACTCATTCACTAAACTTTTATCTGACCCACTCTCTTCTTTTCATTTTCCCCTACTATAAGATGATAGGTTAGCAGATGATTAGGCAGAGTACATGGAGAAAGGAGCTAAAGTTGGGTTCTCGTATTCTTTGTTGTTCATCTATAGTTACTTATTATATTAAAAGTTTGTAAAACTTAAATTGTACTTTGGGAACAATGTATATGACAATGTAAATAGCAATTAAGTATTTTGGAGACTGTTTTTTGAAATTCTATTTTTCAGTATTTAAGTTTTAGTTCATTCCATTGTGAGATTTGAAAGTGTAGAATATCTTAGAATTTACCCTTATAATTATGGTCTGCAATGTTTTAAAAACCCAACAACTTTTATTTCTCGGAATGAAACAAGTCCAAAAGTCGCCCTAAACATTGGATCGGTGTGTCAGAAAGTGCGGGATGTTACATTTGGTATCAGAGCTTAGGTATAAGATCCTCTAGGATTCAGGAACGCATTGAGAGAATATACTTGAAAAGTTTTTGACAAATGTGGCTTTTCAAAAGATTTTTTAAAATGTTGTCCAAAAAGTTTTCAAAAATGGTTTTTGAATATATATATATATATATATAAATTTTCAAAATGCTTTTCAAAGATTTTATTTATATATCGTAATTTAATTTTGATGGGAATGGCTGAGAACAGCAGTTAAGATTCTGAGCATAAACGTCCCCATGTAGTTCTACCTATATCTGTAAGCGAGGCGACAAGATTAGCCTAATCGACTAAGGGAACATAATTATAATGTTCTAATATGCGTATTAATACGCAATACCCTATATATTTTGATTCATAAGGTAGTTATTGGCTTATCCCTTATATAATAAGACAATTGTGGGTTGAAGGTTAAGGTTATAACAATCAAAATGAAAAATGAACTTTTCATGTTTGTTGTGGTTTACCCCATTTAGAATGGCTAGTAGAGGTTTTATATACCAACTAGAAGTAGCAAGTAAATCATGGACTTAAGGGTGAGTAATGAAGATTATTACCATGAGACCCATATAATAGGAATATGATGTTGATGATATAAGGGGGGCATGAGGAGGACTTCACAAATTTAATGCAAATTTCCCAGCTAGATTAGAAACCTAATTCTCAAATGGGTAGTAATTGCAAGGACTCCTATTTACTTAAAGCAATGGCTAAAGTACTCCCATATTGAAGTTTGACACTTTACTGAAAATAAACTTGAGTTATGCGTGAAGCATTGTTACGTATAAGTGGGCTTAGTTAATTAAGTTGTTATTGTCTACTCCAATTTAAGTGATAAACCAATGAAATTGTTTTTAAATTGTTAGAAATAGTAGATGTCTGATATTTTAAGTAGAAATAAATGTCAGTTTATCATTTATATGAAATAATAAGACAAACTTAATAGAATTTGCTTAAAAGATAAAATATGAGAATTTGATAAAAACTGATTTTCCAAAAACATTTTAAAACCTTTTGTTTCGTCTTTAGGCACATTGTTACAATTACCCTCAATATGCACTTTTCTTTTAATAATAGAATTTTTGGAATAAAAAGAGAAGTATGTAAGACCTAACTTTTTGGAACTCCTTTTATAAATAAGAAATGGTTAGCACTTGGAAATATCTATTATCAATGTTTTTGTCAAATTCTAAAATAATAATAATTATGAGCTAAAAATACCACATTTCTTAAATACACACACACACACATGTTTTTGAGGAAATTCCTTACTTATAAAAGATTTTTTTCGAAAGGTGTGTTTTATGTACCTTTTGCTATGTTAAGATTAATCCTTTTTGCTAATTTAATTAAATAAAATGTCATAATCTTGGTAAGAAGGAAACGCCTATTAAAAAGGAAAATAATAATAAAGGAGAGTTATACAGTTTTAAAAACTTATTAGTTTTGTAGAGCTAATGGTAAAATGAAAGGTTTTGATTAAAAAGATAAAGTGAAAATATTATGACTACCACTTAAACTTGAAAAGAAAAGGAATAGATTAGAGATAGATAAATAGGATTAAGCAGCCCACTAGGATAGAACTGGCAATGGAATTTGGAAGCCCTGAAATGGTTGGGACAGATGTTGAAACGAACATAGGAATTTACTGAACTTTTCAATCAACAATGGAATTGGAGGGATATGGCACTAGGTCGAACTTCCTGTAGTAGTGAAGAGTAAATAATACTTTGTGTCTTTCTACCCAAACATTGTTTGAATCATCTTAATGTGGGGAAGTTTAGAAAGTGTGATTTGGGTAGACATATCTTCGAATAAGGATTAAGTAAGCTGAGATGTTTTATTTTATCAAAGGATGCTACCGATTCAAGAAGTTTTTCGGTTTGAAGTTTTAAAAAGGCCAAGGAGGGTATTTCTTAGTCCTTATCTAATGCATTGAGTGATAAAGGGAGTAATTCCATGATTACATTAGACAATCTAAATGGAACGGTAAATGTTGGTTTGGAATATAGCAACAAGGTTGGTACCATACAGATGAGGATGGGATACATGTAGGCTATAGGTGGTCTATGTATTGTGTTGTTCCCCTAAAGGCTACAGGAGGACCAGGTGGACATGAGTGGGAAAATATATATTTTATATATGTTATTAGATTTAGAGCATAGTAGACTCCGCATACGCCTATGTAAATTTCGGAATTGTAGGGTTATAAATTGCACATACTTGAATCTAGAAAATGCTGGGTGTTAATAGTCCCTAAATTTAGTATTGGGTAGTGGTAACCCATGAACTTATAGATCATGTGATAGTTCTAGATTTGTAGATTTAAATGACATGTGCAAGTAAAATGTAAACTAGGTTATCATAGTAAATTTTGGGGTTTATGTAGTATTTTAATTCATTGGGATGTAGAGGATTGTAATGTAAATTCCTATGGATTATCAAGTTTAGATTTATTAATAAAAGCATATCATTTGAAATGACAAGGAATACGCCAAAAAAAGGGATGTATAAAATAGAGATGTCTATCGTATTTAGTACTGCTTGTTTTAATAATTATGAAAAAAATAATTCTTTGTAATTTCAAACATAACAAATTTTTTCCTTTTTGGATAAAACATAGAAATTTACACAGTCAACCTTTTCTTTGGGAGAGAAGTAATTCCAATGCATTAAAATACAGAAATCCCTAAGTACAAAACAGTGTATTGGTCACCATGTCTATTGGATTAAAATGGCCAAACATCATTCCATATCGAGTTATCTCAACCATGAATTAATCAAAATAAAATGATAAGAGGTAATCTTTAGTAAAAAGGTCTCATTTATGGGAGGATATTAAGAGATGGTAAAGTTTCAGAAGTTCAAACCATAAAAGGTATCCTAGGTAAAATTATAGCCAAGTTTTTGGAAGGGATGGTAAATTCAAGGATTTGGGTCTCAGTCAAGAAAAGGATATTGTTTTTTGCACACATTGGCTGTGTGAAGGCGATTTTTGTAGAAAATTAGAGACTTGGAGGAATGGATAAAAAGGATTCTTCTCAATCATCCCTCGGATTGGAAGAAGACTATTTGCTTAAGGAGTCCATGGAAGAGTAACTTAGAGTATACAGTTATGTGCATAGCAATGGTAGGCGAACTTACTACCACTTTGGTGATATCACCAATGCTAGAATGATTCTAAATTATAACTTCAATTATTTGTAGGACTTTTATTGTTAGGGTTGAATAGGAAGATAGTCCAAACTTCCACTTGTGAAATTTAGGGCGGATCCTTATAGACTCTAAATGTGATACCTAGGTATCTTGATTCTTGAAGGACCAAGGAAACAATTCAGAAGTAAAATTATATGACTTAAGTTGAATCGAATTAGAAAAGAAGTTTTGTTATTTAATACAATTTAGAACGATCAAACTTGGTTATCCTTGGGTAAAGTGGAGAAATAGCAAAGAGCTAGGTAGGAAGTACCATAAAAGAAGACAACGTCCACATTTCAGTAGTTCCACTTGGTATCAAGGGTTTGAGGTGATTAGGTATACCTCTGGATGAGTTAAGGTACTATGTTATGCATTTAGGATTACATAGAGCTACAGTTTCATGGGATCATACTTATGCTCAAATTATTTAGCTAGGTGCGAGTAGGCACCCTGTGAGCTAGTAGCAAGGGTTGTAGAGAATTATCTATGCATATACATTAAGATTTGCCAGTGGTAAAGGATGAGAAGTTTAGTTGAAAAAATGGATAGATTTGTTTCATAAAAGAACAAGGACTGCATAAGATAGGTAGAAAAGAAAGTACTAACAGGAGACATATGGGCTAGTCTATGCAGCTGAGTCCACTATTGTCCGAGGAGCTGAGTACTCTATAGTCGGTGGAGCTGAGTCCACAATTAGGAAGCAAACAAGTATAAAACCCCCAAGGCAAGATAGAACATGGCTAAGTTATTATGAAGCCGTCATTAGGTAAATGCGGAAGTGTTTATGTGATGTAGTTACCATGGTCAAGCCTTGTCAGTTAGGAAAAGTTAAAAAGGTTAGGTAAGTCCTTTGTTCACCATGCACCTACCTGTATTTCTGGACGTGGGACAAGTTGAATCCATGATGAAGTAATCAAATATGTTAGAGTCCGGTAAGGAGACGATCCAGTTGAGCATACATGAGATTCTTAGGAGAAGATCCAAGCTACCCATCAAGAATTCTTTTCTATTACGTTTTCATCTATTTAGAAAAATATATTACTTTTATATTTAAGTTTTAGCTTAGGCGGAGATCATTGTATGGTAGGAATGGTTGTAAACATGTCATTAGGATGTGTTATGAATGATGGATTCTAGTGGATGTATTGTTTGGATTGCTTATTTTACACATTTAGGATAGTATATCCTCTAGGTATCACACATTCACATTATCTCTTACTCATTGTTTATTTTGTTAGACATTATACATATGGATGCTTGATTACCTTTTATCTTATTGAGCATTATGCATGTGGATTAAATGGTTGCGCATACATGTAGAATTGCAAGTATATTTACTTAGAATGTTGCATACATATTGGATTCATTGCATGAACATTCGCATGAAAGTAGGTCAACTGGATTAGGAGACCACCTCATCTTTGCATTAGTATAGGTGCACGTGCATTTCACGTTGCACACACAAAAAAAATATTGGCATATTGTGTTATTGTATTTTTAAGGGTAATGATTGCCTGTGAATAATTGATGAGTAGATGGTTGTTTCTATTATTTGTTGTGTCTACAAGTTACATTTTTCCATCCTTTTGATATTTCAGGGAAAAAAAATCCTTTTAAGGGCGGAGAATGTAACGTCCCAGAGAATTTAATGGAATTTAATAAGAAAATTAAATTTAAATAAAATAAGGGATAAAATGAAATTTTCACAGATGTTCAAATTTGACTACGAAACTCGTACTATTGCATTTGTAGCAATTATCTGGACAATTTTCATATATAACACTTCGAAATCAGAGTTAGTATGGATAAGCTATAAGACATTTGAAAAACTGAAAATGAAAATATTAAAAAAATGAAAATTTACACAATGGGGGTCGACCCAAAGGGTTTGATGGTCGACCGAGGATTTTGACGATCGAACACTATAGGTCTACCCGTGACCATGAAGGGTCAACCGTCCACGTTAGAAATCATGAATTCTGGAGCGTCATTTGAATGATTGAGATTGACCAAATTATTTTTCCTTCATGCCCAAGTTTTGATGTGTATATGAGATGTAAACCAAGATTCTTCCGGGCAAATTCAACACTCCAAATTGATTCCGAACCACTGTAAATTGAAACCAAAGTTAAACCTAAATTCATTAGAATATTTACAGTCTACCAAAACTTTGCAAAAATTTCTTCTCTTCGCCTATAAAATTTCTTCAAAAACAAATTAAAAATCAAAGTAAGAGCAAGTTAGTAATCAGATCTAGGAGGAGGCAAGCTAACAAATGTCGATTTATGGGCAAGGAACGAAATTAGAGCTTGGATCTAAGGTGAGTGGGGACAAGTTAGTTATTAGTAGTTTAAATTGTAAATTGTAAACCTTAATTATTAAACCAGAAATCTGGATTAGAAATAAAAGTGCTATAAAATGAATAATCTGCAAACCCCTTTTAATTAAAACCCTAAAATTTGGTTAATTGTTAGCATAAGTAACCTGTTAGAGTGCATGAACATTAAATCAATGGAAACTATGTAAACCTACGAAACTAGGAATTTAGACTGGTCACTGCAGTTTCTTAAGGTTTACTATAAACGCTATAATAAATAAAGTTAACATAAATTAAAAATTAAATCATAAAAATAAGACGAACCTTAATTTTTGTACGCGATCGATCAACCCTCACCCTAAGCGGTCGAGCGAAAAAGGTCATCCTATAGCTGTAGCGATAGACCAGTTATCACCGAAAACGCACGACTTGAACCTCGGCCTAAGGACTAAGTTTGCAATAAAAATAAATGTAAATGCTAATTGTTATTTAAGCCTATTTAGGGCTATTTGTATGTATGTTCGGAGCTATAGAGACGCTAGTTCCCTATGAGATGACGCTAGGATATCGCAGTGTTGGGTAAATGTTCTTTTCCCTATGGGAGGTCGATTATTCGACTATGGATGATTTTTTATCGCAAATGGAACTTGCAGGAAATTATACATTGGACGTGTAGCACTGACTGATACCTGATGAGTATGGATTGGCACAACGAAAGTCTTGGTACACACGGATACTGAATCGACATGGTAAAGTTCAGATGCTGCATCTTGGAGCTTACAATAAAAGGCGTATAGCATGGTCGAGAGGCAGACACGGATGTAGACTATGAGACACATTGATGAGTCAGGATTACGGGTTCCCCCTCGGTGCATAGTTGGTTTACATGTAGTCATAATTAGGGGAAGGACGTTTCCTAGTAGCCTAGCGGCGGTGATAGGAGTGGGAATTTATTTTCGAAATAGCCTAACAGTAGCATTTCCATTATTAGTAGACAAGGGGGTGGTGTTTCCATGTTTAGTAGCCTAGTGGCGGTGTTTCCATATCGGGTAGCTCTAGGGGCAGTGGGGGATTGTTAGTTAAGGTTCGACCGGTACTCAATCCTTATAGTAGCCTACACAAGTCGTAGTGTAGATATGTGTTGGATAAAAACCCTTCACTAAAAGACCCTAGGAATACACTATCACTTTTAAGACAGCCTAGGACACTTGGGTTGAATTAAGATTAACTGCACATGATCACTATATATTAAACTTGTACTCATTCACGAAACTTTTGTCCAACCCACTCCCTTCTTTTTATTTTTCCCTACTACAGGATGACATGTTAGCGGATGATTAAGCATAATACATGGAGAAAGGAGCTAAACATTAGAGTTCTCATATTCATTATTGTTCATCATGTAGTTACTTGTTGTATGAAAAATATGCAAAACTTATATTGCACATTAGGAACAATGTATATGGAAGTATATATGGAAATTAAATATTTTGGAGACTACTTTTTGAAATGTCTATTTTTCAGTACTTATATTTTAATTTTGTCCGCTATGAGATTTTAAAGTGTAGAATGTCTTAGAATTTACCCTTATAATTATGCTCTATAATGTTTTGAAAAACCAACACCTCCTATTTCTCGGCATGACGCAAGTCCGAAATTCATCCTAAATTTTGGATCGGTGTGTCGATAAGTGCGAGTTGTTATTGTGCTCAATACAATTTTCCTTTATTATATTAACTTTTGAGAAGAATCCAAGTACTTTGAATCTTAAGCCACAATCAAAAGATTTAGCTTTAGATGGTGAATCTCCAACCGATGGACAGTTGACGGGATAATATTGGGTCGGCCAAAATAAACAAAAATACTCAATGATAAAGACTATCAGTTTTAGGTCTACATTCATGCAAGTTCTTGTCGCTTATGGAGTAACTATACAAGAGATGAGGAACGAGTGATAAGTCCTATGATCCTATTATTGCATTATTATTGTTGTTGTTTTTGCTATTTCTGAACACATGTCTTAGAGTTAAGGGCATCAACCTATGAGTGGATGGTCATTAGATGAGTAGAACTTATCTCTAGCATCCACGTACTTTTGTATATTGTGTTAAGGACACAAAAGCATGACAACAAGGGGCCTCAAATGATGTGTTGATGTATGGGACCATATGCTAGTAGTTAATGGATGAAGGGGAAGTGTGTATCCATGCAAAGACATTGAAGGTGAAACACACTTGATCACATATTGGTAGTGAAAACGAGTATTGAAGGTAAACTGTACCTGATCGCACATTGAGGGTGAAAATGGCACATGATATATTCGCCCTAAATTATAGATTTCCACTATACTCGATACTATCAGTAATCTATGGGATAATATATGAATGTGTGATATGTGTGGTTGTCGTAGTAATTCTCTTCACTCCACACTCTAATTTAAAGGAAGGATGGACTTTACCTAGTGACATAGTAGCATAGACCACATACTTTACAATGACTTTATAGATTGACATTCTATTATTGTTTTGACTTGTTGGATGTAGGTCGTACAATTTGAGGAATGGTACCCATATGCCTCTTATCCAGTATGTCCTCGTCTAAGCTTTATGTATGACCCGCGTTTTGTATTTGTTGTTTTTCTTTGGAAACTCTCAAATACTATCAATAATTTAGTAAGGGCTAGGTGTTGAGGGTACTATCTACCTGGTCTTGGAGCAGCTAGTGGAGCTTGGAGATTTTGTTAGCTACTATGTAGATTAGGTTTAATTTTATATACTAATAAACAACATGTATGTTGTAACATCCCGATATTTCATATCATTCACATCTACACATGCCGAACTTGAATTGCATAAAATATCATATTGTTAATTTATATTTGGAAAAACTCAGCATATACAGTAATTAAATCAATCACAGAATCACAGACATAGAGTAATAACAATAAGTAGTGAAAACAGATGACTAGTAGCTCATGAAGCTACTATACAAACAACAAAGTATGAAACAAAATACCATGGAAATCAAGATACATAGAAATCTCAATAATAGTCAAATAACAAAATATGAATATCACTAGAACTAACTGGATAACTGAAAGCTGAATAGATAGATGGATCTCCAAGTGAATAACCAATCTCCAAAGATGCGTCTCAAATGCAGTGACACTCAGTTTGACTCGAGCATAAAGCAAAACACTCGAGTTAGGATTAACATTCTTATATCAATAAATCTAACTCAAGTGAAATATCAACTGAAATACAAGTAACTTAAAGGACATTTGGGATACCCATCCTCTAAGGATCTATGGAACTATCTACTATGTAGTAATATATGCTACTATAATAATGTCTATAGTAAAGTAAACTATTAAAATAGTGTTAAGATGCTACCCATATCTCCCTTAACACATTTTTATAATGCCGTAGTCTATACAGCACTGTAAACTCCACCAAACTAGTGGGCTATTAGGGATTACTCCATAGGTACGACACAAAACAAACTCGTAGTGGCCTCGATCAGGTAGGTGACATGGCACAACTAGGCAATTCCAGGGTAGATATACCAATTACACTTTCGGGCTGGTGGTAACGCATAGCTCCTTCTACTGCCCACCTCGTCCAACTCTCCCATAAAATCCAAGGGCGCACCCAATCAATCACAAAGTAATAGAATTGCATTGAATAAGTGTGTCCGATCGGAGGAGCTACCTCACTTGGCCCATCAATTTCTCTTGTTTTAGCCACCTTAAGCTAACTCATGGGAGTCAGGTCCATGTATATACCTCATATAGAATCATTGCCAACCATCCTACTTCATTCTGGAATCTCCACCGGGTACATGGTTGTTAAAGTGGTTTTCGTAATTGGCAGAGAGTATGACAATAGCCAATCCTGTCTGTTTAACAACCAAACATTATTATAACACTGTGGTCGTTTCATTTCAAAATAGTTCATACTTCATATCAAAATATCATATCCATTTCAAAAACATGTCAATTCGAGATCATTACTCCCTTTAGAATAATATTCACTTCAAAAATCGTAACACTTTCCAAAATTATAACTCTTTCCAATTTACAACACTTTTGATGTCAAAACACTTTGGAAATCAAAACGCTTTGGAAATCGTAACACTTTGAAATCATAATACTTTGGAAACCAAAACACTTTGGAAATCATAACTTTGAAATTATAATACTTTGAAATCATAACTTTGAAATTCATAACAATTTGGAATCATATTACTTCCCACTTAAACAGTTTAGATATAGAAAATGGTATATATAATAAAATAGTTCATATAATAAAGTAGTTTATATAATAAAATAATTAGTAAATTAAAAATAGTTATAAGTTAAAATAGTTTAAAAGAATTTTATATTAAAGTTCTTTATTAAAAATAGTTATATGTAAATCAATTTAAAACATATAGTTAATATATATATATATATATGTATGTATACATATACATATATATATATATATATATTCAAACCAATATTTAATCCCAATATATATAATATCTATATATAATTAAAAAGCAAATCCATGTATATATAAACTAATATATATACTATATATATACTTTCATATGGAATATATTATAAGATCAACACTTAATATAAAACAATAAAACTTGCTTTATTGTAATACCTATATAACCCAGCAGTTCATACTTATAAACTTGTAAAACTTATATGCATAAACAAACGGTTTATATAAATATTATACAAAATTATATATTTTTATACACACATATCTGAACTTTATAGTATAATATGTTGTAAGCATCTATACTGTACACATATAATACATGCCTTCATCTAATATATACTTTCAAAACAAATATAAACAGTATATATATGAATAAACAATATGCCAAAACTTAAAAATTGAATATAAATGTAAATATATATATATATATATATATATATATCCTGTAAATAAAAAAATATAGACCCAAAGGACCCAACTATAACAGCTTATGAATATTACCTGTATCTCCACATATCTACAACCATAACCAAAAACCAAATCTTAAACATATATATGTATATATATAAAACTGTTTTGAAACCAATGTTATATACATATTCAAAATCAAACAAAATATATTATATATACTAATATATATAAAACTTATATAGTACCGTAATCCATGTATATAATACTGTAACATAAATATAAATCATCAAATCATATGACTAACATGCTATACACACACACACACACACTATATAACAAAATCATTTACTTCATGTACATGCATATATTTAAGATTAAAATTTAATTAAAAATATATGTGCATGCTAATATATGCAACTTTTATAAAAATATAGGCAAAGGCAATTATACTTGAACTATATGTAGACAAAATAAAAAAATGCGAATATGTACAACCTACCAAAAAAACATGCAAACCATAACAAAAGTGGAGGGTCGGCACTGCCGGGGTTGGGTCGATGCTGTGGTGAGGTGGGACCCGGAGGCGAGGGTTTGGTCGGGTTTGCTAAGGTGAGGGTGGAAGCAAAAGCATGAGCAGGTGGAGGTGGTTTGGCAGGCTCGGTTAGGGGCAGGTAGTTGTTCATGAGATGGCGAAGCAAGCTCGTAGGTTGATGGTGGAATGGTAATGGAGGAAGCCAGGTGGAAGGAAGCTCGGGTGTTGGGCTGTGTTACTGGGTGGTAGGCGAACTCGAGAGGGTAGGTTGGGGTTGAGGCGGCAATTGAAAGGGAAGAAACGGGCTGTCAGCCATGGGAAAACACGGAGAAGAGAATGACAAGAAGAAACAGTTCACAAGCAAAAGGAAATGACAATGTTATTTTTTCAAAAGAAATGAATAAACTAATTTTTTTTACCGAATGCCATAAGTTACATTGGAAAGCAAAATCACAATTTGAATTCTGGGAATTTCAAAAGCCAATGGCTATTGGTTTACATGGGTGGAAGATGAATGGTCATGGGAAATCCAAAAGCCAAATTGCGAAACCAATACGGAAATCATTCCGTAGATTTCGTCGTCTCCCAGACTCCGTAATACACAAAGAATATACTTGGAGATTAACACGATGGGATGATCAAAATGCTATATAGATATCAACGATATAGTCATCCTATCAAAATTCGATATTCAATACCGAAAATGCTGTTAAAACGTCGAAAATAAGATAAAGGGGGTAATAACAGTCCAAATTTGGTGAAACGAAATATGATGTCACACTCAGAAGATGATTTACAAATTTATTGTATAAAAATATTCTGGTTTGGAAAACATTTATTTATCATTAAATATTAATTGATTTAAATTTAAACAAAATTTCACAGTAAAATAAACTTGCATATTACTTGATGAAAATTATCATTTGCTGTGTTTAAATAGACGTATTCCAAATATTAAATTTTTATTTCAAAATTCAATTATTTAAAATTTCATAAAATTCTAGTTAGTTACGTTATTAAAACCATTAAAATTTACGGTCGTTACATGTGTATATATGAGATGAATTACTACACCTCGAGTACTTAGTTGTATATCATATACTTTATATGTCATGTTTTACTAAGTTTTTCCTTCCACTATGAGTTTGTAGATGATGAGGTGTGGTGGATAATTTTAGTTTTTATCACTTGAAGGAACGTCATGTTCCAATACTAGCGAATTGGGTTGTTAAGAAAGCACCGATGCGAGATGTCAGGAGCGACCGACCTTCACATGTGCTATCAGTGCATAGGTTCAATCTAGGGATAAGTTAAAAGACATGCCAGACTCAAGTGTAAATAGGAAACGGCAGGTAGAAAAGTTCATCTAAGTAAAAGCTTTTGTGGATACTTGAAGGAACAGAGTACACGTATGAGTTGAGGCACTTGAATAAGGGAAAGGCGAGAGAATAGAATTGTATTTTTGATAATGTGTAGTATATGCACTCACATTTCACCACATTTTATTACTTATTGTTTCTCTTAAAGTTGCTAATCGGTTCTGTTTTTATAGATTAGTAGCATGAGTACAAGAAGAGGAAAAGAATAAGCACAAGCTAGGGCCAGCTCCAAGGCATCGAACAATGTAGAAGTTCCTGCTTTATTTAGGCAGTTTTTGAAGGAACCAGGCTTAGTCGGTAGCGGGTTAAATAGGTAAATTTCAAAAAATCCATTTTGGATCTTTTTTGGGCCTATGAAGTCTAATTGATTTTAGATCCAATCTAAAAATTGGTTTTTTAAAAATTCTTATTTTATTTAATTTGTTTAAGTAGGAGTTTTAATTTAGATTAAATATATACAAGAAGCTTATGTGTATAGTGTAGGTGTAACATATAAATAATGTATATAGTCAATGTGTATGTATATAGGTATTGAGATTTATATCAAAACAAACACATCCGCCCTTTATATATGCCTTTGTCTTTAATAGTTTTATTTTGAAATCAAGTAAATAATATATATACATATAAATATTACAACTAGTTTTGACTAATTCAATATATTTTGAAAATAATATTTTGAAATCTAGCTTTGACTTAGGAAGAACTCAATATTAGATCTATATTTTTAAACAAAATATATTTTAGAATTTGAATTAGAACACTAGTTTAAAGAAATTATTTAAACTTATAGAACGTGTTAAATTTTAACTTTTAACCTTTAACCTTTGTAACAATTGTTTTAAATGAGTACCTTGAAACAAATTCAGTTGGTATTATAATAGTGTTTTCATGAATCTATTTTAGTATTTGAATCGAAGCACTTATTTAAGGAAATTGTTTAAATTTTACATGAGTTGTTAAAATTTAACCTTTAGCCTTTAACCTTATAACCATTGTTTTAAACGAATGCCTTTAAAACGAATTCAATTGGTATTATAGTGATGTTTTCATATATCTATTTTAAACTCCGAATTAGAACATTTATCCAAATTTTTTTTTTAAACTTTATATAACTTGTTGAAATTTAACCTTCGGCCTTAATAACCACTGATTTAGATGAATACCATTAAAAACAAATTTTATTTGATTTATTTTTTTTGTTTCCTGTGTTTTATTTTCAGTTTAAATAATTTGGATATGCAAACTAAATCAGACAACACATGCATATACAACTTTATTATAACATATATAAGATATAATCTGCATAATCAAATAATGCATAAATAAATGATAATGAAAATAAAAATATCTGAAGTGGTAGCCTACGATTAGCACATTGGATGGAAAACAGATGCTAGATTTAACCAGACCAGCCTTCGAATTTAGCTATGATCTAGAGATGAACACCGACTTGTATTAATTTGATTTTGCTTAGATTTCCTTTTGGAATTTCACTGGCTTTTGAGCCTTGTTTTTATGCTAAAAATGAAGAGAGGAGGGAAATAAATGATAATTAATCATGTTTAAGTAGGCATTTAAGAAGAGGAAAATGTGGCGGACTTTCCTGGAACGATCCAGAATTTGACCACTTTGAAATATACTATTTAAAGTTATTTTAAATATAAAATATGTAACGTTATATGATTCAAACAATTTTAGATGGGATTTAAAAAGAGAAGTATATACAAAAATAGTAACATTTGTCTATATCAAAAAAAGTGACAAGATGTTGATTTCAGAAAAGTAAGTTTCAATGGTTAATAATTTTTTTAATTAATTTATGAGTGCTTATAGTTTTAAATCGCAATATACAAATTAATTTTTAAATTTGGTTTACATAAATAAATAGTTTATCTAAAACGCCAAAATGTGAACGTAAAACATTTTGTCGAAAATCAACGTTTTGTCAGTTAAAAGTTGTCGCAACATTGTCGCTCCTTAATTTTCTTATATAGTAACATACATTCAAATAGTATGAGTATTAGTTGATTCACTAATCAAGTTTACTTTTACTAAACATAGTTAGAAAATAGTAGAATGTAATTAACAAAAAGTAAGCATAAAAAGAAAAAAATGTACAAAAGTCAAAAAGTAAAACATCAAATCAAACAAACGTAATTATTACTTTCCTTACTTAACATTTAAGTGAAAATGACATAAAGTAATGATTTTGTAACGACCCGAAATTTTTGAAGCCGAAAATTCCAGATAGTTATGAAAAAGAAGAAAGAGATAGAAGAAGAAGAAGAACAGAAACATCAACAACTCACAATCGCAGCGGATAAAATAGAATAATAACAGTTTACAAAAGAATACTATATCTGTCGATTACATTAATATACATCAGAGTTTTACATATTTACATTCACTGAATATATATACAATTATCATGTCTCAGATTAACAATAATATATATACAACGGAAATACTCTATACGCTATCGCCATCCAGCTCGCCTCCTGAACTTCAGATCGTACCTACCTAAAAGTCTGTAATACTCGGTCTGACCCGAGCATTACATCAAAGTAACACCCGGGTCAGGCTGGAAACCAGCTTGAGTAAACCCAACTAACAAGTAATACCAAGCATACAACTTAAATAAAACCCGAGTAACTTATATCAATTAAACCAATTCACAATTTACTATAGACAACACTTACTTCACATATAAATTTCCAAGACCAAACTTAGATAATTCAGTTCACTTAAATCATTTCATTCCTGCCTTTTGATTCCACAAATCAATTTATAAAAAAAATTCGAAGTGGTTTCGGGTATCTTCCAATACCCGACCCCGGTCTCTTCGAAACTCATGTTATTCTAACCCAAGTTATACAATGAAATACACGACATTTCATATTAGAGATATCAACACATTCAAAGCATTCAATACCATTCAATCATCCATAAGCAAAGCTTAATCACATACAAATCAATTCGATTGATTCTAATTGTACTTCAAACCTCAATCACTTGGACTCCTTCATTAATTAATTCCAAAACAATTAATTAATCAACCCTTCATTACTCATCTTAATTAATCACCCTGGATTAATTATTTCAATTACATTCAAGTAATTATCTTTAATTAATTTCACGATATTAATTATTTTAACCAAAATCAGTAAGTAATCTTTAATTACTTCATTAATTAACTATATTAATTACATTAATTCTTAGTTACTTATATTAATTTCTCATAAGTCATTATTTATTTAATTAATTCGATCTTCATTATTCAATCTCTAATTACATCAATAATTATATAAATTAATGATTTCCAATTATATTTTTAATTTGTTCTAATCTAAATCAATTACTTTAATCCAACCACAATATTAATCATTCTCGATTAACCTCGTCCTGTAATTATCCACCTTTTTTTTCATTAAATAAATTAATTATATCTTAATTAACTATTTAATTAATCTCTTGAGTTATTTCACAATGTAATTATATTTTATTTATTACTTTAAGTAACTACTTATTCAACCGCCCACTGGTTATTCTAATTTCATTAAACTTCATTAATTGACTTAATCCTTAATCAATTAATTCGACCCCTATTTACTTTTTGAGTTTAAACAATTTAAACTCCAATACTTTGAGTCAAACAACAATTTACTCGGAAACCATCCAATAAACCAAAGTCACCAAATCATCAATTCTCAACACACATCAAATCAATTCGAGCATTCAAACAATCATTTAAATTTGACTATTGAAATTTAATAACAACTCAGCTGAGTGAGATTTACTCACCTTTGATTTTGCTTTTTTCCACCCATTCCAACCAGCTTGTTTTCTTTTCAAATTTCAAACCTTGAATTAAACATTCACAATTTATTAACATTTAATTAATTATCTTAAACTACTTAATTAACTAATTTATAATCATCAATTATCAATCCAAACTTATTTAATTTAACTCATTATTTGATTTAAATTTTTTGAACTAATAGTTTCTTTTAACAAACTATTTTTGACAACCCAAAATTAAACAGGTTAATTACAACAGTCTAATTACCATTTATTATTTAACTGATGTTTTAATTCCAAGCTAATAAATTTCCTTTATTATGTTTATATGTATAATCTAATAAAACAAACAGAAAATACCTTCACGGAACAGATGACCCCAGACTCTAGGGAATCTTCCTCACCATCGTTGACCCTTAAGATTTCCAACATCCCCTTTTTCCTCTGTTGCTTGTTCACTGTATCCATTGAGCTCATGGACGCGGGTGCTACATGTTCGCATTCTTTTGGTGGTAGGCGCGACTGGGTTTGATGGTACCTGATGTGAACAGTCAAGGCTAGGGTTTAGTGCTGGAGGGAGATTTAGGGTGTTTTAGGTTCGGCGATTAATGCACGATACGTCTCTTGCGATGGCGAGCTAATGGGGGAGTATAGGATGGTGCAGTGGCCTCGCGTGGGTCACATCGATGTCGCAACGCTCCTCCGGCTCCTACGCTGAGCCTCCACACCGCCCTCAAGTCCCACGCCGCCGCACGACGACGACATGATTCAATTTCCACTCGCAACTCGTGAATCCCCGATCTGAGCTTGTGCTAGGGATCGCGTCGAGATTTCGAAATACGGTCGTGGTTTATGAAACGAAGAAGGCGATTTCATTTGCGAAATTGGATTCGTGAATTTAATTGAAGATGGGAGATTGATTTTAGATAGACTTCGGCCATTATTCTCTTTGAACGTTGATTTCTTGTTGAAGGTTAGAGAGAGATCGGGGATAATGTATAGGGTTGGAGAAGCTTCCTGAGAACGATTGTGGGTAAAAATATCTTTGACTATTTATTATATTATATTATAAAATACCCAAAACGTCTCGTTAATTATCATTTAAAATTTCGAACTCTTTTCAAGGAATGTCGCTAGGCGATTATAAGGTTTTACCCGCATTCCGAACACAATGGAACGAGTTTTGAAGGCTAACTCGATCATATGCGCGAGTTACGGAAGTAAATGATCGATTTTAAATTAAATCGATTAAAATAGTTCTAAGCGTTTTGAGCTGCCAGGGTCAAACGACAACTCCGATTGCTACGAAAATTGAAATCTGATAATAACTAACTATTACGGATCCGATGGAACTGGTTTCGTCGAATTCCGAGACTGTGCCTCGGAAGGCTATTTTTAAATTTAACTTAAACGATATATTATTAAAATTGACCAAATTACCTTTAAATCAAATTTCAACCATTCTATTATCTTCAGTATCATCATTATAGATTTTATAAGCCTTCCAATTATTTTAAACAGGCTTAGAAATTCCAGATTCAACAATTTACCCAATTTCAATTATTAAATTCAACATTTAAACTATATAATTCGATGATTTAATTATCCGGAAAATATTGATATCTTGAATTCAAGTTAAAATTAACCTTTAAATATTTAAAATCAATTAAATATTTTAATTTAAATTGTTAGAAATTCCGGGTCATCACATTCCCCCCCCCTTAAAAGAATTCCGTCCCCGAAATTACTAGTTAGGAAGAATGAACCAATACCCGTTTACCTTTTCTCCAAAACCAATAGTTTTATCAACATCCTACCAACTGTCTTTTATAGAAGATTTCTTATCCCTCTTACTAACTTCTCAAACTCTCCCATAGGTTTCAAACAATCCCTTTTTACCCAATCATTCAAATTACAATTTAAAACCAATTTGGAATTATCTAAATTTTCTCAAAAATTTTCTAACTCCCTAAATTCCCGAAATTTTTTGCCAGCGTCTCCTTTGCGCGGCTAGCTCGGTACAACTACAAAAGGCCTCTACGGGCTCCCAAATTCCAAAAGAAAACAAAAGCCAAGTGGCTACATCAAAAACCCAATCCAATTCATACAGAAATTAAAATACATACCTTTTTGTCGGGCAATTCACATTTATCTTTTGGAATCAAATCCAATTTTCTTTTCCCCTTTTAATATCTGCATATCTTATTTAGCAACAATATACAATTGTAACCTTTCAAATCATTTTATACTTTTATTTATATAGGTTTCCATATTCACTTCTATTCAAATTAGTTTTTTTTTCCGTTCCCATATGAATTCAATTTATTTCCAATTTTGAATATTAAATTTCATCTTCCATTTATAACTAATTCTTATTAGTTTCATTTACTAATTTACTTTAATTTCCAATTTGAAATAGTTTTTTCGTTAACTAATTTTTCTCAAAATTTTCCAAAAATTTTCTAGCTCCCAAAATTTTCAGAAAATTTTGGTAGAGTCTCCTTTGTACGGAGGAGCTTTTGCAATTTGACAAGAGATATAAATATGTATACATCGACCCACACGGTCGGAAAAAGCAAAAACAGTTCATATTTCCTATTTTTATTGCGTAGGCGTACCTTATTTAGCATTTTAAGCAAGCAACTTATTTATTTTAGCATATATCGCGTCCAAATCCAGCCAAACGGCCTTCAGGTACCTGTACTTACTCAATTTAAATATGTAAGTGCCATATATATGTAGTTTATAACATTTCTCTTACTTAAACAACTATAACACTTCAATTCAAAACGAAATGCATTCAAAATAACTTCCACAAGCAATTTATATGTTTTTAAAACTAATTCAATTGCTTTCAACCAATTTATATACCATTTCATTCAATTTCAATGGTTTGGAACTCAATTTCTTACATTCCATTGATTTTTAATTCAAACAAGTTCATATTCACTTCAAATGATTCAGAACCAATTTTATTTAACTTCTCTCAACCCATATAATTTAATTGCCTTTGTTTATACCAACGACAACTATTTTTATGAAAATTTTGGCGATATTTACTTAATAGAGTTTCCATTTTAGTTTGTAACTACTTTAAATTAATTTTAACTCATTCTGTATTTAATTCCATTTCAGTTCTAATTTATTCACCAACCATTTATTTAGCTCGACACATTCCATTCTTGTATACTTCTAGCCATTTCCAAATTAATTCAATCCAAGCTTTTATTTAATGGGCTTTCACTCTTATTCGAAACCAAACTTCCATAAATTTTAAACTTAAGTTAATTTACTTTAATTTATTCCAACATCAAACTTAAGTTTACTTCCATTTGATCCTCATTTAATCAACTTCCATTAAATTCAATTAGCCCATCAATTTTAAATTTTAAATTCAACTTCTCAATTTATCAAAATAATATCCAAGCACATACTTAACTCATTTTTACTTCAAATTAATATGCCACTGAACTTAAGTTCGGTCTGATAATCCAATTCCAATCACAACTTTGATTTAGTTTTTATTCAATCAGACTTCATCCATCTATTATTTAACTCAATTAACCCAATTTAAAGTTTTTAATTTACTTACTTAATTCGTTATCGAATTTATTTTATTAACATAAGGCCATTCTCAATTTATTTCTATTCATTTGAGTTTTGTTTTGCAACTCAAACTATTTCTATTATAATCATTTCTCTTATATCCAATTTACTTGCAAATTTCATTAAATATTATTCAATTCACCTTTGAATTTTATTTGTAATTCAAACCATCACATTTTCAGTCCAACTCTATTTTATTTTATTTTTACAACATCTCCTCTTATTTAATTCATTATCAAATCCAAATCGAATTCTATCTACAATTCTAATTCATTTCCAAACTCCATTATTAATTTACAATCCATTTATTTACCAAGTGAAATTTTATTAACATACTCAATCAAACAATTATTTAACCAATTAGCTTACTTTCAACTTCTAAATTAATATTCGATTTTAATTACAAATTCACTTCATTAAAATTCCAGTTTGGATTTCCTTGATTTTCCAAAATTCCAACACTTTTATTTAAAATTTTAGAAGTGCTTTTAAATTCACATCATACTAATAGAATAGCTCTTTATAAAAATACCTTTTATAACTCGATGTCTCAACCAGTCCATCTTTGTTCTCATAGAAGTTCAGTCATACGTTGATCAGGCGTAGGACTGAAAATCTATAAGTACTTGGTAAACCCATTTTCAACATCCAGTGAAAATACTTTTGAAAAATAATTTTATTGAAAATATAGAAAACAGTTTTTTGAAAATAGAGGAAATATCTTTGGTGAGAATGCTCTAGAAATCATCACCCCCATCCATGGTCGTAGTTAACCCGATGGTTACGTTGCCATCCTGACAAAATCCATAGATAACTGTAGGCCTCCGCGCCCCTCGATTACACCATGGAACCCACGACAGGTCGCAGCTACAACTGGGGTTACGTAGCTATCACAGCAAAAACCCATATAACTGTAGGCATCAGCGCCATCGAATTTCGCTGCCAAAATGAAACTTCTCCACTCCACTTGACCATAGATCGTAGTCTACCGATGTTGCGTTGCCTTCCCGGCAAAATCAAGTGTAGACTGTTGGCACTCATCCTCCACACGATTTCGCTATGGTCCCCATAGTTGATCGCAGTGACATCGAGTTACACTGTCGTCACAGCATAACCCAAATGCCCATGTAGGCATCAGCGCCCTCGACTTCTTCTACCCAATAATCCTCAGGAACTAGTTTGTCCGGACTCCTCACAGGATCAACTTTTGAACCCCCCTTGGGCTCAAGGCAGTACCACCCGGTGGCACTCCTGAGAAGTTCATTTCAAGGGAGCGCCTTTTTCCCCAGAGCCATCATCAAAACATATTATACTATACATATATAGTATCTTTCAAATCATACACCTAGTATGATATCATACAAAGCTCTTTACACAAAATCGATTATTCCAAAATCGATAATTCTCAAACTAGGCTTTTCAAATTTTAATATTGATTTTACCCAAAAATCAAAAGCCTTTCCACATTCAAAGGTTCCCAAAACCTTTTTCAAAATCCTCATAAGATCCTTATATATATATATATATATTCAGATATATATAATTTCCAAACTTTGGATCGTTCAAACTTATATAAAATTCCTTTATACTTCAAACACTTTCAAAAATCCTTTTCTTCTGGCAATAGATTTAACAAGGAAAGATTTTATCTCATATAACAAAGATATATAGCTTCATTTATTCAAAATCAAATATTCAAATTTGACTTCTCTTTCCAATATCAATTTCATTCAAATCCGCACAATGTACACTTATCATTCGTACGCTATACCAATCTGATCGCTCACTCGATCACACAATTTCACTTCCGAACTAGTATCGTCCACCCGACTTCCTAGTGCGGACTCAGATCTAGTTTCTTGATTAGAAACCGTCATTCTCCTTGTATAGCCATAACTATGATAGAGAATATCCAGAACCAATCAACAATCCATATCCAGGTTCGCCGTTGAAAATCGAGTGAAAAATCCTAACTCGGATCGATATACTATCTCAAAATTCTGTGCTCTAATCTGGATCAAACCACTATGCGAATAGAATAATATAGGTACATTCCACGTATTTATTTTCATTGATTATCATCCAAACCAATTCCCTTTCACTTATTTACAATTACCTTAATTCTCATTGAATTATCACTTCAATTCTTATCTCAGTTGGGTATTTAAATCCATAACAGTTTGAACTCCGACCAGTTTAGAAAATAGCTTGAAAGTTTTAAAAATAGATAAGTAGTTGAAAATAATTATTAGTTTGCAAAATAGCTATGAAACAGTTAACTAATTGTAAAATAGTCGGAAAATAGTTGGATAATTTCAGAAATTTTAAATAATTGCAAAATAGTTGTAAAATAAAAATTAGTTTGTGAAATAGTTGAAAAATAGTAACTAGTCTAGAAAACAGTTGAGAAATGGTTAAATAGCTCCAAAAATAATTGTAAAACAAGTATAAAATAATTTGGCTTTAAGAAAGAAAGGTTGTATATATTTAATAGCTTAGAAAAATAAGTTTACATGAAAACAGTTTATTTAAAATAGTCTAGAGTCAAACCGTTCACTTCTCCAACAATTCAACTTAAATTTCCACTTCCATTTAAATTGATCCAATTTCAATTTGAATAACTCCGATTTCCATCGAAATTTATTTAATCCCAATTCAAGTTAAATCAACCTTGATTCCCAATTTAAATCAAATTCCATTTGATTTTAATCCTGTTCAACTTTAATTCTAATTTCAAATTATTCAATTGAACCCATTTCAAATTCAAATCATTTCAATATAATCCAATTCAATTTGTACTAATGGAATTTAAATTTCAACTTTAACACATCACGAATTATATAAATTCGAGTTAAATCCTCAAAGGTGGGTTTAACTCTTTAAACCAAATTAACTTTTATTTTAAGGTTTTTAATCTATTTAATTTCTGAGTCCAATTCTCAAAATTCCATTTTAAATTATGTATTTCAAGGTTCAAATAAGAGTTCAATACAATTTTATTTTAAAATTTTAATTTATTACTAAATTTTATCTTCCAGTTTGAAGCCAGTTCTTAAACAAGTTTATTTTACAATTTAATCATTCAAATTTATTTTATTTATACAATACCATACTCAATTTAAAGATTTTTTATTAACAATAGGATGATATCATCCAATTTATTTTTAAACGTCCGTCCATTTTCAAATTTTTAAATCTCAAACCCGTTTTGAGATCACACAAATTCCCAATTCAAATCAACCATTTAACTTTCCAAGTTAAATTCCAATTTCATCATGAAATTTCCAATTCTGGTTGCCTTTTCTACACTTATTTAACTTTCCTAAAGTTAAATTCCAATTTACTTAATCCAATCAACCTTACTCAAATTGAATTCCCACTTCAAACTTCAAAATTCTTTCCCTCTTATAAGTTCAAAACTTATATCGCTTTGGGTTTTTACATCACGCTTCAGGGAAAAATCAAAACTCAACCTCTTAATGTTTATTTCAAATTATCTTTGATATCATATATATCCATACATATACATATTTATTTCTTGGCCCTCCCAGCCATGTTTTAAAATTATAAACCACCCTTGGTTTTAAACTCAAATCAAATTTCAAACAACCCATTGTTTTCAACAAGTCCCAGTTATCCAAAAAAATACTTATTTATTATATATTTTTTTACTTTGAAACAAAATTTCCGAATTCTGGGACCAGATTTAGAATTTCATTTTCAATCCATTAAATTTTAATTTGGTTGTATTTCTATTTCTACTTAATTTAATTCCAATTCTAGACTTCAGTTTGGTTGTATTATATTGCTTCTTAATTTTAATTTCAATCACTTTGATATTTATTAGAAGGAAATATTGCTTTATATATCAAAATATATATTTTATATAAAATCATTTAAAATCCTTATATACGAAAATAACAAGTACGCGCTCATATATATATATATATATATATATATATATATATATATTCTCAACTCATTCTAGAGTACTACAGACTCTATTAAATGAGTAATCCCCACCAGAGCCAAGGTTCTCGCTTAACCTTTTGGCTCTAATACCAAATGTAACGACCCGAAATTTTCGAAGCCGAAAATTCCAGATAGTTAAGAAAAAGAAGAAAGAGACAGAAGAAGAAGAAGAACAGAAACATCAACAACTCACAATCATAGCGGATAAAATAGAATAATAACAGTTTACAAAAGAATACTATATCTGTCGATTACATTAATATACATCAGAGTTTTACATATTTACAGTCACTGAATATATATACAATTATCATGTCTCAGATTAACAATAATACATATACAACAGAAATACTCTATACGCTATCGCCATCCAGCTCGCCTCCTGAACTTCAGATCGTACCCACCTGAAGGTCTGTAATACTCGGTCTGACCCGAGCATTACATCAAAGTAACACCCGGGTCCGGCTGAAACCAACGTGAGTAAACCCAACTAACAAGTAATACCAAGCATACAACTTAAATAAAACCCGGGTAACTTATATCAATTAAACCAATTCACAATTTACTATAGACAACACTTACTTCACATATAAATTTCCAAGTACAAAACTTAGATAATTCAGTTCACTTAAATCATTTCATTCCTGCCTTTTGATTCCACAAATCAATTTATAAAAAAAATTCGAAGTGGTTTCTGGTATCTTCCAATACCCGACCCCAGTCTCTTCGGAACTCATGTTATTCTAACCCAAGTTATACAATGAAATACACGACATTTCATATTAGAGATATCAACACATTCAAAGCATTCAATACCATTTAATCATCCATAAGCAAAGCTTAATCACATACAAATCAATTCGATTGATTCTAATTGTACTTCAAACCTCAATCACTTGGACACCTTCATTAATTAATTCCAAAACAATTAATTAATCAACCCTTCATTACTCATCTTAATTAATCACCCTGGATTAATTATTTCAATTACATTCAAGTAATTATCTTTAATTAATTTCACGATATTAATTATTCTTAACCAAAATCAGTAAGTAATCTTTAATTACTTCATTAATTAACTATATTAATTACATTAATTCTTAATTACTTATATTAATTAATTTCTCATAAGTCATTATTTATTTAATTAATTCGATCTTCATTATTCAATCTCTAATTACATCAATAATTATATAAATTAATGATTTCCAATTATATTTTTAATTTGTTCTAATCTAAATCAATTACTTTAATCCAACCACAATATTAATCATTCTCGATTAATCTCGTCCTGTAATTATCTACCTTTTTTTCATTAAATAAATTAATTATATCTTAATTAACTATTTAATTAATCTCTTGAGTTATTTCACAAAGTAATTATATTTTATTTATTACTTTAAGTAAATACTTATTCAACCGCCCACTGGTTATTCTAATTTCATTAAACTTCATTAACTGACTTAATCCTTAATCAATTAATTCGACCCCTATTTACTTTTTGAGTTTAAACAATTTAAACCCCAATACTTCGAGTCAAGCAACAATTTACTCGGAAACCATCCAATAAACCAAAGTCACCAAATCATCAATTCTCAACACACATCAAATCAATTCGAGCATTCAAACAATCATTTAAATTTGACTATTGAAATTTAATAACAACTCAGCTGAGTGAGATTTACTCACCTTTGATTTTGCTTTTTGCAACCCATTCCAACCAGCTTGTTTTCTTTTCAAATTTCAAAACTTGAATTAAACATTCACAATTTATTAACATTTAATTAATTATCTTAAACTACTCAATTAACTAATTTATAATCATCAATTATCAATCCAAACTTATTTAATTTAATTCATTATTTGATTTAAATTTTTACTAATAGTTTCTTTTAACAAACTATTTTTGACAACCCAAAAATTAAACAAGTTAATTACAACAGTCTAATTACCATTTATTATTTAACTGATGTTTTAATTCCAAACTAATAAATTTCTTTTATTATGTTTATATGTATAATCTAATAAAACAAACAGAAAATACCTTCACGGAACAGATGAACCTAGACTCTAGTGAATCTTCTTCACCATCGTTGACCCTTAAGATTTCCAACATCCCCTTTTTCCTCTGTTGCTTGTTCACTGTATCCATTGAGCTCATGGACGCGGGTGCTTCATGTTCGCATTCTTTTGGTAGTAGGCGCGACTGGGTTTGATGGTACCTGATGTGAACAGTCAAGGCTAGGGTTTAGTGCTGAAGGGAGATTTAGGGTGTTTTAGGTTCGGCGATTAATGCACGATACGTCTCTTGCGATGGCGAGCTAATGGGGGAGTATAGGATGGTGTAGTGGCCTCACATGGGTCACATCGATGTCGCAACGCTCCTCCGGCTCCTATGATGAGCCACCACACCGACCTCAAGTCCCACGCCGCCGCACGACGATGACATGATTCAATTTCCACTCGCGACTCATGAATCCCCGATCTGAGCTTGAGTGAAACGACCCAGAATTTTTGTCAATTAAAATTTGTATATTTAATTGATTTTAAATATTATTGAGTGAAATTAAACAGTCGAATAAATTTTATTTCGAATAATTGGATTTAATTGGATAATTAAATCGATAATTTAATATGTGAAATTACAGAAATAATTGAAAATTGGGTTAAATATGATTGAAAATGATTTGTAAAATTTTATTTAATCAAATTAAAGTTTATAGAGATGTCATAGAACTTTGAAAATTGACTTAAAAGTTTATTTGTGAAAATTGAATGTTTTAATATTTAATTATCGACTAAAAATAGCCAATTTTTCGAACAGTCTCAGAATTGGACGAAACTAGTTCCATTGGATCCGTAATAGTTTGTTATTATCGGATTTCAATTTTCGTAGCAATTGGAGTTTTCGTTTGACTGTGGCAGCTCGAAACGCATAGAAATTGTTTTAATATTAATTTGGCGAGTTAAAATAGCCAATTTTCAAACAGTCTCGGATTTCAATGAAACTAGTTTCATCGGATCCGTAATGTCATATTATTGTATGGTTTCAAATTTCGTGTCAATCGGATTTATCGTTTGTCTGTGGCAAGTTAAAACGCATAGAAATTAGTTTAAATCGATTTAATTTGAATCGATCGTTTATTGCTGTAACTCACACAGATTATCGAATTAGCTTCCGAAACCTATTCCATTGTGTCCGGAATGCGGGATAAACCCTAGAAATGCCGGTTACCGCGCGTAAACCGGAGTTCAGAAAACCCGGAATGAATAGTGTTTTGAATATTTTCTATATAAGCACTTCATTATTTTCTTTTTTTACCAAACAAAGGCAAACCCTAATTTATACGTTCAGGCCGCCACCCCCATTTATTCAATGGCCGAAATTTTCCATTCTTCTCTCTCCTTTTTCTTCAAATCTACAAATCGAAACGAGAAACCTTCAACATGGAAGTTGTAGAGCACGTTGTGAACTTCGAATCCAACGGGTATGATCGTAATTGGAGCAAAGATTCAACGGCAAATCTCGTTCAAGCATCGCGTGTTCGTACGCGTTTTTCGAGCATGATTGGGGGCCGAGCTGCTCGTGAATTGGGGCGGGGGTGCTAGGCGATTAGGGCTACAATGTGGCATCAGCTGATCGTGGTGGAATTCAATGAATTGGGTCGCGTGACTAGGGTTTTTGGGGCGGCTTGGGTTCATTTTTTTGTCGCGTGATGCCTGGAAGTTTTTGCGTGGGGAAGATGAAGTGGGAAACGGCTCTGATTGGAGGAAACAAAATCAACGGCCGTGATGAATCTGGTTATATAATTTTAAAAGAAATTGTAATTTAATTAAGTTATAATTCGTATGAACTTTAAAAATCAATATCTCTTTCATACGAGGTCAAAAAATTACGAAACTTTTTGCGTTGGAATCGTATTGATGAGCACTACGCAATGGAATTTGATTGGAGTCGTTTGGAGCTAGTGAAAATTTTGGGTAAAATTAACGCACGTTTAGTTTTATTCGAAATAAAACACTGGAACGGAATTAAAATCAAGGTGAGAACTTCTCACTCAATCGAATAGTTTCGATTTAAATTTTAAATAGTTAGATTTAAAATTGTTGATTGTATGCCTGGATGATAATTATTATCTATTGATTGTTGAAATAGACATTATGCGCCGTTAGTAAGCGGAGGTTATTTATTGAAGACATATACCGCGAATATTTCACCGTAAAGTGAAATTGGTATTATATATGTACTTGGAATTGATTTTCCCGCATTATATAGCGGATGAGACCCAATTGCGCCGTCTATTAAGCGGATAATATTTTTATAAATCCCATATACCGCGATATTCCGTACTGGAACGGAATTGGTATTGTGCTGACATCTTTGGATGCAGGGAAACAGGTTGGAGGGATCCAACTGGATTCCTCAATTGTATTGATTTATTTACAGATATTGTGATATTTGTTGATTATCATATCGATATATGATATTTGGATGTCGTGATTGACTATTGGGTGCTGTTGCATCATCATATCCATTTTTAAAGTTTTAAAATAATGATTTTTGATTTTGAAAAGAATTTTAAAATGATTTTTCAAAGTATACGTTTTATTAAACTTTTGAATTAATTCATTTTAAAATAAATTAACATTATAAAATTTAATATTATAAAATTAAGATTTTTGTGAAATATAACGAAAAGGTAATTTTTAAAATAAACAGATTTATAAAATAGTTTAAATTTGGATTTTTGAATTATTATAAAGGATGAATATAAAAGATTTTTTAAATTGATATTATAAATTCAAAATACTGGAATTATAAAATGAGTTTATTAAGTGTTAAAAAGAAGTGTAAAATAGATTTCATTGAAAATTATAGATTTATAAGTTGTGAAGATTATAAAATGAATAGATGTTGTAAAATAAAAGATTTATAAGAAATTAACTTATAAACTGGATTTTGGGCATTTAAATGGGATATTAATAGAAATTGTTAATAAAGGAGGTTTTATAAGTTGAAATTGTTATAAAATATAAAAGAATCTTATAAGAAATAGAAGTCTTAAAAAGAATGATTTTGTAAATAAATGAATTATAAGTATTTAACTTATAATATGGACTTTTGATATATAATTGAGTTGTAAAAATTGAATTGGATTAATAAAGGAGATTTATAAATCGAAGTTTATAAATAAAAATAGAATTTATAAACATTGTTTATAAATTCTAAATCAATGGAATTTGATAAATTGAATATAGCAATTTATTAAAAGAAGTATATTCGCGATTTTGGATAGGGAACTATTCTTTATATAAAATGTGTAGAAATATTGAAATTTGGTTAGTGAAGTATATTCACGATTTTGGACAGTGAATATATTATTAAATAAAATAGTTATGTTTTGGGAAAGCGATATTATAAAATGAAGTTAATTATTTTAAAAAGATGTTTTAAAATGTATAATGAATCGAATACATAGATTTCAACATTCATTGTTGAAATAGACGTTTTCGAGAAATAAGGAAATAGTGGACTATAACACTGTTGTTATAGTAAATGATTTCCGAAAGGAAATGTTTTATACAGTATTGGGATTTATATATCTATTTTAATTCTGAATCCCTATACTAGTGATTTTGGGTCGTCGTAACGATGTTTTACATAACATTCGTTTTGGCCTAAATAAATGTGGCTAAGAGAATGTTTTCCTTAAAGAATGAAATATATACTTAATTTCGATTTAAGTATATTGAATATTTTCTAAGTGTTGAAAATAAATCGATTTGTAAATTACTTATTATTAAATAAGTATGGAAGTGTTTTCCAATATGAAGTGAATATTTTGAGATTTTATATTTTAAAGGTAAATTAAAAATGAATATTAGAAATCGATTTGGAAATCGTATATTCATAGATATTTAGGAATTGTAAATTCACTATGGAATTTATAAAAGAAAGGGGAATTTGTTTAAAAATAAACGTTGATTTATTTTTGAAGGGTGGGAATAAATTTACGGATTTGGAACGTAAATATAAAGTAAATCGGTAAGGATTTATTTAATTGGTTTAAATGAACCATTTTGAAATGAAAGTATTTCCGCGTAAGGAAAATGATTGAAATTTGTTTTCAAAAGTGGTAAGGGTGAAAAGTGATTTGAAAATTGTTTTCAAATGGTTGAAGTGTGGAAATTGTATATCTAGTAAAGATATTTTGGAAAATAAATAATTTGGAAAATTATTTGGAATCTGGTGATGTTGAACACGCCTATTGATAGTTAAATAATCCGATTATCAATATTTACCTTTAAATAGGTATTTGTTGTGATTTGCTTGAATTTGAATGCCACGCTTATTTTTGAAATAAGCGCTCACTATTCGGGTTAGCTGGGAAAGGACCTTGGGGTCGTATAACCCATTCCGAATAAGTGATACGTCGTTATGGATTGTATTTGATGACCGGTGTTGAAGATCGGATATTAGTGAAAACGGAAGGATTACCGTCGAATATTTCTGCATCGGCTGATCTCCGATATAGAAATTTATTACCCTTTGTGATGGGAAGTCCGGTCGTTATTAGTGAATATCCGGATTGCAAGGACTTCTTTGTAAGTGCCTTCGGTTCCGTTCGATCCCGGAACGGACTTGTATGGATGTGTGTCTGACATTACAATTTGAGATGTAAAGATGGTCTCTATCAAATATATTACCGTTGGTGGCGGAGAATTTATTCTCTTAGCTTAACACCCTTAGAGGTTATGTAGTTGATGGCGACTAGTGATACATTCCCAAATTGGTAATGTGGCATACGAAGTCCTGTTGAGCATTTGATGATCAAAGAACGGCTTTTATATAAAGCGTGGCTTTGTGGACGAGACTTCGTGGGACCTCACACCTTGGAAATGGTCAAAACAGGAAGGATGCGGCAAGGTTATTAGGGGGTAGCACCCCTTTAGTGTATGTCATTCCTTCTGGATAGAGGTGGGATCATGGTATGGAGCCCAGATACTTAACCTATGTTGTTACTACAAATTTATTGCTTTGTGGTTGTTGGAAATCGAGGATCCTCGGATATAGATCTGTTACGATCGGGGAATGACATATTCGTGTCAGTAGTTACCCAGTTGGAGGTAACCCGGCCTTGTGTTGGCAGCGTCTTTCCAGAGGCGTACCCATGTGGCAATGGGAAGTTCCTTGGCCTAACCATTTGTTGGAAATCCAAAGAAACAATACGAACGCTGTACGGTTTTAGCTGTATAACCTGCCATGGAATGTGGCGGTAACCTGCTATTGAACATGGTAGCTATAGTAGGCAAATGTGCGAAATGCCTATGCTGGCTAAGATTTATATCTTTACTTTCGAAATGATTTTTCTACACTATGCACTAGTAATAATATCAAATATTTCCTTTTAATGCATATCAAGCATCTTTGACTATCATAAGGAGAAATCTTCTCCGATTCTGCGTTTGCATTGTGTGTGTGTGCGGGAGGCCTTATGGTAGTCTCATTTTCTAAAAAGCATTGTGAATCTATTTTAAAATTATCCTGTACTTTGTTTTAAAGATAAACTTTTTTAAGTTCTCACACCAGTCACATGACTGACTCGGAGTTTATTGTTTTCCTTCCTAAACTCTGGGTGCCCACCAATTTCCACACGGGCAGTCTAGAGTCAGGTTATCAGGATATTCTGGAATTCAGGAGTTGCTGGAGGCAAGTTGGGTGGCATGGCGTATTCACTAGTATATAGTATTTCTTTTCCGCTGTTTGTTGTTGTTGTTGTACACTCTGATGATGTAATGAAATGTAATATGATGTAATGTAATAACTGATATAGTTCTTTGTTTAAAGATTATTCATTTATCTATTATATGTTGTTCCGCTGCGATTGTGAGATTCTGATATTGTTCTGTTGTTTCTTTCTGTTATGTTCTATCTTTTTCTCTCTTCTTCTATCATTTTCTTCTTCTTTAACCATAACGGTACGGTTTTCCGGCATTCGATTGCTCGACAGTTGATACAGTGGACGTATTGATGTCGGTTTTCGATCGTCGAAAGATCGCAATCGCCACATTTGGTATCAGAGCATATGGTTAAGCGACAACCATGGCTCTGTTGGGAATTACTCATTAGAGATGGAGTCAGTAGTACTCTAGAATGAGTTTGAGTGTAATAATAGATACGAGCGCGTATTTGTTAGTGAATATGAAATTGTTTTATATTGTGATGATTGGTTTGTTGAGTGGTATATGGATTTTGGTCAACACGAGTAATTAACGTTGTTGATAGGGATCTCTAAACACTTGTACAGAACAATTTGACACGATATTGTTTTAAAGCGGGTAAATGAAATAATTTTGCCCGAAAATTATATTTTGATATAGAAGGAATAATTTTCTAAATATATTATATATCTTTGGATGTTTGGTTGTTAATGAAATAATCAAATATAAGAACTTAGAGTTTGAAAGGGTTTATAGCCAAATAAAATTCTATAAGTATGATTTATCCAAAGGAAGAATAACTAAATTTGATTTAAACCAGAATTTAAATCCCGGGAATTTTGAAAAGTGTTTTAAATGTAATGAAAACAAAGGTTTTGAGATTTAAAACTCTTGGGAATGTTGAAATGTTTTCCAAAGTATTGAAGGAAACGACTGAATATTATTTTAAGAAATATTTTTGGATGAGAATTGTTTTAAAATGAATTCGTGGAAGTAAGGAAGCACTGAACTCACTTCGGTCGTTGGAAAATAATCCTGATGATGATGGCCACATCATTAGAATTCATTTTCGAGTTTCTAAAGTGATGGATTGCTTCCATAGGAAATTGGGTTTAAGTTGATTATAATTTCAAAATGGTTTTGGAGAAAAACTGGGCAATTGAATTCTGGAAACTTTATCTAGATAATGTGAAAAGTTAAAATGAACCGACTATTGAACCCATTAAGTGATGTTGATATTAATAAAATAAACAAATAAAAATGAATGAAAATTTTAATCCTGGAGTTAAAGTTTAACTTGAATGAATGGAAGTGAATAAAAATATATTTGAATTTAACTTAAGATGAGTTGAATAAAATTGGAATTTGAAATTGAGAAATGGAAATATAAGTTAAGTTAAACAAATGATGGTTGAAATGGAATATAACCTAAGTGATGTTGAAAGAAGTTGATTTTGGTATCGAAGTAAAATAATAAAGTAATGGATTTGAACTTGAGTTATATAAATAAAATTCAACTTTATTTGTAAAAATGAAGTAGCAATTGAATTGATAAATGGATGAAATATTAATCAATCAAATGTAAAAGAATTGATATGGGATAATGAATGTAAGTGTTAATTCATTAAAAGCTAATGTTATTGGAAGTTGAATAATTGAATGAGAATCAATTTAATATCAACCAATTGGAATTAAAAGTGTTGGACCAAATAGAATGTAAATTAAATAATTTGGTTATGTTGAATGTACATTGGTTGTTATATGGTTATTAATTGATTGTATATAAATTCATTAAGTGTTAAGGAAATTGAATTAGCGAAATTAGAAGCTAAAATAGTTGAATCCAACTTGGAAGAAAATGAACTTGAATAGAATTGAATTTGATTTGTAAGTGAACCAACTTAAATATGAATTAGTGAATGTAAACTAATTGAATATGAATAAGTGAATGTTAGTAAAAACATCCAATGTTAATGAATCAAATGTGATTTAAATTGGAAAACCAATTCATCGAATATTAATGAGAATATGAATGAATATTTATTTGGTTAGTTGGATGATAGTTGGATGATGGTTGGATTGTTGTTTTGATTGCATTTGTTGCTTTTGTTGCATTTGCTATGTTGGCACATGTAGTTGTTATGTTGCTATATGTTGTATATTGATATTACTTTCATATATACATGTTTCTCATGGTTTGTTGAGTGTTTAGTAGGTGCGGATTGCGCTTGCTTCGCATTTGGAGCCCGCTTTCGCTCTATATTAGCCGTATACGCTCGCTAATAATAAATAAGGTACATATCTCGGATTAAATATCGTGCTTTTACACTTTTTTCCCTGCGGGATGCCTCATCACTTGATGAGATGTATATTTGTGATATATATACTGTCATTTTTTTTTCGGATCGAGCCGCGCAAAGGAGTCTCAGGCGAATTTTTTCGAAAATTTAAGGCGTTAGAATATTTTTGAGAGATTAGGAAATTTTTGAAAATTAAATTTGGATTTGGAAAGTAGTAAAGATTTTGTAAGAGGTTTAACTATGAATTTTGGAAAAGTTAAACACTTAAGAGATTTGAAAAATCTAATTTGAACGGTTTGTTTTGAAAAGTTAATGGATTCCGTAACTTTTTCTTACTTGGTAATTTCGAGGACGAAATTCTTTTAAGGGGGAAGTATGTAACGACCTAGAATTTCTGTCAATTAAAATTTGTATATTTAACTGATTTTAAATATTAATGAGTGAAATTAAACAGTCGAATAAATTTTATTTCGAATAATTGGATTTAATTGGATAATTAAATCGATAATTTAATATGTGAAATTACAGAAATAATTGAAAATTGGGTTAAATATGATTGAAAATGATTTGTAAAATTTTATTTAATCATATTGAAGTTATAGAGATGTTATAGAACTTTTAAAATTGAATTAAAAGTTTATTTGTGAAAATTGAATATTTTAATATTTAATTATCGACCGAAAAATAGCTAATTTTTCGAACAGTCTCAGAATTGGACGAAACTAGTTCCATTGGATCCGTAATAGTTTGTTATTATCGGATTTTAATTTTCGTAGCAATTGGAGTTTCCGTTTGACCGTGGCAGCTTGAAATGCATCGAAATTGTTTCAATATTAATTTGGCGAGTTAAAATAGCCAATTTTCAAACAGTCTCAGATTTCAACGAAACTAGTTTCATTGGATCCGTAATGTCATATCATTGTATGGTTTCAAATTTCGTGTCAATCGGATTTATCGTTTGTCCGTGGCAAGCCAAAACGCATAGAAATTAGTTTAAATCGATTTAATTTAAATCGATCGTTTATTGCTGTAACTCGCACAGATGATCGAATTAGCTTCCGAAACCTATTCCATTGTGTCCGGAACGCAGGATAAACCGTAGAAAAGCCAGTTACCGCACGTAAATCGGAGTTCAGAAAACCCGGAATGAATAGTGTTTTGAATATTTTCTATATAAGCACTTCATTATTTTCTTTTTTTACCAAACAAAGGCAAACCCTAATTTATACGTTCAGGCCGCCACCCCCATTTATTCAATGGCCGAAAGTTGCCATTCTTCTCCCTCATTTTTCTTCAAATCCACAAATCGAAACGAGAAACCTTCAACATGGAAGTTGTAGAGCACGTTGTGAACTTCGAATCAAACGGGTATGATTGTAATTGGAGCAAAGATTCAACTGCAAATCTCATTCAAGCATCGCGTGTTCGTACGCGTTTTTCGAGCATGATTAGGGGCCGAGCTGCTCGTGAATTGGGGCGGGGGTGCTAGGCGAGTAGGGCTACGATTTGGCATCAGCTGATCGTGGTGGAAGTCAATGAACTGGGTCGCGTGACTAGGGTTTTTGGGGCGGCTTAGGTTCATTTTCTTGTCGCGTGATGCCTGGAAGTTTTTGCGTGGGGAAGATGAAGTGGGAAACGACTCTGATTGGAGGAAACAAAATCAACGGCCATGATGAATCTGGTTATATAATTTTAAAATAAATTGTAATTTAATTAAGTTATAATTCGTATGAACTTTAAAAATCAATATCTCTTTCATACGAGGTCAAAAAATTACGAAACTTTTTGCGTTGGAATCGTATTGACGAGCACTACGCAATGGAACTGGATTGGAGTCGTTTGGAGCTAGTGAAAATTTTGGATAAATGTGAACGCACATTTAATTTTATTCGAAATAAAACGCTGGAACAGAATTAAAATCAAGGTGAGAACTTCTCACTCAATCGAATAGTTTCGATTTAAGTTTTAAATAGTTAGATTTTAAATTGTTGATTGTATGCCTGGATGATAATTATTATCTATTGATTGTTGAAATAGACATTATGTGTTGTTAGTAAGCAGAGGTTATTTATTAAAAACATATACCGCGAATATTTCACCGTAAAGTGAAATTGGTATTATATATGTACTTGGAATTGATTTTCCCGCATTATATAGCGGATGAGACCTTATTGCGCCGTCTATTAAGCGGATAATATTTTTATAAATCCCATATACCGCGATATTCCGTACTGGAACAGAATTGGTATTGTGCTAACATCTTTGTATGCAGGGAAACAGGTTGGAGGGATCTAACTGGATTCCTCAACTGTATTGATTTATTTACAGATATTGTGATATTTGTTGATTATCATATCGATATATGATATTTGGATGTCGTGATTGACTATTGGGTGTTGTTGCATCATCGGATCCATTTTTAAAGTTTTAAAATAATGATTTTTGATTTTGAAAAGAATTTTAAAGTGATTTTTCAAAGTATACGTTTTATTAAACTTTTGAATTAATTCATTTTAAAATAAATTAACATTATAAAATTTAATATTATAAAATTAAGGTTTTTGTGAAATATAACCAAAAGGTAAATTTTAAAATAAATAGATTTATAAAATAGTTTAAATTTGGATTTTTGAATTATTATAAAGGATGAATATAAAAGATATTTTAAATTGATATTATAAATTAAAATATTGGAATTATAAAACGAGTTTATTAAGTGTTAAAAATAAGTATAAAATTGATTTCATTGAAAATTATAGATTTATAAGTCGTGAAGACTATAAAATGAATAGATGTTGTAAAATAAAAGATTTATAAGAAATTAGCTTATAAAGTGGATTTTGGGCATTTAAATGGGATATTAATAGAAATTGTTAATAAAGGAGATTTTATAAGTTGAAATTGTTATAAAATATAAAAGAATCTTATAAAAAATAGAAGTCTTAAAAAGAACGATTTTGTAAATAAATGAATTATAAGTATTTAACTTATAATATGGACTTTTGATATATAATTGAGTTGTATAAATTGAATTGGATTAATAAAGGAGATTTATAAATCGAAGTTTATAAATAAAAATGGAATTTCTAAACATTGTTTATAAATTCGAAATCAATGGAATTTGATAAATTGAATATAGAAATTTATTAAAAGAAGTATATTCGCGATTTTGGATAGTGAACTATTCTTTATATAAAATGTGTAGAAATATTGAAATTTGGTTAGTGAAGTATATTCACGATTTTGGACAGTGAATATATTATTAAATAAAATAGTTATGTTTTGGGAAAGCGATATTATAAAATGAAGTTAATTATTTTAAAAAGATGTTTTAAAATGTATTATGAATTGAATACATAGACTTCAACATTCATTGTTGAAATAGACGTTTTCGAGAAATAAGGAAATAGTGGACTATAACACTGTTGTTATAGTAAATGATTTCCGAAAGGAAATGTTTTATATAGTATTGGGATTTATATATCTATTTTAATTCTGAATCCCTATACTAGTTATTTTGGGTCGTCGTAACGATGTTTTACGTAACATTCGTTTTGGCCTAAATAAATGTGGCTAAGAGAATGTTTACCTTAAAGAATGAAATATATACTTAATTTAGATTTAAGTATATTGAATATTTTTTAAGTGTTGAAAATAAATGGATTTGTAAATTACTTATTATTAAATAAGTATGGAAGTGTTTTCCAATATGAAGTGAATATTTTGAGATTTTATCTTTTAAAGGTAAATTAAAAATGAATATTAGAAATCGATTTGGAAATCGTATATTTATAGATATTTAGGAATTGTAAATTCACTATGGAATTTATAAAAGAAAGGGGAATTTGTTTAAAAATAAACGTTGATTTATTTTTGAAGGGTGGGAATAAATTTACGGATTTGGAACGTAAATATAAAGTAAATCGGTAAGGATTTATTTAATTGGTTTAAATGAACCATTTTGAAATGAAAGTATTTCTGCGTAAGGAAAATGATTGAAATTTGTTTTCAGAAGTGGTAAGGGTGAAAAGTGATTTGAAAATTGTTTTCAAATGGTTGAAGTGTGGAAATTGTATATCTAGTAAAGATATTTTGGAAAATAAATAATTTGGAAAATTATTTGAAATCTCGTGATGTTGAACACGCCTATTGATAGTTAAATAATCCGAATATGTGATACATTGTTATGGATTGCATTTGATGACCAGTGTTGAAGACTGGATATTTGTGAAAGCGGAAGGATTACCGTCGAATATTTCTGCATCGGCTGATCTCCGATATAGAAATTTATTACCCTTTGTGATGGGAAGTCCGGTCATGATTAGTGAATATCCGGATTGCAAGGACTTCTTTGTAAGTGCCTTCGGTTCCGTTCGATCCTGGAACGGGCTTGTATGGATGTGTGTCTGACATTGCAATTTGAGATGTAAAGCTGGTTTCTATCAAATATATTACCGTTGGTGGCGGAGAATTTATTCTCTTAGCTTAACACCCTTAGAGGTTATGTAGTTGATGGTCACTAGTGATACATTTCCAAATTGGTAATGTGGCATACGAAGTGCTGTTGAGCATTTGATGATCAAAGCACGACTTTTATATAAAGCGTGGCTTTGTGGACGAGACTTCGTGGGACCTCACACCCCGGAAATGGTCAAAACAGGAAGGATGCGGCAAGGTTATTAGGGGGTAGCGCCCCTTTAGTGTATGTCATTCCTTCTGGATAGAGGTGGTATCATGGTATGGAGCCCAGATAATTAACCTGTGTTGCTGCTGCAAATTTATTGCTTTTTGGTTGTTGGAAATCGAGGATCCTCGAATATAGATCGGTTACGATCGGGGAATGACATATTCATGTCAGTAGTTACCAAGTTAGGGTTTACCCGGCCTTGTGTTGGCAGAGATCCGGTTAGGTTCTCGGGTCTCTTTCCAAAGGCGTACCCATGTGGTAATGGGAAGTTCCTTGGCCTGACCATTTGTTGGAAATCCAAAGAAGCAATACGAACCCTGTACGGTTTTAGTTGTATAACCTGCCATGGAATGTGGCGGTAACCTGCTATTGAACATGGTAGCTATTGTAGGCATAAGTGCGAAATGCCTATGCTGGCTAAGATTTATATCTTTACTTTCGAAATGATTTTTCCTACACTATGCACTAGTAATAATATCAAAGGTTTCCTTTTAATGCGTATCAAGCATCTTTGACTATCATAAGGAGAAATCTCCTCCGATTCTGCGTTTGCATTGTGTGTGTGTGCGGGAGGCCTTATGGTAGTCTCATTTTCTAAAAAGCATTGCGAATCTATTTTAAAATTATCTTGTACTTTGTTTTAAAGATAAACTGTTTTAAGTTCTCACACCAGTCACATGACTGACTCGGAGTTTATTGTTTTCCTTTCTAAACTCTGGGTGCCATCCAATTTCCACACGGGCAGTCTAGAGTTAGGTTATCAGGATATTCTTGAATTCAGGAGTTGCTGGAGGCAAGCTGGATGGCATGGCGTATTCACTAGTATGTAGTATTTCTTTTCCGCTGTTTGTTGTTGTTTGTTGTTGTACACTCTGATGATGTAATGTAATAACTGATATAGTTCTTTGTTTAAAGATTATTCATTTATCTATTATATGTTGTTCCGCTGCGATTGTGAGATTCTGATATTGTTCTGTTGTTTCTTTCTGTTCTGTTCTATCGTTTTCTCTCTTTTTCTATTTTTTCTTCTTCTTTAACCATAACGACATGGTTTTTCGGCATTCGATTGCTCTGCAGTTGATACAGTGGACGTATTGATGTCGGTTTTCGAGCGTCGAAAGATCGCAATCGTCATATTGAGCTAAGGATCGCGTTGAGATTTTGAAATACGGTCGTGGTTTATGAAACAAAGAAGGCGATTTCATTTGCGAAATTGGATTCGTGAATTTAATTGAAGATGGGAGATTGATTTTAGTTAGACTTTGGCCATTATTCTCTTTGAACGTTGATTTCTTATTGAAGGTTAGAGAAAGATCGGGGATAATGTATAGGGTTGGAGAATCTTCCTGAGAACGATTGTGGGTAAAAATATCTTTGACTATTTATTATATTATATTATAAAATTCCCAAAACGTCTCGTTAATTGTCATTTAAAATTTCCAACTCTTTTCAAGAAATGTCGCTAGGCGATTATAAGGTTTTACCCGCGTTCCGAACACAATGGAACGAGTTTCGAAGGCTAACTCGATCATATGCGCGAGTTACGGAAGTAAATGATCGATTTTAAATTAAATCGATTAAAATAGTTCTAAGCGTTTTGAGCTGCCAGGGTCAAACGACAACTCCGATTGCTACGAAAATTGAAATCCGATAATAACTAACTATTACGGATCTAATGGAACTAGTTTCGTCGAATTCCGAGACTGTGCCTCAGAAGGCTATTTTTAAATTTAATTTAAACGATATATTATTAAAATTGATCAAATTACCTTTAAATCAAATTTCAACCATTCTATTATCTTCAGTATCATCATTATAGATTTTATAAGCCTTCCAATTATTTTAAACAGGCTTAGAAATTCCAGATTCAACAATTTACCCAATTTCAATTATTAAATTCAACATTTAAACTATATAATTCGATGATTTAATTATCCAGAAAATATTGATATCTTGAATTCAAGTTAAAATTAACCTTTAAATATTTAAAATCAATTAAATATTTTAATTTAAATTGTTAGAAATTCAGGGTCATAACAGATTTGAAATATGATGTTAAGTGTTATAAAAAAATAAGGTTGCTTAAAAAGTAAGTAGGTTTATTTTTGTAATTTGGTAAAGGGATACTTTGGTAACTTACCACTTCATTTGTTTCTATAAATACCAACCACTTTCTCATTTTTCTATCACACTTTCTACCTTCTTCTTCCTCCTTGAAGCTATCTTTAATAGCTTCTTCTTCTTCTCGCTTCTACTTACTAACTTTTTCAAAATCATATCAAATCAACTCCAGACATAACACTTTGCAAAAGACCTAAAATACCATTAAAACATGGTTTAACATCTAAGAATGGAATAAATAATGGAGGAGAGGTCGTAACCCATGAAGGCCGAACCATTTGGAAGGAAGAAAGCAAGTTCGGAAAGCTCCGCAGCAAAAAAAGAGAGAAGGAAGTGCCACCGATTTCATTTTAAGGAGCTAGGACCAAATTTAAGGTGCTACGTAAGCTCCTCCAAATATTTCGAAGTTTGTTAAAGTTGAAAACAACAGTGAAGTGTTGGATTAAATGAATGTTGGTAGGAAGTAAATCGATTTGGTTAAAGATGAGTAATCATATTTAAAGTTACTAATTTCTAAAAATATTTCAAGTTCATAACATGAAAAGTTTAGTACATGTTGGATGATTTAATGGATGATAACTTGGTTGACATTATGATTGATTATATGTTTGTGATATGTATGATAATTTGGTTTAATAAATGATAAGGAAAATGGTTAGTAAGCATAGTTAATTTAATAGGAATTTAAATCCATAGAAATATGTGTATGGAAATTATTTAGCTTCTTAATGAAATCAAAATATCTAAGAAGATTGAAAATGATATAATACTATAATATGAAATGAAATGGAAAATTTCTTTGAAATATGAAAAATATTGTTTAAAATGAGTTTAAAATGATTTATAAATTTTTTATAAATACTTAAAAGTGTTTCCATGAAGTTTGAAAAGAAATTGAAAATTTAGTCAAAAATAGACGTGTCGTGTAACGGTAATTCGCGATTCGTGCCACAAAGCCAAACGAGTGTAAAAGTTGGAATATAGCTCGAAATTCTTCGAGATAATAATTTTTCAAACTATTATATTCATAGTTTTCCAATGAAGAAAGAAAATCAAGATTTCAATAAGTAGATTTTAAGATATGAGAAGATCAAGTTTTTGAAAAAATAGCGGTTTTGCAGTTCGAAATCCAAAACCGGATTTCTTTGAAAATGATGTTTTAAAATTGTTAAAAAATATGAAATAATTGTTATAAATTTTTTAAAATATTTTAATAGTGGTTTAAGTAATAAAAATAGATTTTCAAATAATAAAAAGTTGTTTTAATCAATTTAGCTTTAAAAAGCACTTTCCGTAGCACTTTTTCGCAGCAATTTTCAATAACTTCTGAAATATAGTTTTAACACAACCGTTCTTATCTAAATCTTTTGTAAAGTTCTTAAATGATTAATAGAGTACTATAAGGGTGATTTGATGGATTTATGTAATGGTTAATTAAATGAATAAGTGTTTTAAAAAATGATTTGAAGCGTTATAAATCATTTCTAAAAATGAAAGGAGTATGCGGAAATGACTAGTGCCTTTGTCCCACTTGTGAGATCTAAACGTAAGTCAAGGTCTGTAACTAAAGTTAGGAATGAAGTAATCAGTGCCCTGAACTTACCTGGCCTTCATTTTATCTTTTAGACAAGGGATGGAATAGATCGAAAAGAAAGCCCAAATGCTCTAAAAGATCATAATTAAGTTTTTCCAAGATAAAAGAAAAGAAACAAATTCTTTGAATTTATTATAAATGGTTCATATATAAGATTTATAATATTGATATTTTATAAATAAAAGTAATGGAATTATAAATGAGTTTTATAAGCGCTAAAATGAAGTTTTAAATGAAAGATTATAAGTAAATAAGATTTAATGAAGTGGAATTTTATAAATGTTGTTTTATAAATATTATAATTGGTTTGGTAATCAAATTTATTTATGGATTTGCAACTAAGAATTAGAAATGAATTTATAATGGATTTTATAAATAATAAGATTGAAAGGAATTAATTTGTAAATAATAGATTTATAAGTAATTAGTTTATAATTGGATTTTAACTTATAAATGAGATAGAAATGGAATTTGTTAGTAAAGAAATTTTGTATATGGAAGTTTATAAAATATAAATGGAATTTATAAACACTGTTTTGTAAATCTAAAGTTAATTTAATTTGATAAGTTATATATGAAAGCTGGAGATGTGATAAGTCAATGAGACTTAGTTTCTGTGTGAGGTTGGGAAACGCTTTTGTGTTATTGGTGCAAAGAGTCCGGGATCAGATTTATCTGAAAACCAATTCTGACTAACATATATACAACGATTGTGCAGGTTGGTCAATGATACTGATATTTAGGATTTTCATAATGAAGGACTGCTTGTTGATCGTTTGGGGTTAAAATCCCAATATACGTCCAGTAGTAGTAGTCTCTTAATTATGAAATGTCCAATGCAAGGACTATCCGCTACTAATCCTAGGGATTTCCCGATTGGATGTGGTAGGAAAGTACCTTAGGTTTTTCTGTTCCTGGAAAACTTGCATAGACGAGTGTGTGACATTGCATTTTTGTGACAAACGTACATCAGTGGTAGGGAAGATATGAACCTTTCTTAGCTTAACACCCTCCTTAAGAAGTACGAGCTCAAGGGTTGTGTTTTTGCAAAAGGCAATTAGTAGTGAACGGAAATGGAATTATGGAATTCAAAGTGATGTGATGTGTGATATATGAAAGATAATCGATACCACTTTGTCCACACTCCGCAAAAAATGACTGAAACAGGGATAGAAGCAGCAAGGCCACGTGGGTCGCTCCTAATTAGGAGATGTCATCACTCTTCTAGATATATCTTTACAGATTATGACGTCGTATATCTGATTATTGTTGATTATTCTTATGGACATAATTAAAGGTCAGTAACGACCGGGGTGATGACATATTTGGTACTATCTAGGAAGGGGTAGGCCGGTCTTATGTTGGTTTAGGCGCCCAGTATCTGGACCCTAGGTACATCTCTCTAGAGGTTTACCAAGTTTCGAAAAGGTAGCCCCTTCACCTAGTCATTTGTATGGAAATCCAAAATCCAATACGTGCCTGCCATTTTCTATTGTAGAAAGCTTTATATTACAAGGCGTATGCTGGAATTTAATAATGTAAAAATTTCAGCGATTGTAATATTATTTGTGTGCACTATTATAATATAAGAGAATTTGATATGAGTGTTTTGGTTATTGTAAGGTAAAAACCCTGTCGGTATTTATTTACAACTCGGTCTTACGAGATACCTTTTATTTTGATAAAGGAAAAGTTTTGGTAAATTTAAAATTCAGTTGAGATGTGTTTTCTCATGCTGGTTTACCAGACTAATCTCGGCGTTCTTCCCTTTCAATGCTCAGGTCAGATCGGGTATATTTACAATTTTAGATTTGGTGCTTTTGGAGCTCCAGCAGGCGAGCTGGAGATCTTCGTGTCGTATACACGTATCTGTTTATTGTTCCGCTGCATTGCTTTGCATTGTTGTTGTTGTAAATTATCAGCATTTGTGAGGACATGTTATTATAACTATCTAAGCTGATGATTATTTGTTGTGTACTTTGATATTGATTTATGTTATTACAGTTTCTCTTTGTAAAGATTACTGATCTATATTATGTTATTCCATGGCGATGTGAGATTCTGTATTGTTTTGGTTTTGCTTCTCTCTTCTTCTTCTCTTATCTTCTTCTTTCTTCTCTCTTTCTTCTAACCCTCTCTTTTCTTTCTCATGATTTTCTGCAATCAGTGCGCTCTGGATCGGACATGTCTGGGTTATTGTCGGATTCAGAGGGTGTCGATTTTGGTTTGTCTCGGCGTGGTATTAGGGCTGAAGGATAAGCGAGAACCTTGGCTTTGTTGGGGTAAAGACGCATCATAAATAAGGTTAGTAATACCCTAAGATGAGTAATTCATTAGAGATAGGGTTAGTAACACCCTAGAATGAGTTTGAGTATATTATATACGAGTGCGTATTTGTGAATGACTAATAAATGGTTTTGTGTTGATTTATTTATTGAGTGATTTATGGATTCTAATTGATGCACCCGCTCATCGTTATCGATGAGGGTTCCTAGACATTTAAACAAGGCAAACTGACACACTGATTTTGAAAAATTGGTAAATGAAATAATTTTACTCAGGGTTATATTTTGAACATAAAGTATATATTTTGAAAGGTTCTATAGTTAGAAATGAATGATCAAGGTTAGTGAAATTTAAATATGAACATCTTGTGATTAGAATTTCACAATTTGACTATGAGATGTTTCATAAAGATAGTCGATAAGTAAGAAATCTGATAAGGTTATTAAGATCTTTAATACATATTCCAAAATAACAAATTAAGAAATGATAATGTTAAGTTACTATCACAAATTGATCAATTATTTATTTTAAAAGTTTAAGTACAAATACCTTGTGAATTAAGTTTCACGATTTGACTATAAGGTGTTTGATAATAAGATTTGTTTAAGAAATGAACATATAAGATAAAAATATATTTAACAAATAGAAAATCATTATTTTAAAAGATAAATGTAAAAGGAATGAGAATTTAAATTCGAGTAATTTAAAATAATTATGGAAATTTAAATGAAGTTAATTAGTATAAGATGAATTTATAAAAAGAAATTATAAAATAGGTTTTATAAACAAAAGTTATCTCTAAAGGATTTTGAAAATGATATTATTTCAAATAAAAAGGGTATTTTATGATAACAAGTATGAATGGCTCAAAAATAAACTAAAAATGGGCAGAAGATGTGTTCGAATGGTAAACACTTTTTTTAAGTATTACTCTTCTTGTTAAGAGGATATATGGTACTATTAGTAGCACCCAATTCCCCGGTATTATTTTAGAGTTACTCGATCTATATAATTTTCTTAAGTTAAAAGGGATAATGTAAATCGTTAATTTATAAATTGGTAAGTAATATTTATAAAAATGTTTAAACTAAAGATAAATTATCTTTTGAGTGAAAAATGATTCCTTTGGAATATTTTGCTTTAATAAAAATGTTCGAAAACAAATAATTGATGGGATTATATAAAGAAGCACCTTTATAATTTGAACTTTAGATAAAAGTTTTATGAAAAGTTTTTGAAAGTTGATAAATACATATATTATATATAGATCATTTCCTCGCAAAAATTTTGATCTAAGATTCAAGTTCGGGACTTCAAGGTGTTTACACCGGTCTGAAAAAGGATTTATCACTAGACTCTTGACGGCGAACACTAATGAGGGTTTGTGGTTAGGTGTTTGAGTTTTTTATCATAGTCAAGAACTATGCAAAGGAAGCAGAAGTTTCTGATCTAAAAGTCCGATCAAAGTCCGCACTAGAGGATCGAAGGACCGATACTAGGTTAGAAATAAAGTTGTGTGCTCGAATAGGAGATTGAATAAGATATTTAATACAGATAATTTGTGTATATTATATGGAAATAAGTTTAAAAATAAATGTTTTGGCAAACTTTTGTTTTGAGTAATTTCGAGAATGAAATTCTTCTAAGTATGTGACGACCCGGAATTTTGGGTCGCCAGATTTGAACATTTAATTCATTTAAATGTTGAATTTGTATTATAATTTGGATATTGAAATAAAATATTTTGGTTAAATTAATAAAATTGGTTAAACTTCAAATACGGTAATTTAATTGAAATTTGAATAATAATAATTTAATATTGAAATTGGAATAATGGGTGATTCTAAGTGTAAATAGATCTAATATTAGATTATAAACTTTACTTTAAGTCTATTTGGGTTTGAATTTTAATATTGGACCATTGGATGGAATTAAAAGCCGATAGATTGAATTTGGAATTTTATATTAATTTAATAATGAAATTTAATAATATAATAATGCAAATAATCAGATTTTGATTTAAACTGAATCAGGATGATTTCTAATGTGAATATAAATTTTATACGAGTTATAGTAGAGTTAATAAAAATTTTAAAGTGAAGCTTCAAGTGATTTCGATGATTTTGAAAATCGCTCGAATTTATCGACGGGTTAAATTAGCCTTCCGGGGCATAGTCTCGGAATTCGACGAAACAAATTCCATTGGATCCGTAATATTTAGTTATTGTCGGATTTCAATTTTCGTAGCAATCGGAGTTGTCGTTTGACCCCGACAGCTTAAAACGCATAGGAAATACTTTAATCGATTTAATTTAAATTTGATCGTTTATTTCTGTAACTCGCGCATACGACCAAATTAGCTTCCAAAACACGTTCCATAGTGTTCGAAACGTGGGTAAAACCTTAGGAATGCCCGTCGGCATGTGTGTTTTGGAGATCGTTAGTATAAGTTGCTTTAAAATGAATTTAATAATAAAATATAAGGTTATACGTATATATATACGCGTTTACACAAAACCCTAGTTATTCTTTACCGGCCGCCACTTCTATACTCCAATGGTCGAATATCATCCACCTTCATCTCCAATTTGCGATCAATCCATCAAGTAATTCGCAATTCTTCCAACTGCAAAGTTGAAGAGCTCGCTATAAACTTCCAATCCAACGGTAGAGATCGCGTTTCGAGCGTCATGGAGGGGGAAATCAGAGCTAAAATAGTGGCCGTTCGTCCTCATTTTTCATGCTATGGTGATGACCGAGCTTAGTGATGCTTGGTGCGAAGGTTGAGGCGACGTAGAGCTTTGAGATGGAGGTATTAGATCGTGGCCTCGACGAGCAACGAAGAAATGACGATTAGGATTGTGAGATGGTGATGGGTTCAGCTTTGACCTGGACATCGTGTGCGGAAGAAAAGCATATGCGGCCTTGATTTCGTGCTGTAGAGTGTGCGGCCGTGATTGTTTATGGTATAAAAAAAAGAGAAATTTGTTATTAAATTTTATATACAAACTTTGAAAATTCATATCTATTTCATACGGTGTCAGATTTCAACGAATTTGGTAGCGTCGGAATCGCAGAGACGCATACTACACAGTGGAGCAGTTCTGAAATCGTTCCGAGTGAGTAAAAATTTAGATTAAATCTAACGTTGTTCAATTTAATTTAAATTTGAAAGCTATCCAAAAACCCAAGGTGCGTTTAACTCACTCACATCTAGAATACTGGTTAATTTAAATAGTCATTAATTGAATGGTTGCTTGATTGGTTGAATACGATAATTTTTATCAAATTGAATCAATATATATTGTTGTGCTAATATCTATGGATGTAGGGAAACAGGTTGGAGGGATCCAACTGGATTCCTCACAAATAGGAATTTATTTATATTCTGTAATATATCACATTTATATTCCGTGATAAAATTGTTTTAGATCCTGTTACGCTATGCTCTGTTTATTTACTGTGGTAGATAAATTAGACATTTAATTGTGTAGTGCTCTGATTTAGTGAATACAACCTGGAAATTTAAATATAAATAAGTTAGGTTTTAAGGAAAATTAAAGAAATTCTTAAATAAAAAATTTAAAAAGGAATTAAATTCAAGTGATGGGTTGATAATATGAAGTGTTTGAATTTGTGGTTTAAAAGGGGAATTGAGAATGGTTTAAAATAACAGCGAGATTTATTTTAAAGAATGTGAAGTGTGCTTTCTCCTGGAAATTTTCTTTTGTTTTTTAGAAAGCTTTCAAATTATAAATTTGCAGTTTAAATATGTTTAGAATATTTTTAGAAAGAAATTGTGACGACCCGTAATTTTCGAGCACTTGAAATTGGAATATTTAATTGATTTTAAATATTCAATAGGGTAATTTTAACTTGAATTACGAAAATCACAGTTTATTTGATAATTAAATTATTGGATTAAATAACTTGAAGTTGAGTAAAATTTTGAATCTGGAATTCTAAGCCTATTAAAAATAATTTGAAGGCTTGTAAAATTTATATTGATAACATTGAAGATAATAGAAGTGATAAAATTGAATTTAACAAGTGATTTGTTCAGTCTTGAAATTTTATCGTTTAAATTGAATTTAAAAATAGCCTTCCGAGGCGCAGTCTCGGAATTCGACGAAACCAGTTCCATTGGCTCCGTAATATTTAATCATTGACAGATTTCAAATTTCGTATTGATCGGAGTTAGTGTGTGAGTGTACGATATAGAAACGCGCTGAAAATCTAATTGATATTAATCTAATGAAATTTAAATTTAATTAAAATAGAAGCTTCTCTTTTACGCCATCCTTTATTTATTCCTCTACACGCTTATTTCCTTTACACTTGCAGCCGAATGAGAATACGATACTTTCTCTTCTAAACCCTATTTCTTTTCCCCAATTCGTGAAATAAAAAAAAAATATCATTTTGGCCGAACCCTGGAATTGACTCACGCTCACTCCCATTATTCAATCGTTCGAATGAATTCGAAATCGAGGGGGGGTACGGTCGCGAGAGGACTCGCACTGCATCGCGTCACCATTATTGAAGAAATTTGGGGTTTTGGCGATGGCATGAGGTCATGAATGGTGATGGAGATGCGCGCGGGCAGGGAGTGGTGACGGCGGGTTTTGCGATTTCGAATGGATGTAGGAGGCAAGGCGATGGCTTCAACCCTGCCGAAGCGACGTGGGGATGCTCGACTTCAAATTGGGAGAGGTCGCGAGGGAGTATAGGGGGTCGCGACGCCAAGTTAGGGTTTGCTGACACTTTGAGTATTACTGCAAACTAGTACTGTCGAGGCCGGGTTCGTTCGTGGTCAATAGCAGTGAAGGTATTCTCTGTTGATTTAGTTTTGTTTATATTAAAGATTTTAGAAAATAAATGAATAAATTAAAATTATATATGTGTATAGATAGTTAAGATTTTGACACGCAAATTTATATTTATTCAGGAAACAGGTTTTACATAAGTTTATATATTAGTATATACATATTTTAAAATTTAAAGTTTTATGGGTTAAATGAAAATTATTATAGATTTGGAAGAAATAAGGGTTTAGATTAAATATTGTATTTAAAAGGTATATAAATCTGATTTGTTTTGTTATATATTTAAATCAGGAATAAAATTGAAAATAAAAAGAGATAAAAAGGGGGTTTTGAAATAGATTGAGATGGAAAATTTACTGTTACAGAAATTTGTATATATGTAGGATTTTGGTCAAAATAGGAATATTATAATATTGAAGAGTTTATTATGAAATTGGATTCTTAAAATCTATATAGGATATTTGGGTTTCAAATTGAAAACAAAATAATAAACTTAAAATTTATTTAATTAGTTAGTTGCTTAAAAAAAAAATTTATGAGATGGGAAAAAAATATGTGGGCGATTAATGTGTTTAACTAATTAAATTTTTAGTTGTAGTTACCGGAAATTAATTATCTTAAGGGAATTAGTTTAAAATAAATTTACTTGTTTAAAAATGAAAACACGAGTTAATCAAGTTATAATGGAAATTTAATTGTTCCAATTGACTTGAATGTTGATAAAAATTTATGGAATGTTTATACAAGGTTATAAACCGGGAAACCAAGACAGAATCGAAATGGATTTCAAACAGCAAGGCAAAGGTGAGTTAATCTCACTCAGTTTAAATTTAAATTTAAAATGTTTAAATTTAAATAATTGTTTGAATGAATTGATGTGATATATTATGATATTTGGACTTGATATGTTATATTGTGCTAACGTCTGTGGATGCAGGGAAAACAGGTTGGAGGGATCCAACTGGATCCCTCAACATTTATTTTAAATTATTTAATTCCCTCTGTTGTGATTATGTGATATCCTTTGATGAACTTTATTGAAAGATTGAATGCTATGGTTCGATTGAATATAATCGTGTATAATGGACTATCAACAATATTTATAAATTAGATTTTGGGGAGGTAAATAAAAGGAGTAATTTGTAAGAAAATAATTATAGAAAATTTGAATAAGTTTAAGAATGAATGAGAAAAATAAAATAAAGGGACTTTAAAATTTTAATAAACAAAGCTAGATTATAGAAAGGAAATGGTGAATGACAAGAAGTCAATGAATTTTAAACTGTAGGTTATTATTTAAAATAACAAAACATTTATTAAAAATTCAAGATTTAAATTTTTAGAAGGAATAAAGAAGTAATTGGAAAATCTGAAAATTTGTATATTCAGTTAAGAGATTTAAAATCAAACAGAAGATAATGACAATAATAATAAATCCATAATTAATGAATTTTGAAATAAACCGCGCAAGTAAAGAAATTTATTTCAAATCGAATAAATTGGAAATCAATTCGGGAAATTGATTTAAGTGCTTGAAGTTGGAATTCTCTCTGGATGACCAAGTACACGTTTTTAAAAGTAAATTTGTAAATATAAATTAAATGCTTTAAAGTTGTTTTTAAAGAAAGTAAGTTTTGTAAAATTCATTATTCCTAATATTTAATTTCTAAAGCAAGTATTTCCTTTAATATATTATAGCATTAATTATTTATAAGTGACTTAGTATTTGTTTTAAAAGTGAAAACCTGGTTTTATATTTTATAAAGTGACCTTATTTCTTAAATTCATATAGTATGTAATTTTAACAAATTATTTAAGTAGTTTTATCCTAAGTATTTTAAAGTTTATATTTCAAAGCAAATTGTTTTAAATTATTTTAAAATCTATTTTTGTGCTTGGTGATTTCAGAGGAGATAGAAAACATTTGGGAAGGTCTATTCTAAAAAGAAGGATGTTTTGAAAACTGTTTTTCAAAGGATTGAAAATAGAAATATATCTTGTGAAGATATATTTGAGATAAATAAATAATTTGAGAAATTATTTATTGTTTGATGGATGTTTGTGAATATAAATTGATAGTTAAATAACCGACTATCAATATTGGACTATGCGTTGATCGTTTCGAAGAGACCGGGATCGAGATTTATTTCTCGAAAACCACTTCGATCTGATTTGTACGTTTCGTGCGAAAAACGTGTTCGGAGTCGAAGATGAAGCAGTGAAGTGCAAGGGCTAGTCGCTACTAATCCTGAGGATATTTCCAAAATGGATGTAGTAGGAGTAGTGCCTTCGGTTCCGTTCGAACCCGGGACGGACTTGTATGGATGAATGCTTGCGAAACATCGTCAGGTGGACGATGGGCATTCTAAGTGAAAACGTTCTAAAGGTAACGCTTAGCCTCAAGCCTCATCAAATGGGAACGACTGAAAATCAGGGGATATGCAGCAAGGTTAGGTGGGTCCTGCCCAAGCAGGACAAGATAATTCCCCTGTCTAGATGTCCCTTATATATTTCGGCTTAGTGGGTGGTTGGTCGCGCCAACCACGGGGTTTATCTTGTTCGGGACTGTTCAGTAAGGAATGGTTCCGGCCTTGTGTTGCAGGGGATGAAGGGAGTAGTCCTCGGTACGGTGATCTAGGCCCCGTACTGTGACAGGTGGTATCCCAGTGCCTAGTCGTTGTTGGAAATCCATTTTTCCTACGAGCCTTGTACGAGTTTTGTTTGTATTACCCACTTAGGTGGCTAGTAGCTGGAATTTAATCATGTAACAATTTCGGCTATTTTATAAGTATTTGTATATAGACCCTATTATAATATCAGAGGATTTCTATAAAAATTGTTTTAGCTATCGTAAGGTAAAAACCCGACATGTTTATTTGTGGCGTGGTCTTACGAGATGCTTTTGTTTTCAAAGGATTTCTGAAACTTTAAAAATCAATTGGGTGTGATTTTCTCACGCTGGTATTCCAGACTGACTCGGGTGTTATTTAACTATAATGCTCGGGTCAGACCGAGTATTATAGAATACAGGATATGATGCCGTGGAGCTCAGGAGACGAGCTGGATGACGATACGTATTCTCGTACTTGTATATATATATATTATTCCGCTGTTGAGTTGTTGTGTATCCATTGTATGTTATTGATGTGAGCTGTGGCTGATGTACTCTGATGATGTAATGTATGTAAACAGTTATATTTGATTTTTGAGTAAAGATTATTTATTATCTATTATATTTTATTCCGCTGCGATGGTTAGATTCTGATGTTGATTTTGTTTTCTCTTCTTCTACCTCTTCTTCTTACACCCAAATGGTTCGTATTTCTGTGCAACTTGAGTTGATTGTTGAAGAATAGTGTTGACTCAAGGGGTACGGATTTGCGGGCCGTTACACTTGGTATCAGAGCTTAGGTTGGTGATAACCTTGGCTCTGGTGGAAAATTACTCATTTAAAATAGAGTCTGTGTACTCTATAATGAGTTTGAGCGTATAAATAAATATGAGCGCGTATTTGTTAGTGAATATAAATTGTTTTAATATTGTGTTGATTGGTTTATTGAGTGGCATATGAACCTTCGTCGGCACAGTCTGGACAACTGTATCGAAAGGGTTTCTAAACACTTGAATAGAACAATCGACACGGTATTGTTTTAAATGTGGGTAAATGAAATAATTTTACCCAAAAATATATTTTTGGATATAAAGAAAGTTTTTGGTAAACTATATAGCTATTATATGGTTGCTTGGATGTTAAAAATAATAATATTAAAATATTATCATTGTTAAGTGAAAATTTAACTAGAAATTGTAAATATAATCAAAGATTGAGAAGCTAAATCCAATTATAAAATGAAATTCATAAATATGAATTATAAATGGAATTTATAAATTGAAATACAATCGAATAGAAATTTGTATAAGCATAAATTATACAAATGAATCATAGTTAAATGTATTTAAGCAGGATTTGGAAATTCAAAATTTCAGAGATTTTGGGAATGTTATCGAGGTGTTTTGAAGATAAATGATACCATTATTGTTTTGGAAGTATTTCTGAAAGGAAATTTGTTTTAAAATGGATTTTTGAGAGTGATATAGCATTAAATTCACTTCAGTCACTGGAAAATAACTTCGGTGATGACTGCAGCATCATTGATGTTCATTTTCGAGTTTCGAAGTGATGAATTGCTACCAAATTGATTTGTTTAGGAACACCTGTTTTGAAAACCTTAAAAGGAAATTTGGGGAAAATAAAAGCCAGGGTTGGTTCAAAATTTTTGAGAGATGAGATTTGAGATGTTGGGGATCTCAAAATGATTTGAAACCAAAAAGTCAGGTGTTTGAAAAATACTGATGAGATAGGTTGCAAACTTATAAAATTGAAATGATTTTTATATCGGGAAGGGAATATAAGATTTAAATGTTGGAATTTAAATCTAAAATGAAAAGTTAAAAATTGAAATTAACTTGGATTGAGAAATAAAAATTTAACTGGATGGAAATAAAGTGAATAAGTTGAAAATAATATCCAGTTGTATTCGAATCAAGTTGGAATCGAACTGAGTTAAATAAAACCGAGTTAAAATAAAATTGAATTGGAATTAGAATTCTATTAAATTATTGAATGGAAGGAGATTCTTACTTGAACGAATGGGAAATAAATTGAATAAGGATTGGAATTGAAATAAATAAATTAGAATAACTTGTAAGAGAATTAAAAATCCATAGAAATAAAATGTGCTTAGGTTATAAACAAATAGAAGGCTTGAGTTAAAGAATAAATAAAAAGAAGAATATATTCAAACTTATGATGAATGGAATTGTATAAAATAATAAGTTGTGACTTATTAAATTGAAAATGGAATACAATGCCCAAAATCAATATTTTGATAAATTGAAAAATGAAATGAGGATCCAAACTTGAAGTATAAAATAAATATTGAACTTAATAAAAATTAAAGGGAGTGATATTTGGAATAAAAATTCAAGTGTTGGATTTTGAATAAAGGGAGAACTAATTGGATAATAAATTAGTTAATGAAATTGAATTGTAAGTTTATGATGAAGTTTGGAAATAAACTCAAGTTATAAATTAAAATTGATTCAAATTGTTGATGAAGTGAAAGTAATTGAGAATGAGGTTGAATTGTGAGTTAGTAAATTGGATGGTAAATTAAAAGTGAATAATAGAATCAAAACTTGAGATATTAATTAAAATTTAACTTAAATTGTTAACAAATTAAAAATGATTGGGAATGTATAGAAAAAAAAAATGGAACTGGATTTAAAATAGTAATGGTATGAATTGCAAATAAAGTCCAACTAAGTGGAAATAAATTGGGAATGGTCAGGTAATAAATTGAATGAACTGAATCTAGAAAGCTAAAATGTATAATAATTGATTAAATAAATTTGTAGATGGAAATGGGATTGGATTAAAATAGAATCAAGATAAATTGAAAGGAAAACTTTGTTTGCAAAATGAGAATGAGCTTAAGTATAAAATTTGAATAAAATTGAAGAAAATTGACTTAATTAAATGAATGAAGGAGAGTTGAATTGAATTCAACTTAAACAAAGTTTAATAATATTGGATTGGTTTTAAATCAAGTGAAAATGAATTTTAATCGAAATAAAATTCGGTGAGTTATAAATAATATTTAATGGAATGATATTCTTAAATAAATAAGTATCAAATGAAATGTGGTTGAAATAAGTTGAGAAATGGTTATTGAATGAAATAGTGGAATAAACCAACCTGGAATGAAATTTAAATGGAATGTGTTGAGCTAAATAAATGATTGAGGATTGAAAAAAAAAGGGAAATTTAATTGGTATTGTGGATGGAACCTAAGTTGTTAATAGTTTTGAATGAATTAGTTGGGTTAATAAATGAAATACAAGTGAATGTATTCAAATCCGAAATGGAAGCGAGGATAATTGGATTGTGAATAACTTTGGAATAGAGTGAAATCAATTTAAATTGGTTATAAAACATAAATACTTATTTATTCACATAAATCTTGTCAAATTGCATAGAATAAATTGTTATTAGATGTAAATGGAAGTAATTAAAATTCTATGAGTTGGTGGAAGTAAAATAAATTGATTTTGAAGCAATTGAATTAAATATGAGTTCAATGTGCTTAAGAATAAATTAAAAGTAAGCAATTGAGTTCTAAACTATTCAAATCAAATGAAAATGGTTATAAATTAATTGAAAGCAGTTCAATCAGCATGGAAACTATATAAATTGCTTACGAAAAAAATGTTTGGTGTGAATTGCTTTGAGAATTCATATGTTTTAACTATTGCAAATAAGTGAAATGTGTTAAACTCCTTATATTTGGCACTTACATGTTTAAATTGAGTAAGTACAGGTACCTGGAAGCCGTGTGACTGGATCTGGTAGGGCTATTTGCTAAAAATAATAAGCCGCTTGCTTAAAATGCTAAATAAGGTACGCCTACGCAATAAAAATAGGGAATATGAACTGTTTTTGGTTTTTCCGACCGTGTGGGTCGATGTATATATATTTATCTCTTTTGTCAAATTGCAAAAGCTCCTCCGTACAAAGGGGACTCTGCCAAAAATTTTCAGAAATTTTGGGAGTTAGAAAATTTTTGAAAATTTTTGGAAAATTTTGTTAACGACAAAACGATTTCAACTTGGAAATTGAAATAAGTTAGTGAATGGAACTAATTAAAATAATGACATGAATTAGTAATAAATGACCAATAAAATTTATATATTCTGAGTTAAAGATAAATTGAATTCGTACGTAAATGAAAGAGTCGAGTTGAATAGAAATGGATATAAACTAAAGTCGGAGTGAAATAAATATAAGAAACACATAAAATACTTATACTAACTTAAGTATGAAATGGTGCATTCTAAATTGAAAATTTAATATTGCAAATAGATTCTAAGTTGATATTTGGATAAATAGATATTGATATTGGTAAGGAAGTCAATAAAATGTTTTGAAATGTTGTGATTGGATATTAATGATAAGCAGGATATGCAGGTATTATAAAAGGGAAAAGGAAATTGGATTTGATTTTAAGAGATAAATTTGAATTGCCCGACAAAAGGTACGTATTTAAATTTGGTATGGAATTTGATTGGGATTTGGATTTGGATTGAGCCACTTGGCTTTTTGTTTTCTTTTGAGATTTGGGAGGCCGTAGAGCCATTTTGTAGTAGTACCGAGTCAGCCGCGCAAAGGAAACGCTGGCGAAATTTTTCGGGAATTTAGGGAGTTAGAAAATTTTTGAGAAATTTTGATAATTTAAAAATTGGTTTTAAGATTAAAACTGAAATGTTGAGCAAATAGGATTATTTGCAAACTGGGGAAAGATTTGGAAAGTTAATAAGAATGATAATGGATCTTTTATAAGAGATAGTAAGTTGTTGAGTTGTTAGAAACTGTTTGGTCTTAGGAAAATAGTTAATGGGTTATGGATCATTCTTCCTAACTAGTAATTTCGGGGACGAAATTCTTTTAAGGGGAGAGGAATGTGACGACCCGTAATTTTCGAGCACTTGAAATTGGAATATTTAATTGATTTTAAATATTCAATAGGGTAATTTTAACTTGAATTACGAAAATCACAGTTTATTTGATAATTAAATTATTGGATTAAATAACTTGAAGTTGAGTAAAATTTTGAATCTGGAATTCTAAGCCTATTAAAAATAATTTGAAGGCTTGTAAAATTTATATTGATAACATTGAAGATAATAGAAGTGATAAAATTGAATTTAACAAGTGATTTGTTCAGTCTTGAAATTTTATCGTTTAAATTGAATTTAAAAATAGCCTTCCGAGGCGCAGTCTCGGAATTCGACGAAACCAGTTCCATTGGCTCCGTAATATTTAATCATTGACAGATTTCAAATTTCGTATTGATCGGAGTTAGTGTGTGAGTGTACGATATAGAAACGCGCTGAAAATCTAATTGATATTAATCTAATGAAATTTAAATTTAATTAAAATAGAAGCTTCTCTTTTACGCCATCCTTTATTTATTCCTCTACACGCTTATTTCCTTTACACTTGCAGCCGAATGAGAATACGATACTTTCTCTTCTAAACCCTATTTCTTTTCCCCAATTCGTGAAATAAAAAAAAAAATATCATTTTGGCCGAACCCTGGAATTGACTCACGCTCTCTCCCATTATTCAATCGTTCGAATGAATTCGAAATCGAGGGGGGGTACGGTCGCGAGAGGACTCGCACTGCATCGCGTCACCATTATTGAAGAAATTTGGGGTTTTGGCGATGGCATGAGGTCATGAATGGTGATGGAGATGCGCGCGAGCAGGGAGTGGTGACGGCGGGTTTTGCGATTTCGAATGGATGTAGGAGGCAAGGCGATGGCTTCAACCCTGCCGAAGCGACGTGGGGATGCTCGACTTCAAATTGGGAGAGGTCGCGAGGGAGTATAGGGGGTCGTGACGCCAAGTTAGGGTTTGCTGACACTTTGAGTATTACTGCAAACTAGTACTGTCGAGGCTGGGTTCGTTCGTGGTCAATAGCAGTGAAGGTATTCTCTGTTGATTTAGTTTTGTTTATATTAAAGATTTCAGAAAATAAATGAATAAATTAAAATTATATATGTGTATAGATAGTTAAGATTTTGACACGCAAATTTATATTTATTCAGGAAACAGGTTTTACATAAGTTTATATATTAGTATATACATATTTTAAAATTTAAAGTTTTATGGGTTAAATGAAAATTATTATAGATTTGGAAGAAATAAGGGTTTAGATTAAATATTGTATTTAAAAGGTATATAAATCTGATTTGTTTTGTTATATATTTAAATCAGGAATAAAATTGAAAATAAAAAGAGATAAAAAGGGGGTTTTGAAATAGATTGAGATGGAAAATTTACTGTTACAGAAATTTGTATATATGTAGGATTTTGGTCAAAATAGGAATATTATAATATTGAAGAGTTTATTATGAAATTGGATTCTTAAAATCTATATAGGATATTTGGGTTTCAAATTGAAAACAAAATAATAAACTTAAAATTTATTTAATTAGTTAGTTGCTTAAAAAAAAAATTTATGAGATGGGAAAAAAATATGTGGGCGATTAATGTGTTTAACTAATTAAATTTTTAGTTGTAGTTACCGGAAATTAATTATCTTAAGGGAATTAGTTTAAAATAAATTTACTTGTTTAAAAATGAAAACACGAGTTAATCAAGTTATAATGGAAATTTAATTGTTCCAATTGACTTGAATGTTGATAAAAATTTATGGAATGTTTATACAAGGTTATAAACCGGGAAACCAAGACAGAATCGAAATGGATTTCAAACAGCAAGGCAAAGGTGAGTTAATCTCACTCAGTTTAAATTTAAATTTAAAATGTTTAAATTTAAATAATTGTTTGAATGAATTGATGTGATATATTATGATATTTGGACTTGATATGTTATATTGTGCTAACGTCTGTGGATGCAGGGAAAACAGGTTGGAGGGATCCAACTGGATCCTCAACATTTATTTTAAATTATTTAATTCCCTCTGTTGTGATTATGTGATATCCTTTGATGAACTTTATTGAAAGATTGAATGCTATGGTTCGATTGAATATAATCGTGTATAATGGACTATCAACAATATTTATAAATTAGATTTTGGGGAGGTAAATAAAAGGAGTAATTTGTAAGAAAATAATTATAGAAAATTTGAATAAGTTTAAGAATGAATGAGAAAAATAAAATAAAGGGACTTTAAAATTTTAATAAACAAAGCTAGATTATAGAAAGGAAATGGTGAATGACAAGAAGTCAATGAATTTTAAACTGTAGGTTATTATTTAAAATAACAAAACATTTATTAAAAATTCAAGATTTAAATTTTTAGAAGGAATAAAGAAGTAATTGGAAAATCTGAAAATTTGTATATTCAGTTAAGAGATTTAAAATCAAACGGAAGATAATGACAATAATAATAAATCCATAATTAATGAATTTTGAAATAAACCGCGCAAGTAAAGAAATTTATTTCAAATCGAATAAATTGGAAATCAATTCGGGAAATTGATTTAAGTGCTTGAAGTTGGAATTCTCTCTGGATGACCAAGTACACGTTTTTAAAAGTAAATTTGTAAATATAAATTAAATGCTTTAAAGTTGTTTTTAAAGAAAGTAAGTTTTGTAAAATTCATTATTCCTAATATTTAATTTCTAAAGCAAGTATTTCTTTTAATATATTATAGCATTAATTATTTATAAGTGACTTAGTATTTGTTTTAAAAGTGAAAACCTGGTTTTATATTTTATAAAGTGACCTTATTTCTTAAATTCATATAGTATGTAATTTTAACAAATTATTTAAGTAGTTTTATCCTAAGTATTTTAAAGTTTATATTTCAAAGCAAATTGTTTTAAATTATTTTAAAATCTATTTTTGTGCTTGGTGATTTCAGAGGAGATAGAAAACATTTGGGAAGGTCTATTCTAAAAAGAAGGATGTTTTGAAAACTGTTTTTCAAAGGATTGAAAATAGAAATATATCTTGTGAAGATATATTTGAGATAAATAAATAATTTGAGAAATTATTTATTGTTTGATGGATGTTTGTGAATATAAATTGATAGTTAAATAACCGACTATCAATATTGGACTATGCGTTGATCGTTTCAAAGAGACCGGGATCGAGATTTATTTCTCGAAAACCACTTCGATCTGATTTGTACGTTTCGTGCGAAAAACGTGTTCGGAGTCGATGATGAAGCAGTGAAGTGCAAGGGCTAGTCGCTACTAATCCTGAGGATATTTCCAAAATGGATGTAGTAGGAGTAGTGCCTTCGGTTCCGTTCGAACCCGGGACGGACTTGTATGGATGAATGCTTACGAAACATCGTCAGGTGGACGATGGGCATTCTAAGTGAAAACGTTCTAAAGGTAACGCTTAGCCTCAAGCCTCATCAAATGGGAATGACTGAAAATCAGGGGATATGCAGCAAGGTTAGGTGGGTCGTGCCCAAGCAGGACAAGATAATTCCCCTGTCTAGATGTCCCTTATATATTTCGGCTTAGTAGGTTGTTGGTCGCGCCAACCACGGGGTTTATCTTGTTCGGGACTGTTCAGTAAGGAATGGTTCCGGCCTTGTGTTGCAGGGGATGAAGGGAGTAGTCCTCGGTACGGTGATCTAGGCCCCGTACTGTGACAGGTGGTATCCCAGTGCCTAGTCGTTGTTGGAAATCCATTTTTCCTACGAGCCTTGTACGAGTTTTGTTTGTATTACCCACTTCGGTGGCTAGTAGCTGGAATTTAATCATGTAACAATTTCGGCTATTTTATAAGTATTTGTATATAGACCCTATTATAATATCACAGGATTTCTATAAAAATTGTTTTAGTTATCGTAAGGTAAAAACCCGACATGTTTATTTGTGGCGTGGTCTTACGAGATGCTTTTGTTTTCAAAGGATTTCTGAAACTTTAAAAATCAATTGGGTGTGATTTTCTCACGCTGGTATTCCAGACTGACTCGGGTGTTATTTAACTATAATGCTCGGGTCAGACCGAGTATTATAGAATACAGGATATGATGCCGTGGAGCTCAGGAGACGAGCTGGATGACGATACGTATTCTCGTACTTGTATATATATATATTATTCCGCTGTTGAGTTGTTGTGTATCCATTGTATGTTATTGATGTGAGCTGTGGCTGATGTACTCTGATGATGTAATGTATGTAAACAGTTATATTTGATTTTTGAGTAAAGATTATTTATTATCTATTATATTTTATTCCACTGCGATGGTTAGATTCTGATGTTGATTTTGTTTTCTCTTCTTCTACCTCTTCTTCTTACACCCAAATGGTTCGTATTTCTGTGCAACTTGAGTTGATTGTTGAAGAATAGTGTTGACTCAAGGGGTACGGATTTGCGGGCCGTTACAGAAATATTATTTTAAAATGTTTTTAAGCGAAAACAAACATTGATTAAGTAATTATGGTATTTAATTATTGTAAAAAAAAGGGTAAAGTGGTATTAAATTTTCAAAAGGAAATTTTAATATGAATATTTGATTTAATAACCTTATTTTTAAAGTTAAATTTTATTTAAAATACTTAGGAAACCCCTATATATTTCCTTAAGTATTATTTTCAATTAAACAATTTCTAAAGCTTATTTTAAATATATTAAACATATGTTTGAAAGTGATTTCCAGAAAATAGCAATGTGTTTAAAATAAAAGGAGCTATTTTTAAATTATGGAAGGGATTTTACGGGATGATCGTAAAATTGAATTGGGATAAAACGTGTTGGATTGATAAAAATAATTCTTTGGTTATTTTAAGATGAAATTGTATTTCCCGGAAAGCCAAGTACGTTTTTAAAATAGATTTTTGAAATGTTAGAGTTTGAAGTTATATTAAAGAATGATTTCAAGAAAAATTATTTAAGTTGTAAGAATTTTTAAAGTGAACATGTATTAAAGTGGTTATAGAAGTAACTATTTTTAAGGGGTAACTAGAATTATGTTTTAAAGAATATCATTATCCTTTATACTTTATAAATGGTTCTATTTTAAAGAAAATCAATTAAAGCTTTATTTGAAATTGTATAAGGATTCATAACTTTATTTTTAAATCTAGTATGACTTAACTTATTTTAAAGATAATAGTTATATTTTATTAAACAGTTTTATTTGAGATATTTTTGAAGATATATACATTTTTTAAATTTAGTGTGTAAGTAGTTTTAATATAAAATGTTTTAATGTATTTTCAAGAATAAAGTATGTAAATTATTTTAACCTTAAATATTGGTACTTGGAAGTTTTCAGAGGAAGTAAAGATTTGGAAATCTATTCCATGAGAAGAATTGGATTTGAAAAGTGTTTCAAAGGGATTTTGAAATGGAATTATATCTTGTAAAGATATTTTGAGGTAATAAATAATGTGGGCAATTATTTATTTTGTGCTGGATGTTTGTGAATGTAAATTGATAGTTAAATCACCGACTATCGATATTGGACAAAAGCGTTGATCGTTTCGAAGAGACCGGGATTGAGATTTATTTCTCGAAAACCACTTCGATCCGTTTTGTACGTTTCGTGGAAAAACGTGTTCGGAGTCGAAGATGGAGCAGTGAAGTGCAAGGGCTAGTCGCTACTAATCCTGAGGATATTTCCAAAATGGATGAAGTAGGAGTAGTGCCTTCGGTTCCGTTCGAACCCGAGACGGACTTGTATGGACGAATGCTTCCAGAACATCATCAGGTGGGCGATGGGCATTCTAAGTGAAACGTTCTTAAAGGTAATGCTTAGCCTCAAGCCTCATCAACCGGGAATGACTGAAAATCAGGGGATATGCAACAAGGCTTGGTGGGCAGCACCCATTTTCGGGTAAGGTCATTCCTGTCAAGATGTCCCTTTTATTTCGGCTTAGTGGTGCGGTTGCTGATCCCAACCGCGGGGTGATCTTACTCAGGACTATCCAGTAAGGGGTAGTCTGGGCCTTGTGTTGCAGGGGATCGGGTGTGGTCCTCGGTACACTGATCTAGACCAGGTACCGTGACAGGTTGTACCCCAGTGCCTAGTCATTGTTGGAAATCCATTCTCCCTACGTGCCTTTTACGAGTTTTGTTTGTATTGCCCACATTGCGGCTAGTAGCTGGAATTTAATCATGTAACAATTTCGGCTATTTTATAAGTATTTGTATATAGACCCTATTATAATATCAGATGATTTCTATAAAAGTGTTTTAGCTATCGTAAGGTAAAAACCCGACATGTTTATTTGTGGCGTGGTCTTACGAGATGCTTTTGTTTTCAAAAGGATATTTGAAGCTTTAATAATCAGTTTGGATGCATTATTATCAGCTGGTATTCCAGACTGACTCGGGTGTTATTTCATTATAATGCTCGGGTCAGACCGAGTATTATATGTTCAGGACGAGTTGCTTTGGAGCAGGAGAGGAGCTGGAGCCCGAGACGTATTATCCGTACTTGTATATATATATATATATATCCGCTGCTGTGATTGTTTTGAATATGTCTGACTGGTAAATGTTGTTGTTTGAGGTACTCTGATGATATATTGTATGAAACAGATATAGTTTTCATTTTGTGTAAAGATCTATTATTGACTATTATATTTTATTCCGCTGCGACTGTGAGATTCTGATATTGTTTAGTTCCTTCTTTCTTCTACCTCTTCTTCTTAAACCCTAATGGTTCGTGTTTCTGTTCCACTTGTGTTAATTGATGTAGAATAGTGTTGACTCAAGGGGTACGGATTTGCGGCTGTCACACTTGGTATCAGAGCTTAGGTTGGCGACAACCTAGGCTTTGGTGGGGAAATTACTCATTAAATAGAGTCAATAGTACTCTATAATGAGTTGGTGTGATAATAGATATGAGAGCGTAGTTGTTAGTGAATATAAAAATTGTTTTTATACTGTGTTGACTTATCGGTTGAGTGTTTATGAATTCTGATCGGTACGGGAAGTACAACCGTATCGATAGGGGTTTCTAAAACTCTTAAACAAGATAAACCGACATAGTATTGTTTTTAAATAGGGTAAATGAAATAATTTTACCCAAAACTATATTTGATATAAAAAGAATAATTTTCTGAAACTATTATATATATATATATATATATATATTTGATTGTTTGGATGTGGATATCTTAATCAACCAAGAATCTAAAATTTGATCTGAAATTTGAAATGGTTATAATCAAAGAAAATTCTATGAGTATAATTATACAAAAGAGGAATAACTAAATTTGAATTCAACCAGAATTTAAATCTCGGAAGTTTTGAAAAGGATTTTAAATGTATTAAAAAAAATTTGGAAATCTAAAATCTTGGAAATGTTTGGGAATGTTGTCCAAAGGTGTTTGAAGACAGTAATGGAATGTTATTTTGGGAAGTATTTTTGAATGGGAATTGTTTTTGAATGAATTTGGGAAAGTAAGGAAGCATTGAACTCACTTCAGTCGCTGGAAAATAATCTTGATGATGCTGGCCACATCATTAGAATTTATTTTCGAGTTTCTAAAGTGATGATTGCTACCATGTGAGTGATTATGATATTTATTGGACTTGTTTGGGATACAAGTGATTTTAGAAGTTTCAAAAAGGGAAATTGCTTGGTAAAAATAGATTGTTTTAGAAATTTGGAAGTTTCATTTGATATACCAGGAGCGTCTGAGTTATTTATTATTTCAAAATGGTTTTGAGATAAAACCGGGTAGTTGAATTTTGGGAAAATTCTATTTAAATAATGTGTAAAATTAAAATGAATCAACTATTGGACTTATTTGGTGAAGTTGATATTAATAAGATGGAAATGAAAATTTTAATCTTGGAATTAAAATTTAACTCGAGTAAATGGAAGTGAATAACGTATATTGAAGTGAATAGAAAATTTGAATTTAACTTAGGATAAGTTAAATAAATTAGACCTCGAATTAAATTGATTTGGGTTAAATTGAAATGTAAAATGACTTTGTAATTGTGGGTCATTGTGTAATGAATTATACCCACTAACTATTACGTATTATACTTATAATCTGAAATTGTGGATTTAAAATTTGCAAAGGAATAAGGTGAAAGAAAATTTGTATCCTTAAGAATTCAGTGATATATATATATATATATATAGAATTTGGAGTTGTGATTATAAGATGAAAATAATTCAAATGAGCAATATAAACTTTGAAGTAAATAGTTTGGTTAACTTATAAATAGAAAATGGAATTATGATCACAAGTGGGAAATAGTAGAATGGTATGGTGAATTCAAACCTAATCTCAAATGAAATGTAAATTGAAAAAAGGTGAAGAAAAATATAAAAGATAAAAAGGTGAATGAACTTAAGTTAGTAAAATAATTTTGAACTTGTATATGGAGGATTAAAATTGGATTGAATTGGATTTAACTTCGATTAAATAGAATCGAGTTGAATTTGGAATGAATTAAAGTCAAATTTCAGTTTGTTACAAATAATTTTGAATAGAACTAAATTCTTATTTAAGATAGTAAAAGAAGTGGTATGAACTCAAGTTGGAGAAATAAAATTTAATTGGACTTGAATTAAATTTGGCAAAGAATTAAATTGAAGGGAAATTTAATTTAGGTTAAGTAAGAATGATATCGTATGAATAAAATTTTAACTCAACTAAATTCAGAGAAAATTGTTTGAGAATGAATTTTGCGTAAGCTAAATTAAATAAAAAGAAGCTTGAAGGTGAATTTAGTGTAAACTAAGTTAAATGAAATTTGTATAGGCATGGTTGGAATTTTAGTGGGTTCTTAAGAGAATTTTGAAAAGAAAAATAGAAACCCAGTTCTAGTATGGAATTTAGTTTTGGCAATAAAAGCTGAGAGTGTGAATGAATAATGGAATTGGATTATAATAGTGAGGGTTTGACTTATAAATAAATTCAAATGAGTGACATGATTTTAAGTGGTCACATTATTAATAAAATTCGAGGTGAATCGAGGAGATGAATTAAAATTTTAAATTGAGTGAATGAGTAAACAAATTGAATTAAAATTTGTAAATGAATTGAAATTTGGTTGAATGAGAATCAAATGAAAAAAAAATTGATATAAGAAGAAATGGAAATATTGTGTGATTGAAACAACTTAAGCAAATTGAAAAATAATTGTGATCGAGCTTTATAATGTGGTCTTGTATAAATTTGTTTAGGTAATAAAATTTAAATGCAAGTGAAATGGTTTTAATTAAATAGTGCAATGAAATAAGAATGTATGAATTAAATAATATAGAATGGGATGGTATTAATTTAAACTTAAGTTGAATGGTGAACTTGAAGTGGGAATAAGGATTTGAGGTAAGAATTGCAATGGAATAAGAATGCTTGGATTGTGAACCATGCAGAATTGAATAAAATTAATATGAATCTAAGTTGGAAATTAATTTTAAATGGTTATAAGCTTTAGTGATGGTCACTTGCTTGGATAACCTTAAATTGCATAGAATTGGTCGTTTTGTTGTACTTGGAATTGAGTTGGTTTAAGGAAGCAAATGGAATTAGTTTTTGAATCAATTGGAATGGATTGAAATTTTTATTAAGTGATTTTGCGTATGAAAGAAAGTGACTCATAAAGGAAATGCAAGTGTATCAAATTTAAAAAAATAAAAACTCAATTGTAAATCAACATGGAATTAAATTGAAGAAAATCGATGCAAGTAATACACATGTTAAACCAAAATGATGTGAATATTTGCTTATTTGGTACAAAAATGAATTGGTTGAAATAAATATGAATTATATATAGTGAACTTGAATGTAAAGCATTCAAGTGAAATAAAGTGAAGTTTGGACTTGTATAAGAAATTTAAAAAGGTGATTGAAATCTTTGAAGTGCTGATAAAATATGGTTAACATTGTTAAATTATGAAGTTTACTTGTTTAAACCATGTAATTAATGTGTTTGGCTAGTTCAATGAAAGGAATGTTATCAAAATCCTTATATTATTGAAAACTGATGTGTTTGTTTAAGTAAGTACAGGTATGGGAGGCAGTAGATAGAGTTGGAGTGTGTGTATGCAATATAAATTAGCCGCATGCTGTTAAAATGCTAATAAAAGGTACGCCTACGCAATAAAAATAGGAAATATGAACTGTTTTTGGTTATTTCGACCGTGTGGGTCGATGTATATATATTTTTATCTATTGTAATATTGCAAAAGCTCCTTCATACACGGGAGACTCTGCCAAAAAATTACGGAAATTTTGGGAGTTAGAAAATTCTTGAAATAAATTTGAAATATTTCATTAATGACAAAATTGATTTCAAATAACAATTTAAAATAAAAAGGATTTTGGAATAGGAATTGAAACTAGTAGTTTCGATTTGAAACTAAAAGAATTTGGGCAAAGTGAATTTGAGATTTTCACTAAGTAAGTTTTACTATTGGGTTTGGAACATTCTTCTACCCTAGCAAATTTCAGGGACGAAATTTTTATAAGGGGGAGGAATGTGACGACCCGGAATTTTAGGTCGCCAGATTTGAATATTTAATTCATTTTAAATGTTGAATATGTATTATAACTTGGATTTTGAAATAAATTTTTTTGGTTAAATTAATAAAATTGGTTAAACTTCAAATATGGTAATTTAATTGAAATTCGAATAATAGTAATTTAATATTGAAATTGGAATAATGGGTGATTCTAAGTGTAAATAGATCTAAAATTAGATTCTAAAATTTAATTTAAGTCTATTTGGGTTTGAATTTTAATATTGGACCATTGGATTGAATTAAAAGTCGATAGATCGAATTTGGAATTTTATACTAATTTAATAATGAAATTTAATAAGATAATAATGCAAATAATTAGATTTCAATTTAAAATGAATTAGGATGATTTCTAATGTGAATATAAATTTTATACGAGTTATAATAGAGTTAATAAAATTTTAAAAGTGAAGTTTCAAGCGATTTCGACGATTTTGAAAATCGCTCGAATTTATCGATGGGTTAAATTAGCCTTCTGGGGCACAGTCTCGGAATTTGACGAAACTAGTTCCATTGGATCCGTAATAGTTAGTTATTGTCGGATTTCAATTTTCGTAGCAATCGGAGTTGTCGTTTGACCCCGGTAGCTTAAAATGCATAGGAAATACTTTAATCGATTTAGTTTAAAATTGATCATTTATTTTCGTAACTCGCGCATACGACCAAATTAGCTTCCAAAACACGTTCCATTGTTTTCGAAACGTGGGTAAAACCTTAGGAACGCCAGGCGGCATGTGTGTTTCGGAGATCGTTAGTATAAGTTGCTTTAAAATGAATTTAATAATAAAATATTGGGTTATACGTATATATATACGCGTTTACACAAAACCCTTGTTATTCTTTACCGGCCTCCACTTCTATACTCCAATGGCCGAAAATCATCCACCTTCATCTCCAATTTGCAATCAATCCATCATGTAATTCGCAAATCTTCCAATTGCAAAGTTGAAGAGCTCGCTACGAACTTCCAATCCAACGGTAGAGATCGCATTTCGAGCGTCATGGAGGGGGAAATCAGAGCTGAAACAGTGGTCGTTCGTCCTTGTTTTTCACGCTATGGTGATGGCCGAGCTTAGTGATTCTTGGTGCGAAGGTTGAGGCGACGTAGAGCTTCCAAGTGGAGGTATTAGATCGTGGTCTCGGCGAGCAACGAAGAAACGACGATTAGGGTTTTGAGATGGTGATGGGTTCGGCTTTGACCTGGACATCGCGTGAGGAAGAAAAGCATATACGGCCTTGATTTCATGCTGTAGGGTGTGTGGCAATGATTGTTTATGGTATAAAAAAAAGAGAAATTTGTTTTAAATTTTATATACAAACTTTGAAAATTCATATCTATTTCATACGGTGTCAGATTTCAACGAATTTGGTAGCGTCGGAATTGCAGAGACGCATGCTACGCAGTGGAGCAGTTCTGTAACCGTTCCGAGTGAGTAAAAATTTAGGTTAAATCGAACGTCGTTCGATTATACTTAAATTTGAACGCTCGCCGAAAACCCAAGGTGAGTTTAACTCACTCACATCTGGAATACTGGTTAATTTAAATAGTCATTAATTGAATGGTTGCTTGATTGGTTAAATATGATAATTTTTATCAAATTGAATTGATATATGTTGTTGTGCTAATATTTGTGGATGCAGGGAAACAGGTTGGAGGGATCCAACTGGATTCCTCACAAATAGGAATTTATTTATATTCTGTAATATACCACATTTATATTCCATGATAAAATTGTTTTTGATTCTGTTATGCTATGCTCTGTTTATTTACTGTGGTAGATAAATTGGACATTTAATTATGTTATGCTCTGATTTAGTGAATACAACCTGGAAATTTAAATATAAATAAATTGGGTTTTAAGGAAAATTAAAGAACTTCTTGAATAAAGAATTTAAAAAGGAATTAAATTCAAGTGATGGGTTGATAATATGAAGTGTTTGAATTTGTGGTTTAAAAAGGGAATTGAGAATGGTTTAAAATAATAGCGAGAATTATTTTAAAGAATGTGAAGTGTGCTTTCTCCTGGAAATTTTATTTTGCTTTTAAGAAAGCTTTCAAATTATAAATTTGCAGTTTAAATATGTTTAGAATATTTTTAGAAAGAAATATTATTTTAAAATGTTTTTAAGTGAAAGCAAACATTGATTAAGTAGTTATGGTATTTAATTATTTAAAAAAAGGGTAAAGTGGTATTAAATTTTCAAAACGAAATTTTAATATAAATATCTGATTTAATATCTTATTTTTAAAGTTAAATTTTATTTAAAATACTTAGGAAAACCCTATATATTTCCTTAAGTATTATTTTCAATTAAATAATTTCTAAAGCTTATTTTAAATATTTTAAACATATGTTTGAAAGTGATTTCCAGAAAATAGCAATGTGTTTAAAATAAAAGGAGCTATTTTTAAATTATGGAAGGGATTTTACGGGATGAACGTAAAATTGAATTGGGATGAAACGTGTTGTATTGATAAAAAGAATTCTTTGGTTATTTTAAGATGAAACTGTATTTCCCGAAAAGCCAAGTACGTTTTTAAAATAGATTTTTGAAACGTTAGAGTTTGAAGTTATATTAAAGAACGATTTCAAGAAAAAATATTTAAGTTGTAAGAATTTTTAAAGTGAACATGTATTAAAGTGGTTATAGAAGTAACAATTTTTAAGGGGTAATTAGAATTATGTTTTAAAGAATATCATTATCCTTTATACTTTATAAATGGTTCTATTTTAAAGAAAATCAATTAAAGCTTTATTTGAAATTGTATAAGGATTCATAACTTTATTTTTAAATCTAGTATGACTTAACTTATTTTAAAGATAATAGTTATATTTTATTAAACAGTTTTATTTGAGATATTTTTAAAGATAGATACATATTTTAAATTTAGCATGCAAGTAGTTTTAATATAAATTGTTTTAATGTATTTTCAAGAATAAAGTATTTAAATTATTTTAAACCTTAAATATTGGTAGTTGGAAGTTTATAGAGGAAGTAAAGATTTGGAAGTCTATTCCATGAGAAGAATCGGATTTGAAAGGTGTTTCAAAGGGATTTTGAAATGGAATTATATCTTGTAAAGATATTTTGAGGAAATAAATAATGCGGGCGATTATTTATTTTGTGATGGATGTTTGTGAATGTTAATTGATAGTTAAATCACCGACTATCAATATTGGACAAATGCGTTGGTCATTTCGAAGAGACCGGGATCGAGATTTATTTCTCGAAAACCACTTCGATTCGGTTTGTACGTTTCGTGGAAAAAACTTGTTCGGAGTCGAAGATGGAGCAGTGAAGTGCGAGGGCTAGTCGCTACTGATCCTGAGGATATTTCCAAAATGGATGTAGTAAGAGTAGTGTCTTCAGTTCCGTTCGAACCCGAGACGGACTTGTAGGGACGAATGCTTTCAGAACATCGTCAGGTGGGCGATGGACATTTTAAGTGAAACGTTCTTAAAGGTAACGCTTAGCCTCAAGCCTCATCAACCGGGAATGACTGAAAATCAGGGGATATGCAGCAAGGCTTGGTGGGCAGCACCCATTTCCGGGTAAGGTCATTCCTGTCAAGATGTCCCTTTTATTTCGGCTTAATGGTGCGGTTGCTGATCCCAACCGCGGGGTGATCTTACTCGGGACTATCCAGTAAGGGGTAGTCTGGGCCTTGTGTTGCAGGGGATCGGGCGTGATCCTCGGTACACTGATCTAGACCAGGTACCGTGACAGGTTGTACCCCAGTGCCTAGTCATTGTTGGAAATCCATTCTCCCTACGCGTCTTTTACGAGTTTTTTTTGTATTACCCACACTGTGGCTAGTAGCTGGAATTTAATCATGTAACAATTTCGGCTATTTTATAAGTATTTGTATATAGACCCTATTATAATATCAGAGGATTTCCATAAAAGTATTTTAGCTATGTAAGGTAAAAACCCGACATGTTTATTTGTGGCATGGTCTTACGAGATGCTTTTTTTTTCAAAAGGATTTTTGAAACTTTAATAATCAGTTTGGATGCATTATTATCATCTGGTATTCCATACTAAATCGGGTGTTATTTTATTATAATGCTCGGGTCAGACCGAGTATTATATGTTTAGGACAAGATGCTTTGGAGCAGGAGAGGAGCTGGTGCCCGAGACCTATTATCCGTACTTGTATATATATACATATATCCACTGCTGTGATTGTTTTGAAAATGTCTGACTGGTAAATGTTGTTGTTTGAGGTACTCTGATGATATATTGTATGAAACAGATATAGTTTTCATTTTGTGTAAAGATATATTATTGACTATTATATTTTATTCCACTGCGACTGTGAGATTCTGATATTGTTTAGTTCCTTCTTTCTTCTACCTCTTCTTCTTAAACCCTAATGGTTCGTGTTTCTGTTCCACTTGAGTTAATTGATGTAGAATAGTGTTGACTCAAGGGGTACAGATTTGCGGGCTGTCACAAAGTTGGGGAGAATGTAGCTACGCAGAATTTGACCACTTTAAAATATACCATTTAAATTGATTTTAAGTATAAAATATGTAATGTTATATGAATCAAGCAATATTACATAGGATTTGGAAAGAGAAGTATTCACAAAAATAGTAACATATGCTTATATCGACAAAAGTGACAAAATGCTGATTTTAGAAAAGTAAGTTTCAATGGTTAAATATTTTTTTAATTAATTTACGAGCATTTATATTTTTAAATAGCAATATGCAATTTTTTTTAAAACTTGGTTTACATAAATAAATAGTATAACTAAAACGTCAAAATGTGTATGTAAAACATTTTGTTCAAAATCAACGTTTTGTCAATTAAAAGTTGCTGCTCCTTTATTTTCTTATATAGGAACATATATTCAAATAGTATAGGTATTAGTTAATTCACTAATTAAGTTTACTTTATCTTAACATACTTAGAAAATTGTAGAATATAACTAACAAAAAGTAAGCATAAAAAGACAAAAAAGTACAAAAGTCAAAAAGTAAACATCAAATCAAACAAATATATTTATTACATTCTTTACTTAACATTTAATTGAAAATGACATAAAATAATGATTTGAAAGTGATGTTAAGTGTTGAAAAAAAATAAGGTTGCTTAAAAAGTAAGTAAGGTTATTTTGGTAATTTGGTAAATGGATATTTTGGTAACTTACCACTTCATTTTTTTCTATAAATACCAAACACTTTCTCATTTTGTTCACACCATTTCTTCCTTTTTCTTCCTCCTTGAAGCTATCTTTAATGGCTTGTTCTTGTCTCTTCTCCTTATTAACTTTTTCAAAATCATACCAGATCAACTCCAAACACAACCAAACATTGCCAAAGACCTTAGAATACCATTAAAACATGGTTTAGCATCTAAGAATGGAAGAAATAATGAAGTAGAGGTTGGAACCCATGGAGGCCAAACCATTTGAAAAAAGAAAGCAAGTTTGGGAAGCTTCGGAGCAAGAAAAAGAGAAGGAAGTGCCGCAGATTTCATTCCATGGAGCTAGGACCAAATTGAAGATACTATGGAAGCTCTGCCAAATTTTCCAAAGTTGGTTGAATTTGAAAACAACAGTGAAGTGTTGGATTAAATGAACATTGGTAGGAAGTAAATCGATTTGGTTAAAGGTGAATAATCATATTTAAAGTTACTAATTTCTAAAAATATTTCAAGTTAATAACATGAAAAGTTTAGTATATGTTGGATGATTTAATGGATGATAACTTGTTTGATATTATGGTTGATTATATGTTTGTGATATAGATGATAACTTGGTTTCATAAATGATAATAAAAATGGTTAGTAAGCATAGTTAATTTAATATGAATTTAAATCCATAGAATATGTGTAAGGAAATTATTTAGCCTCTTAACGAAATCAAATTATCTAAGAAGACTGAAAATGATATAATACTATAATATGAAATGAAATGGAAAATGGATTTGAAATATGAAAAATATTGTTTAAAATGAGTTTAAAATGATTTAGAAATGTTTTATAAACATTTAAAAGTGTTTCCATGAAGTTTGAAAAGAAATTGAAAATTTAGTCAAAAATAGGCGTGTCGCGTAACGGTAGTTCGCGATTTCGCGCCATAAAAGTCAAATGAGTGTAAAAGATGGAATATAGCTCGGAATTCTTCGAGATAAGAATTTTCCAAACTACTATATCCAAAGTTCGAAGAAAGAAAGTCGAGATTACGATAAGTAGATTTTAAAATTTGAGTAAAAACAAGTTTATGGAAAAATTATGGTTTTGTAGTTCGAAATCCAAAACTAGATTTCATTGAAAATGATGTTTTAAAATTGTTTAAAAATATGAAACAAATCTTATATCACTTTTAAAACGTTTTAAAAGTGATTTAAGTAATAAAAATAGATTTTAAAATAACAAAAAGTCGTTTTAATCAATATGGCTTTAAAATGCACTTCCCATAGCACTTTTTCGCAGTACTTTTCAATAACTTTTGAAATATAGTTTTAGCACAACCGTCCTTTTCCAAATCTTTTGTAAAGTTCCTAATGATAAATAGAGTATTCTAAGGGTTATTTGAAGGATTTATGGAATGGTTAAATAAATGAATAAGTGTTTTAAACAATGATTTGGAAGTTTTATAAATTATTTCTAAAAATGAAAGTAGTATGCGGAAACGGCTAGTACATTTGTCCCACTTGTGAGATCTAAATGGTAAAACAAGAGGTGTAACTAAGGTTAACAATGGAGCAACCAGTGTCCCGAACTTACATGGCCTTTATTTTATCTTTTAGACGAGGTGTGGAACATATCAAAAGAAAGCCCGGATGCTCTAAAAGATCATAACTAAGTTTTTTCCAAGATAAGAGAAAAAACAAATTCTTTGAATTTATTATAAATGGTTTATATATAAGATTTATAATATTGATATTTTATAAATAAAAGCAATGGAATTATAAATGAGTTTTATAAGTGTTAAAATGAAGTTATAGGTGAAAGATTATAAGTGAATAAGATTTAACGAAGTGGAATTTTATAAGCGTTGTTTTATAAATATTAGAATTGGTTTGTAATCAAATTTATATATGGATTTGCAATTAAGATTTAGAAATGAATTTATAATGGACTTTATAAATAATAAGATTGAAAGGAATGAATTTGTAAATAAGAGATTTATAAGTAATTAACTTATAATTGGATTTTGACGTATAAATAAGATGAAATGGAATTTGTTAGTAAAGAAATTTTGTATATAGAAGTTTATAAAATATAAATGGAATTTATAAACATTGTTTTGTAAATTTGAAATCAATTTAATTTCATAAGTTAAATATGAAAGTTTATTGAAGGAATTGTATTCACGATTTTGGACAGTGAATAATCCTTCAGATAAAATGGTTATTTTGGAAAGTGATATTATAAAAAGGGAATTTAAATGGTTTGAAAATAAAATAAGTTATGAATTTACTTACTATTAAAATATGTATATGGAAATGTTTTTTAAATATCCAATAAGTGAAATGGTCTCGAATATTATCTTTTCAAAGATATTTTGAAGTGAGTAATTGGAAAGTGATTTGATTTAAACCAATAATAAATTTTGGCCCAGTGATTACTTAAGTGCTAGATTTTGTTTGTTGCTTTGATAGTTAAATGACTGAGTATTAAAATTGTCCATTTTAGTTTCTCAACTTGATGTGGAAATTAATTAGTCATATACTTAGTACATAACTGACTGTGTAGGCTCGATTATCATTTGCGTTGAGAATGTTGATTCGTGTAGTGCGGAGTGATTACTCCAATCCATCGAGCTTCCTTCTTGGCCGAAGGATAGCAAGTTGAAAGTTGGAGGTGTGATAAGTCTATGAGACTTAGTTTCTATGTGAGGTTGAGAAATGCTTTTGCGTTGTTCGTGCAAAGAGTCCGGGATCAGATTTATCTGAAAACCACTTCAAACATCATATATACGATGATTGTGTAGGTAGGTCGATGATACTAATATCTAGGACTTTCATAGTAAAGGACAGCTTGTTGATTGCTTGAGGTTAAAATCCCAATATACATCTAGTAGCAATAGTCTCTTCATTGTGAAATATCCAACGCAAGGACTGTTCTATAATAATCTTAGGGATTTCCCGACAGGATGTGGCAGGAAAGTACCTTCGGTTTGTCCTATTCCTGGACAACTTGTATGGATGAGTGCTTGACATTGGATTTCTATGATTATGTGCATTGGTTTCTACAAACGTACATCAGTGGCGGCGGAGAAGGTAACTTCTTTTAGCTTAATACCCTCTTTGAGACATACAAGCTTAAGGGTTGTATTTTATAGAAGGCAATTAGTAGTCAATGGAAGTGGCAATGTGACATTCAAAGTGATGTGATATGTGATATGTGATATGTGAAAGACATTAGATACGTCTTTGGTCTCACTCCCCAAAAAATGATGGAAACAAGGATAGAAGAAGCAAGGCTAAGTGGGTCACTCCCAATTAGGAGATTTCATCACTCTTTTAGATATATCTTTACACTCTATGACGTTGTGTATATGATTATTGTTGATTTATGGTTATGGCCATGATCAAAGGTCGGTAACGACCGGAGTGATGACATATTCGGTACTATCCAGGAAGGGGTAGGCCGATCTTGTGTTGGTTTAGGCGCCCAGTATATGGACCCTAGGTACATCCCTCTAGAGATGTATCGAGTTTCGAAAATGTAGTCCCTTCACCTAGTCATTTGTATGGAAATCCAAAATCCAATACATTCTTGCCATTTTCTATTGTAGAAAGCCTTGTATTACAAGATGTATGCTGGAATTTAATAATATAACAATTTCAGCTATTTTAATATTACTTGTTTGCAATAGACACTATTATAATTTAAGAGAATTTGATATGAGATGTTTTGGTTATTATAAGGTAAAAACCTTGTCGGTATTTATTTGCGACTAGGTCTTACGGGATACCTTTTGTTTTGATAAAGAAAAGTTTGGTAATATTAAAATTCAGTTGAGATGTGTTTTCTCATGCTTGTTTACCAGACTGATCCGACGTTCTTCTCTTTCAATGCTCGGGTTAGACTGAGTATATTTACAGGTTCAGATTTGGTGCTTTTGGAGCTTCGGCGGCGAGCTGGAGATCTTCATGTCGTATACATGTATCTGTTTATTATTTCACTACATTGCTTTGCATTATTGTTGTTATTAATTATCAGCATTTGTGAGGACAGTTTATTATAACTATTCAAGCTAATGATTATTTACTGTGTATTCTAATATTGATTTATGTATATTACAGTTTCTCTTTGTAAAAATTATCGATCTATATTATATGTTATTCCACTGCGATGTGAGATTCTGTATTGTTTTGGTTTTGCTTCTCTCTTCTTCTTCTCGTCTCTTCTTCTTTATTCTCTCTTTCTTCTCACCCTCTCTTTTCTTTCTCTTGATTATCTGCAATCTGTGAGCTCTAGGTCGGACATGTGTGAGTTATTGTCGGATTCAGAGGGTGCCGATTTCGGGTCATCTCACTTCCCCTTCCTTTACTCATTCTTTTAATACCATTTCAAAAATATTTTGAATATTTAATCTCTTCCTCTCCTTAAATATTAAGATGGCCATGATTGATGCTATATGGTCTTCAATAATTCCTATACACATTTAGTAATTAATTAATTTAAATCAAATTAAAATATTTATCAATATCGTAGACACATATGTATATATACAACTTTTATATACGCACTTTATTAAATACTAATGACACAAAATATCAAATAATATTTAATAATTAATATTTAATAGATATTAATTAATTTAATTAATTCATAACAATTATAAATTAATTAAATCATGAGGTATTTTTGAGTATTCATCATTATGATTGTGCAACTTAAATGTGTAAATTCACTTGGGGATTATATCGAATATTAACATTCACATGTCATAGCTAGCGCTGTGATAATTTGGCCAAATTTATCACTTGCACGTCTTTTCGACAAATCCAATTTTAATATTTTAAGCGGTTCCCGATAGTAATGATTATTTACATCGATTCTTTTCTTCAAAACTATATCACTTTAGGACTAATTGAATTTGGCTTTTGTCAAAATTCTTGTATTGTTCACATTAAACTTGGTTATTCCAAATGCAAAGTCCTAGGTTCAGTAATAACAATTATTATTAACCATACCGCTCAAGTCGAAGACTTTGACTTTGAGTTAACTACTATCAACCATGATACTAACCTTGTATAATTAGGGAGAAGAATTCTCTATTGTGGATTATTTAACTCTCAATGCTTTAACTCAAGCCTAATTATAGTCATTTGGTGGTTGCTATGTCATGATTCAACTATAATCGAAGTAGTGTGTCCATAATGAGGTTTAACAATATTCAAAGTTAGGAGAACTATGTAATTTCATCACTTCAAGATTCTCCATTTGACCTCAGATATATCGACTAATAAAAAACTCTCGAGTGAGTAATTCCATGGTCATCCAATAACTATCAGTACATAACCCTTTAGTGCCACTAGAAGCCATGAGTAAAGCATTGCCCAACATTTGGAGAGTGTTACGTATTTTAGTCTCAATGGGTGTATCGATATTTTGTATCAGTACATCTTAACTAGGAATATTTAAATAATGTTTTATTTTAATGTGATTAATTTCTCATGATTACAACACATTTTAGTTACTATCACACAACACATTATTTAAGGATTTTTTGTTCGGTATTCTTAAATTAATTAATGAATTAACATACCACAATATGGGAAGTATATAGTAGAAAGCAAAACACCTTTTATTTTGAGTGAGATTTTATTATACAGTTGATAATTTACAATAAATTATAGAATTTCCCCTAGGATGTAACCCTAACTCTATCAATCTCCCACTTGCGCTTGGGACCAACTATGGAATCATAGTCCCATCCCTTCGAACAATCTGTGTAGAACTGGTCAAGATAGTCCCTTTGTGAATAGATTTGGTATATTTTTTAAAGTGTCTACTCTTTTAGTTACCATCTCTTCATTAGCAACAAGCTCCCTAATGAGGTGAAACTTTCGACAAATGTGTCTTGACATCCTGTAAGACATAGGCTCCAATGTGATATGCATCGCTACATTGTTATCACATAATAACGTTATGGGTTTCTCAACATTTGGAAACACTCCTAGCTCAGCCACAAACTTACGCATCTAGACCAATTCTTTAACTACTTCATTGAGAGCAATGTATTCGACATCCATTGTTGAACGACTATTTTCTCTTGCATGGAACTTTTCCAAAAGACTGCTCCACCATTCAATGTAAAACGTAACCAAACAGTGATTTACTGTCATCGACATCACTCTAAAATCTTGAATTTGTATACCATTTCATAAGGAGGTCTCCATTTCCATATATAAGAAATAATTCTTTAGTATTTCTTAAATACTTAAGAATACATTTCAATGCTGCCACTGCTTTTCTCCAGGATTAGACTCGGCTTACACATCCTAATGCATAAGCTACGTTTGGTATAGTACTTAGCATAGCTTACAAGATGGATCTAATCGTAGATGTATGCGGTATTCTTTTCGCACATTTCTTCTCCTCATCGGTATAAAGAGCATCCTTCATGGAAAGGATAATTTCTAATTGCGCTGGAACAATTCTACACTTGGAATTCTCCATACCGAACCTTTTCAGTATAACATCTATGTATGGGGATAAGGACAATCCCAATAACCTATTGGATCTATCTCCATAGATCCGTATACCAAATATATAGGTCGCTTCTCGCTGATTCTACATGGAGAAGTTATCAGAAAATCATATTTTCATCGATTGCAATAACACAATGTCATTACCAATCAGGAACGAATCCTCAATATATAGGACTAAGAATAGTATAGCACTACCCTGTTCTTTCTAGTATATGCATGCTTCCTACGTACTTTCGTAAAGACTAAAACTATTTGATTACTATATCAAAGCACGTATTCCTTATCCTTAAACCTTGATTAAGACCATAAGTTGATCTTAACAATTTTCATGCCTTTCCTTCGATCCTATTGATCTCAAAATCACCGGGCCATGACATGTAAATGGTCTATTCTAAATCACTATTTAGAAACGTTATTTTCGTGTCCATTTTCCATATTTAATAGTCGTAGAACGTGATGATGGCAAACATTATCCGAATGGACTTAAGCATGGATATGGGCTAAAACGTTTCTTCATAGTCAACACATTGAATTTGATGAAACTATTTCATGGCTAGCCTAGATGGATAGGTCTCTACCTATCCATTTGCATTTAGCTAATTCTTAAAAATCCATTTGCAACTGGTGGGTTTAGTCCCTTTAGGCATGTTGGCTAAAATCCATACTTTATTATCATGGAATCCATCTTATATTTCGTAACTTCAAGCTAAAGTGTAGAGTCTTTACTCTTCATTTCTTGTTGGAATGAGAAAGGGGTGTCACCTTCTAAGATGCAGTCCTCTTTCTCGTAATCGAAAAGAAAACCATAGTAGCCCTCTAATGTTCAAGATTCCTTATTAGTCATTCTACTAAATTATGTGTTGTCTTATAATGATGGATTTGATTCATCTACCAGTCAGCCTCTGTATTGACTTCTTGGATATCGTCCAATTCTACATTTTGCTTTTAATTTCATTTGATAGAATTCCTTTTCTAAGAAGAAATCGTGTTAAGAAGTAATAACATTTTTCTCCTCAATGTTGTAGAAAATATATCTTATGTAATTCTTACGATATCCTATAGGTTTACTTATAGTCGATCTCGTCTTTACTTTATTGGTACTAACATTCTTAATGTAGGCTAGACAACCCATACCTTTATATACTTAAGGTGGGGTTTCTTCCCATGCCATATCTCATATGGCCTTTTAGGCACAGATTTAGTAGGTATCAAATTCAACATATGCGCTACGGTTTCTAATGCATATCACTAATAGGAAAGAGGTAGCTCGATCTTACCTATTATAGAACATACCATATCTAATTAGATTTGATTCCTTCTTCCTGAAACATTATTATATTTTCAAAGTATAGGGTTGAGTAATTTAATACCCTGTAAGAATTATTAATAAGAAATTAATCGATTAACATTTAGGCTAAAAATGGAAATTTTGTAAATGTAGGAGTTTGGCCAAGAAAGCTTCATCATTGTGTTCACGGCAATTTTCTGATCAACTTTCATATATAAAGTTTTGAAATCGGAGAACAAATAGAAAAGCTACCGATGATTAAAGTTTATGAGTTTAAAATAACTCAAACGAATTCAAGTTTTAAAAAAGTTAAAATAAATAAATAACGTAAACATTTGAAATTAAAATGGTAATAAATAATTAAATGTTAGTGTAAACTAACGTTAAAAGAAAATGTTAAAGCCAGAGTAAAAATAGGAAGGAAGTAAAATAAAAGCGGAAATAAATAATTCACAGTCACAAATATAGATTGGTCGACTACCTTCTTTAGGCTGGTCAACTGCTCGCAATCGACTGCCCATGGACTAGCAGTCCACCAGTAGGAGCGTGGTTGCTAGGGTTAATTTAGGTCGAGAACGTTCTTGATTTTAATACTTTAAACCAACTTAATCTAATGGTTATGGTGCCATCTAACCACTATAAATAAGTCCAGCACCCTCGCTTTTGTTTGTAAATTATTTGTGATTATTAGCGAAGCTCTACCAGTCTTCTTCTTCTCTATAATTCAGAATCACTTAGGGTTTCAAGGTTAGAGATTTCAGGCATTTAAATATTCAATTTCTAATTCTATTCTTCCATGGTCCCTTATTCTGAATCTATTTTATATACAATCCAATTGTTGTATATTTCTTAGATAAAAGACCTGAAGGAGTAACTGGGAGAAGTTGAAATAAAATCCAAAAGGAGGAAGGCAAATTCTATGTGAGTGAAAATCTTAGTTTTTCACATTTTAGTATTTTTATAGTAGAAGTTTGGATTAGTTTCATGTGTTGGGGAACTTTGCTTATGAAAACCCTAAAACTAAAACCCTAAAACCCCCCTAAAATGAAATGTCAATTCTTATATTGATTAGAATCTCAATTTATTTATATTGAAGTAGTAGAATTTTTTTTGTTATTGCAGTTTTGAATATTTTTTATTTTATTTAACTTCCAAATCTTCTTTATTAATGTATTAAAGGGTTCTAAAAAGAAAATAAGTTAGGAAATGGTGCGTAAGGTACGAATTGTCTTGTTCGTAGTTCGCACTACCTATTTCCATAATTTAAATATGAAACCCTGATTCACTTCAAGTTCTTGTATGTAAAAGTTGAATAGAATACAAGGGGTTTAAATTGTAAATTCTATTCCTTGAAATAGAAATGCTAATTCTATATATTAATATAAAATAAGTTCTGTATTTGGTTCTATTTTATTAATACAAGTTTGTTGTTGGGCTAAGGATATTAGCTAATATAGTTGTTATATGGATTTAAACTTGTATAAATTTGGATGTTTTAACATTTTTATGATCACTAGGATGTGAATATTCTATGCATACTTAGGAATATACATTAGTTACTCTAATTTTTGCGTATGTAATATTAGCGTATAATTAATAACGTATTATTAATCATATAGAATAAATAGGTTAACAAATAGTATTAAACTCATAGGAAGGAAGGATAATTATGGAAAATAATTCATAATTAAAGAATAATAAGGAGTTTTCCTTATATGGCCTTAATATAAAATGTGGTGAGTTGTGTACGGTAGTATGTTAGGAGAGTGGAATTATGAGTAAGTTACTGGGATGCGAGGTTAGTCAGAAGCACATAGAAATCTTCCTAGCTTATCTGCCTATAAGAAGTGTGACTTTGGGACCAATGTGAAACATCGCCTATAATGAGTACCCATGGCAGACGTGAGATCAGTCCCATTTTCGTAGGGTAAGTCTGCCCAATTAATCTGGCTACCAATGCCTACTAATAGTCAGACTAATGTGAAACATCATAGTTTGGGTTACGGGTCATTATGCATAGGACTTGTCGGGAGTATTAAGTGGTTGTTGTAGGATTGATCTCCTTCCCACCTAAGAAGTTGTAAATGGTCGAGATTATCATTTGGGTGCGGTAGTGGAAGTCTCAGGCAGGATCCTCTTTGAGGTTGAGGTATTAAGTGGCTATAGTAGTGCCCGCCTCTTACTATAAAGATGTAGCAGGTGACTGGATGAGATTCCATGCGATGTCAATTAGGGAGTACCAGAGAGGGGTCCACCTTGGGTTAGGTATTAAACGATGGGGACCTAAGATATAGATATTAAATGTTCGGAGTCTGCCTAATTCCCATTAAAAAGGTATTAAGTGACTTCGGTACTCTCTCTTATATTGTTGGGATATGATTGATGGTACTTATGTGGGACCAAGAAAAGGGCTTTGGGCTTACCACTGAAGTATGTTATTGAGTGAGTGTAAGTTGTAGAGTTGGACTGGAACAACTTTCGGGCTTATATTTAGAGGTATTTTATGTAGGATATAGTATAGGATGCATAAAACATATTACTTATCTAAATAAAATAGCTAAGTAGTATTACGGTAAGACTTGAGATTTTCATTTACCAGACATTGTTGTTCTGATTCACTCCTCATTACAATATATAAGTTAGGAGAGATGATGTTGATTTGGAAGATGAAGGCAGAGGTGGAGTCTTGTGGCAGTTACCTATCTATTTATGTTTTGTTATATTTTGATGTACCCATTTTCAAACATGATGCTGTTGTTTTTATGAAATTTTATTTCCGATTTTTTGGATGATTATTATGTTTCTAAGATTTGAATTTTTATAAGATGCGTACTTATTTCTGATATTATATTTTATCATTTCTTTTATGAGATTTAGTAGCATAGATATATAGCTCTGTGTATTGTTTTTTGTGTCAACATTACCAACCGACAGCTAGCTTGGAATGGGTTTAAAGTTTGGAGGGCTTTTGTTAGGTCGAAAATTAGACCGTTTCAAGGCAGGTTGTTACATTGGTATCAGAGCTTAGGTTACCCAATTAATAGCTATAGATATACATAAGAGTGCGTATTTCTTTGAAAATATTTTTCAAATAACTACTATACACACATACTAAACGCACATCCTTTTTCGAACGTACTCAAACACACTAGGAAAATCTTTATTTTTAGCAAATAATGCTATCTTAGGAAGTTGTAACTAAAAGTTTAAACATATAGATAGCTGATTATGGATGAAAATAATTCCTCTGGGCTGGGAACACCTCTACCCAAGAGATACCCATTATTCGAGTGATGCCAGAATGGTTAAAGCAATGCCTAAAGCATTTAGGACAAGTTCACATTCCTCAATTCGCTACACTAGCGACACCCGCTGCCCCTCCTACTGAAGCAGCTCCTCACCTACCAGATTTCCTTAAATTGTGTAAATGTTTCCAGATTATGGTAGGAAGGGTGTATATAAGAGCAAAAGTTTTCATAGAGACCAAGGCGTGGATTAACGACTGTGGGTGTATATTCATGAATCTTGGATGGGAAGGCCGGATCAAGAAAAGGATGGCTGCATGGAATCTAAAAGGAGAAGCCTTAGATTGGTGGACTATAGTAGCTAAGGAGAATGTTGATAAAGGAATTACTTAGGCTGTATTCAGAACTTGCTTTGAGTCATAATTCATGTTCAGAGCGGAAGTACGTTTGCAGTTAAAGAAGTTTATACAACTTAGGCAGGGAGACTCCACATTAAAGGAGTATATCAGTAAGTTCATGGAATTATCTAAGTTCAAGTTGAGTTTGGTTGATAACCCTCATAATATGAAGTTTGTTGAAGGCCTGAATTCTCTATTTTGGGAGTTACTTCTAACCCAAGTATCCATGTGCACTAGCTATGAGACGATAGTTGAAATGGCCCTACTGCAGATCGCTGGCACTAAAGAGAAGGAAAGAGTGAAACCAACAAAAAAATCAAGGTGGAGCTAATAAAGGAGGATTTTGGGCTGACAAGAAGGCCAAGGGGAAGGTTAAGAAGGGAAGTATAACATATTGTAGATTTTAGAAGAGAGGACATGCAGCTAAAGAATGCAAGGTGAGCTTGATAAGGGATGAATTCAAAGGGAGATGCTAACACTGCCATGAGAAGGGATTACAAGAATCAGTGTCCAAAGCTAGCTTAGGAGGGTCAGAGTGGAAAGCATATGCCATTGAGGATGCACCTGTCTCAAGTAGACCTTCTTCGAGAGATCGAGGAAAAGCTTCAATAGAAGGTGCAATTGTTATTTCCAAAAATATTATTCGTACCGTATTTGACTTTAGAGCATCACATTCATTTATAGCTAAAAATATAGTTAACTCCTCGAGTCTAAAAACCCAAGTTGTCACCAACCCAATAGCCATGTCGAATATTATTTGGAGGCCAACACACCTTCTTTTAACTTGTAAATACCTAGTTGTGGACATATGTAATGTCAATTTTACGTGTAATGTGTATGTTCTTGGTTTTGAGGGGTATGGAATTATTTTAAGGATGGAGTGGTTGTCCTACTATGGGACTGTCTTAGATTGTGATAGGAGGATTTTATGGTTATTGAGTTGTAAGGGATGAAAGAAAGATGTTTGTTGTAAACCCAAAGGCTCACTCGAATTAAGCTATTTATATTTGTTAAGCCTAACAAAAGATAAGCTCTCTTCTGTACCCGTAGTTCAAGAATTTCCTAACATTTTTGAAGAAGTCTCGTGTCTATTGTCCCAAAGGGAGATTGATTTTAGGACTGATTTGGAGAAGGATGCTAGAACTGTCACTCTGCCATTAATGCACATGCCCCCCAAAGAAAGACGAGAGTTGGACAACCAGATTTCAGGGCTATTATAGAAGGGATTTATTCGCCAAAGTACTTTTGAATAGGAATCACTTATTGTCTTTGCTACTAAGACTGATGGTTATTTAAGGCCATGCGTTGACTTTAAAGAATTCAATAAGTTGACCAAGAAGAATAGATATCCTTTACCTAGAATATATGATTTGTTTGACCAACTTGTTGGAGCCAAAATCTTTTCCTAATTAGACTTAGCCATGAGATTCGATAAATTGAGGATAGCCGAGGATAGCAAAACAGAAGACTACATTTTGTACCACGGACGAATGGCATGAATGGGAAGTAATACCTTTCGGTTAACGAATGCCTCACATACTTTGTAGGTTAGATGAGTAGAGTCTTTAGAGGGAAACTAAATAAGTTCATTGTAGTATTTGTGGATGATAATATAGTATTCTTAGAAAGTGAAAGAGAGCATGGAAATCACTTAAGGGAGTACTTGGGACTTCGAGAAGACACCAGCTAAAAGCCAAATCTCAATGTGTAACCTTTGGAAGAAGGAGGTGAGATTTCTCAGTCATACTATTTCTAAGAAGGGATTTTCCGTGGAGATTGCAAAGGTAGAAGCTAACAAAGACTAGAAGATTCTGAAGAACGCTCTGAAAGTAAGGAGTTTCATGGGTTGGTGGGTTACTACAGAAAGTTCATCAGGGACTTTGCCAAGATAGAAGTTCCACTAACTAGTTAACCAAGAATTATCTAGTTTTTGCATGAGATGAGAAATGCACGGAAGCATTCATGAAGTTAAAAAAGTTGCTGACTAGTGCTATAACGACCGCCCTACACCTTTGATGCAGGACGGTTGTCGGAGGAAAGGAAAGAAGTAAATAAGAGAGCTAGAACATAAGAAAAGAGAAAGAAACATCAATCAATCACATAACCTATCATATATCTCATAGTGCATCGAATAAAATATAGTAGTCATCACAGATATAAAATAGGTGAGACAACAATAACTACATGGACCACAAAATCAGAGTACATAGCTCATATAGGTTCAAAACGGTAATAGAGTTTATACAACTGATAAATAAACTCAACTAATAATCTATCTCTGGTAAAAGTAAGTCAAATACCGTCAAGGCTCCACGGTATCATAAATCAGAATATGTAATAACAAGCTCAAATATAAGTATGAGTAAACATCACCTCCTTCTTGTCTAACTACAGAACTCGATATGTCGTCCACACCTGCTCTCTAGTCTACTCATCCAAAAATATCTGAGATAATAAGAAGTAAAGCATAAAACCTTGAGTCAGAGAATAGTCTGGTGTGAGCGATAAAAATCTCAAAATACTATAAAAATTGATATAGTATATGGAATAGAGGGTATGCGAATCATATCAGACCTGTCCCTGCAACCTAAGAGTTAGCACATAACATCAATAATATGCTACTATACAACATCAAAAGGGGTGCTCCACACTAAGTAAACTGTCAGGGTGCCTCCCTACACACAATACTTACATCATGTGACACCCTAATGTGGCAGGTGGTTAATAAAACAACCATATCAAACATATCATCCATCAAACAATGCTAATTGTCACTCAATGTACTCTAGATATATGATAACTCGTATGGCCTCCTTACTACCTGGGACTAATGGAAATCCTAGTTTTCAGTTGTACTCTAGTATCATGTAGCCCAAAGCTAAATGCATGTCTCGCAGCCCAAAGCTAGACACTAGACCCAAAGTCACTAGTCCAAGGTATACAGATCTACTCAACTGATCCATGGTCGTCCCTAATCATAATATCCCTTCTTCGAGTATAACAAAAAACATTTCGAGTATCAACTATCCCTTAGCACATGCATATCTATCTGAGCCCTCCTTTTTTCTCAATTCAGATCCGAGACCTTTTTTGCTCAATTCTGTTTCCACTATTCTTGAGGATCCCTTCCTTGTTCCTCCACTCCATGGATCCTTCCAATATCGAGTCGATATCTTCAGTACCTACTCCCTACACGAGTCAAAAATCAAATATACAAAGCATTTATCATGTTGTTGCATCACCATCAAACCTAAAGCGAATGAGCCAATACCTCCAGCATGTGTACAAAGTCTGAAACTGTCAATCATGGAAAGTAACTCCATGCACCATCGAGTAACCATCCGAAGTACCAAAACCGTCATGTTGAAGCATCACATCATCGCCTCACCATTGAAATAGCTTTTCGTAAAGCAATAACATCTAGACCCAAAATCAGTCGCACAAACCAACCATCATATCTCACCCCTTAAAGCCTCCTTGTTGTCTATGTCAAAGATTGGTCGAATTTCCAATCATCAAGTGATGGGCACTGACCACTCTACAATAGTCAATACCAACCACTTTGGTTATGTACTTAGCCAAAAATGGATAAGTACAAACCAAATGGAAACATCCAGTGTCCATCCTGAAGTCTGAAGTCCATCCAAATCCATCGTTCACCATCTACAGATCAGTTGGCATGTATCCTACTACTCTTCTAAAAATTATCATGTTCATTGGGTTCGATCAAAGTGTATGAAACCCCAACGCGTGGAATATTCCCTAATGCTCAATCGTCGATAAATCGGCGTTTTCAACCAAAAAGAAGAAAACAAGCATACATGCAACCAATAAGCATACATACATCCAAATAGTATACACATACATGTATAATGCATATATATTAACCCATGAGGAAATTCATATCAAATATAGCCAAAAGCTAATAATTTCCTAAAATAGCACGTCAATGGAAAAAATGTGGTATCCAATATAAAATCATTTTAAAATACTTCTATTTTATTTTATAAAAATCAAGTAGATGTTTATGTATATTAGAATCACATTTTATACTCGAAACTATTTCAAAACATCATTTTTATACTATACTAACAATTATAATATGGCGAGAAACAACATCACTTACCTCAACAAAATCTATTTAAACTAATACCAAGGAGTAGAGCTCTCCATTACAAGCGGAATGCAAGAAATCGCATCCAAAACGAAACTCGTATGTAAAAGATATGGATTAAATACGATTTTGGATTAATTAAATAATCGAGTAACTAATTAAAATGCTAATTACCGTAATTAGTTAATCCGTATTCTCCAAATCACCTCCTTTGTACACGCTATGCATATCCAACCCAAACACACACCTTCTCTTTCCTCCATTCTCCTCTGTTTCTTGACGAAATCACGAACCGTCTTTGCCAACTCATCATACTATGCGATCTCTCTAACACAAAAAGAAATATCTCGGCCTAGTGATGCAATTCATGACTTGATATGTCATGCGGCTACAATAAATTTCATGCTTTACCATAGGATGTCGTACCTTCCCAAATCATCGCCATCTACTCCCCTTCGCATGAGGATTGCAACGCCGCTTTCTGATACACTGAATCCATCTATTACTCTGCCTGATCGAAACCGTAGTCGTAACACAAGAATGTCGATGTCCCCAGTTGCAATTGCACACTAGATCAAGCATATGGATTTAAAATTCTCCTCGCTCTGATCTCAACGAATCTGGTTTCACAATTTATCATTGAGTAGATCCTACGAATTTTATTTTAAAGTGGATATGGGGAGGGTGACCATGATTTTGATGGAAATATAAAACCAAAATAAGTGAGAGAGGGATATAGATTAGGTAGGTTTATATGATTATTATATTAATATCATAATATTTATTTATTTGAATTCTCAAATAAGTTGTAGTACGTTTCAAGTCGTACGATCACACGGCATGTCCACTCGCAATGAACCTCGTCTGCGTACATTTTCCAATGCCTCTTATAAGTTCTCCAAAACCCACTATTCATCAATGGGTTTTGGCTACTTACAATGCTCTTGGCACAAAATGGAATCACACTATCAATTCCACATATAACTCGATAAATTTGGATGCCTTTCTACTGGACTTAAGGAATACAAATCTAGCATTTTACGTCAGTCAATAGACTGTGACTCAAATGTTATCATATTATCTCGGTCCTTGGCAATACATCGATGCACCTTATAGATATATGTTCCTACTACTCGAGTACAAGCAATCTCTCATCTCTACTGAACCAATAGTGTCATTCGGGTCCACATTGCAACACCTTTGCAGATATTCCTCTAACTTAGCCATAATCTCCTCTAGCCTAGCCACATGGCTCTGACTAGTACCGATCCGCCAAATCAAAGTAGGTCTGATCGTCAAATTAGCCATCATTTTGGCACTAACTCACATGGAGTTCTGAAGCCATAACCAGTGATAAACTCGAGAAATGCCCACTATAGGAACATTGCTCCTAAACTTTTATGTCTTCCCTTCAAAGCATCTACAACTGCATTTCCCTTATGGACGTATAGGAAATGTCAAAGTCATAGGAGGCCAAGAGCTCTAACCATTGCTACTGACGAAGGTTGAGATCCTTCTCGGAGAAGAGATTCTTTAATAATGTGGAATCAATAAACAACTCGAACCTTTCTCCTAATAGACAGTTCCTTCAAATCTCCAACACGAACTCTGTCACTGCCAACTTTGAATCAAGAGTCAGAAACTTCCTCTAGTACGGTTTTTGTTGTCAACTAACATGCTACAACCTTACATTTCGCTATCAATACCACACCTAGTCAAGTACCATAGGCATGTGTATACTATCGAATCCTCATTCCTCTCAAAATGAGTAATATCAGTGCATTCGTTAACCCCTCCATCAGATTTACTAGCGTGTGTCCACACCCCACGTCTCAAATAAAAGTCTGATCCTCTCTCATCAAATTGTTTATCGGTGCTTCTATCTTAGGTCTGTTCAATTCTTGGACTGCCATAAGCTCTTTAAGATCTACAACGTTGTCTTGCTCTAAAACAACATGACCAAAGCATCTTACTTACCTTCTCCAGAAATGATACTTCAAAAATCTCATCATCAATCAGTGTCTTCTCAACACCTACAATATAATTGTTAACCGTGCCTTGTACTCTTCTTTTTTCCATGAGTAGACAAAAGTATCAACAACGAGCACAAGCATAGGCTTTCCCAAGTGATCCCTCAAAACACGGTCCATGAGATCAATAAGGCATGTTGACATGTCGGTTAGCTTGAACGACATATCCAACCAATCAAAAATAAGAATAGCGTACAAAATGTTATAATCGACACACTTCTCTAAATACTCTCAGTTGATAAAATCCATCACGAAGTCCAACTGAGAGAACACCTTCGCACCATAGAGCTGATTGAACAAGCCATCAATAAGAAGGAGTAGATACTTGTTCATCATCTCATTCAGCTCATGAAAACCAACAAACATCCTCAAAGACCCATCTGCCTTGGTGGCAAACACTATAGGTGCATCCTACCCAAATATGCTCCTACGAATGAACCTTTGCCTCAACAAGTCATCCACGTGCACCCTTAACTTTCTCCACACTTTGAGCATCATATTCCTTAAAGGCATAGCTACAAGTCTAATTCATCTAACCAGATCGACATGAAACTCAATTCCTACATATTGGTAATCTAGTCACCTCATCGAATGTGTCTGGACACTCTCTAGCTACAGGCAAAGATAATTACTAGTCATGTAGGATATCGAGCAAATATAGAAAGCTAACCATAACCCCATCCTTTGCAGGCAACCAATCACCACCATTCGCTCCTCTACAGCCCCAATCATCGCCAATGGCCTCTCACAATCCACCACTATTCCGCCCCTTCAGCCAGTCCATTCCCAAACTATAATACCGAACAAAATTAAACCCCAAAAAAAATCTATAGCAAACAAAAAAAAACATCCAAGGCTCAGTAAGACAAAGTCTTGACAAAACATGTATAAGATGGCAGACCCACCAACTAGTTTTGTCGGAAATAAAGATCAGTTAACTATCCCGGGTCTCAATTCCAATCTATCTATCAAAGCACCAGATATGACGGAATATGAAACCTCAATGTCAAATAAAACACATATGGAAATACCATAAGTGGAATGCATACCTCAATGGTAATGCCATTTCCCTTCTCTTTCGTCGATGGAGCACTCGACGAAATCAAAACGACAATCAACGCATATGCTTCCATGGTTTGTCCCCGCTCGGCTGATTCGAGAGAATATTTCTACACTAGGTACATGATCTCATATCATAAAGCCTTTTTGATCAACTTCATGAAGCTATCATAACATGACCAATCATTCGCTTCCCAAATTAATCACTCAACCCAATAATATATTTTCTTCAAAGCGAACTACGAACTAATCCCAGGTAAATCAATTCTTGGGAATCGAAGCTATCAACGAACTCCACTAGTTCATTGTTCATCCTTGGAGTTATCTAGAGGTCATCTTCTACCTCATTACGTCATCTAACTCCAAGTCATCGAAGTTGCTCTTGCAACTAGCCATCCATTCTTGCCTTTCAATAGCCGACTCCATTCTAATGAACAGTCTGCCTCTTAGACTTACGTAGTCTTTATACAGCTTGCGAAGACGACTCTAGTCATTTGCACTTGAGCACCATAATCATTTATATCAAACTGGGCATTCCAGAAAATGATTCGCACAATCTCTGCAAACATATTCTATCAATCAGGATTAGCGACCCCAATCCTACCTACTCCTCAACTCTGAAGATGGAGTCAGTAGCAATATTTCCCGTATGCCAAACCATTCCTATTATACAATAAGGATGATCAATCTCTCATAAAGAAAACTGCATCGATAGTGCTTGTGTCTATAATACAACTCATATACTATATACTACCATATAGTTTTGAATGCCTATATATATAATAAATACAAACTCTTTCGTATATACACACACTCTAGATCTATTCTAAGACGATAACTCCTACCTTGTCTCTACTGGATCATGATATCAACTCAGGTTAATCTGTAAACTAAGCTCCAATACCAAATGCAACAACTACTCTACACCACTGATGTAGGACGGTTGCCCAAGGAAAAAAAGAAGTAAAGAAGAGAGATAGAAGAAAAAAGGAGAAATAAACATCAATCAATCACATAATCTATAGTATTTCTCACATCACATTGAATAAAATATAGTAGTCATCACAGTTATAAATAGGAAAGACCGTAATAATTACATAAACCACAAAAATAGGGTACATAGGCTCATATAGTTACAAAATAGTAATAGAGTTTATACAACTGATAAATAAAATCAACTAAACTATCTTTGATAATAGTAAATCAAATACAGTCAAGGCTCCATAGTGTCATACAACAAAATATAAAATAGCAAACTCAAATATAAGTATGGGTAAATGTCACCTTCTGCTAGTCCATCTGTAGAACTCCATATGTCATTCATACCCGCTCTCTAGTCTACTCATTTATGAGTACCCGACATAATAAGAAGCAAAGCATAAAACCTCAAGTTTGACAACAGTTTGGTGTATGAGCGATAATAATCTCAAAATACTATAAAAGTCGATGTAGTATATAGAATAGAGGGTATATGAATCATATCGGACTTGTCCTTGCAAGGTAAGAGTTAGCAAATAACATCGACAGTATGGTACTCTACAACATCAAAAGGGGTACTCCATACTAAGTAAACTATCAGGGTGCCTAGGTATCCCTACCCACAACCTACATCATATGACATCCCTAGAGTGACAGGTGGCTAATAAAGCAACCATAACAAACATAGAATCCATCAGACAACACTAACTGTCTCTCAGTGTAATCTAGATATATGATAACTCGTATGGCCTCCTTACTGCTAAGGACTAATGGAAATCTCAGTTTTTAGTTGTACACTCGTATCACGTAGTCCAAAGCTAGATACATGTCTCGTAGCCCAAAGCTAGATGCTAGTGAAACATCACCTATTTTGAGGCCCAAAGCTAATCGCTATAGATGTTGTAGTCATCTATAGTGTTAACTTCCATTGACAAAATACGGTAATGTTAACGGTATCCATAGTATTAGAAGTGTTGAGAATTGGTTTTGATTCATGACACGAAGCTATCACTGCAACATACAGATTCGAAGACTGTTAGACAAAAAAAGAATATATACTACATGGAGACAAGACATCAAAATTGGTGCATCAACTTTTATATTATTTTGTTTTGAGTCTTAAGTCAATATTATTGAGATCTCTCCTCGTTTACGTATATATTAGCTTATATATAATCTTCTTATTTTCAAATGATTTATACGTATATAAGCATATAATATATATATATATTATCAATGTTTTAATGTTAAATTCATATATATATATACACATATACATACACACACACACATATATATATATTATATACCTGCGTAAACTGTGCAAATTGCACAGATAATACCAGATCAGTCGACTGATCTGCTAGTATTTGTGCAAAATGCACAGGTGCACAAGTATATGTATAATTTATAATAAAATCGTTTGAATATTTAATCGACTGACTCAGAGGCTTAGTTGACTGAATTTCTATAGCAGCTATATTTTTTTGAAAAGATACGACCATTCGTGAAGAGTTGCGAATCTCTACGAAGATGCCTGGACGCAACGCTTCAACCGAAACTCTTCGCTAATGGTCGCTGCTATTTGATAACTATAAATACATATCCTAACTTCATTACAAATTACTGAATCTGCTTATCTCTCTTATCTAACTTTCTTGAATATTCTTGCAACTATATTCTCAAATATTTAGCGATATATCATATTCTAAGCAATACTATTCCTTTCTAATCTTCATAAACTTCAAGGATACATACTTATACTCGAGGAGAAGATCATAGGATAGGTGTACTATAATCAGACTTATCCGCGTTATCAGAACACAAAAAGTCAAACAATATTTTGTATTTGTTGAAGTCCTGTTCTGCTGCTTGGGCGTGTGAAGTCCTCTTCGGCTGTTGAGGCGAAATCCTGTTCCGCTGCTTAGGTCCCTGTTCGGCTGCTCAGGCGTTGTATAGACCTGTTCATCCAGGTTAAGTGATGGTTGTTGTTTTAGTAAAATTCCAGAAGGAGTCTGAGACTGGATGTAAGACGGAGCTCCAAACCAGTATAAAAAAATTTAGTGTTATTTTTATTGTACTATTTTGATATTGCACATTATTTACTATATAGCTATCATCACTGTACTCTATATTATTACATGATCCATAGTACACTTTCATTTGGTATCAGAGCCAGGTTCTTCATATAACCTTAACACAGTTATCTGATACAATAATAATATGGAAACTAACACTAGCACTAGCATTAACACTAGCTTCACAGAAGCACAATCCACTGCACGTCCACTACTATTCAATGGCATGAAATATAACTATTGGGCCACATGAATGAGAATATATATGTAAGTAAATGATTTTGATTCATGAAATATAACTCAGAAGGAATACAATATTCCTACCGAGGAGTATTCTACTTGGACAAATACACAAAAATTAGATGCCACAGCAAATGCAAAATCCATGAATATGTTGTTTTGTACCTTAAATAAAAATGAGTTTAACCATGTCAGAATGTGCAACACTGCATATGAAATATGGCATACACTCAAAGTTACACACGAAGGAACTAACAAGGTCAGACAAAGCAAGATATTCATGCTCAAAAGTCAGTTTCAAAGCTTTAGAACAAAATACAAAGAATCTATAAACGATATGTATGTAAGATTTCAGGATATCTATCATTCATTGGTAGGATTAGGAGAAAAATGATCAGATTTTGATATCGTATCCAAAATCCTTAACTCTTTAACGGAAGAATGGAAAAGATAAGTTCTCGCTATTGAACAAGCGAACAATATTTCCCAAATAAATAAGTTAAAGAGTTAATAGGAAATCTAATGTCCTATGAAGTGAATTTGCAGGCTAAACGAGTTCAATCTCAAGACAAAAAATATATAGCATTCCATGTAGAACAAGAAGAATCAGATTCAGACAAAGATGACCTAGCATTTATTACCAAAAACTTCAAGAAATTCTTGAAGTATAGAAAAGGAAACGGAAATAATGGCAAGAAAAGCTCAAACGGCAATAAAATACCGTCTTCATCAGTTCTAGAATGCTTTAACTATCACGAAAAAGGGCATATACAGAAGGATTTTCTAGTTCAAAAGAAAGAATATCGCAATAAAAGGAAGGACAAATTCAGAAGGAAAGCTTTCTCAATCATATGGGATGACTCAGACTCCTCTTCCTCCTTAGAAAGCGAGAGTGAAATCGATAACGAACAAGCCAATGTATGCTTTATGGCCAAAGATAATGAGGTTAGTGATTTAACTTTTGATGATATGATAGAGATAAACTCAGAATTGTTAGATACTTTAAAAAGTCTCAAAAGAAAATATAAAGAGGCCGTTGAAAATCATAACAAGGCAGAATTCGAAAGAGATATTCTCAAGGATGAAAAGAAAATCTTGGAATAAGAACTTGAGAAAACTCAAGAATCGCTTTCAAATGTTAATGCTCAACTAATATAATTGAGTCAAGAAATAGAGACTCAAAAAGAAAAGAATGGTGTTCTTGTTTTTGAAAATCATGATTTGAAAACTAATATCAAAATGATAAAACTAGAAAATCCAAGTCTACAGACCAAACTAGAAGGGACCACTAAAAATGTCTCGAATTTTAATAAAGGCAGAGAGAATTTATCTAGAATTATTGAAAATTCTCAACCTGCTAACAATAAAAACGGACTAGACTATAAGAAGAAAGTCAAGAATTCACAGTCCAGTAATTTTAATAATGTTAAGTCTAATAAAACACCCATCTTTTCAAAAAGATCAGTTTCTAAAACTATCAATATATGGGTTCCTAAAACAAATTAGAAGTTGATAAGGAATAAATATATTAGATCCTTCATAGAAAATGTTCATAATAATAAGAATTATATTTATAAAAGGGATACTGAACCCACTTGGGTTTGGTTTCCTAAGATCTAACCTTTAGGACTCTATTAAAAAGGTGGGCACCAATGTCATCTTATATTTTTTGCAGGTCCCTTTCAAGAGGAAAACGGATACTCGACCGTGGTTGCTCAAAACACATGAAAAGAGACAAAGATATGCCGACAAACATTACATATTTTGATGGAGGCTCTATCACTTTTGGAGATAATTCCAAGGGATATATCATCGGCAAAGGCGATGTGAGCAGTTACGGTACATCTAATTTACTTCTTATTACCAACGTTTTATTAGTTAAGAATCTAAAACATAATCTATTAAGTATAAGTCAATTATGTGATAAAGGATTTAAAATATCTTTTTCTAAAAATAAATGTAGTATCTTCGATCAAAACCAAAATTTTATTTTCGAAGGAAATAGAGAAAGAAACATTTACGTTTTAAATATGAAAGTTAATCATAACTCAGACATGTGTTTAATAGCTAAAGAAAATGATCTCTGGCTATGGCACAAACGATTCTGTCATACCAATTTCGAAAATACAAATAAAATTTCTAAAAATAACCTCGTAAATGGATTACCAAAGATAAGTTTTAAAGTTAATAATATCTATGAAGCATGTGAATTAGGTAAATTAACTAAATCTTCCTTTAAATCTAAGAAAGTCATTTTAACATTACAACCACTTGAATTACTTCACATGGATTTATTTGGACCAATCCAAGTTCAATCCATAAATCACAAAAAATACGTATTTGTAATAGTTGATGATTTTTCTAGATATACATGGACTATCTTTCTAAAAAATAAAAGTGATACTTTTGAGAATTTCAAAACTTTTGTTAAATGGATTAAAAATTAAAAAGGTACTAAAATTAAAAATATTAGAAGTGATCATGGAGGTGAATTTGAAAACGAACTGTTTGATAACTATCGTAAATGAAAGGAATATTTCATAACTTTTCGTTTCCTAGAACTTCACAACAAAATGGAGTTGTAGAACGAAAGAATCACACTCTACAAGAATATGTAAGAACCTTACTAAACAAAAGCACGTTACCAAAACATTTTTGGGCAGAAGCCATTGCAATTTCCTGTTATGTATTGAATCGTGTTTCTATTAGACCCCTCACTAAGAATACATCTTACGAACTTTTTAACGGTAGAAAACCAAACATATCTTATTTTAAAGTATTTGGATCAAAATGGTTTGTGTTAAATACCAAAGACCATCTTGGCAAATTCAACTCAAAACGCGACGAAGGAATATTTCTTGGACATTCGGATCGAAGCAAAGCTTATCGAATTTTCAATAAATAGACTAATACTATTGAAGAAACACTCCATGTATCTTTTAATGAAAACTTTAAACAAATTTCAAGTTTTAATGATGACAATGATTTACTGATGATATCACGAATATAGAAATTAATAATTTAGGAGAAGATGAAAACATTGTTCATAATTCTAGAGAAGATGAAAATATTATTCTTAATTCAGAAAATAGAAATATCAAGAAATACAATAAGATCTCCTCCAAGAATATTACGAAATCATCCTACAGAAAATATAATTGGAGAAATAAATTCAAATGTTCGAACTAGAACTCAACTAATTTTAATGGGTCATGTTGCTTTTCTTTCTACTATAAGACCTAAGAATACTAAGGAAGCATCATCCGATGAAAGTTGGATCATTGCTATGCAAGAAGAACTAAATCAATTTGAATGAAATGAAGTTTGGGAACTAGTACCCAGACCAACCGATCGGACTATTATAGGAACTAAATGGGTTTATAAAAATAAAGCAGACAAATTAGGAAATATAACTAGAAATAAAGCCAAATTAGTGGCACAAGGGTATAACCAAGAAGAAGGAATAGACTGCGAAGAAACGTTTGCTCCAGTCGCTAGACTAGAAGCAATATGAATCTTACTGGCTTACACGTGTTTTAATAACTTTAAACTCTATCAAATGGATGTTAAAAGTGCATTTTAAATGGTTATATTAAAGAAAATGTTTTTGTTGAACAGCCACCTTTATTTGTTCATGACAAATATCCAGATCATGTCTGTAAAATTAAGAAAGCTTTATATGGTTTAAAACAAGCACCACGTGCTTAGTATGAACGCCTTAAAAGCTATTTAATTGAATTAGGATTCGAAATAGGAAAAGTAGATCAGACTCTATTTATAAAAAATTCTAAAAATGATATTTTAATAGTTCAAATATATGTAGACGACATTATATTTGGTTCAACTAATAATAAATTATATAAAGAATTTTCTGAAATAATGTCTAGGGAATTCGAGATGTCTCATATGGGAGAATTATCGTATTTTCTAGGTCTTCAAATAAAACAATTTTCTAATGGAATATTTATAAATCAAGAAAAATACTGTAATATTTTGATCAAGCGATTCGGAATGGAAAACACTTCTACCAAACTAACACCTATAAGCACAACAACACATCTCGATAGAGATGAAAATGGCAAGAGTGTAGACTAAAACTGTATCGTAATATGATTGGATCATTACTATACCTAACAGCTAGCCATCCAGATATAATGATGAGTGTACGTCTATGTGCAAGATTTCAAGCTGACCTAAAAGAATCACACTTACTAGCGGTAAAATAAATACTACGTTATCTTTGTATAACTAAAGATTTCGGACTTTTCTATCTAAAAGATTGCTCTTTCGAGTTAGTATCATATAGCGATGCTGATTTTGGAGGATCACGAACAGACAGAAAACGTATGAGTGATACGTGCCATTTCATTAGAAAATCATTAATATCACGGTTTAGCAAGAAATAAAATTGTGTCTCACTATCAACTTGTGAAGCAGAGTATATATCTGCAACATTAACTTGTGCACAAGTAATCTATATGCAAAAGACACTTAAAGATTTCAGAATTAATTTATCAAAATCAACGATTTAATGTGATATTTCCAATGCAATTAATCTATCTAAAAATCCCGTAAATCACTCGAAAACTAAAAAAAATACATTCGACATCATTTTCTATGCGACAATATAGAAAAAATGTGATAAATTTAGATTATGTTCCATCCGAAAATCAATTAGTCGATATCTTTACAAAACCCTATTAGAAAACACATTTATAAAACTACGTTGAGAACTAGGTATAATGTCAATTAAAGATGTATAAATAGTTCTAAAATGATAAAATACGAAATTTTAGACAAAAACTCAAAAGTAAATTTTTTTGACAAAAATTCATTTTTCTTACCATGTTGAGACTCGAACCTCTGACCTATTGTGAATAGCCCAGATCTTAACCACCTGAGCTATTGATTATTTGCATTACGGTCTAGGTCGGGGCTTTTCTTATGTGGTTACAACTGTACTCTAATTTGTTTATAACACTTACTTTTATGTACATATATTTACTGTATATACAAACATATTACATTGGCCAAAGTAAACTACAATAACAGAAAAACCACCGAACAATAGCAATGATCATCCTTAACTAACGAATTTGTTGTAACTAAAAATAATTCAATTGTGATATCCCGGAAATTTTAGACAATATCAATTTAATAATCTTTATATAAAATTAAATTGATATTGACAATATTGATTAATAAAATATGTTTTGGTTTAATAATCTGAATAAATAAATATTTAATTTGTGGTTTATCTTTTAAAATGCTAAAATAAATGTTTTAAATTATAATGTATATATATTTGTATATATATTATAGTTTATCTTTGTTTTGAAATGCAATTAATAAATAAAGTTTTGTTTTTAAATTCGAATAAAATATTGAGTAATTAGGAATTTGTGTTATAAATTAATATTAAGCTTTTAAAAATATATTTAAATTAATAACTATATGATTTGTAAATATTTATAATAAATGTTATATTGTTTAAAATTTGACTTAGCTTAATTTTTAAATTTAAATAAAAAATTAAGTTTATTTCTTATTAAATATTTTTTGATTAAGTGTGAATTGAGTATATTTTATAAGTTTAAAATATAAGATAACATATGATTTAAATTCATTTAAATAATAAAAGTGATTTATAATTTCTTTATAAATCATATAAAATTTGTTAATTGTTATTTTAAAACCTTATTAATAAATATTTTATTTTTATAAATATAAAAGGGAAAATAGAATCTTCATTTTTAAATTGATTTTGGTTTTTATTTCAAATAATTAATTTGATTTGGCAATTTTATTTTGAAATTCAAATTTATTGATTCTTTAAAATATTTTGTAAGTTTTAAATTATAAATTGTTTTATTTACATGTACTTTAACAAGAAAATTCATGCATATTCATTCTAACATAACATAAATTAAAGAAAACCCTTTTATAAACATTTAAATATATATACTAAATTTTATAAACAAGACAAGTGTTAAGTCTTAAACAAATCAAACTACATGTGTTAAATTGTAAATCAAGCACAATGACAAGTGTCATTTGTTTTTATTCTTTTCTTTATTTTTATTTAAACATTTTCAGCCTCTTAAAAACATTTTCACTTTCCTTTGTTATTTTAGAATCAAATGCTAGTTGAAACAAAAGAAAATACATCACTTAAAAATCTGAAACCCCTCAAAAACATATTTGCAAATTCATTTCAAAGGAAATTCTAACATTTGAAACTCCTCATTCAAAAATAAGATCTGTAACTCCTCAAAATATCAACCTGCATTTTCCTCAATTCTGCTTTGAAAAGCAAGCAACCTGTAGTTCAGTTTAATAAGGCAATTGTTTGCATTTTCAAAACTCAAAGTAAATCAAGCTCACTGCAGTCCACCTCTGGAAAATCAGGCCTGCATATAGCTGCATCTCTGAAACTCACCAGCATCAAACTACAGTTATGAAATCACTGCATGCATCTAATATTGGTTAGAGTTTAAATTGCAAGTCTGCATTCATGAATGATAACATAAGAAGGCTCTGTTCTCCTGTATATGGTGAGAAACATTTTTGCTAAAATAATTTAAATAAGATGGTTGCATAGTTTATTGTTGTGATAAGTAGGTTTCTGCATATATATATATATATATATATATATATATATATATATATATCTATAATTTGACAGTAGATACTTTGATGAAATGTGTGAATGTTATCTTTGATCCTCTGTTTCTCATTTAAAAGTCAGTTTTTCTTTTAAAATTTATACCCCTATCACTGTATCATGGCATTGATTTTGATCAAGTTACAAACAAATTTGTTTGTTAAAAATAAATCTGTAGCATAAGAACTTAACATAAGGTAAATTGAAATCAACTTCTCTGGAAATCATAATGACCTGAAAACATGATGTGTTTAAAATATAAATTCCCTAATTTCTTGATTTAAGATTATAAATTGAAAGCCTTTATGAAAACATGATTTTCAGAGCAGAAATCATAATATTTAAGTTGTAATTTTGGGAAGCAGTGTTGTGATAGGCTAAAGAATGATTTTTGGAAATTTAAGGATTTGGAACTTTGGGGGGGGGGGGTCTGAAGTTTCTGGTGAATGAAGGTTTGTGATCAGGTTCATTATAAAAAAATTATCAACATTAATAAATAATGTTTGGAATTAGCTGTGATAAGGGTTTTGGTTTCTGCAACCCTAGTCTTGGGTACAGTTGGAAATTTAGGCATTTCATCCTCTAGGGTTAATCGAGTGCCAAGCATTTTGGAGGGTTAGGTGATGGTCCAAGGGGAATAAGTGGCCTGAATTGTAGCCTGAACAATGGCCAGAGGAAGGAGATTTCACAGTTGACAGGTTTTGGTTTGGGTCAACACAGGGGTTTCCAGGTTTTTAGAAGTGGTGTTGTATGCTCGAGTATATCTCGGGTAATTCCAGTTTTCCCGAAGTAATGTATGAAATGACTCGAAGTAAAATTAGTGGGCCTCGGGTAGTTTTGTTACAGTATCTTGTTTTCTGTAGCCTGAGACAGTTTCAGGTTTGTGTAAATTTAAACAACAAAGAAAAGCAGAGCCTGATTTTAAATAGGAATTGAGGCCAGTTTAAATTATGGATTCAAAATGTAATTTGAATTTTAGTTTTTGAAAATTTGAATAAATTTATAAAAGATAAAATGGCTTTGACTCAGGTATTATGTTCCTGTAGCCTGAAACAGTTTCTGGTTTTTGAATTTTAAAACTAAAATTAAAAAAAAAATAGTAAGGTAAGTTTAAATTCAAACTTTAAGTAGGATTAAACTATGAATTCAAATAGGTTTGAATTCCAGATATTTGAAATAAATTGCAGTAATAAAATAAAGTATTTAATAAATCATCAAACCTGCACAGTTTTTATATTTGTGATTTTTAAATCTGAGATAAGGTTTTAAACACAAGATTTGAATTTCTAAGTTAAATCTGAATTTCAAAACTGAATCCAAATTTGAAGATTGAATCTGAAAGCTTCAAAATAAAGATAAGTTATAAATCCAAATGTTATGATCAAGTGAACATTTTAGAATTTTATAACATATGGAATTTAAAACAGGGTTTTAAATTTTAAATCTCTAAATCTAAATCTGAAAGCATGGTTTAAATTGTGTGTTGTAAATTAAATAAGATTTAAATTTATATGTTCAATATCACTTGAATTATTTAAGGCATTTTAAATTTGTTTAAAATTGAATATGGGCTAAGTTAAACTATTCTTTTAAAATTTGCTTTAAGAGGTAAGTGATTCTTAAAATGAGAACAAAAGAGTTTTTAAATATTTAAAATCTTGTTTAAGTTTAAAATTTAATTTCATTTTAATTTTAATTTTAAAATGGAATTTATAAAAATATAAAAGCAAATTTGTTTTTAAATTACCATAATAATGATAATTTAATCATTAATGAGATTAATGATTTTTATTGTTTGAAACTTAATCATCTGATTAAGGTAATTAAGATTTTAATTATTTAATTAATAATTGGGTTAATTAATTAAATAATTAAGGATTTATTTAATTAAATAAAAGTTTTAAATAAGTTAATTAAATTTGACTAAAGTATGAATTAAGAATTAATTTAATTAATGAATTGAAATTATTAATTAATAATTAATTAAGTTTAATTATCACTTGATTAATTTAATAATTAGAAATTAATTAATAAGTTCCTTTACATAAAATTTAGAATTAATATTGATTAATTCAATTAATTACTTTAGAAAGTAATTAAAGATTTGTTATGAGTTAATGAAGGTCATTAACTTAATATAATTTTTATAATTAATTAATGTAATTAATTTTAATGATTAATTGTATTAATTAATTTAAGATGATCATTTGAATTGTTTAAGTATAATTACTTAGTGAAAGTAATTAAGGAAATTAATTACTAATTGTAATTAATTAAGTTTATTTTGATTAATTAAGTTAATTAATTAAGTTTAATTAATTTAAATTAATCATTGATTTGATTTGAGAAGTAATGACAAATGTAATTAAAAATGGAAAATTACTTAGTGAAGTAATTAAGGAAATAAATTACTGGATATAATTTAATGGAGGAGTTTTAGAAATTAATTACTTTGTGTAATTAATATGTAATTTATATGTTATATAATTACTTAAGCAAGTAATTAATAATTAATTACTTAATGTAATTAATTTAGGTTTTGATAATTAAGTTATTTGAGAATGGTTTAGAGATGTAATTAATTTAATATAATTACTTAATATGATTAATCAAGAATAATTAATCAATAGAGATAATTCATAATTAATTTAATGGAGTTATTTAAAATAAAATAATTTGGGATCATTAGTTTTAAATAATTAATGATGTAATTAAGGATTGATTAATTAAGAACAATTAATCAATAAAGAATTAATTAATGTAATTAATTAAGGATTAATGTAATTAATTATGATTAATTAATTGATGAAGTAATTACAAGTTAATTACAGGGTTTGGTTTGGGATAATTAATTTGTGAAATTAATTAGAGGTTAATTACTTAAAGGTAATTAAAGGGTAGTTAATCAAGATGATTAATTAGGGTAACTTGTTAAGGGTAATTAATTAATTGATTTATAATTAATTGATGTGTAAGCAAGATTATATGGATAAGAAATTAATTTAATTCATTTTAAATTAATTAAGGAAGAAGTAATTAATTTAATTCATTTTAAATTAATTATAGGATGGTGATTTAATAAGTCTTTGCTTATGAATAATAATTGATATTTATTACCCTGAATGGTTGAGATCTCAGTTATGAGATAAATGTTGTTGTGTGATTTGGATGTTATGGTTGCATTGAGTTGATAATATGTTCTATCTGTTGAAGTAGATAATATAGATTATTTGATGTGATGATAATATTGATTATCTATTATGATGTAGAGAATTATCTATCTGTGTGTATATAGATAATATTGAATTGAATTGTTTTAAACTTTAAAACAACTTGGCCCTAAAAGACACGCTTTGGATTTCGATGAGACCAGGATCGGGTTTCCATATTTGGATATCCGAAAACCACATCGATTCCAAATAACGTTAGGTCGTTAATCTAAATGGAGCTATGTGAAGACTCGAGGTGTAAGGGCTATACGTCAGTATAACTCTGTGGGTGATTCCGTAATGAGTTGACGGAATAGTGCTTATAGATTCGAGATGATGGATTAGAGTGCAAGGGTTATCGTCGTTGACTCTGAGGGTGATTCCAATAATGAGTGCAACGAGATAATGCCTTCGGTTTCGTTCGAACCCGGAATGAACTTGTATGGATTGAATGCTTTCAGAACATCGTCAGGTGGACGATGAGCATTCTAAGTGATATGTCCTATAAAGGTAATTGTAACCTCAAGCCTCATCAACCGGGAATGGCTAAAACAGGGGAGGTGCAGCAAGGCTTCGTGGGTAGCTCCCACTGGAGAGCAAGATTTACCCCTGTCTAGAAGTCTCTTTATATTCGGCTTTGTGGGGCAGTTGATTGCAACAACTGCCGGGGTTGTCTTGTTCGGGACTATTCAGTAAGGAATGGTCCCGGTCTTGTTTTGCAGGGGAGTTAGGGTGGCTCCTCGGTACGGTGATCTAGGCCACGTACTGTGACGGGCGGTACCCTAGTAGCCCTGCCATTGTATGGAATCCAAAATCCAATAAGTGCCAACGGTTTTGATTTTATTACCCACTTTTGTGGCTAGTACCTGGAATTTAATCATGTAACAATTTCGGCTATTTCTTATTTATTTGAAAACCCTAGACACTATTATAATATCATCGGATTTTCTATCAAATGTTTTGGTTAGCGTAAGGTAAAAACTTTTCCATGTTTATGTGTGGGAAGTCTTACGTGATACCTTTCTTTTCAAAGGTTTTAAAAGTTAAGCAACCTTAACCTGTTACTCACACCAGACCCATGTCTGACCCGGAGTTTATTTTTGTTTTTCATAAACTCTTGGGTACTCAAATTTTTACGAGTAGCCAAGGGAATTCAGGTTAGGATTCAGGATTGCTTTGACGAATAATGGAGGAGCAATGGAGCAGGAGGCTTTTGCGTTATAGATATATAGTTCCGCTGTGTGTTCTCTGTGTTGTGATTGTATTGAGTTGTAAATACTAGACAGGTGTTTATAACTGTCTGGTATATGTGATGTGTATGTTGCGTATCTCTGATTGGTATTGTATATTATGTAAATACTTATGTTATTAATATAATTTATTCGTTCCGCTGTTGAGATTCTGGTGTTGTTTCTTCTTTCTCTTCTTTCTTTTCTTCTTCTATCCCTTTCTTTCTTAATTCATGATGCGATTTTCTGGGAGTAGAAAGTCGGGTCGTGACAATTGGTATCAGAGCGTTAGGTTGAGTGAATACCTAGGCTCTGGAGTGGTGTCTATCTTGAGAGAGCGTATTTGTAATTTTTAATATATCTATATTTATTTATTTATTTCTACCTACCGATTGGGTTACCTGTTCAGATTTTCCAATGTGGGTTATAAAGGTAGATTGGGGTAGTGGTGTGTATAACACAACTACCGATTGGTAGGAGTTTGAATGATGGAGGTTGGAAGTGTATCTGTCGAGACTGTAGACCTAATACCGTCTCGAGTAAGTTTTGCAGTAGTATAAGGACTTCATTGATCTCTGAAGGTAACCTGTTAAGGTTCGGAGTTCATCTCTGAAGTTGGATGAGTAGAGTTTGGATCTGTCGATTGGGCAGAAGCAAGCGAGTAATGATATCTTGATATCTCAGGGAAGTAGTAACTGCGTGATGAGATGCAGTGACTATGGATGTTTCTGAAGATGATTTCTTTGGAACAAGTTTAAGGAGTGAGTCTGCTTTGGTGTTGTGGCTGAGTTCAGCAGGATGTTTCTGTTTGGTTTGAAGTCCGAGTTTCTCGAAGAACTTTTGGTTAAGAATTCTTTGGCATTGGTGTCAACAGTACAGCTCGGAGTGTTTTGAGTGTCGGCAGAGTTTTCTGGCTTAGCAGTTTTCTGGAGATGGAGTCCAGAAGCAGTAGAGTAGAAACTATTTCTTCGATGGGTTGGTAAGACCAGCATAAGCTGTTCTGATTGGTTTAGAGAGAACAGTTTTCTTTGGAAGTAGATTGAGTTGATCGCAAAAGTGACTTGCGATAGTTGAGTGTTCTCTTGGATTGTTGGAGATTTTTCTGAATATTTTCAGGAAAGTCAAGAGTTTGTCTTCATCTAGAGATTAGGTGGTACCGGTGGGTCAACTAGTTGAAGGTTGGTTTCTTGAGATGGAGTTTATTAAAGCAACTCGGTATTTGAGGAAATTCTGAATTTTCTCTTGGTTATCTGAGATCTTCTTGGTTTTGCTGTCCAGTTGTGCTTGTGTTCTTCGTCAGCATTCTTTTCTGCTCCAGATCAGAGTTATGCAGCGGAAGCAGTTTGGGAGTGCATCTGCTTTTCTTTTCCGGATAGGTGAAGTTGTTTTCTTCTGATGGTGGTGAGTGGAGTTGTTCTTGATCTTGATTGATCGTGGAGGATCATTCTGATGGGTTTGGTCTAGATTGTTTCTTGAGACATCAGCAAGGATTTAGCTGATCAGGTAGGATGTAGGCAGCTCGAGATCGTCCGAAGAGTTTTGTGAATCTGAAGTTGGATATCCGATTTTGTATAAGTTTCTCAGTTTTGGGAGCTATAAATTTTGGGAAGGTTGGGTAACCTAGCTCCGAGATGTTTTAAATTTCTTCTGTGTTCTGTTTTGGATAAGTGTTTGATTTTCTTGATTGAATTTCCAGTTTGGACAACTAGAATTCGATATGTTTCACGTATCTCTGAGGGAGTACGTGTATATCTATTTCTGGTTTTGGAATCAACTGTTCTGAGAGATTTTGGTTGTTGAGTCAGACTTGTCTATAGTCTGATGTCTAGTTAGTTATAGATATAGATGAGTAGGAGTTCTGTAGCTTATTAATGTTGATTATTTGGGTTTTATAGAGCGAGTAACCCGGTGTTTACTTGGGAAACTCGAGGAAACTCTATTCAGAATTTTGTCTGGATAGTTAATTTTGTTTGATTGGGTGAATTGATTGCAATGGATGTTAGCATATGTTTGATATATGCTTGGTTTTAAAATTTAAAATCATCAATAGGTTATTAAATTACCTTTGCTTTAAATTTTGGGGATGAAATTCTTTTAAGGGGGAAGGAATGTGATATCTCGGAATTTTAGACAATATCAATTTAATAATCTTTATATAAAATTAAATTGATATTGACAATATTGATTAATAAAATATGTTTTGGTTTAATAATATGAATAAATAAATATTTAATTTGTGATTTATCTTTTAAAATGCTAAAATAAATGTTTTAAATTATAATGTATATATATATATTTGTATATATATTATAGTTTATCTTTGTTTTGAAATGCAATTAATAAATAAAGTTTTGTTTTTAAATTCGAATAAAATATTGAGTAATTAGGAATTTGTGTTATAAATTAACATTAAGCTTTTAAAAATCTATTTAAATTAATAACTATATGATTTGTAAATATTTATAATAAATGTTATATTGTTTAAAATTTGACTTAGCTTAATTTTTAAATTTAAATAAAAAATTAAGTTTATTTCTTATTAAATATTTTTTGATTAAATATGAATTGAGTATATTTTATAAGTTTAAAATATAAGATAACATATGATTTAAATTCATTTAAATAATAAAAGTGATTTATAATTTCTTTATAAATCATATAAAATTTGTTAATTGTTATTTTAAAACCTTATTAATAAATATTCTATTTTTATAAATATAAAAGGGAAAATAGAATCTTCGTTTTTAAATTGATTTTGGTTTTTATTTCAAAGAATTAATTTGATTTAGCAATTTTATTTTGAAATTCAAATTTATTGATTCTTTAAAATATTTTGTAAGTTTTAAATTATAAATTGTTTTATTTACATGTACTTTAACAAGAAAATTCATGCATATTCATTCTAACATAACATAAATTAAAGAAAACCCTTTTATAAACATTTAAATATATATACTAAATTTTATAAACAAGACAAGTGTTAAGTCTTAAACAAATCAAACTACATGCGTTAAATTGTAAATCAAGCACAATGACAAGTGTCATTTGTTTTTATTCTTTTCTTTATTTTTATTTAAACATTTTCAGCCTCTTAAAAACATTTTCACTTTCCTTTGTTATTTTAGAATCAAATGCTAGTTGAAACAAAAGAAAATACATCACTTAAAAATCTGAAACCCCTCAAAAACATATTTGCAAATTCATTTCAAAGGAAATTCTAACATCTGAAACTCCTCATTCAAAAATAAGATCTGTAACTCCTCAAAATATCAACCTGCATTTTCCTCAATTCTGCTTTGAAAAGCAAGCAACCTGTAGTTCAGTTTAATAAGGCAATTGTTTTCATTTTCAAAACTCAAAGTAAATCAAGCTCACTGCAGTCCACCTCTGGAAAATCAGGCATGCATATAGCTGCATCTCTGAAACTCACCAGCATCAAACTACAGTTATGAAATCACTGCATGCATCTAATATTGGTCAGAGTTTTAATTGCAAGTCTTCATTCATGAATGATAACATAAGAAGGCTCTGTTCTCCTGTATATGGTGAGTAACATTTTTGCTAAAATAATTTAAATAAGATGGTTGCATAGTTTATTGCTGTGATAAGTAGGTTTCTGCATATATGTAACAAACAGTAATTTTCGACTTTCGAAAATTCGACATCGACACTCACTTTATCGACTGCCGAATATCGAAGGCCGAAAACCGAGATGTTATGGGTTTTAAAAAGAGAATTTTAAGAAAAAGAGAGAAAGAAGAAGAGAAAAGAGATAGGAAAGAAGATAGACGATTTTTAGAAAACAGAGAATTTTGAAAAATAGAAGATAGAAGAATTTTAAAAATAGAACGGACAGAAAGGAAACAAAAAGAACAACATCAGAATCTCACAATTCACAGCGGAACAACATATAATAATAAATGAATAATCTTTAAACAAAGAACTATATCAGTTATTACATTTCATTTCATTACATCACATCATATCATCAGAGTGTACAACAACATACAACAACAACAAACAGTGCAGCGGAAAAAGAAATACTATATAAACTAGTAATACACCATGCCATCCAGCTTGCCTCCAGCAACTCCTGAATATCCAGAATATCCTGATAAACCTTAACTCTTGACTGCCCGTGTGGAAATTGGTGGGCACCCAGAGTTTAGGAAGGAAAACAATAAACTCCAAGTCAGTCATGTGACTGGTGTGAGAACTCAAAACAGTTTATTTATCTTTAAAATCAAAATAGAGGAATATTTTTAAATCAATTCGCAATGCTTTTAAAAAATGAGACTACCATAAGGCCTCCCGCACACACACACAATGCAAACGCAGAATCGGAGGAGATTTCTCCTTATGATAGTCAAAGATGCTTGATACGCATTTAAAATAACATTTGATATTATTATTAGTGCATAGTGTAGGAAAAATTCATTTCGAAAGTAGAATATAAATCTTAGCCAACATACGACCATTATCGTATGCCTACTATAGCTACTATCCAAACAGTGGTGACCACCATAAGTGAATAGCAGGTTCTACAACTAATACCGTACAAGTTTCGTATTGGGAATTGGATTTCCAACGAATGGTCAGGCTAAGGAACTTCCTACTGTCACATGGGATCGCCTCTGGCTGGACGTCCCGAGAACTTAACCAGCTCTCTGCCAACACAAGGCCGGGTTACCTTTATCACTAGGTAACTACTACACGAATATGGCATCCCCCGGTCCCATCGGACCTTTAACCGAGCGCTCGTCACCAACAACACCACACAGAAAAAGATATAGTGTATCAACATGAGTAAGTATCTGGGCTCCATACCATGATACCACCCTTTCCAGAAGGAAATGCACATACCCTAAAGGGAGCTACCCCTCATAACCTTGCCGCATCTTTCCTGTTTTGACCATTAACGGGATGTGAGGCTCGATGAATTCACGTCCACAAAAACATACTTTATACAAAAGCCATGCTTTGGGTCAACAAATGATCAACACAATGATCACTAAGATAGACGATCAAATAAATGATCCTATCACAATAATCAACACAATGATCATTTCAGCATCACTCAGCATGTCACATTACCAAAATGGGATATATCGCTGATAACTTCAACTATATAACCTTTGAGCTCGTACGTCTCAAAGAAGGGTGTTAAGCAAAGAATAAATTCTCCGCCACCAACAGAAATATATTTGAAAGAAATCGGCTTTATATCTCAAATTGTAATGTCAGACACACAATCCATACAAGTCTGTTCCGGGCTCGAACAAAACCGAAGGCACTTCTTACGAAGCCCTTGCAATACGGGTATTCACAATCCCGATCGAATTTCCCATCACTTAAGGAATCTCTATACCAGGAGCTACCCAGTGCAGAGACAATCGATAGGTCATCCTATCGCTTTCGCAAATACTCGGTCTTCAACACCGATCTTCAAATGCAATTCATAACGACGTATCACATATTCGGAATGGGTTATACGACCCCATGGTCCTTTCCCGGTTAACCCGAATAGTGAGCGCTTATTCAAAAATAAGTGTAGCATTCACATTCAATCAATTCACATCAAATACCCATTCAAAGGGAAATATTGATAGTCGGCTATTGAACTATCAATTGATATGTATACATCACCAGATTCCAAATAATTTTCCAAATTATTTATTTTCCAAAATATCTTTACTAGATATATAATTTCAACACTTCAAAAATAAATCAATATTTATTTTCAAACAAATTCCACTTTTCACATATAAATTCCATAATGAATTTATATTTCAAAATATCCATGTATATGATTTCCATTATTCATGTCAATTTATCTTTAAAAAGATAAATTCTAATTATCCACTTCATATTGGAAAACAATTTCATACTTATTCATTCATAAGTATTTCACAAATCTTTTTATTTTCAACACTTAGAAAATATTCAATATACTTAAATCGAATTAAGTATATATTTCATTCTTTAAGGAAATCATTCACTTAACATATTTATTTGGGCCAAAACGAATGTTGCGTAAAACATCGTTACGACAACCCAAATTCACTAGTATAGGGATTCGAAATTAAAATAGATATATAAATCCCAATACTATACAAAACATTTCCTTTCGGAAATCATTTACTATAACAACAGTGTTATAGTCCATCATCTCCTTTCATTTCTCGAAACATCTATTTCAACAAAAAATGTTGAAATCTATGGTTTCGAATCTCAACATGTTTAAAAACATCGTTAGATTGTTTTAATTCTATTTAAAACATCACATTCAAAACAATTCCTTTAACGTGTTATTCACTATTCAAAAATGTGAATAAACTTCGTTAACAAATCTCATCCTTTTATTCATTTTAATTCAAAGGATTATTCACTATTAAAAAATGTGAATATAACTCCATTTCTAAGTTATAACAATTAACTTGTCAAAATAAGTCATTTGCGAATTTATAAAACAACGTTTATAAATTCCTTTTCTATTTATTTATAAAAACTTCCTTTTTTATAAATCCTTTTATTTATCTATTCAGTTTATAATTCAATTATAGACTAAAAGTTCATATTATAAGTTAATTACTTATAAAACGATTTTTTTATAAAATCATTCTTTAAACTTCATAATTATAAATCTTATAACTTATAAGATTCATTTATTTAACCAAATCTATTCTTCAATTAACTTCACAAATTTATAAATCTTACTATTTATAAATTTCATTTATAACTTCACAGGTTAAAATTTCATAAATTTCATTCATTTAGGAAATTCATTTTCACTACATTCAAACACTTATAAAAACTCGTTTTATAACGTCCATATTTCAATTTATAAATATCCATTTATAAATCTCTTAATATAAATTAATTTATATTATTCTTTTAAACGTCATTAATTCCTTTAAAATTTCACCGTTCTCTTGATTTATAAAATAATCAAATTTTATAAATCTTATATTCAAACTTCTAATAATAAACTCAAGAATCCAGTTTAAACTATTTTATAAAATCATTGGTTCATATTTCTCAAAAATCGACTTTTAATCGTATTTCTAAAAATCAGCTTTTTAACTATATTTCACAAAAACCATAATTTTTATAACTTTAAAAATTATAACGTTTATTTATTTATAATGGATCAATTCCAAAAATAAAGTATATTTCAAAATCACTTTTAAAATCATTTTAAAATCCCAAAATCTGGGTCCAATGATGCTACACATCAAATAGTCAATCACGACCACAACGATATCATATATCGATATGATAATCCATCAAATATCAAAATATCTGAAATAAAATAAATACTGTTGAGGAATCCAGTTGGATCCCTCCAACCTGTTTCCCTGCATCCAAAAACATTAGCACAATACCAATTTCGCTCCAGTACGAAATTATCGCGGTATATGTTCTTATTAAATATTATCCGCTTAATAACGGCGTAATAGGGTCTCATCCGCTAAACAAAAAATGCGGGAAATCAACAACTGCAATATATACATATGCCAATATATATATATATTGATATTATATATAATACCAATTTCACTGTTTATGAAATATTCGCGGTATATGTTTTTATAAATAACATCCGCTTACTAACGGCGAATAATGTCTATTTTAACAATCAATAATTTACAGTCATCATTCAAACATGCATTCAAATATTTTAAATCTAACTATTTAAAATAAAATCGAAATCTATTCGATTGAGTGAGAAATTCTCACCTTGGTTTAATTTCCGTTTTAGCTTTTATTTCGAATAAAATTAAACGCGCGTTTAATTTTACCCGAAATTCTCACTAACTCCAAACGACTCCAAACCAACTCCATCGCGTAGTGCTCGTCCATACGATTCCAACGCAACTGAGTTTGCATTTTTTCGACCTCGTATGAAAAAGATATGAATTTTACAAGATTACACGATTTATAATATATTTAAATTACAATATCTTTAAAATTTCTAAACCCACCACATCTCAACCGTTCGTATTTTCCTCCCCAGATCGTGGCCGTTGCGTGCCTTCTTCCTCAACATATATTCACGCGACATTCCCTCGTATAGCCGAACCCATATATACGTGATTAGGGTTTACATTCGCACGCAAATCAATCGCCTTTGCATCGATCAAGCAACTTCATCGCGTAGCTCACCACACTAGCTCCCCACGGCCAGAAAATCTTCGAGCTCGGCACCCCATACGCGTGGGAATTCGTGCGCAACCTCCAAGTGAACGCGGCCTCCTATATCCCAAAATACAGCTCCAAATCACATCTCCACCGTTGAACTTCAAGATCTCGATGCGCTCTACGACTTTCTAGTTGGAGATTTCTTGAATGGGTTTGTAGATTGAAAGATAATTGAAGAAAAGAGACTGCAATTTTCGGCCATTGAAGCTTGACTGGCGGCTACAACTATAAATTAGGGTTTTAGACTATTTTCTCAAATTTGTGAATTTATGAGCCTATTTATAGAATTTTATCGAAACACTATTTATCCGGGAATTCCGAACTCCGATTTAGACGCCGTAACCAGCGTACCTAGGGTTTATCCCGCGTTCCGGACACAATGGAACAGGTTTCGGAAGCTAATTCGGAAGTATGTGCGAGTTATGGCTGAAAACGTTCAATTTGAATTAAACCGATTTAAACCGATTTCTAGGCGTTTTAATTTGTACCGGACAAACGGTAAATCCAATTGACTTGAAATTTGAAACCTTACAATAATATCACTTTACGGATCCGATGAAACTGGTTTCGTCGAATTCCGAGACTTTTTGAAAAATGGCTATTTTGACTCGCCAAATTTAAATTAAAAATAAATCGATGCGTTTCGAGCTGCCACGATCAAACGATAACTCCGATTGACACGAAAATTGAAATCCGGTAATAACTAACTATTACGGATCCAATGGAACTGGTTTCGTTCAATTCTGAGACTGTTCAAAAATTGACTATTTTACAGTCGATTATTAAATATTAAAATATTCAATTTTCACAAATTAACTTTTAATTCGATTTTAAAAGTTCTAAAATATTTCTATAACTCCAGTATGATTAAATAAAATTTTCCAAATTATTTTCAATCATATTTAACTCAATTTTCAATTATTTCCATAATTTCACATATTAAATTATCGATTTAATTATTCAATTAAATCCAATAATTCAAATAAAAATTTATTTGACTTATAAATTCACTTTTTAATATTTAAAATTAATTAAATATTCAAATTTTAATTTATTAAAAATTCTGGGTCGTTACAATCTTTCCCCCTTAAAAGAATTTCGTCCTCGAAATTACAAGTAAGAAAAGTTACAGAATCTATTAACTTTCCAAAATTCATAGTTAAACTTCTTATAATATTTTACTAAGTTTTCAAATCATACTTAGTTATCTTTTCAAAAACAACTACTATTGTTTAACTTTCAATTTAAAATCAAAGTTTAAGTTTTCAAAAATTTTCCCAATTTTCTCAAATTTTTTCTAACGCCTTAAATTTTCGGAAAAATTCGCCATAGTCTCCTTTGCGCGGCTCGATCCGAAAAAAAAATGACAGTATATATATCACAAATATACATCTCATCAAGTAATGAGGCATCCCGAAGGGAAAAAAATGTAAAAGTGCGATATTTAATCCGAGATATGTACCTTATATTTTATTAGCGAGCATATACGGCTAATATAGCGCAAAAGCGAGCTCCAAATGCGAAGCAAACGCGATCCGCACCTACTAAACTCAACAAACAACATGAGAACATGCACATATGCAAATAATCTCAATATACAACATATAGCAACATAATAACTATATATGTCACATAGCAAATGCAACAATAGCAATATACATTCAACCATCAACCAACTAACATCCATATCCAATAAACATTCATTCATATTCTCATTCATATTTAATGAATTGGTTTTCACTTTAAATTACATTTGATTCATTTACATTGGATTTACTAACATTCATTCTCAATTCAATTAGTTTACATTTACTAATTAAATCTAATTCACATTCAATTCTATTCAAATTTATTTACTTTCAATTTGAATTTAATTTCATAGCTTTCAATTTCATTAATACTTAATGAATTTTTATACAATCAACTAACAATCAAATAACAACCAATGTATATCAATTACAACCAAATTCCTTTACTTATTCATTCTCATTCAATTTATTCAACTTCCAATAACATTTGATTTCAATGAATTAATACTTTCATTCATTATTCCATATCAACTTTATTTTCATTTAATTGATTAACATTTCAATTCATTCATTCAATTCAATTACTACGTTGAATTTTATTATATAACTCAAGTTCATATTTCTTTTAATCCACTTGATTATTTACTTCGATACCAAAATCAATTCCATTTAACAACACTTAAGTTATATTCCATTTAACTTTAAATTCACTTCTTATATATATAAGTTTATTTCACAATTGTAAATCACTTTAATTATAATTCAATGCTTATAATTCTTTTGCTTATACAATTATTCTTTTATTTAGATTATTCAAACAACCTAACAATCAACTTATATACACTTTAATAATTCTGAAAAATTATTCCTTCATATATAAAATATACTTAAGGTAAAATTATTTCATTTACCCAATTTAAAACAATATTATGTCGAATTGTTCTATTCAAGTGTTTAGAAACCCCTTCGGCATAGTCTTGCGGACCACGCTGACGAAAGTTCATATGCCACTCAATAAACCAATCATCACAATATAAAACAATTTTATTCCCTAACAAATACGCTCTCATAGCTATTATTACACTCAACTCATTCTAGAGTACTGCTGACTCTATCTCTAACGAGTAATACCCAACAGAACCATGGTTGTCGCTTAACCATCAGAGCTCTGATACCAAATGTAACAAACAGTAATTTTCGACTTTCGAAAATTCGACATCGACACTCACTTTATCGACTGCCGAATATCGAAGGCCGAAAACCGAGATGTTATGGGTTTTAAAAAGAGAATTTTAAGAAAAAGAGAGAAAGAAGAAGAGAAAAGAGATAGGAAAGAAGATAGACGATTTTTAGAAAACAGAGAATTTTGAAAAATAGAAGATAGAAGAATTTTAAAAATAGAACGGACAGAAAGGAAACAAAAAGAACAACATCAGAATCTCACAATTCACAGCGGAACAACATATAATAATAAATGAATAATCTTTAAACAAAGAACTATATCAGTTATTACATTTCATTTCATTACATCACATCATATCATCAGAGTGTACAACAACATACAACAACAACAAACAGTGCAGCGGAAAAAGAAATACTATATAAACTAGTAATACACCATGCCATCCAGCTTGCCTCCAGCAACTCCTGAATATCCAGAATATCCTGATAAACCTTAACTCTTGACTGCCCGTGTGGAAATTGGTGGGCACCCAGAGTTTAGGAAGGAAAACAATAAACTCCAAGTCAGTCATGTGACTGGTGTGAGAACTCAAAACAGTTTATTTATCTTTAAAATCAAAATAGAGGAATATTTTTAAATCAATTCGCAATGCTTTTAAAAAATGAGACTACCATAAGGCCTCCCGCACACACACACAATGCAAACGCAGAATCGGAGGAGATTTCTCCTTATGATAGTCAAAGATGCTTGATACGCATTTAAAATAACATTTGATATTATTATTAGGGCATAGTGTAGGAAAAATTCATTTCGAAAGTAGAATATAAATCTTAGCCAACATACGACCATTATCGTATGCCTACTATAGCTACTATCCAAACAGTGGTGACCACCATAAGTGAATAGCAGGTTCTACAACTAATACCGTACAAGTTTCGTATTGGGAATTGGATTTCCAACGAATGGTCAGGCTAAGGAACTTCCTACTGTCACATGGGATCGCCTCTGGCTGGACGTCCCGAGAACTTAACCAGCTCTCTGCCAACACAAGGCCGGGTTACCTTTATCACTAGGTAACTACTACACGAATATGGCATCCCCCGGTCCCATCGGACCTTTAACCGAGCGCTCGTCACCAACAACACCACACAGAAAAAGATATAGTGTATCAACATGAGTAAGTATCTGGGCTCCATACCATGATACCACCCTTTCCAGAAGGAAATGCACATACCCTAAAGGGAGCTACCCCTCATAACCTTGCCGCATCTTTCCTGTTTTGACCATTAACGGGATGTGAGGCTCGATGAATTCACGTCCACAAAAACATACTTTATACAAAAGCCATGCTTTGGGTCAACAAATGATCAACACAATGATCACTAAGATAGACGATCAAATAAATGATCCTATCACAATAATCAACACAATGATCATTTCAGCATCACTCAGCATGTCACATTACCAAAATGGGATATATCGCTGATAACTTCAACTATATAACCTTTGAGCTCGTACGTCTCAAAGAAGGGTGTTAAGCAAAGAATAAATTCTCCGCCACCAACAGAAATATATTTGAAAGAAATCGGCTTTATATCTCAAATTGTAATGTCAGACACACAATCCATACAAGTCTGTTCCGGGCTCGAACAAAACCGAAGGCACTTCTTACGAAGCCCTTGCAATACGGGTATTCACAATCCCGATCGAATTTCCCATCACTTAAGGAATCTCTATACCAGGAGCTACCCAGTGCAGAGACAATCGATAGGTCATCCTATCGCTTTCGCAAATACTCGGTCTTCAACACCGATCTTCAAATGCAATTCATAACGACGTATCACATATTCGGAATGGGTTATACGACCCCATGGTCCTTTCCCGGTTAACCCGAATAGTGAGCGCTTATTCAAAAATAAGTGTAGCATTCACATTCAATCAATTCACATCAAATACCCATTCAAAGGGAAATATTGATAGTCGGCTATTGAACTATCAATTGATATGTATACATCACCAGATTCCAAATAATTTTCCAAATTATTTATTTTCCAAAATATCTTTACTAGATATATAATTTCAACACTTCAAAAATAAATCAATATTTATTTTCAAACAAATTCCACTTTTCACATATAAATTCCATAATGAATTTATATTTCAAAATATCCATGTATATGATTTCCATTATTCATGTCAATTTATCTTTAAAAAGATAAATTCTAATTATCCACTTCATATTGGAAAACAATTTCATACTTATTCATTCATAAGTATTTCACAAATCTTTTTATTTTCAACACTTAGAAAATATTCAATATACTTAAATCGAATTAAGTATATATTTCATTCTTTAAGGAAATCATTCACTTAACATATTTATTTGGGCCAAAACGAATGTTGCGTAAAACATCGTTACGACAACCCAAATTCACTAGTATAGGGATTCGAAATTAAAATAGATATATAAATCCCAATACTATACAAAACATTTCCTTTCGGAAATCATTTACTATAACAACAGTGTTATAGTCCATCATCTCCTTTCATTTCTCGAAACATCTATTTCAACAAAAAATGTTGAAATCTATGGTTTCGAATCTCAACATGTTTAAAAACATCGTTAGATTGTTTTAATTCTATTTAAAACATCACATTCAAAACAATTCCTTTAACGTGTTATTCACTATTCAAAAATGTGAATAAACTTCGTTAACAAATCTCATCCTTTTATTCATTTTAATTCAAAGGATTATTCACTATTAAAAAATGTGAATATAACTCCATTTCTAAGTTATAACAATTAACTTGTCAAAATAAGTCATTTGCGAATTTATAAAACAACGTTTATAAATTCCTTTTCTATTTATTTATAAAAACTTCCTTTTTTATAAATCCTTTTATTTATCTATTCAGTTTATAATTCAATTATAGACTAAAAGTTCATATTATAAGTTAATTACTTATAAAACGATTTTTTTATAAAATCATTCTTTAAACTTCATAATTATAAATCTTATAACTTATAAGATTCATTTATTTAACCAAATCTATTCTTCAATTAACTTCACAAATTTATAAATCTTACTATTTATAAATTTCATTTATAACTTCACAGGTTAAAATTTCATAAATTTCATTCATTTAGGAAATTCATTTTCACTACATTCAAACACTTATAAAAACTCGTTTTATAACGTCCATATTTCAATTTATAAATATCCATTTATAAATCTCTTAATATAAATTAATTTATATTATTCTTTTAAACGTCATTAATTCCTTTAAAATTTCACCGTTCTCTTGATTTATAAAATAATCAAATTTTATAAATCTTATATTCAAACTTCTAATAATAAACTCAAGAATCCAGTTTAAACTATTTTATAAAATCATTGGTTCATATTTCTCAAAAATCGACTTTTAATCGTATTTCTAAAAATCAGCTTTTTAACTATATTTCACAAAAACCATAATTTTTATAACTTTAAAAATTATAACGTTTATTTATTTATAATGGATCAATTCCAAAAATAAAGTATATTTCAAAATCACTTTTAAAATCATTTTAAAATCCCAAAATCTGGGTCCAATGATGCTACACATCAAATAGTCAATCACGACCACAACGATATCATATATCGATATGATAATCCATCAAATATCAAAATATCTGAAATAAAATAAATACTGTTGAGGAATCCAGTTGGATCCCTCCAACCTGTTTCCCTGCATCCAAAAACATTAGCACAATACCAATTTCGCTCCAGTACGACATTATCGCGGTATATGTTCTTATTAAATATTATCCGCTTAATAACGGCGTAATAGGGTCTCATCCGCTAAACAAAAAATGCGGGAAATCAACAACTGCAATATATACATATGCCAATATATATATATTGATATTATATATAATACCAATTTCACTGTTTATGAAATATTCGCGGTATATGTTTTTATAAATAACATCCGCTTACTAACGGCGAATAATGTCTATTTTAACAATCAATAATTTACAGTCATCATTCAAACATGCATTCAAATATTTTAAATCTAACTATTTAAAATAAAATCGAAATCTATTCGATTGAGTGAGAAATTCTCACCTTGGTTTAATTTCCGTTTTAGCTTTTATTTCGAATAAAATTAAACGCGCGTTTAATTTTACCCGAAATTCTCACTAACTCCAAACGACTCCAAACCAACTCCATCGCGTAGTGCTCGTCCATACGATTCCAACGCAACTGAGTTTGCATTTTTTCGACCTCGTATGAAAAAGATATGAATTTTACAAGATTACACGATTTATAATATATTTAAATTACAATATCTTTAAAATTTCTAAACCCACCACATCTCAACCGTTCGTATTTTCCTCCCCAGATCGTGGCCGTTGCGTGCCTTCTTCCTCAACATATATTCACGCGACATTCCCTCGTATAGCCGAACCCATATATACGTGATTAGGGTTTACATTCGCACGCAAATCAATCGCCTTTGCATCGATCAAGCAACTTCATCGCGTAGCTCACCACACTAGCTCCCCACGGCCAGAAAATCTTCGAGCTCGGCACCCCATACGCGTGGGAATTCGTGCGCAACCTCCAAGTGAACGCGGCCTCCTATATCCCAAAATACAGCTCCAAATCACATCTCCACCGTTGAACTTCAAGATCTCGATGCGCTCTACGACTTTCTAGTTGGAGATTTCTTGAATGGGTTTGTAGATTGAAAGATAATTGAAGAAAAGAGACTGCAATTTTCGGCCATTGAAGCTTGACTGGCGGCTACAACTATAAATTAGGGTTTTAGACTATTTTCTCAAATTTGTGAATTTATGAGCCTATTTATAGAATTTTATCGAAACACTATTTATCCGGGAATTCCGAACTCCGATTTAGACGCCGTAACCAGCGTACCTAGGGTTTATCCCGCGTTCCGGACACAATGGAACAGGTTTCGGAAGCTAATTCGGAAGTATGTGCGAGTTATGGCTGAAAACGTTCAATTTGAATTAAACCGATTTAAACCGATTTCTAGGCGTTTTAATTTGTACCGGACAAACGGTAAATCCAATTGACTTGAAATTTGAAACCTTACAATAATATCACTTTACGGATCCGATGAAACTGGTTTCGTCGAATTCCGAGACTTTTTGAAAAATGGCTATTTTGACTCGCCAAATTTAAATTAAAAATAAATCGATGCGTTTCGAGCTGCCACGATCAAACGATAACTCCGATTGACACGAAAATTGAAATCCGGTAATAACTAACTATTACGGATCCAATGGAACTGGTTTCGTTCAATTCTGAGACTGTTCAAAAATTGACTATTTTACAGTCGATTATTAAATATTAAAATATTCAATTTTCACAAATTAACTTTTAATTCGATTTTAAAAGTTCTAAAATATTTCTATAACTCCAGTATGATTAAATAAAATTTTCCAAATTATTTTCAATCATATTTAACTCAATTTTCAATTATTTCCATAATTTCACATATTAAATTATCGATTTAATTATTCAATTAAATCCAATAATTCAAATAAAAATTTATTTGACTTATAAATTCACTTTTTAATATTTAAAATTAATTAAATATTCAAATTTTAATTTATTAAAAATTCTGGGTCGTTACAATATATATATATATCTATAATTTGACAGTAGGTACTTTGATGAAATGTGTGAATGTTATCTTTGATCCTCTGTTTCTCATTTAAAAGTCAGTTTTGCTTTTAAAATTTATACCCCTATCACTATATCATGGCATTGATTTTGATCAAGTTACAAACAAATTTGTTTGTTAAAAATAAATCCGTAGCATAAGAACTTAACATAAGGTAAATTGAATCAACTTCTCTGGAAATCATAATGACCTGAAAACATGATGTGTTTAAAATATAAATTCCCTAATTTCTTGATTTAAGATTATAATTTGAAAGCCTATATGAAAACATGATTTTCAGAGCAGAAATCGTAATATTTATGTTGTAATTTTGGGAAGAAGTGCTGTGATAGGCTAAAGAATGATTTTTGGAAATTTAAGGATTTGGAACTTTGGGGGGGGGGGTCTGAAGTTTCTGGTGAATGAAGGTTTGTGATCAGGTTCATTATAAAAAAATTATCAACATTAATGAATAATGTTTGGAATTAGCTGTGATAAGGGTTTTGGTTTCTGCAACCCTAGTCTTGGGTACAGTTGGAAATTCAGGCATTTCATCCTCTAGGGTTAATCGAGTGCCAAGCATTTTGGAGGGTTAGGTGATGGGTCCAAGGGAAGTAAGTGGCCTGAATTGTAGCCTGAACGATGGCCAGAGGAAGGAGATTTCACTGTTGATAGGTTTTGGTTTGGGTCAACACAGGGGTTTCCAGGTTTTTAGAAGTGGTGTTGTATGCTCGAGTATGTCTCGGGTAATTCCAGTTTTTTCCTGAAGTAATGTATGAAATGACTCGAAGTAAAATTAGTTGGCCTCGGGTAATTTTGTTACAGTATCTTGTTTTCTGTAACCTGAGACAGTTTCAGGTTTGTGTAAATTTAAACAACAAAGAAAAGCAGAGCCTGATTTTAAATAGGAATTGAGGCCAGTTTAAATTATGGATTCAAAATGTAATTTGAATTTTAGTTTTTGAAAATTTGAATAAATTTATAAAAGATAAAATGGCTTTGACTCAGGTATTATGTTCCTGTAGCCTGAAACAACTTCTAGTTTTTGAATTTTAAAACTAAAATTTTTAAAAAAATAGTAAGGCAAGTTTAAATTCAAACTTTAAGTAAGATTAAACTATGAATTCAAATAGGTTTGAATTCCAGATATTTGAAATAAATTGCAGTAATAAAATAAAGTTTTTAATAAATCATCAAACCTGCACAGGTTTTATATTTGTGATTTTTAAATCTGAGATAAGGTTTTAAACACAAGATTTGAATTTCTAAGTTAAATTTGAATTTCAAAACTGAATCCAAATTTGAAGATTGAATTTGAAAGCTTCAAAATAAAGATAAGTTATAAATCCAAATGTTATGATCAAGTGAACATTTTAGAATTTTATAACATATGGAATTTAAAACAGGGTTTTAAATTTTAAATCTCTAAATCTAAATCTGAAAGCATGGTTTAAATTGTGTGTTGTAAATCAAATAAGATTTGAATTTATATGTTCAATATCACTTGAATTATTTAAGGCATTTTAAATTTGTTTAAAATTGAATTTGGGCTAAGTTAAACTATTCTTTTAAAATTTGCTTTAAGAGGTAAGTGATTCTTAAAATGAGATCAAAAGAGTTTTTAAATATTTAAAATCTTGTTTAAGTTTAAAATTTAATTTCATTTTAATTTTAATTTTAAAATGGAATTTATAAAAATATAAAAGCAAATTTGTTTTTAAATTACCTTAATAATGATAATTTAATCATTAATGAGATTAATGATTTTTATTGTTTGAAACTTAATCATCTGATCGAGGTAATTAAGATTTTAATTATTTAATTAATAATTGGGTTAATTAATTAAATAATTAAGGATTTATTTAATTAAATAAAAGTTTTAAATAAGTTAATTAAATTTGACTAAAGTATGAATTAAGAATTAATTTTATTAATTTAATTAATGAATTGAAATTATTAATTAATAATTAATTAAGTTTAATTATCACTTGATTAATTTAATAATTAGAAATTAATTAATAAGTTTCTTTAAATAAAATTTAGAATTAATATTGATTAATTCAATTAATTACTTTAGAAAGTAATTAAAGATTTGTTATGAGTTAATGAAGGTCATTAACTTAATATCATTTTTATAATTAATTAATGTAATTAATTTTAATGATTAATTGTATTAATTAATTTAAGATGATCATTTGAATTGTCTAACTATAATTACTTAGTGAAAGTAATTAAGGAAATTAATTACTAATTGTAATTAACTAAGTTTATTTTGATTAATTAAGTTAATTAATTAAGTTTAATTAATTTAAATTAATCATTGATTTGATTTGAGAAGTAATGACAAATGTAATTAAAAATGGAAAATTACTTAGTGAAGTAATTAAGGAAATAAATTACTGGATATAATTTAATGGAGGAGTTTTAGAAATTAATTACTTTGTGTAATTAATATGTAATTTATATGTTATATAATTACTTAAGTAGGTAATTAATAATTAATTACTTAATGTAATTAATTTAGGTTTTGATAATTAAGTTATTTGAGAATGGTTTAGAGATGTAATTAATTTAATATAATTACTTAATGTGATTAATCAAGAATGATTAATCAATAGAGATAATTGATAATTAATTTAATGGAGTTATTTAAAATAAAATAATTTGGGCTCATTAGTTTTAAATAATTAATGATGTAATTAAGGATTGATTAATTAAGAATAATTAATCAATAAAGAATTAATTAATGTAATTAATTAAGGATTAATGTAATTAATTATGATTAATTAATTGATGAAGTAATTACAAGTTAATTACAGGGTTTGGTTTGGGATAATTAATTTGTGAAATTAATTAGAGGTTAATTACTTAAAGGTAATTAAAGGGTAGTTAATCAAGATGATTAATTAGGGTAACTTGTTAAGGGTAATTAATTAATTGATTTATAATTAATTGATGTGTAAGCAAGATTTATATGGATAAGAAATTAATTTAATTCATTTTAAATTAATTAAGGAAGAAGTAATTAATTTAATTCATTTTAAATTAATTATAGGATGGTGATTTAATAAGTCTTTGCTTATGAATAATAATTGATATTTATTACCCTGAATGGTTGAGATTTCAGTTATGAGATAAATGTTGTTGTGTGATTTGGATGTTATGGTTGCATTGAGTTGATAATATGTTCTATCTGTTGAAGTAGATAATATGGTTATCTGATGTGATGATAATATTGATTATCTATTATGATGTAGAGAATTATCTATCTGTGTGTATATATATAATATTGAATTGAATTGTTTTAAACTTTAAAACAACTTGGCCCTAAAAGACACGCTTTGGATTTCGATGAGACCGGGATCGGGTTTCCATATTTGGATATCCGAAAACCACATCGATTCCAAATAACGTTAGGTCGTTAATCCAAATGGAGCTATGTGAAGACTCGAGGTGTAAGGGCTATACGTCAGTATAACTCTGTGGGTGATTCCGTAATGAGTTGATGGAATAGTGCTTATAGATTCGAGATGATGGATTAGGGTGCAAGGGTTGTCGTCATTGACTCTGAGGGTGATTCCAATAATGAGTGCAACGAGATAATGCATTCAGTTTCGTTCGAACCCGGAACGAACTTGTATGGATTGAATGCTTTCAGAACATCGTCATGTGGACGATGAGCATTCTAAGTGATATGTCCTATAAAGGTAATCGTAACCTCAAGCCTCATCAACCGGGAATGGTTAAAATAGGGGAGGTGCAGCAAGGCTTCGTGGGTAGCTCCCATTGGAGAGCAAGATTTACCCCTGTCTAGAAGTCCCTTTATATTCGGCTGTGTGGGGCAGTTGATTGCAACAACTGCAGGGGTTGTCTTGTTCGGGACTGTTCAGTAAGGAATGGTCCCGGTCTTGTGTTGCAAGGGAGTTAGGGTGGCTCCTCGGTACGGTGATCTAGGCCACGTACTATGACGGGCGGTACCCCAGTAGCCCTGCCATTATATGGAATCCAAAATCCAATAAGTGCCAACGGTTTTGATTGTATTACCCACTTTTGTGGCTAGTAGCTGGAATTTAATCATGTAACAATTTCGGCTATTTCTTATTTATTTGAAAACCCTAGACACTATTATAATATCATCGGATTTTCTATCAAATGTTTTGGTTAGCGTAAGGTAAATTTTTTTCCATGTTTATGTGTGGGAAGTCTTACGTGATACCTTTCTTTTCAAAGGTTTTAAAAGTTAAGCAACCTTAACCTGTTACTCACACCAGACCCATGTCTGACCCGGAGTTTATTTTTGTTTTTCATAAACTCTTGGGTACTCAAATTTTTACGAGTAGCCAAGGGAATTCAGGTTAGGATTCAGGATTGCTTTGACGAATAATGGAGGAGCAATGGAGCAGGAGGCTTCTGCGTTATAGATATATAGTTCCGCTGTGTGTTCTCTGTGTTGTGATTGTATTGAGTTGTAAATACTAGACAGGTGTTTATAACTGTCTGGTATATGTGATGTGTATGTTGCGTATCTCTGATTGGTATTGTATATTATGTAAATACTTATGTTATTAATATAATTTATTCGTTCCGCTATTGAGATTCTAGTGTTGTTTCTTCTTTCTCTTCTTTCTTTTCTTCTTTTATCCCTTTCTTTCTTAATTCATGATGCGATTTTCTGGGAGTAGAAAGTCGGGTCGTGACATCAATCCACTCAATTAATCCTTATTATTCTCCATTAAAGACTATAAATAGGCATTCTTATTCACTACTATTCGTATAAAAAACTGAATTAAAAAATACAAAGCCATACAACTATGTCAAACTCCTCATATTCAACTCACTCCATAGAAATCATAACCTCCTTCGAATCTCGAACAAAAACACCCGTTCATCACTCTACACAACCTTCTACTCCTCACGATCATATCAGATACACTCTAGAGAGAAAGAAAGGAAAGAAAATTGTGTTTGACTACTCTCCAACAACTACAGAAAAGATAAGTGATGTACATCACTATCAGCCGGAGTCGTTGATGCTTCAGTGTAAAATGTATTATGAGCAGAAAATAAATTCAAGACGTCTAGGCATTATAGAACATATTGCCATGAAATTCTATGGCGCTTCATCTCATACATTAGACAAAGAAATGGTTATGCCCATTCTTCGTCCTACTACTTCGACCACACCTCGACCACCGGTTTCACCAAACTCATGGGATCGAAATGAAGCATTCAACGTTCGACGCAAAGAGCTACAGTGATACAAAACTCCTATCCCTTCAAAGCAAGAGAAGTTGTCATTGTATTTCATTTTTCGAATAATAAACTATGTACAACATTTAAATATAAATAAAATTATAGTTTCATGTAAAAATTAAACAAAAACAGGTTTAATGGAAAAACTGGCACATGTCAATCGATTGAACCAGTGGATCAATCGACTGACTCTGTAATCAAAATATGATAAAAACAGACTCAGTCGACCACCATAGTTGGTCAATTGACTGTACCAAAAGTTATATTCTTCATCACCCAGATTCAGTCAACAGAATCAGGCCTTCAATTGACTGAGCCAGAAGTTTAAAATTATCGAAATTTATCTTCAGTCGACCAAACACCTGATTCGGTCGACTGGTTCATAAATATGAGCCAAATTAAATGCTCCTACCTACCCAACCTCACCTTTTATCCTCCAAACCCATCTTTTTCTCTTCACTTTTACTTCAGATTTTTCACTTTTCTTCAAAACCTAAAACTTCAAAAATAAATTTTTATCCTCAAAACTCAATTTCAATGGCTCCACAAAGAAAAGGTCAAGCAACTTCATCCTCTCAACCTCCTTCCAACGACCAAATCCAACAATGACTTTTCGACGATACCGCGGTTAGACGATGGAGGAGAATGCAAGATTCTCGTATTTTTGAAGTTCGTGCACAAAATTTGCCGATTTCTCTCCTTATCATATACAAGAATTGGTTCATCGTCGCAATATGGAGTCTTAATTAATATTGATGAAAACAAACACAAGATATGTCAAATTATGGTTAAGCTATTCTATGCCAATCTTAGTTTAGGTCACAAAAATATACAAAAGCAAGTTGATTGCGTTTGGAGTTTGGTTTGTGGAAAACCAGTATTCTTTTCTTTAGATCGAATGGCTCACATCCAAAAATCTGAAAATGAAGCAATTGAATTAAGTAATGTTGATTGTGATATGGTTGTATCGTGATCGGATAAGTCATTTGTTTCTAGAAGATGATATTCGTCAACTCAAATCTATGTCCTTAAGGCCAAAAGCTAGGATTATGCACCACGCGTTAATGAAAATGGTAACTCCAAGAATCGAAAGTTACGAGCTTGTTTATGAACACAATTTCAAAGCTTTATATGCCATCTTTGGAAATATCAAAGTCAATTGGCTTCGGTTAATTCTTGATGAATTTTTAAGTTTCAACAATGGCCGCATGAATGTCATATATTATGGTGAGTACATTATGCTCTTACTAAAATAATGTGAGATTCCAGAACCCGACTTATCGCTCTCTAACATCGGCTACCTAAACTCTCGAACTCTAGCACTGATGAAATTACCAGGTTCTCGACCTCCTCCCATCATTCCTTTGAAGAATGGACTCAATGCCAAATACCTCAAGATCAACCACCTCAACAGCAAGGCGAAGCATCACGTCCGACTCGCCAAAGATCAACTATTCGTCGACAAAATGAAATTATGATTCCAAATCCGCGTTTTCCCCTACATGAGCCTATTTCCATGATAGGCCGTAACCAACAAATTCTTGATACGCATATCACTGGAGTTGACAAAAAGCTTGATAAAGTGAAAGGATTTTGCACAAAGTTATGGCAAGCAATATCGTGTTCATCCAGCTCTTCCATGGCTACACTAGGTGATCTGGGCGAACAACCCATTTTCACTTAGTCCTCCTCTTCTGATGATCAAGCAATTTGCAGCGACAATGGTGGAAATGGAGGCAATGGTGGTAATATAGGTGGTCAAAGTTCTCATAGTGATAGGGGTAAGCATATAATACAGTGAGTTTTTGCTTATCTTAAAATTTGCTTTTTATGATCTACAAACTTTAGTCCTTCATTTTAAAACATGGCTTGTACTAAATAGCCAATGTTTCATATTATTTGTTTCGTTTGACGTTGTTACCTTAAAATTCTTGTTTGTGATGTTGCAATGTATGAATGCTTGTTTCTTTTTTTTCTATGATTTGAATATCTATACATGCATCATACGATTATTCATGTTATTTATTCATTTTCGTCGATGACAAAGAGGGATAAAATTATCACTAACATTAAGAATGCAGGATATATATAGCCAAAGATTCCAGGGAGTAAGTATTCATATTATATTATATATAGTCGAAATCTCTATCTATTTACAGGTTGCCATCAATCAAAAAGGGAGAGAATGTTGAGACTTGATTTTGATTCATGACATGAAGCTATAACTGCAACATACCGATTCAAAGACTGTTACGACAAAAAGAATATATACTCCATGGAGACAGGAGATCAAAATCGGTGCATCAACTTTTATATTATTTTATTTTGAGTCTTAAGTCAGTATTGTTAAGATCTCTCCTCGTTTACATATATATTAGCTTATGAATATAATCTTCTTATTTTCAAATGATTTATACATATATAAGAATATAATATATATATATATAATCAAAGTTTTAATGTTAGAATCATATAATATATATATATGTTATATACCTGTGTAATTTGTGCAATTGCACAGGTAATACTAATTCAGTCGACTGACCGGCTAGTATTTGTGCAAAATGCATAGGTGCACAAGTATGTATATGTATATATATAATAAAATTGTTTGAGTATTTAGTCCACTGATCCAGAGGCTCAATTAACCGAATTTCTATAACAGCTATATTTTTTTGAAAAGACACGATCATTCGTGAAGAGTTACGAATCTCTACAAAGAGGTTTGGACGCAATGCTTCAAACGGAACTCTTTGTTAATGGTCGCTACAATTTAACAACTATAAATACATATCCTAACTTCATTCCAAATTACTGAATCTGCTTATCTCTCTTATCAAAATTTCTTGAATATTCTTGCAACTATTCTCTTAAATATTCAACGATATATCGTATTCTAAGCAATATTATTCCTTTCTAATGTTCATAAACCTCAAATATACATACTTATACTCGAGGAGAAAATCATGGGAAGGTTGTACTATAAACAGACTTATCCGTGTTATCAGAACACAAAAAGTCAAGCAATATTTTGTATTTGTTGAAGTTCTGTTCTGCTTCTCAGGCGTGTGAAGTCCTCTTCGGCTGCTAAGGTGAAATCCTGTTCCGCTGCTTAGGTACCTGTTCGCCTGCTCAGGGGTTGTATAGACCTATTCCTCCGGGTTAAGTGAGGGTTGTTGTTTTATTAAAATTCCAGAAGGAGTCTGGGACTAGACGTAGGACGGGGCTCCGAACCAATATAAAAATCTCTGGTATTATTTTTATTATACTGTTTTTATATTCCACATTATTTACTATATAGCTATCATCACTATACTCTATATTATCGTATACCCATATTACATGATCCATAACACACTTTCAAGAAGCACATGAATGTGAAATAAAATCAACATAGATTCAAAAATGCTTTTCCAATTACATTTCAAATCAATATTTCATATTCAATTACATAATACCAAAATGATTCCAAGTTTAGATAAATATAATTATTATAAATATGCCAAGAGAAACATATGAAGAGGCCCCTTTGGATGATCGGTATACTAAACAGGCATATCAGTCAACAAATACATCACAGCGGAACAATAATGGATAGACTCCTAAATGGCTAATCCTTGCCTCTTGCATGTCTTCGGAAGCTTTATTTGTCACCTAATAAAACATGAAATACCTTAAATCTCAATCTATTAAATTTAATTTTAAGCACCCGAGAATTTAAGAGGAAACATAAAATTCGAGTCAGACATAAAGCCTGGTGTGAATAATTCTATTAAATCTCGGTTTATTTATATCAAGTGAGACCACCCGCTTAGCGGAATAGATTCCCTCGCTAATATCCTTTTAAAAGCATATCTTTTGCAAATCAAAATCTTGCAATCAAACTGATTATAACAACAATAGCAATAACATATATGCATATAGATCAGGCAATCAATGGACTATTCATCTAAACATTATGGTTATGTCTAGCTGACTGTTAACCGGTGGCTGACTCGGGACTATGAGACATGATAAATATTGCTTTTGTTAGACATGATAATAGATGGTCTATTCTTAACTTTCTTCTTCTAGGGTCAACTGATCCTAATGGTTTTATGGGCTCACCAATAACCTATCTCTACTCTATGTATTCCTTTCTTTGTGTAACATAATCTTAGTCATACCTGTGATAAAGCCCTACACACTAGAATTTGGGACTTATATTAGCTAGGGGCTACTAGCTAAAGTATAGGATGCTGCCCCACACCATTCCCATCTGGTCTTCTAATACATGGGCCATATACTTAAGGTTAACCATCTTATTCAAGTTTCATTTCCTAGAAACAATCTTTATAAATGATTTACCCTTGAAATCATATATTTTTGAAACAAGGAAATTATACCTTTTGCTTTACTCAAAATACTTATGCCATGATATATGCTTTACAAAACAACATTGATGATAATCTAAAATCAATATGGTTATCTATCCCTTTAAAATAAGTTAAAGCCCTTTTTAACTTAGAAAACACTAGGCTATAAAGCCAGAACAATACATTCAAAACCATTGTTTAAAGCCTTAACCAACCCCTTTCGAAATCATTAAGTTCAACATTTAATAAAAATATAGGGTTAAAGGGAACAGGGGCGCAAGCATCGCTTTCGAAAGCATTAGTCTCAAGTAAAAGAACTAGAGAAGAGGGTAGTTTCAAAACTATCCTTTTGAAACCATTGCCTCTAAAAGTATTAGTAAAAGCGGCTAAGCTAATACTATCGAAAGAATTGGGGAAGGTGACTTCAATATTAGCAGAAGGTACGAAGACAAAAGTCTCCCATTTCGCGTGCATATTTAAAGGTTGAAAAAAAGTGGCCTCTAACTAAGGCGAAAGGTATTAATGCGGCAGCTAAGGTATCGAAGGGGTTCAAAGTGGAAACCCTTTAGAAACACTCTTTTAAACAAAGGCGGGTCTATAGATTCGAAAGCTACTACTGCTTCAACACTTTTATAAGCATGGCTTGGCCACCCAATTCCTTTCATCCAAACTCAATAAACTACATTCCAAGACTCTTGTTATCATGTTTATAGGTTTCGACGGCGTCGAAGACTGTGTGGTGGTAGAAGCAGGTATATGGAAGTGGTGAATGTGTAATTATTGCAAACTGTATTTACGCTTTATAAAGTAACTCATTTTCACCTAATTTTCATTACTGGTCAAAACCTAATTGGTTGAAAATTGCTTCACCAATTTCTTTTTGAAATTTACTGCCGCAAGTCAGAAATTTAAGTACTAAACAATTTCACATTTCAACCCATTTTAATTAAGTAAATAGCCCCTTTTTACTTAAAATAATTTATTTTACTCTCCTAAAATCTTAGGGAAAATCCACAAAAAACAAATTAATTCAACATAATCATTTTCTTCCATATATCAAGATTTTAGTGCGAAAATCATATTTTAATAATTTAAAATAATTAAAACCAAATTAAATATTTTCTATACTTAGAAAATTCAACATAATTCCATTTTAACTTGGAAAATTATGAAACTTGAAACCACTTTTAAAATAATGGTTTTTACATCATATTAAAATCTTAAGTCAATCGGATGTTATATGAATGGTTTTTTAACTCAAACATAAAACAATAAATCATATTTAAACCATAAATCATCAACATAACATAAAATCACTTTTAAACACCAAATATGACATATACTTGCAAAAGAAGACATGTTTACCTTTAAATCGAAATCATTCATCAAAAATAGAAGTGTAAACTAATTATTCACCTTGTTTTTGTGTTAAGAAGGTTGAGATTTTCCCTTAGATTGATTTCTTCAAGCTTTCTACTTGAATCTAGCTTATCTTCCCCTTATATCTTCATAATGGTGGTCGACCTAAGCTTAGTATTGTTTTTGTTTAATTTGTGAATATTTAATGAATGAGAAAGTGGAGATAATGAAAGAGTTTAGAGTATAGGAATAAAGGCTGTTTCCATTTTACCCTTATCATATTCCTCCTTCTTAATTATGTTTTGTTTCTCTTTTATTAACACATTCATTAGGGCACGACTCCTCTTTGGTTTACAGATCTCAATCCCTTAACTTTCTACATTATTTTATTTAATCTATCCAATTAAATGTTTAGATAATGTTAACTAAAATTAGGACTGTTACAATCTCCAATCCTTAAGGAATTTCGTCCTCGAAATTACGATAAGGTACCCACAACAATCAAACATAAAGGTAAAACATATCGTGAAACAAGTCAGGATAAGTGTCCCTAATCCTGCTTTCGGTTTCCCAAGTATAGTCTCCCTCGCCATCACTGCACGGGACTTTGACTAATATGACTATCTTTTTCCTTAGTCTCTTCTCATCTCTCGCAACTATATGAATTGTTCTTCTAACCATAGTTATATCTGATTCCACTACTAGATCTTCTAACGTAGTTGGTGTAATAGTAGTCTCTGGATCTCGAATACACTTCCTTAGATGAGAAATATAGCAAACATTATGGACTCTTGCCAAACTATTCGGTAACTCTACTCTAAACATGGGTTTCCCGATCTTTTTTATAATATAAAATGGTCCAACAAACCTTGGTGCCAATTTACCTGATCTACCAAATCTGATCACACCTTTCATTGGTGACACTTCGATGAAAACATGATCTTCAGCTGAGAACTCTAAGTCTTTCCATCTCTTATCAGCATAACTCTTTTGCCTACACCGAGCTTCATTTATTCTAGCCAGAATTAACTCAATCTTTTTTGATACCTCTTTAACCAAATCCGAACCAAGAACTAATCTATCCCCGGTCTCTAACCAACAAACAGGAGATTTGCATGGCCTTCCATACAAAGCTTCAAATGGTTCCATCCCTATACTAGTTTGATAATTGCTTCTATATAATAACTCGACTAAGTGTAGATGGTCTTATCATGGTCCTTCGAAATCTAGCACACAATCTCTAAACAAATCCTCTAAGAGTTTATTAACTCTCTCTATTTTCCCTTCTGTCTGCGGATGTTAAGCGGTTATCATACTGAGCTTGGTACCTAAAGTATCCTGTAGACTCTTCCGGAACTCGCTACACTAGTACAAAATGTGCATATTGCTTCGCCTCATTTGCATCAGTTGGAGTAAAAACTGATGCAAATAGAACTATTTGCATCAGTTCCATCTTAATAATCGATGTAATTGATACGTGAAAAGCAATAGGTAATAAAAAATCAAATTTGCATCAGTTGTCACCAACAGCCGATGCAATTGGTACGTGCAAATAGTTTTAGTCGCATCGGTTTTAAATTCAACCGATGCAACTACATTAGTTTGCATTCATTTTCCATCGGTTTGCTACTCCAACTTTCATTTTCCCTCCCCTTAACTTTTCATTTCCCGCTTAGCTTTCATTTATCCCTCCACTTCCCCCGTAACCCGTTAATCAACACAGCCACGCAAATACCTCTGAACTCTCTAATTCACAAACAAAATTCTCAAATCCAAATCAATTGCAAATTCTCGTTTGAAATTCAAATCAATTGCAAATTCTCATTTAAACGATTCGAATTGGGTTTGGAGGGGATGGAGTTGCGGTCGGCTGAAGGAGATGGAATGTAGGATTCGAGTTGAAGTAGTGGTTTTTGATGAAATGAATGGAATTGAGTGCTTCGGTTGGAGTGTTTTGAGGTGTGCCGAGTAGATTGTTGCGTTGCTGGTGGTTCTCGATTTGAGGTAAAGTGCGAAGGAGGTATTGTTTGTGGCGATTGAGGGTACTGGCAGCGGTGACTAGGGATGGTGACGACTTCGACTATGGAGGTGCTCGATTGTGGTAGGAACAGGATTAAGAGCTTGGGTTTTTTTGTTTACAGAAGTAAACAAGTTAATTATGGCCGGTAGAAGAGTTTACAGAGGTTCAGAAGTGAATGTTTTGTTGAAAAATGAAGATTCTTCTGCTGGAAATTTTAAGGCTTTGCTCTCCTCGGATTCTTCTCATGCTGGATTTGCCGGTAAGTTTATTGCCTTCTGAATCATTTATGTATGTATAGTTGGATATACCATGTTAACAAGAATTTTATAGAACTATCAAAATTTGGAAACTTGATTATAATTCTTACCGAGATAGGAAAATTTGACTGTTGGACAAACATTCTTGAGAAGCATACAAATCTAACTGTATGGTTTAATGTAAACTTACTACATGAGAATCGACTGATTTAATAGATCTATGTTGCAATGAGTTTATAATTTGCCTTGTCTTTGATGAATCCGTCAAGTACATAAATTGTACATTTATAAAGATGCATGTCTGGTACTTGGAAGCTTTGAAATTTGAACTGTGATTGTTATTTCTATACTAGTGATACTTATGAGTATGGTCGATATGCCTATGTATTTGATTCAAAACTTACTTTGTTCTATTTATTTCAGGGTCAAGATCAATGCTACACTTTGAAGAAGCATGTAATGGAAGAACCATTAGCCAACAATTTTACATTCCTAGAGAGATAGAAGAGACGATCGAAGAAGATTTAGACGACTGCCTGCACAACCAGAGAAGAAAAGAAGGTTATCCTCCACTCAAGTTCAGTTTCTTGAGAAAAGTTTCGAGGTAGAGAATATGCTAGAACCCGAAAGAAAAGTTCAATTAGCCAAAGAACTAGGATTGCAACCTAGGCAGGTTGTTATATGGTTTCAAAATCGTAGGGCGAGGTGGAAAAACAAGCAGCTTGAGAAAGATTATGATGTGCTCAAACTAAAATACAACGCTTTAATGGTCGATTATGAGAGTATGTTGGACGAGAAGGAAAAGCTTAAAGAGGAGGTATGGACCTATATCTCTGTGGTTTTTGTTGAATATGTGCTTAGAACTGTAACCTTTGTCTACTACCTGTTGAGCATTATCTTGTTTTCATTATGATTCATAACGTTGCATTTGCAATGGAGAAAATGTAGGATAACTAGTGACCACTTATTTTCATTATTTTGTCCGGATTTTATAATGTCAGGTTAAGAATAACTTACAGTATATATTTGTTATAACTGAACTAAAGAAACGATGATCGGTTACAATTTACAGATCCAATTACTAACATATGCAAATACACTCTTAATATATTATTTTATATTACTACAAAAAATATTTGGTTTTAAATTAGTTCATATAACAACTAAATGATAGAATACATTGCTGATGTTTGTCTATCATTATGAAATATATGTTATATTGCAATATTATACTAGCAAATGGATAATCTTGAGAGATCCATAAAACAGTAAGAGTGAAATTTACTACATTTAGACTTCACAAATGCAAAGCAGGTTATAGTTACGATTGTGTTAGCAGTATGTGCTATGATAATAAAAGTTGTTATAATCATCACCTGTGATGATCATATTTTGATAACAGCTAAAAATGTCATTAACTAAAAAATAAATAAAAAATGCCCCCTTTCAGTCGAAAAAACTCTGGCTTCACCCTTGTTGTCACCCTTTCTGAGCTCCACTAGTGAACATGAGTAAAATATACTATGATGATAAATAAATCTGTAGAGTAAAACAAATTTGAAATAAATCTGCAGATTAAAACTAAATCATGAACATTATTTCTTATGTTATGTAGATCATAAATAGTCCACATAAGCAAAATAATGGTACCGATGAATGTTTTCATTTATGGTCCAAAAAGGAGAAAAAAACACTATGTTAATAAAATGTAACATCCAAAAGTTTGATAAAAATTGAAAATAAAACATCATGCCAAGAGAGACATGTAAAAATTACTTGCGCAAAACAGTCTTCCCATACTAAATTCATTCATTCTTATTTTTGCATGCAGGCAAAAATGCTCCAAGAAGAGAAGAAGTTCCTGGAATCTGTAAGTATTTGCACCTACTTCTCCACAAAAAAAAGTAAACACGTAAAACACCCATTCACCATATAGGTGAGTACACATACATGCAAATAACACAAGGAGAAGGTAAACCAAACTAACTTATGATTCATTTGTGAGAATGAGGTAATGGAAAACGAGCAAACAGTAGAGAAGGACAATGAAGGCAGGCCTGAGCAGAACTGCATGGTAGGTGAAAGTTCATCCCCCGAGAATGTCAATACTTCTCAAGGAATATGATGGCAGCCATTGCAAATTTTCAGGTCTCGATGGACATGTAACCGTGAATATACAAGACTAGTGTTTCTTGATAGCACTGTGATGTGTCTCTTCACTGATATGTATCCAGTTTGAGGGCATATATACGCAGGTATGGATACCTTAGACTCTAAAAGCCCTTTGCATAATGGAAAATTTGTAAGATAATATTCAGTTATGTTCTTGACACAGATTCATAGAACTAATTAAGTAACGCGCATCTTTCGTAATTTAAGCTGTAAAGGTTCATATTTGTATACAAATATTTGTGAGAAGTATTTTTTTCCTGCACACAATAGAAATATTTTTAATGTACCAAGCATCTCTTTTGTGGTTTGTAATTTTTTTTCAAAAGAACGTTGTAGTCATGTGGAATTCTTAGGGCAAGTTTTATGATTCGTCCTTAACTTTGGTAATGAGATTGGGGAGCTATTCCTTCTATTATATAATTGTTAAAATGTAACCGTTTTTACCATATCCAATGTAAAAATATAAGGAAAATGAAAAGACATCAAGTCATGGGTAGGTTTTAAGGGTCATGCACAAATGATACATTTTGAGGGATACTCTAGTTTATCCAAGGGATGAATCTAAATTACAAATCCATAATATGGATCCATAAATTACAGTTTACTACCTCTGAAAATTTGACCCTGAGTTGTGTAGTAGAATGGTCAACTAATTATTCCTCCTAGGGAGAACCAACAAGGACGGGGTGGTGCTAACAGTCTTAATTTTCTCAGTCTATCAGAACCCATAAATTTATTCACTAATTGTTTCAAGTCCTGGCACCAATAACTTGTACCATTACTTTAAAGTTCATATTTTTTTATATCAGTTGCTAGCGCATTAATTTAGTTATGACTTTGCATTATTTATCCCACTTTGTAAGCATGTGCTAAGTTAAAGGTTAATTTGAAAATCGAACTATGCATATTTTGTGCTAATGTGACAAGCCATAAAACATAGATTTTACAGAATCTGAAAGGATAGAGAAAATGTAGGATAATTACAAATGATATATATAGGACAATCACAATGATTATAATGTCAGTTTAAGAGTATCATTGCAATAGTTGTTTTCTGTTGGAGCTTAAGAGTAGAAGCCACCATAATCACTAGCTACAACAATCCATCTGTCCTTTTCAGGTTTGTATCTATTTATCGTTTAGATTTGTAAGTAGAGAACTTAAATGATGGTTGAAAGGTAAGTGAAGTGAATTTGGGAAGGGTGGTTTGCAATTAAGGGAAATCCTTAATTTGAGCAGGTATGTGGAATTAAAGTGGTTTCTGGTCTTGTTTGGTTTTGGGTATGGTGATTGTGGGTTTATGTAAGTTGATGATGGATTGAAGTACGTTGATATTTGAAGTGTTATATATGGCAGTGGTGATCAAGTGGATATGCAGTGTTCAGGGTGAAGAGAAGTTGTTGAGTTGATATTGTAGGCAGAGGTATGAGTGTGATTGAGGAGAAATTTGGGGATTGCTGCTTGATGTCAGTAGGGTGTTGTATATGTGATGATTGTGTGGTTAGGTGGTTACTTGTTGAAGTGTACACACTGATGTACAGGTGGTTGGAAGGCACTGTTTTGTAAAAGAAATGAAAATGAAACAGTGGCATAACAACTGATTGATGGAAGGAAGTTAGAAGTAGGCAATGCAGTGGTGTTGTAGAAGCACGCAGTGAGTTATTGATAGAGGTATATTGATAGTAGGTAGTGGGATTTTTATTTGGAGGAAGATTTGATGTGCAGTGCACTGATAATAGAGGGTCAGTGGAGTTACGTATGTGGTGAAGCAGTGAAGTGGTATAGATGTTGCTACTGTAGGCAGAGGAGGAAATGATGGTTGCATAGTTTGAATGAGGCAAGATGATGATATGTGATGGTTTGAGTTGAATGAGAGGAGTGTTTCAGACAGTTTTTTATATGCATAGGAGCATATAGCAATGCAGGTTTGTTTTGAGTGGTCAGATGAGTTGAAAGACCTTGAAAAGCGTGGCCTGTTTTTGTAACAGAGGAGCAGTGAAGTGGTTAGTGAGTGAATGCTTGTGTCAAGTTCTGGATAGAGGATGTTGAAGTGGTGGATGACAGTGGAGTTTTGGCAAATGTGGTGCTGTGATGGAACAGTAGAAGTGATGGTAGTAGTATGGTTATGCTGTTAAATATTTTTTTGTCTTAAACTATATTTTGGTTGTAGTATGGTTATGCTGTTAAATACATGTTTTAGACTGGTTGTAAAGCAAATTCAACTTCTGTTATTGATCAGTTTGGTTGTTTGTATATGTTTTATAATGAAATCTAGTGAATGATTGTAATATGGCATGCAATAATTATTTGTTATAATCAATAATATATATATATTGTCTATAATAATGATTTCTGAGAGTGCCTTCTTTGCATCAGGTATAAATAGCTGATGCAATAGAGGGATTAGTTTGCATCGGTTGTTATAAAAAACCGATGCAATAGAGGGATTAATTTGCATCGGTTTTCAACAACAACCTATGCAACAAGTTCCTTTGTTGCATCGGTTTTCATTACAACCGATGCAACATGGGGCTGTGTCCAAGCAACCAACCATGATATTTTGCATCAGTTGTTAGTAACAACCGATGCAAAAAGGACCTTTTTGCATCGATTTCAGAACTGATGCAAAAGTGTTAAGCCTGTTGCATCGGTTGCATATGCATCAGTTGTTGAACTGATGCAAAAGGGGGGTAAACAACCGATGCAAAAAGCCTGTTTTGCAGTAGTGCTAGTGAAGAAGGTATCTCTATCACTTACTATACTACTAGGAATTTCATGCAGTCTAACTATATTCCTCATGAATAACTTAGCTAAATCTGGTGCTGTGCTGGTCGACTTAACGGGTACAAAGTGTGCACTTTTAGTCAATATGTCCATTACAACCCAAATACTCTCATTTTTCCTATTCAACCTTGGAAAACCGTCTATCCATTAAAATAGAATCCCATTTCCAGATTGGAACGTCCAAAGGTTGAAGTAGTCCACTCAGTTTCTGATGCTCCGCCTTTACCTGTTGACGGTTCAAACATTACTTCACCCGTAGGCTTACATCTCTCTTCATACCTTCCCAAAAGAAACTCCTTTTCATATCCTGATACATCTTAGTTCCTCTCGGATGAATAGTGAACTTCGAACGATGACACTCTCTAAGAACTTCCTTCTTAATATTTCCCACGTTCGGAACACATGGTCGCCTTTTCTTCCTTGACCACCTATTCTGGGAAAGACCGAGCAAGTCATCGCTCTCTGTTCCATTCCTTAAACTTGCAATCCGCTCGGCTAATAATGGATCTTCTGGTTGTTTAGAAGCAATCCTTTCGATCATCATCGGTCGAACTTCAAAACACGATAACATGGTGGTTTCTTGACTAGAACTAGCCTCAGATCTCCATTGTACTCCACATGTAGTCAATGCTTCTAAATCTTTCCACTCATCTATCATTGCTAATACCACATTATGATGTTTTCTGCTAAGTGCATCTGCAACCTTATTTCCTTTTTTCGATGTGTACTCAATGCCAAAGTCATATGTAGCTATGAACTCTAACCATCTCTACCATCTCATATTCTACTCCTTCTGAGAGAACAAATATCTTAGTGACTTATGATCCATAAATAACTTGAATATTTCTCCCAAAAGGTTATGTCTCCACACCTTCAATGCAAAATTACTGCAGCTAATTCCAAATCATGAGTTGGATATCCAACTTTATGCAGTTTGAGTTGTCGGAAAGCATAAGCAATCATTTTACCCCTCTGCGTTAGCAAAACTCCTAATCCCATTGCATATGCATCCGTGTATACCGCTAAGTCCTGATTTTCCTCTAGAACAACTAATACAGGTGCATCAGTCAATAAATGATTCAACTTCTAGAATGCTTCCTCACATTTATCGGTCCAAACATACTTCACCTCTTTCCTAGTTAGTTTAGTCATTGGTGCTACTACCCGTGAGAAGTCCTTAATGAATCTCCTATAGTAGCCAGCTAATCGAAGAAATCTCTTTATCTTAGTCACTGTCTCGGGTCTATTCCAACTATTCATGGCCTTGATCTTAGCCAGATCTATTGACAACCCTTTCTCTAAGACAACATGACCAAGAAACTTCAGTTCCTTCTTCCAAAAGTGAACTTTGAAAATTTTGCATACAGATGATGTTGCCTCAGTATCTCAAGTACTATCCTAAGATGAACTTCATGATCTCTTTCATCCTTGGAATATATCAATATATCATCTACGAATACTAATGCAAATCCGTCCAATTGCTCTCGGAAGATTTTCCGCTCTTTAAGTCCATGAAGAATGCTGGTGCATTATTTAATCCGAACGACATCACTAACCATTCGTATGATCAATATCTTGTCCTAAACGCCATTAAAGGAATACTATCCTATGCTACTCTAAGTTGATGGAACCCTACATCCAAATCCAATTAATAGAATATTTTGGCTCCACTCAACTGGTCGAACAAATCATCAATCCTAGGTAATGGATATTGGTTCTTTATCGTCTTCTCATTTGCTTATGATAATAGATATACAATTTTAACGATTTTTCCGACTTCCTAGCAAACACTATAGCCGCTCCCCAAGGTGAACTGTTTGGTTTGATAAAATTCTTGCCTTTTAAATCTCACTAATTGCACATTTATCTCCTTCATCTCGGTAGGTGTCATTCTACTTGGCCGTCTACTCACAGGTTCGGCTCCTGGTACTAAATCTATCTGAAACTCAATGGATCTTTCGACAGTAGACCTTTCGTGGGCTCAAAGACATCTGCGAATTTTCTAAGAATGAAGACTTGATTTAACTTATCTTCTTTGTCCATAACGCTCAGCATAGTGAAAGAATCTAAATTCGGATTTTCTGCAATGTATATAATCCAATCACCACAGCTAGGGTGTCGAAGTGATATTTTCCTATCATGGCAAAATATCCTAGCATCGTACTTACTTAACCAACTCATGCCCAAAATAATTCTAAAATCTGCGAAATCCAACATGTGCAAACTACAAGCAAATATACGACCTAATAATTCAAGCTCTAAGTTGTCACATCTCATCCCAAGAGTCACATACCCTCTTATCGGATTGCAACCCTTAAGGATGTTACTAGGTATAAGGGTTCTAGGTTAAGCTTATCTACCAAATAATGAGATATAAAAGAATGCAATGCACCAGTATCAAATAGAACTCCAACTGACATACCATGAAACAAAAGCATACACCTCAACATAGCTTTTCCTTTATCCTCTACTGTTGGTCATAAAGTTGTTGGTTCCAATGCAAACACTTTGCCCTTTCATACTTGGCTGGTTCCTTGAACTGGTTCTTATAATTTCCAATCTGATCCCAGTTGAAGCATTTGATATTCTTCTTCCCGTTCACTTTCTTTCCATCCCCTAATCGACATTCATTAGCGAAATTTCCTTTTTTTATCACACTTATAGCAGATAATTTCTGTCTTTCCATTCTTGGCAGCTCCACACTTCTGAGCTCCCTTCTTGTGGAAAAACTCTCTTTTGGTTCTGCCTACCTTAAGTTTCCACTGCTTTGTTACCATTAAAGAAAGTGAGTATCTCCTCGTTCCTCAAAGCCATCTCAACAACTAAATCACATGAATCCCTAATATGTGGTAAAGTTGCTTTAGCTAGCTCGGGTCTCAATCCATGGATGAACTTCTCATTCCTTTTGATAACTGTACAAATCGTAGCATATCCGTATCTCGGTAATTCCTTAGATCTGGTAGCATACTCAAGCATCATCATCTCTTTCTACACCAACTCAGCAAACTTCCTGAGCAAAATTGACTTGACAATCTCCGATGTGAATCTTCCCTCAAACCTTCTTTTGAATTCCGGCCAAGTCATGATCTCTTCAACTACTTCCACTGTAACAATGTTCCACCAGTACAGTGCCACTCCCTGTAACTATCTAGATGCCAATCTCCTTTTATGCTCATCGTTAAGCCCTAAATCAGCAAAAAACCATTTGCAATGAAGCAACCAATTCTCTTCTTCAATTGCGTCCTTAGTCCCGATAAATGACTTCCCTCCAAGCCTAGCAGCACCTCTTCTCAATACTGCATAGTTATTAACCACCGAAGCTTCCTGATTCCCTTCTCCAACATTTCCTCCAACTATTCTCGCAGCAGCTCCAGTTTGTTTCATGTTGATGAAGAACTGATACATAGCTTCCATACCAACTTGCAATGCTCCTTCAACTATTCGGTCTGGCATTTCCATTAGTTGTGGTGCTTCCTCCACCAAGGTTAACTCTTCCATTCCTAGCATCCATATCTTACTTCCTTTAAACCTGCATTCGAACCTTTGTAAGATGCGGAAGAATAGCCTAAGGGAGATGGGATGATGGAGATAAAGCATATACTTGTATATAACAAGTATAGGTACATTACTATAGCATTATTCCATACCCTAATCTTTTCTCTAATTACATAGGATTATGTTTTTTTTCAAAATCATTTTATGTTTAAAATTTCTTTTAATTTTTCATAAACCTATGCTCTGATACCATGTTATAACATCCCCTATTTTGAGGCCCAAAGTTAACCACTAGAGATGCTGCTCTTATCTATAATATCTGCTTCTAGTGAAAAATATGGTAATGTTAATGGTATCCATAATATCAAAAGCATATGAATATGAAATAAAATTAACACATATTTCAAAATAGCTTCTCTGATTACGTTTCAAATCAACATTTCATATTCAATTACATAATCCCAAAATGATTCCTAGGTTTAGATAAATAAAATTATTACAAAATATGCCAAGAGCGACATACGAATATGCCCCCTTGGATGATTAGAGAACAAAATATATATATCAGTCAATAAATACATCACAACTGAACAATAATGGATAAACTCCTAAATAACTAATCCTTGCCTCCTGCATGTCTTCACAAACTTTATTTTTCACGTACTAAAACATGAAATACCTTAAATCTCAATCTATTCAAGTTAAACTTTAGCACCCAGAGTTTAAGGGGACAACATATAATTTGAGCTAAACATAAAGCCTAGTATGAATAATTATATACCATCTCGTTTTACTAATATTAAGTGAGACCATGTCGCTTAGCAGAACGGGTCTTCCTTCAATAATATCCTTTAAAAGCATATCTTTTGCAAATCAAAATCCTGCAATCAAACTGATTATAACAACAATAGCAATAACATTTATGCATATAGATCAAGTAATCAATGGACTACTCGTCCGAACATTATAGTTTTATCAGGCTAACTGTTAACCACTGGCCGACTTAGGCCTACGAGACATAATAAATATGTTAATTTCTATTAGACACAATACTGGATGGTCTGTCCTTAACTTACTTCTTCTAGGGTCAACTAATCCTAATGGTTTTGCAGGCTCACCAAATAACCTATCTCTACTCTATGTATTCCTTTCTGTGTGTATCATTATTTTAGTATTACTTGTGATAAATCTCTACATACTGGAATTTTGGACTTATATTAGCTAGGGGCTACCAGCTAAAGTATAGGGCGCAGCCCCACACCAGTCCCATCTGGTCTTATAATATCTGAGTAATATACATAAGGCTAACCGCCCTATTCAAATTTTATTTCATTGAAAACAATCTTTACAATTGATTTACCCTTGAAATCATATCTTTCTAAACAAGGAAATTATACCCTTTGCTTTACTCAAAATTCTTATGCCATGATATATTCTTTACAAAACAATATTGACAAAAACTTAAAATCAATAGGGTTATATATCCCTTTAAATAATTTAAATGCCATTTTAACTTAGTAAACATTAGGCTATAAAGCCAAAACATTACCTTCGAAACTATTGTTTAAAACCTTAAACAATCTCTGTTGAAATAATTGAAAGTATCCCTTTCGAAATCATTGAGTTCACAATTAATAAAAATATAGGATCAAAGGGAACATAGGCGATAACATCACTTTCAAAAGCATTGGTCTTAAGTAAAGGAAGTGGAGAAGAGGCTAGCTTCAAAGCTATCCTTTCTAAACCATTACCTTTGAAACTATAAGTAAAAGCGTCTTAGTCAATCCTTTCGAAAACATTGAGGAAGGCGGCTTCAATATTAGCGGAAGGTACAAAGATGAAAGTCTCCCCTTTCGCATGCATTGTTTAATGGTTGTAAAAAGTGGCCCCCAACTAAGGCGAAAGGTGTTAATGCAGCAGCTAAGGTGTCGAAGAGGTTCAAAGCAGCAACCCTTTCAAACACTCTTTTAAACAAAGGCAGATCTATAGATTTGAAAGCTAATAAAAGCGACCTCAACCTTTTCACAAGCATGCCTTTGCCACCCAATTTCCTTCCATCCAAACTCAATACACTACATACCAAGACTCTTGTTATCATGTTTATAGGTTTCGATGGTATTAAAAGGATTGTATGGTGGCAGAAGCAGGTATAGGAAAGTGGCGAATGGGTAAATTATTGCAAAACAGACTTTACACTATATAAAGTAACTCATTTTCACGTAATTTTAATTATTTGTCAAAACATGATTGGTTGATAATTTCTTTACCTATTTCTTTCTGAAATTTACTACCACAAGTCAAAATTTTAAAAATTAAACAATTTTACATTTTAATCCATTTTAGTTAAGTAAATAAGCTCCTTTTACTTAACATAATTTATTTGACTCTTGTAAAATCTTAGAGAAAATTCAAAAAAATCAAATTAGTTCAAATTAATCATTTTCTTCCACATATCAAAATTTAAGGGCGAAAATCATAATTTAACTGTTTAAAATAATTAAAACGGAATAAAACATTTTCTAGACTTAGAAAATTCACCATAATTCCATTTTAGCTTGGAAAATTATGAAATTTGAAATTCACTTCTAAAATAATGATTTTCACATCATATTAAAATCTTAAGTCAATTAGATGTCGTATGAATGGTTTTCTTGCTCAAACAGAACACAATAAATCATATTTAAACCATAAATCATTAACATAACATATAATCACTTTTAAACACTAAACATGGCATATACATGCAAAAGAAAACGGATTTACCTTTAAACAAAAATCGTTCATAAAAAATAAACATGTAAACCAATTATTCACCTTGGCTTTGTGTTAAGATGATTGAGATTTGCCCTTAGATTAGTCTCTTCAAGCTTTCTACTTGATAACTAGCTTATCTTCCCTTTGAATCTTATTAATGGTGGCCGGCTTAAGCTTAGTATTGTTGTTGTTTACTTTGTGAATGTAGAATGAATGAGAAGTGGAGATAATGTAAGGGTTTAGGGTATAGTAATAAAGGTTATTCTCATTTTACCCTTATCATATTCCTCCTTCTGAATTATGTTTACTTTCCCTTTTATTAACACATTCATTAAGGCATGGCTCCTCCTTAATTTACAAATCTCAATCCCTTAAATTTCTACATTATTTTATTTAATTTACCAAAATAAATATTCTAAATAATGTTAACTAAAATTAGGGTCAATGGATATATGAGCATCCCTACTCGTAATAACCCTGCTTCAAGTAAAACAGATAACACTCCGAGTATCGATGATTCCTTAGCATATGCACATCCATCCGAACTCTCCTTTTTTCTCAATTTGGATTCGTGCCCTTCCTTTGCTCAATCCAGTTTCCATTATTCTCATGGAACCCTTTTGTTCCTCTACTCCATGGCTTCCTTCAATATCGAACAACCATCTTTGATATTTACTCCATACACAAGTCATAGACCAAAGATACAAAGCTTTTATCAAGCAGTTACATTGCCATCAAACCTAAAGCGAATGAGCTAACACTTCTAGCATAACCTACAGAGTCCTATAATTTTCAACCTTGGAACCTAACTCCATGCACCATCGAGTAACCATCCGAAGTACCAAAATTGTCATGTCAAAGCGTCACAGCATCACTTCACCACCAAAATCGCTCATCGTAGAGTAATAACATCAACACCGAGAGTCAGTCAACCAAACATTACATAATGCTCTTGAAGCCTACTCACCATCCGTGTCAAAAATTGGCCAAATCATCAATCATCAATAGTGACGGGCACTAACCACTCTATAGTAGCCAATACCAACCACATTAGTCATGTACGTAGCTAAAACTGGATAAGTGCAAACCAAATGGAAATGTCCGGCGTCCATCCTGAAGTCCGAAGTCCATCCAAATCCATTGTCTTCTGCCTTCAAATCAATTGGCATGTATGCTAAAGGACTTATTCCGTTCATTGGGTTTTCGATCAACGTACAAAATCTAAAGCGTGGAATATTCCCTAACACTCATTCATCGATAAATATGCATTTTCAACTAAAAACAAGCAAACAAGCATACATGCAACCACAAATCATACATAAATCCAATATAGTATACACACAACAAGTATAATGTATTTATATCAACCAATGGGGAAGTTAATCAAAAATAGTCCAAATTAATAATTGCATAAAATAACGCGTCAATGGAAAAAAAGTGATATTCGATATAAAACCATTTAAAAATTCATTTATTTTCTTTTATAGAATTCAAGAGGTGTTTAAGTATATTAAAATCATATTTTAAAGTTAGAAACCATTTCAAGACATCATTTTAATACTAAACTATCAGTCATAGTATGGTGAGAAACAATATCACTCATAACAAAAGCTATCCAAACCAAGGCTAAGGTGTAGACTCTCCATTATGAGCGCAATGTTAGAAACCGCATCTAAAACGGATCTCGTATGTAAACGATATGGATTAAATATGATTTCGGATTAATTAAACAAATTAACTAATTAAAATACTAGTTACTATAATTTAGTTAATCCTTCTTCTCCAAATTACCTCCTCTGTACATGCCATGCATATCCAACCCAAACACCCTTTCTCTCTCCTCCATTCTCCTCTTTTCTCGATGAAATCATGAACTGTCTTCGCCAAAGCATCACACTATATGACCTCTCTGCAATTCACCCGAAGAGAAGTAGCTCGGCTAGGTCATGCAATTTTCGACCTAATGATGTCATGCAGCTATATGGAAATGCCGTGTTTCACCATAGGGTTCCATTCCTTCCCAAATCGCCACCATTTACTCCTCTTCGCACAAGAATCGCAAGGCCGCTCTTCGATTCGCTTAAATTTGCTTATAACTCTGCCTAATCGAAACCCTAGTCACGACCTAAGAATGTCGATGTCTCCAATCGCAATTACACACTAGATCGAGCACATGGATTTGAAGCACTCCTTGCTCCAATCTTAACGAATTTGGTTTCACAATTTATCGTTGAGCGGATCACACAAATTTGATTTTTGAATTGGATTAGCGGAGAGCGGCCATGATTTTAATGGAATAATGACATCGAAATAGGTGAGAGAGAGAAAGAGACATAGAATAGGTGGGTTTCTATGATTAATATATTATAATATTATTTATTTTTTATTTGAATTCTCAAATGAATTGTAGTACGTTCCGAGCAATTACCTTCACACGACACGTCCGATCGCAACAAAACTTGCCCGCATACATCACCTTATTTTTTTAGTTCCAATGGTGTAAATCTCACTGCTATCTGAGACTGTTCCCCGGGATTATTTTGAGATCATTTCAGCCATCGGATGCCCAATTTCCAAATATAGTGATGCTTATACTCATTTTAGTTTGCAAAGTCAATCCAAACTCAATGGAGTGCATTCGAGTACTTTTCGAGCATATGTAAAAAAATCATATTTTTGGGTCTGCAATTAGTTAAGGACTCAATATTTAAATAAACTATTTAAATATCCTATCATTAAAATATGGGTCGTTACAAGTGCACTAGTATTAGCTATTCTCGATGGGACGAAGCCTTTCACTGTTTTCACTAATGCATATGGTACGAGATTAAGAGTAGTTCTTATGCAAGAAGGTAGAGTGGTAGCTTATGCAAGTAGGCAGCTGAAGGACCGCGGGAAGAGGTACCCAACTCATGACTTAGAGTTAGCAGCTATTTTTTTTGCTTTGAAGATGTGGAGGCACTATCTTTGGGAATAATGATTTGAACTATTCACCAAAAAGAAACCCTCAAATACCTACTCCCCTATAAATAGTTGAATCTTAGGCAGTAGAGGTGAATGGAGTTCATAGCTGTAACGGTCCGTTTTTTTGACTTTCGAACGTCGACATTAATACGTCCACTGTATCAAATGCCGCGCAATTAAATGCCGAAAAACCGAGCCGTTACAGTTAAAGAAGAAGAAGATAGAAGAAGAAACAAAAACAATAACAGAATCTCACATTTCGCAGCGGAACAAATATAATAGATAAATGAATAATCTTTAAAACAAAAGCACTTTATCAGTTTTTACATACATCTCACTATCAGAGTTTACAACAACACAATACAAACACTGGCAGTTTTCAACCATAACAGGCCACTCTCGACTGGTAGGCTTTTCAACCATCCCAACCCCACCGTGGCAGACAATGGTACCCTAAACTTGCTTTTACCGCCAGCCTTTCGACACTCAACCTAACCGGTTAGCCAACCCCTCCCCGGAGACATGTAGGGATAAGAGTCTCCCGTTCGCCACCAAACGCAAAGCGAGAACCCCCTATCACGTTGTATTAAGCAAGATCAGTCATGGGACTGGTGTGAGATCTTAAAAAACAGTTATTTTCAAAAAGAAAAGGAAAATAAATCCACTATGCTTTTGGAAAATGAAACTACCATTAGGCCTTCCGACACACACACAATGCAATCGCACACTTGGGAAAGATTTCTCCTTATTATATCAAACATGCTTGATACGGAAAAACTCTTTTTAATGTTATCATTAGTGCATAGTGGAAAACATTTGCAAGTATAATATTAATCTTAGCGAGCATACGTACCATTATAGTATGCCTACTATAACTACCATGTTAAATGGCAGGTCTATAACTAAAACCGTACAAGGTGCGTATTGGTTATTGGATTTCCAAAAAATGGTCAGGCTAAGGAACTTTTTGGTCCACATGGGTACGCCTTTGGAGGAACGCCCCGAGAACTTAACCAGCTCTCTGCCAACACAAGGCCGGGTTACCCCTGTAACTAGGTAACTACTACACGAGTATGCCAACCCCCCGTCGTAACCGACCATTATCCGAGGATCCTCAACATCAACAACCACAAAGTAATAAATTTGCAGCACTCGCATAGGTTAAATATCTGGGCTCCATACCATGATACCACCTCTTTCCAGAAGGAGATGACATACCCTCAAGGGGCGCTACCCCCAAATAACCTTGTCGCATCCTTCCTGTTTCGACCATTTTCGAGTTGTGAGGTCCGACGAAGTCTCATCCACAAAGCTACGCGTTTCACAAAGCTATGCTTCGATCAACAAATGATCCGCAACACTTTGTATGCCACATTACCCATTTGAGAATATATCAGTAGTAACCATCAACTACATAACTTCTGAGCTCGTATGTCACATAGAAGGGTGTTAAGCTAAGAGAATGAATTATCCACCACCAACAGAAATGTATTTGATAGAAACCAGCTTTACATCTCAATGTGTAACGTCAGACACACATCCATATAGGTCCGTTCCAAGATCGAACGAAACCGAAGGCACTTCAAAGAAGCCCTTGCAAATCCGGATATTCATTAATCATGTCCGAGATCCCCATCACAAAGGGTGATAAAATCTCTATACAGGAGCAACCCGGTACAGAGACATTCGATAGGTAATCCTTTCGCTTTCGAAAATACCTGGTCTTCAACACCATCTTCAAATGCAATCCCATTTCGCCGTATCATTATTCGGAATGTGTTTTATGACACAAAATCCTCTCCCGACTAATCCGAATAACGAGCGCTTATTTTGAAAATAAGTGTTACATTCATATTTCAAACAAATCACAATAAATTTCCACTTTGATCTTTTAAACAAAAGAACCATCACAATCACAAATGTTCGATGCGGTTTTCGAACATCCATTTGGAATCCGACCTCCGGTCGCATCAAAATTCAAATGCCATTAAAAAGGCCAAATTGATAGTCGTTATTTAACTATCAATCATCATTCACAACAATTGTTGGATTTCAAATAATTTTCGCCCAATTATTATTTTCAAAATATCTTTGAAAGATATAATTTTAACACTTCAACCATTTGAAAACAAATTTCAAATCACCTTCCTCACATGGAATAAATTTCCAAATATTTATTTAATTCCACTAAAAATTTGCCGAGTTCAAATATTTTAAAATCATTTAAATTACTTATCCAAACATATATACTTGGAAACATTTAAAATAAAACTATTTTTAAACACTTACTTAAAAATTAATTTTAAAAATATTGTATTAATACCTCATATGATACTTCAAGTCCAAACTAATTTTAAAATAAAATTAGTAGACAGAGTATAAATATTAAATAACTATTTCCTAAATCAAATATCAATTTAATCTTTAAAATAATCCCTTCTATAATTAATTAAATAAATCTTTACTTTAAAGATTTAAAACAATTCCTAAAAATAGTTTCCCCAACAATATTCTTTCAAATCAATTTCTAGAATTTTTAATTTATACTTCAAAAGCTACTTTAAAAATTATACTCGGCTTTCCAGGGAAGAATTCTCTTTCCATTTCAAAATGGTCCATTTAAGTTAAATAATAAATCTTCTTGATTTATTTTAATTTACGTTCCAAATCTGTAAATTTCTTTCCACACTTTTAAAAATAAACCAACATTTATTTTTAAAACAAAATTCCCTTTCCTTTATAAAATTCCCATTGCGAATTTTAAATTTTTAAACATCCACTGATATACGATTTTCAAATTGCTTTCCAAATATTCACTTTCAAACGCCAAATCAAATCCCAAATTGACTTCCAAAAATTTACTTCAGACACCAAATCAAATTTCAAATTGATTTCCCAAAGATTCATTTTCAATCACCAGATTAAATTCCAAATTTGATTTCTATATTTATTTCCATTTAAAATAAAATTTCTTTATCTCTTCCAAACTATTTAAAATCTGAATTTTGAATAAATTCTTCAACCGTTAAACAATATTACTCAAAACACATTTATTAAAATCTTTTCCCATATTTTAGAATTTATTCAATAAGTTTTCAAAAAAACTTTATCTATTTGAATTTCTTCTTTTAAATTCACCCAATTCTCTAAATGAATTTATTATAAATTTTCAACTTGAATTTCAAAAATCCAATTTTATTAATTTATGGTACCCTACGATACCAAAAATATATTTGGCTAAATTATAACCTTCAACGGTTTTCAATCACAAATATAATCACATATAGATTGTAAATAATCATCACACAACATTGAAACAAATTCAAATGTTTGAGGAATCCAGTTGGATCCCTCCAACCTATTTCCCTGCATCCACAGACGTTAGCACAATAATTAAATACCAATTCCACTTCGAGGTGGAATATCGCGGTATATGGAATTTATAAAATATCATCCGCTATTATGCGGCGCATAGGGTCTCATCCGCTATATAATGCGGGAAATCAATCACTCCAAATACATATATAATACAAATTCCACTTCGAGGTAGAATATCGCGGTATATGGGTTCAATATAATATCATCCGCTATTATGCGACGCATATGTCTAATCCAATACAAATGATAAAAATTTATCATCCAAGCACACAATCAACACAATTATCAATTTTAAATTTAACTATTTAAAATTAAACCGGAAAATCTGATTGAGTGAGAAGATCTCACCTTTGCTTTTATTTTGCAATACATTACCATTCCAGCTTGTTTTCACGACTTTTTACCTTGTATAAACAATTATATAAAATTCCATTAATATTCGAACAAATCGAATAATTACTGTTTAATAAATTTATTTAACTTTAATTTTTTTCCAATAATTTAATTTTAAACAAATAATTAAATTTTAAACCAATTTCCCTTTTAAATAAAATATTTTCTTTTCCAAAACCTTATATGTGTATGTTTACTGTTTTTATCCATATACATATATATATAATATGTAGGAGTATTAAATTTTAAACAGAACTATTTTACTGTAAAATACCTTTTTTTCTTTTTCTCTGTTTATCGATTTATATTTAAATAAAATACTATTGATTATATATATATATATATAATTATTCCTCTGTTTGCAAGCATATATATTCATTGGTGAAAGAAAACTAATCTACAATATACCTTCTCGCATGCCACTGCCCTGACTTCCCAGTACTGCGCCAATCGCGAGCGATAGAAGCTAACCCTCCAATCTTGAGCCAATGTCGAACCTAAAATCGAACAGCCGCTTCGATCTCGCGACGCTGCCGAGAAACCTACGGCCCCTCGATCCATCGCCTGCGGCCTCTGCGCAACGATCAAGACGACAACACTGAATCGCCATCACCAACGCGAGCCACCACCCTGCCTCGGTCATCGCACCCAAACGCATGCGCAGCCACGCTGCCGTCCCACGATATCGCCCACGGCTCTATCAATCTTGAACTCGAATTTGCGACCCAACAACCACCCTAGAGGAACAACCCCATTCGCTTCCCCATAGGTCGCCGATTTGATTCACGAATTCCTTGGTCAAAGTCGAAATCGACTTCGATTTATATATATATATATATATTTTATTGACGAACAATTTTTATCTGAAGGAAAGAATGAAGAAAAGGAAAAGTGATTTCAATTGGCCATTGATTTTTATTTTCATTATGTACATTTTTTGAATTTGTGAAAAATAAAACTCGGCCGTTAATTTTTCTTCGTTTGGTTTTAATCTGTATATGTATATATTTTAAACGCGTGAATTTTTTTTTGATGCGTGTTGCAAGAGAATTGCCAAATGTTAGATGAAATAATGAATAGAATTTGTCCTTGTGAAACATTATTATTTTTAAATTTAAATTTAAATTCAAATCGCTTCGTTAAACGCAACCTAAAATCTCGATCTCTAATCGGGACATGCCGCCCGGTGTTTAAAATGTTATACGCCTATTCCGAACGCAATGGAAAAGGTTCTGGGTCCAAATTCGATCGTATGGAGAAGATAGCTTTTTGGACCAGTTAAAACATTAAATTTTAAATTTATATTTCAACGTGTTTGCTTATCGTACAATCACATGACAACTCCGAATGCTACAAAAATTGAAATCCGATAATAATACAATATCATGGATCTAATGGAACTGGTTTCGTCGAATTCCGAGACTGTGCCTTAGAAGGCTATTTTTAAATATCGATTTAAACGATATAAATTCAAAACTGAACAAATCATTTCCAAATTCAATTTTTGAAGCTTCCATTATCTTCAGTATTGTCAATATAAATTTTCTAAGCCTTGAAAATATTTTTAACAAGCTTAAAATTGAAGATAAAATATTTTACTCAATTTTCAATGATAAATTTCAATAATTAAATTGCCAAACCCATAGTTAACTGTCAAATTCAAGTTAAAATTAACTTCTAAATATTAAAATTCAACTAATTATTTCAATTTCAAATGTCAAATGTCAAAATTTCTAGGTCGTCACATTCTTCCCCCCTTAAAAGAATTTCGTCCCGAAATTATAAGTTAAGAAGAATGATCCTTAACCCGTTCATTATTTTCCCAATCCAAACAGTTTTATCAACTTATTAAAACAAATCTTTTTATTAGAGAATCATTATTGATTCAACTCACCTTCCAACCTTAACCATAAACTCCAAACAATATTATTTTCTTAACCAATTCAAATTTAAATTCAAATCCAAATTTTAAAATTTTTCTCAAATTTTTTCTAACTCCTAAATTTTCGAAAAATTTCGTCAGCTTCTCCTCTACGCGGCTAGCTCAGTACGACTACAAAATGCCACAACAGACCCCCAGATTTCAAAAGAAAACAAAAGGCCAAGTGGCTAGACAAGAAAATCATCAAATTTCATATTGAAATTTAAGTACATACCTTTTTCGAGCAATTCAAATTTATCTTCAAAATCAACATCCCAATTCCATTTTTATTTATATCACCTGTATGTTATTTAACAACCATATCCAGTTTCTACATTCAAAAATCATTTTTGCACATTCCATTACAAAAGTTTGAATACTTACTTTTTATACCATTTTTTTCAGTATTGAAGTTATATATCAATTTTCATTCAATCTTAAATTTTCAATTTCATTTGAATTCAATTTACATTTTCAATTCTATTTCAATTTACCTTCTGAATATTGAATTTTATCAATTATCTTTCATTCACAACTGATTCATATCACTATTTTAAATTACTTTCATTTACTAATTCATTACAAATTCCAACTCATTTTATCTCAAATAATTTTTTTATTTCCACCTTTATTATCTTTAGTTCACTTCGAACTAATTTTACAACTTCATTTTATTTCACACAATTCAAATTGGTTTCCAATATTCAGTTTCAATTCCTATTTTACACTTTTATTCATTCCCAAATTTATTTTTCTCCTTCACCTTATTTAACACAATTCAAATTCAATCATTTCATTTAATAAATTTACTTTCCTAACTTATTTTACTTTCACATTACTTTTATCTAATTTCTTTTTAAGTTGGTTTTTATTTTTAACACCATCAAACTTTACCAGTTATCAAACTTAATTATATTCCATAAATATTTTAAATAGGATTCCAGAGTCTTTCCAACATTTCAAAAATCATTTTTGAAAGCAATTCAAATTATCCTTTGAATTCAAAAATCCAAACCATTTTTGCAAACAACTTTCATCTAAAACAATTTGGTAGCAATTCCTCTTTTGGAAACCCAAAAATGAACACCGATGATGTAGTAGTCATCACCGAAGTTATTTTCCAGCGACCGAAAAGAGTTTAGAGATTTTATCGCTCCAAAACATTTTTCCCAAACCTTTGAAAACCATTTTCAAATCAGATGGGTTTAATTTTCAAAATTCCAAATCCTTTCAAAACATTTTCAAATATTTCTCTGGAATTCTATTTCAAATTACAAACCACATTTACAATTTACATTTACAAATCTCATTAGTATACGGATTTTATTTCTCAACTTTTTATTATGATTTCAATTTCTTATTCAATAATTAATGGTAACAATTTTAATATTATCACTTCCTAACAATTAAGCAACCTTATAATATAATAATTTACGGAAAATGATTTCCTTTTCATACAAAAATAACTTAGGTAAAATTATCTCATTTAACCTATTTTTAAAATAATACCGTACCGGTTTATCTTATTTAAGAGTTTAGAAACCTCTATCGATACAGTTGGCCAAACTGCACCGAGCAGAATCTATAAACAATCAACCGATAAGTCAACATAATACAAAACAATTTTATATTCACTAGCAAATACGCGCTCATATCTATTATTACATACAATTCATTCTAGAGTACTGCTGACTCTATCTCTAATGAGTGATCCCCTCCAGAGCCAAGGTTGCTTCTTAACCAAATGCTCTGATATCAATTTGTAACGGTCTACTTTTTTCGACTTTCGAAAGTCGACATTAATACGTCCACTATATCAAATACCACACAATCAAATGCCAAAAGACCGAACCATTAGGGTTAAAGAAGAAGAAGATAGAAGAAGAAACAAAACCAATAAAAAAATCTCACATTTCGCAGCGGAACAAATATAATAGATAAATGAATAATCTTTAAAACAAAAGCACTATATCAGTTTTTACATACATCTCACTATGAGAGTTTACAACAACACAGTACAAACACTGGCAGTTTTCAACCATCGTCAGCGACCACTCTCGACTGGTAGGCTTCTCAACCATCACAGCCTCGTCGTGGCAGACAATGATACCCTGACCTTGCTTTTACGGCCAGCCTTTCGACACTCAACTGAATCGGTTAGCCAACCACTCCCCGAGGACATGTAGGGGTAAGAGTCTCCCATTCCCCACCAAACGCAAAGCGAGAACCCCCTATCACGTTGTATTAAGAAAGGTCAGTCATGGGACTGGTGTGAGATCTTAAAAAACAGTTATTTTCACAAATAAAAGGAAAAGAAATCTGCTATGCTTTTGGAAAATGAAACTACCATAAGGCATCCCTGCACACACACAATGCAATCTCACGCTTGGAGGAGATTTCTCCTTATGATAGTCAAACATGCTTGATGCGGAAAACCTCTTTTTAATATTATCATTAGTGCATAGTGGAAAACATTTGCAAGTATAATATTAATCTTAGCCAGCATATGTACCATTATAGTATGCCTACTATAGCTACCATGTTAAATGGCAGGTTGTACAACTAAAACCGTACCAGGCGCGTATTAGTGATTGGATTTTCAACAAATGGTCAGGCTAAGGAACTTCCTAGGCCACATGCATACGCCTTTGGAGGGACGCCCCGAGAACTTAACCAGCTTTCTACCAACACAAGGCCGGGTTACCTCTGTAACTTGGTAACTACTACGTGCCATCCTCCGGTCGTAACCGACCTTTATCCGAGGATCCTCAATACCAACAACCACAAAGTAATAAATTTGAAGCATTCACATAGGTTAAATATCTGGGCTCCATACCATGATACCACCTCTTTCCAGATGGAAATGACATACCCTCAAGGGGCGCTACCCCCAAATAGCCTTGCCGCATCCTTCTTGTTTCGACCATATCCGGGTTGTGAGGTCCGACGAAGTCTCGTCCACAAAGCTATGCTTTTCACAAAGCCATGCTTCGATCAATAAATGATCAGCAGCACTTCGTATGCCACATTACCAGTTTGGGAATATATCACTAGTAACCATCAACTACATAACCTCTGAGCTCGTATGTCTTAGAGAAGGGTGTTAAGCTAAGAGAATAAATTCTCCACCACCAATAGAAATGTATTTGATAGAAACCAGCTTTACATCTCAAAGTGTAACTTCAGACACACATCCGTACAAGTCCGTTTTAGGATCGAACGAACCCTAAGGCACTTCAAAGAAGCCCTTGCAAATCCGGATATTCACTAATCACGTCCGGAATCCCCATCACAAAGGGTGATAAAATCTTTATACCGGAGCAACCCGGTACAGAGACATTCGACAGGTAATCCTTTCGCTTTCAAAAATACCCGGTCTTCAACATCATCTTCAAATGCAATCTCATTTTGTCGTATCATTATTCGGAATGGGTTTTATGACACAAAGTCCTCTCCCAGCTAATCCGAATAACGAGCACTTATTTTAAAAATAAGTGTTACATTCAGATTTCAAACAAATCACAAAAAATTTCCACTTTGATCTTTTAAACAAAAGATCCATCACAATCACAATGGTTCGATGTGGTTTTCGAATATCCATTTGGAATCCGACTCCCGGTTGCATCGAAATACAAATGCCATTAAAAAGGCCAATATTGATAGTTGGTTATTTAAATACCAATCATCATTCACAACAATCGCTGGATTTCAGATAATTTTCCCCTAATTATTATTTTCAAAACATCTTCGCAAGATATAATTTTAACACTTCAACCATTTGAAAACAAATTTCAAATCACCTTCCTCATGTGGAATAAATTTCCAAATATTTATTTAATTCCACTAAAAATTTGCCGAGATCAAATATTTTAAAATAATTTAAATTACTTATCCAAACATATATACTTGGAAATATTTAAAATAAAACTATTTTAAACACTTACTTAAATATTAATTATGAAAATATTATATTAACACCTCATATGATACTTTAAGTCCAAACTAATTTTAAAATAAAATTAGTAGATAAAGTATTAATATTAAATAACTATTTCCTAAATCAAATATCAATTTAATCTTTAAAATAATCCCTTCTATAATTAATTAAATAAATCTTTACTTTAAAGATTTAAAACTATTCCCAAAAATAATTTCTCCAACAATATTCGTTAAAATCAATTTCTAGAATTTTTAATTTATACTTCAAAAGCTACTTTAAAAATTATACTCGGCTTTCTAGGGAAGAATTCTCTTTCCATTTCAAAATGGTCCATTTGAATCAATTAATAAATCTTCTAGATTTATTTTAATTTACGTTCCAAATCTGTAAATTTCTTTCCACACTTTTATAAATAACCAACGTTTATTTTTAAAACAAAATTCCATTTCCTTTACAAAATTCCCATTATGAATTTTAAATTTTCAAATATCCACTGATATACGATACTCAAATCGTTTTCCAAATATTCACTTTCAAACGCCAATTCAAATCCCATATTGATTTCCAAAAATTTTGTTTCAGATACCAAATCAAATTTCAAATTGATTTCCCAAAGATTCATTTCAATCACCAAATTAAATTCCAGATTTGATATCTAAATTTATTTCTTTTTAAAATAAAATTTCTTTATCTCTTCCAAACTATTTAAAATCCGAATTTTGAATAAATTCTTCAACTATTAAAAAATATTACTCAAAACACTTTTATTAAAATCTTTTTCCATATTTTAGAATTTATTCAATAAGTTTTCAAAAATAAAAATTTATCTATTTGAATTTCTTCTTTTAAATTCACCCAATTCTCTAAATGAATTTACTATAAATTTTCTACTTGAATTTCAAAAATCCAATTTTATTTATTTCTCGTATCCTACAATACCAAAAATATATTCGGCTAAATTATAGCCTTCAACGGTTTTCAATCACAAATATAATCACATACAGATTGTAAATAATCATCACACAACATTGAAACAATTTAAATGTTTGAGGAATCCAGTTGGATCCCTCCAACCTGTTTCCCTGCATTCGTAGACGTTAGCACCACAATTAAATACCAATTCCACTTCGAGGTTGAATATCGTGGTATATGTGATTTATAAAATATCATCCGCTATTATGCGGCGCATAGGGTCTCATCCGCTATATAATGCGGGAAATCAATCACTCTAAATACATATATAATACCAATTCCACTTCGAGGTGGAATATCCTAGTATATGGGTTTAATATAATATCATCCACTATTATGCGGCGCATAAGGTCTAATCCAATACAACTGATAAAAATGTATCGTCCAAGCACACAGTCAACAGAATTAACAATTTTAAATTAAACTATTTAAAATTAAACCGAAAAATCTGATTGAGTGAGAAGATCTCACATTTTCTTTTATTTTGCAATCCATTACCATTCCAGCTTGTTTTCACGACTTTGGACCTTGCATAAACAATTATGTAAAATTCCATTAATATTCGAACAAATCGAATAATTACCGTTTAATAAATTTATTTAATTTTAATTTTTTTCCAATAATTTAATTTTGAACAAATAATTAAATTTTAAACCAATTTCCCTTTTAAATAAAATATTTTCTTTTCGAAAACCGTATATGTGTATGTTTACTGTTTTTATCCATATATATATTTATTTATTTAATATGTAGGAGTATTAAATTTTAAACAAAATTATTTTACTGTAAAATACCCTTTTTTCCTTTTTCTCTGTTTATCAATTTATATTTAAATAAAAAAAGCTATTGATTATATATATATATATATATATATAATTATTCCTCTGTTTGCAAGCGTATATATTCATCGGAGAAAGAAAACAAATCAACAATATACCTTCTCGCATGCCACTGCCTCGACTTCCCAGTACTGCGCCAATCGCTAGCGATAGACGCTAACCCTCCAATCTTAAGCTAATGTCTAACCCTAAATCGAACGGCCGCTTCGATCTTGCGACGCTGCCGAGAAACCGGCGGCCCCTCAATCCATCGCCTGCAGCCTCTGCGCAACGACGACAACGCTGAATCGCCATCACTGACGCGAGCCAGCACCCTTCCTCGATCATCGCACCCAAACGCATGTGCGGCCACGCCGACGCCCCTCGATATCGCCCATGACTCTATTGATCTTGGACTCGAATTTGCAACCCAACAACCGCCCTGGAGGAACAACCCCATTCGCTCCCACACTGGTCGCCGATTTGATTCACGAATTCCTTGGTCGAAGTTGGAATCGACTTTGATATATATATATATATATATATATTATTAACGAATGAGTTTTATCTGAAGGCAAGAATGAAGAAAAGGAAAAGTGATTTCAATCGGCCATTGATTTTTATTTTCGTTCTGTACATTTTTCGAATTTGCGAAAAATAAAACTCGGCCGTTAATTTTTCTTCATTTGGTTTTAATCTGTATACGTATATTTTTTTTTTAAACGCGTGTAAAAAAAAATTTGATGCGTGTTGCAAGAGAATTGCCAAATGTTAGATGAAAGAACGGGTAGAATTTGTCTTTGTGAAACATTATTATTTTTAACTTTAAATTCAAATCGCTTCGATAAACGCAACCCAAAATTTCGATCTCCAATCGAGACGTACCGCCAGGCATTTATAATGTTATATGCCTATTCCGAATGCAATGGAAAAGGTTCCGGGTCCAAATTCGATCGTATGGAGAAGATAGCTTTTTGGACCAGTTAAGACACTAAATTTTAAATTTTAATTTCAGCGCGTTTGCTTATCGTAAGATCACACGACAACTCTGAATGCTACAGAAATTGAAATCCGATAATAATACAATATCACGGAACTAATGGAATCGGTTTCTTTGAATTCCGAGACTGTGCCTCGGAACGCTATTTTTAAATATCGATTTAAACGATATAAATTCAAAACTGAAAAAATCATTTCCAAATTCAATTTTTGAAGCTTCCATTATCGTCAATGTTTTCAATATAAATTTTCTAAGCTTAAACAAGCTTTAAATTGAAGAGAAAATATTTTTCTCAAATTTCAATGATAAATTTCAATAATTAAATTGTCATACCCATAGCTAAATTTGAAATTCAAGTTTAAATTAACTTCCAAATATTAAAATTCACCAAATATTTCAATTTCAAATGTTAAATTTTTTGGGTCGTCACAATAGCATCATATGACTTGGAGATAAAGTAAACCCCTAGGAAAGGGAATGTTGCCGCCGATGCCCTAAGCCAAAGGCATGCTACTCTGGATGCTATATATGAGTATAGGTAGTTGGAGTTCCTCTTGAGTTTCAATTTCCCACTGCCAACAAAACCCACTTTAGGATATTTGGAAAAAATGGAAGTCAGGCCAGCGTTGATGGACCGCATTGGGCAAGATTAGAAGAAGGACATAGAGATAGTATAAATTTTAGATAAGTCGAGTGGAGGAGAGCACTTCCCTCATAACAAAAAGTACACGATTAACGGAAGAGGATGTTTGAGAAGTGATGATTGCCTTTGTGCTCCTATGGCAGAGGACGTTTTCGAGGAATTTTTGGTTAAATGTCAACATTCTAGGTGTGATATCCCAGAATTTTAGGCAATATTTATTTATAATCTTTGTTAATAAGCATTAAATTGGTTTAATAAGCTTCTTTTATAAATATTCAATTGGTGAATTTTATGCTTTAAAAGCTAATAAAATTGTTTTCTATTTATAATGTATATATATTTGTATATGTATTTTAAATAAGATGTCTTTGATTTTAATTTAATAAAGAAATGTTTTCAAATTATAATATATATGCATGTATATATTGTGATTTGAAGTTATAAAATTTAATATAATAATAATTTTCAAGGCTAATATTAAATGTTTTCTATTTCTAATGTATATATATTATGATTAGAAGCCTTGTTTTAGATTTAAAATAATACAATAGTTTTTCAAAGCTAATATTAATATGTTGTCTAGTTTTAATATATATGTATGTATGTATGTATGTATGTATTGTAATAGGAAAATTTGTTTTAAAATTCAATATAATAATTTTTCAAAGCTATTTTAAAAAAATGGCAAAACTTTATTTTCAAACTATAATAATGAGTTATTTTTATATATAGATATAAATAAATTTTAAAATAGAATTACCATTTAAAAATTAAATTTGTGTTGTTTAAATATGTGTACATGTATATGAGTTGATTTTTAAATTGGATTTTAAAATTGAATTTGAATTTGGATTTAAAATTGAATTTAAAAGTTATATATGTTAAAATATTTTGGATTTAAAAATATATGTATAAGATTTTATTAGTATATAATTTGTTTTATAACATTTTCTTTAAAGAATTTTGTTTATATAAATTAAGGAAGTATTTATTAAATAGTAAAATAAATATAAAAGCTTATTATTAACATTCAAAAACAAGTGTTAATGAATCAAGTCACATTAGTAACAAGTCTTAGATGATAAACAAATGTTAATGACAAATGTTAAGTTTTTAACAAGTGTCACTTTTTAATTTTAATTTTTATTTATTTTTAATCAATCACAATTTAGCCTTTATAAACACATGTTTCTTCTCTTCGTTTCTTTTTCTATCTTCTTCAATTCAAAAGCTAAGAAAACACAAACCTTGTAACTCAACTTTTCTCAAACCAAAAATAAATCAAAAAAAAAAACAAAAGCCTATAACATTTTCTTCAAACCTGAGATTTAATCAAAGCAAGCTCAAGGAAAACAAAGCAATTTCATCTCTATTTCAAAATTAAGTCATCTCTACAAAATGTTTCCAGTAACAAAGCATTTTCTTCAACAATTCAAGTACCTTTCCAGATCATAGCATTTAGTTTTAAAAAATCAAAGAAGCATCTTTCCAGCATTCAAGTTTTTAAAGTTCCAAAGCTATTTTAAAAGGCTCTGTTCATCTTTTTAACTGGTGAGTAACATTCTTTTTTAAAAAGCTTAAGTAAATGGAAATCTGGTTGCTTGTGGATTACTGGAATAAATTATGTTTTGTGTGTATATATATAAGTGAATTTTCTGCATATATATGAATGTATAGATGTGTCCATTCCTGTTGTATTTGTGTCCTTACTATTCTTAGTTTCAAAGCTTAAGATTTTGATCAAAATTCATTACCTCTTTATCTAATCATTGTTAGGACTTGAGTTTCAAACAAAATCTGTATGTTTAATCATAGATTAAGGTTTAAAATTTTATTTAAGTGAATTAAATTTGAAATTCTCTGGAAAACCAAGAAGAATAGTGCAAGATTAAGATATGTAAAATTTCAAACATCTTAATTCATTGATTCAGGCATATAATCCGAATCCTTAACTAAAATCATGATTTTTAGAAGTGATATCACAAGTCTTAGATTTGGTTTGATAGAGCATTGCGGGGTTGATCAGCAAATGAGTTTTGGGTGGTTTTCAATGATCATGGTGCTCGAGATGGTCGGGAACTTCACTGGAGGTAGAGTGGAGTTAGGTGAGCTCGACAAAAATGTCTGTTGGGTTGTATAAATCACTGTGGTGGCGGCGATGGGTCGGAATTGTTTTAAACCCTAGTTTTTGGTCAAGGTTGGGACTTTAGTCACCACGACGTCTCTGGTGGATCGAGTTCCACTAGACTTTAGGAAACGGTAGCGGGGAAGCTGGTGAAGATGTGGCTAGAGGATCAGGTGATCCGGTGGTCAGAGACATGGGTTCGAGGGTTTTTTCCATGCTGTAGTTTATTCCAGGTTTGTGCAGGATCACTCGATCCTGATTTTGAGTTAGAAATGAAGTTATAGTGGTCGTGATCTGATTTAGGGATGATCGTCAACAGGCTAAAGGAGTCGTGGATGGTCGAAGAAGGATGGATCGCCGGTGCATGTGCACGTCAATGATGGTTATGTCAGTAGTTTTGGGTTGTGGTATTAACTCGAAGGAAGACTCGGGTTTTTGGGTAGGAGACTCAAGTGAGGACACGGGTTGTTCGTGAGTGCAAATTATTCCAGATTTAACTTAAAACTTAAACAAATTTTTAAAAAGAAGAAGAGAAGTGGTTGTCCTTGAGTTAAAGCTCGAGTAGCCATTGGGTTGAACCCGAAGCATATTTAAAACTGTTTTTTAAAAAAGTTTTTAAAAAGCAAGGTTTTAAATTTAAATAAATTTACTTTTAAACCCTTCTTAAATAAATTTCTTCTTATAAAATAAGTTTTCTTTAACATTTGATTAAGAAGTTTTGTAATTTGTTTAACTTAAATTTTATTAAGTTAAATTTGAAAATCATTTTAAATTTTAAATTAGAAATGAAATTTAAAAGTAAATTTAAAATTATAACGTTTTAAATGAACATGTTAATGATAATTAAGTCACCAATAAAAAAAATGATTTATCTTAAAGATAAATAAGGTCTTAATGATTAGTGATTTATTAAGTTAATAAAGTAATTTAAGTATAATTAATTAATTTAAACAAATTAATGATTAAGGATTAATAAATTTGTAATTAGGGATCATTTGATTAGATAATTAAAGATTTTTAATTACTGAATAGAGATTTATTAATTAAGTAATTAAGTTATAATTAAGAATTAATTAATTAAGTAATTTAAACGTTAATTAACTGGTAATTAGGGATTTAATTAATTTGTAATTAATAATAAGTATAATTACTTAAGGAAAGTAATTAAAGAATTGTTAATAATTAATGTAAGGGTCATTATCTAGTGATTAAGAGATAATAAATTTATGTAATTAAATTGAGATAATTGGTTTAATTAATTAAGGAGTAATTAATTAATGAAAGTAATTTCAAGGAATTAATTACTCGATGAATTAGTTAAATTAATGTGATTAATTTAAGTTAATTAATTAGTTTATTTAGTTAAAAATAATCACTTGATGATTGATTAAGTATAATTACTTAATGTAATTTATAAATGTAATTATTTAGTGAAGTAATAAATGAGTAATTACTAGATGTAACTAATTGAAGGATAATTAATTAATGGAAGTAATTTAGGTTTAATTACTTTGTGTAATTAATAAAAAGGATAATTACTTGGTGGAAGTAAGGGTTAATTACTCGGTGTAATTAATTAAAGGATTAGTTAAAGATTATTAAATAAGGACTAATTAATTAATGTAAGTAATTAAAGATTAGTTAATTACTGATTGTGATTAATCAAGATTGATTAATGAATATGATTAATTAAAGATTACTTGTTAAATATAATTAATTTAAAAAGAATAATTAATTTATGAAAGTAATTAGTGGATCATTAATTAATGTAATTAATGAGAATAATTAAAGGGTTAGCTAATTAATAAATGTGATTAATAAAAAGATAATTAATCAATGGAAGTGATTATAGTGTGATTAATTAATGTAATTAATTAAGGGTCAATGTAATTAATTATAGTTAATTAATTAATGGGAGTAATCAAAAGTTAATTAATATGATTGGTTTAAGGATAATTAATTTATGTGATTAATTAAGGTTTAATTACTTAATGTAATTAAAGAATAATTAATCAGGGATGATTAATTAGGATGGATAATTGAAGAATGATTAATTAATTGATGTAATTAATGAATGTTAAGTAAGCAGGATAATTAATTTAATTTATTATAAACTAATTAGAGATGGTGTGACTAATTAATCCTTGCTTATGAATGGCTGAATGATATTGAATGTCTTGAATTGTTTGATATCTCTGATATGGGATATGTGCTAATCTGTGATATAGATGCTCTGGTTGAATTGTGATAATGTGGATTATCTATTTTTGATAATGTGAATTATCTATCTGCGTGAATATAGATAATAAATTTAAGTGCTTTAACTTTAAAACAGCTTGGCCATAAAAGATGGCGTTTTGGATTTCGATGAGACCGAGATCGAATTTGCTTCAGTATAGCATGATAGGGGGTTCTCGCTTTATGTTTGGTGGTGAACGAGAGACTCTTACCCCTACATGTCCCTTTGAGGTAGTATAAGGCCTTGGGTTGGTTGCGAGTCGTGAGGCTGGCCGTAAAAGTAAATTCGAGGTACCACTATATGCCACGGCGGAGAGTGGCCGCTGTCGATGGTTGAAAAGCCTAGACCATTACATTTGGTATCAGAGCGCTACTAGGCTTTGAAGTGAGTCTTTCTTGAGAGAGTGTACTTGTAATTTTGATATATATATATATATATATATATATATATATTTCTACCTATTTGTTGGGTTACCTGTTCGGGTTTTCCAATATGAGTTCTAGAGGTAGTAGGGTTAGTGGTGTCTGTAGCACGACTACTAATGGAAGAGGCTCGAATGTTGAGGTGGGAAGTGTATCTACAGAGACTGTAGACCAATACCGTCTCGAGTAAGCTTTGCAACATGGTGTTAGGATTTCACCAATCTCTGAAGGAAACTTCTTAAAGGTTCGCAGTCCATCTTTGAAGTGCAAGTTTGGTTGCGCTTGTGTGAGCCTATTTTCAAGAGTTTGGATCTGTCGGTTGAGCAGAAGCGAGTGATGCTACCTTGGCACCTTCAGGAATTTTTTAAGGAGCAGTTTGTACCCACCACAGAGAAGACTCGGCTGCATAAGAATTTTCTGGATCTCAGGCAAGGCAGTTTGTCTGCATCGATGATAAGACTAAGTTCAGCAGGGTGTTTGCGTTTGGTTTTGAGGCTCGAGTTTCTTGAGGAGATGTCTGCCCATCACAAGGCTCTGTATGGGATTGGATGATATGGCTTTGAGGATCGAGGAACTTATGGATAAGGAAGTCTTTGGCATGAGTGGCAGCATTGCATCTCGGAGTGTGCTGTGTGCCAGCAGGAAGGTTATCTGGCTAAGCAGTATCCTAGAGATGGAGTTCAGAAGCAGCAGAGTGGACCCATTTCTTCGATGGATTGGTTAGACAAGCATAATCTGTTCCGATTAGTGAAGAGAGAACAGTTTCTTTGGAATTGATATAGATAGGATCGCAAAAGTGTTGCGATAGTTTGAGTGTTCTCTTGGGTAAACTTTTGCATGGGATCGACGCGTCTCAGGAAGAAGTTAGAGTTATAGAAGTTGTCAGAGATTTTCTTGATGTCTTCGTAGAAGTCAAGGTTTGCCTTAGCATTTGGAGATTGAGTTTTCATATCGACTAGGATTCCAGGAGTGATACTGGTGGTTCAGCTAAGTAGAAAGATGGCCCTAGAGGGAGGATTGGTGAAGCAGCTTAGGATTCCATGGAACTTCTATGTTCTCTTTGTGGATCTGATGAATCGTATTTTCTGGGATGTTTTGATCAAGTTTGTGCTTGTGTTCATCGACGGCATTCGCATCTACTCCAAATCAGAGTTGCATAGTGAAAGCAATGTAGTAGCTGTTCTTGAGTGGAAGCGACCGCAAACTTCTGCAGGAAGTTTTTCAGGATCTGAAGGCGAGTTTGCAAGTGCACCTGTTTTGGTTATTCAGATGGGAGGAGTTAGTTCGGTCTACTAATGCTTATGGATTAGAGCTTATGTTCGGGATTTCGATAGATTTTGAGAGGACCTTCTTGTTGAATAGGATTCGGAGATTGTCTTATTCTTGGTCCTGATTTGTTTCAAGACGCATCAGCGAAGGTTGAGCTTATCAGGAAGGATGAAGGTAGCTTAGGATCGTCAGAAGAGTTTTGTGGATAAGAGACGAAGTAATTTGGAATTTGAAGTTGGAGATTATGTTTTGGTTGAGGTTTACTCCGTTCAAAGGAGCAATCAGATTTGGTAAGATTGATAGGCTAGCTCCGAGGTATATTGGATCTTTCTGTGTTCTTGTAAGGATAACTGTTTTGGCTTATAGGGTTGAATTACCAGTTTGGAAGACTGGAATTCAATGTATTTCACGTATCTCTGAGGAAGTACGTGTATGATCCATCATTGGTTATGGAACCAGCAGTTCAAAAGGATTTGGTAGTTGAGTCGGACTTGATCTATGGTCAGATATCTTGTTCAGATGGTAGATCTGGACGAGAAGGAGCTCAGAAGCTTAGTGGTGTAGCTAGTCTAGATTTAGTATAGCGATTATTCCAGTGTTTGTACTTGGAAAACTTTACATAGTGTTAGGAAGATCTATCCTGATTGTGTCAGGATAGTTAGATAGATTTGTTTGTTAAAATAAATTGGTTGCTATGATTGTTAGTATCTTCTGATATGTATGTTTTACTGTTTGAAAATAAAAACCTTAGATAGATTATTAAATTATCTTTTCTTTCAAATTTTGAGGACGAAATTCTTTTAAGGGGGCAGGAATGTGATGTCCCGGAATTTTAGGCAATATTTATTTAATAATCTTTGTTAATAAGCATTTAAATTGGTTTAATAATATTCTTTTATAAATATTTAATTGGTGAATTTTATCTTCTAAAAGCTAATAAAATTGTTTTCTATTTATAATGCATATATATTGGTATATATATATATTAAATAGGAAGCCTTTGATTTTAATTTAATAAAGAAATGTTTTTAAATTATAATATATATACATGTATATATTGTGATTTGAGGTTATAAAATTTAATATAATAATAATTTTCAAGGCTAATATTATAATGTTTTCTATTTCTAATGTATATATATAATGATTAGAAGACTTGTTTTAGATTCAAAATAATACAATAGTTTTTCAAAGCTAATATAAATATATTGTCCAATTTTAATATATATACATATATGTATATGTATATGTATATGTATATGTATATGTATATGTATATGTATTGTAATTGGAAAATTTGTTATAAAATTCAATATAATAATTTTTCAAAGCTATTTAAAAAAATGGCAAAATTGTTATTTTCAAACAATAATAATAATGAATTATTTTTATATATAGATATAAATAGATTTTAAAATAGAATTATCATTTATAAATTAAAGGGGCATTTCACTAGAAGGACAAACTTTGCAGTGCAATTAGTTTCTAGGATGCACATCCACAAAAATTAATTTCAAGGCCAAAGTCAGCAGAATAATTACTTTAAAGGACAAAATCAGCAGTCCAATTACTTTCAAGGACATAATTTCACATGTTTTTAGGCCTTAGAAACTAATTATTTTGCTTTCATTCTTAAAATTAATTATTTCAGTTGTGTTTCCTTGAAACTAATTTCACATGCTAAAGAGGCTCTTATGGCTAATTTCCACTAAATTAAATTTGTGTTGTTTACATGTGTGTATATATATGAGTTGATTTTTAAATTGGATTTTAAAATTGAATTTGAATTTGAATTTGGATTTGAATTTGGATTTAAATTTGAATTTAAAAGATAGATATTTTAAAATATTTTGGATTTAAAAATTTATGTATAATGATTTTACTAGTATATAATTTGTTTTATAATATTTTCTTTAAAGAATTTTATTTATATAAATTAAGGAAGTATTTATTAAATAGTAAAACAAATATAAAATCTTATTATTAACATTTAAAAATAATTAAAAATTAAATAATTACAAATGTTAATGAATCAAGTCACATTAGTAACTAGTGTTAGATGATAAACAAATGTTAATGACAAATGTTAAGTTTTTAACAAGTGTCACTTTTTAATTTTAATTTTCTTTTATTTTAATAAATCACGATTTAGCCTTTATAAACACATGTTTCTTCTCTTCATTTCTTTTTCTATCTTCTTCAATTCAAAAGCTAAGAAAACACAAACCCTGTAACTCAACATTTATCAAACCAGAAATAAATCAAAAAAAAAACAAAAGCCTGTAACATTTTCTCCAAACCTGAGATTTAATCAAAGCAAGCTCAAGGAAAACAGAGCAGTTTCATCTCTATTTCAAAATTAAGTCATCTCTACAAAAAGTTTCCAGTAACAAAGCATTTTCTTCAACAATTTAAGTACTTTTCCAGATCATAGCATTCAGTTTTTAAAAATCAAAGAAGCATCTTTCCAGCATTCAAGTTTTTAAAGTTTCAAAGCTATTTCAAAAGGCTCTGTTCATCTTTTTAACTGGTGAGTAACATTCTTTTTAAAAAGCTTAAGCAAAACGAAATCTGTTGCTTGTGGATTACTGGAATAAGGTATATTTTGTGTGTATATATATAAGTGAATTTTATGTATATATATGAATGTATAGATGTGTGCATGCCTGTTGTATCTGTGTCCTTCCTGTTCTTAGTTTCAAAGCTTAAGATTTTGATCAAAATTCATTACCTCTTTATCTAATCATTGTTAGGACTTGAGTTTCAAACAAAATTTGATTAAGGTTTAAAATTTTATTTAAGTGAATTAAATTTGAAATTCTCTGGAAAACCAAGAAGAACAGTGCAAGCTTAAGATATGTAAAATTTCAAACATCTTAATTCATTGATTCAGGCATATAATCTGAATCCTTAACTAAAATCATGATTTTTAGAAGTGAAATCACAATTTTTAGATTTGGTTTGAGAGAGCATTGCGGGGTTGATCAGCAAATGAGTTTTGGGTGGTTGCTGATGATTAAGGTGCTCGGGATGGTCGAGAACTTCACTGGAGGTAGAGGCGAGTTCGATGAGCTTGGCAAAAATGTCAGTTGGGTGTATAAATCAATGTGGCGGCGGCGGTGGGTCGGAATTGTTTTAAACCCGAGTTTTTGGTCAAAGTTGGGACTTTAGTCACCATGGCATCTCTGGTGGATCGAGTTCCACCAGACTATGGGAAATGGTAGCAGGGAAGCTGGCGAACGTGTGGCCGAAGGATCAGGTGATCCGGTGGTCAGAGACGTGGGTTCAAGGGTTTTTTCCAGGCTGTGGTTTGTTCCAAGTTTGTGCAGGATCACTCGATCCTCATTTTAAGTTAGAATTGAAGTTATATTGGTCGGGATCTGATGTAGGGATGATCATAGGCAGGCTAAAGGAGTTGTGGATGGTCAGAGAAGGCTGGATCGCCGGTGCATGTGCACGACAATGATGGTTATGTCAATAGTTTTGGGTTGTGGTATTGACTCGAAGCAAGACTCGGGTTTTTTGGGTAGGAGACTCAAGTGAGGACACGGGTTGTCCGTGAGTGCAAATTGTTCCCGATTTAACCTAAAACTTGAAAAAAATTTGAAAAGAAGAAAAGAAGTGGATTTCCTTAGGTCAAAGCTCGAGTAGTCATCGGGTTGAACCCGAAGCATATTTAAAAAAGTTTTTAAAAAGCAAGGTTTTGAATTTTAATAAATTTAGTTTTAAACCCTTCTTATATAAATTCCTTTTATAAAATAAGTTTTCTTTAATATTTGATTAAGAAGTTTTGTGATTTTTTTAACTTAAATTTTGTTAAGTTAAATTTATAAATCATTTTGAATTTTAAACTAGAAATGAAATTTAAAAGTAATTTTAAAAGTATAATGTTTTAAATGCACATGTTAATGATAATTAAGTCATTAATAAAGGAAATGATTTATCTTAAAGATAATTAAGGTTTTAATGATTAGTGATTAATTAAGTTAATAAAGTAATTTAAGTATAATTAATTAATTTAAATTAATTAATGATTAAGGATTAATAAATTTGTAATTAGGGATCGATAATTAGATAATTAAAGATTTTTAATTAATGCTTAGAGATTTATTAATTAAGTAATTAAGTTATAATTAAGAATTAATTAAGTAATTTAAAGATTAATTAACTAATAATTAGGGATTTAATTAATTTGTAATTAATAATAAGTATAATTACTTAAGGAAAGTAATTAAAGAATTGTTAATAATTAATGTAAGGGTCATTAACTAATGATCAAGAGATAATAAATTTATGTAATTAAATTGAGATAATTGGTTTAATTAATTAATGAGTAATTAATTAATGAAAGTAATTAAAGGAATTAATTACACAATGAATTAATTAAATTAATGTGATTAATTTAAGTTAATTTATTAGTTTAATTAATTAAAAATAATCAGTTGATGATTGATTAAGTATAATTACTTAATGTAATTTGTAAGTTTAACTACTTAGTGAATAATTACTAAATGTAATTAATTGAAGGAAAATTAATTAATGGAAGTAATTTAGGTTTAATTATTTTGTGTAATTAATAAGAAGGATAATTACTTAGTGGAAGTAAGGGTTAATTACTCAGTGTAATTAATTAAAGGATTAATTAAAGATAATTAAATAAGGAGTAATTAATTAATGTAAGTAATTAAAGAATAGTTAATTACTGATTGTGATTAATCAAGGTTGATTAATGAATATGATTAATTAAAGATTACTTGTTAAATATAATTAATTTAAAAAGAATAATTAATTTATGAAAGTAATTTGAGGATCATTAGTTAATGAGAATAATTAAAGGGTTAGCTAATTAATAAATGTGATTAATTAAAAGATAATTAATCAATGGAAGTGATTATAGTATGATTAATTAATGTAATTAATTAAGGTTCAATGTAATTAATTATATTTAATTAATTAATGGGAGTAATCAAAGTTATTTAATATGATTGGTTTAAGGATAATTAATTTGCGTGATTAATTAAGGGTTAATTACTTAATGTAATTAAAGAATAATTAATCAGGGATGATTAATTAAGATGGATAATTAAAGAACGATTAATTAATTGGTTTGTAATTAATGAATGTTAAGTAAGAAGGATTTAAAAGTAATTGAAGTAATTAATTTAATTTATTATAAATTAACTAGAGATGGTGTGACTAATTAATCCTTGCTTATGAATGGCTGAATGATATTGAATGCCTTGAATTGTTTGATATCTCTAATATGGGATACGTGCTGATCTGTGATATGAGATGCTCTGGTTGAATTGTGATAATGTAGATTATCTATTTGTGATAATGTGAATTATCTATCTGTGTGAATATAGATAATAAATTGAAGTGGTTTACTTTTAAAACAACTTGGCCTTAAAAGATGGTGTTTTGGATTTCGGTGAGACCGGGATCGGATTTCCAAATTTGGATATCTGAAAACCACATCGATCCAAATTAAACGATAGGTCGTGAATGTCAAGTGATGATTGAGATGAAGATTCAGAGTTCAAGGGTTATTGTCATTAACTCTGAGGGTGATTCCAAAATGAGTGTAACGAGATAGTGCCTTCGGTTTCGTTCGAAGCCAGAACGAACTTGTATGGATTAAATGCTTTCAGAACATCGTCATTGGAGGATGATGAGCATTCTAAGTTTTGTATTCTGAAAAGGTAATCGTAGCCTCAAGCCTCATCAACCGAGAATAGCTAAAATAGAGAAGGTGCAGCAAGGCTAAGTGGGTAGCACCCAAGTAGGACGAGATTTCCCCTGTCTCGAGGTCGCTTTTTATTCGGTTGTGTGGGCAGTAGGTTGCTAACAACTACGGGGTTGTATTGTTCGGGACTCTACAGTAAGGGATGGTTAAGGTCTTGTGTTGCAGGGGTTTTAGGGTGGACCCTTGGTATGGTGATCTAGGCCATGTACTACGACGGGTCGTACCCCAGTAGCCCTGTCATTGTATGGAATCCAATCTCCAATAAGTGCCGTACGTTTTGATTGTTCCCAACTATGTTGGAACGTGAGATGTAAGCATTCCAGCTATTTCTGTATTTTACTTGAACACCCTAGACCCTATTATAATATCATTGGATTTCCTATCAAATGTTTTGGTTACCGTAAGGTAAAAACTTTTCCGTGTTTATGTTCGAGAAGCCTTATAAGATACCTTTTGTTTTCAAAAGTTTTTCAAAGTTAAGCAACTTTAAACCGTTTACTCACACCAGACCTATGTCTGACCCGGAGTTTATTTTCTGTTTTGTTAAACTCTTGGATACTCAAATTTTTATGAGTAACCAAGATATTCAGGTTAGCTTTGATGAATTCTGGAGGAGATATGGTGCAGAAGGCTTCAGCGTTTGTAGATTTATAGTGTTTCCACTGAGTTGGTATCTCTGTATCGTACTTTGAGATGTATGATAGACAGGTTTTATAACTATCTAATGTATTGTGATATAAAGCTGTGTAACTCTGATAGATGTTATATATTATGTAATAACTATGTAATTAATGTATTTTATCGTTCCGCTGTGAGATTCTGATATTGTTTAGTTCTTTCTTTTCTATCTTTTCTCTTTTCCATCCCTTTCTTTCTTAATAATGATGCGTCTTTTTGTCGAATGAACGGCGTGTCATTACACTAGGATGATGATCCAAATAGCGGAGATAACGTGAACAAGAATATGAAGCATATTTTCTACTGGCCAAGAATGAAGAAGAGGGCAGTGGAGTCTATTTCTCGATGTTTAACGTGCCAAAAGATAAAGACGAAACAAGGGAAGCCCAAAGGATTTTCATTGCATTTAGAGGTGCCAACTTAGAAGTGGGAGCATATATCGATAGATTCTATTGATGGGTTGCGTAAGAGTCAAAGAGGCAATGATACTATTTGAGATATAGTAGATAGACTCATTAAAAGCACCCACATTTTTCTCATTAGGATTAATAGGACCGAGACATCTCTAGCACAAATTTATATCAAAGAAGTGGTATAACTACATGGAGTTACAGTTAGCATAGTTGGTGGTAGGGACCCCTTATTCACTAGTGAATTTTAGAGGAGTTTGCAATCAGATTTAGGAATGACATTTGAATCTTAGCACCACTTACCATCCATAGACTAATGGTCAAATAGAAAAGTGAATAGGATTTCAGAGGATTTGTTAAGAGCTTGCATCATGCAATGCATCGGACATTGGGAGCAGCATCTACACTTAGTAGAACTTGTTTGTGATGAACATATTTTTCTGCATTTTAAACCGTTTGTTTCATATATTTTTATTTTAATAAAGTGGTATTATACGGGTATTTTATTTGTGGTTTTGTAGATTATAGATTCCAAAGTGCAACATTTTGAATACCGTCGAAGAGAAAGTACATATCGTTCATGAAGAAATGCATCTCACGTCACCAACATGTATACTATTCATGCAAGAAATCAATTGCAAATATTGAAAATACACATTCAAAGTGTGACCTGAAAATCTCTCAAAGCAAGGCCACTTGTTAATCAAATAACAAAGCAAAGACCAATTCAAAGTGAGGTGGCCTTATTTTTCTCCTAATATCAAGCACATGGACCTAAATAATAGGGTTATTTGTGTAGGCTGAAGTCTTTAAATAGAGAGAGGAATGCAAATGGAAAATCATCTCTTACCTCATCACTTTTCTTCAAGTTTAGATTTAAATTCAGCACTGTTTTTATTTTCGAACAGAATACGTAGGATTGTTAATTAGATTTAGCAATTTATTTATTCTTGTTCTTAGTTATTTTCTGCACTCTTTTCAGTTAGTTAATAATTATTTCAGTTGTTTGCTCCGTTATCTTCTTTTCCGCAATTTCAATTTCTATTCTGATTTTTTTTACAATTCTATATTTTGGTTGCAATTTCGATTAGTTTCGAAATCGATTCGGAGTATATTATTGTTTTTATTTTCTGTTCAAAATTCACCGTCGAATTCGTTTAACACGCCTAAGATTTAACTATGGATTTTAATTGTTTTAAAATACAATTCCCTGTGTTCGACCTGCATACTACACGCCTGTGCGCTTGCAGAATTTATTAAAATTTGTGCTTTTCTAATCAATAGAAAAGTCGCAACAAGTTTTTGGCGCCGTTGCCGGGGAGTTGCTATTTTGAGATTTTCGATTTTTCGTTTTTAAGTCTATTCGTGTTAATTTATTTTATTTTGTTGCATTAGTTTCAAAAAAAAAAATCATTTTTTTTTCGTTTTTCGGTTCCTTTCGCCAAAGTAGCGTTTTACTTTAAAAAAAAGTCGTTTTTTTTCGTTTTTGTTCGTTCGCTGCATTTGCTTTTTCCGTTACATTTTGCATGTGAGTTGCATCTCATTTAGTTGGTTTTTGTTCACATACCCAGCTTACGTTAGTTTAAATTTTGTTTCTCACGTTCATGTTTATGCTATCACATATAATCTCATTTTAAGCATTACTAGCTGTCACATATACGTGAACTTCTCCTTTCATTTTTGTGTGTCAACTTACTGCTGCTACACGTTATTTAGTTGCATTGCTATTTTGGTTTCCACGTAACAAAAAAAAAATTACTTTTTTTTCTCGTTTTTCAAAAATCACGTTTCACATAGCCACACTTTTGGTTTCTAATCATTCAAATTCTCTCACTCCTGCATTTTTCACGTTGCTTTGGTTTGTGACTCCATTGCTTCATTTTCAAACTCACACATTTTTCAGTGATCACTGCAGTACACATTTTCATGTTTCCTTATTTCATTCATACATAGTTTTTCACTTAACCAAGATATCTGACAGGTAGCAACAGCATAGCAACCGCAAACTTTGGAGTTTGATCCGCTAGCGCTACTCAGCTGCATCGGACGGGCTATCATACACCTCTGTAAGTAATTTTCAGCTCTACAGGTGCCCAACTGAAAACTGATTTAATTTACTTTTGCCTGTTACACCTTGATTTGTTTATGCGCGTTTGGGCAAGAAATAATTTTAACCGTTTAGAAAGCCAAAATATTTCATTAAACAAATCAACGGAAATTTCAAATCAAACAAATATGAGCAATCACGGTTCACAACACGGTTCACAACACAGTTCACAACACAGTTCACACCACAATTCACCGAAATTATCACCTAAATCACATGTTGGAAATAATGAATTTCATGAGAACCGACCATTATCCTTAGAGACCGATGTTATCCAACACGGACTGTTCAACCTTCGGTTATTTCATTTCCACCTGCCGAAGGAAATAATTTTGAGCTAAAACATTCTTTTATCCAAGGGGTACCAAAATTCACTGGGTCTGAAAATGCATATGAATTTCTTAGTGAATTTGAGTTATATGCTTCTACAACTAAAATGCAACAACTTTCTAATGAATCCACCAAGCTAAGGCTTATTCCATTCGCGCTTCTAGAAAGCGCGAAAAGATGGCTTAACTCTCTTCCTAAAAATTCAATTAAAAGTTGGGACAATTTCGTTACTATATTTTTGAAAAAGTTTTTTCCTTTCCACAAGACTCTTAAAATTCGAACTGAAATCAATTAATTCTCTCAGAATGAAGGAGAAACTTTTTCAAAATACTTTGAATGGTTCAATCAACTGTTATATAGTTGCCCACATCATGCAATCCCTAAGCACGTTTTGTGCCAAATCGTTTATGAAGGGCTTAACTATCAAACAAGATCCCAACTTGAATCAATGTGCGGAGGAGAATTCATGGCAAAAACAGACGAGGAAGCTTGGGAATTTCTAGAAGAATATTCGGAAAAGGATATGCAATGGGAAACAATTCGTGTTCCAATTCGTGCTCCAAATAGAGGAGTACATGCCATTGACCCATCACATCTTCCTATAGATACCCAAACTCCTCAAGAAGGAGAAGGACTACCCCATTACTGCACACAAGACCAAATCAATGCTATAGCTCAAAATAGTCCTTATTCATCCACATACAATCCTAACTGGAAGCAACACCCCAATTTTTCATGGTCAAATCCTAACAATGTGGCTAATCCATCACATATGTATCCAATGATACCAAATCTGAATTATCGAGCCCCAACCTCTAATTCTCAAAATTCTCAACCCGCTCCTCAAACGAAACCTTCGAATCAACCGTACAGGCATCCTAATTTCAATCCATCAACCCAACCTTCTCAGCCTTCACAAGAAATTTCTCGATTGGAAAAACAACTCTCTAAACAAAATGAACAAATCACTAACCAAGATGCAAGAATTGAGCAAATCACTAAACAAAATGAACAAATGTTGGTAATGATGAAGGATCTCATGAAAATCAATGAGAAAGGTAAATTGCCTAGTCAAACCGAAGTGAATCCAAAGTATAACTCTCGAGGAGTAAATCTTTGTGAGGACGAAAATGTAAATCCGGTCAATGCTGTCACCACATTAAGATCTGGAAAGAAGGTGGACAACCATGTCGGCACCCCCGACATCCTTCTTAAATCTTCCCATGTTCCAAATTCTGAAACTCAGTCGACAACCACGGTTGTCAATCAAAACGATTCTAATTCTTCATCTAAGGTTGACAATCCCGACCACTCTTCACCTTCTGATGTTGGCAACCCCAACATTCCAGCTCCCTTATCTTCACCCTCTAATATAACACCTTCTTCTTTGAATGAAAAAACTTCCGAACGAGTCTATAAACCCATTGCTCCATTTCCCCATAAACTCAACAAAAAGAAGAAGCCCGCTAATTTTGACCAAATTCTTGAAATCTTCAAACAAGTTCGAGTCAATATTCCACTTCTTGATACCATCGAGCAAATTCCTCAATATGCCAAATGTCTGAATGAGCTATGTACTCAAAAACGTGCCACTAACGTTCCTAAGACTGCATTTCTAACTGCAAACACTAGCTCTGTTCTTTCAAATCCCTCCCCAATCAAGTATAAGGACCCCGGTTGTCCTACGATCGGTTGTAAAATCAGTAACACTCACATTAGTCATGCCTTACTCGATCTTGGAGCGAGTGTGAATCTTTTGCCTTATACTGTGTACTGTCAACTTGGACTAGGGGAATTAAAACCTACAAACATCACAATTCAACTAGCTGATCGATCTGTCAAAAAACCATTGGGCACAGTTGAAGATGTTTTGATACAAATCGAGCAATTCTATTTCCCAGTTGATTTCAAAGTCCTAGAGACTGCACCTGTCTCAAATCCCAATAGTCAGATTCCTTTGATATCAGGTCGTCCGTTTTTAGCAACATCAAATGCTATCATAAACTGTAGGAATGGTCAACTCCGACTTTCCTTTGGGCACCTAACCATTGAACTAAATATCTTCAATCTTAACAGACAACCAAGGGATTTTGAAACAGAAGAAGTTGACATGATCCAAACAATTGTAGAAAATGATTTTAGTGATATTACGGAGTCTCTTAACATGTGCCTAGATCATTTTAATTCCAATTTAAATGAAGATGAATACATTTATGAATTAAATGATATGCTATGCTCTTTTCATAATTCACTAGAATTCAATCAGTTGATGTCTACTGAAGCCTCAAAAAAAGTACGCCCTAAATTAGACCTCAAACCTCTTCCAAACGATCTTAAGTACGCCTACTTAGATTCTTCGGAAAATTTCCCCGTAATCTTGGCATCCGATCTCATTAAGGACCAAGAAGAACAACTTTTGAAAATTTTAAGGGAAAATAAAGAGGCAATAGGATGGGTAATCGCTAACATTAAGGAAATTAGTCCATCAATTATTGAACATCGAATACATTTAGTCGACGAGGCTAAACCCACTCGCGAAGCTCAAAGGCGATTAAACCCTAATATGAGAGAAGTGGTAAAGGAAGAAATTATCAAATGTTTAGACAATAACATTATCTACCCTATCTCTGACAGTACTTGGGTAAGTCCGGTACAAGTTGTACCAAAGAAGTCTGGAATCACTGTGACAACAAATGAGAATAACGAACTTGTTCCGACAAAGGTCAAAACAAAATGGCGCGTTTGCATCGACTATCGAAAACTCAATGCAGAAACAAGAAAAGATCATTTTCCCCTCCCTTTCATTGATCAAATGCTCGAACGCTTAGCCGGTCATGAATATTATTGTTTCCTTGATGGTTACTCCGGCTATAATCAAATTCCCATTGCGTTAGAGGACCAACATAAAACAACGTTCACATGTCCCTTCGGAACTTTCGCTTATCGTCGCATGCCCTTCGGTCTTTGTAATGCTCCTGCTACCTTTCAAAGATGTATGATGAGTATATTTTCTGATATGGTGGAGGATTTCTTAGAAATATTCATGGACGATTTTTCAATCTATGGGTCATCTTTTGATCAATGCCTCCTTCGTTTAGAACGTGTCTTAAAGCGATGTAAGGAGAAATCACTTGTTCTTAATTGGGAAAAATGTCATTTTATGGTTAAGCGAGGAATAGTCTTAGGTCATGTTGTCTCTAAAAATGGCCTAGAAGTTGACAAATCTAAAGTTGATCTTATTGTGGGCCTTCCTCCTCCACGGTCCGTAGAGGACATTTGCTCATTTCTCGGCCATGCAGGATTCTATAGGAGGTTCATTAAAGATTTTTCAAAAATTTCAAAACCTCTTTCGAATCTTCTGGCTAAAGACGTTAAATTTGAATTTTCCAATGAATGTGAAACGTCTTTTGAAACCCTCAAATCGATCTTGACCACTGCACCTATCATCCAACCTCCAAATTGGACTTTGCCTTTCGAATTAATGTGCGACGCTTCTGATTATGCCATTGGAGCCATCTTAGGTCAACGAATCGATAAACTTCCTCGAGTCATCTATTATGCTAGCAAAACTCTTAATGAAGCTCAATTGAATTACTCAACCACAGAAAAAGAGTTTTTAGCAGTTATCTTTGCCCTCGATAAGTTTAGATCATATCTCATAGGTTCTAAGGTCATAGTTTACCCCGATCATGCCGCCTTGCGGTATTTACTCACGAAAAAGGATACCAAACCCCGCTTAATCCGTTGGATTCTCCTTCTTCAAGAGTTTGACCTAGAAATACGAGATAAAAAGGGTTCTGAAAATGTCGTAGCTGACCATCTTTCTCGTATAGTGCATGAAAACTATGATAACTCTCAAATCAACGATCATTTTCCCGATGAACAAATTCTTTCACTCTCTAGTGCACCATGGTACGCGGACATCGTAAATTATCTTGTCACAAATGAAACACCTTCCCATTGGTCAAAACAAGATAAACAAAAATTTCTCTCCAACGTTCGAAACTTTTACTGGGACGATCCTTATCTTTTCAAATATTGCACCGATCAAATCATTCGCAGATGTGTCCCAGAACATGAATTCCATAGCATCCTCTCTTTTTCACATAATCAAGCATGTGGAGGACATTTTGGAGCAAAGAAAACTGCTGCCAAGGTGTTATAGTGCGGTTTTTATTGGCCTTCTCTTTTTCATGATGCCCACGAATTTTGCCCCAAATGCGCTAGATGTCAACAAACAGGTCGTATTTCCAAACGTGACATGATGCCCCTAAATCCGATCCTTGTCATCGAAATTTTTGATGTTTGGGGCATCGATTTCATGGATACTTTTCCTAATTCTTTTGGAAATCTCTACATCCTACTTGCAGTAGATTACGTGTCCAAATGGGTTGAGGCCATTCCTACCAAAACGAATGACAATAAAGTTGTTGTCAAATTTTTGAAAGAAAACATATTTTTCCGTTTTGGCACACCTCGAGCCATTATAAGTGATAACGGTTCTCATGTTTGTAATCGTGCTTTTGAATCTCTTCTTAAGAAATATTCTATCACTCATAAACTATCTACTCCATATCATCCACAGACCAACGGTCAAGTCGAGATTTCCAATAGACAAATTAAACAAATTCTTGAAAAGACGGTTAACTCCAACAGAAAAGATTGGTCATCTAAATTGATAGACGCCCTTTGGGCATTTCGCACAGCTTATAAAACCAATCTAGGAATGTCACCATACCGATTAGTCTTTGGAAAAGCATGCCATTTACCCGTTGAGCTCGAGCACCGCGCACTTTGGGCAATCAAATACCTTAATTTTGACATAGAAAAAGTCGTATCGTATCGTAAATTACAATTGTCATAATTAGAAGAACTAAGAAATGAAGCGTACGAAAATGCAAAGATTTATAAAGAGAAAACCAAATTCTATCATGATAAATCCATACTTCGTAAGACATTCGAAGTTGGTCAGAAAGTTCTCTTATATAATTCCAGACTTCATTTATTTCCGGGAAAATTGAGATCCCGTTGGACAGGTCCATATATTGTGAAAACAGTATACCCTTATGGCGTAGTTGAAATTGAAAATCCTAGGGATGGTTCCATTTCAAAGGTCAATGGACAACGCTTGAAGCCATTTCTAGAGTTTGAACAGCACGAGGACGATGAGTTCGTGGATCTTCACGAACCTAGCTATTCAGCATGAGCCGCTCACTATCTTGCACATATCAGGTTGTATTTTTTTCTATTTTGCATTTGCATTCTATTTGACAGTTGGGACACTGTCTCATTCTAGTGTGGGGGGGACGCATATCTCATTCTGTTTGTTCATATTTCATAGTGTAGCATCATTTTTTTTTTTTAAAAAAATCATCTCATTATTTGTTTTCAAATTTCTTTTCAATTTTTTTTCATTTCCCAATATTTTTAGGACTTCGATTTATTTTTAATTAGTCAAGACAAAGTAAGTAAGCAGTTGAAGTCAATTGATGAAGATTTTTGTGAATCACTAATTTCAAATGTAAAATATAATGAAAAGTTGAATTACAAGTGATAATAGCGAGGTTAGTATATAGGGGGATTCATAGGTGATGGTTATGAAATCTTTTCTAAACTGTAGTCTTTGTTTAAAAAAAATGGCAGATTTAAAGTACATGCGTTGACATCTCAAATCATTAAAGATAAGTGGTGCTAAGTTGATTTGCATAACACTCTTTAGCTCTTCTCAAAAAAAAAAACTAATAAGAAACATCTACAGTCGATAGGTGTGCACACTTGTGAAAGTGTGTGCACTCGCCACGCTCTATACTCTTCTCACGTAAGCCCGCAAGGCAGTGCATGGATGGTATATCTGGCCTCAGCATTCTGAGTTAGGTATATAAATAATGAAATAAATAATCACCTAAGGATTACCGACCTTTTCCGACATAGTCAGCGTCGGTTTGCACAATCCGCCAAGCTCTGTCCCAACTCTCACGTAAGCCCGCGAGGCAGTGCATGGGTGGTATACCTTGGTCCAAAGGATAGGTGTAAAAAAAAAAGAGAAGAAAAAAAAACTAGTAAAGAGAGACTAAGCTTTGAAACCCAAACACTTCTTGACTTTGTTGATTTGGCTTGTTATACAAATGGAAATGAAAAATACCATTTTGAAAAAAAACTGTGATCAATAGTGAAGAATTTATTTCATGGCTGCACTATGTTATCGACCGAAACAACTGGCCAAACTAGAATCTAATGTATGAAAACTTGAGTTACATTGAAATTTGTGATTAGTGAGGAACCAAAAATTTGAAGAAGTTGACTAAAACTGATATACATTATTTTGTTGCAACTATTTTGAAGTAAATCGAGTCTCCATTTGTGTAGAATTTTGCATTCATGTAGTACATTAGAATCATCACATAATGCATTTGGATTTTGTGGGTAGTATCCGCTGAAAACCCTCACGAGACACCACTCGTCCTACTAGGGACACCTAGAGGTTTAACGGCTTGTTACATACGCTCAATGCAATCGTGTTTCCTACGAAAAAGGATTTAGTTAATTTTTATTTTCTTCTTTATTCGAGGACGAATAAAGTTCAAGTGTGGGGGTATTTGATGAACATATTTTTCTGCATTTTAAACCGTTTGTTTCATATATTTTTATTTTAATAAAGTGGTATTATATGGGTATTTTTTTTGTGGTTTTGCAGATTATAGATTCCAAAGTGCAACATTTTGAATACCGTCGAAGAGAAAGTACATATCATTCATGAAGAAATGCATCTCACGTCACCAACATGTGTACTATTCATGCAAGAAATCAATTGCAAATATTGAAAATACACATTCAAAGTGTGACCTGAAAATCTCTCAAAGCAAGGCCACTTGTTAATCAAATAACAAAGCAAAGACCAATTCAAAGTGAGGTGGCCTTATTTTTCTCCTAATATCAAGCACATGGACCTAAATAATAGGGTTATTTGTGGAGGCTGAAGTCTTTAAATAGAGAGAGGAATGCAAATGGAAAATCATCTCTGACCTCATCACTTTTCTTCAAGTTTAGATTTAAATTCAGTACTATTTTTATTTTCGAACAGAATACGTAGGATTGTTAATTAGATTTAGCAATTTATTTATTCTTGTTCTTAGTTATTTTCTGCACTCTTTTCAGTTAGTTAATAATTATTTCAGTTGTTTGCTCCGTTATCTTCTTTTCCGCAATTTCAATTTCTATTCTGATTTTTTTTATAATTCTATATTTTGGTTGCAATTTCGATTAGTTTCGAAATCGATTCGGAGTATATTATTGTTTTTATTTTCTGTTCAAAATTCACCGTCGAATTCGTTTAACACGCCTAAGATTTAACTATGGATTTTAATTGTTTTAAAATACAATTCCCTGTGTTCGACCTGCATACTACACGCCTGTGCGCTTGCAGAATTTATTAAAATTTGTGCTTTTCTAATCAATAGAAAAGTCGCAACAGTTTGCGCCAAAATTGGTCACAAACATCCAATTACCAATGAAAGAACACATTCACAATCAAAGATCATAGATAGAAAGTGTGTACAGAATATAAATATGAGAAACACTCAAAATTTAAAAGGAAAGAAGTAAAGATTTCTAATGGTTCGACGTGGTAGCCTACGTCCACTTTGAAGAGTTGTTGTTTTATTGATTATAACTCACTGGTTACAGAGGTTTACAACACTACAAACTAAGTTACAACGATGATTCCTACAGAGTTTCGGCGTAGAAGAGCCAAAAAATCCCTTTTCCGAAGCTCTTGGACTACCATTTATAGGTGTAGGCTACAAATATCTCGTCCAGATCTTAGAAGACTCCTCTTCTTACGTAGGTGGGCCCACACGATCGATCCCCTGACATTTCGACTCGATCCATGATCGATACATACCAAACTTGTATCGATCCTTAATTGCTCTTTTTGGGTTGGGATCAATCATGGACATTCTTGAGGTTGTACGCAAGCTCCAATGAAAACTTGGTGGCATTTAGACTCTTAGAGTGTGAGATATGATCGATACAAGTTTGCATTTGCAAGGCATTGTCGAGCTTGTATAGATGCTGTTCGTATCGTTATCTTCGTATCCATGCTAGCACGTGTTGACCAGATGATGTGACGCTATCTTCTAGGATCGATCCACTTTTTATGCTGAGTGACGGGTCTTATAGGTCTTGTTCGTATCCTCCAGTGTACTTTCATTCCTATCCATCTGTGGCACTTTATTTCGTATTGATTGTGATGACGCGTTTCATATCTATATGAATGCATGTCTTTCGTATTGTGCATGCCTACGCCCTATGTATCGATCTAATTAATCCATTCGTATCATTCACCTAAAATTCCTTCGTATCGATTGGAGAACCTTTTGTATTGTATTGTTGGTGGCACGTTTTGCATCAATCGTTTATCGATCGACACAAATTGTGCAAACGGTGATCGATACGAAACATATTTTAGGTGATGGATACGAAATGTGGTAGGTGCGATGGATACGAAGTGGTGCTTTTCCATGGATACAAACCAGTGCTTACCTGAGACTCGATCGATCCCTTGACTCAAAGTAGTTATCTTGTTGGCACAAAGTAGACCTTCTAGTAACTCGAAGAAAGTGATGTAGCGACTCAAAGCTATCTGCAAACATGCTACCCCATCATAGACCCGAAGCAAGCTCTTTTATAACCCAAAGTAAACCCTCCGATAACCCGAAGTAAACCTATGGATGACTCAGAGCCAACTCCAAGCAATTTGAAACGACTCGATTTTTGTTAAAACTATGTTTTAAACATCTTGTGTTGTTTGTTTATTGACCATGCTATATTTTAGCCCTGTAATCATGCTTACTGTCCGTGAAAGTTTAGCTTTGATCATCATGTAGTCGATAGGATTAAATCTGTCTGTATTTTGCCTTGCCAAAAGGCAGCTTAACACTTTGCCCCCCAAAACATGCCTTGTGATAGGAAGGTGTGTTTTGTAGTACTGTAAGCTGGATGTTTGTGTCCTGTTGATGACCTATAAAGAGATCGATGATCTTACCTGATAGTGAATGGCGACCGTTTGAGATCATATTAACGTTCGAGGCGACATATGATCGTTTGAGGTTGGGTGCCGTTCGAGCCAAATTTTGACCATTCGAGATCGAGTGTCGTTCGAGGCGAGTTGTGACCATTTGCAGTCGGGTACCGTTCGAGGCGACTTGTGAACATTCGCGGTCGGGTGCGGTTTGAGGCGAACTGTGACCATACACGGCCGGGTGCCATTCAAGGCGAATTGTGATCGTTCGAAATTGAGTTCTATTCGAGGCGAGTTATGACCGTTCGCGATCGAGTGTCATTCAAGGCGAGTTGTGATCATTCGCAGTCGGCTGCCGTTTGAGGCGAATTATGACCGTTTACGGTAGGGTGTCGTTCGAGGTGAATTGTGACCATTCGTGGCAGGGTGCCGTTCGAGGTGAATTGTGTATGCCCCAGGGGGACTTAGTATTATTAATGTCAGATGTCACATTCGAGTGAGTTTTTGAATTGATTGTTATGGCGGTTTATCTCCATCTCAGAGCATGCTTGAGGACCGTTCATGATCCCGTGCATGTATAAGTGACTTAGTCATTATGGAATTACAAATACTATATTTACATTCATAATGAGTCTTACAATCAAAATTTCCAATCAAATTAAGTCTAGATGCAAAAAATAGAAAACAAAACGAAGATGTCAAAGTGCAAATGTATAAAGTAATGTGGTTGATAGTCATCTCAGAGCATGCCTGAGGACCGTTCTTGATCCTGTACATGTTTAAGCGACTTAACCGCATTATTGTGGATTTTCAACTTATTCGTCATTATTTCAATCAGTTGATGACAAGTTGATGCCTCTATCCTGAGCTGTCCCTAGTTGATGTAGATGGTGGTCGTTCTTGCACCACCGTTGTTGCTCGCCTCCTCACATATTGAAATAGCATGTCGTTCCGGATATGCCCTTCTATCTCATCCCTCAAGTGTCTGCAATCATTCGTATTATCGCCGCTTAACTCATGGAATAAACAGTACTTGTCTGATTTCCTCTCATTGTTGGATCGGATCCCTCCTCATCGGCCTCCGGTAGGGAACCTGCCCGCTAGTATCTTGGTAGATTCGTTCCAAAGTCTCGTTCAACTCTGAATAAGAGGTGAATCTTGTCTCCTTTCGTGGCCTTTTTGACTCATCACAACTCTCTTCTGCTTTTCATTTTCCTTTATCTTTGCCTGAATCCTTTCCGAGCAGATCTCCGCTTTTGACTGCATACACATCAACTCCCTCTCCTTCCTCTCTCGCAGCATTTGCATCCTATTCTCGCAGAAACTTTTCTACCTCATGGTAAAACTCACCTAAGTCCATAGGTGGTTCGCTTATCAACGAATTCTTGAACTCTGTTCCTGTAACGACCCTGGATTTTTGACCCCGTTTATTTTAATAAATATTTAATCTAATTTAAATTGAATACAAGCTTTTAAATTTTTTAAATGATGAGGTCTTTGATATTTAACAGTTATATGTGTTTGTAAAAGAAGTTTTTGATTTGAAAATTTAAAATAGAATGCTTCAAACCCATTTAAAACAAAATCTGTCTTATTCAATTAAATCAAATCAAAGACTCTATATTTTTATTATTTGATAATATACGTATGAATATCTAATTATAAACTCTAAATAATAATGTTTAAAAATAACCTATCATATAGATATTAAAACATGGAAATTTAAAACTTAAGTATAAAACAATATAAATAATTATAACATAAACATACCAAACAAGTATAAATCACAATTATAAACATAAGTATAAACCATAATTATAAATTATAAAATGTGACTAGGAATATGAATATACAAAAATAAGTTATAACTAGGAATATAAAATTTACAAATGCAATATTATCAAATGCTTGGGAATCTGAAGTACTAATAGAATAAAACTAATATAGTCAAAATAACAACCTTTAAAATTCATTTGTACAACATAAAACTTTTAACAAAAGCCATTTACATTTTTGAATATCATGTGAACATGTTCAATGCATAAGTTAAAGGGATAACTTGTAACATATTTTCTGTACAAAACAAAAATTTAACAAAGCTTATATGATGCTGCTGAGAAGTTTATATGCATAAGAAAACAGAAGTTGTTCACTTCAGTAAAATAAAACAACTCTTTGCCTTGTATAAAAATAAACAAAATCTGAAACATTAATTACATGTTATCATGAATGAAGCATAAGCAGATGTAAACAAATATGAAAACGAATGTATTTTTTTAAAGCTTCTTATACAAGCTATGTCTACCTGAAGTACACATTTTTATACTTATACAAGATATCTTTGCCTAGGAAAAAGATATCAACTAATATCAGAAACTATAAATAGGTGTTAACAAATTTGAAGACATGCATTAATTAGCACACAAATAGTCATTTCAGTTTTACAAAATGAATCTTACAGCCGAAATTTTGTAGCACCATTTCACATTTAGCATATCAAACACAAATATTTAACTTGCAGGTCAAACAAGTAAAACCTGTCCAAATATTACCTACTGTCCAAGACTTTCTATATATATATATATATATATATATCCATCATATGATTGAGTTCAAAAAAAAATCTGTAAAGCAAACCTGAGAATCAAATAAGGAGAGAGGATAAACATTTATTACTTTGCAAACTCAAATAAACTCAACATCAAGGCAGAGGGATTTTCAGTGATTCATCTGCAGTTCTTCATCAACCTTGCCCTCTGTTCAAAGATTATCATGTGAGTAAACTAAATTTTTAAAAAAGTTTTAAGTTAATTCAAATAGTTCAAACTTATTGATAACTGATTTGTATAGGCTTTAGTTTGCATATGTTTGAGATGCTGTGTTTTTATGTAAATTGGTACAGGTTTCATGTTTGTATAAAATGTCAAGGTATTCCAATTTAATCATTAATAAACTTAGATTCTTCAATAAACAAGAAGCAAGATTTAAACTAAGACTTTTAAAAAGGGTGAATACAACCATTATCATCAAATGCTTCTCTGTAATTGATGTACACGTAAACTAAGTGATATTTTGATAATATTCGAATGTTGCAAAATGTTGATTCAAGATTTTATATTGAATCTATACTGCAAATCCTAATTTTTACAACAAAAATCAAGTCTTTTAGATTGATATTTGAATAGCAGTTAGTAAATAGACAAAACTTGTATTTTTGCAAATTTCTAGTTACTGATTCAATTTAAATAGTTGATATTTGTTTTGGAGGAAGTTCGAACATACAAGATGTTGAGAAAAATGTCAGATAATTTTTCTAATTTATGAATTAGTTAAACGAACGAAAAATAGGGTTTTTTTTTACTGGGTGTTTTGTTCTTCCCTGTAAATCATCGATTGCGTCACCTTAACGTGATCGAGCTGCGCGAGAGTGTGGGAGAGGGAGGATGGTCGTGTTGTCTAGGGGTGGATCAGGTTTCGTCACCTCCGGTAGACTGTGCTTTGGTGGCGAGGCGGTTTGTTTCAGAGAGGTCGTGAGTTTGTTTTGGTCGAACTGCTAAATTTTGAAATCGATTTTTTTAAGGTAATTTGATGTTAATTTTCAAGTGTTTGTGTTGATTGTGACTTGCTTGATGCATTGGAAGTTCATCAGAGTCGTGTGCGCCGCCGTACACGTGTACGACAGAGGTGGCGTGTCAGCGATTGCAGGGAAGCATAGTCGCGAGTTTTACTCGAGTGCGTGTGATGAAATCTTCGGGTTAGTCTTCGAGAGGGAGGGAGTGGTCTGCTGTTCTCCTTATCTTCACTTCAGTTTTTAAATTTGAGCATACTGTAACAAAAAAATTAAAAGAAGAAGAGAAGAGGTTTGTGTACAGGGGAGTCGCGGGTAAGTACGTGTGGGACTCGAAGCATTACACAGAGTTAAACGAGGGAAGTCTCGGGTTTTTCTTTTTTCAAAACTACAGTATTATATAAATGATGAAGCTAAGTAAATCGTTCTCAAACAAATTTTAAGCGCTGTAAAATTTGATAATATTTAACAATTTAAGTTTAAAAAAAAACTTAGGTACAGGTTTAAAATTGATTTAACCAATACTTTAAAGAGTGTTAAACCCTTAACTATTATTATTTTTAGGCAATTAATGTAAGAAGAGTATAAAACTTATTAACATATAAGTTAGTGAGCAGTAATAGATTGATTGCAAAAAGGGTTAAAGGAGATTTCCTTTAAAATGTTACTTAAGTTGAAAGATTAACATAATTAATTGTGTTTAGAAATAATAAAGAATGATTAACTTTTTAATCTTAAATAGAGTTTGGAATTATGTAATTATTCGAGGATAAATAAATAGTAATTAATACTTAAGTAACTAATAAATAATCAAAAGTTAAGTAATTAAGTATAATTAGTAATGGGTTATAAGTAATTATTAAATTGTAATCAACTAATTAAGATGATCGATGAATGATTAATAGTTAATTAAACAAGTGATTTAATTATGAATTAATAGTAAATTAATTTAGTAACTTGATTAAGGATCAACAACTGATTCATTAAGGAATTAGCAGATAATAATTGGATAATTAAGTTTTATTGATAAATAATTGAAGATATTAATTTATGATCAGGGAACAGTTAATTAAGTAATTAAAGTTAAGCCACTTGATTAAGGAAGCAATTAATTAATAGTGTGAAATAAAATGAATTTAAGACTTAATAATTAATTAAGAAATCATCAATTGAACAATTTGAAATGAAATAGGCAATTAATTGTTAATTAATGATTAATTAAATAGAGTTAAGTGATTAACACTCAAGTAATTAATTCTAAATTGAATTAATTACAAATAAGACTTGAAGATGACTGCTTATGGACTGTTGTGATTGAATATCTGATTTGGATATTTATGTGATGATATCCTATGTTACTCTGTGATATGCTGTGTTATATCTATGATGCTTGTATACGTTTTATCTGTAATAAATGCTATGTTAATTCAATTGTTGAATTTAAATTATTTAAACTGTTAAGTTAATTAGACAACTTGGCCCTTAAAATGGCGTTTGGATTCGATGAGACCGGGATCGGAAGAATCAATTTTGATTCTCCGAAAACCACATCGATCCAATTTAAACGTTAGGTCGTGAATCCTGAAATGAAGATCGAGATGGTGTTTTCAGAATGCAAGGATTATCGTCGTTGACTCTGAGGGTGATTCCAAAATGAGTGTAACGAGATAATGCCTTCGGTTTCGTTCGAACCCGGAACAAACTTGTATGGATTGAATGCTTTCAACACATCGTCAGGCGGATGATGAGCATCCTAAGATATGTTCTGTAAAGGTAATCGCAGCCTCAAGCCTCATCAACCGGGAATGGCTAAAACAGGGGAGATGCAGCAAGGTTAGGTGGGTCATGCCCAAGCAGGACAAGATATTTCCCCTGTCTAGATGTCCCTTTTTATTTCGGCTGTGTGGGAGGTTGCTAGCTACAACCGCGGGGTTTATCTTGTTTGGGACTGTTCAGTAAGGAATGGTTCCGGCCTTGTGTTGCAGGGGGTCGGAAGTGATCCTCGGTACGGTGATCTAGGCCCCGTACTGTGACGGGCGGTACCCCAGTAGCCCTGCCATTGTTGGAAATCCATTTTTCCCTACGAGACCCTACGGTTTTGATTTGTATTACCCACTTTTGTGCTAGTAGCTGGAATTTAATCATGTAACAATTTCGGCTATTTTATATTTACTTGAAAACCCTAGACGCTATTATAATATCACTGGATTTCCTAAGAAATGTTTTGGTTAGCGTAAGGTAAAAACTTACCCGTATTTATTTGTGGGGAGTCTTACGTGATACCTTTATTTTCAAATGTTTTTCAAAGTTAAACAATTTAAACCGTTTACTCATACCAGACCCATGTCTGACCCGGAGTTTATATTTTGTTTTTCATAAACTCTTGGGTACTCAAATTTTTATGAGTAGCCAAGTGATAGGTTTCGGACTTGACTTCTGGAGGAGCTTGGAGCAGGAGTTTCCGGACGTATGTAGCTATTTATCTAGTTCCGCTGTGTCAGTAGTTGATGTATGATGTATCTCTGATGTATATAGTGATAGATGTATGTATATGACTGTCAGGTGTATTGATATTTTATAACTCTGATATTTGTAAAAACTATGAAATATTTATGTGATATATTATATTTTGTCCGTTCCGCTGTGAGATCTGATGTTGTTGTTCTTTGTTTCTCTTTCTTTTCTATTTCCATCCCTTTCTTTCTTAATGATGATACATCTTTCTGGTCTCGTCACAGTTCCACTAGCTATGCTAGATATAGCTTCCATCAAAACTATGGATGGGTCTGGTCGATCCATCGATGCTGCCGCTGCATTGAATCGTGTTAAAAAATACTCAAAGACTCCCCAGTTCTCTTCTTCAGTGCATTCAAAATCATTACATTCTTGGGCCTTGAAATGTAAACTCTGAACTGCCTCATAAACTTTTCAGTCAACTCGGTCCATGTTCCAATGGAGCCGCTCACCAATTGCCTGAACCACAATGCTGCTATATCTGTCAAATACAATGGACAGCACCGGGCCATGACCTCCTTCTTTGCCTCCAGTACATCCATGTGCCTCATATATCTCGTCAGATGAATTGCAGGATCCGTCCTCCCATCGTACGTCTCTAGTGTTGGTAGCTTGAATCCTGGTGGATTCCTGGCCTGCCTAACTGCGGGAGCAAAGGGGCTTTTGTTCACAACTTCCATATCTCTATTCACTAATCTGCCTCTCATGGCTCATTTGACCATCTCCGCAATTCTGTCACCGTCGCCAAGCTATAGTCCTTGTCCGTCGCCTCCGATCCGCCCCTCGAGTTCATGAGGGAATCTTGGAATTTGCTCTTCTGGATGGGCATTCATTCCTCTAGCAATGCCATGTTGCAAAGTTCCAACTGGTACCCTGCCTGAGGTTGGATCAACATGCTCCTAGGAAGTGCGTCCCAGCTCAGAGGCTGCTCTTGATGGTTCTGTTCTATCCGATTGCCTTTTGGGTTCTTCTGGTCTAGCTTCGGTGATTTGGACTCTAGCTATTCCTACTGTTCAAGTCTGTCCAAACTGTCTGGGAATATTCTACATCGTCTCCTCCTACCTTTTCAACACTTCTTCATGCATAGCCCGCATCATCTTCTCCATCTCATCTCTGATGATGAAGGTCGAAGTCTGATTAGCTCCTGAGGATGCTTCCTGACTTCCTTCATACCAACTTCTCTCCGCTCTTTGTCTCCTTGTTGATTTCTTAGTCATAGCTTTCTAGATCCAAGTCTTTAAGCTTTCAGATCCAAAGTCCAAATTATAAAATCCCTAAATGCTCGCCTTCTCAGTGAAAGCACCAAAATGTTTGCGCCAAAGTTGGTCACAAACACCCAATTGCCGATGACAGCACCCTTTCATAATCACAGATCACAGATAGAAAATATATATAGAATATAAATATGAAGAACACTCAAAATTTAAAAGGAAAGCAATAGAAACACAAGATTTATAGTGGTATGACGTGGTAGCCGACGTCCACTTTGAAAAGTTGTTGTTTTATTGATTATAACTCACTAGTTATAGAGGTTTACAATAGTAAACCGAGTTACAACAATGATTCTAGCAGAGTATCGATGTAGAAGAGCCAAAAGATCCCTTTTCTAAAGCTCTTAGACTGTTATTTATGGGTGTTGGCTGCGTAAATCTCGCCCAGATCTCAAAAGACTCCTTCTCGCTAGTAGGTGGGCCAAGTTATCGATCCCCTGACATTTCAACTCGATCCATGATCGATACGTACCAAATTCATATCGATCCAAAATTTCTCTTTTTGGGTTTGGATCGATCATGGCCATTCGTGAGGTTGTATGCAAGCTCTTGTGAAAATTTGGTGGCTTGGACTTGTAGATTGTGAGATATGATTGATGCAAGCTTGCATTTGCAAGGCATTATCGAGCTCGTATCGATGCCATTCGTATCGGTATCTTCGTATCCATGCTGGCACGTGTTGACCAGATGACGTGACGCTATCTTCTAGGATCTATCCTCTTTTTATGCCAAGTGACGGGTCTTATAGGTCTTGTTTCTATACTCCGGTGTACACTCATTCGTATCCATCTGTGGCACTTTATATCGTATCGATTGTGATGACGCGTTTCGTATCGATACGAATGCATGACTTTCGTATTAATGCATGCCTACTTTCTTTGTATCGATCTAATTACTCCATTCATATCATTCACCTAAAATTCCTTCGTATCGATTGGAGAACCTTTTTTTTCGTATTGTTGGTGGCATATTTTGTATCGATCGATTATCGATCGATATAAATTGTGCAAACGGTGATCGATAGGAAACATGTTTCAGGTGATGGATACGAAATATGGTAGGTGCAATGGATACGAAGTGGTGCTTTTCCATGGATACAAACCAGTGCTCACCTGTGATCGATCCCTTGACTCAAAGTAACTATCTCCTTAGCCTGAAGCAAACCTTCTAATGACTTGAAGCAAGTGATGTAGCGACTCGAAGCAATCTGTAAACATGCTACCCCATCAAAGACCCAAAGCAAGCTTTTCTGCAACCCGAAGTAAACCCTCCAAAAACCTGAAGTAAGCCTAGGGATGGCTCGGAGCCAACTCCAAGCAACTTGAATGACTGATTTTTGTTGAAACTATGTTTTAAACGTCTTGTGCTGTTGGTTTGTCGACCATGTTATATTTTAGCCTTATGATCATGCTTGCGGTCTGCGAAAGTTTAGCTTTGATCATCGTGCAGTCGATTGGGTTAAATCCACCTGTATTTTGTCTTGCCAAAAACGGGTTAACAGAACTCACATATAATAACAATTACTAAGCAATGATTGGCATGACACCCTTCTAAGAACTTTATGTAAGGCCATATAAATCATCTAATTATTGGTGGGAAACCACTAACAAAATTATACTTGGACTAGAACTGATTCACGAGACCTCGAAAAATGTAGAGATGGTTAACCAGCAACTGAAGGCCGCACAAACCATCAGAAGTCCTATGCTGAAAAGCGAAGGAAACAATTAGAATATAAGATGAGAGATATGGTGTTCGTTAAGGTTTCCTTTCTTAGGAAGATGATGAGATTTGGTACGTCGGGAAAGTTGGTGCCAAGGTTCTTTGGGCCTTTCTCGATCTTGGAAAAATTAGAGAAACTTGCAGATCAAGTGGAGCTGCTAGATAAGTTAGTAGGAGTCCATGACATTTTTCAAGTTTCATAGTTGAGGAGATGCCTTCATGACACTGCGAATGTAGTAAAGCCCGATCAGTTAGTAAATATTGAGATGGAGCCAATAACGTCCTATACCACTACGTACATAGTGGAGCACATAATTAAGAAGCTCCCCAATAAAAAAATTAAGCTGGTCCAAGTATAATGAGGAGATAATCCAGAGGAAAGCGCATGGGAAACTAAAGGGAAGATGAACACTTCTCGTCCTGAGCTTTTCTGTGGTTAACTTTTTTTCTCTTCAAATTTAGGTTTTAGGTTATATCATGGTTGCTAGATTGGATGGTAGGGGATAATTGCCACACTTTTTACTATAATTTTTGCACGGATGTAGAATTTTATGCGTATTTAGGATGCATGCATAAATGCCTACACGTCACGATCTTGCGTTCACGCTAGGACTGAAGCTCATCTATAGTATGTTGGATACATAATCACATTTCACTTTTGGCTGAGTAGATGGTTGCGTAGATAACTTGGTTGTAAACATGGATGTTGAGTATGCATTACATTATCTATCCTATAGGGATTTCAGGAACAAAAACTCTTTTTTTTGGGGAGAACGTAACAACCCATAAAAATTATTAATAAGAAATTAATTAATTAATAATAAAGCTAAAATTGAAAATTTTGTAAGTGTTGGAATTTGGCCATGAAAGTTACACCATTGTGGCCATGGTGATTTTCTAATCAACTTATATATACACATACATATATATATACATATAATTTTGAAATCTGAGCTCAAACGGAAAAGTTACCAATATTTGAAATTTTCAAATTTAAAATAATCCAAACAAATTTAAATTTTGTTAAAAATAAAAAACATTAACATTTGTAATTAACATGGTAAGAAATAATTTAGAGTTAGGGTAAATTAACCTGAAAAAACATTAACGATAGAGTTAAAATACGAGCCTTTTATCCACTATAAATAAGAGGCTAGCCTCCTTGCTTTTATTCGTAGATTATATAGGAACGCTAGCGTAGCTATACTAGTCTTCTTCTTTTCTACGATTCCAAAATCACTTAAGGTTTCAAGGTAAGGGATTTTAGGTATTTAAATATCCAATTTCTATTTCTATTCTTCTCTAATCTTTGATTCTGAATCTAATTTATATACAATCTAATTATTATACATTTCAAAGAGAAGAGATCCGAAGGAGCAATTAGGAAGTCGTAATCAAATCCAAAAGGCGGCAGGCAAATTCTTCGGGAGTGGAAATCGTAGTTTTTCACATTTTAGTATAAGTACAGTAGAAGTTTGGATTTGTTTTATGCCTTAGTGTATTTCGTTCACGAAAACCCTAAAATTACCTTAGAATGAAATGTCAATTCTTATGTTTATTGAAATCTCAATTATTTTGTATTGAAATAATAGAATTTCTTTTGTTATTGCAATTTAAATATATTATATTTTATTCAACTTCCAACTCTTCTTTATTGATGTGTTAAAGGGTTCTAAAAAGAAAATAAGTTAGGAAATAGCGAGTAAGGTACGAATTCTCTTATTCGTAGTTTGCACTGCCTATTTCCTTATTTCAAATATAAACCTCGTTTTCACTTGTAGTTTGTGTATGTAAAGTTGAATAGAATACAAGAGGTTTAAATTGTAAGTTTTATTCCTTGAAATAGAGATGCTAATTCTACCATATTAATGTGAAATAAGTTCGGTATTTGATTCTATTTTATTAATACAAGTTTATTGTTAGGCTAAGGATATTAGCTAATTTAGTTGTATGGATTTAGACTTATATAAATTTAGAAGTTTTAACATTTTTACGATTAGTATAGAACATGAATATTTTATGCATGCTTAGGAATATATTAGTTAGCCTAACTATTGCGTAAATGTTAACCCAAAAAATAGATCAACACCCTGAATTGAGCGTGAAAGCACCAACCCTATTCTTACAGAGCAATAATATAGAAAATAAATGTAAAAAGAGCCGAAATGGTAAAAAGGCAAAAATATTTTTATAGTGTTTCAGTTGTTAATGAAGCCTACGTCCACTTTATAACTTTCTATTAAATGACTGTCGTTACAAATTGAACCAGATTACAATATGATTGAATCTTCTAAGTTAGATCAAGTCAAAAGTACAGGAGTTCACTGGAGAATCACTGTTAACCCCTAGATGACAATTGTGAGGGAGGAGAAGAGTGAAGAATAATCATTGCAGAGTTCTAGCAGCCAGTCAAAAAGAAGATCATGTTTATGTTGCAAATAAGACTGTATTTGTAGAGCATGGATTGCTAGCGATCCATGTATTTAGGTGATTTTTGGATCTTTTCACTTGGATTGTGTTCCTTGCCATATGTAGATGCTCTCCATGTAACTTCATAACGAAGTGCCTTGTTTTGATGGTGATTCATATACAAGTTGCATTGAACTATGACTGAGATCAGATGAATGCTCACTTTCCGAACTGGCTTGCTTGGAATGTCATTAAACTTGACAAACATCCCTAGAAAAGATATTTTTTCATGACGCGTGAAGTTTGGAGAATCCATGAGCAATTCTTATAGATCGCTAGTAATCCATAGGTGATGGATCACTAGCAATCCATCCCTTTATCCTATTTTTGCATCTTTTCTCTTGGGCCTCTCTTAGCTTCTTCTTCTAGTCCCTTTGGTTGATTCTTGAGTTGTTTTGACTTGACATAAATGTTCTAAGTCCCTTTGAATTCTGTTGGGTTAAAAACCCGGTTAACATTTGCCTCCTAGAGTATGCATTCGTTATAAACAAGGTATGCTTTGGAAGTAATTGCTTTTGAGTTCCAGTTTGTGAAATTTAATTGACCGTGTTAAGGTTATCATGTGAATTTGGCTTTGGCTATTCAGCCGTCTGCTGAGTTCTTTGACGTGAATCATTGTTGCTTATTATAATAAGGAAATTTCAATCCCACAACATTCAAGATGCTTGTAAACAACACATAGGTCGTGCTTAGGGAGTTTGGAGAAGATTGATTGCAATTCTATGGATCCCTCGCGATCCATAGATTCAGCAAATGTTTTTCAGCTAATCTCTTATTTAACTTCATTCAAGCAGACCCTTTATCATCTTATCCTTTTATTGTGAACTGAGCTACTCTTCTTGCGACCGGAGCTATGCGACCAAACCTTAAGCTTTCTCACGCCGCCACCATCGTTGATCTTCACCGTCGAAGCTCTCTGCCTCTGACCCTGCCAAATCTCCCTGCAACTTCAATCCAATCTCTAGCACCTGAAATGTTGCATGCTTGAATCACGACCGATCTTGACTAGGTTGGATCGGCAAGACTTGAAATTAACCACATTTTCCTTATGACTTGAATTTGGTGATGTGGAATTTGGCATATTATTAGCGATTGGTGACGAGGTTGTGTTGGTGACGAGGTTGTGTTGGTGACGGATGTACTGGAAAATTTGACCTGATTGTTACTTTATGGAAGAAGATAGTAAATCGAGTCTTGAATTCTTCACGAAATGAAGCTAGGGTTTTGCCTTAGTGCTTGACATGTTTTGTTATCTTAATCTGTAGAGTCATAATTAACTTGCACAAATTTGCATCGTTGATCCCGGCATGACATCTTGCGGATTGATTTTTGTTTTTATGGGAGGTGATAATAGCTTAGGGTAGCGTCTTGTATGCAGCTCAAGCTGTTATAACATTCTAGAGAACTGAAATCGACTTATGTTGAGAATTCTCTACTCGATTTAGACCCATTGATCTATAGTTCTCACTTTGGATTGGTCCTGCCATTGTTAGCCGGTGTACCTAAAATAGGAAGAGCTTTCTGTGTCGCTTCAGACAGTGGACCGTTATTGATCGTTGATCGGTTTCAGGTAAGTGTAGGAGAATAATTTTAATGAATGATACGAAAAGCTTCTTCCTTTCTTCGCTCCGAGTGAAATATCTACAAAAGATTGAGCATATGTAGTGTTTAGGTCACCGAGCCAATCCCACAAAGGTAACACACTACACTTTCCCCAATCAGTGCTTGGAATCTGATGGATTGGCATAAGTCAATATTTTTTTTCGGAATTCAAGTGTTAAGTGTAGGGGGACTTCAAGTTATAAATAGAATTACCTGACCGCGTTAGATATAAGTTCTATTATGTAGAACGAAGCACCCATCATCCCATTGTAAATCCAGTGGAGGAAGTCTAGCAATCTTGGAAGCCTAACTGACATCAGTTATGCCTTCGCAAACGGTTTCAGCGGTGCCTACTTCTTCGGCATCACCAGTTGAATATGGTCAATTGTTCTAGTTGGTCCGGTTGTATATCGGGCTCCTCCAAACTTCAGAGTTTTACTAAACCCTACAGCGAGAGCTTCCACTGTAATTTCTGCAAAGTCCTGCATAACATTTGTTTACAACATAGCATTCCAGATGATGACTTATTCCTTTCATTGAAAAATGAGTTTGCATACATTCCACCGTCGGGGTATACCGCTTGCCATCGATACATGTGCTTGAATGGAGCAGTGTACCCCTTTAATCATTTCTTGAGAGTGACTCTTCTTAATTAGGAAATTGCTCCATTTTAGATTCACTCCAACGGATGCGCAATTTTGACTTGTCTTCATTTTTTGCTTATGCGAACATTCAATCATGTCCCAAGCTTTGATGAGCTGAGATATTTCCTTTCATTCAAGAAGATAGATGAATGTCCATCTCTTATGATCATCGAGGCTCAAAGAAATCGTAAAATCAAGCCGCAGCTTCAAAGTAATTTATCCCAGTTCAAGACCCAATATTTTTTGTTAGGTGTCCTGAAGGGTTTAATCACCTTTGGACGACAAGGGGTAAGTCTTCACTTTCATTTATTAGATTTAATACGATGGTCAGGATTTTTAATAGACTAAATACTCCTTGCAGTTATTCCATGGCCAAATAAAGATCCATCACGTGATCCTATCTTTCGTACTCTAAAAGCCATAATATTAGAGAGATCGGTCGGATCTTTGCTAACGGATGAGAATTTGCTTTGGTATGGGTTGCTGCAACCCAGGAGATATGCCATTGTTGTTGAAATCCCATCCCATACCCATTCCAAGATTCAAACACATTCCACTTCTTCATCGCACGATTCTATAGAGGGCGGCCCATCAGGAGGAGAGGGTCCATTCAATGGATTAACAAAGGAAACTCATGAAGGAGAAGCTTTACAACCGAGACTAGTTGCCTTGATTAGGATGCCCTCATTCCCGGAGGAGGGGGAGTAAGAGATCAAATACCGAGAAGGCAAGGCCGCGGTGTTAACAGAGAACGAGGAAGGTGAAATTGAGAGTGGGAGTAGCTATGATTCCTCCTCTAACGATGAGGATTTTGATGCAAGTTCCAATGATGGAAATTCTGAATCATGTGACAAAACCTCGAGAATGAGTCATTCTCCCGGACTCACCTCCCCAGGAGATTATTATTGAAGATGTTTCTCCAACTGTCGAATGGCCACACGACTCTCCACCTAAGGAAATCGATGTAAACATTAGAGACTTAAGAAACCTTTACGTGGACATTTGTGAAATCATGAGAGGTGATTTTGAGTTCGAGGGATTGTATTCTCACCCCAGACTTGCAGCATCTAGAGTTAGGCTGACTCCAACAGAAGTAACTTCTCGATTGGGTTAACGTTTGTGAAGTCTTTTTAGGTCGCTTACGACACATTATTCACTTCTCTAGGGTCATGCACACTTACATATGCATTATTGGAGTTCTTTTTTCTCGCTAATTTTCTTCATTTTTTATTAGGTACAATGGGAGGTCGTGAACTTTATAAGGACATGGAGAATTTATAGAAGCACAACGCGGGTTGAGACGGACTTATAACCACCATCATCCTTGAGAAGCTCAGGAAGAATGGAGATGAAGGAAAGATTGGTAAGCCAAAATTCGTCATCGGGATGATAGAGACAAAGGAAGAGTTTATAAGAGTGGTTATGAGAAGAGGAAATCTTTTGACGACCGTGGAGCAATCGAAGAAATCAAAGGTAGATCGTGGTTCTCATCCTTCCGAGCACCAAACATTTGCGCCGACTCCAGTCTCTGTTGGAATTGAAGTCTGACTTCTACTGTTCAAGTCTCTCCACCAACCCAGACTCTGTCAACTCATGTACTACCTGCTTCTAGTTTTTCACACCCTCGCAGGAGGCCAGTTTATATTATACCATTTGGTCCCCTAAGCTTGAAGCCGCAATCCCTGGATGGTTGCTAAAGGTAGTTAAATTTGATCTTGACCTACATCTGATACATAAGGATTCTTATATGCCCCATCTCCAGGTGATTTAGAGTGATTTGGATCAAGCTGAAGGATGGGAGAAACTATGTAAGCAAATGGTGGACATGAACTGTGACTACCACCAAGAGAACCTTTCATTCGAGACAAAAAAAGGATAATTACGAAAGGATGTTGATGAAACATGATTCCAAAATTGATCCATTGACAAATGAGAGGGACTTTGCCACTCGAGAGAGTAAGAGGAACGCTAGTTTGCTAAAGGAATTGAAAGACGCCCATGCAAAAATTGAGATCATGTTCAAAGATGTAATCAAAAAGGCCCATGCTGATGAGGTTGAGTTGGAAAAGGAGCTTGAATTTGAGACGAGATCATCAAAGCTCAGAAGAGAACTATCGCTGGTCATGACGAAGCCATCGAAGCTAATAAAAAGAAAATTGCTGATTATGCGGGAATGGTGGAATCCCATGACAAGACCATTTACGACCAGGCTCGAATGATTGCTTCCTTTCAGGAAATAGTCGCACTACTCATTGTTGACCAAAGTTGAAGTTGAGAAGGCCATTGTGACGACGGACTACATGGAGCTGTAGGATACCTTCGAAAGGAAGATGGAGAAGATGGATGACGCCATCTTGAATTTCTACGTCAACTCCTGCTCAATCAGGACAGCCTTAACTATCTTGGCCTAAATTACTGTGTACTCTTGCTATGATTGGGGAAAAAGTTCTGGCCCATTTTCGAGAAGACGCAGATGTATATACCAAGCAAGAGTTGGAGGACGCCTAGCTCAACGAAGAGTCAAAAAGGGATTTGGTAGAGGGCCGAGAGATTATTTGGGTAGAAAGAGAGCAAGAAGCTACCGATGTTTCTGCAATTAAAGCTGCTAAAGCACTATTGGAGCCTTTCATTGTGTTTGGCGAATCATCAAAGCATCCTCGTGTTAGTTTGGAATTATTCGGGGTTCATCCAATGCTGCTTTGTTGTCTTCCCCTTCGGTAACTATCTACATAGCCTTGGATGGTCCTAAAACTTCACCAAAGATTGTGCAGCCATCTAAAGAAGGAGACGGTAGGGAGTACAAGGTTGAAATTCTCGGTCACACTTCTGATGCAGGTAAATTTCTTGTTTCTCCCAAGTTTGAGAATTTTCAACTCACGCCACAAGAGCAAGATGAATTGAATGCTTTCGTTTTTGATCTTATAGGTCCATCTTCTTTTCCCATCGAATTTCCAATTCCTTTTATCTCAAGGCCTGCTGCAATTTCGACTGCTTCAACGCTTGTTTCTATAGCTGCTTCAATCACCACGCCTGTGTTTGGCTAACAACCAGGACTAGAATCCAAGAAGATTGCTGCGTTGCATGGCCTTAACGACCCTGGTGTATCTTTAGAAGGCGATTTAGCAGCAAATAAAACTCGAGAGCAGATAGACCAAGCTAGCCAGCCAAGTAGAACTGAGCAGCAACTACGACCCCTTCCCCCATATTTTGATTTCGTACAAAAAATGTTATAAGAGATGAAAAAATTAATGTTTCTCCTACTATCTCTTCCGTGTTATTTTTCATTCATCACGTACTTAACTTATTTTTATGCCACTTATGTGTTCTTCCTTATTTATCACATATTTAGCTGATTTATTTCCATGATTTCAAACATTATGTATACATTTTTCATTTTTGTTTAGTCCCGTAATTAATTCCAAAATTCTTTGTTTAGAGTAATAGAACTACGAAGAATTTGCTACTTTAGTTAAGTGTTGGTGTGTGCCTTCCTAGTTCACGAGACTGTTCATTCCGAACACTTGAGACGAGATTGAGTGCCTCCGATGGCCTTTCGGATGCCCCTAGTCAGGTCTATATTGGGAATCCTATCTTTGGGAATTTTTGGCTTGAGATATTCATACTTAAGTGGCCAGTGATGCTGAAGCAACACCGATTACTTGGATACTTGTTAAACGATTTCATCGCGATGTTGACATTTAGGCTATCGCACACATGTATCGCCCCTTGCAGTGCTATTTTCTTGGCTTCATAGTCGGTATGATATTTCTTGCAATTTGAGAGTTCCTCTTTTTTGGATGCAACTTTGCTGACCCAAGTTGTACTGTGCAGCTGACGAAATGTGCACAGTGGGATCGAGACTTACGTGGTCGTAGTTTTACGAGCCAAGAAGCTATGCACAACTTAAGTAATTGTATTTTCTTTAGCATGATTCCACAACCGGAGAAGCAGTGCGTGGCTTACAAAATGTGCTGCTTTGATTTGGGCCTTCCAAGTGTTGCTGGAGCAACACCAGTTCTTAGAAGGCAATGATAATTTCCGTCGATCCAACGGCTTGAGTCGATATGCTTCCGTCGACTCGGCAGGTAGATGGGGCATAGTAGAGCATGGTACCAAAATCTCAAGCAACAATTGGATGGTTTTAAGTCGATTTGTCCTCGTAAACTTAGGAGGTTACTTTTGTGAACATAGTTTTATCGGTTCAAAAAGCAAAGCAATTTTATGAATAAAAGTTGGGCAAGTTATGCCTATTTACAATGCCTTCGGTATTCCGGGATGGCTTATTTATGGGAATATAGGAAATATATACGATGGTCTTAGATAAAGTAATGATGCGGCGATTTGCTATTTCAAGCTCGAGGAATTTGAGTTCCATTAACGGCTGTTAGCTTGAATGTGCCATCCCGTAGCTTCTTGCCGATCACACAGGGCCGTTCCCAGTTTGGTCCAAATGTTCCTGGTACAAGGTAGATATATTTAAGGATAAGGTCTCTTACTTTGAAAGTATGGTTATGGACTTTGGAACTGAAATATCATGCGATCATTTTCTGGTGAGCAACAGTCCTTAACTCGGCTTCTTCCCTCTTCTCATCGACCATATCAAGCGACTCGAGTAGGAGCTGTTCATTTTTGCCTTTGATTGAAGTTTTGCCTTCGATGAGAGTGGACTTCTAGCTCTACTAGGATCATTTGTTCTGAACCAAATGCCAGGGCGAATGGGGAGTGCCTGGTGGTAGATTTGTGCATTGTCTTGTAAGCTCATAGCATGAGTGGAAGCTTATCAACCCAATTTCCTTTACCTTTAGCTAGCCACTTTTTGATCGTGGACTTGATAATCTTGTTCGCTACTTCCACTTGCCCATTTGCCTATGGATTGCAACAATGGAAAAGTTTTTCTCGATTCGAAAGCGTTTGCAAAAGTCTTTGAACTCAGCTTTTTTGAATCGAGTCTCATTATCCATGATGATTTTTTTGGCACTCTAAACCTGCAATAATGTTTTTAGTGACAATTAATAACTTTCTCTTTGGTAGTAGTAGGTAGTTGTTCCGCTTCGACCCATTTGGCGAAATAGTCAATAGCAACGATAACATATTTAGCTCCTCCTTTGGCCATTGTCAATACACCAATAAATTGATTCCTCAATCGCAAATGGCCATAGGCTAACCATCCATGTTAGCTCTATTGAAGGAGTTCTTTTGATCTTGCCAATTTTTTGTCATTGGTTACACAGTCTTACATAATCTACTGCATCGCGGTTTACTGTTGGCCAAAAATACCCATATCGGAGAACTTTCTTTTCAAGGGTTTGCCCCTTAGTGTGATGTCCGCGGTCGCTTTCATAAACATCCATGAGGATTTTTTGGACTTTATCGTTGGCCACACTCCTAAGCAATGGGGTAGAGGATCCCCTATGATAGAGCACCTCATCTTGTACTACAAACCGTGGAGCCTTTCGAAGGATTTTTTCCATTGATTCTTATCTGTGGGGAGTTTTCTTTGAGCAGGTAGTCCTTGATCGGTGTCATCCACGTTTTTGGATCTTCGGTTGTTTCGAAATCCAATGGACATCCCACTTGCTTATTCTTGGAGAATTCAGAGTTTTAATTGGGACTAGCCCCAATGTCTGAGCTTCTTCGGAACTGGCCAGTTTGGCTAGATAATCTACCTTCGTGTTTTGTTCCCTCGAGATATGAGTTATGGCATAATATTCGATGTCATTAGCAGTTCCTACACTTTAGATAGATACGAGGTGAGATTCTCTCCTCGAGCTTAGAATTCGCCTTTCACTTAGTAGAGGACTAGCCGAGAATCGATATAGATGTGTACGGATTTTATCTTGAGTTCCTTTATAAATTTCAGCCCAGCTATCAATGCTTCGTAATCCACTTCGTTATTTGTTGTAGGAAATTCAAGCATAAGGCATAGCAAACGGATCATCCTTCGGGAGTTTCGAGCACTAATCCTACCCTCGAGCAGAAGTTGTTAGAGGCACTATTGACGAACAACTTCCAACATGTCACCACTTCCAAAGTGATTTATTCTTCATTATCTCATATCATAAACTCGGTAATGAAGTCTGTCAGCACCTGCCTATTGGTCACCCTTCGAGGATGGTATTTAATTGCATATTAACTTAATTCGATGTTCCATTTGATAAGCCGTCGAGAGATCTCAGGGTGGTACAACACTTGCTTTAAGGGTTGATCTGTTAGTACTTTGATCGAGTGTGCTTGGAAGTATGGTTGTAACTTTTTGTATGCGATCAAGAGGCAATATGCTAGTTTTTCTGATTTCGGATAGTTCTTCTCGGCTTCAGTAAATCGTTTACTGATATAATATACGGGTCGCTGGATCTTAGCTTCTTCTCGTATGAGCGCATCACTTAATGCATGGGGGCGAGACTGCTAAGTAGATATACAAGTCTTCTCTGTTTACCGTCTTGGATAGGATTGGTGGAGTTTCCATATGTCACACCAATTCTTCGAAGGCAGTCTAGCAAGGTTGATTCCATTCGAAGTTCTTCTTTCCCTTCTTTAGTGCATCAAAGAACAAGATACATTTGTTGGTTTCTTTTGAGATGAACCACCTTAGCGCAGCACATTTTCATTCAAGCTTTGTAACTCTTTCTTGTTCTGTGGGGCCCCAACTTCCCGTAAAGTAGTAATTTGTTTAGGATTAGCTTCGATGTTGATGTGCACGTAAATATGCATATTTTTACCGCTATATTTAATCTATTTAAATTAAATAAATTATCATATTGGGTGTTTTAACATGTTTAAACAAAAATTCAAATTATTTTCAAATCGTCACATATTCATCTTCATCCAGGGGCAAAATGGTCATTTTTGTGCATATATTAATTTTCTAAAATTTAATTGAAAATTTTCTATGTTGTTTTGTAGGAATTTAAATTCAATTACAAGTGGGTTCATGAAAAATATGCATGCACAAGAGTGAATACAAAGGAATGAAGACAGAAATAATTCATTTCATAGATCATGGTGGACCCCACCTAATCACCTACCTTCATGTACAAATTAGAAGCTAGTCCACATGCTAATGGCCATTAGACTTTCGTGCACACTTAATAGACGATTATCTCATGCTAATGATTACTTGGCCACCACACTTCTTAAATGGTGGTTTGGATAGTTTTCAAAAAATGAATTAGGGTTTTCAAACATGTATAAATACCCCTTATGCTTCATGTAATTACCCTCTCTTCTCATGGGCTCTCCTCTCTTAGCCTCTCTTTAGTTTAGTTTAGGCTCACAAATAAATCAAGTTCTCTTCTTTCTTTTCATGTCTACTTAGCCATTTCTTTTATGTAATTTTCATGCAATTTTAATTCAAGTCTTTTCTTGTTTATCTACTTTCATGTTAGTAGTGTAGATCTTCTTTTATTTTATGCAAGTAGAAAAGCTCTTCCTTTACTTTGCTTTCATTTTTTGTGTTTCATGTTGTATGCTACTTATGTTAATATGATAACACAAATGAGAGGCTAAACCTTTCAATTTGGGGGTAATATAGCTCTCTAATTATGTAGTTTCAGCATTTTGATAATTATTGCTATCTTTTTGTGCTTAATGGAAGAATAAAATTGATGTGATTTATTTTTTCATGTTGAATGTGATAGTCTATGTTGTTCATAATAAATAGACTATACTTAAACAATCACAAACAAAAATTAACTCTTTATTTACATATGATTATAGCAATGAAGGGATTTTAAAATTAAAACTCGATGATCTATATTTTTAATCAATAATTAATAGGCATTGGTTAAAATAGATTTTACTTTCAACTTGTTGTCATTTTTCATGAAAATTAGTAAGTGGTTTAAGGGGTGTGTTATTGTTTGATGACTTATGTTGAGCTAATCAATAGCATAAATAAGCCATACTTATGGTAAACACACCATTTAAACTCACTAATGACAAAAAAAGATCATAATTTCATTTTGTTTAACTATGTGATTTAGAGAGTGGATTGATCTCTAAATTGTCGTCTATTCTCATAATTTTAGTTCACTTTTGTAGTGTTAGTTTTTATATTGTGTTTGTAGATAAAACAAATGCTCGATTTTGGTTATTTGATTGAATAGGAATTTAAAATCTAACATTTCCCTGTAGATCGACCCATACTTGCCATGTACTAAAATTGTACACCGTGCGCTTGTGGTTAATTTTAATTTAAACTCGTTCGACCGTTTTCTAATCTGGTAAGAAATCGGTCGACGAATAAGTTTTTGACGCCGTTGTCGAGGAATTGCTTTGATTTTGATTTACTATTCTTCGAATTATTTTCTTTTGATTTTATTTTTGTGTTTGTTTGCAATTTTTTGTAAGAAATTATTGTTTGTGTGTGATTTTTGTGACATTTTGTTTGTGTGCATGTTGTACTAGTTTTTTAGTTGCATTTGTATTCGCATATTATTCCAAAAAAAATACACAATTTCAAAAACAAAAAAAAAATTATTCAATTGCATTTTCCTTTACAATTTCATTTTTTACAATTGCATTTCTAAACATCACTGTCCTGCCACTCCACTCTTCCATACTCTTTTACAAACTCCTCAGCAACAACCCTATATATCTGCACAACGTACATACCACCACAACAAGCTATTGTTCTATCCAGTGTCTACTCCGATCATCCACTTCACAGGCAACACCAATATTGCTTTCCTCTTCCACTCACTCCAACACCATACAACGACCAAAACTGCTTCACAAATCTCACAAATATCCCCTGTATATCAACTTGCCACTGCCACGACTACACCACTCTATCCACACAGTCTCACCTAACAACAACCACTCTGCCCTTTCAGTGACCTACAAACTGCGCCAACACCATACAAACTGTGCCAACATCTGACTTCATTACCACTTCTTCAAACTGCCATCATTGAACCACCCACCACCTCGACTGCCATCATTCAAACTAATTCATATACTAAACCACTGCCCTTTAGTTCACCTACACACTGCCTACGTTAACCACCAATCTCCACAATTTCCTCTTGCAACTGCATCTACCACATACACATCATTTACATTTTCCTTTTATATAGCTGTGCATAGCAGATTCACTAGCTACCACCCCACCATAATAATCGACTGTGTTCAAGTCCCACCATAACCACAGCCATCCCCCTGTCTTCACCATCTTCCCTTTGAAATCTACTCTCTACTCTCTACCACACTTTCAACAACACTTTCATTACAACCATCGACAAGTTAACTCCATCAACTATCAGTCCCTTGCCACTGCCTCTTGCCTCAAAACACTTCACAATTTCAACAAACCCATTGCCACAATTGCCACACCCAACAAAAAAAACCCTATGCACCAGAAACAAATCGCTTCACTTTCGAACCACCAGAAAAAACTCACTTGAAACCCCAGCGCGGCCCTACCGCAAACCCCAAGCTCCTGCTAGCCAATTCCACGACCATCCAACCCAACAACGGTCGCGACTGCCTCAGAAGCAACCCCTATCGATTCGCCCATCCTCCAATCGAACATAACTGCCTCTTCACCAATAGTCAATCGCAACTCCAAACAAACTCCTCTGACCTCAACCATGTAAAACCATCCTAATTCCCGAACGCAAACAACATCAACTAATCAACCTGCATCGCTACCCCCTACACTTCCCCAATCGGACTCCAACTCAAAGCCCAATCGAACATCGAAAACCACTGCAATCATATAAAAAATTCAAACATACCTGATTCGCGACTTCTGCCAATTCGATTCACTACTTCATCCTTTCCTTTTGACTTTGATTTTGGGAATTAATGTGAATTTTGATTTCGTTTGAGTTTGATTTGGTTGCAGAGGTTGGTATAGCGAATCTGTGAAAGAACGATGGGTTAGTGAATTTTATTTTTGTAGAGCGCGTTATTTTTGCTTCTTCTTTTTCTTTTAAACAAAGGGATAATGAGGATATTTTGTTTAGGCAAGTAAATTCAACTCGACCGAGCCCTGGTCATAAAAAAAGGCAAGAAAAAATTCTTTTCTTTTAGCTTCTTCTTTCATATAAATCCAAAAAGAAAATTCCATTTAAGTTTTGTTTTGTTAAAACTTTTCATTTAGTTTTCCTTTTATTTTGTTAAGTTTCTTTTGTCCTTTTTTTGTATTTGTTTTCTTTTTTCTTTTTTTTCTGTTCATCCTTATATTTGAAAAACACTATATATATCTTCTTTTTTTAATTTTCAGGTTGCAGAAGCAGATAATGAAGAGTTGCTTGATTCACTTAACTTGTTAAAAAAATAACTACTTACTTGCTTATAAAAAGTTGCTGCTTTTAACCCCTATGTTTTGTTTTTATTTGTTTTGCATTGCTGTTTGCTTGCATTTAAAGAAAACGTATATAAAAATTTCAATGACAAAAAAAAGAAAAATTCATTGTAGTTGCATTGTTAATTCACGTTTAATTTCAGTTGTGCATTTCATCTTAGATTTTAATTAATAATAACGGTCAGACGTCGATAATGCTAAATTATATATTGACAATTTGTCTTCTTTAAACAATTTAATTTCTTGGTGTCTAAGCTATAGTAGAGCAATAATCAGTTATAAATATTACGGTGATTTGTAAATATTATAATGGTTGTTTCTCTGAAGGTACTTAAACCTTCGGCTCCATCGCTACGGTGATTCGTAGTGCACCGATAAATCCTGCCCGTTATTTGGCCAAGAACTGTCTTGTTGATTTAAGACTGTGTGATTATACAATTTTGGGTTAGGAGCTAATTAGGTTAGAACATTTGTAATTAAACTCTTGCATTCATTTAGTTGCATTAGTTCATATATATTTTTTTTGTTAAAAAACAAAAAAAAAAAAATCAAAATTCAAAACTAAAAAATTGTAAATATTCTTTACTTTTGTTTTTAAATCCTTTCTTTTGAATTTTTTTTATAAAAAACCAAAATCCAAAAAAAATTTACTTAGTTTTTAAAAAAACAAAAATTCGTAAAAAATATAAAACCTTTTAAAAAAAGTTTGAAAATCCAAAAACAAAACAAAAATCATTTTCCTTTTTGAAAAATAAATTCTTTTTGTAAATATTTTTCCTTTAAAAAAACCAAAAATATTCTTGAAAATTTCTGAATTTCCATATTCACCAGAATTTTACAATAGTTGTGAAAATCAATATAATCCATATAGTTTCACATCAAACTCGTATGGATATTTTAACGACAACTTTTGAAAAACAATTCGAACTTTGAACCACAAAATTTTCAAAATGATGAACAACCCTCAACTCTTGAAAATAGAATTTCGTCTTTACTAGAACTCATCACACTAAATCAAAGGATGAATGATTTGTGCAATAACTCAAGTCAAAGTTTTCAAATAATCCAGATTTGAATTCACTTCAAAATTCAAGCAATTTCGAGTATAACCCATGCCAGTTCAATTTCGAACTCCAAAGTGAATTTCAAAATCAAAGAAAATGTGAACAACTTTTCATATAATTTTGGCAATGGGAATATTCTCGACTACGATGCGAGTGAAAATTTTTGTTCTTAACAGTTTCAAATTGAAAATTCTCAAATTAATAATCATGAACTTGATTAAGTTAAGCAAACGGAAAAAGATTACGAGAATTTGTTGCATGAAATGTACAAAATATTTTGTGAGAAACAAAATAGAATCCCAACTTACGAGGAATGAAATAATAATCCACCGTCTATTGAAATTGACAATTTTTATCTACAATAAGTCCAAACCAAAATTCCTCAAGTTCATAATTATAAATTGGATCTTGTTGAACAAATGAACGCAATTTACGATGAGCACACAAATTTGTTGATTGAAACATACAAAAAATTACGTGAACAACAAAATCATATCCCAACATGTGAAGAGTCGAGTGATAAACCATCTTTTACCCAATTTGACGATTTTCAAACAACTTTTGAAATTGAAAATGATGATCTTAATGAAGTTGTAGAAAACATGGTAATTGAGCTGGATTTCAATTCTTATGAGGGTGTGAAACTCGTTTTAAAATTCAATCTTCGTTTTTTCAACTTCGAAAATTTGAATACAACAACTTTGGATTTTGAAAACGATATGCGCAATGAGGTTGTTGATAATCCAATAAAGGAAGACGAATTCAATGAACATGTTTTTTTGGATGTTTCGAAAATGAGTTGTTAAATGTCGAAGGGGAAGAATTAAATCACCATTTCAATTTTGAAATCAATAACTTTGAAGAATTCGTCAACGATGAGCTTGAATTTCAATATGGTGAAAATAAACTTGAATTTCAATCAATTGTTTTATCGACTCCAAAAATCTTTGAAAATAAAACAACACACACAATTTTTAATAAAGCAACATTCATTTTTCCAAATCAACATTGAACTCTGAAATCATTATGATTTGGTTTTTCATGCTTAAGCTGTGCCTCGCATACTTGACGAGATAAATGAATCAGTCTTTAAAAGATCGTTTCATTTACTTTTTAACGATATACTCTCTGATGTCTTGTAAATAATCAGCCTTTCACTTTTATTTAAATAAAGGTCATGTTTTTTCTCCATCCACTTGGATAGACTATGGGGACATAGTCAAAATCAAGTGTAGGAGGAGTCTCATCTTCGTTTTTAATTTTTCATGTTTATTTTTGCATTTTCTTTCCGAAATTAAAAAATATCAAAAACAAATTTTTTTTTTGATTTATTTTTAAAAGAAACACTATAAGATAAATATATGCTTTTGGGTAATTAAATTAAAATTTTTGAAAATTTATTTGCGTCAACAAAAATAAAAATAAAGTCTGATTACAAATAACAATGGTTTAACTTTGACATAGGAAGATTCATGGTGATAATTATGAAATATATCCTAATTGATTTTTTTTTAAAAAGTGGTTGATTTAAAATAAAGAATATAACATTTTTTATCTTCTAAGTTAAATGGTGCTAAGATGATTTTGCAAAACATTCTCTTAAAGAAAGACAAAACAAAAAAAACAAAAAAAAAGAATTTTTTTTGTATATATGTATTTTTTTATTAACACCTATGGTCGATAGATGTACACACTTGTGTGTACACTCGTCATGCTCTGTGCCCTTCTCACATAAGCTCGAAAGGCAGTGCATGATCGGTGTATCTGGCCTCAGTTTATCTGAGCTAGGTGTATGTATATAAAAATTATTTTATTAATAATGCCTACAATTAATAGGTGTTCATACTCGTGTGTGCACTTTCCACGCTCTGTATTCCTCTCACATAAGTCCGAAAGGCAGTGCATGGGTAATATATCTGATCTCAGTTTTTTGAATTTGGCATATGTACATATTGTTAATATCAATAAAATTTTCAAAAAAATTAGAGAGAGTAAGCAAATGAAATCAAATATCTTTACTTATTTGATTTGACTTGTTATTGAAAAGAAATGAAAATACACTTTGATAACCTTTGTTAATCAACTAAGGATCTATTTCATAACTACACTGTTATATCAACCGAAATAACGAGGTAAGCTATAGTCCATTTGTTATGATAACTTGTGTTGGAATTTTAACAAGTAAAAAGTCTTAAACTTGTTGATAGTAACCAAAACTTATACTTAAATTATTTGTGTATATTTAAAAGAAAATCTTTCATCTGTAAATATTTTCAAAACCCCGCATTCATCTCTTTATAAATAAATCTTGCATTTTGTAAATATTTTCATATTGCATTTGGATTTTGTGGGTAGTATCCGTTGAAAACCTCATGAGACAACACTTGTCCTACTAGGGACACCAGAGGTTCAACGACTTGTTGCATACACTTAATGCAATTGTGCTCCCTAGAAATCGGATTTATCTTAAATTTTTGCTTTATTCGAGGACGAATAAAAAGATAAGTGTGGGGGTATTCGATGTGCATGTGAATGTGCACATTTTTACCACCATTTTTAATCTATTTAAATTAAATAAATGATCATATTAGGTGTTTTAACATGTTTAAACCAAAACTCAAATTATTTTCAAATCGTCACATATTCATCTTCATATAGGGGCAAAATGGTTATTTTTGTGCATATATTAATTTTCTAAAATTTAATTGAAAATTTTCTATGTTATTTTGTAGGAATTTAAATTCAAATACAAATGGCTTCATGAAGATATATGTATGCACAAGAGTGAATACAAAGGAATGAAGATAAAAATAATTCATTTCATGAATCATGGAGGACACCACCTACTCATCTACCTTCATGTACAAACTAGAAGCTAATCCATATGCTAATGGCCATTACACTTTCATGCACACTTAATGGAAGATTATCTCATGCTAATGATTACTTGGCCACAACATTTCTAAAGGGTAGTTTGGGTAGTTCCCAAAAAATGAATTACGGCTTCCAAACATGTGTAAATTCCCCTTATGCTTCTTGTAATTACCCTCTCTTCTCTTAGGCGCTCCTCTCTTAGCCTCTCTTTAATTTAGTTTAGGCTTACAAATAAACAAGTTCTCTTCTTTCTTTTCATGGCTACTTAGCCATTTTTTTTACGTAGTTTTTTCATGCAATTTTAATTCAAACCTTTTCATGTTTATTTACTTTCATGTTAGTAATGTAGATCTTCCTTTATTTTATGTAAGTAGAATAGCTCTTCCTTTACTTTGCTTTCATTTTCTTCTTTTTTCTATTTCATATTGCATGCTACTTGTGTTGATATGATAACACAAATGAGAGGCTAAATCCTTCAATTTAGGAGTAATGAAGCTCTCTTGTTATGTAGATTTAACATTTTGATAATTATTATTGCTCTCTTTTTGTGCTTAATGGAAGAATGAATGTTAATGTGATTTATTGTTTCATTTTGAATTTGATTGTCTATGTTGTTCATAACAAATAGGCTATGCTTAAACAATCACAAACAAGAATTGCCTCTTCATTTACATATGATTGCGGTAATGAAGTGATTTTAAAATCATAATTTGATGATCTATATTTCTAATTAATAGCTAGTAGGCATGCTTAAAATAGATTTCACCTTCAACTTGTTGTCCTTTTTCATAAGAATTAGTAAGTGCTTTAAGGGGTATGTTATAGATTGATGGCTTATGTTAAGCTAATTAATAGCACAAACAGGCCATACTTATGATAAATACATCATTTAAACTCACTAATAGTAAAAAAGATCATAATTTTATTTTGTTGAACTATGTGATCTAGAGAGTGGATTTATCTCTAGATTGTCATTTTATACTCATAGTTTTCATTCACTTTGGTAGTGTTATTTTTTAAATTTCTTTGTAGTTACAACAATCGCTCGATTTTGGTATAATTTGATTGAATAGGAATCTAAAATCTAACATTTCCCTACGAATCGAACTGTACTCGCCATGTACTAAAATTATACGTCGTGCGCTTACGATTAATTTTGATTTAAATTCATTTGGCCTTTTTCTAATCCATGAGGAAATCGATCGATGAATAGACGTCTCTGACACTTACAATGAATCCTAAGAACTTCCTCGAGGCTACCCCAAAGTGGCATTTAAGTAGATTGTGTTTCATTCTATATTTTCGGAGTATTTTAAACATTTGGTGAGGTTGTCCAAGTTATTCGGCTCCGCACGATTTAGCTAGCATATCATCTATATAGATTTTCATAGTCTTCCCGATTTGATGTTTGAACATGGCGTTCACCAGTCACCGGTAAGTTGCCCCAGCATTCTTTAGGATGAATGGCATCACTTTGTAGCTGTATAATCCAAAATATGTGATGAAGCTGGTTGTATCTAGAATATGCATGCATCATAATCTAGTTGTATCTAGAATAGGCATCCATGAATGAGCTCCAGCTGTCCCGCTGATAAGCTAGTCGATCCTAGGTATTGGAAAGCTGTCCTTTGGGCAAGCTTTGTTTAAGTCAGAATAGTTGACACAAGCTCACCATTTTCCATTGGATTTCTTGACCAAGACTGGGTTGGATACCCATTCGGGACAGGGTGCACCACGGATAAAACCATTTGTGATCTGCTTATTCACTTCTTCTCTTAGTGCTTTGGACCGTTTGGGTCCTATGCAGAGTCTTTTCTGCCTTACCAGTGAATACTCGGGATCGATGTTGAGTGCGTGGCATGCTATCTCGGGCGATAACCCGCACATGTCGTAATGCATCCAAGCAGATTGTAACGACCCGTAATTTTCGAATCCGAAAATTACAGATAATTATGAAAGAAGAAAGAGATAGAAGAAGAAGAAGAAGAACAGAACACCAAACATCTCACATTCGCAGCGGATAAAATATAATAATAAATAATAACAGTTTACAAACGAATACTATATCTGGCGATTACATTTTAGTACATCAGAGTTTCTCATATATACAGTCACAGTTATATACAATTATCATGTCTTAGATTAACAATAATATATATACAGCGGAAATACTCTATACGCCACTGCCATCCAGTTCGCCTCCTGAGCTCCAGAACGTACCTACCTGAAAATCTGTAATACTCGGTCTGACCCGAGCATTACACCAAAGTAACACCCGGGTCAGGCTGGAAACCAGCGTGAGTAATCCCAACTAACATGGAATACCAAAGCAAATAACTTATATAAACCCGGGGTAACATATATCAATTTAACCAATCACAATTTACTATAGAAAATGCTTATTTCACCTATAAATTTCTACGTACCCAACTTAGATAAAATAATCCAGTTCACTTAAACCATTTCATTTCAGCCTGTTGATTTCACCAATCAATATATAAATATTCGAAATGGTTTCGGGTATTTCCCAAATACCCGACCCCGGTCTCTTCGAGACTCATATTATCTTAACCCAAGTTATACAAATGAAATTCACTGCATTTCATATTAGAGATATCAACTCATTCAAAGTATCCCATATCAGTCAATCATTCATAAGCAATGCTTAATCACATACAAATTAATTTAATTGATTCTAATTGAATTTTCTAACCACATTCACTTAGATTATTAATTAGTCCCCAAAACAATTAATTTATCGGTTCCTCTATATCCATTCATCTTATTTAACAATCCTGGATAAATTACCTTCCAATTCCAATCAGGTAATTTCTTAATTATACTTTTAATTATAAAACCCAAAGATCAAATCAAATTTATTTTCCTTAATTAAGCCACAATATTAATCGTATTCGATTAATTCCAAACTATAATTAACTACTTTGTTATTTACTTCATTAAATAAATCAATTATTCCTTTATTAACCAACTAAATTAATCTCTTGATTAATTTCACCGAGTAATTATATTTTATTAATACCATTAAGTAATTTCTATCAAAACATCCATTTAACAATTACAACCAACAATTACCACCAATTACTTCACCAAGTAAGTATACCATTATAATACGCTAGGTTATTATATCCACCAAATTCCACAATTTATCATCCTTAATTAATTAGTAACATTAATTACCTTAAATTAATCTCATTTATAAATCATTCAAAACCCTCCACCAATGATCCATCATTTGCTATATTCATCAACCAATCCTTTAGTTACTTTTCTAAGTAATTAACGTTAATTAATCACTTCGATCACACATTAATTATAAATTATTCCATTTCTAATTATATAATTTATTTCTAAATTATAACTAAAATTTATCCCTTATTACTCGATTTACTAATTCCTAATCACCGATTATCAATCCAATCTTACTTAATTATCAATTCTTAGTTACTATTTAATTTAACCCTGAATTGATAACTTTAATCTAAATCATAATATCAAAGCCCTTAATAATGTAATTAATTTATCCACAACACTAATTAACCAACTTGTTTATTTAACCTTTTATTTACCTTACCATTTAATGAATTTTCAAATCATTCACAAACACATACAAAATGTTTATTTTCAACATCATTTCGATTTCCAGTTCGAATTTGATTCAAATAAAATATAGTCGAATGAAGATCACTCACCTGTATTCCAGATTTTGACTTAATTAGCAGTGGCAGTATAAAGAGACTGTAGCAGGACTTCAAATCAGCAGTAGAAAATATCTCGTAGGAGGCAAGGATGAGCCGATGATGGCTGATGGAATAGCCGAGTATGCAGCGATGATTATTTAGAAGGCGTTGATTTCTGATGAGTTGTAACTTTGAAGTTCCTGTTACCCGGTCAGTGGGCTGCCACATCCCACAGTTGCAAACCACCGCAACCATTACTGCTCTTTCATCGACCGCACACTCCGCTGTCACTCCAGTGCTCGAGATTTCAAGATGAAATCGATAATCAACTCACGAATTGCTCAAACCCTCTCCACCTCGATCAACCCCAAAAGCCGAAACCCTAGCTCGCAGTCGCCATCTCGGCCACCAAACATCGCACCTACCATTAATCGAACCACTCCTCATCTCGAAATGAGTCACAACCCACTTCGAGTATCAAGCTCGATCCAAGCTTTCGCGTCGCCCTATATTTTTTTTAAGCTGAAAACTAATCGATTTGAAAATTTAGGCAGGGATCGGTCATATACTATTTTTATGATTTTGTTTCGTTTATAAGTTTCCTCTGGAAGCTTGAGGAAGACGAACACGTAAAAAGCTTGGAATTGGCTTCCCGCGTACGATTTGATGACTTATAAAAATATCTGGTGTTGTTAAAAATATCTTTTACTGTTTGGCTTTACCCTTTGTTATATTATAAATCTTTCAAAACGACTCGTTAATCACTACTTAAAATATTTCGAACTCCTCCTATACGATGCCGTTAGGTGATTATAGGGTTTTACCCGCGTTCCGAACGCAATGGAACATGTTCCGAAAGTTAATTCAATCATATACGCGAGTTACAGATTTTAAATTAAATCGATTAAATAGTTTCTAAGCGTTTTGAGCTGCCAGGATCAAATGACAACTCCGATTGCTACGAAAATTGAAATCCGATAATAACTAACTATTACGGATTCAATGGAACTGGTTTCGTCAAATTCCGAGACTGTGCCTCGGAAGGCTATTTTTAAATTCCAATTTAAACGATAAATTATTAGAATTGAACAAATTACCGTTATATTAAATTTTAACCATTCTATTATCTTCAGTATCATCATTATAGATTTTATAAGCCTTCAAAATATTTTAAACAGGCATAGAATCTCAGATTCAACAATTTACCCAATTTAAATTATTAAATTCAATATTTAAACTATACAATTCAATGATTTAATTATCCAGTAAATATTGATATCCTAAAATTCAAGTTAAAATTAACATTTAAATATTTTAAAATCAACTAACTATTCAAATTAAATTTGTTAGAAATTTCGGGTCATCACATTCCTCCCCCTTAAAAGAATTTCGTCCCCGAAATTACTAATCAGGAAGAATGTCCTATACCTGTCTACTCATTTTTTTTTCAAAACTCACAATTCAATATCCTACCAACTATCATTTATTAAAGATCCACTATCACCTTAACCAACTCCCCAAAACCTTCTATAGTTTCAAACACTACCCTTTCTCAATCATCCAAAATGTCAATTTAAAACCTGATTTTTTGAACTATCAAAAATTTTCTCAAAATTTATCTAACTCTCTAAATTCCCGAAAATTTTTGCCAGCGTCTCCTTTGCGCGGCTAGCTCGGTACTACTACAAAAGGCCTCTAGGGGCTCCCAAATTTCAAAAAGAAAACAAAAGCCAAGTGGCTACATCAAAAACCCAATCCAATATCATACAGAATCACAATACGTACCTTTCAGTTGGGCAATTCAAATTTATCTTTTAGAACCAAATCCAATTTCCTTTTTCCTTTATAACACCTGCATATTCTATTTAACAACAATATCCAATCGTAATCTTTCTGTTCACTGTATACATTTTCTTACAGAAGCCTTCTCATTACTTCTATTCAACTTAGTTTCCACCGTTTCATATGAATTCAATTTATTTTCGATTTCTAATATGGGGTTATATCTTTCATTTAAACTGATTCATATTAGTTTTATTTACTAGTTTATTTTAAGTTTCCCATTTGAAATTGTTTTATCGTAAATCAAAATTTTCCAAAACTTTTCTAACTCCCAAAATTTTCGAAATTTTCCGGCAGAGTCTCCCTTGTACGGAGGAGCTTTTGCAATTTGACAAGAGATATAAATATATATACATCGACCCACCCGGTCGGAAAAAGCAAAAACAGTTCATATTTCCTATTTTTATTGCGTAGGCGTACCTTATTTAGCATTTAAGCAAGCAGCTTATAAATTCTAGCAGTTAGCGTACCCAAATCTAGCCAAACGGCTTCCCTGTACCTGTACTTACTCAATTTTAATATGTAAGTGCCATATATAGAAATTTTATTAACCTAACACTTACTTTCAAAAGCCAAACACATGCATTACATAAATAACAAGCACCAAACATTTCCAATAAGCAATTTATATGTTTTAAAGCACATCTAATTGTTTCAAACCAAATTTATATGCCTTTTCATTCAATTTTAATGGTTTACACACAAATACTTGCATTCAACTCATTTTAAGCGAAACAATCTCATATTCACTTCAATTGATTCAAAAATCAATTATATCGCTTCCACTAATTCATAGCATTTAATTTGATTAAAACTCGCTCACGTTAAACGATAATCATTTCTACGCAATTTGATAATATCCATGGGAATAATTAATTATTTAAGTTTTATAACCAATTAAAATTGATTCCAACTCAGTTTTATTTAATTCGATTCCATTTTAATTTATTCACAATCATTTTATTTAGCTCGACACATTCCATGCTTGTGTAATACTAACCATTCCCAAATTAATTTAAACTGAGCTTTTATTCAATGGGCTTTTATCCTTATTCGAAGCCAAGCTTCCATAAATTTTAAACTTAGATTAATTACTTCAATCTATTTCTACCTCAACCTAAGTTCACTTCCATTAAATTTGATTCTCATCAAATCAAATCCCATTAAATTTTGTTAGCCCATCCACTTTAATTTTAAATTTAATTCACCTTCTCAATTTATCAAAGTAATATCCAACACATACTTAACTCATTTATACTTCAAATTGATATGCTACCGAACTTAAGTCCGGTCTGATAATCCAATTCCAATTAAAGTTTGATTCGAATTTTTTTTTATTCATCAGGCTTCATCCATTTATTATATAATTCCAGTGATCCCATTAAATTTTTTAATTTACTTGTTTATTTCGAATTTATTTTATTAATACAAGACCATCTCAATTTATTTCTATTCACTTGGATTTTGCTTTGCAACTCAAACTATTTCTATTATAATCACTTCTCTTATATCCAATCCACTTGCAAATCTCATTAAATATTATTCAAATCACCCTTGAATTTTATTTATAATTCAAGCCATCACATTTCTTTTTCAATCCAGCCCTATTTTATTTTTACAACATCTCTTCTGATTTATTTCATTATTAAATCCAAGTCGAGTTCTATTTACAATTTGAATTCATTTCCAAACTCCATTATTAATTTACAATTCATTTATTAACCAAAGTTAAATTTTATTAACATACTCCATCAAGTAATTATTTTGTTGATTAGCTTACTTCCAACTTTCAAATCAATATGCGATTTTATTTCAAAGAATCGCTTCATTGAAATTTCCCGAGTCCAATCTTATTTTATAATTCCAGTTTGAAACCCCTTTTTACTTTAAAATTTAGGAATGCCTTCAAATTTAGACAATACAATTAAAATAGCTTTTTATAAAAATATTTCTTATAACTCGATGTCTCAACCAGTCCATCCTTGTTCTCACAGAAATTCAGTCATACGTTGATCAGGCGTAGGACTGAAAATCTATAAGTACTTGGTAAACCCGTTTTTAACACCCAGTGAAAATACTTGGAAAACAATTTTATTGAAATATAGAAAACAATTTTGAAAATAGAGGAAATACTTATTTATTTATTTTTTAGTGAGGATGCTATGGAAATCATCACCCCCATTCCATGGTCACAGTTACATACCAGGGTTACGTTGCAGTCACAACAAAAGTCCATGTAACTGCAGGCTCTCCGCGGCACTCTCGATTACGCCGTGGAACCCACACAACAGATCACAGTTACATCCAGGGTTATGTTGCAGTCACAACAAAAGTCCATGTAACTGCAGGCTCTCCGCGGCACTCTGATCTCGCTATCAAAATAAAACTTCTCCCCTCTTACATAGGTCGCAGTCCACCGAGATAAACTCAAACGCAGACTGTTGGCTCTCAGCGACACACACGACTTTCGCTATGTTATACCATAGGTCGCAGTCTACTGATATAGAATCAAACATAAACTGTTGGCTCTCCGCGGCACACACGACTTCCGCTATGGTATACACTACTCATAATCCCCAGGAACTAGTTTTGTCCGGACTCCTCACAGGATCAACTTTAGAACCCCCCTGGGCTCAAGGCAGCACCACTCGGTGGCACTCCTGAGAAGTTCATTTCAAGGGAGCGCCTTTTTCCTCAGAGCAATCATCAAAACATTTATACTATACATATAGTATTTTCAAATCATACACCTAGTATGATATCATACAAAGCTCCTTTACACAAAATCGATTATCTCAAAATCGATAATTCTCAAAATCGGCTTTCCAAAACTCAATATTGATTTTACCCAAAAATCAAAAGCCTTTCCCAAAATCCTCATAAGGTCCTTTATATATTCAGATATATATATATATATATAAATTTTTATAACTTGGGATCCTTACTTTCTTGTATAAAACACCTTTTATACTCCAAACACTCTCAAAAACCATAAAAATATCCAATTTCCATCTTTATTCATTTCATATTTCTCAAAATATTCTTTCAGTTCAAAGAACCATTTTACATTCCTTATTCACCTTTACATTAATCCCCATTTGGATTATTACTTTTATCCTTATCTCAGTTGGGTACTTTAATCAATAACAGTTTGAACTCCGACCAGCTTAGAAAAATAGCTTGAAAAATTTAAAAATAGGTAAGTAGCTGAAAAATAATTATTAGTTTGCAAAATAATTGTAAAATAGTTAACTAATTGTAAAATAGTTGGAAAATAGTTAAATAGTTATAGAAATCTTAATAATTGCAAAATAGTTGTAAATTAGTAATTAATTCATCACTCATTTGAAAATTAGTAATTAGTTTATAAAACAGTTGTAAAATAGTTAAATAGTTCCAAAAGTAGTGGCAAAAAGCAGTATAAAATAGTTTGGATTTTAAAAAGAAAGTTGTTTAGTAAATAAATAAGAACATAGATTTAGAACCATTTATATTAAAACAATTTATATTGAAAATGGTCTAGAGTCAAAACTGTTCACTTCCCCAACAATTCAATTTAAATTTCCACTCTATTTAAATTAACCCAATTCCAATTTAATTAATCTTCAATTTCTATTGAAATTTATTTAACTCCAATTCAAGTTGAATCAATCATGATTTCTTTTCCAATTCAAATTAAATTCTATTTGATCTTTAAACTTGTATAACTTTAATTAAAATTTCAATTTTACACCTTCTATTTATAATCAATTACATTCACATTTACTTTTAATTTAGAATTATACATTTTATTTAGCCAATATATTTTTATTATTCCATAAACATTTAATCAAGATTCTCGAGTTTAAACAAATTTCCAAATTTCAATATCACCTTAGAATTCAACTATATCCAAAATTCTTTGGCGAATTCAATTATCCCTTTGAATTTCAAAACCAAACCCAATTCACAAACAATCCCAATTTAAAACAATTTGGTAGCAATTTCTCTTCTAGAAACTCGAAAATGAACATTGATGATGCTGCAGTCATCACCGACTTTATTTTCCAGTGACCAAAAGAGTTCAACGCTTTAATCTCTCTAAAAACACTTCCAAATATTTTTGATTTCAAATCTCCCAAATTTCAAACACAAAAATATTTTTGAAATAATATTATTCTTTCTTTAAAACCCTTGGAAACCACTTTCAAACCCAAAGGAATTTTAATTTTTCCCAAAATTTCAAACTCCCAATCCATCAAATTTATATTTACACATTACTCTTGAATTTCATCACACTTTATTTTCAAACATTCTCTGGAATTCTATTCCAAGTTATAATCTTATTTATTTATGAAGTTTATTCCAACTTATAAATTTCATTTACAATTTATATTTCAAATTCCATTTTGATTTTAAACCAATTCCACTTTAATTACAATTCCAAAGTTATTCTAATTACTTTGGACTAATATCCATTCAATTGAATCCACTTCAATTTCAATCATTGCAATTCTATCCAAATCTTCCATTTAAATTTTTGAACTCATACATCTTCAATGCCAAATTCAATTAATTCAAATCGGGTTCAATTTGAATGAATTCAATTCCAACTTCAAATTTAAATCATCTCGAATTATATAAATTCGAGTTAAATTCTCAAGGATTGGTTTAACCTTTTTAAACCAAATTGACTTTGTTTATTTAGAGTTTCAAACAATTCTAATTTCTGAGTTCTAATTCTAGAATTTCACTTTTAATTAATTTAATTTTAATTTGGTTGTATTTTATATTACTTCATTTAATTCTAATTCAAGACTTCAGTCTGGTTGCATTATATTGCTTATTAATTTAATTCTAAAGATTTTACAACCAATCACCTTAATATTTATTAGAAGGAAAAATCGCTTAATATATCAAAAATATATTTTTATATAAAATCATTTAAAACCTTTATATAAGAAAATAACAAGTACGCGCTCATATATATATATATATATATATATATATATATATATATACACACACACACGCTCAAATCATTCTAGAGTACCACTGACTCTATTTAATGAGTAATCCCCACCAGAGCCAAGATTCTCGCTTAACCTTTCAGCTCTGATACCGAATGTAACGACCCGTAATTTTCAAATCCGAAAATTACAGATAGTTATGAAAGAAGAAAGAGATAGAAGAAGAAGAAGAAGAACAATACACCAAACATCTCACATTCGCAGCGGATAAAATATAATAATAAATAATAACAGTTTACAAACGAATACTATATCTGGCGATTACATTTTAGTACATCAGAGTTTCTCATATATACAGTCACAGTTATATACAATTATCATGTCTCAGATTAACAATAATATATATACAACGGAAATACTCTATACGCCACTGCCATCCAGTTCGCCTCCTGAGCTCCAGAACGTACCTACCTGAAAATCTGTAATACTCGGTCTGACCCGAGCATTACACCAAAGTAACACCCGGGTCAGGCTGGAAACCAGCGTGAGTAATCCCAACTAACATGGAATACCAAAGCAAACAACTTATATAAACCCGGGGTAACATATATCAATTTAACCAATCACAATTTATGCTTATTTCACCTATAAATTTCTACGTACCCAACTTAGATAAAATAATCCAGTTCACTTAAACCATTTCATTTCAGCCTGTTGATTTCACCAATCAATATATAAATATTCGAAATGGTTTCGGGTATTTCCCAAATACCCGACCCCGGTCTCTTCGAGACTCATATTATCTTAACCCAAGTTATACAAATGAAATTCACTGCATTTCATATTAGAGATATCAACTCATTCAAAGTATCCCATATCAGTCAATCATTCATAAGCAATGCTTAATCACATACAAATTAATTTAATTGATTCTAATTGAATTTTCTAACCACATTCACTTAGATTATTAATTAGTCCCCAAATCAATTAATTTATCGGTTCCTCTATATCCATTCATCTTATTTAACAATCCTGGATAAATTACCTTCCAATTCCAATCAGGTAATTTTCTTAATTATACTTTTAATTATAAAACCCAAAGATCAAATCAAATTTATTTTCCTTAATTAAGCCACAATATTAATCGTATTCGATTAATTCCAAACTATAATTAACTACTTTGTTATTTACTTCATTAAATAAATCAATTATTCCTTTATTAACCAACTAAATTAATCTCTTGATTAATTTCACCGAGTAATTATATTTTATTAATACCATTAAGTAATTTCTATCAAAACATCCATTTAACAATTACAACCAACAATTACCACCAATTACTTCACCAAGTAAGTATACCATTATAATACGCTAGGTTATTATATCCACCAAATTCCACAATTTATCATCCTTAATTAATTAGTAACATTAATTACCTTAAATTAATCTCATTTATAAATCATTCAAAACCCTCCACCAATGATCCATCATTTGTTATATTCATCAACCAATCCTTTAGTTACTTTTCTAAGTAATTAACGTTAATTAATCACTTCGATCACACATTAATTATAAATTATTCCATTTCTAATTATATAATTTATTTCTAAATTATAACTAAAATTTATCCCTTATTACTCGATTTACTAATTCCTAATCACCGATTATCAATCCAATCTTACTTAATTATCAATTCTTAGTTACTATTTAATTTAACCCTGAATTGATAACTTTAATCTAAATCATAATATCAAAGCCCTTAATAATGTAATTAATTTATCCACAACACTAATTAACCAACTTGTTTATTTAACCTTTTATTTACCTTACCATTTAATAAATTTTCAAATCATTCACAAACACATACAAAATGTTTATTTTCAACATCATTTCGATTTCCAGTTCGAATTTGATTCAAATAAAATATAGTCGAATGAAGATCACTCACCTATATTCCAGATTTTGACTTAATTAGCAGTGGCAGTATAAAGAGACTGTAGCAGAACTTCAAATCAGCAGTAGAAAATATCCCGTAGGAGGCAAGGATGAGCCGATGATGGCTGATGGAATAGCCGAGTATGCAGCGATGATTATTTAGAAGGCGTTGATTTCTGATGAGTTGTAACTTTGAAGTTCCTGTTGCCCGGTCAGTGGGCTGCCACATCCCACAGTTGCAAACCACCGCAACCATTACTGCTCTTTCATCGACCGCACACTCCGCTGTCACTCCAGTGCTCGAGATTTCAAGATGAAATCGATAATCAACTCATGAATTTCTCAAACCCTCTCCACCTCAATCAACCCCAAAAGCCGAAACCCTAGCTCGCAGTCGCCATCTCGGCCACCAAACATCGCACCTACCATTAATCGAACCACTCCTCATCTCGAAATGAGTCACAACCCGCTTCGAGTATCAAGCTCGATCCAAGCTTTCGCGTCGCCCTATATTTTTTTTTAAGCTGAAAACTAATCGATTTGAAAATTTAGGCAGGGATCGGTCATATACTATTTTTATGATTTTGTTTCGTTTATAAGTTTCCTCTGGAAGCTTGAGGAAGACGAACACGTAAAAAGCTTGGAATTGGCTTCCCGCGTACGATTTGATGACTTATAAAAATATCTAGTGTTGTTAAAAATATCTTTTACTGTTTGGCTTTACCCTTTGTTATATTATAAATCTTTCAAAACGACTCGTTAATCACTACTTAAAATATTTCGAACTCCTCCTATACAATGCCGTTAGGTGATTATAAGGTTTTACCCGCGTTCCGAACGCAATGGAACATGTTCCGAAAGTTAATTCAATCATATCCGCGAGTTACAGATTTTAAATTAAATCGATTAAATAGTTTCTAAGCGTTTTGAGCTGCCAGGATCAAATGACAACTCCGATTGCTACGAAAATTGAAATCCGATAATAACTAACTATTACGGATTCAATGGAACTGGTTTCGTCAAATTCCGAGACTGTGCCTCGGAAGGCTATTTTTAAATTCCAATTTAAACGATAAATTATTAGAATTGAACAAATTACTGTTATATTAAATTTCTACCATTCTATTATCTTCAGTATCATCATTATAGATTTTATAAGCCTTCAAAATATTTTAAACAGGCATAGAATCTCAGATTCAACAATTTACCCAATTTAAATTATTAAATTCAATATTTAAACTATACAATTCAATGATTTAATTATCCAGTAAATATTGATATCCTAAAATTCAAGTTAAAATTAACATTTAAATATTTTAAAATCAACTAACTATTCAAATTAAATTTTTTAGAAATTTCGGGTCATCACACAGATACATCCAAGTTGGCATGAAGAAATTTGATTAGTTCATGTCGCAACTTATTTCCATGAAATGACCCAATTTTCAGGATCCGAGTTGGGTTATCGAAATCGACTGGGACAGGCACCGCCAATTCTATCGGTGTTGCATGATTTTCCCCTGAACTCTTCTTTTTAGGATCCAAAGCCTGATCAAATCAGCTATGGTCCCCAATCCAGGAGTGGCTCTATAATTGTTTTGTGGAAGGTTCACGAATGTAGAGAGTTTTCCCTACATTCTTGCCCTTTTCTTTTCTTCTAGACTCACATAGCTCTATGATGTAACATTCTCTAGCAACTCTTTGGTCTTCTTTGATCACTCCAACTCCATTCTCTATTGGAAATTTCATGGTTAAGCACTATTGAGCTAAAGATATCCTAAAATCTACTAAGGCAAGCTGACCTAAGAAAGCATTATAGGTGGACCTTTCACGCACGCTCACAAAGATTTGGATAAGGATGACTCTTCAGTTTCCTTCCCCAAGTCTACGAGCAAATCAATTATTCCGACAGGTTGCTTAGGTTCACCGCTGAATCCTTCGATCTTTGGTCGACAAGAGGGTACGGCTTTCATATCGATCTTGATCTGATCAAACGTGTGTCTGAACAGGATATTAACAAAGCTGCCATTATCCACCAATACTCATCCAACCATGGCTGGTCCGATTCCTATCGAAATGACCTTGAGACTGAGGGTTGGAGCTTCAATTCCATCAGTATCTTGGTTCTGAAATACGATATCATCATTCAGGGTTCTCTTCTGCTTGGCAGGAGTCCCATCTTTAATGGCAAAGCATGAATGTCTCAGGGCATGTTTAACGAGTTCGCATATCGATTCATTTCTCCCAAATTTTTTGCATGCGATATGGTCCTCCAGATATTATTTCGATAATAATTCTATAGTCGGTTCATCTAGATCCTTCTTCGTTGGTTTCGGCATGGTTTCCCTAGCCTTTATGAGCCTATGGTGTTGTAGGCTGGTCAAGATTGTATGGTTTCCTCACATACCATTGAAGCTTGTTTTCCCAAATCAACTCTTCAATCGGGTTCTTCTAGTGTCGGCACTCATTCGTGTTGTGACTATGTATTTCATTGAAGCGACAGGATTTCTGGACTGCTTTTATTGTTCAGTCACTTCCTTTTTTAGGCAGCTTCTTATATTCCTCTGTCTCTTGTGTAGCAAGGTAGATGTTCTCAGGAGTATCATTGGTATGGGTGTAATCTCCAGGCCTCAAGCCTTTAATTCGCTTGTTACCTCCGATTGGTTTATTGGAGTTCTGGTTCTTCCTTTTCTGACTCCCATCCTTCCCTACGCTTCCGGCAGTGGTGCTAGAGGTGTTTGCGCCTTGGTTAGTTACCATACCATTCTGGCCTACTTGGTTGGTTGTGGGTTAGCGGGTTTTCCTTCTATCTCCTCTACCTCTTCCAATCTCAAGTACTGGCTTGCCTTTTGGTAGGTTGTTTCATTTTGATCCATTTCTCGAACTAGTGTTAGGTGAATAGCGCAGACCAAGGCCATGAAGACTATATCTTTATTTGGATTACTTTTCAGTCACCGCGGTGCTGAACCGACTCATGTAGGATTTAAAAATGCTTTTCATCCCATGAATAAGCCAAATAAGGACATCACGTCTTTTGGTTGTGTAGTGTGAAGTCTAATCTTATCAAAGAATTTTATTGCCAATTCATTTAAAGTGGAGATGGATTTTTGTGGGAGCCTGTGAACCACATAGAGACAATTCTCTCTAGAAAGATTGGAAAACATCTACATCAAATGGTATTTGAAGCACTTGCTTCATCCAAGTGCCAACTATACTTATACAAGTGAGGTTTAGAATCTCTAGTTCCATCGTAAGATGGAATAGTCAGCATTGTAAACTTTTCAGGGTACCGTTCATTCAGAATGACATCAGTGAAGGGAGTCCGGCTTGGAGCGGATCCCTACTTGTCATCTCTCCTATCCTTACTTTCGCTCATCAAGCGCTTAATCATATCCGCAATGTGTGCCTCCAATGTTCGATGGTCCGTGGGTTAGCTGTTAGTGGCTATGCCAAGTGTTTGATTTTTGCAAATGATCTCGGTAAGTGGGCTAAAGAATAGGCTCTCCTGTCTTCGGGAGGGCCATTCCCTTGGAGTTCCATTGGCTTGCGATTGGTCAGGTAGGGGAAGTATGGGCCTCCCTACCAGTATTGAATGCATTACTTCCAACTTGTCATCGTCAAGTTGCTCACCATCTTCAGAGTCGGAGAGATCCACTACTATATCTTCCTGTGGGGTTTATGACTCAAAATTTAAGTTCGAAGCAGGTTGCTTTGTAGTTGGTGGAGTGCTTGCGTTTCCTTCTATGGCAATTCTTGTAACACCACCCATTGCTCCTTTGGAGTGCTTGCTTCCGCTTCTGTCTTCTGCTACAACCTCAGCTTTAGGTGTCGTTTTGGGAATAGTTATTGATTGGAGCGCTAACAAAGCATCTATCTTGTCCATAAGAGCCTTATGAAGGTTTATCATTTTTTGGTTAATTTTCAATAACTATCTAGTCCAATTCTCCCTTAGTCACAACTTCATGCTGAGTGGAGGATCCTGAAACTTGATTTCCAATGTTAGCTCCAAGTTGCAGGTTGTTGGGGTTGTTGACTTCAACTTGTTGGAGGCTTGTTTCTTCTCTGGCCATAGTTGCTCCTATGAATCTTCTGGAGGTAGTTCTCTTCCTTCTTGGTGCCATTGATTTTCAATAGAAAATCTTCTACGTAGATATTGATGATCTAACTTCTGAACCTATCTAACCCAAAGTAGATAGCTAGATCTAAGCCTAAGTTGGGTACCAGTGAAAGCACCAAAATGTTAACCCAAAAAATGGATCAACACCCTAAATCTAGTGTGAAAGCACCAGCCTGTTCTTACAGAGCAATAATTGGAAAATAAATGTAAAGAGAGGAAAAATAGTAAAGTGGGAGGAAGATTTTTATAGTGGTTTGGCTGTTAATGAAGCTTACCTGCACTTTATAACTTTCTATTAACTGACTACCGTTATAAGTTGAACCAGATCAAAATATGATTGAATCTTCCAAGTTAGATCAAGTCACAAGTACAGAGTTCACTGGAGAATCATAGTAAACCCCTAGATGGCTATTATATAGGAGGACAAGAGTAAAAAATAATCTTCGCAGAGTTCCAACAGCTAGTCCAGAAGAAGATCCTTTTTATGTTCCAAGTAGGATTGAATTTATAGGGGTTGGAGAGTTATTAGGCTAGGCCGCTTTGCCAGAAGCCTGCACATGATGCCACAAAGGAGCTTAGAAAGTTTGAAGGTGACTCGAGCTAACTTGATGGATCACTCGCAATACATAGGTGATGGATTGCTAGCGATCTATAGGTTCTGAGTCGCTAATGATCCAATTACGTAGAGTACTTCTTCTTTACCATTTTCGAAAGTTTCATAGCAATCCAACGTAATCCCATGGATCGCTAGAGATCCATGTATTTAGGTGATTTTTGGATCGTGCTCCTCGCCATATGTAGATGCTCTCCATGTAATTTCATAATGAGTTACCTTTTTGATAGTGATTCATATACAGGTTGCGTTGAACTATGACCGAAATCAGATGAATGCTCACTTCTCAAACTAGCTTTCTTGGAATGTCATGAAACTTGGCAGACATACCTAGAAAAGATATTGGTTCATGATGCAAGAAGATTGGAGGATCCATGAGCGATCCTTATGGATAGCTAGCGATCCATTGGTGATTGCTCGATAGCGATCAATCCCTTTAGCCTATTTTTGCGTCTTTCCTATTGGGCCTCTCTTAGCTTCTTCTTTTTGTCCTTTTAGTTGATTCTTGAGTAGTTTTGACTTAATGTAAATTTTCTAACTCCTGTTGAATTATGTTGGGTTAAAAATCAATTTAACATTTGCCCCAGCCAGAGTATGCCTTCGTTGAAAACAAGGTGTGTTATGGAAGTAATTACTTTTGAGTTCCTACGTTATGAAATTTAAATGATCATGTTGAGGTTATCACGTGAATTTGAGTTTGGTTATTTAGCCGTCTATTGAGTTCTTTGATGTGAATCACTGTTGCTTGTTACAATATGGCAATTTCGATCCCACATCTTTAAATATGCTATCAAACAACACATAGATCATGTTTGGAGAGTTAGGAGAAGATCAATTGCAATTCGATGGATCGCTAGCGATCTATAAACTTTGCAAATGTTTTTCGCCTAATCTCTTATTTAACTTCATTCGAGTCGAACCTTTATCATCTTATCCTTTTCTTTTGAGCCGAGCTACTCTTCTTGCGACCCAAGCAACATGACCAAACCTTAAGCTCACTCACGCCACCGCCGTCGTCGATCATCATCGCCGAAGCTCTCTTCCTCCAACCCCAATTAATTATGATGCCACTTTGAGCCCATCTCCAGCACCTGAAACATTGCATGCCTGAATCACGATCGATCTTACCCAGCTTAGATAGCCAGTGAGTTGAACTTGACCGCATTCACCTTCTAACTTGAAGTTGGTGATGTGGATTTTGGCGTATTATTAGATATTGGTGTTGTGTTGGTGACGGATGTAGTGGAAAATTTGACCCGATTGTGACATTATGGAAGAAGATAGTAAATTGAGTCTTGAATTCTTCATGAAACGAAGCTAGGGTTTTGCCTTGGTGCTTGACATGTTTTGATATCTTCATCCATAGAGTCAGAATAAGCTCAAATTGTGGAGTCAACAAGCCTATTTGATCAAACCACTTGCAGTTCATCACTTATCTTAACACCTAGCTCAAAAAGTCTATCAACATAGGCTTTCATTATTAAGACGAAATCCTCAACATGACCGCCCTTACTTATCTTCATATTGAAAAAATTCTTAGTAATATTGTACTTTGAGGAATGGGATTTTCCCCTAAACAAAGCTTTAAGGTTTTCAAAGATTTTTTTGGATAGACATATTATCATGCTGCCTTTGCAGTGACTTGTCTAAAGTTGACAACATTAGAACTAGAATAATTTTATAATCAGCCACTCATGTGTTATAAGCTTTACTAGCTCGGGGTCAGTGTCTTCAGTGGATTTATTTCACAAAGGTTCATATATGGACAACCATAAATGTTTGTATGTCAGTGCTATCTTGATTGCTTTGGCCAATCAATTAAGTTTGGTCCGATTAGCTTATCATTTTCAAAAAATAGTCTTAGATTGGTAATTTTGATACAAATTTAATTTAGGTAGATTAGAAAAAATTAAACATGGCAGATGTTCTTATAATATTAGATAGGTTAAATATTACATTTTATTTTTATCTAATAAGCTCCAACTAGACTTTTATGTTTCTCAAAATCCTACGATAAAATAGAGAAATCTTTCAATTTCTCTAGTTAGTGTTAGGACTTGCTCGCCTTGGGATTCTAAACTCGAGGAATATCAATAAATCATAAGCCCATGAGTAATGGAAAACACTTTATCTATTGTATCATATGCAACTCCTAACTTGTGGTCTTTGTCCTAATCTCATGTTGACCTTGAGGATTATCAACAAATCGAATGAGATTATTCGCTTATACCTACTATTTCACGATGGCCTAAGTATAATGCCGTACCTTGAGAAACAACAAATACGTGCATGTGTCTTACCTTACATAGTCAATATATTAATAATACTAAACATTTAATCTTTGGCTTGAGGAATATCAACAATTAAGGAGTATGAAAGTAATCTATTTATATAGAAATGGTAGAGGACAACTTTATATATTGGCCATTCATAATATTTGATATATATTTACAATGAGTGATATATTTTTATGAAACAATGTACTTTTCTTATGAAACACCATCGTGATTCAAGTGTCGGATACATCAAAAAATCACAGTATACATACAATACATATGTATTTGTTCCTTAAACCTAAGTTGGCTTTCTTAAGTTTAACTTATATTATACATTAGTATTATATAAGATATATATATATATATATATATATATAATAGTTTATAATTTAATCAACTTATATAATAACCTTACCTAGATATTATTATTCACTAAATCTTATCTAATTAATTTTAATTTTTTAATTTTATAACAAATTTATTATTTTAAAATCTCAAAATTTTATTTTATTCATCTTAAACCATTTAAGATGAATATTAACTATAGCATTTATATTTCAATATACATATATTATTATATACATATATTGATTTACCGATTAAACTTTAATCAATATATATTTATTAATTAATATTAATTCAATTAAAACACTTTTAATTAAATTATTTCTTAATAAATATCAAAAATTATACGTAACTTAAATATTTTAAGATATATATACATATATCAATATGTGGGTGTGTGTATGCGCGCCCGTGTATGTGTGTTCGTTATAATTAATTAACATTTAATTTATTATCTAATTAATCCAATTAGTTAAATTATTAAATAATCATCGAGAAAACTTAATCCTTTTCAAAGCAACTTTGAAAAATATTTTATAACGTTTAGAAATTTAATTTTATATTTTAAACTTAACTTTAAAATTCAAACTATAAGTTTAAATTTTCAATCTGAATTTGAAAATCAACCCAAGGCCCAAAATAATTTAGGCCATTATATTGGGATAGCCTTGGGCTTATATCGTGCTTTAGGCCAAGCCGGTAGCCAGATAAGTCATGATACTTGATTACCCGAACTCAATTTTAGACACAACTTTTCAAGACATCGTACTAAATAGGGACGCTTTAATTAGTTAATCCTAATATTGATAATTTAGACTGCATAAACCATTAGGTTCTGATATTGTCGAAGGAATTGGCTAGTGGAAAGCAAGTTAAATGGGTGAATTTCAAAAAAAGTCCATTTTGGATCTTTGTTAGGGCTATGAAATCTAATTTATTTTAGATCCAATCTAAAATTTGTTTTGTATAAAATCTTATTTTATTTAATTTGTTTAAAAGGGAATTTTAATTTATATTAAATATTTTATAATGAGCATATCAAATACACTCATATGTGTATAGTGTAAGCATAACATTTAAACAATGTACATAGTCAGTGTGTACGTTTATAGGTGCTGTGATTTACACCACAATAGACATATTTGCCCTTTATATATGCGTTTATTGTCCATAGTTTTATTTAGAAGTATTGTAAAGTAATAATACACACATACACTAAATTAATTTTGACTAATTCGATATAGTTTGAAATTTAAATTTAATATTTTGAAACTTAGCACTGAATTAGGAAAAATTCAAAATTAAATCTATGCTTTTAAACAAAATCTATTTTAGAATTTGAAAGTAAAACAGTAATTTAAATAAATTGTCAAAACTTTATACAACTACCTAGAATTTAACTTTTAACCTATAAACTTTGCAACTAATTTTAAATGAATACCATTAAAAAAGATTCAATTTGTATTATAATAATGTTTTCATTGATTATTTGAAAAATCTGAATTGGAACACTTATTGAAGGAGATTATTTAAACTTCATATAACTTATTAAATTTAATCTTTATAACCATTGTTTTAAATGAATGCCTTCAAACAAATTCAATAGCATTACAATGATGCTTTCATAGATCTATTCTAAAATTTAGATTAGAGTATTTATTTAAAGTTACTTAAACTTTATATAACTTGTTAAAACTTTATAACCATTATTTTGAGTGAATCTGTTTAAACCAATTTCAATTTGGTTTAAAAAAATATATTTCATGTTTCCTCTTATTCTAAATTAAACAATTTGAATATGTAATTTGACATAGAAAACACAAGCATATAAATTAGTTAGAACACATACAAGATATAATCTACATAATCAAATGATTTATGTATAAATGATAATGAAAATAAAAGATTACCTTAAGAGGTAGCCTATGATTTGCTCCTTAAATGGAAAATAACCCTAGAATTAAGCGCATCAACCTCTAGATTTTGCTACAATCTAGAGATGAAAACCACCTTGCATTAATTTGATTTTGACTTGATTTGGTTTTAGAAGTTTTAATGGATTTGGAGCCTTGTTATTTTCAGCTAGAAATGAAAAGAGTAGGGAGATAAAGAAATAATGGTTAATTGTAATTTCAGTAGGCATTTAAGAAAAGGAAACAGTACAAGACTTTTCTCCTACCATTACTCATTCCTTTAATACAATTTCCAAACTATTTTAAACACTTAAACCCTCTTAAACCAACCATGATTGAGGCTTTATGGGACTTCAAAATTTTTCAAACACATTTCGTAATTAATCAATTTAAATATTTATTAATATCGTGTAACAACCTCATATTTTCAACCATTCGCATCAGCACATGTCGGACTTGAATTGCTCAAAATACCGCGTTGTAAATAAAATTTGGCAAATCTCAGAATATACAGCAAATAAATAATCACAGATCACAGACATAGAGTAATAATAATGCAGCGGAAGTAAAAGAAATAGTAGTTCATGAAGCTACTATATAAAAATATAAGAGTTAAATAAGATACAACATAAGTCTCAATATGATAAGCAGGTGCAAGCTGAATACAACACTGGGATCAACAGGATAACTGGAAGTGAAATAGATAAAACTATACAAGCAGATAACCTCCAGCGATTCTAATCTCTAGAAAGTGGAATCCAAATATGTGAATACTCAAGCTGACTCGAGTGTAAATAAAAAAATACAAACACTCGAGTCAGGACATACATACTTATACAATGTAAACCAACTCAAATGAACTGTAGTAAAGGTACAAGTAACTTAAAGGATGCTTGGAACTGCCCATCCTCTAAGGATCCATTAAACTATTTACTATGTAATAATATTGTGCTATTATAATAATGTCTATAGTAAAATAAACTTACTTTAAAATAGCGTTAGGGAGTGACCTAATATTCCCCTTAACACAAATAATGCCAATAGTCTATGCAGTACTTGCATATCTTCTGATCGGGAGACTATGAGAAGATACTGCATAGGTACGACACAAATAGAAACTCGTAGTAAAGGCTCGATATGGTAGGTGACACGGCAACGAGGCAATGTCAGGGTAGATATACCAATTATGCACACGGGCTGGTGGTAACACAGCAGCCACATACGCCCACCTCGGAACACACTCCCATATCAAGGGGTGCACCCAATCAATTGCAAAAGTAATAGAATGGAATTGAAGAAGTGCGTCCGACCAGAGGAGCTACCCCTTTTGTCTTGAGATCGCTCCTTTTTTAGCCACCTTAAGCCAACTCACGGGAGTCAGGTCCATGAAATATACCTCAAGAACGTCGCCACCATCCTACTTCATTCTGGAATCTCCACCGCGTACACGGTTGTCAAAGTGGTTTTTGGTATCGACGGAGAGTATGCCCATATCTGATTCCAGTCTCTTTGCCAACCGATCGTTATTATAACCCGTGGCTATAATTTTCTGAAAATAATATTTTATACTTCAAAATAAAATATCATTTCAAATCCAAATCTTTATCAAAATAAAGATCAAATCATTTCCAAAACATTTCAATATCAAAATATCATATCCTTTCAAAGCTTCCTTTTTAAATCATTTCAATATATCATAATATCATATCCTTTCAAAACTTCATTATCAAATCATTACTTGAATTCAAATCCAGATATCAAATTTAAAATGCCTTTTTAAATTCCAAGATATCATTTATTTATTATCATTTCAAATCACCTTTTAAATAATTTATATTCCACCAAATTAATTCATTTAAACCATTTAAAATTGAAGTTATTAAACTTTCAAATCAAGTATTCAATTTCCAAAGTTTCAAACCATTCTGAGCTCATTTACTTAGTTGAAAACCATAAACATTTAAAATTTCAGCCTTAACGCGGCATTTAGAAAAGCTGTTATAAGTTATACTTGAAAACATTTTAATTCAGCAAAGACAGCATTTAAAAACTGCTTTTAAAACTTTGTTTTAGTTGAAATTTAGTTTAAAACGGCAAAGACAGCATTTCCAAAAATGCTGTAATAGCTCAGATTTTAAGTTAAAGGCTTTTATTAATTTCAGCAAAAACAGCAGACCACTACAGCATTTACAGAACTGCTGTAATAGGCCTTTATTAAGTTTTAGCCTTTTAAATTTACTACAGCAACTACAGCATTTCAGAACTGTTGTAATAGCCTCTTTTATTCAGTTTTAGTTCATTTACAGAAACCATAGCATTTCTGAATGCTATTAAAAGTATTTTCCAGATTTCAGTGTATTTCCAGCAAATAATCAACTTCAATTTAAACCCTTTAATATAAAATCACATTTTTAACATTCAAAAATGTTTATTAAAAAAACTATTTCAGCTCATGATTTTTATAAAGTAACATTTCATAATTAAATCAAATTTCAATAATTTACTTAATAAATTCAAGTGTAAATTTTCTAGCCTTCACATTTTTAATAAATAAACTTAACACTTAAATTTTATTACCATTTTTACAAATATAACTTAATTTCCGTTTTATTTATTTATATAACTCAAATTCCCTTTTAAACCAAAAACCCAAATTTCCAGACTTAAGTTATATTTCAATAATTCAACTTAACCATTTATTTATTTAACATTTTCCCCTTATAGAAAAATCATAAACCCTTTATTTAAAACATTTTAAAAGCCACTTAAATCAAATTATCATAAATTTACATTCTAAATCACTTAAAATTTTATTTATATAACTTAAATGTCATTTTAAAAGGCAAAGTCGAAATTTCCAGATTTAATTTATATTTCAAAAATTCAATTTAATCATTTGATTATTCAACATTTTTAACTTATAGAAAAATCAAAATTTCTTTATTTAAACATTAAAAATCCAATTTAAATCAAATTTTCATAAATTTACACTTTTAAGACTACTTAAAATATTCAAAATACTTTATAAAATAACCACGGGCATGTATATAGTTTTCTAACCTAGGTCAAGTGATACGGATATATATCATTTCAATCCGCAATTTACAAGAAAAATCCGGGTTCTATCATTTCAAACCCGCAGTCCCAAGTAAAATAAAATAAATAAAAACAATCCAGGCCTATCATTTCAGCCCATAATGATTTTTTCCTATTCTAAAGTCCGTTTGGGTATGTATTATTTCAACCCATAGTGATTTCTAAACTAACAGGGAACTGACAGTGATGAACAGATATAAATAACAGAATAACATTATATAACAGTAACAGATAATGTAGCAGGTGTATAAACAGGGATGAACATCTTGTGATCATAACATAGGCAGTTATAACATGATGATATGGTTTACGGATTCAAATGCTATCGGTTTAATAATTATATAAGTATAAAATATCTAGTGAGAATTACTCACTTTTTTATGCTGGAGTTAGAAATTCAAATGACACAAACAGTTTCCAGAAAGAACGATGACGCAACAATAGACTCAAGTGGATGAGAACCAAGCTGATGATCTTGTGAACAACCAATGGAACAAGACAAGTATAAACATAAATACAATACAAAATATGTTGAAACAAACTTTGAAATTAAAGACCATAATGAACACAATGATTTGCCATGCTTTCAACACTCATGTGCTTGGCCTAGGGTGCTATATGGCTCATCGAAGACAATCTTTTGGCTCAGGTTTGTAGCTAAAAAGGCATGGCTACAAGGAATAGGAAGTGGTAGATGTTACATAACATGAATATGAGGAGTTAAGGCACTAAGGTAGAGTTTTGGTGAAGTTTTTGGGCTTGGCTATGTGGGTCTATGGCTCGGCATGGAATGTATAGGTCAGGTCAGATCTGGATAGAGGCTAAAGTGATGTGTAGTGGTGGCATTAAGGTGGTAGCGGCGGCTAGAGGTGGTGTCCAAGGTGATGGATGAAGGTATAATGCAAATAGTGGTGGCTATGCATGTTTTCAAGGGGATGTTGCCATGTTTTGTGGAGTTTTGCCTCATGGATAGTATGGCCTGGTCACATCTGAGGGGTAGGTATTTGATGGGGAAGAGGAGGAGGTGGTGGAGCCTATGGCTGAAGCAAGTAGATGAAGAACATGGCCAAAAATCATTGAAAACAATAGAAAATGAAGAAAAAACGTGAAAAAGGAAGAAGAAGCCATTACCAAATGCTTTTGCCATGAGAAATAAAGTGAGATGAAATGTATCTCATGTGAATATGAGTTGAGAAACTCATGTCTACAATCAAGAAAAGTATGGCTAAAATAAGGCAATGAAAAGTCAAGAGAAAGTGAAGAGTTTTTGGCTAATAAAAGGTCTCATGTTATAAAGTCAAGTCTCTTCATATTTCCTTTCTTTAATTCAAATGAAACAAAAATAAAATCAGTAATCTGACTTTGAAAACGAAAAAAAGTAACATATAATAAAAATAAATAATAATTTTTTAAAGAAAATGGAAAAAGAATTAAAGAAATTGCTTAAAATTCAAAACAGGGTTCAAAAATTACAATTAAATCATCATTGGCTTTGGAAAAATATCTACTTCATTAAAAAAATTCTAAAGCAAAATTTTGAAATAAAATAATTTTTTAAACATATTCAAAGTGAAATAAATAATTAAGTTTAGAGAAAATAGAAAAATAATTAAAGAAATTGTTTAAAAATTGGAAACAAGACATGAAAATTACAAATAAAATACCATTGGCTCTAGAAAAATTTCTGTTTCACTTTAAAACAAATAAAATGTCAATAAATAAAAATAAACGAGGAAAAAAATAAAGCGGGAATGAGAATAAAATAAGATCTTAAGAAAATAGAAAAATAATAAAGAATTCCTAAAATTAATTGAAGCTCGAAATTAGAAATTGTAAAAAAATACAACCGACACTGGAAAATGTCAATTACACTTTCAAAAATGTTTTAAAAAATAAAAATTATACAATACATGTTATTTTACCCATATAAACATAAATTAGAACAATACATGACCAAATAAAATATTATTTATATAATTTAAAATAAACAATTTTGTTAAGTACAGCAAATTTCACATAATATTTAAAAAGGCATAACTTTCACATTATAAATCAGATTTCAACGAAACGAAAAGTACTGTTATTAAAATTATATTTAATTCCATAATAAAAGATAAAATTCAAATTTTCAAACTTCCAAATTTGTAAATTTAAAAGTCAAGCTTTGACCATATTGACCAAAATTCACTTTTTGAAAAATATTCTTTTAGTCATGTTTGGAATGATATTTCATAGCAACATCAAAATTTATATTTTAAAATAACAAAATTTATCCATTTAAATAAATAAAAAAAAGTTTTTAAATAAAATCCAATTAAAATAATTAAAATATACAATTAAAATAATCAAAAAAATGCAGGGTTGTTACATATCGTATATCGATACGTACATATATAACTTTATGTATGCACTTTATTAAATAACATGACACCAAAAATAAAAAAATTGATAACTAAGATTTTATAAATATTAATTTACAACAGTCTTAAATAATTAAATTGTGTGGTATTTTCGAGTATTCATCATTGCGATTGTGCGACCCAAAGATGTATAGTAAACCAATGATTAATATTGAAAAATTCGAATATTAGTGTTCACATGCCACCTTAGCTAATGGTGTAATAGTCTGGCCGAATTTATTGCTTACAAATCTTTTCAGTAAAATCCAATTTTAATATTTGCGGTACCTAGTTGTAATGATTATTATACTAATTCTGTTCATCAAAATATATCACTTTACGACTTATAGAATTTAGGTTTGGTCAAAATTACAATATCATACACATTCAACTTGGCTAGTTCAAATAAATAGTCCTTGGTAAAATAATAATAGTTATTATTAATTGTAGTACTCTGGCTAATGACTTTGACTTTGAATTGACTACAATTGACCGTGATACCAACTTCATATTACCGAGAAGATGAATTCTCTATTGAATAGTGTTTAACTCTCGATGCTTCACTCAAACCCAACTAATGTAGTTCGATAGTCACTATGCCATGATTCCACTGTAATCAAAGTGGAGCGTCTACAGCGAAGTTTAATAGTCCTCTTAAGTGAATAGAACCGTATAATAGCATCAGTTTGAGGAACTCTATTTGACCTTAGATGTAGCGATCCCGGTTTTAGGCCAAATTAAATCTAGTAATTAATTTTAATTTTTGTGAATTAATTAGTAAATTAATTTGGAATTTTCCAAGAACAAATAAAATGTGTATTTGTTATATGTATGAAAGTAGATTTTTAATTAATTTGGATTGGAAATCTAAGAATAAAATATATTATAAATAGAATTTTGGTTTTTCAAATTCAAGAATAAATATTTTGAAAATAAAATTGGATTTATTAACTTTATATTTACAAGGAACTAATGTATATAAATTGATTTTAAATTGAATCATGGGCTTGAATTTCATAAATAAATAACTTATAAATATATTGGATTTAAAAAACATTATATTTTAAATTAATAAAATTTGCTTTCTAATATTATAATGTATATCTAGGTATATATATATATTGATTTTGAAAGTTTTATTTTGAATTTAATATAATGATTTCCAAAAGCTATTTAAAAGGTTAAATTCACACACACATATATATATATATATATATATATATATATATATATATATATATATATATGCTTATTTATATTATGTGTAATTAGATTTTAAAAATCAATTTCTTAAAGTTTTAAATATATATATATAAATAAAAAGAAAAGGGATTTGTTTAAAAAAGGAAAATATAATATAAAATTTTATAAAGATATATTCAAACACATATGTACATGTGTAAACATTTTAACAATCAAATTAACATGTGTAATCATCTTAAACAAAGAGATAAACAAGTGTGAAACATGTAGAAGAAAATATAACAAGTGGCAAAATCAATTTTTTTTTCTTTTGAAATTGAATTTATATGTGACGTGTATTAGAGAGTAAAACCTGGTTACTTGATTCTCAGTTCAAACTTTCTCAAAATTTTCTTCATCTGCCATTTTATAAACTGAAACCTTAGAACAAAGAAAAACAAAAATTAAACATACATACCTGGAAGCATTCAAGCAAGCAAACAATCCTGGAAGCTTGAAAACAATTAGAAATCCAAAAACTCTGTGAAATCAGAAAGCATGCAATAATCAACTCAAACAAATAGTTTTCAAAACCAGAGAAAGATTAAAGCATTAAAACATGAAATATTCAAATCTGAAGCAAAGCAAGTTTAGTTCAACATCAACAGAACAAATTCCAGATCATAAAATAAAAACCAAGCTTCACGCAAATTCAAAGATCAGGTCCAAACACCAAGCATTCAAACCTGTCCTCTGTTCTTTGTTCTCTACTATCAAAACTAAACCAGGTGAGCAAACTACCTTCGTAAATCCTAAAACTGTGTCGATTTGATTTGCATGTGATAATTCTGGAAAATAAGCATGTATGAATGAAAAAAATGACTACATGTATGAATATATATGTGGAAAATGAGTGTGCATGTCTGTGATGTTTTGTTCCAGGTTTACAGAGTTTAAACCTATTTAAAAAATCAAATTTCTCCCTCTGATTTTCTTTAGGGTTTAGAATATAAACAAAACATGTTTGTTTAATCAAAATCTAGATCCTAAAAATATTTTTAGGTAAAATTAATTAAAACATTTTCTGGAAATTGAAAAATATAGTGAAAAACTCAAAACATCCCAAAATTTGATTATTAAGTTTTCTTGATTTGATTATATGATCTGAATCGTCTTTAAAAATGATGATTTTTAAGAACAAAATCAAGATTTTTAGAGCTGTATGGAATGAGAATTTCGGTGTTGAATGAAAAACATGTTTTGGGTGAATTCTGTTGATCGACAAAGAGTTGATCAACGTGACCATTACTGGAGGTAAAAGGAAGGACGGTGATCGTGGGAAAAATACTTGGAGTATTTCTTGGTCACCGTGGTGGTCAGGAGACGTCGTACTATGGTTTGAAGCCTGGTTGGTGTCGGGGAGTTAGTCGAGATTTTTGCATCGTCAAGGATGGATCTGGTATTACCGCACCAAGGGGATTAGTGTGTGAAGATGTGACGCATCTCTTGGAGGAGCAGCGTGGTTTCTGGCGATCTAAATCATCGACGCGAGGAAGTTTGGCCAATCGAATGTAAATCCAGTTGGGTACTGTTCGAATCGATCTCGAATTCGTCGATAATTCGTCAATCTGGGTGTTGGAGTTGGTCGATGGTGATTTCGACGACAGGTCGAAAGTCGGAGCAGTGATCGTAGATGATCGGAATGCTCGTGCACGCGCACGTGTGCATTTTCGTGAGTTTGGGTATGATTGAATTAGGAAAGAAGGAAGATACTCGGGTCTTGCTTGAAGTTTTCGTGTTTATAGCTCGAAGCAAAGTATTGCCTCGAGTTGCTCGGGGTTGTACCCGAAGATTTTGATGATTAGCTTGGTTTTCTTGGGTAAGCAAATAAGGTTTCAAAAACACAATAAAATGTTTAAGTTTTAAAATCAAGTTTTAAAGTATATTAAAGTAAATAAGTTTTCAAAGAAATATAACCCAAGTTTTCAAATTAAAATTTTAAACAAGTTTTAAAACAAGTTTCAAAGATTTGAAAGTTGAAATGATTTCAAAATTGTTTTGGTAATTAATAATTTTATATCAATTAATTAATTAAATTTAAGTAACAAGTGTTTTCAAAATATAATGTTGTGATGAAAAGAGTAATTAAGGAAGTGCATTAATCCTTCATTAATCAAGAAGATCTTAAATGATTTTGTTGATAATAATTTCAAGTATTTATCTTAATTTAATAAGATTTAAAGGATGTAGTTAAGTGATTAAGTAAGTATTATTACTTTGTGTAATTGGTTTAAAAGCTAATTACTATGTATAATTAAATCAAAGCTAATTATTTTGTGTAATTTAATTAAAGATAATTAATTGCTTAAAGGATAATTACTTAATGAAAGTAATTAAGGAATAATTAATTAAACTCTTAATTAATGATTAAAGGATTACTTAAAGATAATTACTTAATTAAAAGTAATGAATTAATGATTTAATTTGATTAATCAAGTGATTAAAGGCTAATTACTTAATATAAGTAATTAAAGGTTAATTACCTAATAATTAAAGGTTAATTAATTAAAGTGATTAATTAAAGAATAATTAATCAAGGTTATTTATTAATTAATGATTATTAATTAATGGTTAACTAATTAATGTAATTAAGGATAATTAATTAAAGGATAATTAAATAATTAAAGGTTAATTATTTAATGATTAAAAGTTGATTTATTAATTAAGGATGGTTAATTAATAATTAAAAGTTAATTAATTTACTATTAAATGTAAATTAATAAATGATTACAGATTAATTAATAAAAATGGTTTGTAATTAATTAATGTTAATTAACCAGGATTAGTAATTTATTTATAAGTAATTAATCTGACTTAAATTAATCAGGTAATTGATTGATCTTACTTATGAATATTTGGATTGTATTGAACGCTTGGAATTGTTTGATATCCTTGGTATGCGATGCTTTGTGATATGAATTATTTTGATTTGAGCTGTGATGAATTTAATTTATTTATCTATGATGAATTTATATTATTTACCTGTGAATCTGTGAATGAAGATAAGCGTTATAGGATTATACCGTTTATCAATATTGCTGTGCTTGGATTTGTGATGATTGATCATATTGCATTATTGTGTAAAACCCTTGGACTACGCCATACACAAACAAATGTGGATTTCATGAGAAAATTGGTTTAGTCACATATATTTGAATTTAATATTATGAAATGGTTTTAAAGTTGAATTTTGAGTCCAAATGGTTTTGGAAATGGAATGGGGCTGATATGAAAAGCTTTTGAAAAGGAATTTTCAAAGATAAAAGTTATTTTGAATAACTTGGTAAAGTTTTGAAAATTAAATATTATGATTTGAATTCGAATTCGAGATTTGAAGTTGGGATCTATGAATATATTTTTGGAAATTATGGTTTAAAAAGGTTATACAAGTTATATAATGTATTTATATGGGTTTTAAACCATTTTAAATGTATTATTTTGGGAATTTAAATTTAACCCAACTTTATACTTTAAAAGCTATAACTTGTGCATATTTGATCGGATTTTTCCAAAACAAAAAGTATTTGTTTTCAAATGATAATGGCTTTCATATAACGAAAGAACTTCCAGTTTTTGTTGAAAGATTTCAAGTTTGAAATGGAATTGTTTTGAAAGCTATGAATGAATCTTTGTTAAGGATTGGTGGACTTTGTTTTCGAATTGAAGAGGATCTTAAAGGTGTACCTTTTGTATAAAAGATTTGTAATTGAAATAGTTTTGAAAGCTATGAATGAATCTTTATGAAAGATTCGTGAACTATGTAAAGTGAATCTTTTTGTTTAAAAGATTAAAAGTGGAAATTTGTTTAAACCATTCAAAAGAAAGGTTTTGGGCCTTAAGTTATGACTTAACTAAGATCCCACTATATCCATATGGTTTTAAAAATATGCGCTCATTATTCGGTTTAGCCGGGAGAGGACTTTGTGTCATAAAACCCATTCCAAATAATGATACGACATTATAGATTACATTTAAAGACCAGTGGTGAAGACCGGGTATTTTCGAAAGCGAAAGGATTACCTGTCGGATGTCTCTGCACCGAATGGCCTCGGTATAGAGATTTGATCACCCTTTGTGATGGTGAGTCCGGACGTGATTAGGGATTATCTAGATGCAAGGGCTTCTTTTGAAGTGCCTTTGGTTCTGTTTGAACCCGAAACAGACTTGTATGGATGTATGTCTGACGTTACACTTTGAGATGTAAAGCTGGTTTCTATCAAATACATTTTTTGATGGTGGAGAACTTATTCTCTTAGCTTAACACCCTTCTCTGAGACTTACGAGCTAAGAGGTTATGTAGTTGATATTTACCGGTGATATATTTCCAATTTGGTAATGTGGCATACGGAGTGCTGCTGATCATTTGTTGATCAAAGCATGGCTTTTGTGAAAAGCGTAGCTTTGTGGAACGAGACCTCATCGGACTTCACAACCCGAAAATGGTCAAAACAGGAAGGATGCGGCGAGGTTATTAGGGGTAGCGTCCTCAAGATATGTCCATTTCCTTATGGAAAAAGGTGGTATCATGGTATGGAGCCTAGATACTTAACTTATGTGGTTGCTGCAAATTTATTACTTTGTGGTTGTTGGTGTTGAGGATCCTCAGATAAAGGTCGGTAACGACTGGGGATGGCATACCCGTGAAGTTACCTAGTTACAGGGGTAATTCGGCCTTGCGTTGGCAGAGAGCTAGTTAAGTTCTCGGGGCGTCCCTCCAAAGCCGTACCCATGTGGCATAGGAAGTTCCTTAGCCTAACCATTTGTTGGAAATCCAAAGAAACAATACGAGCCCTGTACGATTTTAGTTGTATAACCTACCATGGAATGTGGCGGTAACCTGCTATTGAACATGGTAGCTATAGTAGGTATACCATAATGGTGTTATGCTGGCTAAGATTAATATTATACTTTCGAAAGGTTTTCTGCACTATGCACTAATAATAATAATATCAAAAGGATATTGCGTATCAAGCATGTTTGACCACCATAAGAAGAAATTTCCTCCAATTGTGCGTTTGCATTGTGTGTGTGGTGGAAGGCCTTATGGTAGTATTATTTTCTAAAAAGCATTTCAGATTCCTTTTAATTTCTTTTGTTTGTTTTTATTCAAAGAAAACTGTTTTTGTTTGCTCACACCAGTCCCACGACTGACCTAGAGTTTATTGTTCCCTTTCTAAACTCTGGGTGCCCAAAGTTTTCCACATAGGCAACCTAGAGTCAGATTTTCAGATAATCAAATATTAGGTGAAGATTCGATAGCATCCAGCCTTTGGATTTGGCAATCGCATTTGTTTCACATGACTGACCTTGCTTAATACAACATGATGATGGTGGTTCAAGCTTTGGCTTTGGAGCTTTAGATTGGGAATGTAGTATGTGGATCCATTCTCTTAGAGATCATGTTGGAGTTATCTCTTCCGTTGCTGTTCTTTCTGTTGTTGTCTTGACTCACTGATATTGATATTCATTTGTATCATAACATTCTAACCATTGTTGTATCTATTGCGTATCAATAAAGTTATTTATTTCTTTTCCGTTGTACTGTTGTGCTTAATGTGTTATAAGCTCCGGCAAACCAGATTCGACATTTGAATTTACGGCGTTCGAATACGGATGATGTATTTGGTGACGATTTTGGAAGGTTGAGTCAGGGTCGTTACATTAGATATATTAACCAATAGAAAACTCTCGAATAGGTCATTCTATAGTTATCTAATAACTAGTAGAACATAATTCTTTGGTGACTCTAGTAGCCATGAGCAATATACTGCCCAACATTTGGGTAGCGTTACATACCCTAGTCTCAACTTATGTATCGATATCCTATCTCATAACAGCTTGACTAGGAATATTTAAAATAATTTTTGAATTTAATGTGATAAATTTCTCATAATTACAATACATTGTAATTATTATCACATAACACATTATTGAAGGATTTTCTGTTCAATATACTTAAAGTAAATAATTAACTAACATATCAATAATATGAAATGTATATAATAGAAAGAAAACACCTTTTATTTCGAATGAGATTTGTTTACAAAGTTAATAATTTACTATAAATTAAAGAGTTGCCCTAGGACATACCCCTAACACTATAAAGTTCTGTAAACCATGCCCTAAGTAACTTCTTAGACTATAACTGCAGATACTCATGAAGTTGTCGATGGTGCAAATGTGATAGAAGTAGTAGTTGTCCTAGCTCCTAGGGTTGATTGTGATAAAATCAGCAAGAGTTATGCTAACTTAGGCAACAAACCATGGGCACTGATTCGTACATTAATACATAGATTTGGCTATGCATGTGCAATCAAATCTTCAAGGACATGAATATTGATGATATGATAAAGAGGAGACTTGCCTCTCGTCAATTATGGTGAAGTCCTAAATTGGTAGGGAATTAGTAATGGTTGAGGTTGATGAAACATTGGTTGAAACATTGATTTGAGTATTATTTCAACTCTACAACAAAAAGAGATGTGAAACCGACTAAGTTTAATAATCTGTAATGGAAAGAGATGGTTGTAAAAGAGTATGTAGCTCAGTTTAAATATTTAGCGAGATTTGCACAGATGCTTCCTTGGTGAAGGCCAGTAGATTTGCTAATGGTTTACTCCCCTCTCTAGATGACTATGTGCTTAGACATATCTATCTTGATGAACTATTTGAAAAGTTTGTTGATATGGAAATTAGGCATGTTAGTTCTCAAACCGACTCAAAGGAGGTCGAGGCAACAACTAAAGTAAATCGGTAAGCAAAAAGGCTAAGGAAAAAGGAGAACTTCAACATGAAGAAGAGAAGGACAGAGTTCGTATGAAAATCTTATAGCTTATAGAGAACCTTCACTACCAAGTGCAGAGCTCCAAAAGATAAGAGGAAGTGTTTCATCTATAATCAGCAGGATCACATGAAGAAAGATAGTCCAACCTTAGTGTTAACTCCTCAAATTCGTAGCTCACCGACCTAATGAAGCAGCGACCTAATTACTTAAAGGGCCTGGCGACCTAATAGCCCAAGCGACCTAACGAGTTAGCCTATTAACGACCTAAAGCATGACCGAGTTAAGAAACACAGCGACCTAACGACTTAAGTACTCTGCGACCTAAGAAGACCAGCGACCTAACTGCTGAAGTGGAGTTCCGACTTAAAAGGTATCGCGACCTAACGGCTTAACCTGTTAAGGGATCAGATGGCCTAGCGACCTACGACTCAACGAGTTAACGGCCTAATACTCAAGCGACCTAGCATCTTCCACGAGCTACAACTTGAATCACACGACCACTAGGTCGCTCGCGACCTAGTCCCTTCCACTAAGTCGCTCGCGACCTAGTCCCTTCCGCTAAGTCACTCGCGACCTAAGGATGTCAGAGAAACTTCTTTGTGCCGTATTTGATAGGTCGCATTTCTCTCTCCTGCCATCCCATAGGTCGCCCACGACCTAAATTATAGCCGACCACTAGGTCGCCCAACCCGTTAGCTCGCTCAAGGAGGATCAGGGGCTACCCTGTTAAGCCGAAGCCTTAGGTCGTTCCCGACCTATCCCTAGGTCGCCCCTCGACCTACGACCTACGACCTACGACCTAACTCCGAGCTCACCCTATAAATATAGCACTAACCCCAACATAAAGGGGACTTTTGGATCATTCTCCGAAGCATCAAGACTCTGCCATTTTCTCAACTCAAACAACACTTCAAGAACCCCAAGCACCAAGGACACTACGACAAACTTCAAGAGAGAATCTACATCATTCAATATGAACTCAAAAGATTATTCTACATCGAAGTTTGAGCTACTAGTCTAAAGTGTGTTGTAATTGAAGAAAGTTGTATAAGTTGTACTTAAGTCAGTAATAAAGAGAATTAAAGTGGACGTAGGCTTGACTATAAGCCGAACCACTATAAAAACTGTGTCTTTTACTGCTTTTCTGTAATTTTCTGCTTATCTCTAATTCCCGTATTGACGGGTGGCGCTTTCACATTTACTCTACATACACTGGGGTGTTAGCGTCTGATTTTTACGTTAACACTTAGCGAGGTTGGATAGGAGATCAAAGCTTATGCGTTGGACATTGTCTCTACCTCATCTCAATAGGATGATAATTTAAAGGAAATGAACATTGAAAATATGCTTCTAGTGTTCGATTTACCTATACGTACTTTTGATATTGGAGATTTAGATTCATTTCTTTTTAGTAGTTTAGTAGATAGAGTTGACCTTAAAAACTAATATTATAGAAATTCCCTTGGTGATCACTAACCCAATAGGTGAGTCGACTAGCCTTAGTCTGATTTGTCTAAATATATAGGTAGTCAAGGATGGTATGGACTTAATAGTTAATGATTTGTACTTGGCTTTTCTTGATATACGTTGATATTAGGTATGAAATGGATGTGGGAACACGAAAAAGTATTAGATTGTGAGAGACATATGGTTAAGGGATAGTAGTGGGAGTAGACTTGATATATTATGTGAGACCAAGAGCTCAGTGATGTTGTCCAATTTTCCTTTTTTTAAAACAAACCTATATATATATATATATATATGAATACACAATCATATATATATATATATATATATATCTGTGTGTGTGTGTGTGCGCGTGTGTTTATGTGTGTGTATTCTTGTTTATACTAAAGTTGATTATGGTTGTTTGACATGTTTTAAAGTAAAGAAAACAATTTAAAACTAGTTTTAATTAACAGATAGTTTGAAACCAAATTTTTAATTTTCATAAAGGTTCATTTTGTAAAACCAAAATTAAGAACGTATGCATATATGTATATTTATTAGCACATATGCACATATATGTGTATGATAACTGAATAAAAGTGTTCAATTCAAAACAAAGTGTAACATATGTACTTAATTAATTTGTAGTTTAAAATACACACACACACACACACACACACACACATATATATATATATATATACACAATCAAATTAACAATCTTAGATCTAATTATTAACTTAAAATCAAAGTTTTATGATTAAATAGGAAAGTCTATATGTAAATCTTAGGACGAATTAACTATTATCATAATGTAAATAATTACTAAAGTTTTTCCATAATAACTTGTAGCATTATATTAAATTCACAAAGTTGTCACATAAAACTAAATCAATTAATCAAAACAAAAAATTGTTCAAACAAAAATTTCTAAAATAGAAAAGAATTAGATAACTAAGGCACATATAAATTCATGGTAATAAGATTCAAATCTAAACTAAACATATAATATGAACATAAGAGCAAAAGGGGTAATGGATCTAATAATATTAACAATAATTGACATAAATAAATAAGGGATGAAATACATGTGCATATCTGAGTTGGAACAAATCATAGACATGCTTTTAACTGAGATAAAAAGGTTTTTATTCTCATTTTTAAAATTAATCAATTGAGCATATAGTGAACCATTCATATCCGAACGTATGAAGAATAAAACATATAAATAAATATAGAGAATTGTCCTAAGATATTATATAAAAATCACACTTTGAATGATGATATCTCCTCAGATCTTCCAGATTCATATCCTACCCTTGATAGAGATGGATGAACCACTATTTTGTTTTATTGATGTTTTTCTTACTTGGAGCTGAAAGATTTCGAAAACTTTCATTTTGTTTTTTGCCATGAAAAGTTAGAGGACAAAAGAAAAAGAATGAATGATAAAGAATGAGTTGTCTGTAGAGAATGAAATAGAGAATATGTTTTATCTTAAAGAATAAAACCTTTCCCATTCTTTAATTAAAACTTCCATAATTAATTCCCTTAATTATATATCTCTCTCTACTCCTCTCTCTTTATGTGGTATGGCTAAAATTACAGGCCATCAAATGATAGAAATTTCCATGAACCATCTCATGTAATTATCTTTTATTTAAATTTTATCTCTATCGTATATCAATGCGTGCAAATATAACTTTTATAAATGCATTAAAATAATTCCAAACAACTTCCAAACATTAAATAAATTAAATAATAATTAATTTTTATTAAATATTAATTAATTAGTCAATTTAAAACATTTTATAAATTAATTAAATCATGTGGTTTTTCGAAGATTCATCATTACGGTTGTATGGATCGAAGGTATAAATTCAATCAAGGATTAATATCGAACGATTCGAATATTAACATTCACATATCACCTTAGCTAGTGGTGTGACATTTTAGCTCAATTTATTGCTTACACATCTTTAGGTAAAATCCAATTTTACTTATCATGAGCGGTACCCGGTAGAGACAATTACTTAGACCGTTCTCTTTGTTAAGGCTATATCACATTAGGACATATGGAATTTGGTCATGGTCAAAATTCTAATACCATCCATGTTTAACTATGTAGTCCAAACATAAAGTCCATGATTTAATAATAATAATAATTATTATTAACCGAAATGCTCTGGCCAAAAACTTTGACTTTGAGTTGACTTCAGTTGATCATGATACTAACCCCATGTAACTAAGGAGACAAATCTTCTCTTGAATAGTATTTCCAATACTTCCACTCGACCCAACTATAGTCGTTCGATGAATATCATGCAGGATTTAACTATAATAAAAGTGAAGCTTCCATATTGAATATCAATAGGATTCTCAAGTCGAGAGAACGGTGTAAATTTGTCACATTGATATTTTCTGCTTGACCTTAGTTATATCAGCCAACATAAAAATATCGAGTGAGTAATTCCATAGTTATCCAGTAACATTAGTATGTAACCCTTGGTGCCCCTAGCAGTCACGAGTAATAAACTACCCAACATTTGAAGAGCGTACTCTAGTAACAATAGATGTATCGATATCCTGTCTCGATACATCTTGACTAGGAATTTTTATAATGATATATTTATTTTCATTGTGATAAATTAATCACAGTTACAACATTTTGTAACTACTATCACAAAACATACCATTTATGGATTTATATTAAATATACTTTTGATTAAATTAATTAATTAATATAACATATTATATCAAGTATAATAGAATGAAAACACCTTTTATTTTGAACAAGATTAGCTATCTAGTTAGATACATGTAACAAATTGCATAATTGCCCCTAGGGCATACCCCTAACTCTATCAATCTCCCACTTGCACTTGGGATCAATTATGGAATTTTATTTCAACTGCTCTAATTGGTTTCCTCCAAACCAATTAGGTCAGTCCCTTAGTGAACGGGTATGCTATCATGTTGTAATTATCTACTATATCAATCAACTCTCTCCGACAATGATAAACTGTTTTATCATATGGAACAATTTAGAGCATGTCTCTCGACTTCTAGTGAGCTCTAGGTTCTTTTACGAACTATATCATGGCATTGTTATTATATAACAAAGTTATGGGTTTCTCAACATTTGGAATTAGCATCAGCTCAGTTATAAATTTGTGCACTTATATTTATATACATTACTTTTATTGTGGTGCTATTCAAGATGATATACTTAGCCTTTTTCATTGAATCAACCACAGTCTTTCATTCAGAATATTTCCATACTAAAGATTCTTAACTTGAATTTATTATTGACATATTATACTTAACATCACTATGAAAATTTGGGTCCAAACACTCCTTTATAACGAGTTCGTTGTTTTTGTAAACAATTTTATATTAATTTATAAATATACAAGAAAATTTCCAACAACCATTTAGTGACATCAATTTAGATTTGATATTTGCTTCATGTTATCGAATACACAAAAAAATCATGATACCATAGAAAACATAACATGTATGATATTTCCTATTGCCAAAGCATAAGGAATCATCTTACATGTTCCGTATTAACATTTTAATAATGTGTCCTTGCATATCCTTTGGAACATTCCCAGTATTTTTTATACTTACTATCAAAATACATCATTTATAAATCCAACGTTGAGTATTAAAAAACTAAGACGGATTTTAACATAAGTACATCAGTAAAAATCAACAATATGTTGTTTATTTATAGTTTAGAAATATCAATGTACCTTTGAACGCTCATTCTCATAAGCGCACACTTCCTTTGCATTTTGATTGATAATCAAACTATTTGATGTTTCTATCAAAAAACTTGTTCAATATTGATGCTTTTCTGAATAATACTTTCATATCTGTTCTTAGGTTGTATTCGAGAACTCACAAACTCTATATCACTCTCACTGAATTCGAGAAACTTTGGTCATTACGTGTAAACAATTTACTTTGAATAACTATTTCGAATTTTCTATTTGAACAAATACGTACCAAAACATAAAGTCATGCTATGCGATAATTTTTTACATAAAATCCGAACCTACTTGAGCACATCGAATGAATCTGTTACGTTTATTTCAACAATTGAAATTTATGGTATTATTCATACCAATGTGGCCCACTATATTCCATTGCATTTGTCTTTCTCTTAAAGACATATTTGTAGCCAATGATTATATCCCTTTGGGTACAACTTTCAAAATCATATTTTGTTAATGTACTTGGAATCTACTTCGGATCTGTGCATCGTGCCATATAATAGATTAGAAACTCTTAATGGTTTAATTGGCTTTTGAGGATTATCTGCTCTCGACATTGATAAGGAACTTATAGTTTCTCTTTAACGTACAAGAATACTTATTAGACATTCTAATGTGTTGTGCTAATTTAGATTTGCTTAATTTCATTTCATCCCTTGCAATCACTTTATCCTTAGATCGTATCCTAATCCGTTTTATAGAAACAATTTACTAAAAAATTCATTTGCTAAAAAATTGCTATTTCTTGAAACAACAGTTATTCCTCAGTGCAACGGAATAAGCATTCGTAAACATTTTATAAATTACCTCATATAAAACTAATTTTGCATTACTTCATATATTTATGTTCACAACATAAATTAGTCATCTAATGGCTATCATTCCCGAAATTCACTTGGAACGATTCATACAAGATCCCTTACGTACTGTTATAATATGCAATCTTTCAACTCGCACAACTTGCCAACTCCTTAACCTTGGATATGTAAGGGTTTACCCTTATCTTATATGGTTTTGTAACTATTCTTTGGATGGTATCAGTTTTAACCTTATGTACTACTTTTAAGTACACATCTTATAGAAAGAATTTTACTCAACTTTACTCGCAATTAATCATCCTTTCTCCTACGAAGTTTCATTATTCTCTTTATTGATGCACCATTATGTATTATAGGAAGGAGCGATCTTGAGATTGAATCTTTATTCATATTAGTGGCATACGGAACTCTTTCCAATATACTCACCCATTCAATCGAATCGAATCATTTCTATAGCATGTTATTTTATTTACTTTCCTTTTGTATTCAATGAAATTATCATAGACTTATAAACGCGTGTCATATACACATGTCCATGTCTATGATAACTTATCGACGAATATGATGAAGTATATGAAACCATTTTGGTAATAATATAACTATAATTGCTTACATCTATATGTATCAATCCAGAGAGTTCTTATGATGCTCCCACTAAATGGGTGCATAGCTCTTAACTTTTTAAGATATAATAAACTTATATCATGTGATTCATAATCATATACTAAAATTTATTTCTCAAAACTATGGCTTAGTTTATAATTCTAAAATAACTGTAAATAATTTTAGATGCTTATGTATTTACCAATGCATCACTTTTGTTATGAAAACAAATTATAATTTTATTTCATAACAAATATTCATAATATTATTATTGTAATACAACTATGACTATTTCTTAGTCGATACCAAGAAACAGTCAGTATTTCGTAATTAACAAATGGTATATTTTACAAAAGCAATTTCATAATTTGGCACAGACAGTAAGTGTTATATGGTATGCTTCCACTATTTCTTCCATTACTATAATAGCATACTGAATTTGGAGGTTCGTTATTAACTTAATATAGATAATTTATTTCATATACTATAACTAGTTTACAATGAAGAGTTCTTTGATCAAATATCTTGAACTCAATGAATAAATCTCATAAAAAACAACTTTCGTATGAACATACATTTTAGAATAGGAATCATATTTCTTATTCCATTGATAAGTATCACTCATTAATATTACAAGTCTTACCTCCGATGTTCCTTTATGAAGCGGAAGTGACCATTCACTCTCTTCATCCCGACTGTTCCTTGAATCACATCTACTCTTGTATATTCGTTTCTCTTTCTAAATGGTCGAACCATTCAAAAGAATACCCTTACTACAACATCATAATGAACTCTTTATAAAAGCACACTTGATTGTCCTTAAAATTTAGGGACATCATATATGATGCATTTTGCATAGACTGATGAAAAATGACATTTCAGCGATCGAGCTCTTAGATCATATTATAGTTTTGGTCTAGTGTTATATTTAACACAATGCGCTCTTTATTTTAATCAATCAAATTGAATACTCTATCTCATAGTATGGTTTATTTGTTTGTTTTAATGAACTAATTTCATTGAAGTATCGTATATTATGAACTGTGACAATAACACTTATATGTGATTGTATATGGATTAAATGTTGATAGTCTTATATTGCTTTTGGTTTCGAAACTCATAGAATGCAATACATTGTCTTGACAAGTAAACATGTGATCGACCAAATTACGAACATATTAAATAGTTGTAAAGTTTGGCATTTGCATGATGTTGAAACTTTCACATGCAATAAGCATTTATTAGTAAGTATATATTATATTTCTATTTGTCAATCTTCAGTTTAGTTCAATGTATATCTCAATTGATAAATGTTTTACCAATCATATTAAAGGCACAAATTTGTCATTGTAGATTAATATAACATTATATAACAATGTTCTTACAATATTAGAAAGGTTAAATTTTATTATTTCGATTTTCTAATAAAGCTCCCACTAGTCTTTTATGTTTCACCAAACCCTATATAGAACATAGAAGTCTTTCTGTAATGACCCATAATTCCTTACATTATAACTTGACCAGTAGTACCGAATATGATCACATCGCTTTGGGCCCTGAAGCATATAAGCATATATAGTAACCGATCTAGATTTGAAATGACCATACCCTACTTGGGAGCTACCCACTTGGCCCTGCTACATGCTCGATTTTTGTCATTTCCCAGTTGGTGAAGTCCGAGGCTACGTTTTACCGTGGAATAGCACTTCCCACTTGGAATGCCAAAAGTGCCCTCCAGGAAACAATGCAATATCAACATTCATCCATACAAGTTCATTTTAGTACTAAATAAGATACTTGCAAGCTCCATCTCAAATTCTATCATCTTCAAGATGTCTTCACTTCAAAATGCATTCGTTGGATTGAAGTGGTTTTCGGGTAACATACCAGATCCCAGTCTCTTCGAAACAACATTCGATAATTCCTGGTAAACTCAACCCTGGTTCTTTAGGAAATAAATAGTCAAAGATAAGATCTGAGATCACCTCCTAACTGTGAGTGGACGGATTTGCTTATCATTGTCCTAGGAGAATGAAACGAGATTCATACGCACAGTACAACATCTTCATAGATGACTGTGCCATATAACTCATATGTTTCCCCTAGATATTTCCAAAGTTAAATTTAGGACCAAATTTTATAGTCGGTTATTTAACTATGGAATAATAAACATTCAATAAGGGAATTAATTCCATAGGGAAATCCAACATTGGTTAAGCTCCAAGCAACACTAAGCCTCCATTAATTAATAATTTATTAAAAAAATTCACTTTGTAATATTGAATGAAAAATTCTTTATAAATATTGATATAAACCCAAAATCCCTTTTCCCCCATACTTGGAAAAATATCCATATGTTTATCTTGACGGTATAGGTATATTCACCCATAGTCTTATTATTCAATTCTAAAACCATTTATAAACCTTACCATAATCCACAAAACCATTTATAAACCCCTTTTATAAATTTATAAAGCCATTTATAGTTTTCCTTTTCTAAATTTGTAAACCCATTTATAAAACTCCTTCATACATTATCAATGATACTGCTTTAAGTCTTCAAAACATTTTACCAACTTCTCTTATAAAGCCCAAATCAATTTATAAAACCTTATTTAAAAATCTCGATTTTTTTTATAAATAAATAATTATTATTTACTTTAAAATACTTTTATATATAAAACTAAACATCATAAATAAGTATTAATTTTGAAACATCTTAAAATAAAAATAAGTTTCAAAACATTCTAAATAAAATAATAATAATTTATCTTAAACGTTATTATAAATAATGATAATTAATTTCCAAAACCTTATTTATAAAAATTATATTCAATTTCAAACCATTTAAAAAAATTTAAAAAATTAAGTTTTCAAAACATTAAAATATTAATAAATCACTTTCAATACAATATAAATATAAATTAGCCACTTTCAAAACATAATTATATTTCCATGATAAAAATCCATACTTAGTTTCTAACATGACCATTCCATATTTATAAACTATATTTATAAATCTTCTCTATTTTTTGAAACTCCCTTACAAAAAATCCATTATTCCTGAACTCCATTTACAACCCCATTTCCTTTATGAATTTCATGTATTCATAAAGTCCCATTCAAAACATCATTTTAACTATTTTAACCCTGCTTCCATAGATATAAATTTTCTTTTATAAATTTCGTTCACTTTATAAAATATCATTTAACAATCCCAATTTTTACCTTTACCTCCCATCTCCGAAATAGAATAAACTATTTCTAAAATACCGTTCCATATCTTAAAATAAATCCACCGCTTGATTTATTTTCCTTCCTAATTTATCCAATGATAATAGTTTTCTTTTATTTATAAACTCCATTTATAAATCCACACTTTTACAAACGAAAATACGATTTTTCAATCTGCACTTCTTTATAAAAACTCACTTTTATAACTTATCACATTATAAATTCCATTATAATATATGTACTTCTATAAACTTGTTTATTACTTCATGTAAAATGGTTAGCAAACATATTTATATAAAAATATATTTATTCCTCTTTCAAAACATATCCTAATACATAAAAAACAGATGTATTTTAAGATTTTAAAAATCTTTAGTTTACAAATCGAAAATCTCAATTTAAAATATTTCATAAAATAATTAACTTATAATATCTAAAAATCATACTTTGTTTTATAAAAAAATTTAAACGTATAAAATTTCCAATACACCTTTGAAATCCATTTTTTAGATCAAGTCATTATTTTAAAATATTTTATACCAAAAACAAGGCCCGGTGTTGTTAAAGCCCTAAATAAACAAAGTCATATTCATGTCATCTAATAACATCCATCATATCATATATCACATTATATATGAAAATTAAAATCAGTAGTGTGACGAATCCCGTTGGATTCCTCTAATTTGTACCCCTGCATCACATACACTATAAAACCATAAAAATATAAATACACCGCTTCGAGGAGGGATTCGTATACAAAAAGTCGTCCGCTCTTACACTCTAACGTAATAGGGTCTCATCCGCTCTAATAGGTGGGAATATATCCAACTAACAATATAATTTATTATATTATCCAAACAATCAATAATGATCAGAAATAAATATCCAAAATTCAATAAAGAATATTTATTAACTATATAAATTTTATGATTAGCTAAAAAGGTGAGATTAACTCACACTGATTTTAATTGTCACTCCAACGTTCCATTTTGAATTAAAATTGAACGAACGTCCAATCTTAATCCAAATTTCCAAGCAGCTCTGAATCCGTTCAATCCAATTCTACAGCGTAGCCTTCGTAAATGCGATCGCAAGCGACTCATCGCGTTCGATTTTGACCTCATATGAATGGGTTACGATTTATTAGTATACGACATAATTAAAACTAAAATTAAAATTAACATAATTAACTAATAATTAACGTTTAACTAATTACCCACTTAATTTAAAATTCTTCTTCTCCAATTCGAACTCGCCCCTTCTAGTTACCCTGGCCGAAGTTCAAATCCGCTTTCCCTCTTCGTTTCTCAATGAGATCACTCACCGCCTTCACCAATCATAATCTCTCGTTGATCTCCACATGTCCATACCTACCATTCACCGGCGAACCTCCGCCTCGAATTGCGACTTCATCATCTCCATGGCCATACAATAGTTGCGTTCGCCCATAAGCTGTCGCGCCTCCTTCGCTTCAGCCTACACTTGTCAAATTCTTCCACGGACTCGACTACAAGCTCCCTATCTTTCATCAAAGCCTACACCCTCCTAGAATTCGAGCCCTAGCTTTCGAAACCCATACTCATCACTGTCGACTTCCTCCGCTTGTTGCGCACCCTTTCATGCCAATGCCAGGTTAAAGATTCAAGTGATACGAATCTAAGGAACAATTACCAAAATTTTGTATGCTTCCTATGAATTGATTTAAATATTAAAATTTTGCTTATTCTCTCTCTGAAGCTTGTTGAAATGAAGATGATAAACGTTGTAAATATATAGGTATGGGGTAAGGGTAAACAGTAGAGAGTATGGACAAAACAGGATAAGGTTATGGGCTAAAGTATGGTCTAATCTGGTTATACAAAAACATATATATTACTTAATTTTTTAAAGAAATTATCAAGCTTAAAACGTCCGAAAATCCCGAACTCCTATTATGACATGCCGCCTACCGTTCTATATGTTATACCACTATTCCAAATGCAATGAAACATGTTTTGAGACCTAATTCGGTCGTATGCAGAAGATAGCTTTTGAACCCACTTATTATATTAAATTCTGAAATAATCCCTAAGCGTTTCGATCTCGCACAACCAAACGATTCGTCCAATCATAATTCACTATTACAGATCTGAAGAAACTAGTTTCATCGAAATCCGAGATGTGCCCGCAAGGCTATTTTTACACGTTAATTAAAACAAGTAATTCCTAAAGTTAATTTATCACTTTTAAATTAAATTTAAAAGTCCACTAACCTCTTTCTTATTCAATAAAATTTAAATCAACTTTTGAAATCATTTCCGTTCATATTAAATGCGAGATTTAATTATTTAAACAATTTCAGTATCAGATTCAACAATTTAATTATCAAATAAATCACTATATTTGAAATTCAAGTTATTTAACTTATAAAATAACTTTTCAATTTTTAAAATAAATTAAATATTCTAAATTCAAATGAGCAAAATTCTCAGTTGTTACGTTCTCCCTCTGTTAAAAAGAATTTCGTCTGAGAAATTATCAAGGTAAGAAAAACGACACAAGCCCATTAACTTTTCAAAACCAATTAGTTGAAATATATTTCTAAATCCCGCTAAGTTGTTCGACTTTTCAAAACCAAATAGTTGTAACTTCTTATAAAATCTTTTCTAAGTTTTTCCAATTCATTCATAGTTATTAACTAATACTATACCACAAATCAACTAATATCATTTCAAGTTATAACTCTAACCAAACTTTAGTTATCAAAATATGCTTCCAAAATTCTCAAAATTTTCTAACGCCTTAAATTTACGAAAAATTTCGCCAGCGTCTCCTTTGCACGGCTCGATCGCAGTATCTCACAATATATATATATGTGTGTGTGTGTGTGTGTGTGTGTGTGTGTGTGTATCGCAAATATACATGTCATCTTCGAGGATGAGGCATCTTGTAGGAAAAAAGTGTAAAAGTACGATATGTAATCCAAATATGTACCTTTTATTAGTATTAGCAACCATATACACTCAATATAACGCAAAAACGAGCTCCAAATGCGAATCATACACCATCCACACCTACTAAACACTCAATAACTAAAGAGAACATGTATATAGAGAGTAATATCAATATACAATATGGAATATACAATAACTACTATAATATCCATATGTAAATGAATCATATGTAACAAAAAAGTCATCAAACATATGATATCCATTCAATTTATTCATAACCATCCAGATTTGCGTTTTTAATGTCAACTTTTAGTTTGTACTTTCATTTTCATCCAATCCAATTACACTAAATTTTACTTACGTTCAGTTGATTTACGTTCCATTAATTTACATTCAAATTGAATCAAATCCAATTATTCACTTTAATTTCACTTTCATAATTAAAGTTCATTTTTAACTCAAATTTCCATTCACTCCATTACATCGCTTAATTCATTCCAAATCCATTTCAACTTCATCTAACCTTTCTTTAAGTTAAGCTTCATTCCCTTTAATTCATTATTCAATTTTATATAACTTTATTAAAGTCAAATTTTTAATTTCATATCTCACTTCCAATTTTCTTTTCATATCTGTACTATTTCCAAATTTCAAGTTCAAAAACTTATTCTCTTATGTTTCTTAAAACATTTATATAAAAAATTTAGGATTTTAAACACCCGGTTTATTTTTAAGTCATTTGGAAATCATACATATAATAACTTATTTATATTTCAAATTACACTTTTGGAATCTAAAATAAATTTGTTTTATCCAAAATATAACTTTAATGGTAGCTATTCAGAACTTAGAAACTAGAAAATAAATACCGATGATGCGGAAGTCATCACCAGAATTACTTTTCTACGACTGAAGTGAGTTTAGTGCTTTCTATTTCTTTAAACCCATTTCAAGACTATTTGTAACAGAAATATTTTTAAAATTATACTATTATATTTTTCTAAAACTTTTCGAAAAACAATTTCCAAAGTCAATAAGATCTAAAATCTTAAACTTCCTGTTTTAAGTCCAAATTAATTAACAAATCATGTTTATAAGTATATTTGGGCAATCCCATTTATAAATCATGTTTATAAATCACATCTATAAAATATCACTTCTTATGTAATTCATTTCGCAAATGTTGATTATTTAAGTTATAATCAATACTCTATAATTCGTATTTATAACTTCACTTTCATATATAACTCAATAAATAAATGCTTATCTTTGTTTAACTTATAATAACAACTTCTATTAAAAAAACAACAAATGATAATGTAACAGCCCGAAAATCCATACCCCTTGATTCGACAATAATCCACACATGTCCGACCCAAAAAGCACAAACTAACGGAAAGTCAAGAGAAAGAAAAGAAGAGAAAAGAAGAATGATCTTTATAAAACAGAAACTGTATATATACACACACATCAATCAGAGTTCAACAATCAATCAGAGTTATCAGCCTGAACAGTTATAATAACCTGTCCTTACAAATGCCGATAATATTCAACAAAAAACAAAGCACGACGGATAATCAAGCAAATACAGGTGTACGAAAATGAAGATCTCCAGCTCTCCTGCTGAAGCTCCAAAAGCACCAAAGCATAACCTGTAGATATAATCGGTCTGACCAGAGCATTGAAAGGGAAGAACGTCCGAATCAGTCTGGTAAACCAGCATGAGAAACATGCTCAACTGAATTTATTAAATTACCAAACTTTTCCTTAGTTTTCAAAACAAAAGTATCTCGTAAGACAAGTCCACACATAAACACGGACATGTTTTTACTTTACGATAACTAAAACATTTCATATCAAACTCATGTGATATTATACTAGTGTCTAGTATACAAATAATATTTAAAATAACCGAAATTGTTACCATTATTAAATTCTAGCATACTAGGCTCTACAAATAAATTGGCAGGTACGTAGTGGAGTTTGGATTTCCATACAAATGACCAGGTGAAGGGACTACATTCCGAAGGGGTACACCTCTAGATGGATGTCCCGAGGCACAGAACATCTGCCCTCTACCAACACAAGACCGGCCCACCTCTTAAATAGATGGTACCGAATATGTCATCCTTCGGTCGTTACCGACCTTTACCGAGAGCCCTCATAGCATACAAACAACAATAATCAGATACACGACGTCATAGCATGTAAAGATATATCTAGAAGAGGATGATCATATCCTAATTGGGAATGACCCACTTAGCCTTGCCGCGTCTAACCCTGTTTTGGTCATTTCCGGTTGATAAGGCCTGATGAGGTAACGATTACCTTTCACAATCACATATCACATCACTTAGAACGCCACAAGGCCATTTCCGTTGACTACAAATTGCCTTCCACAAAAATACAACCCTTAAGCTCGTATGTTTCAAGGAGGGTGTTAAGCTAAGAGAAGTTGCCTTCTCCGCCACCACTGATGTACGTTTGCAAAAACCAATGTGTGTAATCTATAGAAATGCAATGTCAGACAAACATCCGTACAAGTTGTCCAGGAACAGGACAAACCGAAGGTACTTTCCTACCACATCCTGTCGGGAAATCCCTAGGATTAGTAGCGAATAGTCCTCACATTGGATATTTCATAATGAAGAGAACACTCCTACTGGATGTATATTGGGATTTTAAACCCAAACGATCAACAAGCAGTCCCCCACTATGAAACTCCGAAAATCAATATCATCACAAGCAACATGCACAATCGTCGCATATACGTTGGTCCAAAGTGGTTTTCAGATAAATCTAATCCCGGTCTCTTCGCACCAACAATGCAAAAGAGTTTCTCAACCTCACACAGCAACTAAGTCTCGTAGACTTATCACGTCTCCAACTTTCAACTTGCTATCCTTCGGGCCAAGGAGGAAGCTCGATAGATTGGAGTAATACTCCGCACTATACGAATCAACATCCTCAACACAAACGATAAAAAAGCCTCCATAGAAGGCTACGTACTAAGTGTACGACTAAATAGTTCCCACATCAAGTTGAGGAACTAAAATTTTTGGGCAATTTGATAGTTGGTTATTTAACTATCAAAGTAAACAAACAAATATTCAGCACCATTACAATCACTGGCCCTTTTAATTAATCTTTTATTAATTTAAACCATTTGCTAAATATTCACTTTAATTTATCTTTAAAAAGATATATTCTCAAAACCATTTCACTTCATATTGAAAAACATTTCCAAATAATTATTTAACAATAAGTAATTCACAAATCAATTTATTTTCAACACTTGGAAAATACTCAATATACTTTAAACACGATTAAGTATATATTTTATTCTTTAAGGAAAACGTTCTCTTAAACACATTTATTTGGGTAAAAACGAATGTTGCGTAAAACATCGTTATGACAACCCAAAATCACTAGTATAGGGATTCGAAATAAGATAGATATATAAATCCCAATACTATACAAAAACATTTCCTTTCGAAAATCATTTACTATAACAACTGTGTTATAGTCCATCATTTCCTTATACTTTGAATGTTGAAATCTATGGTTTCGACCCTTAACACATTTTAAAACAACTTCAAATCGTTTTAATCCTATTTAAAATACCACTTTCCAAAACGTTTAATTAATATATTATTCACTGTCCAAAATCGTGAATATAAATCGTTTAACAAATTCAACGCTTCTACATATTTAATTAAAGGATTATCCACTGTCCAAAATCGTGGATATAATTATTTTAATAAACTATAATAATTAACTTATCAAATTCAATCGATTTCGGATTTATAAAACAACGTTTATAAATCACATTTTATATTTTATAAAAAAATCAATATACAAATTTCCTTTATTAACCAACTCCATTTATAATCTCATCTAAATGCCAAAATCCAAATTTATAAGTTAATTACTTATAAACTATTTTTTTCCAAAATCATTCTTTTTGTAACTACTTAAGTTATAAATCTATAAATCATTTTTACTTTTACAATCCATTTATAACCTCATTTTAACCATTTTAAAAACTCCTTTATAATTTAATTATTCTAATTTATAAAAGTTCAATTTTATAAATATTATATATATAAAACCGTTTATAATTATTCAAAAATCCCACTTCAAACAAGCTTGTTCTTTAATAATTTACAAATTGTGATTGAAGCTTATATAACTCCAATATCGTGACTTAAGTATTATTTTCCAGAAAACATAACTTTTATAACAATAAAAATTATAATTTTCATTTATTTAAAATAAATCAATTTCCTTATCAATTTAAAAATTAACAAAACATCGATTTCCAAAATCACTTTAAAAATCCTTTTTAAATTTCGAAATCACCACTTTAACATTTTTAAATCTCCAGAATAGGCCCAATGCTGCAACAACACCAAATACATCAATCACGGCATCCAATACATCATATATCATATGATAACAGAATATATCACAATATCTGTAAATAAATCAATACTGTTGAGGAATTCAGTTGGATACCTCCAACCTATCACCTGCAACAAATAAGCATATTAGAATATGTGTACAATGTCCTTTTCAAGGCAGACACGCGTACAAAGGGTCATCCGCTCATACACGGGAACGTATAGGGTCTCATCTGCTCCAATAGGAAGGTATATATCCAAATACCAATCAATATATCATATATCATCCAAAAAATCATCAATCATCATATAATAAATTATTCTCACTTAAATAAAAATATAAGTGAGTCAAAAAGAGTGAGTTGTACTCACTTTGCGTGTAGTCGCGATTTCAGTGTTTTGTTCCGAATAAAATTAAACGAGCGTTTAATTTCACTCAAAATTCACACTAGCTCCAATCAACCCCAATCCAGCTCTAAAATGTAGTGCTCATCCATTCAAACACAACGCAATTCGTTTCGTGCGAAATGGACCTCGTATGACAAAGTTATGATATTTAGAAGTTAATACGAATTTATTATAATATAATTTTTATTTTCTTTTTCTTTATTTTAAAACCTTTATCAAAATCTGGCCGTTCGTTTCATTTACTTCAGATCTGAGCCGCTCATTGTCTTCTTCTTCCTTACGTACAATTTCATCAAAAGAAACCCATCCCTCTCCACCTTTGTCTACAAATTCCACCACCCATCGACCACTTGACGACAATCGACTACCACCAAAGCAAAGGCCTCGCTCCCCTGCGCCCATGGCCAGAGGCCGGCCTCCCCACGACGTTCCATGGCCACCCAATCAAGCTCGAATAACCCCAAAATGCAGCCCCCTAGCTTCCTCCACGCCACACCAAATTCGATCACCACCGTTGGTTACGAAGATCTCGAGAAGCTCTACAACTTTGTAGTTGAAGGTTTTGGCTAAATGTTTACGGATTGAGAGATAATGGAGGAATAAAATTCGAAATTTCTGGCCATTGAAAGAAGAAGTGGCGGCTAGCCCTAGGGAAGTTAGGGTTTTGCAAAAATGAAGAATTTGCGTCCTTTTATTGAAAATTTTCGTGCACTATTCACCCGAAATTTTTCCGAACTCAAACGAAGCGTGCCGCCTGGCGTTTATAATGTTTTACCCCCATTCTGAATGCAATGGAATATATATCGAGAGCCAATTTGATCATATTTGGAAGATAGGTTTTCAAATCGACCAATTTAAATTTAAAATTCACTTAAACAGATTTCTACGCGTTTTAGCTTTCCCCGGACAAACCGTAAGTCCGATTGACATGAAATTTGAAATCGTGCAATAATATAATATTACGGATCCAATGAAAATTGTTTCGTCAAAATCCGAGACTGTTTGAAAAATGGCTATTCTCACTTGGTAATTAAATATTAAATTTCTACAATTTGACTTTTAATTCAATTTTAAAAGTTTTATAACATTATTCTAAATCAAATAAGATTTAATTTAACTTTATAAATCATTTTTATTCACTTTTAAATTCAAATTCTAATTATTTACGCAATTTCAAATATAAAATTAACAATTAAATTATCCAAATAAATCCAGGTATTCGAAATAAAATCTATCCATCTTATAAATTTAACTTTCCATATTTAAAATCAATTAAATATACGAATTTCAAATGATTGAAATTCTGGGTCATTACATTCTCCCCTACTTAAAAGAATTTCGTCCTCGAAATTACCAAATAAGAAAAAGTCACAATGTCCATTAACTTTTCAAAAATAATTCGTTAAACTTGTTACAAAAACTTTTCTAAGTTTTCAAACCTACTTAGTTATCTTTTTATAACCAACTACTATCTTTAATTTTAACTCAAAAATCAAACTTTTAGTTTTCACAATTTTTTTCAATTTTCCCAAAATTTTTCAAACGCCTTAAATTTTCAAAAAAATTCGACATAGTCTCTTTTACGCGGTTCGACCCCAAAAAAATGACAATATATATATCACAAATATACATCTCATCATCAAGGATGAGGCATCCTGAGGGGAAAAAAATGTAAAAGTACGATATGTAATCCGAGATATGTACCTTATATATTATTAGCGAGCATATACGGCTAATATAGCGCGAAAGCAAGCTCCAAATGCAAAGCAAGCGCCATCCGCACCTACTAAACACTCAACAAACCATGAAAAACATGTATATACGAAAGTAATATCAATATACAACATATATCAACAACTATATATGCCAATATAGCAAATGCAACAAAACAACAAATCCAACCATCAAACAACTATCATCCAACTAACATCCATAACCAAATCAATATTCATTAACTTCTCATTAACATTCATTGAATTGATTTTCAATTTAAATCACGTTTTATTCATTTACATTGGATTTCCTTACATTCATTCATTCACTATTCAATTAGTTTACATTCACAAATTCATATTCAAGTTTGTTTACTTCCAGTTCAAACCAAATAAAATTCAATTCTATTTACTTCCACTTCCAATTTGGATTCAATGATTTATAGCTTTCCATTTCATTAGTTCAGTTTCATATGAATTTCTATACAATCAATTAACAATCATCTAACAAACAATGCATAACCAACATTACCAAATTTACTTACTTTGCTTACATTCAATTTGGTTCAACGCTTTAATTCCAATTGGTTTAACATTCAATTAGCTTTCATTCAATTATTCAATTCTCAATTTCATTAGCTTTTAATTAATTAACCTTTACATCCCTTACCATATCAGTTTACTTACATTCGATTGATTAATATTCAATTCATATTTCATTTTATAATATATTCCATTAGTTAAATTCAATTTCTAATTCATTCTTACAACTAAAGTTGAATTTCTTTGTATAACTCAAGTTCACATTCATTTAATTTCACTTTATTAATTTACTTCGATACCAAAATCAACTTCATTCAACATTACTTAAGTTACGTTCCTTTTTATAAACATCACTATGTTTCACTTACTTAAATTTCATCTCTAAGTCATTTTATTAACCTTTTACTAAGTCAAATTCATAACACTTATTCAAATTATGATTTTGTTTCACCTAACCAAAAGTGTTTAACCATTTTAACAATTGGTTTTACTTACATTTTCTCACTTTATAAGTTGTAAAACTTATTTTTATAAACTTCCAAATTCATGCTATGTAATCACTTACCATCTTATGTTAAATTTTGATTTCAATAACTTATCTGATCCAGTTAAAATTCAATTTAATTTAACCTACCTTAGTTAAATTTCAACATATAATTCACTTACTAACTCAATTAAATTTAACTTTTCTTAAGCTAAAAATCTTTATTTTATATTATAAGTCCAAAATTCATTTCACTTATTTTTATCAAAACAAAAATTCAATTTTCAATTTACTATTGGTAGCAAATCCATCACACAGAAACTTGAAATGATACTGATGATGCTGCAATCATCACCCTTATTATTTTCCAGCAACAATAGTGAATTCAGTGCTTTATATTCTTTTAAAAATTCTTTTATTTGTAAATCACGTTTATAATTCTTTACTTATATAATTTCACTATTCACTTTACATATATAAGATAATTTTAAATTTTTTCATCTTATTAAGATTTATAATATTATAACATCTTTAACTTTGAAAAACAACTTTCAAAATAAACGGGATTCAAAATTTTAAATTCTTAGTTAAATCCATTTTTATTTGCAACTCACATTTACAAATATATTGAGGTTGTTTCATTTCGTATATATAAGATTATTTCACAATTGTAAATCATATTAATTATAATTCCATACTTTATAATTCTTTTGCTTATACAATTTGTTCTTTTACAATAGTTGTCTTCAATTAAGATTATTCAATTTTTTTTATTAACTCATATATATTTACATTTTCAACAAACAAACAATCAATTTATAAGCACTTTAATAATTCTGAAAAACCGTTTCCTTATATATAAAATATAATCGAGGTAAAATTATTCCATTTACCCAATTTAAAATAATACTAAGTCGACTTACCTCGTTTAAGAGTTTGGAAATCCCTCTCGATAACATGGCGTCCCACATACCGACCAGAATTCACAAACAGCTCAACGGATAAGTAAAAACAATATAAAACATTTTTATATTCACTAACAAATACGCGCTCATATATATAATACACTCAAACTCAATCTAGGGTGCTACTATCCCTATCTATACTGAGTACAAATCAAAGCTTAGGAATATACAAAATCTAAGCTCTGATTCCAAACCTAACAGCCCGAAAATTCGTACCCTTTGAATCGAGAATAATCCACACATGTCCGACCCAAAAAGCACAAACTGACAGAAAGTCAAGAGAAAGAAAAGAAGAGATAAGAAGAGAAGAGAAGAAAGAGAGAAGACAGAACCAATAGAACAATACAGAATCTCACATCGCAGCGGAAAATATATAATATCATATCAATGATCTTTATAAAACAGAAACTGTATATATATACACATCAACCAGAGTTCAACAATCAATCAGAGTTATCAGCCTGAACAGTTATAATAACCTATCCTTACAAATGCCGATAATATACAACAACAAACAAAGCACAGCGGATAATCTAGCAAATACGGGTGTACGAAAATGAAGATCTCCAGCTCTCCTGCTAAAGCTCCAAAAGCTCCAAAAGCACCAAAGCATAACCTGTAGATATACTCGGTCTGACCCGAGCATTGAAAGGGAAGAACACCCGGATCAGTCTGGTAAACCAGCGTGAGAAACACACTCAACTGAATTTATTAAATTATCAAACTTTTCCTTAGTTTTCAAAACAAAAGTATCTCGTAAGACAAGTCCACACATAAACACGGACATGTTTTTACCTTACGATAACTAAAACATTCATATCAAACTCATGTGATATTATACTAGTGTCTAGTATACAAATAATATTTAAAATAGCCGAAATTGTTACCATTATTAAATTCCAGCATACTAGGCTCTACAAATAAATTGGCAAGTACATAGTGGAGCTTGGATTTCCATACAAATAACCAGGCGAAGGAACTACCGTCCGAAGGGGTACACCTCTAGATGGATGTCCCAAGGCACAGAACATCTGCCCTCTACCAACACAAGATCGGCCCACCTCTTAACTAGATGGTACCGAATATGTCATCCTCCAGTCGTTACCGATCTTTACCGAGGGCCCTCATAGCATACCAACCACAATAATCAGATACACGACGTCATAGCGTGTAAAGATATATCTAGAAGAGGATGATCATATCCTAATTGGGAATGACCCATTTAGCCTTGCCGCATCTAACCCTGTTTTGGTCATATCTGGTTGATGAGGCCTGATGAGGTAACGATTGCCTTTCACAATCACATATCACATCACTTAGAATGCCACACGGCCATTTCCGTTGACTACTAATTGCCTTCCACAAAAATAAACCCTTAAGCTCGTATGTCTCAAGGAGGGTGTTAAGCTAAAAGAAGTTGCCTTCTCCGCCACCACTGATGTACGTTTGTAAAAACCAATGTGCGTAATCTATAGAAATGCAATGTCAAACAAGCATCCATACAAGTTGTCCAGGAACAGGACAAACCGAAGGTACTTTCCTACCACATCCTATCGGAAAATCCCTAGGATTAATAGCGAATAGTTCTCGCATTGGATATTTCATAATGAAGAGAACACTGCTACTGGATGTATATTGGGATTTTAACCCCAAACGATCAACAAGCAGTCCCCCACTATGAAACTCCGAAAATCAATATCATCACAAGCAACCTGCACAATCTTCACATATACGTTGGTCCGAAGTGGTTTTCAGATAAATCTGATCCCGGTCTTTTCGCACCAACAACGCAAAAGCGTTTCTCAACCTCATACAACAACTAAGTCTCGCAGACTTATCACGTCTCCAACTTTCAACTTGCTATCCTTCGGGCCAAGAAGGAAGTTCGATAGATTGGAGTAATACTCCGCACTATACGAATCAACATCTTCAACACAAACGATAATCAAGCCTACACAGAAGGCTACGTACTAAGTGTATGACTAAATAGTTCCCACATCAAGTCGAGGAACTAAAATTTTTGGGCAATTTGATAGTCGGTTATTTAACTATCAAAGTAAACAAACAAATATTCAGCACCATAACAATCACAGGCCCTTTTAATTAATCTTTTATTAATTTAAACCATTTGCTAAATATTCACTTCAATTTATCTTTAAAAAGATATATTCTCAAAACCATTTCACTTCATATTGGAAAACATTTCCAAATACTTATTTAACAATAAGTAATTCACAAATTAATTTATTTTCAACACTTGGAAAATATTCAATATACTTAAAACACGATTAAGTATGTATTTTATTCTTTAAGGAAAACATTCTCTTAAACATATTTATTTGGGTCAAAACGAATGTTGCGTAAAATATCATTACGACAACCTAAAATCACTAGTATAGGGATTCGAAATAAGATAGATATATAAATCCTAATACTATGCAAAAACATTTCCTTTCGAAAATCATTTACTATAACAACAGTGTTATAGCCCATCATTTCCTTATACTTTTCGGAAACGTCTATTTCAACATTGAATGTTGAAATCTATGGTTTTGATCCTTAACACATTTTAAAACAACTTCAAATGGTTTAATTCTGTTTAAAATACCACTTCCCAAAACGTTTATTTAATATATTATTCACTGTCCAAAATCGTGAATATAAATCGTTTACCAAATTCAACGCTTCTACAAATTTAATTAGAGGATTATCCACTGTCCAAAATCGTGGATATAATTCCTTTAATAAACTATAATAATTAACTTATCAAATTCAATCGATTTCGGATTTATAAAACAACGTTTATAAATCACATTTTATATTTTATAAAAACTTCAATATACAAATTTCCTTTATTAACCAACTCCATTTATAATCTCATTTAAATGCCAAAATCCAAATTTATAAGTCAATTACTTGTAAACTATTTTTTTCCAAAATCATTCTTTTTATAACTACTTTAGTTATAAATCTATAAATCATTTTTACTTATACAATCCATTTATAACCTCATTTTAGCAATTATAAAAACTCATTTATAATTCAATTATTCTGATTTATAAAAGTTCAATTTTATAAATCTTATATATATAACCATTTCTAATTATTCAAAAATCCCACTTTAAACAAGCTTGTTCTTTAATAATTTACAAATCGTTATTAAAGCTTATATAACTCCAAAATCGTACTTAAGTATTATTTTCCAGAAAATATAACTTTTATAACAATAAAAAATTATAATTTTCATTTATTTAAAATAAATCAATTTCCTTATCAATTTAAAAATTAACGAAACATCGATTTCCAAAATCACTTTAAAAATCCTTTTTAAATTTCGAAATCACCACTTTAACATTTTTAAAACTCCAAAATAGGCCCAATGCTGCAACAACACCAAATACATCAATCACAGCATCCAAAACATCATATATCATATGATAACAGAATATATCACAATATCTGTAAATAAATCAATACCGTTGAGGAATCCAGTTGGAACCTTCAACCTCTCACCTATAACAAATATGGATATTAGAATATGTGTACAATGTCCGCTTCAAGGCAGACACGCGTACAAAGGGTCATCCGCTCATACACGGGAATGTATAGGGTCTCATCTGCTCCAATAGGCAGGTATATATCCAAATACCAATCAATATATCATATATCATCCAAACAATCATCAATCATCATATAATAAATTATTCCCACTTATATAAAAATATCAGTGAGTCAGAAAGAGTGAGTTGTACTCACATTGCGTGCAGTCGCGATTTAAGTGTTTTATTCCGAATAAAGTTGAACGAGCATTTAATTTCACCCAAAATTCACACTAGCTCTAATAAACCCCAATCCATCTCTAAAATGTAGTGCTCGTCCATACGAACCCAATGCAATTCGTTTCGTGCGAAACAGACCTTGTATGACAAAGTTATGATATTTAGAAGTTAATACGAATTTATTATAATATAATTTCAATTTTCTTTTTATTTTAAAACCTTTATCAAAATCTGGCCGTTCGTTTCATCTACTTCAGATCTGAGCCTCCCCCTATCTTCTTCTTCCTCAGGTACAACTTCATCAAATGAAACCCATCCCTCTCCACCTTTGACCACAAATTCCACCACCCATCGACCACTTGACGACAATAGACCACCACCAATGCAAAGGCCTCGCTCCCCTGCACCCATGGCCAGAGGCCGGCCTCCCCACGACATGCCATGGCCACCCAATCGAGCTTGAACAGTCCCAAAACGCAGCCTCCTAGCTTCCTCCACGCCACACCAAATTAGATCACCACCGTTGGTTACAAAGATCTCAGAAGCTCTACAACTTTGTAGTTGAAGGTTTTGGCTAAATGTTTACGGATTGAGAGATAATGGAGGAAGAAAATTCAAAATTTCTAGCCATTGAAAGAAGAAGTGGCGGCTAGCCCTAGGGAAGTTAGGGTTTTGCAAAAATGAAGAATTTACATCCTTTTATAGAAAATTTTCGCGCACTATTCGCCCGAATTTTTTTCGAACTCCAAACGAAGCGTGCCGCCTGGAATTTATAATGTTTTACCCCCATTCCAAACGCAATGGAATATATATCGAGAGCCAATTCGATCATATTTGGAAGATAGGTTTTAAAATCGATTAATTTAAATTTAAAATTCACTTAAACAATTTCTACGCGTTTTAGCTTGCCCCGGACAAACCGTAAGTCCGATTGACACGAAATTTGAAATATTGCAATAATATAATATTACGGATCCAATGAAACTTGTTTCATCAAAATGCGAGACTGTTTGAAAAATGGCTATTCTCACTTGTCAATTAAATATTAAAATATTCAATTTCTAAAATTTGACTTTTAATTCAATTTTAAAGTTCTACAACATTATTTTAAATCAAATAAGATTTAATTTAAATTTATAAATCATTTTTATTCACTTTTAAATTCAAATTATAATTATTTACGCAATTTCAAATATAAAATTAATAATTAAATTATCCAATTAAATCCAAATATTCGAAATAAAATCTATTCATCTTATACATTTAACTTTTTCATATTTAAAATCAATTAAATATATGAATTTCAAATGACTGAAATTCTGGGTCGTTACATATAATAATCAAATATTATCATTCCCTAACAACCAAATAATCCATATAATCATAATAATTTTAATAAAAAATTATTTCTTTATATATAAAATAAAATTTTGGTAAAATTATTCCATTCACCAATTCTCAAAACAATACTGTGTCGGTTTTCCTTATTTAAGCACTTAGAAATCCCTATCGATATCGTGATGTCCCATGTATCGATCAGAATTCATAAGCCACAACAGATAAATTAACATAATATAAAACATTTTTATAATCACTAACAAATACGCACTCATATATATACTCTCAAAACTCATAATAAGGCATTCCATTATCTTATCTCTTAATGAGTTGCCTCACCACAGCCAAGGTTCTCGCTTAATCTCGCACTCTGATACCAACTGTAACGACCCGCCAATCCATACAATTCAAACTGACAACAAAACCATACATGTCCAACCCAACTCAAACAGAAAGTCAGAAAGTTAAGGGAAAGAAAAAGGAAATAAGAAGAGGAAGGAAGAAGAAGAGGAAATAACCAAAAACAACACAAAATCTCACAATCGCAGCTTATCAATGATCTATACAAAAAGAAACTATTATATACATAAATCAGAGTACAACCACAATCACGGTCATTAGCCTGGACAGTTATAACATCCTGTCCTCACAATTGCTGACAATTTCAACAAAACAGCGGAAGATAAAACATATACAAGAATATGACTTGAAGTCCTCCAGCTCGTCTCTTGAGCTCCAAAGCATCCAAAGAAAATCTTTAAATATGCTAAGTCTGACCCGAGCATTTTAATAAAATAACACCCGAGTTAGTCTAAAAAACCAACGTGAGAAAAAAACCCAAATGGATTTAAAGTTATAAGAAAAAACTTTGAAATCAAAAGTATCTCATGACCACACCGCACATAAACACGGACGGGTTTTTACCTTATGATAACCAAAACATTTTCTATAGAAAATCCATTTATATTATAATAATGTCTACAGGTCAAAGTAAAATATGAATATAGTTAAAATGCTTGCGTCTCACATTTAGCATAGTTGGTCACAACTAAATGCGTAAAGCTCGTATTGGAGAATGCATTCCCTACTATGACAAGGTGAGGAACTACCTTTCAAAGGTACATCTCTAGATAAAATGCACCGGGATCTGACAAGAACATCTTATACGCCTGCCACACAGGACAGGCCTACCACCTGACTCGTAGTACCAAATATGATTACACCACTTTGGGCCCCGACGCATACAAGAATAGATAGTAACACACCCAGATTTGGAATGACCATACCCAACTTCTGAGCTACCCACTTGGCCCTACTGCATGCCTCATTTTTGTTATTTCCCAATTGGTGAGGTCCGAGGCTACGTTTTACCTTTATATAGCACTTCCCACTTGGAATGCAAACACTGCCCTCCAGGCAACAATGCAATATTAGCATTCATCCGTACAAGTTCGTTCTCGGACTGAAAAAACAATTGAGAGCTTCGTCTCCAATTCCATCATCTTCAAGATATCTTCACTTCAAAACGCATTTGTTGGATCGAAGGGGTTTTTGGATAACATACCGATCCTGGTCCCTTCGAAGCAATATTCGATAATTTTCGGTAAACTCAACCTAGGTCCTTTAGGAAATGAACAGTATAAGATAAGATCGATGATCACCTCCTAACCGTTAGTGGACGGATTTCCTTATCATTGTCCCAGGGGAACGAAACGAGATTTATACATACATTACAACATCATCAGAGATGATTATGCCATATAACTCACGTGTTTACCCTACATATTTCTAAACTAACATTTGGGTCGAAATTTGATAGTCGGTTATTTAACTATCGAATAACAAACATTCAATGAGGGATTTAATTCCATAGGAAATCCAACATTGATTAAGCTCCAAGCAACACTAAGCCTCTATTAATTAATAGTTTATTAAATAAATTCACTTTGTAGTATTGAATCAAAAATTCTTTTACAAATATTGATATAAACCCAAAATCCCCTTTACCCCATACCTGGAAAAATATCTGTATGTTTGTCTTGATGGTATAGGTATATTCACCTACATTTTGGAAGATTACCCTTATTATTCGATTCAAAAATCATTTAAAAACTGTACCATAATCCACAAAACAATTTGTAAACCCCTTTCATGAATTTATAAATCCATTTATAATTTTCCTTTTATAAATTTCTAAACTCATTTATAAAACTCCTTTCATACATTATAAATGATTCTTCTTTAAGTCTTCAAAACATTTTACCAACTTCTCTTATAAAGCTCAAATCGATTTATAAAACCTTGTTTATAAATCTCGAAAACATTTATAAATAAATAATAATTATTTACTTTAAAACACTTTTATATATAAAAATAAACATTATAAATAAATATTAATTTTAAAACACCTTACAATAAAAGTAGTTTTAAAACATTCTGAATAAAACAATAATAATTTATCTTAAACCTTATTATAAATAATAATAATTAATTTCCAAAATTTTATTAATAAATGATTATACTTAATTCCAAACCATATAAATAATTTTTTTAAAAATTAACCTTTCAAAATATCAAAATATTAATAAGTCACTTTTAAAACAAAATAAATATAAGTTAACCACTTTTAAAACATAATTATATTTCCATGATAAAAATCCATACTTAATTTCCAACCTGACCATTTCCGTATTTATACGTCATCTCTTTTTTATGAAATTTTCTTTCAAATTTAAAATATTTCATAAAACAATTAAATTATAATATCTAAAAATCATACTTTATTATAAAAATTATTGAACATATAAAATTTCCAATAACACTTTGAAATCCACCTTTTTAGATTAAATCATTATTTTAAAATAATTTAAAATACCAAAAATAAGGCCTGGTATTACTAAAGCCTTAAATAAACAAAATCATGTTCATGTCATCCAATAACATCCAACATATCATATATCACATTATATGTGAAAATTAAAATCAACCGTATGAGGAGTCCCATCGGATTCCTCAACCTGTCCCTCTGCATTACATATAGTGCAAAATCATAAAAATATGAATTAACCGCTTAGAGACGGGATTCATATACAAAGGGTCATCCGCCCTTACATGGGAACATAATAGGGTCCTATCCACTCCAATAGGTAGGAATATATCTAACTAACTATATAATTTAGTATATTATCTAAATAATCAATAATGATCAAAAATAAATATCCAACATCCAACAAATAGTTTTGTTGACTATATGAATTTCTGATTAGCCAAAATGGTGAGATTAACTCACATTGATTTTAATTGTCGTCCTAATGTTCCGTTTTGAATTAAGATTGAATGAACGTCCAATCTTGATCCAAATTTCCAACCAGCTCCAAATCCATTCAATCCAATTCTATAGTGTAGCCTTCATCGATGCGATCACAATGCGATTCGTCACGTTCGATTTGGACCTCGTATGAATGAGTTATGAATTTATTAATACATGATAGAATTAAAATTAAAATTAATATAATTAACTAACAATTAATGTTTAACTAATTACCCACTTAATTTTAAATCCTTCTTCTCCAATTCGAGCCTGCCCATTCCACTTACAATGGCCAAAGTTCAAATCCCCTTTCCCTCTCCATTTCTCAACAAGATCACTCACCGCCTTCACCAATCATCATCTCTCGTCGATCTCCACACGTCCATACCCAACATTCACCGACCAAACCTCCATCTCGAATCGCGACGTTATCATCTCCTTGGTCGTACAACAATAACGTTCGCCATAGGCAGCCCCGCCTCCTTTGCTTTGGCCTACACTTGCCAAATTCCTCCACGAACTCGATTACGATTTCTCTATCTTGCATCAAAGCCTACACCATCCTAAAATTCAAGCCCTAGCTTTTGAAACCCATCCTCATCACCGTCGACTTCCTCCATTCGCTATGCACCCTTCCATGCTAATGCTAGATTGAAGATTCAAGTGATACGAATCTAAGGAACCGGTTTCAAAATTTTGTATGCTTCCTTTGAATTGCATTAAATTTTAAAAACTTGCTTACTTTTTTTTTCCTCTAAATCTTGCTGAAATAAAGAGGATAGAACGCTGTAAATATGTTGGTATGGGGTACAGCTGAACATTGGAGAGTAAGGGAAAAACCAGATAGGGTTATGGCCTAAAGTATGCTCTAATCTAGTTATATAAAAAAAATATTACTTAATTTTTTTAAAAAAATATCGAGCTTAAAAACGTTCAAAATCCCAAACTCCTATCAAGACATGCCGCATGACGTTCTATATGTTATATCGCTATTTTGAACACAATGGAACTTGTTTCGAGACCTGATTTGATCATATGCCGAAGCTAACTTTTTGGAACCAATTATTATATTAAATTCTAAAATTAATCTCTAAGCGTTTTGATCTCGCGTGACTAAACAATTCATCCGATCACCATGAAATTTGATGGCACGCTATAATTCACTATTATGGATCCCATGAAACTGGTTTAGTCGAAATTCAAGACAGTGCCCGGAAGGCTATTTTTACATGTTAATTAAAACAAGTAATTCCCAAAATCAGTTTATTCACTTTTAAATCAAAATTAAAAGTTCACTAACCTCCTTCTTATTCAAAAAGAATTTAAATCAACTTTTGAAATCATTTCTATTCATATTAAATCCGAGATTCAATTATGTAAACAATTTCAATATTACATTAACAATTTAATTATCAAATAAATTGCTATATTTAAAATTCAAGTTATTTAAATTATAAAATAAGTTTTCAATATTTAAAATAAATTAAATATTCAAAATTCAAATGACCAAATTCTCGGTCGTTACATTTTCTTTCTCTATTTCTTTCAAAAATAATATTTTTATCTTGATCGTATATATTATATTTATCTTCTAAGAATGATATATTAAATCCCTTACCACAAAGTTGACTTATACTAAGCAAGTTATGTTCTAAATTTTTAACTAATAAAACAATTGTAATAAGATGTAAGTTAGATGTACCATCATTGCTCATATCATCTTTGCCGATGATATATCCTTTGGAGTTATCTCGAAATGTGACAGATACTCCATCTAAGCAGACAATGTTTGTTAACATTTCTTTATTTCCCATCGTATTTTTTGAGAAATCACTATCAAGTATCATGTTTCCTATTTTCTCATGTTGTACCTGCAAAAAATATATAAATGATGTTGGTACCTACTTCCTTTGTTAGGGTCCTAAGAGTTAGTCCTTAGGAATCAAACCCATGAGGTTTTAGAATTCTCTTTGTAACAAGATTATCATTCTTATGAACAGAAGTTATAAAAAATTTATATAATTATTTCTAATCAAATGATTATTAGTATTTGGAACCCAAATCTTAATAGATTTTGAATAGGTTGTAGTCTTCTTTTGACTAACAGATTTTAAAACAGGCTTTTCGAGACTTTTATTTTTCTTCGTGAAATTTATATATAGAGAGTTATACTGTTTAGGACTAGTTTTTACTTTTGTGAATTTGTTACATCCTAATCCCTTTTTATTAGAAGTAGATTATGAATTTTCTATAATCATTGAAAGATTTTCTCTACCTCTATTAAAGTTAGAACATTTATGGTAATATTATCTAACTTCGTAAGACTTGTAATATCTAATTCTAATATTTTACAGTTGATTTCAACTCATGATTTTCTATTGATAATGTGTCAATCTTTTCTTTTTGAGTCTCGATTTCACTACTAAACATAGTAAGTAGTGAAGAAATATTAGAATAAGATTCTTATGAAATAACAAGTTCTTCTTCTAAAATTTTCTTTTCATCTCTTAAAATATTAACTTCAATTTCATTTCTATTTAGCCTTTCTAGCGAATCTTTACATTTTCTTTTAAGATTTCTTACTTTATCTAATAATTCAAAATTTATATCAACTAAAGCATCAAAAGTAAGATCACTTGCATCATCATTTATGGCCATAAAGCATATGTTGTCTTGTTCAGAAGCACTGTCACTGTTGTTGTCTGATGAGGAAGAAGAATCTGAATCATCCCATGTAACTGAAAAGGCTTGTTTCTTCTTATATCTGTTGTAACGACCCGTAGATTTTATTAGTTTTAAATGGTTTTATTTAACGTAATTAATTGAAACTTTTGAGAAATTTTATAATAATATTTTGAAATAAAAATTTAATATTTGGATTTCGTCTAATTAATCATAGCAGATTTTAAATTTTAAATTTATTTTATCAAAGTTTATTTCATTGTTAAATTCTATTAAATTCAAGCTAGCTAATAATTGATGACAATAAATTTATTTTCAAGCCTGGATATTTTTCTATAAATTTTTTATCTAAATCCTCTTTTGAGTGAGACGTCATCTTTAGTTTTTCCAAATTTGGACGTCTACTGCTCTGTTTACCTTATTTCTGACAAATTTGCAGCATTTTGGTACCGATCATCGACTTTTGATCGGATGATCGTACCACTGATATCTGTATACCGTTGTGATCGTCTCGTTGTGCTGATCTCAATGGTATATTTATTTCTGTATTTTGGGATCCGGTGTACAACGGAAGCAATAAATTGTTCGTTGTAACGGTACCCTAAATTGTGACTTAACTTTTCTTTTTGCATTTCAAAATTTAAACGTGCTGTCCAATCGGGCAATAAATTGATTTACTTATCTGCCCATCAATCTAAGGTCCTGCTGTTACTTTTGAAATGAATTCCAACCTTTATTATTTTAAACGTTGAAATTTATTTTAGAAAAATCAGAGCACGCACACTCCTCTCCTTCTTTAATTGATCTGTAGCCGTTTCTTATTCATTCCTCCTTCGGTTTCAAATTTGAAACGTGCAGCCCAGGAGTAATTTGCCTTTAACGTTTAGCTGAATCACAGGCAGACCGTTGGCATTTTGTTTCATTCCTCTAGTATATATTCGTTTTGCCTTCTCTTTTTTTTACTGCCCATTTTGAAATCAGGTACGTTATTTTATCTTCTCCTCTCTGTAGCTTCTTCCCCTCTACATGATTCAATGTACAACGTCACACCTTGCCATCTCAAACTAAATAACACATCACCGAACAAACAACAACGCTCGGCTACATCCCTTTTCCCACCGACAAAACAACCTCTGACCGAAGCCTTCGCCACTTATCCCCTTCCCACGGAAACCTCAGACATGCCGCTTCACCACACGTGGACCATCTCCACTCTGGCCTACCATTCTCATCCCCACTCTTCCTCCACCAACCGCTGTAGCCTCCTCCGCCCGTGTTCACCCACCAGCGACCACCAAGCACTGCCTCACGACCTCCCCTCCTTCGCTTCACACAGCCTTCCCGATCCCCTCCCTGTCGCCTACACTCGAACCCAAATTCCCAGCCCTGCCGTGTCTCTCTCTGGCCCACCGCTTCCCGTTCCCACACTCTCTGCCGAGCGCATCTTCTGGTCGTACCTCCATTCGCTCGAGTTAATCTGGGAAGGTTCGCATATATTTCCTGCTACTTCTTTTTCTTTCTTCTTATGCTTTTCATTCTTGTTAATGTTTTATTTAGAATCTGTAAACAAGATATTTTTATAAATATAGGAATTAGTATTTATATTAAAGGTTGTGTTTACTGTTTACATATATATTTTTCTTCTTCTATAAGTTGTTAAGTTATGTATATATCAACATATGTTATTATAGTATATCATAATTCAAGTGTATACATATGTCGTGTTGTTTTGCATTGGAATATATATATAGAGTTATATATATGAAAGGTGTATTATATGATTAAATTTGCTTTAAAACATTGATTAGAAGAGATATAAATGGATGAACTGTTCCTGTACGTATACATCTGATCATAAGTAAGTTACGTTTTCTCTTCAGGCTTGCTTGAGTATAAGCTTATTTATTAATTATATGTATGGTTTGGTTCAGGTTTATAGATATATTCTGTTAGCTTACATAAGTAAATAAGTTTGTAATTTGTTATGTATACATATAGTAAACTATAAATTTGGTACAGTTTTTTTTAAAGGTAGATTTGATTGATGATACTTGTCATAGTTTTTATATAAATTTATATTAGTCTGTAGTTTTTTTTAAATGTGTTATAATAACATTGATTTTAAAAGTGAGTATATTTATATATTTATTTGAAATGTGTTTTAAAAATATATATATATATAAAAAACAACACAATACATTTCTATGTAAGGATTATAAAAGTTATAAGCTAGGTACATTTACATATTAGTTTAAAGATGTTAGTTAGTATACACATAAGCTGCTGTATATAATTTACAATTTACGCGTATATAAGTTTGGCTTGTATATAAGTCAAGGGATCTGTAGTTATTAAATAAAGTTATCAGTTTTATATTATAGGATATTTGTTAACAGGTCAGTCTATATACTTTAAGTTGTGTAAGTGTGTCAGTTTTAATACCTGAGTTTACACGCGTACTATATTAAGTTATAATCGACAGTTTCTTTATGTATAAGTCTGGTTATAAAATATAAGCATAAATATATTTCACATAGAATCTACTTGTTATACGTTTATTTGTATAGCTGCATCATGGGTTTAAAATTTAAACCGATGATTTTATTTTGTATATTATTTTTCTTAAAGTAACATATTGATTTTTAAGAAGATAAAATAATATATATATATATATATATATATATATATTACATCAATATGGGTTTAAAAATTTGAATATGATTTGTATATAAACATACATAAATTTTATACGGTGTATCTATTCAATTATACCATCTATCCTTATCAATCCAGTTCTGATTTGACTTCGTCAACTCCTATTTATCAGCTTGTCCGACAAACCCATGTCCTTTGTGCTTTGCTTCGTAATTCATGCTTGGATTTCGTAACTCAACTTCGTTGTCTATCTCTCTAACCTTGAAAGGTGAGCAATCACTCACGATTTACATTCTTTTATTTATTAAATTTGATTTCAATTGAAACGACAATTGAAATATGTTGCTGTAGTTATTTAAATTGTTATATTTATGCTATTACCTGTATCTGTTCACCTACGGGATATGACACCATATCCTATTGTTTATACTTTATTTAATTACTGATGATATATTCCTGTTGTATATTATTATCATATCCTGCTATATTTTTGTTATCTGTTATCACTCTGCAAGTTCCCTGTAGTTTAGAATTCACTATGGGTTGAAATGATACATAACCTAATAGACTTTAGAATAGGAGAATTTCGTTGTGGGTTGAAATGATAGACCCAAGCGATTTTCATTTAATTAAATTTGGGATTACAGATGGGAATGATATCCACCCGTATATATTTAGTGTACGGATTTAAATGATAAATATCCATAACACTTGACCAGATGATAAAGAATATATACAGACGCCGTGGTTCATATATAAATATTTTAGAAATAAATTCTTTGTTTGGAAAGAAACATATGGTCTTAATAAATGTTAATTCTTAAATTTCTATATATATAGATTTAATAATATTTAATTTAATTAAGTTTGATTTAATACATAAACTATGTTAATATTTATGTAAATTATATTTCAAATAGATTTTTGAAATAATTGGGATAAATTAAGATGGGGAGATAAATTTGAGTTTATTAAATGGTATCTAAATAAGGATTTATTTAATTAAATCGATCTAAATTTTTTGAATGGGAAATTTTGAAAAGGTAGGATTTTATAACTGGATTTTTGATTTAAGCGATTAAATGAATATTTCACGTTTAAGTAAATTAAAGAAGATATTGAGAAAAATGGAATTTAAGGTTACTTAAATAATCTTGAATCAAATGAGGGAGTATTTCAAGACTAAATAATAATGAGGTTAAATCGAGATCTATATGAAACGGTTAAATCGAACATTTAAATTTTTAAGCCTTAAACTATATTGGAATTTTAATGGTTTAAATTTGAGATTCGGATCTATATTTGAAATCAATATAGTTGAACTTGTATTTAGAAACTAGATTTAATTAAAATGAAAATTTAGGTTGAACTAAAATTTGAAATTATTATTTAGAAACGGAATTGAGTTAAAAATTTAGTTTGACCGTTGAATAGTTAAAGTTTTGGAATACATTGAAAGGTTGAAGGGTATTTTGTGATTTCAAATCCGGATTTGAGATCGATAAAAATGGGAAATGGTTAATTAGGAATTTAGTTGAATTTTAAATTGATAAATCGAGATTGGACTAAATTTGAATTTAATACCTGAGTAGATTTGAACCGTAACTCTGAAGTGTTAAAACTGGAAATAAGTATATTTGAAATGACCATGGTGTTATAGTGTATATTTCTACATTGTAGATAGCTCCACGGATCCTTAGAGGATGGTTATCCCAAACATCCTCTAAGTTACTTGTATTTCAGTTGATATTTCACTTGAGTTGGATTTATTGATATAAGAATGTTAATCCTGACTCGAGTGTTTTGTGTTTTGCTTTACGCTCGGGTCAGACTGAGTGATACAACATTTGAGACTCACCTTCGAAGTTGGAGCTTTTCTTGAAGATCCAGCTATATATATCCTTTCAGTCATCTAGTTGATTGGTTCAGAGAAGTCATCTGATCGTACTGGAGACTTCACTGCATCTGGGATATCCTGATGTATTTTATTTCTAACTCTGATGTATATAGTAGCTTCATGAACTGCTATTCTTTAACTATTCCGCTGCATTATATTACTCTGTGATCTGTGATTTAATTATTGTATATTTAAGTTTTGCCAAATTTTAATTAACAATTCGGTATTTTTAATTATTCAAGTCGGATATGTATGGTTTTATTGTCGATTTGAATGGTCCAAAATAGCGGGTCGTTACAGTTGGTATCAGAGCTTTGGCTCTAGGCAAAACTTAGCATATATGGTAAATTTATTTACAGAATCACTTTCGCTCGAGTTGAATCTCTTCCTTTCTGACTCGATTTCCTTTGAATTTTGGAATGTCCCTCGGTTCCAAAATTCATTCTTGTCTCTCTCTATTTATATTCTTTTGATTCTGGAGTATCCAATAACTCCACCAAATGATTTGTAAAGGGGGATGAAAAATCCTTTACAATTGGCGTCGATTCACCGAAGATTTTTGTATCCTTGGTTTAGATGCTACTATTTCCTGTTATGCCAAATTCTATATCTCTAGCGATCGAATGTCGATTTGCCTTAGAATTCTGCATCCATCATATTGCTAAATGCACGATTGACCCGATTAAGGTCGTCCGTGATTTATAGAAGTATATCCATCTCCTATTTTGTAATTTAATCATCTTCGATCGAGTCTATCTTCGAATCAGGATTCTATTGGTTAGAGTCTTCTAATTTAAATCTCTACCTTTGTTTTGAAATCCATTCTTAAATCACCCTTTGAAAAAATCGAGTATATTATACTTTTGAAATTGTTTTGTACCAAAATTATTATTTTGATAACTATGATTTTATACTATATATAAAAAGAAATTGTTTTCGATAAGGATTATATACCTATATATAAAACAAACAAGAAATGTTATTCTATATATATAAAAGTTTTGAAAGGATTTGAAAATTTGAAAACTTGTAAGAAATTGATTTATATAAAAATGATTTACAACTGAAGGGTTAAATTTGAAATTCGAGAATTGAATTCCGGTATTTTGAAATTGGATTTAAGATTTTGGAAAATATATAAAAATAATATGATTTAAAGGTATTTTTCCAAATAATAAACGTTTCAAATGAGTTCAAATGAGTTCCAATAATTTTGAAGAAATTTCAAAGAAGTTTTCAAGAAAATAGAAGTCCAGAACTCACGTATGTCGCTGGAAAATAATTTCGGTGATGAGTGCACGCATCATCGACATTGATTTTCGAGTTTCAGAGGGGGGGAGAGGCCACTTTAATAGCTCGCTATGAGAGTGATTTTGTAAAACCGTTATGATTTCAAATTCTGAAGTATAATTTGATATTTTCGAAAGATATATGTATATATTTGAAACAATTTAAAGTGAGACCGGTGTTCAGTCCTCGAGTTTCGAATTTGTTTTGGTATAACCCTATATATTGAAATTGATTTATTATTGATTTTCAACTCTTGAATTGAAAATGTGATTTCCCCTTATCATTTTGATGGTTCGCACACTTCCAAGTCAAGGTCTAAAATTTTAAAACTAAGAAATTTCGAAGAGTATAAAATGTTTGATAAAGAATATAAATTTAGTTTGAAATGTTTTGAAAAAAAATATAGTTTTGAATAATAGTTTTCAGAAAGGTAAATTGAATATTTCAACTAGAAATAGATAGTTTAAAAGTTTTAAAGGGATAATTATAAATTTGGAAACCATTTGAGTATAATAGATTTTGAGAAAATTTTTAGTTTTGAAATTAAAAACCAGTACTCTTAAGGAGATTTTGGAAATGAATTTGTCTGACTTGAATTATTTTAATTTAGAAACTGGGATAATTTTCTAAACCTATTATTTTGGGAACTTTGAAATTTAGATACTTAATTTGGAAGAAAATTTGGTGAAATCATATATGATTTGGAAACTGAATGGATATTGAATGATTTGAAATTGAGAACCTTATATTATTAAGCACTTGATTTGGGAGTGGTCGAACTTATATAAATTGGATTTGTAAAAGTATGAAATTGATTTGAAATCCATTGATTTGAAGGTACTCAATTTGGAAAGCTATTTTATATAATCGAAGTCTATATAAGTATGATTTGATCTACTATTGATTTTAAAAGTATTCGATTTGGGAAAAAGGGAATCCTATATATAATGGACTTTATATAAGTATGATATTTGAAAGTGATTTGAAAAGGTACTATATGATATATTTTTTCGAAGTAAAGATATGGAAAGTGCCTTATGCTTGATATCCGCTTTGTGGCCACATCGTGGATTCATTCTATCGATATTATTCTTTCTGATTTTTGGTTTTTCGGATGTAATACTCGAGTGTTCCCACCGTGGCGTAACCCATGGTTTTTTTTCTCTCGTGAATGCATAGCGCAATTGCCTGGCTGAGTCTTGCCTGGGGGTACGGATTGTTTCCTGGGGGATCCAGGCGTAACCATTGTGTATCCTGCAATCTGTGTAGGTCGCGAATAGTAGCGCAAGTGCCTGGCTGAGTCTTGCCTAGGGGTACGGATTGTTTCCTGGGGGATCCAGGCGTAACCATTGTGTATCCTACACTCTACAAGTCATCATGGCGTAACTCGTAGGGCTGAGAAAGCTTACGGATATGGATTGTTTCCTAGGGGATCCAGGCGTAACCATTGTGTATCTGCGAACCATGGTCGGACAAAGGTTCTGGTTTGGTTGTTTTGTTTGGATTTCGTCTAATTAATCATAGCAGATTTTAAATTTTCAATTTATTTTATCAAAGTTTATTTCATTATTAAATTCTATTAAATTCAAGCTAGCTAATAATTGTTGACAATAAATTTATTTTCAAGCCTGGATATTTTTCTATAATTTTTTTTTCTAAATCCTCTTCTGAGTGAGACGTCATCTTTAGTTTTTCCAAATTCGGACGTCTACTGCTCCGTTTACCTTATTTCTGACAAATTTGCAGCATTTTCGTACCGATCATCGGCTTTTGATCGGATGATCATACTACTGATATCTGTATATCGTTGTGATCGTCTCGTCGTGCTGATCTCAAGGGTATATTTATTTCTGTATTTTGAGATCCGGTGTACAATGGAAGAAATAAATTGTTCGTTGTAACGGTACCCTAAATTGTGACTTAACTTTTCCTTTTGCGTTTCAAAATTTAAACGTGCTGTCCAATCAGGCAATAAATTGATTTACTTATCTTCCCATCAATCTAAGGTCCTGCTGTTACTTTTGAAATGAATTTCAACCTTTATTATTTTAAACACTGAAATTTATTTTAGCAAAATCAGAGCACGCACACTCCTCTCCTTCTTTAATTGATCTGTAGCCGTTTCTTATTCATTCCTCCTTCGGTTTCAAATTTGAAACGTGCATCCCAGGAGTAATTTGCCTTTAACGTTTAGCTGAATCACAGGCAGACCATTGGCATTCTGTTCCATTCCTCTAGTATATATTCGTTTTGCCTTCTCTTTTGTTTACTGCCCATTTTGAAATCAGGTACGTTATTTTATCTTCTCCTCTCTGTAGCTTCTTCCCCTCTACATGATTCAATGTACAACGTCACACCTTGCCATCTCAAACTAAATAACACATCACCGAACAAACAACAACGCTCGGCTACATCCCTTTTCCCACCGACCAAACAACTTCTGACCGAAGCCTTCGCCACTCATCCCCTTCCCACGGCAACCTCAGACATGCCGCTTCACCACACGTGGACCATCTCCACTCTGGCCTACCATTCTCATCCCCATTCTTCATCCACCAACCGTTGTAGCCTCCTCCGCCCGTGTTCACCCACCAGCGACCACCAAGCACTGCCTCACGACCTCCCCTCCTTCGCTTCACGTAGCCTTCCCTATCCCCTCCTTGTCGCCTACACTCGAACCCAAATTCCCAGCCCTGCCGTGTCTCTCTCCGGCCCACCGCTTCCCGTTCCCACACTCTCGGCCGAGCGCATCTTCCGGTTGTACCTCCATTCGCTCGAGTTAATCTGGGAAGGCTCGCATATATTTCCTGCTACTTCTTTTTCTTTCTTGTTCTGCTTTTCATTCTTGTTAATGTTTTATTTTGAATCTGTAAACAAGATATTTTTATAAATATAGGATATTAGTATTTATATTAAAGGTTGTGTTTACTGTTTACATATATATTTTTCTTCTTCTATAAGTTGTTAAGTTATGTATATATCAGCATATGTTATTATAGTATATCATAATTCAAATGTATACATATGTCGTGTTGTTTTGCATTGGAATATATATAGGTTATATATATGATAGGTGTATTGTATGATTAAATTTTCTTTAAAACATTGATTAGAAGAGATATAAATGGATGAACTATTCCTGTACGTATACATCTGATCATAAGTAAGTTACGTTTTCTCTTCAGGCTTGCTTGAGTATAAGCTTATTTATTTAATTATATGTATGGTTTGGTTCGGGTTTATAGATATATTCTGTTAGCATACATAAGTAAATAAGTTTGTAATTTGTTATGTATACATATAGTAAGTTATAAATTTGGTACAGTTTTTTTTAAAGGTAGATTTGATTGATGATACGTGTCATAGTTTTTATATTAATTTATATTAGTCTATAGTTTGTTTTTAAATATGTTATAATAACATTGATTTTAAAAGTGAGTATATTTATAGATTTATTTGAAATGTGTTTTAAAATATATATATAAAAAAAACAACACAGTACATTTATATGTAAGGTTTATAAAAGTTATAAGCTAGGTACATTTATATATTATTTTAAAGATGTTAGTTAGTATACACATAAACTGTTGTATATAATTTATAATTTACGCGTATATAAGTTTGGCTTGTATATAAGTTAAGGGATCTGTAGTTATTAAATAAATTTATCAGTTTTATATTATAGGATATTTGTTAACAGGCCTGTCTATATACTTTAAGTTGTGTAAGTGTGTTAGTTTTAATACCTGAGTTTACACATGTACTATATTAAGTTATAATCGACAGTTTCTTTATGTATAAGTCTGGTTATAAAATATAAGCATAAATATATTTCACATAGAATCTACTTGTTATACGTTTATTTGTATAGCTGCGTCATGGGTTTAAAATTTAAACCGATGATTTTATTTTGTATATTATTTTTCTTAAAGTAACATATTGATTTTTAAGAAGAGAAAATAATATATATATTACATCAATATGGGTTTAAAAATTTGAATATGATTTGTATATAAACATACATAAATTTTATACGGTATATTTAGTCAATTATACCATCTATCCTTATCAATCCAGTTCTGATTTGACTTCGTCAACTCCTATTTATCAGCTTGTCCGACAAACCCATGTCCTTCGTGCTTTGCTTCGTAATTCATGCTTGGATTTCGTAACTCAACTTCGTTGTCTGTAACGATCCTGAATTTTTATTTAATTTAAATTAATAATTAAATGAAATTTTGAATAAAAATTTATAAAATTAATTATAAATAGTGATGTGAGTTTCCCCGAGTTCAAATATATTCTATATAAATCATTTAAATTTTTAAATATTATGTATATATGTATATATGTGAATATATATATATATATATATATATACACACACACACACATATGTATATGTATATTTGGGTATATATGAGTCAATTTGAAATTTTAAAATCTTGTGTGTATATATAGAGAAATATAAAACAATAATTTTTAAAGTAAAATTTATGATAATTATTTAAACTAAAAATAGAAGTAAATTTAAAATGCAAGAATAAAACAAAAACAATAAGTAAACATATATAGGAAGTATTACAAAACAAAAATACATACAAGTATGTACACTTGTAAATGAAAACAAAGTAAGCATATAAAACAAGGCAATATAAAAGCAAATATACGAAGTAAAATAAAACACAAACATAAACAAAACAAAATATCTTTTAAAATATAAACTATTGAAATAAATATATAGAAAGATACAAAACAATTTGTATGTAAGATAAAATAAATACTCAAGATAAAAATAGAAATGTATTCATATGACAAGTGATAAAACAAAAGAAGAAATACACATAAGAAAAGGTATGTAAACAAACTCAGCTCAATATAAAACTGTACAAACAAGTATATTAGCATGTAAACAAGAAAGGACCTGCATTTAATGCAAGCATATCCACCCATGCCTATTATACAAATAACATTACCTGTACAAACCAGATCATCACTCTGTACGTCCTTTTCTTTATATATCAACTTATTTAACTTCAGTTCGTTCAAAACATAACTAAGCAAAGCTAGAAAAGAAAAACTGAAGCAAGCATTGTTTAAAACTTAAACAAAACTCAACTTACTAACATCAACACAATCAATACCACCAGAGATCAAGAGAATAGCTTCAGCTAGCAAATACAAAACAGGTTTCAAATAAAGAAGACTCTGTTCTTATTACTGGAAAAATCAATGTGAGTGGCATATAGTTGTTCAAACTTGAATGTGTATTGCCATTGCTTTGTGTATATGCTGATGCTAGTGTATTCATTCTCTGTTAGCTACAGAGTATCAACCCACAAGAAAAAAAATTCATATCTTGTTTTATAACCCATATCTGGCCTCAGTTTCAAAACAAGATTTTTGTGTTTAAGTATAGGCTGTGATTTAAAAATGGTTTTATAAGGTATAAAGGTAGGTAGAGGGAAAGATCAAGTTTTTACAGTAAAAACTTAAGTCTCTGGAAATTTCAAAATTCTTGAACTGTGGATTCAATTATATAGCTTGAATTAACAGCCCAAGATAGGATTTTTAAGAGAAATATAGTGATTTTTAGTTGTGTGTATCATGAGCAAGTGACAGTAGAACAAAATTTGCTTAAAAATCAAATTCTCGTGTTTGAGTGGTTCGTGTTGGGTGGGGTTGCTCGGGGTGCTAGACGAGCCTACGGAGATGCTAGGAAAAATGGCCGGAGTTGGTGGAAGTGATGGTGGCGTTGGCGGTAGCGGGGCAAAGTTTTTAACCCTAGTTTTAGGTGGGGCAAATCTTGACTTCGTTCGACGTCCACAATGCATCGAGTGGCACGCGACTTTGGGAGGTGGTAAAGAAGTGGTTGGCGAAGGCGTGGCCGGTGGTGGAGGTTGTCTGGTGGTCGGTGGAGGAAGCGGTGGCCGTTGACAGGTTTGTGGGGGTGCGGTGTTGAAAATGTTTCCAGGTTTCCTATTTTCTTCTTTTTCGTTCGATTTTGATTTCTGGCCGATAGTGATGGGTTGATGATCGAGGTGTGTTGCCGCGATGATGGCTGATGTGATGGAGGGCTCGTCGATCGCCAGAGGAGCGTCGTGGGGCGGTGCACGCGCACAGGAACATTGCGTGTCAGGGGGGAGGAAGTGCATCAGTGGTTTATAACTAGAAGAAGAGAAAAAGAAGAAAAAAAAGAGAAGGGGTCGAACTCGTATTGATCCCTGATTTCTTTTTCTCGCACTGGTTTCGAGTGTTCACTCGAATTTCTTCGTGGATTTCTCGAAGCAGGTAGAGGGGGAAGTTAAGTAAATGTTTTGTTCAGGTTTTGCAAACTAAACCTGATCTAGTTGTAACTTCAAAATTAAATTTTTAATTAAGGATTGAACCAAGATTTAAAGTGAATTTTTAAATATAAGTTCAAGTTTAGTTTGAAGTGTTGTTTGGAAATAAAGTTCTAAAATTTAATTTGCTTTAAAAAAATTTTAAAAATGTTTAAGTTCAAATATGTTTAAAGAGGATTGAAATTTATAATGGAACTTCAAAGTATACAGGAAGCATTTAAACAAGTTTTAGATAAATGTTTAAATCTCAACATTTTTGTAAGTGATAAATAAATCGAAATAGGAATGAGTTTCACCTTATGTTAGCATAGAGTAAATGACTCATAATTCGTTTAGTATTAAGTTAATTAACATGGATAATTTATTTAAATAATTAAGGACTTGGATTAATTAAATAAATAATAGAAGGTTAATTACTTAATTAAGGTTTAAGGATTTATTAAGTTAATTAATTTGTAAATTAAGAATTATCAATTAGATATTAATTAATAATTAAAGTTGATTTAATTAAGTGATTAAGAAATAAATTGATTTAAGGACGATATGATAAATTAAAACAAGTAATAAATTTGAGCAAAATTAATTTATCAAAGGCTAATTATAAATAAAGGTGATCAAGAATAATTATTTATTAAGGAGTAATTAATGATTAATTAAAGGATAGTTTATAAAATGTCTTAAAATTAATTGATTATCAAATCACCATGACTAGCAAATTTATTCATAGAGATTTATCAGATTTAAATTAATCAGATAATTGAATTAATCCTACCTAGCTTAGATTATAGTGGATGATTAAACTATTTAATATCCCTGTTATATGATGCTTTATGATTACCCCGATCTGTGTTATGATCTATGATGTAATTTAGTGTCTGTGATATAGTTTATTATCTGTAATATATATATATGCGAAGCTGTGTATGAAAGATAAGCGTTATAATTCATATCGCTTATCGAATATATTGTTGTATTTGATTTGTGATGATTGAATGATGTTGCACAAATTGTGTTAAAACCCTGGACCACACCATACACACACAAATATGGATTTCACGAGGAAATCGATTAAGTCGCAGATTTTTGAAATAGTTAAATTTGAATTTTTAAATTCAAATGTTTTGGAAATGGAATCGGAATAAATGTGAAAAGCTTTTGGAATGGAATTTCAAAATAGAATTTATTATTTTTAAATTACTTGATTAAGTTTTGGAATTTAAATAAGTTGATTTAAATTTAAATTCAATACTTGAAATTGAATTCTATAATTTGAAATTAGGGATTAATGATATTATACTAGTCATTATGAGTTAAACCATTTTTAAAGTATTATTTTTGGGAATTTGAATTTAACTCAAGGATTTCAACTCGTATAAATGAATCAGATTTCCAAAATGAAAACCGTTGTTTTCAAATGATAAACACTTTTAGATAAGAACTGAGATTCCAGTTAATTAGGGGAATCTCAAGATTGAATAGAGAAATGATTTTTTTCCTAAGTTATGAATGAATTCTTTTTGAAAGCCATGAATTAAATCTGCTTATTTTTAACAGATTTAAATTGATGATTTGTTTAAATCAAATTGAAATGAAATTGTTTTGAAGGCTATAAGTTAAATCTTTGATTTAAAGATTTAACGAGTTAAATCAAATTGAAATAAAAATTGATTTGGAAAATATGTGAATGAATCTTTTGTTTAAAAGATTTAAATGTGAAAATTGTTTAAACCGTTAAAGGTTGTGAAAATGAATCTTTTTGTTTAAAGATTGAAAATGGTAATTTGTTAAACCATTTGAAAGAAAGTTTGAATTATTAAGTTGTGACTTAATTGAAATCCCATATCCATATGTTTGAAAATATTTTCGCTCACTATTCGGTTTAACCGGGAAAGGACCTTTGGGTCGTATAACCCATTCTGAATATGTGATTCGACGTTATGGATAGCATTTAAAGACCGGTGATGAAGACCGGGTATTTGCGAAAGCGATAGGATGACCTATCGATTGTTTCTGCATCGAGTCGCGCCGGTATAGAAACTCCCTAAGTGATGGGAAAATCCGATCAGGATTGTGAATATCCGGGTTGCAAGGACTTCTTTGTAAGTGCCTTCGGTTCTGTTCGAACCCAGAACAGACTTGTATGGATTGTATGTCTGACATTACAAATTGAGATATAAAGCAGATTTCTTTCAAATATATTTCTGTTGGTGGCGAAGAATTTATTCTTTTAGCTTAACACCCTTCTCTGAGACGTACGAGCTCAAAGGTTATATAGTTGAAGTTATCAGCGATATATTCCCAATTTGGTAATGTGATATGCTGAGTGTTGCTGTAAATGATCATTGTGTTGATTATTGTGATAGGATCGTTTATTTGATCGTCTATCTTAGTGATCATTGTATTGATCATTTGTTGACCCAAAGCATGGCTTTTGTATAAAGTATGTTTTTGTGGACGTGACTTCGTCGAGCCTCACACCCCGGAAATGGTCAAAACAGGAAAGATGCGGCAAGGTTATGAAGGGTAGCACCCTTTAGGGTATGTACATTTCCTTCTGGATAGAGGTGGTATCATGGTATGGAGCCCAGATATTTAACCTATGTGGTTACTACGAATTTATTACTTTGTGGTTGTTGGTTTTCGGGATCCCGTGAGAAAGGTCGTTTACGATCGGGGAATGGCGTGCTCGTGTCAGTAGTTACCCAGTTAGGGGTAACCCGGCCTTGTGTTGGCAGAGTTCCGGTTTGGTTCTCGGGGATGTCTTTCCAGAGGCATTCTCATGTGGCAATGGGAAGTTCCTTGGCCTGACCATTTGTTGGAAATCCAAAGAAATAATACGAAACTTGTACGGTTTTAGTTGTATAACCTGCCATGGAATGTGGCGGTAACCTGCTATTGAACATGGTTAGCTATAGTAGGCATACGATAATGGTCGTATGTTGGCTAAGATTTATATTCTACTTTCGAAATAAATTTGTTCTACACTATGCACTAGTAATAATATCAAATGTTCTTTTTAATGCGTATCAAGCATCTTTGACTATCATAAGGAGAAATCTCCTCCGATTCTGCGTTTGCATTGTGTGTGTGTGCGGGAGGCCTTATGGTAGTCTCATTTTTAAAAAAGCATTGCGAATTGACTTTGAAAATCTTTTGTTGAATGTTTTTAATAGATAAACTGTTTTGTTGCTCACACCAGTCCCACGACTGATCCGGAGTTTATCGTTTCTTTCCTAAACTCTGGGTGCTCATTATTTTCTACACGAGCAGCCTAGAGTTGGGTTTTACAGATAGTTAGATATAGTGGATTATCTGGAGTTGGTTCAGTCTTTGGACCACACCAGTCTTGCTGAGCTTTGTGATATGTTATTGGGGGTTCGAGCTTCTGCTGGATTGATTCTTGGAAATGGAGTTACAGTTCTCGGAGTTCTCTTTTGAAGACTATCTTAGAGTTATATTGTTCCGCTGTTAGATGTCATCTATTTTCTTTCCGCTGCTATTTTATTGTATCATATCTCTGATGTATATTGATATCTATTGGATTATCTGTTGTATCAGATATTGTATCAAAGCTGTATATCAATGTATTGTTCTTTTATTCCGCTGTGTTGTTTACTTAATGATTGTTATAAGCTCCGGCGAATCGGATTTGAGCGGTCGAATCTATGGCATTCGAATACGATATGAAGTATGGATGTCGATTTTTGAGCGGGCAAAATCCGTCTCGTTACAATTTGGTATCAGAGCTAAGGGTTGAACTTTAGCTCAGGAGTGTAACACATTAAGTAACTCATTAGAGATAGGGTGAAGTAAATCCTAGAATGAGAAATCCTTAAGATATCTGTTTGAATGCCTCAGTAAATTCTTTTACTATCCATTGATAGTAAGTATGAGTGCAAGAAGAGAATGAGATAGAGGACAGGGGAATGCGACTATAATTGGTCAATACTCTGTAACAACAGTGGAAATAACTATCTCTATCAATTTTATTTGATTCGTTTCTAAATTCTTTTGAATTGGTTCGTACCAGCTACAGAAAGAAGTTTCGGTGCATTGATGCTCTACGAATCGTTGTGGGAAATCTTTACTTCGTATCTTCATCGATTTCTTATCAGTTTTTCGTTTTAAACTTTAATGAATTTGAAATTTAGAATTAAAAATTTGAATAAATTAGAAATTAGAAATTGGAAATTTTAAATAAATTGAAATTTTAATTTGAGTTAAATTGATTAGTAGAATATGAAGAATAAATTGAATTGTATCGATAAAACGATTTTGTTTAAAACCAAAATTTGAAATTTTATTATAATTTCTTGTATCTATTGTTGATATTCTGATTTGATGAGCCAAATCCAAAATCGATATCCAGTTTGATCTGAAAAGATATTTCTTCTATCTTTCGTCTATCTCTGTATTGTTTTCGTGCCTGCGAATTTCGAGGACGAAATTCTTTTAAGGGGGGAAGTCTGTAACGATCCTGAATTTTTATTTAATTTAAATTAATAATTAAATGAAATTTTGAATAAAAATTTATAAAATTAATTATAAATAGTGATGTGAGTTTCCCCGAGTTCAAATATATTCTATATAAATCATTTAAAATTTTAAATATTATGTATATATGTATATATGTGAATATATATATATATATATATATATATGTATGTATATTTGGGTATATATGAGTCAATTTGAAATTTTAAAATCTTGTGTGTATATAAAGAGAAATATAAAACAATAATTTTTAAAGTAAAATTTATGATAATTATTTAAACTAAAAATAGAAGTAAATTTAAAATGCAAGAATAAAACAAAAACAATAAGTAAACATATATAGGAAGTATTACAAAACAAAAATACATACAAGTATGTACACTTGTAAATGAAAACAAAGTAAGCATATAAAACAAGGCAATATAAAAGCAAATATACGAAGTAAAATAAAACACAAACATAAACAAAACAAAATATCTTTTAAAATATAAACTATTGAAATAAATATATAGAAAGATACAAAACAATTTGTATGTAAGATAAAATAAACACTCAAGATAAAAATAGAAATGTATTCATATGACAAGTGATAAAACAAAAGAAGAAATACACATAAGAAAAGGTATGTAAACAAACTCAGCTCAATATAAAACTGTACAAGCAAGTATATTAGCATGTAAACAAGAAAGGACCTGCATTTAATGCAAGCATATCCACCCATGCCTATTATACAAATAACATTACCTGTACAAACCAGATCATCACTCTGTACATCCTTTTCTATATATATCAACTTATTTAACTTCAGTTCGTTCAAAACATAACTAAGCAAAGATAGAAAAGAAAAACTGAAGCAAGCATTGTTTAAAACTTAAACAAAACTCAACTTACTAACATCAACACAATCAATACCACCAGAGATCAAGAGAATAGCTTCAGCTAGCAAATACAAAACAGGTTTCAAAGAAAGAAGACTCTGTTCTTATTACTGGAAAAATCAATGTGAGTGGCATATAGTTGTTCAAACTTGAATGTGTATTGCCATTGCTTTGTGTATATGCTGATGCTAGTGTATTCATTCTCTGTTAGCTACAGAGTATCAACCCACAAGAAAAAAAATTCATATCTTGTTTTATAACCCATATCTGGCCTCAGTTTCAAAACAAGATTTTTGTGTTTAAGTATAGGCTGTGATTTAAAAATGGTTTTATAAGGTATAAAGGTAGGTAGAGGGAAAGATCAAGTTTTTACAGTAAAAACTTAAGTCTCTGGAAATTTCAAAATTCTTGAACTGTGGATTCAATTATATAGCTTGAATTAACAGCCCAAGATAGGATTTTTAAGAGAAATATAGTGATTTTTAGTTGTGTGTATCATGAGCAAGTGACAGTAGAACAAAATTTGCTTAAAAATCAAATTCTCGTGTTTGAGTGGTTCGTGTTGGGTGGGGTTGCTCGGGGTGCTAGACGAGCCTACGGAGATGCTAGGAAAAATGGCCGGAGTTGGTGGAAGTGATGGTGGCGTTGGCGGTAGCGGGGCAAAGTTTTTAACCCTAGTTTTAGGTGGGGCAAATCTTGACTTCGTTCGACGTCCACAATGCATCGAGTGGCACGCGACTTTGGGAGGTGGTAAAGAAGTGGTTGGCGAAGGCGTGGCCAGTGGTGGAGGTTGTCTGGTGGTCGGTGGAGGAAGCGGTGGCCGTTGACAGGTTTGTGGGGTGCGGTGTTGAAAATGTTTCCAGGTTTCCTATTTTCTTCTTTTTCGTACGATTTTGATTTCTGGCCGATAGTGATGGGTTGATGATCGAGGTGTGTTGCCGCGATGATGGCTGATGTGATGGAGGGCTCGTCGATCGCCAGAGGAGCGTCGTGGGGCGGTGCACGCGCACAGGAACATTGCGTGTCAGGGGGGAGGAAGTGCATCAGTGGTTTATAACTGGAAGAAGAGAAAAAGAAGAAAAAAAAGAGAAGGGGTCGAACTCGTATTGATCCCTGGTTTCTTTTTCTCGCACTGGTTTCGAGTGTTCACTCGAATTTCTTCGTGGATTTCTCGAAGCAGGTAGAGGGGGAAGTTAAGTAAATGTTTTGTTCAGGTTTTGCAAACTAAACCTGATCTGGTTGTAACTTCAAAATTAAATTTTTAATTAAGGATTGAACCAAGATTTAAAGTGAATTTTTAAATATAAGTTCAAGTTTAGTTTGAAGTGTTGTTTGGAAATAAAGTTCTAAAATTTAATTTGCTTTAAAAAAATTTTAAAAATGTTTAAGTTCAAATATGTTTAAAGAGGATTGAAATTTATAATGGAACTTCAAAGTATACAGGAAGCATTTAAACAAGTTTTAGATAAATGTTTAAATCTCAACATTTTTGTAAGTGATAAATAAATCGAAATAGGAATGAGTTTCACCTTATGTTAGCATAGAGTAAATGACTCATAATTCGTTTAGTATTAAGTTAATTAACATGGATAATTTATTTAAATAATTAAGGACTTGGATTAATTAAATAAATAATAGAAGGTTAATTACTTAATTAAGGTTTAAGGATTTATTAAGTTAATTAATTTGTAAATTAAGAATTATCAATTAGATATTAATTAATAATTAAAGTTGATTTAATTAAGTGATTAAGAAATAAATTGATTTAAGGACGATATGATAAATTAAAATAAGTAATAAATTTGAGCAAAATTAATTTATCAAAGGCTAATTATAAATAAAGGTGATCAAGAATAATTATTTATTAAGGAGTAATTAATGATTAATTAAAGGATAGTTTATAAAATGTCTTAAAATTAATTGATTATCAAATCACCATGACTAGCAAATTTATTCATAGAGATTTATCAGATTTAAATTAATCAGATAATTGAATTAATCCTACCTAGCTTAGATTATAGTGGATGATTAAACTATTTAATATCCCTGTTATATGATGCTTTATGATTACCCCGATCTGTGTTATGATCTATGATGTAATTTAGTGTCTGTGATATAGTTTATTATCTGTAATATATATATATGCGAAGCTGTGTATGAAAGATAAGCGTTATAATTCATATCGCTTATCGAATATATTGTTGTATTTGATTTGTGATGATTGAATGATGTTGCACAAATTGTGTTAAAACCCTGGACCACACCATACACACACAAATATGGATTTCACGAGGAAATCGATTAAGTCGCAGATTTTTGAAATAGTTAAATTTGAATTTTTAAATTCAAATGTTTTGGAAATGGAATCGGAATAAATGTGAAAAGCTTTTGGAATGGAATTTCAAAATAGAATTTATTATTTTTAAATTACTTGATTAAGTTTTGGAATTTAAATAAGTTGATTTAAATTTAAATTCAATACTTGAAATTGAATTCTATAATTTGAAATTAGGGATTAATGATATTATACTAGTCATTATGAGTTAAACCATTTTTAAAGTATTATTTTTGGGAATTTGAATTTAACTCAAGGATTTCAACTCGTATAAATGAATCAGATTTCCAAAATGAAAACCGTTGTTTTCAAATGATAAACACTTTTAGATAAGAACTGAGATTCCAGTTAATTAGGGGAATCTCAAGATTGAATAGAGAAATGATTTTTTTCCTAAGTTATGAATGAATTCTTTTTGAAAGCTATGAATTAAATCTGCTTATTTTTAACAGATTTAAATTGATGATTTGTTTAAATCAAATTGAAATGAAATTGTTTTGAAGGCTATAAGTTAAATCTTTGATTTAAAGATTTAACGAGTTAAATCAAATTGAAATAAAAATTGATTTGGAAAATATGTGAATGAATCTTTTGTTTAAAAGATTTAAATGTGAAAATTGTTTAAACCGTTAAAGGTTGTGAAAATGAATCTTTTTGTTTAAAGATTGAAAATGGTAATTTGTTAAACCATTTGAAAGAAAGTTTGAATTATTAAGTTGTGACTTAATTGAAATCCCATATCCATATGTTTGAAAATATTTTCGCTCACTATTCGGTTTAACCGGGAAAGGACCTTTGGGTCGTATAACCCATTCTGAATATGTGATTGGACGTTATGGATAGCATTTAAAGACCGGTGATGAAGACCGAGTATTTGCGAAAGCGATAGGATGACCTATCGATTGTTTCTGCATCGAGTCGCGCCGGTATAGAAACTCCCTAAGTGATGGGAAAATCCGATCAGGATTGTGAATATCCGGGTTGCAAGGACTTCTTTGTAAGTGCCTTCGGTTCTATTCGAACCCAGAACAGACTTGTATGGATTGTATGTCTGACATTACAAATTGAGATATAAAGCAGATTTCTTTCAAATATATTTCTGTTGGTGGCGAAGAATTTATTCTTTTAGCTTAACACCCTTCTCTGAGACGTACGAGCTCAGAGGTTATATAGTTTAAGTTATCAGCGATATATTCCCAATTTGGTAATGTGATATGCTGAGTGTTGCTGTAAATGATCATTGTGTTGATTATTGTGATAGGATCGTTTATTTGATCGTCTATCTTAGTGATCATTGTGTTGATCATTTGTTGACCCAAAGCATGGCTTTTGTATAAAGTATGTTTTTGTGGACGTGACTTCGTCGAGCCTCACACCCCGGAAATGGTCAAAACAGGAAAGATGCGGCAAGGTTATGAGGGGTAGCACCCTTTAGGGTATGTACATTTCCTTCTGGATAGAGGTGGTATCATGGTATGGAGCCCAGATATTTAACCTATGTGGTTACTACGAATTTATTACTTTGTGGTTGTTGGTTTTCGGGATCCCGTGAGAAAGGTCGTTTACGATCGGGGAATGGCGTGCTCGTGTCAGTAGTTACCCAGTTAGGGGTAACCCGGCCTTGTGTTGGCAGAGTTCCGGTTTGGTTCTCAGGGATGTCTTTCCAGAGGCATTCTCATGTGGCAATGGGAAGTTCCTTGGCCTGACCATTTGTTGGAAATCCAAAGAAACAATACGAAACTTGTACGGTTTTAGTTGTATAACCTGCCATGGAATGTGGCGGTAACCTGCTATTGAACATGGTTAGCTATAGTAGGCATACGATAATGGTCGTATGTTGGCTAAGATTTATATTCTACTTTCGAAATAAATTTGTTCTACACTATGCACTAGTAATAATATCAAATGTTCTTTTTAATGCGTATCAAGCATCTTTGACTATCATAAGGAGAAATCTCCTCCGATTCTGCGTTTGCATTGTGTGTGTGCGGGAGGCCTTATGGTAGTCTCATTTTTAAAAAAGCATTGCGAATTGACTTTGAAAATCTTTTGTTGAATGTTTTTAATAGATAAACTGTTTTTGTTGCTCACACCAGTCCCATGACTGATCCGGAGTTTATCGTTTCTTTCCTAAACTCTGGGTGCTCATTATTTTCTACACGAGCAGTCTAGAGTTGGGTTTTATAGATAGTTAGATATAGTGGATTATCTGGAGTTGGTTCAGTCTTTGGACCACACCAGTCTTGCTGAGCTTTGTGATATGTTATTGGGGGTTCGAGCTTCTGCTGGATTGATTCTTGGAAATGGAGTTACAGTTCTCGGAGTTCTTTTTTGAAGACTATCTTAGAGTTATATTGTTCCGCTGTTAGATGTCATCTATTTTCTTTCCGCTGCTATTTTATTGTATCATATATCTGATGTATATTGATATCTATTGGATTATCTGTTGTATCAGATATTGTATCAAAGCTGTATATCAATGTATTGTTCTTTTATTCAGCTGTGTTGTTTACTTAATGATTGTTATAAGCTCCGGCGAATCGGATTTGAGCGGTCGAATATATGGCATTCGAATACGATATGAAGTATGGATGTCGATTTTTGAGCGGGCAAAATCCGTCTCGTTACAATGTCTATCTCTCTAACCTTGAAAGGTGAGCAATCACTAACGATTTACATCCTTTTATTTATTAAATTTGATTTCAATTGAAATGACAATTGAAATTTGTTGCTGTAGTTATTTAAATTGTTATATTTATGCTATAACCTGTATCTGTTCACCTATGGGATATGACACCATATCCTATTGTTTATACTTTATTTAATTACTGATGATATATTCCTGTTGTATATTATTATCATATCCTGCTATATGTTTGTTATCTGTTATCACTCTGCAAGTTCCCTGTAGTTTAGAATTCACTATGGGTTGAAATGATACATACCCGAACAGACTTTAGAATAGGAGAATTTCGTTGTGGGTTGAAATGATAGACCCAAGCGATTTTCATTTAATTAAATTTGGGATTACGGATGGGAATGATATCCACCCGTATATATTTAGTGTACGGATTTAAATGATAAACACTTGACCAGATGATAAGGAATATATACAGACACCGTGGTTCATATATAAATATTTTAGAAGTAAATTCTTTGTTTGGAAAGAAATATATGGTCTTAATAAATGTTAATTCTTAAATTTCTATGTATATAGATTTAATAATATTTAATTTAATTAATTTTGATTTAATACATAAACTATGTTAATATTTATGTAAATTATATTTCAAATAGATTTTTGAAATAATTGGGATAAATTAAGATGGGGAGATAAATTTGAGTTTATTAAATGGTATCTAAATAAGGATTTATTTAATTAAATCGATCTAAATTTTTTGAATGGGAAATTTTGAAAAGGTAGGATTTTATAACTAGATTTTTGATTTAAGCGATTAAATGAATATTTCACGTTTAAGTAAATTAAAGAAAATATTGAGCAAAATGGAATTTAAGGTTACTTAAATAATCTTAAATCAAATGAGGGAGTATTTCAAGACTAAATAATAATGAGGTTAAATCGAGATCTATATGAAACGGCTAAATTGAACATTTAAATTTTTAAGCCTTAAACTATATTGGAATTTCAATGGTTTAAATTTGAGATTTGGATCTGTATTTGAAACAATATAGTTGAACTTGTATTTAGAAACTAGATTTAATTAAAATCAAAATTTAGGTTGAACTAAAATTTGAAATTATTATTTAGAAACTGAATTGAGTTAAAAATTTAGTTTGACCGTTGAATACTTAAAGTTTTGGAATACATTGAAAGGTTGAAGGGTATTTTGTGATTTCAAATCCGGATTTGAGATCGATAAAAATGGGAAATGGTTAATTAGGAATTTAGTTGAATTTTAAATTGATAAATTGAGATTGGGCTAAATTTGAATTTAAAACCTGAGTAGATTTGAATCGTAACTTTGAAGTGTTAAAACTGGAACTAAGTATATTTGAAATGACCATGGTGTTATAGTGTATATTTCTACATTGTAGATAGCTCCACGAATCCTTAGAGGATGGTTGTCCCAAACATCCTCTAAGTTACTTGTATTTCAGTTGATATTTCAATTGAGTTGGATTTATTGATATAAGAATGTTAATCCTGACTCGAGTGTTTTGTGTTTTGCTTTACGCTCGGGTCAGACTGAGTGATACAGCATTTGAGACTCACCTTCGAAGCTAGAGCTTTGCTTGATGATCCAGCTATATATATCCTTTCAGTCATCCAGTTGATTGGTTCAGAGAAGTCATCTGCTCATACTGGAGAGTTCGCTGCATCTGGGATATCCTGATGCATTTTATTTCTAACTCTGATGTATATAGTAGCTTCATGAACTGCTATTCTTTATCTATTCCGCTGCATTATATTACTCTGTGATCTGTGATTTAATTATTGTATATTTAAGTTTTGCCAAATTTTAATTAACAATTCGGTATTTTGAATTATTCAAGTCGGATATGTATGGTTTTATTGTCGATTTGAATGGTCCAAAATAGCGGGTCGTTACATCTGTCATTCCTTCTATTGTAGCCATTTCTGTCTTTTAGCGATCGAGACAGTCTTTCTTCGTATGGCCCATTTTGTGACATTCATAGCACTCAAGAGTTGAGGATGATGGCTAATTGTTGTTTCTATTATTTCCAAACCTTTTGTTCTTCCTAAATTTTAGAAACTTTTTGAAGTTCTTAGCTATAAATGCCATATCATCTTCGTCAGATTCTTCTTGCTCGACCTGGAATGCCATTGTTTTTCTATCTTGAGCTTGAACTCATTTTACCTACAAATTAATTTCATATGACATGAGATTTTCTATGAACTCTTCTGGTTTTATGCTAGAGATATCGTTAGCTTCTTCAATTGCTAAGATTTTTCATTCTCATTCATCCGTTAAAGAATTTAGGATTTTTGAAACAATATCAAAATCAGTATATTTTTCTCCTAATGCCAGAAGTGAGTGATATATCTTGTAACCTAGAATACATCTCATTTATGGTTTCATCTTGCTTCATTCTAAAATTCTGAAACCGATTCTTAAGCATAGATAACTTGCTGTTTTTAACCCTATTAGTACGTTCATGAATAATTTAAGAATGCGCCAAATTTCATATGCTGAAGTACACGTACTAACTGTACTAAACTCATTTTATCTAAAGAACTAAACAACATATTCATAGCTTTAGCATTTGCATTAGCTTCTAATTTTTGTGTATTCGACCATTGTGCATAAGGTGTGGTAGATACACAATATTCTTGTTGAGTGATATTCCAAGTGTCATATCCATTTTAATACATGTAGATTCTCATCCTAGTAGACTAATAATTATAGATTAATCTATTAAGTAGTGGTGGTCATGTAGTGGATTGACCTTCAACAAAACTTGATCCTATGTTAGTTTTCATATTACTTGAATATCAGAAACCGTGTTATGGTTATATGATAACCTCTCTCTAATACCAAATGAAAGTGAATAAGGTTCGTGTAATATGGAATATTAACTAAACTATTTACTTGTATGGAATATAAATATAAAAGAAAAGTAATAAACTAAATGATACCATAGATTTTTATACTGGTTCAAACTTTCCGTTCATCCTTCAGTCCTAGACTCCTTTTGGATTAAATCGATACCCTTACTTAACCCTGAGGAACAGGTATTACACCACCTGAGCAACTAAACATGACTTCAAATGCCTGAGGATACTACAATAGGACTTCAACAACATGAGGATACTACAACCGGGCTTCAACTTTAAATAGAAAAAATGTATTTGACTGAGTATGCTCTTCGATAGCACTGATAAGTCAATAATGTGCACCCTTCCTATAATATTCTACATTATGGTATATCGTGTAGCTTGAGGAGAAAGGAAGTAATTTTTATCATAAAAAATATTCTTGAATGATCATGTGATAAAAAATATAAACTAGTTTGGAATTGAATGCTTGAGACTTTAATAAAGACAGAGAGTATTGCATATAGAATTGATTATGGAAAAAATGGAATAATTTGCTTTATGTAAAGTTTAATAGTTACAATCATTCATGAAAGGAAATGGTGAAAAGTTAGGACTGCAACACTTGATTTAGCATATTTAACCCTTTATGAAGAAGAGGTACCCTTCCAGAAAACTAGCTAATATATAGATTCAACCATCTGAATAAAGTTTGGCAGCCAGTTGAATCAATGATTTTGAAACCAACAAGGAAATATTTCATTTTAGGCAGTTTTCAGCTGGTTGAATACAGTCATTCATTCGAATGAATATTCAAAGATATTCATGTGCATATGCACAGATTCAGTTGGTTATCCTAGGTTGTTTGCCGGCTAAATTTCAAGTTTGTTGCGATGTTTTTGAAAATTCAGTTTCTAAAAAATCCTGTATGTATATCTACCACACAGAAGAGATTTTAAAAACTTTATACCTCTAGACATAGACATTATGATTGATAGAATACCGTAGCATCAATTTCGTCTTCATGTTGATATAGTTGTATTTTTGTAAAGTTGATATCATTTCCCGCAAAAATGGTTAGTATATACAATATATACTTGTATAGTTGCCACTATCAAATCATCAAAATATAAGGTTCTAACAACGTTTACTATCCATTGAATAACGATTAAACCACCTTTTAAATTTAGGACGGATAGTACGGGTTCCCTCCTTGAAATTTGATACCAAGTATAAGAAAATTACTTCTATAAAATCCAAGTTGTATTAAATTTGGAAAAATGGAATCTTTTATACTAGCTTCATTTTCGACATTTTGACCTTATCAAGTCGTCACCCAGGAAAGAGGCCAGGTGAGCCAGGGCACTGGTTTCTTTGAACATCTTTTTAGTTTAAACACCTCACATCTGGATCTCACGAATAGAAAAATCAAATCTATTTATCGGATTTAGAGCCAGATTGAATCACTTAATTTGTAACACCCTGCATTTTTGTATAAGTAAATAAAATGAACTAAATTGACATAATTGCAAAACAGAATATAAATGTCAAATATATGCATTTAAGAATTAATAGTTTATATAGATTTTTGCAAGCAATGAGTGTGTGATTAATTGACGCATCAATCAATTAAAAGGGGAATTTATTAAGAGACACAGATCCACCAATTAATCAGAGAATATGTCACTTTTATAACATTAATTAATTAAGGGATCTTATAATACGGAGAAATGTGTGTTGGGAATAAATTAAATGATAACATACACCTATTAATTTATAATTGACGTAATCAATCAATTAAGAAATTAATTAAAGACATTAAGTAAGCATCAATTACTAAAAGAGGGAAACTTATATGTTAATTAATTAGATAATGAATTGGCGGTATAAATATATACAATTAATAAATGTGTGATTGAGTGGCGAATAGGAATTAATTTGGATATCGATTAAAATAGGAAAATGTGACGACCCGGAATTTTTAACGATTTAAAATGGAACAATAAATTGATTTTAAATATTTGAAAGTAAATTTTAACTTGAATTCATATATTATTATTAGTAGCAATTAAGTTATTAGATTTAATAATTGAAGTTGGGTAAATTGTTGAATCTGAAATTCTAAGCCTGTTAAAAAAATTTGAAGGCTTATAAAATTTATAATGATGATACCGATGCTAATAGAATGATTGAAATTTAATTTAAAGGTGGTTTGTTCAATTTTAATAATATATCGTTTAGATTGGAATTAAAAATAGCCTTCCGAGGCACAGTCTCGGAATTTGATGAAACTAGTTCTATTGGATCCGTAATAGTTAGTTATTATCGGATTTCAATTTTCGTAGCAATCAGAGTTGTCCTTTGACCCTGGCAGCTCAAAACGCTTAGAACTATTTTAATCGATTTAATTTAAAATTGATCGTTTATTTCTATAACTCGCGCATACAATCAAATTAGCCTCCGAAACACATTCCATTGTGTTCGGAATGCGGATAGAACCTTATAAACGCCTGTCGGCATGTCTGATTCGGGGTTCGAATTTGACAATGCATCATGAGATATATTTCAATATTTAATTATATTATATCAAAGCGTACTCGGGAAGCCATTTCTAAACCCCTATTTTATCTCCGTCTTCCTCTATAATTTGCAAATAGAAGTAAAAAAAAAAAGAGCGAAGGGCCGAAGCCGACCCTGCCTAGTTTCTCAAATCCTTTCGTCCTCAATTTAAAAATTAATAAATTAAATCAATGGTCGCAGCCTCATGGACCTGCGCGAAATCGACTTGGCGAAGAAGGAGGCGATGCGAGGGGGTGGTTCGCGACCAGGGAACAGTCGTGATCGATGGTGGAAGGCGACGCGGTTCGCGCACGCGCTGCAGGTCTTGGCTATCACATCTGGTGATTTCGCGATCTGGTTCTCGTGATCGCTGCGTGAAACTTGGATGGTCGATCGAGCCGTGTGATGTCGCAAGCTTGGGGTTTGGTGTAGAAGCGAAAGCTCGCTGAGTCTTTGATATCGACAGTGAAGGCCGATAGTGGTGCGTTCATCGGGATTTAGCCTTGTCGATTCGCGAATTCAAGATGATGCTTGCAGGTGAGCAGTAAGGTAATCTTGCCATTTATTCAGTTTAATTTCTGGAAATTGGGGTTTTGAAAAGTTTGTGTTAAAATAAAAGAAAATTTTGAATACACATACTCGTCTTAGTTGATTTTATATATAGAAATGAATTTATGAAAATTTAGGATTTGTTATGATAGACTTGTGTAAAACAGAAAGAAATGATATATGAGTTTAGATATTGAAATATCTATACGAAGTTAGTCCAAAATTTTAACTATTAGATAAATTAAATTTTAGTTTAAAATGATTCATTGGTAAGTCGAATTTGTAAATGGTAATATAATAGTTCGATTTTGTAAAATATTAATAAATCGTATAAATGTTTATTTAAGGTTTGAAAAATGTGAAGAAGCAAGGCGTAATGGAAATGGATTGCTAATGAAAACCAAAGGTGAGTAAATCTCACTCTGTTTGATTTTTATTTAAATTTAAATGGTTAAATTTAAATAATTGGTTGATTGATTGAGTTGATTGAATGTGTGCTAATGATCTAGTGACTTTGGTTTTGGTTGGTACTCGAATTAATTGTTGTTTGACTCAAATTATTTGGGTTTAAAATGGTTTTAAACTTAAATCGTAAATAAGAAATGGTTTAGTTTAAAATCTGTAAAGGTTTAATGAATTGGTGACTCATTAAATAGGTAGAATAATTTAAATGAATAATTAATTAAATTAATTAATTAGTGATTTGGGTTAATTAATTTTAGTTTGAATTAATTTGGAATGATCATTGGGTGGTTTAATAAGTAATTACCAAATGTGATTAATAAAATATAATTACTTTGTGAAACTAATCAAGAGATTAATTAAAATAGATAAATAAAGAAGTAATTAATTTATTTAATGAAGTAATGATTAATATTGTGGTTTAATTAATATAATTAATTTAGATTAAGGTAAATTCAAAAATTTAATTGGAAATCAATAATTTGTATAATTAATGATGTAATTAAAGATTGGATTAATTAAGGTTAATAAATCCATAATATGTGACTTATGAGGAATTAAGTAATATAAGAAATTAAGGATTAATGTAATTAATATAGTTAATTAAATTTATGGAATAATTAAAATTATGGTATTGATTTGGGTTAAGAATAATTAATATCATGAAATTAATTAAAATAATTACTTGAATGTAATTGAAAGATAATTAATCCAGGGTGATTAATTAAGATGAATGGATAGGAAAGGGTTGATTAATTAATTGTTTGGGAATTAATTAATGAAGGAGTCAAAGTGATTGAAGTTTGAAATTCAATTAGAATCAATTGATTTGATTTGTACTTGATTAAGCTTTGCTTCTGGAAGATTGAATGGTATTGGATGATTTGAAGGGGTTGATAACTCCGATATGAAATGTTGTGTGTTTCATTTGGATAACTTGGAATAGGATGATATGAGGTTCGAAGAGACCGGGTCGGGTATTGGGAAATACCCGAAACCACTTCGCATGTTTATAGATTGACATGTAAAATCTATATGCTGGGGTAAGTGAATTGGAGGAATTGGAATATTTTAAAATCTAAATCTTGGTATTTAGAAACTTATATGTGGAATAAGTGTTGTCTATAACAAAATGTGGCTTTGTCAATTGGTATAAGTTACCCGGGTTTTATTTGAGTTGTATACTTGTATTCCATGTTATTTGGGTTTACTCACGCTGGTTTCCAACCAGACCCGGGTGTTACTTTGGTGTAATGCTCGGGTCAGACCGAGTATTACAGATTTCCAGGTAGGTACGTTCTGGAGCTCAGGAGATGTGCTGGATGGCAAGAGCGTATAGAGTATTTCTGTTGTATTTATATTATTGTTAATCTGAGACATGATAATTGTATATGTTCATTGACTGTGTATGTGTGAAACTCTGATGTATATTAAATGTAATCGACAGATATAGTATTCTTTGTAAACTGTTATTATTTATTATTATATTTTATCCGCTGCGAACGTGAGATGTTTGGTGTTTCTGTTCTTCTTCTTCTATCTCTTTCTTCTTTTCATTACTATCTGAAATTTTCGGCTTCGACAATTTCGGGTCGTTACATTTGGTATCAGAGCTGAAAGGTTAAGCGAGAACCTTGGCTCTGGTGGGGATTACTCATTAAATAGAGCCTGAAGTACTCTAGAATGAGTTGAGTATATATATATATATATATATATATATATATATATGAGAGCGTACTTGTTATTTCTTATATTAAGGTTTTAAATGATTTTATATAAAAACATATTTTGATATATAAAGAAATATCTCATTCTAATAAATATTGAAGCGGATGGTTGTTAAATTATTGAAATTAAATTAAGAAGTAATATAATACAACCAAATTGAAGTCTTGAATTAGAATTAAATTAAGCAGAATTAGAAATACAACCAAATTAAAATTTAATTAATTGAAAATGAAACTCTAAATCTAGGTCCAGAAATTGAAAATTTTGTTTCAAAGTAATGAAAAATAATAAATAAATATTATTTGGATAACAGGGACTTGTTGCAAACAATGGGTTGTTCGAAAATTTGATTTGAATTAAAGACCAAAAGTGGTCTAAAATTTAAGGATGACCTCGTGTGTAAAGGAAATAATATGTATGAATAAGGAATATACATAAATCAAAGTGGAAATTAGGTTGAAGGGCTTCTATTTGCAAGATAATAAGTTTTAAGGACAACATTTCTGAATAATTAGTTTTAAGGACAATTTACAGCATAATGATAAATTCATTTATCTTTTTTAGTTATACAAGAATATGATAAATCCTTTTATCATTATTTCTGTATAACTGAAAATGATAAATTCTTTTATCTTTTTCCTATAAAATGTCCTTAAAACTAATTTTTTAAAAATAATGTCCTTAAAACTTATTACCTACACAAATAAGCCCTTGAAGTGAAAATCCCCAATAGTTTGAATAAAATCTAAATGTTGAGTTTGAAATTTTGAACGAGATGTGATGCCCAAGTGATAAGTTTTTAAGTGGGAAGATTATTATTGTGAAGTTTAAGAATTGAATGAGGTTGATTGGATTAAGTAAATCGAATTTAACTTGGGAGAAGTGAAATAAGTTTGAATGAACAACTTGAATTGGAGATTTTAAGATGAAATTGGAATTTAACTTGGAAAGTTAAATGGTTAATTTGAATTGGTAGATTGTGTGATCTCAAAATGGGTTTGAGATCTGGAAATTGAAAATGGATGGACGTTTTAAAATAAATTGGATAAATATCATCCTATTGTTATTAAAAATCCTTAAATTGCGAATTTGATTTGTTTAAATGAATGAGAAATGAAGTGTGGTAATATATCCATTATTGAGATAAAAGGGAAATCTAACTTTAATTTGAAATTAAGGATATGGAATCACTTTAAACTGAAAATTTGAATAATTGAGTTTGTAAATTAAAATTGTTTAAGAACTGGCTTCAAACTAACGATAAAATTTAATAATAAATTAAAATTTTAAAATAAAATTGTACCAACTCTTATTTGAACCTTGAAATACATAAGTAAAGATAATTTAAAATGGAATTTTGAGAATTGGACTCAGAAATTAAATTGATTAAAAACTTTGAATAAAAGTTAATTTGGTTTAAAAAGTTAAACCAACCTTTGAGAATTTAATTCGAATTTATATAATTCGAGGTAGTTTAAATTCAAGATTGAAATTGAATTGGTTCAAAAATTGAATTTGATTTAAATTAATTGGATTGGTGATTGAAGATGTATAAGTTTAAGAATTTAAATGGTTAAATTGAATTGGGTTATGTTGAAATGATTTGAATTTGAAATGGGTTCAACTGATAATAATTCAAATTGATTGGAATAATTTGAAATTATAATTAAAGTTGAACAGGATTAAAATCAAATGGAATTTGATTTTAAATTGGGAAGGGAATCAAGCTTGATTCAACTTGAATTGGGTTTAAATAAATTTCAATAGAAATTGAAGTTATTCAAGTTAGAATTGAGTCAATTAAATGGAAGTGGGAATTTAAGTTGAATTGTTGGGGAAGTGAATAGTTGACTCTTGACTATTTTCAATATAAATTGTTTTGATATAAATTTATTTTTCTAAGCTATTAAATATATACAACCTTTCTTTCTTAAAGCCAGATTATTTTATACTTGTTTTACAATTATTTTTGGAGCTATTTGACCATTTTTTCAACTGTTTTCTAAACTAATTTCTATTTTTCAACTATTTCACAAACTAATTTCTATTTTACAACTATTTTGCAATTATTTAAAATTCCTGAAACTATTCAACTATTTTTCGACTATTTTACAATTAGTTAACTATTTCATATCTATTTTGCAAACTAATAATTATTTTTCAACCACTTATCTATTTTTAAAATTTTCAAGCTATTTTCTACATATAAACTGGTCGGAATTCAAACTGTTATTGATTTAAATACCCAACTGAGATAAGAATTGAAGTGATAATTCAATGAGAATTAAGGCAATTGTAAAGAAGTGAAAGGGAATTAAAGGAAATGTGAATAGAAAGGGAATTGATTTGGCTGATAATCAATGAAAATAAGTATATGGGATGTATGTATATTATTCTATTCATATAGTGATTTGAACCAGATTCGAGCACAGAATTTCGAGATAGTTATACCGATCCGAGTAGGATTTTTCACTCGATTTTCGACGGAGAACCTGGATATGGATTGTTGATTGGTTCTGGATATTCTCTATCATAGTTATGACTATGCAAGAAGAATGACGGTTTCTATTCAAGAAACCAGATCTGTGTATGCACTAGGAAGTCAGGTGGACGATACTAGTTCGGAAGTGAAATTGTGTGATCGAATGAGCGATCAGATTGGTATAGCGTACGGATTATATGTGTACATCGTACGGATTTGAATGAAATTGATATTGAAAAGAGTAATCAAATTTGAATATTTGATTTTGAATAAACAAAGCTATATATCTTTGTTATATAAGATAAATCTCCCCTTGTTGAATTTATTGCTGGAAGGAAAAGGATTTTTGAAGGTGTTTGAAGTATAAAATGAGTTTTATACAAGTTTGAAAGGATCCAAAGTTTTTTTTTTAAAATTATACATATCTATATATATAAAGGATCTTATGAGGATTTTGGAAAAAAAAATTTAGGAACCTTTGGATTTGGAAAGGCTTTTGATTTTTGGGTAAAATCAATATTTAAATTTGGAAAGCCTAGTTTGAGAATTACCGATTTTAAGATAATCAATTTTGTGCAAAGGAGCCTTGTATGAAATTCATACTAGGTGTATGATTTGAAAGATACTATATGTGTATAGTATAAAGTGTTTTGATGATGGCTCTGGGGAAAAAGGCGCTCCCTTGAAATGAACATCTCAGTAGTGCCATCGGGTGGTGCTGCCATGAGCCCAAGGGGGTTCTAAAGTTGATCCTGTGAGGAGTCTGGACAAACTAGTTCCTGAGGATTATTGGGTAGCGAAAGTCGAGGGCGCTGATGCCTACAGGGGATTTGGGTTATGCTGTGACGACAGTGTAACTCGATGTCACTACGATCTACTGTGGGGACCATAGCGAAAATCGTGTCGAGGATGAGTGCCAACAGTCTACACTTGATTTTGCCGGGAAGGCAACGCAACATCGGTAGACTGCGATCTATGGTCGAGTGGAGTGGAGAAATTTCATTCTTTTGGCAGCGAAATTCGAAGGCGCTAATGCCTACAGTTATATGGGTTTTTGCTGTGATAGCTACATAACCCCAGTTGTAGCTGCGATCTGTAGCGGGTTCCATGGTGTAATCGAGGGGAGTAGAGGCCTACAGTTATCAATGGATTTTGTCGGGATGGCAACGTAACCATCGGGTTAACTGCGACCATGGATGGGAATGATGATTTCCAGAGCATTTTCACCAAAAATATTTCCTCTATTTTCAAAAGCTGTTTTCTATATTTTCAATAAAATTAGTTTCCAAGTATTTTCACTGGATGTTGAAAATGGGTCTGCTAAGTACTTATAGATTTTCAGTTCTACGCCTGATCAACGTATGACTGAATTTTTGTGAGAACAAGGATGGACTGGTTGAGACATCGAGTTATAAGAAGTATTTTTATAAAGAGCTATTTTAATAGTATTATGTGAACTTAAAAGATTTTCTAAAATTTTAAAATAAAAGGTTGGAATTTTGGAAAATCAAGGGAAACCCAAACTGAAATTATAAAATAAAATTGAAACTCGGGAAAATTTAATGAAGTGGTTCTTTGTAATTAAAAATTGATTATTAAAATAAAAATGGAAGTAAGCTAATCAGCTAAATAAATTATTTAATAACGTATGTTAATAAAATTTAACTCGGTTAAATAAAATAGATTGTAAGTTGATAATGGGTTTGGGAACGAATTCGAATTTTAAAAAGAATTCGACTTAGATTTGATAATGAATTAAATAAGAGGAGATGTTGTAAAATAAAAATAAAATAGAGTTGGATTGAAAAATGTGATGGTTTGAATTACAAATAAAATTCAAGGGTGATTTGAATAATATTTAATGAAATTTGCAAGTGAATTTGATATAAGGGAAGTGCTATAGAATGAAATGAAAGTGAATTATAATAGAAATGGTTTGAGTTGCAAACGAAAGCCATGTGAATAGAAATAAATTGAGAATGGCCTTGTATTAATAAAATAAATTCGATAATGAATTAAGTCAGTAAATTTAAAATATAAAATGGGTTGATTGAGTTAAATAATAAATGGATGAAGTCCGATTGAATAAAAACTAAATCAAAGTTGTGATTGGAATTGGATTATCAGACTGAACTTGAGTTCGGTGGCATATTAATTTGAAGTATAAATGAGTTAAGTATGTGCTTGGATAGTATTTTGAAAATTGAGAAGGTAAATTAAAATTAAAATTTAAAAGGGATGGGCTAACTGAATTTAATGGAATTTGATTAAATTAGAATCAAATAAAAGTAAACTTAAGTTTGATGTTGGAATAAATTAAAGTAAATTAACTTAAGTTTAAAATTTATGGAAGCTTGGCTTCGAATAAGAGTGAAAGCCCATTAAATAAAAGCTTGGATTGAATTAATTTGGGAATGGCTAGAAGTATACAAGAATGGAATGTGTCGAGCTAAATGAATGGTTGTAAATAATTTAGAAATGAAATGGAATTAAATTCAGAATGAGCTGAAATCAATTTGAAGTAGTTATAAACTAAAATAGATACTTTATTAAGCGAATATCGTCGAACTTGCATAACAATAATTGTCGTTTGACGTAAACAGAAGTAATTAAAATTCTATAAATTGATAGAGATTTAATAAATTGATTTTTGAATCATTTGAAGTGAATACGAGTTTGTTTGGATTAAAAATAAATTGAACATAAGCAATTGAGTTGTAGACCATTAAAATTGAATGAAATGGCATATAAATTTGGTTGGAAGCAATTGGATTGGCTTTAAATCATATAAATCGCTTATGGTAAGCGTTTGGTGTTTGATGCTTTTGTAATGCTTGTGTTTTGCCATTAAAGTAAGTGAAATGCTAATAAATTCTCTATATATGGCACTTACATATTTAAATTGAGTAAGTACAGGTACCGGGAAGCCGTTTGGCTGGATTTGGTTGCACTATTTGCTGAATAAATAAGCCACTTGCTTAAAATGTTAAATAAGGTACACCTACGCAATAAAAATAGGAAATATGAACTGTTTTTTTCTTTTTTCAACCGGGTGGGTTGATGTATATATATTTATATCTCTTGTCAAATTGCAAAAGCTCCTCCGTACAGAGGAGACTCTACCAAAAAATTTCGAAAATTTTGGGAGTTAGAAAATTTTTGGGAAAATTTTTGAAAATTTTTGGGAAAATTTTTGTTAACGACAAAACGATTTCAAATTGGAAATTAAAGTAAAGTAGTAGATGAAACTAATATGAATCAGTTATACTTGAAAGATAAAATTTAATATTCAAAATTTAAAGTAAATTGAATTCGTATGAAAGTGGGGAAAACTAGTTTGAATAGAAATGGATATGAAAACTTCTGTAAGGAAAAGTATGTAAAGATGTGAAAGGGCTATGATTGGATATTATTGCTAAGTAGGTTATGCATGTATTATAAAGAGAAAAGTGATTGGATTTGATATTAGAAGATAAATTTGAATTGCCCGACAAAAAGGTATGTATTTAAGTTTCTGTATGAAATTGGATTGGGTTTTTGATCTAGCCACTTGGTTTTTGTTTCTTTTTAAATTTGGGAGCCCGTAGAGGCCTTTGGTATTTGTACCGAGCTAGCCGCGCAAACGAGACGCTGGCAAAAATTTTCGGGAATTTAGAGAGTTAGACAATTTTTGAGAAAATTTTAATAATTCAAAATTTGTTTTTAAAATTGAAATTTAGATGATCGAGCAAAAGGGTATCGTTTAAAACTATAGAAGGTTTTGGGAAGTTGGTTGATGCGATAATGGGTTTTAATAAAAGTTAGTTGGTAGAATGTTGATAAAACTGTTGGTTTTGGGGGGAAGGGTAAACGGGTATTGGACCACTCTTCCTAATTAGTAATTTCGGGGACGAAATTTTTTTTTAGGGGGGAGGAATGTGACGACCCGGAATTTTTAACGATTTAAAATGGAATAATAAATTGATTTTAAATATTTGAAAAGTAAATTTTAACTTGAATTCAAATATTATTATTAATAGCAATTAAGCTATTAGATTTAATAATTGAAGTTGGGTAAATTGTTGAATCTGAAATTCTAAGCCTGTTAAAAAAATTTGAAGGCTTATAAAATTTATAATGATGATACCGATGATAATAGAATGATTGAAATTTAATTTAAAGGTGGTTTGTTCAATTTTAATAATATATCGTTTAGATTGGAATTAAAAATAGCCTTCCGAGGTACAGTCTCGGAATTTGACGGAACCAGTTCCATTGGATCCGTAATAGCTAGTTATTATCGGATTTCAATTTTCGTAGCAATCGGAGTTGTTGTTTGACCCTGGCAGCTCAAAACACTTAGAACTATTTTAATCGATTTAATTTAAAATTGATCGTTTATTTCCGTAACTCGCGCATACGATCAAATTAGCCTCCGAAACACGTTCCATTGTGTTCGGAATGCGGATAGAACCTTATAAACGCCTGTCGGCATGTAACGACCCAACTTCCAAACTCCAGGAAGTTGCATAGCTAAGAAGAAAGAAAGGGATAGAAAAGAGAAAAGAAAGGAAAGAAAGAAACAGACAACATCAGAATCTCACAGCGGAATCGAATAAATTATAATATATCACATAAAACATTACATAGTATCATATACATTAGAGTAATACAGCTAATACAACACAAACTAAACAGTTATAAACATCTGTCTAGCAATTACAATCCAAGTACATCAGAGAAAACAGATACAACTCAAACACAGCGGAACCACTAAATATATCTACACGCTGAAGCCTCCTGCTCCATTATCTCCTCCAGAACTCGTCAAAGCAATCCTGAAACACTTGACTACTCATACGTAATATGAGTACCCAAGAGTTTAATAAAACAGAAAATAAACACTCAGGTCAGACAGGGGTCTGGTGTGAGTAAACGGGGATAAAAGTTGCTTAACTTTAGAAAATCCTTTGAAAACAAAAGGTATCACGTAAGACTTTCCACAAATAAACATGGAAAAGTTTTTACCTTACGCTAACCAAAACATTTGATAGGAAATCCAGTGATATTATAATAGGGTCTAGGGTTTTCAAGTAAATAAGAAATAGCCGAAATTGTTACATTCATTAAATTCCAGCTACTAGCCACAAAAGTGGGTAATACAAACAAAACCGTAGGGTCACGTAGGGAAAATGGGTTTCCATCAATGGCAGGGCTACTGGGGTACCGCCCGTCACAGTACGTGGCCTAGATCACCGTACCGAGGAGTACTCCCACTCCCCTGCAACACAAACCCGGAACCGATCCTTACTGAACAGTTCCGTACAACACCACCCCGCAGATTGGTCGTCACCAACTGCCACACAGCCGAAATATAAAGGGACCTCTAGACAGGAGTAAATCTTGCTCTCCAGTGGGTGCTACCCACGAAGCTTTGTTGCACCTCCCCTGTTTTAGCCATTCCCGGTTGATGAGGCTTGAGGTTACGATTACCTTTATAGGACATCAAATGTTAGAATGCTCATCGTCCACCTGACGATGTTCTGAAAGCATTCAATCCATACAAGTTCGTCCCGTGTTCGAACGAAACCGAAGGCATTATCTCGTTACACTCGTATTGGAATCACCCTCAGAGTTAACGACGATAACCCTTGCACTCTAAATCTCTATCTCGAATCTATAAGTACTATTCCGTCAAACTCATTACAGAATCACCCATAGAGTTATACTGACGTTTAGCCCTTACACCTCGAGTATTCACTTGCTCCACTTGGAATAATGACCTAACGCTTAATTGGAATCGATGTGGTTTTCGGATATCCAAATATGGAAACCCGATTCCGGTCTCACCGAAACCAAACGCCATTTTAATGTCCAAGTTGTACTTAAGGGTTTTAAATAATTAATTCATCTCATTGTTATCTAATTCACATAGGTAGATAAACTACATCACACAATAGATAATCACATTCATATCATCAACAAATAATCTGTATCATTATCACTAACAGATAATCATCACAACCAAATAATCCATCACAAACCATTATACTTAAACCAATCATCCATATCATACAGATACAACTAATCTCATTACTGAGATCACAACCATTCAAAATCAATAACATCCATAAGCAATGATTTAATCATCAATCATAATTAATTTAAAATGAATTAAATTAATTACAACTATCTCTAATTAATTTAAATTAAATTAAATTAATTACTCATTTAAATCCTGCTTAATATCCATTAATTAATTAACCCAGTTAAATAATTACTCACTAAGTAATCAACTTGATTAAACAACTTTGATTAATCATTCACTAATTACAATAAGTAATTAGTCCTTAATTAATTAACCTTAATCATAAGTAATTAACATTTTATTATTCATTTATTAATTAATTATAATTAATTATATTTATCCTTAATTAATTACAATTAATTAATCACTTAATTAATTAATTAATTAATTATTTAATTAAACAATCCTTAATTACATCATTAATTATAATAATTAATGATCTCTAATATCTAAATAAATTATTTAATTAAAATTAATTACATTTAGTAATTAATTTAATTATTAATCACCTTGATTAATATTAATTTTAGTAATTAACTATCTTTAATTACTCATTTATAAATTAATTAACCAATAATTAATCATTAATTAATTCCTCAATTAATTACAAAAGTAATTATCCAAATTACTAATTACATTCCAGTAATTATCAGTATAACTTCTCTAAGTAATCTTGCTCCATTAGTTACATTAAGTAATTACACTCATAAAATCATTAAATGATTTATTTAAATTAATTAAACTAAATTAATTAACTTAAATAAATCACATATCAAAATTAATTACAATAAGTAATTAATTCCTTAATTACTTTAACAATTAATTATACTTAACCAATTACAATTAATTTTATTCAATTAATTAATCTAGTTAATTATCAAAATTAATTACATTAATTAATTACTAAATTATCCTTAGATAATTATCACCAATTATTAATCAACAATTCATTAATTACATACTTAAGAAAATTTAAATTAGATTAATAAATAATTTCTAATTAATATTAATCTAAATCATTATTTAAAATCAAATAATTAAGTAAATTCTTAATTGTCTTAAATATTTTTATTTACTTATCAAATGACGTCATTTATATTCAAAATATATTTAAATAATACATTTCTAAATTTAAATTCAAATTCCAATTCATTTAAATATTTAAAATGTTTAACTTTTTAAACATTGATCCAAATTTTAAATAAATAAAATTCTTAAAATAAAATGTGTTGGGCGAATTCTCACCCAGGAGACCATCAGTTCCTGACTGAAAGGGAATGCTTTTGGGCTTTCGAAGTGCCGATAATATGTTGATTGATTCGATGATTATTCGCGTGTACCCAAGACCAATAGGCGTCAGTTCCATCTTGGATCGCAGTCTCCATCCTCGTTCGGCGATACCCCACAAGCTCCATTCGGCACCTCCGTGGACACAGCCCCATTCGGCACCTCCATGTACCCAAGTCATTCGGCGTCTCCATGTGCCATGATCCATCCGGCAGTCCCATGCTCCTTCACCCATTCGGTATAGCCGGTCCAAGCCCCGCCGAATACCACCACCGGACCACGCTATTGCCGAACCACCTTCCCATCACATCTCCTCCGGACCAACCTCTCCAATATCCACCCATCACCGGACCACCATAGCCGGACCAGGCACCACCGGTCCAAACTCCAACATCTCCCTACCGAACGAGGCTACCACCGGTCCAACCTCACCACCGAATGAACCTCGCCGAACCAGACAACTGCCAGTCCAGATCGCTTCAGCCCGGGCCCACCAGCAGTTATATACTTCCAAGACCCCTGCCCCCTACCTCATTCTATAAATAGAGGGGCAGGGGTACAACAATGGCGGACAAGTTTGAGAGCTCAAGCAAGGAAGGAACTTTCAAACTACTTTCATACACTTGTATACAACGCATTGTACTTGTAACCTGAAAGAAAGAAGATAATAACATATAAAGTGGACGTAGGCACATTCTGGCCGAACCACTATAAATCTGTGTGTCTTTTACATTTCAGCCCCTACTTTTCTCATATTTACATACTCATCTAAAATCATTGAAAATCACATATAATCAACTAAATAATACGACTTGGAGGTGTTTGTCCATTTTTTGTGCAAACATTTTTGGTGCTTTCACTGAGAGTTGAACTCAGGACTCAAGCTTCATCTTCTCCCACTCAACCTTCTTCCTAACAACATCGCTCGTTGCTTAGAAATCATGCCTTCCAAACAGAGAAGGGATGTTAACAAAGGAAAGAACATCGCAACTAGCAGCCTTCCAGATCCAGCAATCACAGATCAGCCCACTTCAACAGCAGTACCAGATGAAAATCAGGAAAATCCAACTGGTCCCGCAACGGAACAACCAATCACTAGGGCAGATCTGGACAGGGTTGTGGCTGAAGTAACTAACCGCTTCACATCCCAACAAGAAACTTTGGTGGACCAACTCATGACACGCTTAAGGGATGCTGAAGAGTCCAACCGCAACACTGAATCATGGGGTGAATCCCAATCCGGAGGATCCCGGAGGCAACAAAGGTCTTCACTCTTCGAACAAGCTATCAACAGGAAAAACGATGATAGGGGCCGCGCCCGGACTCAGCCCGAATTCCGACTCGAGGAAGCCCTTGGAACCGAACCTAGCGGGGGAGGCACCAGGCGAGGGTCGGATGTAGCTGAGCCAGTCATGCCACCTAATCATAGAAACCCCGCTGAACGGAGCCGAGCTAGAACCCAGCCCGAAGTTGACCCCATGGATGTGCTCGAAACAGAACCCCACAGGGGAAGATCAAGGCAGGGGGCAACTGTAGCTGGTCCTAGCGTGCATCCAAGCAGCCAAAGACAACCACTGGATAATGCTAGAGGTGATAGACTGTACCATCCCTACAGGTCATCTGGACGAGATAGATCCCGCAGGGAAGAACCGAGCTCATTTTTGTCCGCTCCAAGTTCTGACGAGCGAATGGCACGATTATTCAGAGAATGTGTCCAACGGGAGCAAAGGGACCGGGGAATAGGCGCTAGGGTCACCAGTCCCTTTACCCGAAATATCGAAACTGCCATCACTCCCCGGGAATGGAAAATGCCAACCATGGAACCTTACAAAGGGACTTCCGACCCCATCGTACACCTGCAGAGATACACCCAGCATATGCTCATGAGTGGAGCAACAGAAGGAGTATTATGTAAATGCTTTCCGCTATTCCTATCAGATCTAGCTACCTCCTGGTTCTGCCATCTACCCTAAGGATCCATCAGCTCATGGGAGATGTTAAAAGAAAGGTTTATTAGCCAGTTCCGCATCCATGTGGAACAACCCAGGGATGCTTATTCCCTATCCAATGTCAAACAGAAATCCGGAGAGACGCTGCAACAATATCTAACACGGTTCAACGCCGCAGCGGCAGCAGTTCAAGATGCCGATGAAAAACTCACTCTAATGGCCCTCTGTAGTGGTGTACATCCAGACACCAAGTTTGCCAGAAGATTAACTAAGGAAAAACCAGCCACCTTGCCTGATTTCTTCCATGAAGCTGGAAAGTATATGAGACTTGAAGACGCTGCTACGGAGAGGCAGTCAGGGCAACAAGGCAAGATAGTTCAGGACAAGGTTCCCACTGCAGCTAAGGACGCTCGAAGAAATGAATCTAGAGACAATGCTGGGGGCAGAAAGGTTGAGAAGCGCCAATATCGACCAGGGCCAAGATTTGACTCCTACACTCCTTTGAATGAAACAATCGAAAACATCTACCTAGCCACTCAGGGCGAACTCGGATACAAGCGCCCCCCGCACAAGAAAGAATCAGATAACGCACTCAAGTCCGGAAAGTTCTGTCGCTTCCACGAATCCCACGGACATGACACCAATGAATGCCACCATCTTCGGGACTTGATCGAAGAACACATTAGAAGAAGAAGACTAGAACGTTATGTGAAAAGTCAGAACAGGACTCCAACTCCTGCCAATGAGAACTCAAAGCAACCCCTCCCAGAAGTAGGCGGAGGGAATCGCAACAATCACAACACCAGTGGCTCTAGTCAAGAGAAGATAGTAGTCCTTACCATCTCAGGAGGACCACACATTGCCGACAGAAGTTGGGCAGAGATGGAAAGGTACGGCAAGTCGCTTAGAAATGCCGAAGGATATGTTAACTCCATTACGGAGGAACGCCACCCGAAACGAAAAGAAAACAACGACATTGTATTCAGTAGGCATGATTTGGAAGGAAGACAGTACCCACATATGGATCCCATGGTCATCTCTGCCTGGTTTGGTCCAGCTAAAGTTTTTCGGATTCTAATAGACACGGGAAGCTCCGTAAATATCCTGTTCAAACATGCTTTCGACAAAATGAAATTATCAATGAAGGATGTATCCCCCTGTGACAAACCACTGCACGGTTTCACTGGAGATGCAAAAATGCCCCTCGGGCAACTTGACCTCTTCGTCGAAATAGGAAGTCATCCCCGCTCCGTTGTGCGAAAACAAACGTTCGTACTAATAGAAAACCACTCGGCTTACAACGCTTTCTTGGGAAGACCAGCCTTGTCTGACTTTCAGATTGTATTAGCCCCTTGGTGCCTGAAAATGAAATTTCCAACAGACAACGGAGTAGGAGAAGTAGAAGGAGATCAAGATGCCGCCCGAGACTGCTACGTAACTGAACTTCGCAATAACCGCAGAAAGAATAAAGGAAAAGATGCAGAGACTATTCTCTGCATGAAAAGCTTGGAGGCATAGCAACTAAAGAAAGCCCCTCCTCTTCGATACACAAGCGATCCCTTCAATGAGCTAGACCCCAGGGATAAAGAGGAGGAGGCTACCGCCGAGCCTGCAGAGGCTATGGAATTAGTATCGGTAGATAAGCATGATTCAAGTAGATTATTAAAAATCGGGTCTCAGCTGAAAACGGAATTGAAGGATCAACTCATTGACTTCCTCCGCCACAACTTAGATGTATTTGCGTGGACCCATGCCGATATGACAGGAATCTCCCCAGACATAGCATGCCACATGTTGAACATCGATCCCACCAAGGTACCAGTAAAGCAGAAAAAGAGGAGCATGGGGGCAGAGCGATCAGCAGCCCTTGATGAGGAAGTAAAAAATCTACTTGCTAATGGCTTCATACGGGAAGCCATCTACCCAGAATGGATCGCTAACCCGGTGCTAGTAAAAAAGGCCAATGGAAAGTGGCGAACATGTATTGACTTCTCCAATCTGAATGACGCTTGCCCGAAAGACTGCTTCCCACTTCCCCGAATTGACCAACTCGTAGACAGCACAGCTGGGCACGAACTCCTATCTTTTATGGATGCATACTCCGGATATAACCAGATCCCCATGCACGCCCCCGATCAGGACCACACTAGCTTCATCACCGACCGCGGATTATATTGTTACAAAGTAATGCCTTTTGGACTCAAAAATGCTGGAGCTACCTATCAACGCCTCGTCAACAAAATGTTCGCAGAGTTGATAGGACAAACTATGGAGGTATATGTGGATGACATGTTGGTAAAGTCCAAGAAAGCCAACTACCATGTAAGCCATCTGGACGGTACATTTCAGGTACTTCGCCGGTATGGAATGAAGCTGAATCCTCTAAAGTGCTCCTTCGGAGTATCATCGGGAAAATTCTTAGGATTCATCGTCCACGCCAGAGGAATCGAAGCAAACCCTGAACAAATCCGGGCTTTAAAAGAAATAAGGATACCTTCCACTCGAAAAGAAATGCAGAGCCTAAACGGAAAGGTGGCCGCCCTAAGCAGATTCATTTCCAAGGCAACTGACAAGTGTGTCCCTTTCTTCGAAGCACTCAAGAAAGACAAAGGGAGGTTCGAGTGGACCGACGAATGCTTAAAAGCCTTCCTCAACCTAATCCAACACCTTCAGAGACCACCAGTACCCTCAACCCCAAATGAAGGTGAAGTGTTATACCTATACCTCGCTGTATCATCTCATGCTCTAAGCGCCGCCTTGGTAAGAGAAGAAGACCGCACACAACGCCCGGTTTACTTTGTAAGCAAGAGATTTACGGGGGCAGAAGCCAGGTATCCTAAACTTGAGAAGTTAGCATATTGTTTATTGATCGCGTCACGAAAACTGCGGCACTACTTCCAGTCTCACTCCATCAGGGTTCTAACCGATCAACCACTAAGACAAGTGCTCCATCGTCCTGACACTTCTGGGCGACTCCTCAAATGGTGCATCGAACTAAGTCAGTATGATATCACCTACCATCCCCGCACCGCTATCAAAGGACAAGCCATGGCTGATTTCATTGCCGAATTCACTACCAACGAAGGCAAGGAACAATCCGAAGTAGCAAAAAACATCAAATGGAACCTCTTTGTAGACGGAGCATCAAACGAACAAGGCTCGGGGGCAGGTATTGTGATCATCACCCCCAGGGGAAGAAAGTTGTACTATGCATTAAGATTGGAGTTCACGGCCACTAACAACGATGCTGAATATGAAGCAGTAATAGCGGGATTGGAACTGGCCCTAGAAATTGGAATCAATTCCTTATGTATCCATAGTGATTCTCAGCTTATCGTAAACCAGGTACTAGGAGAATTCCAGACTCGAGGAGAACGACTCACAGCATACCTAAAGAAAACCAGACTGCTGCTCGATCGATTGGACCATTATCTAATCAAACACATTCCTCGAGAAGAAAACCAAGAGGCAGATGAACTTGCAAAGCAAGCTAGTATGAAGGACAGCACCATTTCCGGAGCACTAGCAATCTCAAGGCAGCTAGCCCCGAGTTTCGAACAAGTGAATCTGATAACTGCAATCGAAGAAGGAACCTGGATGACTCCTATCCGGAAATATTTGCAAGATGGCATACTACCCGACAGGCGTGACGAAGCCAAGAAGATCTTGAGGAAAGTTCCCCACTACACAATACAAGAAGGCATCCTCTACCGGCGTGGCTTCTCTAGCCCCCTATTAAGATGCGTCGCCGGAAGGGAAGCCAAGGAGATATTAACAAACACCCATCAGGGAGGATGCGGAGATCACACTGGAGGACAGACTTTGGCAAGAAAGATACTCCGATATGGATATTACTGGCCCACACTAAACAAAGATGCCCTAGACTTCGTTAAGAAATGCGACAGATGTCAGAAGTTCGCCAAGATCCCTCGACTACCCACAAACGAAATTACTCAAATGACCAGCCCTTGGCCCTTTGCTGTATGGGGAGTTGACTTAATTGGCGAACTGCCAACGGGCCGAGGCGGAGCCAAATATGCTATAGTGGCAGTCGATTATTTCACCAAATGGGTGGAAGCAGAACCTTTAAATAAAATATCTTCAGCAAAAGTTATCAACTTCTTGATCAAAAACATTCTGTGCAGGTATGGAGTCCCCCTCAAGATCGTATCAGACAACGGGCACCAATTTGACAGCGAAGAATTTGCCGACTGGTGCCAAGAGCATGGAATTCATAAAAGCTTCTCATCAGTAGCTTACCCTCAGGCAAACGGACAAGTTGAAGCTGTCAACAAAATTCTCAAAACCCTAATCAAGAAGAAACTTGAAAAGTCAAAAGGCGCTTGGGTGGACGAACTTCCTACGGCACTATGGGCATACCGCACATCTTTCAGAACATCAACGGGACATACTCCTTTCTCTTTGGCATATGGATCGGAGGCAATGCTCCCAGTTGAGACTGTTGTGCCTTCTCACCGTAGGATCCACTACAACCCAGAAGAAAACGAAGAACTCCTCCTCATGTCTTTGGATCTGATTGAGGAAAGGAGGAACCATGCAGCACTCAAAGCAGCAGCTCACAAACAAAAAGTGGCAGCACTATACAATTCCAAAGTCAAGCATCGCAGCTTACAAGAAGGAGATCTTGTCCTCAGGCGAATCTTTCCGCGCCCCGGGGCACTGGACCCCATCTGGGACGGACCATATGTAATTCACAAAGATCTCCACAACGGAGCTTACATTTTGTCAACAGTGGACGGAGAGGTGTTCCAGAGGGCATGGAACATCCGACACCTCCGTCGATACTTTTCTTAACTTGTACTGCCCATATGAAGTGAATTAACAAAGAGAATCAGTGGACGTAGGCATTTTCGTGCCGAACCACTTTAAAAAATCTTGTCTCTTTTTAACTTGTTCCTTTATGTCTTGGCTACTTGTTAAGTTTTATCCCTTTCTGTTGAACAAAATCCTATGGCATCTCCACTCAAGACGCACCGCGGCCTCATCTGGACTAGGCCTAACAGGTACGCTACGATTCTATGCACTCGCCAATGAGACTCTTTTGCTCCAGCATCCCTCTGCTGCGGGTTAACTCATTGCGCGCCTGCCCTCAAAGCCAACTGTAATGAGCCGATTATAAGTCATCATAAAGGCCGACTATAGCCGATGGCAGCTCATTACGGCGTTCGGCTCGCCGGTAACTGTGAACCTACTTTAAGCCCCAACATAAGGTGTGGCCAGCCAGGGGTAGTTCACGGCCAACGGCACCCACGCTAGCCGGCCACGGTAAATCGAATAATACCCACGATTACGGACCATAATGGTTCGGGTAGTTACCGTGCGCGATCTCGGCTCCGATGTGTCTTAAGTGCGGCTGTGGTAAAAAAGAAAACTCCCCGCGGAGGCGTAAGATGGGTGACAAATGTCTCCAAGACCCACAGCTAGGGAAAGTGACTACAAAACCCGTTTGCCACGAACTTAAGCACATCGACGGCCTTCCGTGACTGGAAGTTTTACTTTTACTATATTTCCATTTCACTTAAATATTTTTCTCCTATCCTGTATAACAAACTCTAAAGTACAGGAAACCAAATAGGAAGCATTCACTCATGAGGCTCCAAGCCAGCGTGCTGGGTGGCAGGGCGCTCAGCTATACCCGTGAACAATTACACAAGACACTCAAAGCTACCGCCTGCGAATAAAGCATAAAGGGCGGTACTCTCTTCACTTGTACATAAATGCGTAACTATAGCTTATTCATACACTGACATTGCAAAACGTGAAATTATATTTCAAGCAAAAACTTAACATCAAACACAACTGGAATCACAGACATATACATAATTATACTTCTCACACAGCACATAAAGATAGCAACAACATTTAAACATGACAAAATCAGCTTATATTATAAGATCACACGAAGTTATTCTTTGCAAATAATTTTATTACAGTTGCATATCAAAGACTAACATGAACAGTGATAAAAAAGAAAACAAAAAGATGGCAGATGCATCCACACTCCATCACCAACTCCCCCAGCCTACTTAGCCGCAGGATCAGAGCCCCCAGCATGTGGATCTGAAGTCCCACCTGTCCAGATCAGAGGAGGAATTCATTAAACGAACGATCAAGTTATGAAAACACGGAAAGAAAAGAAAGGGAAAAGAATAACTCACCAGCATCCGCCGCTTGATCCTCATCATCCAACTGCACGCCCGCTTCCTCTGCAGCGAGTAGCCGCATCCCCTCCTTCACCGCCGCTTGCTCCTCCTTTGAGAACTGAGCAGTAACCGCACTCAAGTTGAAAGCCTCTCCGCCTTCCTTACCCGCATTCACCCTGGCCTCCTCTAAAGCCTGGAGATACACCTTGGCCATGACCCGAGGGTAATCGTCCATCCAAGACAAGCCGCCCTCCTTCCAAGTGTGGAAGTACATATCCTGCAACATCTCATCCATCATCCCCTCGTTTTCCTCAAACTCCCTCACCCGGGCCTCGGAAGCTTGCAACTTGGCGATGGCGACGTCCCTCTCTGATTGGTATCTCAAGCAGTCAGCCTGGAGTGACCTCCTCATTTCCTCTTCCTTCAACTTGAGGGACCTCCTCATCTCCTCCATCTCCTCCTTCAACTCGACCTGAGCCATCTCCGCAGCCTCGAGCCTCCCTGACAACTCCTCTACCCGCTCGAGATCCGCATTTCGAACCTCATCCACCGTTGCGATAGCTATGTTAATCCGTTCCCTGCAAGCGACCTCCATCTTCCGTAATTCCGCCCTACTGGCCTTCTCCATGGTCTCTTTCAGACGCTTGGAGGCTTCCTCATGCTGGGAAATCTGGATGGCTTGGTCGGCGAGTTGCTTGGCCTGATCGGCAACCTTTAACCTCAACCGAATGTTAGCACTCCCGATCTCTTCCCCGGCCTTGACCAACTTAGCATGATGCTCCATTAACTTCTTGGTCTCTGCGGCCACTCGGTCGATATTAGCCTTGGCCTCATCCCCCATAGTGACTACCCGTGTAGTAAGTAAATCAAGATCTAAAGATTTGGCCTCGTCCAACACTCTTACCATGGGGTTGCGGGGAAGGAGGTGCTCGCCCGTGGTCTCATCGAATGAAATGTCCCGAAAACTTGGGTCTAAATCAGGATGACCGGCAAAAGGGTCACGAGGCACGGGGCGAGGCACATCGGGACGCCTTATATGAATGACAGTAGAACTCTTGGAAGGAGGAGGAGGGGGGCAGGGCTCCGTGCTCTCCTCCGTAGTATCACGAGGAGGCTGAGTAGGGGGAGGCAGAGTAGGAAGCTGCGAAGCAGAAGAAGACTCAAATAAGGAACGGCTCCGCTTCCTTTTCTGAATGCCCTCTTCGATGACCCCAAGAAGAGGGCGGTACTTGACTACGTCCCCAGTGCGATCAGTAGAAGGTTTCGCGGAAGCTCTCCTCGACTTAAATTGTTCAAGGCGGTGTCGAACATCCGAGGTTTTACCCGCCTGGCCTGCCCCTGGAATAAAGAACAAGTGTTACGAACATACAATAATCCGCAATTCAAAAAATGTGCTAAGTTAAAAAGAAAGAAAAGTGAGGAGACACATCTATTATACAAACCCGGCGGAGGAGTGGGATACTGCAATAAGTCCTGGATCTCATTCCAGGACGGAAGTGAACCGTAAAAAATTTCTAAGTCCTTATCGAAAATAGAATCGGCAGAAGACAAAAGTTCACCTTGCATCGCCGGAATCACCCTAGCTGAGGAACCCTTAGAGGATGGGTCAGTGCCAGCCACAGCTTTGCCGGTTTCCTTTGCCTTCTCCGTTCCCTTCTCCGTTTCCGACTCTCCCTCCGACTCCCCGAAGGCCCGACGGAGAGCCTCATCCAGTTCGAGGTCTTGTTCAGAGGTTAGAGCAGCAACACCACTACCACCTTGACCGTCGCCATCTCCTCCACCCTCCGACCCTTCTCCAACTTCGCCTCCTTCCTCCTCTTCCACACCTTCCTCCTCCGGGACAGTCGGGCAAGTACTTGGAGAAGGGCCATCGGACTTCTTCAGTTTCTTCCCCCCGACCACGGGACGCTCTGCGAAAGGCTCCCTCTTACCGCTCTTTACCTTATCCCCCTCCTTAGCTTTAGCAGCCTTCTCCTCAGCCGTGTCTCTTTGCTTAACCACGGACTGGTGCGGTAAGATCAAATTATACTCCAAGAGGGTTGCGTTCCTGATCAAGAAAGAGGCCGACCGGTCCCGTGCCGGAATAGCCTTTAGTTCAGCAGCCATTCGCACTAAGGAATCGTCCTCCACGACTGCAATACCACCTGTCGCTAGCCAGAAATAGAAGCATGTCAGAAAAAACACTACAGTCAAAACACATGAAAAATATAAATGAAATCAATCTTACAGCTGGAAGTGAAAAGGCGGAAAGAAAAAGCATCGTCCTTGACGAAGAACCACTCTTTCTTGAACATGGTGAACTTGGAATACAAGTCCAGAACTGGTTTGAAGGGCACGGCCGCCTCCAGACTAATATACGGAGACCCCTTCTTATAGCCTCTCAGGTTGTACAAGTATCGGATTTCCCGGTTAGAAGGAGGACGCCCGTACCTCCTCTGGAAGATAACAAAGAGGCTCACCAGGATGGCATATGAGTTAGGCTGGAGCTGGAAAGGAGCCACCTTCAAATAGGTGGTGAAGCTTACTATCCAAGCGTTGATAGGGGGGATAGCGCCGCACATGCAATGGTATCTGCTGAAAGCGAAGTAGCCCTCGGGAGGATTATATGGCATCACCCCATCTCCTGGCAGCAGCATAAGAGCCCTATCTATCCCAAAGGAACGGGATATGACGTCAAGTTGCTCCTCCTTTAAGGAGCTAGGAAAGCAATCAGGGGGGGAGATCAAAAGTTCCTGTGGACCATATCCATCCACTAGAGACCTTGGAATGGGTCGATGTTGCTCGGATCCTGATTGGACTGGGGGCAAGGAAGAAGAGGGCTCTCTTGTGCCTCTAGACTTCTTTCTGTCTGATCGTGTTTCCGCTTTGCGAGACATTTTCTGCAGCACAAGAAAAACACGGTGTTAGAGCAAGAAGTATAGAAAGATAAACAAGCAAGTATCTAAAGAAAGCATATAAAAGCATAAGATTCCGCTCAAGGTTCAAGTATGAAGTCTCATTTGGCGGTGCAAGACGAGTTCATTCGGCACCAAACTCCAATGCTCATTCGGCATACATGTCATTCGGCATGCATGTCATTCGGCATACCTCATTCGGCTATTCATTACACTCCGTACACATTCGGCAAACAGGGCCATCCGGTGGCAAGGGTTCATTCGGCAGAAAGTATACATACCTGGTTCGGTATAAGCTGGTTCGGCGAAGACTTTGGTTCGGCAGCACAATATGGTTCGGCTCTACTCGTTCGGTAATGAAAAACGAGGGGGGTACGGCCTCTATATATAGGCGAGCTCAGGACCGGACCAAGGCATTCGACATACCGGACCGAATGAAAACCGAATGGAACTATCCATACCGGACCAGCCTCCAACCGAATGAAACCTGTGCCAACTCGAACCCGAACGAAGCTACCTCTACCAGCAGAAACCAGAAACAGGGGGCACGCAGGCGCTTCACTCAGATAAGTACCGAACTCTAGAACTAACTAATAAAATAAGATTATGATAACGGTGAATAAGTCGTAAAATCCTCACCGACGTGGATTAAATCGTTTACACGTGTACGCGACCTCGAATGGTCCATAGGCACGCTCTGAATGGTTATTAACCCTACCATCGTGGGAATTTACACTTTGACACGCATTCTTAAGCCCAGCGGTCATATGGATATTTGATAATTATGAAATGGCTAAGCTACTTACACATGTACGGGGTTGCGAACGATCCCTAGGCATGCTCTGAGCTGGCAATAAACCATCTTCACAAACATAAACCGGGCATCGACGATGCCAAGCCCCTTCGGGGCTCACTCTCTCGTCCTGAACGGCACAGTTCACTTCATCTCGAATATTTCGATCATGAACGGTCGTTATTTGAAATCATACTGAAACCGTAAGTCCCTTTGCAGGACATCAACAAGATACGAACATCTAGCCCATGGCGTTACAAAACGAGCCTTCCCACCACAGAAAAACAAAGCGCGGCACATGCAAGCACGTACCCCACTTTGGGGGGCAAATGTTGGGCGAATTCTCACCCAGAAGACCATCAGTTCCTGACTGAAAGGGAATGCTTTTGGGCTTTCGAAGTGCCGATAATATGTTGATTGATTCGATGATTATTCGCGTGTACCCAAGACCAATAGGCGTCAGTTCCATCTTGGATCGCAGTCTCCATCCTCGTTCGGCGATACCCCACAAGCTCCATTCGGCACCTCCGTGGACACAGCCCCATTCGGCACCTCCATGTACCCAAGTCATTCGGCGTCTCCATGTGCCATGATCCATCCGGCAGTCCCATGCTCCTTCACCCATTCGGTATAGCCGGTCCAAGCCCCGCCGAATACCACCACCGGACCACGCTATTGCCGAACCACCTTCCCATCACATCTCCTCCGGACCAACCTCTCCAATATCCACCCATCACCGGACCACCATAGCCGGACCAGGCACCACCGGTCCAAACTCCAACATCTCCCTACCGAACGAGGCTACCACCGGTCCAACCTCACCACCGAATGAACCTCGCCGAACCAGACAACTGCCAGTCCAGATCGCTTCAGCCCGGGCCCACCAGCAGTTATATACTTCCAAGACCCCTGCCCCCTACCTCATTCTATAAATAGAGGGGCAGGGGTACAACAATGGCGGACAAGTTTGAGAGCTCAAGCAAGGAAGGAACTTTCAAACTACTTTCATACACTTGTATACAACGCATTGTACTTGTAACCTGAAAGAAAGAAGATAATAACATATAAAGTGGACGTAGGCACATTCTGGCCGAACCACTATAAATCTGTGTGTCTTTTACATTTCAGCCCCTACTTTTCTCATATTTACATACTCATCTAAAATCATTGAAAATCACATATAATCAACTAAATAATACGACTTGGAGGTGTTTGTCCATTTTTTGCGCAAACAAAATGAATGTTTAAGAACATTCATTACTTAAATATAAAGAAAGATTTAAAACAATTTACTTGATTAAAATAAATTAATCTTTGAAATAAATTGATTATTTCAACTTTCAAATTAAAATTAACACTTCATATTTTTAATTCAAATACTAAAGGAACTAAATTCTTCCAAGTTTTACATCTTATTTGAAATCAAATTCTATTTTCAAATCTATTTTTACACATTTGAATATGTTCAAAACTGGATTCCAAAGTAAACTTGAAACTGTTCTTAACTTAATTTCAAAACAATTTAAATTTTGCTTAAACATTTTAAATTTTTTCAAAAATTAAAACTTACAAAACTGTTTTGAAACAAAAATCTAGTTTTAAAACAAACCTGAAACAGTTTTATACTTGATTTAAAACCAGATTACATCTTGTTTAAATTTAAGATTTCATTTTCTTAAAAACTTTGAATTTCAAACTCCTATTTGAATTCAGTTTTTCAGCTTCCACTTGAATCAAAAATCCAGCTTTAAAAAAATATGAATTCATTCAAAAATTAAAACTGCAAAATCTCTGGTTTAAAACCTGCAACTGTTTTTTTTTTCTAAAACTGAATTTAAATTTAAGATTTCATTTTTTTTTTTAAAAAAAACTTTGGGTTTCAAACTTTATTTGAATTCAGTTTCTACTTCCACTTGAATCAAGTTTCCAATTTAAAAAAAATGAATTCATTCAAAACTGCAAAATCTCAGGTTTTAAAACCTGCAACAATTCTAACCCGAGTAACCCCTAATTATACTTCGAGTTCCCATCCTATCTGCTTCGAGTCAGAAGCACAAAAACCTGAGGATTACTTCAAGTAAATAAACCCTGCACAAATCAAAAGACCACCAGTCTCCAACATGAATGGTGCACATGCACCGTCACTCCGGCAGCTTCCAGTCACTTCAACCAACTGCTACGAGTCACCGAACACCTCCTCACAAGATTACAACCATCAGAAACATACTGTAACTCGAATTCAAGTTTTTGAGAAACCACTTGAAAACCTGGAAAATACTGCAGGACTTAACTACCCAAACCTGTCATCATCCAATTTGCTCGCCTCCGACCATCATATTTGCTGCAATTCAGGCAGATGATCCATCTACAACCCCTCTGCAATCCTCAACAAACCCCACTTCTATTCGATGCAGCAGAAAGCATATGCGTAGATATGGAACTGCAACACTGCACTAGGTTTTGAAAACCTGGACAGACTCAATATCACCTCATCTCTCTCTCTTATCATCCATCACCAATTTCCCCTAACATACTTACATCAAAACTCCACTACAGTAGGCATCTTAACCCCTAAATTTCACTAGTCTATCAGATACCTCTAAAATTTTCTTTTCTGTTCAAAACAGGATGCTAATTTACACAGTTCAATTTTTTAAAAAGTGAAACACTTTCTGAATTCTAACATACATCAATGATATAATCTTGTTTTAAATAGTTTATGATGTTAATGTCCTGATTTTATTTGAAAATACTTACTGCTACAATTATTCCAGATGTAACAGATTTTAGATTTAACTTATTAACTAAACATGCTTTTACAAAACCCAAGTTTATACTAAACAACCATACTTTGTTTACACATAAATTTATTAACAGAAACAATTTAAATAATAAAGCTTTACTATTTAAGAAACATCTTAGTTTACAACCAACTAAATATGCAGATTCCAGAAATAAGAAAAATATATGAGCATATTCATTTCTATACACACATAACATTCATGAGTATGTAATCACCACATTATTTTATTACTTTCACTTCATATACTCAAGTGTCACAAATTTTGTGCATGTGAGGTTACTTATTTCATTTTAAAACAAAACAGAACAGTTTTGTTAAAACAGTTTGATTTCTGTGAAATAAAAAAATAAGTTCTTTGATTTATGTTTGATTTTGATTTCTAAAGAAAACTGTTTTTAAAAGATAAGAAGCTTACTCACCTTTAAATTGAAGATGCAGAAAGCAATTTCAGAGATGTAGATTCATTTTCCAGAAATGCATATTGAAATGCATGTTGATCCTGGCTTTCACTTGCTTACTGGAATTGCTTGTTGGTTTTTGTTGATGATGATGCATGCAGACCCAAAACTTCATATGCTCAGATTTGTAGTTTGATTTCAGATTTGAGGTTGTAATATTGCAGAATTTAGATGCAGGTAGGTTGCAAATTTGAAGTTGTTGTTTGCAGATTTAAATTGCAGATTTGAAGTTTGTTTGAGGTTTTTGATTTACTGAAATATGATTTCAGGTTTCAAATGAGAAAATGGTTTGAACAAACAATAAAAACATTTATTATATTTCTCTTATCAAAAATTTAAATAATGAGATATAAAACAATTGCCACTTGTTATGTTATTATCCCAATTTTTTTACAAGTGTCTCTTTATGTTTTAAGATTTTCACACATATACATCACTAATATAAAAGCAATTCTAAATTTGTAAATGTATTTAAATTATCTAAAACCATTTCTAACTTGTTTCTAGCATGTTTAAAATGTTTTATTAACATTAGTCTTAAATAATAACATATAAACTTCTTTATAAAACTATACACTTACATTTTAATGTTTGTTTAATTATTTTTAAAATAATATTCTTTATGAAACTAAATTTCAAAAGAAAAGACTTGTTGAATTAAATTTATTCTAGAGTTTTAAATCAAATGTTATACTTAAACAAGAATGAATTAAATCTTATTTCAAAGAAAAACATATTTTAAAATAAAACAAAACAAACTTTTATTATAAAATAAAATTTAAAATATATTTATTCTTATAAACAAAACAAATACTCACTTACATTTCTATGAAGATATAAGAAAGATTTTTAAAACAAACTTTTGAAAAGTTTACATTACTAATTTAAATCAATTTACAATTTATACATTTATATAATAATAATTAGAAAATATCCTTTATTTAATATAAATTAGAATTAAAACCAAATCCTCTATTTACAATGTATAAACATTTATACATTATAAATAAAATAATTTTAAATCAGCATAGAAAGATAAATTTATTACTTAAATATTTTTAACTTTGAATAGAATATCATTTAACAAACTAAATAATTATTAATTTTCAAAAGAGAATTCCGGTTTGAATTAATTTATTAAATCAATATTTCACATTTTTAAAATAATTATCAATGAAATTATTAAATAATTATTGCCTAAATTTCCGGGACATCACATTCCTCCCCCCTTAAAAGAATTTCGTCCCCGAAATTTAAAAGCAAAGGTAATTTAATAATCCTATACAGATTTTAAAATTTAAAAGAGCAAACATATACTATCAACCAAATACTAGCAACCATAGCAACCAATTCAAACAAACAATTCTAATTATCCAGACAAAATTCTGGATAAGATTCCCTATAGTTTCCCAGGTACAAACACCGGGACACTCGCCCTACAGAATCTAAACTAACAACACCACTCAGATCTAGAGCTCCTATATATCTTGATTTACAAATCTAAACAGAATACAGGACTACAGACAAATCCTGATCAACTCCCAAATCTCTCAGAACTACTGATTCTAAAACCAGAGATAAACCATACACGTACTCCCTCAGAGATACATGAAAAACAAAACAAATTCCAGCCATCCGAACTGGAAATTCAATCCTGTAGATCAAACACTCAACTCTTAAGAAAAGACAGAAAGATCCAATACTCATATCCACAAATCTCTCATATCGATCCTGGGCTGCCTTCAACCTCTAGATCAACAAAATCCACCACACAAACTCTACTGCCCAAACATCAGAAGACTCCAGGCATACTATTCTTTTTGGAAAACAAACAGATACTCAAAACAATCAAGCCTCCAAATCCAAATGAATTTCCTGTAGAAATCTTCTGATCCAAGACAAAACTCAAATTCCCAAAGAATCGGTGTTGCTCCTATTCTGGAATAGCTGCCACCATGCTTCCACTGCGCAACTATGATTCGAGAATGCTGTTGATGAACACAAGTATAAACTTGATCAACTTATCCCGGAAAATTGTTCATCAAATTCCACAAAATCTCAGTGACATATCCGATTCGGTCACAACACCACAGCAAAAATTCAACCAGAAAACTGGATCCAATAAATCCTACCAACTTAAACAGATTTCTCTTAAAGAACCTCCTACTATGCTGAACCAAGTCGAAACAGAACTCAAACTCTCGATGCTGATGCAAATCTTGATTCCTTCGAAGATATCCAGAAAATACCACTTCGATAACTCAAACATCCTCTAGAGATGCTTCAATCCAGAACAAAGATTACTCAGAGAACCTCCGAATCATCGCAAGTCACTTTTGCGATTCTACTCAGTTCAGATTCCAAGAAATCGTTCTCACTTCAACAATCAGAACAGCTAAAGCCTTCAAAAGAAGAAATTAGTGGTCCACCTCTTAACCACTAACATCACTCCCAACTGAGCTTCCAGAAGAAATGGACAAGCTACACCATGCCAGGACTACTGACAGAAGAATCACAGAGATTTCTGAACCATCGAAGAAACAGGCCACTCACTGCTGCTACTGCTGCCAAAACTTCCTAATCCAAAAGCTCATCGAATCCCAAAGCTACACCAGCCTCTTCACAATAGAGCCTTCCAGATAGACAGATATCTCTCAGGAAACTCGCTCCCAAACCAAGCACTCTGCCAAACTGAGTCTCAAACTCAAATACAGACAGAACTCCTCCCTGAGGTTGCCAAGATACCAACTCTGGCTTCTGCACTCCCAACTAATCCAAACTCAATAAAATCCACTCACACGAGTGCAACCAAGCTTATATTCCAAAAATGAACTCCGAATCTTAAAAAGATTCCCTTCAGAGATTAGAGAAATAATTTACACCAAACTGCCAAACTACTCAAGATGCCCAATACTATCCTAGCAGATCACTTCCACCCTCAAACACTCAAACTCTAACCATTGGTAGTTGTGTTACACACACCACTACCCTATCTACCTTCATTACTTATTGGAAAACCTGAACAGGTAACCCAACAAATAGGAAGAAATATATATATATATATATATATATATATATATTCAAAATTACAAATACGCTCTCTCAAGATAGACACCACTCCAGAGTCTAAGCATTCGCTCAACCTAGAGAGTTCTGATACCACAATGTAACGACCCAATTTCCAAACTCCAGAAAGTTGCATCGCTAAGAAGAAAGAAAGGGATAGAAAAGAGAAAAGAAAGGAAAGAAAGAAACAAACAACATCAGAATCTCATAGCGGAATCGAATAACTTATAATATATCACATAAAACATTACATAGTATCATATACATCAGAGTAATACAGCTAATACAACACAAACTAGACAGTTATAAACATCTGTCTAGCAATTACCATCCAAGTACATCAGAGAAAACAGATACAACTCAAACACAACAGAACCACTAAATATATCTACACGCTGAAGCCTCCTGCTCCATTATCTCCTCTAGAACTCGTCAAAGCAATCCTGAAACACTTGACAACTCATACGTAATATGAGTACCCAAGAGTTTAATAAAACAGAAAATAAACACTCAGGTCAGACAGGGGTCTGGTGTAAGTAAACGGGGATAAAAGTTGCTTAACTTTAGAAAATCCTTTGAAAACAAAATGTATCACGCAAGACTTTCCACACATAAACATGGAAAAGTTTTTACCTTACGCTAACCAAAACATTTGATAGGAAATCCAGTGATATTATAATAGGGTCTAGGGTTTTCAAGTAAATAAGAAATAGCCGAAATTGTTACATTCATTAAATTCCAGCTACTAGCCACAAAAGTGGGTAATACAAACAAAACCGTAGGGTCACGTAGGGAAAAAGGGTTTCCATCAATGGCAGGGCTACGAGGGTAACGCCCGTCACAGTACGTGGCCTAGATCACCGTACCGAGGAGTACTCCCACTCCCCTGCAACACAAAGACGGAACCGATCCTTACTGAACAGTTCCGAACAAGACCACCCCGTACATTGGTCGTCACCAACTGCCACACAGCCAAAATATAAAGGGACCTCTAGATAGGAGTAAATCTTGCTCTCCAGTGGGTGCTACCCACGAAGCTTTGTTGCACCTCCCCTGTTTTAGCCATTCCCGGTTGATGAGGCTTGAGGTTACGATTACCTTTATAGGACATCAAATCTTAGAATGCTCATCGTCCACCCGACGATGTTCTGAAAGCATTCAATCTATACAAGTTCGTTCCGGGTTCGAACGAAACCGAAGGCATTATCTCGTTACACTCGTATTGGAATCACCCTCAGAGTTAACGACGATAACCCTTGCACTCTAAATCTCCATCTCGAATCTATAAGTACTATTCCGTCAAACTCATTACGGAATCACCCACAGAGTTATACTGACGTATAGCCCTTACACCTCGAGTCTTCACTTGCTCCACTTGGAATAACGATCTGACGTTTAATTGGAATCGATGTGGTTTTCGGATATCCAAATATGGAAACCCGATCCCGGTCTCACCGAAACCAAACGCCATTTTAATGTCCAAGTTGTACTTAAGGGTTTTAAATAATTAATTCACCTCATTGTTATCCAATTCACATAGATAGATAAACTACATCACACAATAGATAATCACATTCATATCATCAACAGATAATCTGTATCATTATCACTAACAGATAATCATCACAACCAAATAATCCATCACAAACCATCATACTTAAACCAATCATCCATATCATACAGATACAACTAATCTCATTACTGAGATCACAACCATTCAAAATCAATAACATCCATAAGCAATGATTTAATCATCAATCATAATTAATTTAAAATGAATTAAATTAATTACAACTATCTCTAATTAATTTAAATTAAATTAAATTAATTACTCATTTAAATCCTGCTTAACATCCATTAATTAATTAACCCAGTTAAATAATTACTCACTAAGTAATCAACTTGATTAAACAACTTTGACTAATCATTCACTAATTACAATAAGTAATTAGTCCTTAATTAATTAACCTTAATCATAAGTAATTAACATTTAATTATTCATTTATTAATTAATTATAATTAATTATATTTATCCTTAATTAATTACAATTAATTAATCACTTAATTAATTAATTATTATTTAATTAAACAATCCTTAATTACATCATTAATTATAATAATTAATGATCTCTAATATCTAAATAAATTATTTAATTAAAATTAATTACATTTAGTAATTAATCTAATTATTAATCACCTTGATTAATATTAATTTTAGTAATTAACTATCTTTAAGTACCCATTTATAAATTAATTAACCAATAATTAATCATTAATTAATTCCTTAATTAATTACAAAAGTAATTATCCAAATTACTAATTACATTCCAGTAATTATCAGTATAACTTCTCTAAGTAATCTTGCTCCATTAGTTACATTAAGTAATTACACTCATAAAATCATTAAATGATTTATTTAAATTAATTAAACTAAATTAATTAACTTAAATAAATCACATATCAAAATTAATTACAATAAGTAATTAATTCCTTAATTACTTTAACAATTAATTATACTTAACCAATTACAATTAATTTTATTCAATTAATTAATCTAGTTAATTATTACATTAATTAATTACTAAATTATCCTTAGATAATTATCACCAATTATTAATCAACATTTCATTAATTACATACTTAAGAAAATTTAAATTAGATTAATAAATCATTTCTAATTAATATTAATCTAAATCATTATTTAAAATCAAATAATTAAGTAAATTCTTAATTATCTTAAATATTTTTATTTACTTATCAAATGACATCATTTATATTCAAAATATATTTAAACAATACATTTCTAAATTTAAATTCAAATTCCAATTCATTTAAATATTTAAAATGTTTAACTTTTTAAAACTTGATCCAAATTTTAAATAAATGAAATTTTAAAATAAAATGAATGTTTAAGAACATTCATTACTTAAATATAAAGAAAGATTTAAAACAATTTACTTGATTAAAATAAATTAATCTTTGAAATAAATTGATTATTTCAACTTTCAAATTAAAATTAACACTTCATATTTTTAATTCAAATACTAAAGGAACTAAATTCTTCCAAGTTTTAAATCTTATTTGAAATCAAATTCTATTTTCAAATCTATTTTTACACATTTGAATATGTTCAAAACTGGATTCAAAACAGCTTTGAAATCAAAACTGGATTCCAAAGTAAACTTGAAACTGTTCTTAACTTAATTTCAAAAAAATTTAAATTTTGCTTAAACATTTTAAATTTGTTCAAAAATTCAAACTTACAAAACTGTTTTGAAACAAAAATCTGGTTTTAAAACAAACCTGAAACTGTTTTATACTTGATTTAAAACCAGATTACATCTTGTTTAAATTTAAGATTTCATTTTCTTAAAAACTTTGAATTTCAAACTCTTATTTGAATTCAGTTTTTCGGCTTCCACTTGAATCAAAAATCCAGCTTTAAAAAGAATATGAATTCATTCAAAAATTAAAACTGCAAAATTCTCTGGTTTAAAACCTGCAACTGTTTTTTTTTCTAAAACTGTATTAAATTTAAGATTTCATTTTTTTTAAAAAACTTTGGGTTTCAAACTTTATTTGAATTCAGTTTCTACTTCCACTTGAATCAAGTTTCCAATTTAAAAAAAATGAATTCATTCAAAACTGCAAAATCTTTGGTTTTTAAAACCTGCAACAATTCTAACCCGAGTAGCCCCTAATTATACTTCGAGTTCCCATCCTATCTGCTTCGAGTCAGAAGCACAAAAACCTGAGGATTACTTCGAGTAAATAAACCCTACACAATCAAAAGACCACCAGTCTCCAACATGAATGGTGCACATGCACCGTCACTCCGGCAGCTTCGAGTCACTTCAACCAACTGCTACGAGTCACCGAACACCTCCTCACAAGATTACAACCATCAGAAACATACTGTAACTCGAATTCAAGTTTTTGAGAAACCACTTGAAAACCTGGAAAATACTGCAGCACTTAACTACCCAAACCTGTCATCATCCAATTTGCTCGCCTCCGACCATCATATTTGCTGCAATTCAGGCAGATGGTCCATCTACAACCCCTCTGCAATCCTCAACAAACCGCACTCCTATTCGATGCAGCAGAAAGCATATGCATAGATATGGAACTGCAACACTGCACTAGGTTTTGAAAACCTGGACACACTCAATATCACCTCACCTCTCTCTCTGATTATCCATCACCAATTTCCCCTAACATACTTACATCAAAACTCCACTACAGTAGGCATCTTAACCCCTAAATTTCACTAGTCTATCAGATACCTCTAAAATTTTCTTTTCTGTTCAAAACAAGATGCTAATTACACAGTTCAATTTTTAAAAAGTGAAACACTTTCTGATTTCTAACATACATCAATGATATAATCTTGTTTTAAATAGTTTATGATGTTAATATCCTGATTTTATTTGAAAATACTTACTGCTACAATTATTCCAGATGTAACAGATTTTAGATTTAACTTATTAACTAAACATGCTTTTACAAAACCCAAGTTTATACTAAACAATCATACTTTGTTTACACATAAATTTATTAACAGAAACAATTTAAATAATAAAGCTTTACTATTTAAGAAACATCTCAGTTTACAACCAACTAAATATGCAGATTCCAGAAATAAGAAAAACATATAAGCATATTCATTTCTATACGCACATAACATTCATGAGTATGTAATCACCACATTATTTTATTACTTTCACTTCATATACTTAAGTGTCACAAATTTTGTGCATGTGAGGTTACTTATTTCATTTTAAAACAAAACAGAACAGTTTTGTTAAAATAGTTTGATTTCTGTGAAATAAAAAAATAAGTTCTTTGATTTATGTTTGATTTTGATTTCTAAAGAAAACTGTTTTTAAAAGATAAGAAGCTTACTCACCTTTAAATTGAAGATGCAGAAAGCAATTTCAGAGATGCAGATTCATTTTCCAGAAATGCATATTGAAATGCATGTTGATCCTGGCTTTCATTTGCTTACTGGAATTGCTTGTTGCTTTTTGTTGATGATGATGCATGCAGACCCAAAAATTCATATGCTCAGATTTGTAGTTTGATTTCAGATTTGAGGTTGCAATATTGCAGAATTTAGATGCAGGTAGGTTGCAAATTTTAAGTTGTTGTTTGCAGATTTAAATTGCAGATATGAAGTTTGTAGAAATGATTTGCAGATTTGAAGTTTGTTTGAGGTTTTTGATTTACTGAAATATGATTCAGGTTTCAAATGAGAAAATGGTTTGAACAAACAATAAAAACATTTATTATATTTCTCTTATAAAAAGTTTAAATAATGAGATATAAAACAATTACCACTTATTATGTTATTATCCCAATTTTTTTACAAGTGTCTCTTTATGTTTTAAGATTTTCACACATATACATCACTAATGTAAAAGCAATTCTAAATTTGTAAATGTATTTAAATTATCTAAAACCATTTCTAACTTGTTTCTAGCATGTTTAAAATGTTTTATTAACATTAGTCTTAAATAATAACATATAAACTTCTTTATAAAACTATACACTTACATTTTAATGTTTGTTTAATTATTTTTAAAATAATATTCTTTATGAAACTAAATTTCAAAATAAAAGACTTGTTGAATTAAATTTATTCAAGAGTTTTAAATCAAATGTTATACTTAAACAAGAATGAATTAAATCTCCGTCACGATGCATCATGAGATATTTTTCAATATTTAATTATATTATATCAAAGCATACTCGGGAAGCCATTTCTAAACCCCTATTTTATCTCCGTCTCCTCTATAATTTGCAAACATAAGTCGAAAAAAAAAGATTGAAGGGCCGAAGCTGACCCTGCCTAGTTTCTCAAACCCTTTCGTCCTCGATTAAAAAAAAATTTAAATTAAATCAATGGCCGCAGCCTCATGGTCCTGCGCGAAATCGACTCGGCGAAGAAGGAGGCAATGCGAGGGGGTGGTTCGCGACTAGGGATTGGTCGCGATCGATGATGGAAGGCGACGGGCTCGCGCACGCGCTGCAGGTCTTGGCTATCGCATCTGGTGATTTCGCGATCTGGTTCTCATCGTCGCTGCGTGAAACTTGGATGGTCGATCGAGCCGTGTGATGTCGCAAGCTTGGGGTTTGGTGCAGAAGCGAAAGCTCGCCGAGTCTTTGATATCGACAGTGGAGGCCAATAGTGGTGCGTTCGTCGTTGATTTAGCCTTGTCGATTCGCGAATTCAAGATGATGCTTACAGGTGAGCAGTAAGGTAATCTTGCCATTTATTCAGTTTAATTTCTGGAAATTGGGGTTTTGAAAAGTTTGTGTTAAAATAAAAGAAAATTTTGAATACACATACTCGTCTTAGTTGATTTTATATATAGAAATGAATTTATTAAAATTTAGGATTTGTTGTGATAGACTTGTGTAAAACAGAAAGAAATGATATATGAGTTTAGATATTGAAATATCTATACGAAGTCAGTCTAAAATTTTAATTATTGGATAGATTAAATTTTAGTTTAAAATGATTCATTGGTAAGTCGAATTTGTAAATGATAATATAATAGGTCGATTTTGTAAAATATTAATAAATCGTATAAATGTTTATTTAAGGTTTGAAAACTGTGAAGAAGCAAGGCGTAATGGAAATGGATTGCTAATGAAAACTAAAGGTGAGTAAATCTCACTCTGTTTGATTTTTATTTAAATTTAAATGGTTAAATTTAAATAATTGGTTGATTGATTGAGTTGATTGAATGTGTGCTAATGATCTAGTGACTTTGGTTTTGGTTGGTACTCGAGTTAATTGTTTTTTGGCTCGAAGCATTTGGGTTTAAAATGGTTTTAAACTTAAATCGTAAATAAGAAATGGTTCAGTTTAAAATCTATAAAGGTTTAATGAATTGGTGACTCATTAAATAGGTAGAATAATTTAAATGAATAATTAATTAATTAAATTAATTAATGATTTGGGTTAATTAATTTTAGTTTGAATTAATTTGGAATGATCATTGGTGGTTTAATAAGTAATTACCAAATGTGATTAATAAAATATAATTACTTTGTGAAATTAATCAAGAGATTAATTAAAATAGATAAATAAAGGAGTAATTAATTTATTTAATGAAGTAATGATTAATATTGTGGTTTAATTAATATAATTAATTTAAAGTAAGGTAAATTGAAATATAATTGGAAATCGATAATTTATATAATTAATGATGTAATTAAAGATTGGATTAATTAAGGTTAATAAATCCACAATATGTGACTTATGAGTAATTAAGTAATATAAGAAATTATGGATTAATGTAATTAATATAGTTAATTAAATTTATGGAATAATTAAAATTACGGTATTGATTTGTGTTAAGAATAATTAATATCGTGAAATTAATTAAAACAATTACTTGAATGTAATTGAAAAATAATTAATCCAGGGTGATCAATTAAGATGAATGGATAGGGAAGGGTTGATTAATTAATTGTTTTGGAACTAAATTAATGAAGGAGTCAAAGTGATTGAGGTTTGAAATTCAATTAGAATCAATTGATTTGATTTGTATGTGATTAAGCTTTGCTTCTGGAAGATTGAATGGTATTGGATGATTTGAAGGAGTTGATAACTCCGATATGAAATGTTGTGTATTTCATTTGGATAACTTAGAATAGGATGATATGAGGTTCGAAGAGACCGGGGTCGGGTATTGGGAAATACCCGAAACCACTTCGAATGTTTATAGATTGACATGTAAAATCTATATGCTGGGGTAAGTGAATTGGAGGAATTAGACTTTTTTAAAATCTAAATCTTTGGTATTTAGAAAATTATATTTGGAATAAGTGTTGTCTATAACAATATGTGGCTTTGTGAATTGATATAAGTTACTCGAGTTTTATTTGAGTTGTATACTTGTATTCCATGTTATTTGGGTTTACTCACGTTGGTTTCCAGCCTGATCCGGGTGTTACTTTGGTGTAATGCTCGGGTCAGACCGAGTATTACAGATTTCCATGTAGGTACGTTTTGGAGCTCAGGAGACGAGCTGGATGGCAAGAGCGTATAGAGTATTTCCGCTGTATTTATATTATTGTTAATCTGAGACATGATAATTGTATATGTTCGGTGACTGTATATATGTGAAACTCTGATGTATATAAAATATAATCGACAGATATAGTATTCTTTTGTAAACTGTTATTATTTATTATTATATTTTATCCGTTGCGAATGTGAGATGTTTGGTGTTTCTGTTCTTCTTCTTCTATCTCTTTCTTCTTTTCATAACTATCTGAAATTTTCGGCTTCGAAAATTTCGGGTCGTTACAGAAAACATCTCAATTAATTAATTGGCAATCAGTTGAGCGTTTTAAAAAGGGTGTCAATTAATCAAAGAATATGGCCTGGTTACAATAGCTAATAATGTAAATTAATTAGCTAGAAGAAAATGCCAGTTATAGAATTATTTGTTTCAAGTTAAAAAGAAAAAAAAATTGGAATGTGTACAAAAATCAAACAGAGTAATTAAGTTTATGATGAAGGTAAGTTAAAAAGAATAAATTAAAAAGTACAACTTTTATATACAATCAATTAACAGAGGTATTGATTGACGTGTTCAAATAGGTAAGAAATTATCATGTATAAGAATCAATTAATATTGGATATACATACATACATACATACATACATACATACATACATATATATGTATGTATTATCTAATTAATTGGATAATTAATGGGAGAATCTTATTTATAAGGAAACGTGAAATAATAGGGTCATATAACAAAGGAATAAATGTATAACATTGGAGAATTATACGTTATAAACTGACGTAAACAAATCATTAAATGATTGTGAGGATTCTTTTATGGTTAATCGGATGATTCATAGTTTTTTACTGCACCTATAAAATGAATGTAACTTAACTCTAGTCCACACTATTTTCTCTAAATCAGCTGTTGTCATTTACAGCAAACTCCTCTTCTCTTCTCCAATTCCTTCCTCTATCAATCAAATCTTTGCCCAAACAAAAAATAAAATTAAGCAAGGATATACATACAAGAAAATCAGAGAAGTGCACAAACAAGTCAAGGAATTTGCAGCGAAAGGGGGGAAAATGAAGAAAAGCGTAGCAAATTAAAAGGGATAGAGATTGAAGCTAAGGATGATATGTGAGTGGATTTATTTATATAACTCTTAAATTTAAGATTATCGTTAAATTCCCGTTTAGATAATTTTATTCAATAATTAATACAATTAATTAAGTTATGCTAAACTATAAAGAATTTACAGTTTATTTATAGTGTTAGAATTTATTTACATCTGTTTCCATGTTTTGGATTTGTATGCAAGCGTCATTCTTCTTCTATTTTCTCCTCTTTCTTCGCGTATAGATTAAAATAGATAAAAGGTGAATATGGATTAAATAATTTAGAATACTAAAATGAAGGAAATAAGATGTAAAGTAATAAAAGTTTGAGGAATGGAATTACTGTAATAAATTATGTTAAAATGATAAAAGTTAATTAATCCAAAAACTGGATTTGGGAGTAACTAAAAGGTTAATTGGTTGGTTTAGAAAATAGGATACTTTTCTATAATTTAATATCTAAAAGATGACAATGAACGTAATTGCTAGAATAAAAGAAAGAAAAAGAGAAGTAGTGTAAAATAGAGAAACCACTGTATTTTACACTATTTCAAAATAGTAAAAGAAATATCAAGCAGTTACGGATTATTGTTTATAGTATTATTTAATAGTAAAACATGGAAATGGATTTTTAAATATAGTTTTCATATCCAACCAAATAAAATAGAATTACTTCCTAGAATAGAAGATAATTAAGCAAAGTATGATATGAATCAAGTAAATTATTAGATACGAACTTAAAACTGTAAAAGATAATGAACCTAGATCAGCATTCACTGCGTAGACTATGTAAGTAGATAGTTATTATGATAAGTGAATTATACAATCTAAGAGAATAAGAGAACATTCTTTATCATAATAAAGATAATAGACTAGAGAAAAAAAAAGAAACACTTGCAATTATATACAGATTTTAAAAGAAATAGTAGCAACAATTACAAGTATAATTATAACATAAGTTATGGAAAGCCTTATTAAGGAACTTAGAATAAATAAGCAATGATAGCAAAAATAAATATTCAAAGCTTATTTTAGATTTTAATTAAATTAATAAGCAAATAGAACAAAAGATGTTTATTTAATGAATTTAAGATTTAAATTAAGTTAATAAGCAAGAAGTGGCAATACCAATAGCATTCCCTATTAGATCAATAGTGGTCTCCTAATAGCCAGAAGCGAGACGAGCGCTAGAATATGCTAATTAGTGTAAACAAGCAGCCAACATAATAAGAAAAGTAAATTAAACGCAAATTACAAGATTAGACTTAGGGTATAATAAAAGAATTGAGATGCGTTTGGAGCAACCCAAAGGATAAAGCACCTAACGAAGCAATTCATCATGGATTTTAGAAATGGAGAAGCACGTCCAACTTAGTATTTTTAGGCTTCGAGGAAGTATGAGACTTCAACGGGACATGAGGATACTCTAGGATGGCCCTCTGGGTATGCCTAATAAAGCTGCACCCCCGGAGGTAGGTCTATAGGTGTTCCATCGAGAGAGTATGCCTTGACTGCATTTGTATTATAGGCCTAACGAAGCAAACCTTTGTAGGCAGTTGGAAAGGCTTTGTGTTCGAAGTAGTGTATTTGTATGTCCAGTACTTGCAAGTAAGTTTAAGAATAGTCGCATGCTGATATTGGCCAGCATCAAGACCAAGAGCGATTTCGGAAAGACTAGATTTAAACCAACAGGCCAATGATTCTTTCACTATCGAGATATTGGATGGGTGGCATCGCCAATTGGATGTTAGATTGTTTGTAGTAGGGCACGACCACTTAACTCGTTAAAGGTCTTTCGATTTAGTTGAAGGGTGGCTACATGGGGACATAGCCACAACGAGAAAAGAGACAGACCAACTATCATATATGTATTGTAGGCCTAACGAAGCAGTCCTTTACAGATATAGAAAATCCTCTACTGAATTCCGTACAAGGTAGACCTTATTGGCGGGATTCAGATAACAGACAAAACAATAACTTAGTCCTCAATGTATGTACTGGATGATACATTGTGGATGTTCAAGCACTGTCATAGACTAGTGAGGACGCAATTTACGTTTTCATAGTAAGTAGTGGAGCATCTGTATTGTAGGTCTTACAAAGCAGTCCATTATAGATGTAGCTACGGAACGCTCATGGAGCAAGACGATGGAGTATCTGTATTGTAGGTCTTACAAGGCATTCCATTACATATATAGTTATGGAGCAAGACGATGGAGCGTCTGTATTATAGGCCTTACGAAGTAGTCCTTTGCAGATGTAGTTACGGAATACTCTCGAAGCAAGATGATGATCCCTTTTCGAGGAGGATACAGAAGGTACCATGGTGGTATCTAGGACCAATATGGTCATTGGGCATATAGCTACATATATTTATATATTGGTTATTAGGTTTTAATCTACTACGGAGTAGATAGGCATGGTTCACGAACAGAGGCGAGAGTATTGTAATCTAATGAACCTAATATAAGAGTAAATGGAAATAAAAAGATATATTTAGAATAAAGCCTAGAAGTATATAATTTATTCATTTACCAGAATTTTTGTTCTGACCCCCTCCTCGTAACATCCTACAGGTTTGGTAGATGGCAGAGGCTACTTAGTTTTATCACACTTGCTTATAAAGTGTTAATATTTTGGTAGGTATTTACTTACTATTATATTTTAGTCAATCCCGCTATGGAAAAATTATTGACCTCTGATATATTTGTCTTTGCCAATTTGTAGGATACCAGATACCCAACTCGGGCTTCAGTGGGCTTGGTTTTTAGCATTTCTACGAAAAATCCGAACCATCGGAATTCGAGTTGTTACATTTGGTATCAGAGCCTAGGTTTAGGACTCCTAGGTAGATAGTGAGTAAACATATTTGTATTTTGAATAAAATATCATTACATTATGTATTAAAATCAAATGGTCCCTAACCATAGATTTTAACATATAGAAAGTTTTTAGAAGTATATTTGTGCATAGTTTGCTAGATGGGTTTGGGATGACCCAAGTATGTTGAGCCCTATGTTAACTACCAATTTATAGCACACAAATAAGCTATGTTTTGAGAGAAGATTGATATCCATATGTTATATAAAGTGGAGAAGTTCCCTAGGGATAGTAAGAAGAAAATCCACTTTATGTCTAGCCCAATAAAATGAAACTTTTGGAATTGAAAAGTTGAAAAATGTAATTGTTAATATATCTGAGGAAGTAAATATTGGGTTTTTGAAAAAAAAAATGGCATGAAATTTAAATTGGTTTTTATATGATGTAAATTTTGTTAAAAGTGAAATTCTTTTTTGAAGAATTATAGAACGAATACAACTTGCTAGTTTTCTTTTAGGTGAACAAAGATTTTAAACACAAAAACCTAGAGTGTGTTAAGTATCGAAAACATAGGTTACATCATTTATTGTTGTAATGGATGTTTTCAGTAAAAATAAAGTAAGCATAAACTATGACACTATTGTATAGTAGGTGACTCCCAAAGGAAATGTTTTTAACACAGCATATGTGATTTATTAATATTTATTTTAGTTGAATTCATAAACTAATATTTTTGGGTTGTAGTAACGCTGTTTTACGCAATATTTGTTTTGACCCACATGAGTTTTGGAGATAATTTCTAATGTGGTTGGTACGTACACTTATTATTTAAATAAGTATATGAAAATATTTTCTAGTTATAAAGCAGTTCTGAAAATGAGTTCTTTTGAAAAAAACAATGATATAATTTTCTATGAATCATAAATAAATATGTTTTGTGCAAGTTATAAGGAATACATGAAAGAGATGTAAAGGTATGGAAAGCAACATACTTTTTATAGTCTATTTCAATAAAATATAAAATAAATTTCTTATAATTTTACATAAACATTAAATCCTCCTCTAAAGGATCCATAGAAGGTTTTAGCGTTAAGGATTTCTCATAAGAGAAAGTAATTCCAATAAATTAAGGTATAAAATCATTAAGCGTAGTAAGTTAGTAACTCCTTCAAGGTTAAGTAATTGTAAGAGTAGGAAAGTTAAGAGATTTTTGATAAAATAGTTGTTCTCATTTACCCCAGTTTTAGTACATTTGAAAATCTAAAAAGAAGAAGGATATTTTGAAAATATGTGAGGACATTTTTTTAAAAGTCAAGAGAAAAAGAAAAATGTTTTAAGAATAAGCAAGACATGTTTAAGGAAAAAAGATGGTTTGGTGGAAAAGTAAATAAGTTTTTGAAAAGATAAAATTTAGAAGTTTTAATTTTGAAGAAAATTTGATAAATACAAAGCCAAATCAGACTTTCAAATATGGAGTAGATAGGAATCATTTCCTAGGTGTAATGAGAAAAGTATAAGGTTATAGCAGTAATTACTCTTAGTAATAATAAAAGTTCCCGTAAGGTGTGTAAGACACTAATGTAAACCTAGAAATGTAGTTTCATATGTGCAGACTATAGAAGAATAGCGAAATGATATTAGTAAGATGATAGACACATGTGGTTGGTATAAGTAGACCCTAAATGGGGAAAAATGGAAGGGAAAGATAAAATTTCCCAGGCTTAGTTGTCTTTGTAGATAGAGAGTGCATAGATTGAAACCCTTATCCATTGAAGCAATTGAGACTTAGTTATTTCTTTTTTAGCATGGAATAGAAGAGATGAATAGATCTTATTCGTCACAGTAATACAGCATAAGATGGTAACAAGTAATAGGCGACTGGAGGAGGATATGAGTTATTTGGATTCCTAAAGTAGGACTGTAACGACCTGTAATTTTTAATAATTAAATTTTGTTAATTTAATAATTTTTGGTAATTTAATACGGAAAGAAAATAAAAATACATAATTGAATAATGAAATCACTAAAATAAAGGTAATAATGTTAATGCAAGCTAATAAATAACTAATTTAGTCCAAACCCAATTTATTTGAAACAATTGCAAAGTCATAATTGATTGTAAATAGTAAATTGTGAAACAAAATTCAAAGTTGTAGTAATTGACGAAATAATATGATATAATTTGTAATTTGGAAAAATCAATATTAGATAATTAATTGTAATAATTGTTGATTGATAATAAAGTATGAATAGGATAATCATTGATTGAGTAAAAAGAATGGGAATCCAGATTTATTAGTTTAAATTTAATAATTGGATTAATTGCAATTAAATGAAATTAAATATTAAATATTATGTTAATTTAAAATTAAGATGGAATTTGAAAATATTAATGTGATAGGTTATGAATCCAGTGTTAACTTCATCCATTTTGACAATAATGGATTGAATAGTATATTAAATGGAATTAGTGGAAACTAAATTTATAATTTATGAATTTAATGAAACTGAGGTTAAGACTGAAACTGATAAAGTTTTCAACCCTAAATTGACATCTAAATTTGTTTAAATTAGTCTAAGTGATTAAGAAATTTAAAAACGGTAAAATCGTCAATTATAGAATTGGAATTTAAATTTTTGATTTAATTAATTAATTATTAATTTATTTAATTAATGTAAAAATAGCCATTTTGGCCACTGACTCGGATTTCGACAAAACTAGTTTCATCGGATCCATAACAGTGAATTATTGTAGGATTTCAAGTTTCGTAGTGATCAGGCTTGTCGTTTGATCGTACAGACTCGAAACACATAGAAATCAATTTGAAATAAACTTGATTTTAGCATAACTTCTTCATACAATGGAATTAAGACTTAAAACCTATTCATTGAGTTTAAATCATTTAAAACATCTATTTTGATATATGGGTTGACCCAATTTTCGTTTCTGGAGTCCGAACGGGCTTTTCGAGCCATTATCATCCAAATTTCTAAACCAATCAAGCCCATTTGTTCGTATTGGGTTCTGCTCATATATATCGTTATAAACCCTAGCAGCCTTTCTATTTCTTATTTCTGTACGTACATAAATTTTTGTTCCTGCTCTTTCCAATGGCTGAAAACCCTAAAATTCCTCAGTTCAATTCCAACTCAAATTTCAACTTTAAAATTTAAACTCTTCAAACTATATCATATTTTATATCGTTGGAAAGCTCTCGATGAGCGCATCTCAGGTCTGTAATTCATTTTTCGATCGAAAGCTCTATTTGTCCAGAAATTGATGAACAAGCTACGGCCGTTCATCGTGTCGCGATGAACTGCGACGGATCGTCGATTAAAGGGTACAGGGTGGTGGAGATCATCGCACGCAACTCATCGGTTGCGGTCATTCGTCCTTTCAACGGTCGGATTTGTCGATTTAATTCAATTAGGTCATAAGAGATAGGTGGTGGCTGGGGGCATTTGGGCTCGATCGGGACGTCGCAAGTGGTGATGGCGCATCGTAGGGGGTCGGAGGCCGGTGCGGACGAGGTCGCAGGCGTGCACTTCCATGGTGATCGACGAGATAGCGACGTATTGTCGTGTGGTAGGCTAGGGTTTCGGCATGAAACCTGGAAATGCGCTCGACCTTTCCGGAGAGAAGAAACGTGACGTGCGTTTTATTTTATATTTTATTAGTTAAAAATTTAAATCGTATGTATTCTAATGCGTATAACTTGCGAGGTTTTCTCCACGTGGTTCGTATTGGAATTTCGGACATTTTGGCGCTGGTTTGGCCGAATTCTGAGACTGTTCAATTTTTGGGTTTGAATTGGATTTAAATTCAATTTAAATTAAAAAGGTGAGTGCTTTAACCCACTCACAACTTCTAAAATTTCTTATGATTGTTGAATTGATTTATGACTGTTTGGCATATTTTTAATCATCATCTCAGTTAAATTGAATTTATTAGATTAAATTGTTATTTAATTTATTATTGCATAAAATGCCAGTTAAATTGTTATTTAATTTTTTATCGCATATAAACTGCCACTTAAATAGTTATTTAATTTATTATTGAATATAAACTGTCAATGAATACCTGTTATTTATTATCTATTCTGTATTGATGTTATTGATTGAATTGGATGATGATGGTGATAAATGTTTGATGATTGATATTGGACGAATGGATTTTGTAATTTATATTGTTATAAACTGTAAGTGGTTATGGATTTTTATTTCATTCGGGATTGCAGTTTGAAATAATATATAACCGTATATATATTTTTAAATTACGGATTAAAATGATAAATATCTGTATCACTTGACCATAGGATAGAAAATTATATACAGGCACCGCTGGTCTATATATATATATATATAAATATTTTTGAAAATGATTTCTATGGTTTTATATAGAAATATATAGTTTTATATAAATATTGATTTTAGATATTATATAAATGTTATTTTATCCTTGATTTTAAGCTATGTATAATTTGTTTTAGTATAAAATAAGCTTAATAAAAAGTTTGATTATTTATTGAAGATAATACGGTTGAATATTTAAATTACATTTTAATATAGAGTTTATAATGATTTAAACAAATTAAGGTTGGAAGATAAATTGGAAACTTATTTGAAGTTGGATTTATTTAAGAATTAAACTCAAATAAGTTTGATGTGAAATTTATTAAATTGGAAATTTCAAAGGTATGATTTTTGTAACTTCATATTGGGTTAGGTGAATTAAATGAGTATTTCAAGTATAAATAAATTGAAGGAAATAATTAGTTGTTTGTAATTTTAGTTTTATTCAAATGATAATAGATTTATCATTTAAATAATTTGAAACTAAATAATAGAAAATCAAATTTGACATATATGTATATATATATATATGAAATTATCAAACTTACTTTTGAAATTGTTGAATACTTAAAGTTTTGAAATACAATGAATTTGGAATGGTTTATTTTGTGGATCAAATCTGCTATAAAATCGAAATAATTTGGAATATTTATTCGGAAACTGAATTGAAATTTTGATTTGGAAATTCTACTTTTTTTGGAATTGATTTGTGAAATTGAAGAGGCTACTTATTATATAAAGTATTTTAAATATTTAAACCATTTAAGAGGTGGAAGTTACGTTCAAATTATCATGATTTGAAAATGTTATATTTTAAGTGTTATGATTTCGAAGTGTTATGACGTTGAAAGTGCTATGATTTTTGGAAAGGATATATTTTAAATAAAAATCATATTTTAATGATTTGAGTTTTAATAAAATGATATCATAAAGGTTTGGTTTTTAAATGGAAATGATATCGTACCTTTATGGTTTTGAAATGGATATTATAATCTGGTTTTGAAGTATAAATTATTTTGAAATGACCGTTGTGTTATAATAACATTTGGTTGTTAAAGAGACCGGGATCAGAAGTTGTCATACTCTCTGCCAGCTCTGAAAACCACTTTAACAACGGTGTATGCGGTGGAGATTCCAAAATGAAGTTGGATGGTGGCGACGTCCTTTATGGTATGAACGTGGGCCCGACTCTCGTGAGTTGGCATAAGGTAGCTAAAAAAGGAGCAATCGACGGGCTAATAAGGTCGCTCCTATGATCGGACATACTCCTTTGCTATTATATTTTGACTTTGAGATTGATTCGGTGGCCACTTTTGCTTTTTGATTTTGGGGGTGTGGCTCAAGATGAGCGGTAGTAGCTGCTATGCGTTACCATCGGCCCGGAAGTGTAATTAGTATATCTACCCTGTCATTGCCTAGTTGTGCCGTGTCACCTACCCTAGCGCGCCTTGTACGAGTTTGATTTGTGTCGTACCTATGGGGCATCCTCTGATAGCCTCCCGATCAGGAGGTATTACGGTACTGTATAGACTATTGGCATTATTATGTGTTAAGGGCTATATGGATAACCCCTTAATGCTATTAAAAAGTTAGTTTATTTTACTAATAGACATTATTATAATAGCGAAATATTACTACATAGTAAATAGTTTAACGGATCCTTAGGAGATGTGAATCCCGAACATCTCTTGAGTTACAACACTCACGTTAGACACTAAATAGGAGATGTCAAATCCAGTAAACATCTTTGACACTGCTCCACTCATATTTATATTTCGTTGATTTAACTTACATAAGATCCTTTAGTTCTGACTCGAGCGGTTTGTCTTTTCAATTCACTCGGGTCAGTCTGAGCATTTCAGAATTTGAAGACCTTATTTCTGGAGGATTAAGACGAAGATTTTAGTGCTATTATATATTATACTATTCCTCTGCATTCATATTGTTCTGCTGCATTATTTATTATTCTCTGGTATGTGAAACTCTGATATGTGTTGCATGAGTATAATCAAATGTCTGTAAACAGCTTCATGAACTGTTTATTTGACTATTATATTTTGTCATTCCGCTGTGAGATTCTGCTTTGTTTTATTTCTTTCTCTGCTTTTCTTATTCACCCCAATAATAATCCGCCCTTCTGTATGGTTTAATTCTGACGTTTGTGGTTTATCATCGATTTAAAGCGTACAAAAAGGCGGGACGTTACATTTGGTATCAAAGATTTGGTTTAGCAAAAAGACCTTAGCTTTGTGGGGTCTAACTCTCTATTAATAGGGTAGTGATGCCCTGTGATGAGTCGTTGAGAGTATATATATGAGAGAGCATATTTGTTAGTGTCATAAAAAGGTTTTTATATTGTGTTAATTTATTCCATTTTGTATTTATAAATTTGGTTGGTGCATAGACGCTATGTCATCAATAGGGATTTCTAAACACTTAATAGGACAGACCGACACAATATTTGTTTTGAATATAGGTGAATGAAATAATTTTGCCTATTATATTTTTTGTATATAAAGTAATAAATTTTATAAATGGTATATTAGGTTGTAATATATTTGTTTCTAGGAAGTGAAATTTTTAGATATTGGTTGGAAATAATATTTTAAATAAAATTAATGAATTTGGAAATTTTAGAACTTAAGTTCCGGGGTTTTGAAAATTTCTTTCGAATGATTTTGGAATATAATAATAATATTATTTAGAAGTATTTTCTGATATAAATATTTCAATATGATTTGAAAGAATTGTTCTAAAGAAAATTTGGAAGAAATAAGTTATGTACCCCCCCTCTCTGTCGCTGGAAATTAATTTCGGTGATGAGTGCAAGCATCATCGGCATTCATTTTTGAGTTTCGAAGTGGGAAAGCCACTGTAGTAGTTTTACTGCAGATTTATTTTGATAAACAAATAAAATTTTTAAATTGTTTTAAATATAATTGGATATATAAATTGTAAGCATATTCATTTATCTATTATTTTAAAACGATTCGAAATTAAACCCGGTATTTAGTTCTCAAGTTTTTGTTAATTAATAGTTTCAATTAGGGTAGTGAAATGGAATTTAACTAATAATTGAAACCTCTAAATGAAATAAGAGATTTAATGCTAAGTTATAAAGGAAATTAAAAGAAAGTTGACATTTGTAACCTATGAAACAAAGGATATTATTATTGAACATTAAGTTAATTAAAAGAAGAAAAAATAAACTTATGTAACTTTCAATTACATCCTTAAAAGCATATATGTAACTTACCAAATATTAAAAGTTGTAGTGTTTAATAAGAAAATGTAATGGAAATTGTACAAGTGAAATTATGTAATGAAAATATTCAATAGATTGCTTTTATTAATAGGAATTGATGTTATAATTGTTATAAACTTAGGTTATAATTTGGAAGGTTATTGAGATTAAAGGTGATAGAAAAGGGAATATCGTAAGTAAAAGATTTTAAACTTAAGTAAGTGAATTGATACGCTGTAACGACCCGGGATTTTGGACATCTCGAGTTGTGAATATTATTTATAATATTCAATAATATTGTATTTTGATATACAATATTTGTAGTAATGAGTGATTTATTATTATGTAAAATTTATTTTTCTAAAACAATAAAACATGGATTTCCAAGACTACATTAAAATTTTGAAGTTGATTTAAATAAATTTCTTAAATATATATATACATTGTTTCAAAGTAAAAAGTATATGTTGTTTAGATTTAATGTATATTATTATTTCAGGAATAGATATATATTTATTCTAAAAATGGAAATATAATAAGAATTTAAAATTTTTGTGAATTCATTTTTTTTATACATAAAATGATAAATTTTTATGTAATGAAATTAAGTGAAATTCTTAGTGAAGTAAAAAGAAAATTCATAATAGTTAATTGAGAGAATGTTATAAATAATATGTATAAAAATCACATAAATAAATAAGAGAAATTATTTATACATAAATATTAATAAAAACTTAAGTAGCTAGAAGTCATATATTTTTATATTATAAAGAGGAGAGTGACTTGATTTATTTTAAAATTTAATCTATGGTATAGATTTTATTTTTATCAAAGTTTCATTGGTTTAAATGGTATGAAAAAAAATAAATGTTATTTTATTTCATTTTGTTTAAAGTAACAACATATTTATTAAAAAAAATATTAATCAAAAAGAGGGGTTATTTTAATTGAATCATTCCTCATCTTTATTTTAATTAAATAGGAATACATGCTTTAAGTCATATTTAATTAAATTTTTATTTTGTTTAAAATTTAAAGGTGACAACACATTTACACTTGGCATTTAAGATTTTGAAATCCAACATAATCATGAATGTTTCTTTTCAAACATTTTCTTTGTTTTAGAAGAATACTATTTCAAATCTTTAAAGGATATCTTTGTTCAACATTTATATTTAGAAATTACAACTATATAAACATACAACCAGTAGCTATTGAAAAGAACAATTCATTTTTAAAGGGAAATACCAAAACTTATAACAAGAAAAGAAATGGCTGCACTTGGAATAGAATTTGCATGTTAAAAGTTTCTCTGTAAAAAGCAAATCTGGATATTCAAAGGGAATCTTGTAGCAGCTTTTAAGGAATCCATTTCTATAGAAGCAAGTCAAGAATTTCAAGCTCTTTTAAAACCAAATTCCAAGTCAGGGAAGCTCGAATTAGATGTTTAAGGTGAGAACACAGTGAACTTAAATTTAGAACTACATGCATGCTCTGTTCAGTTAAATTTTGTTTAACTTACCTCTAAAATCCCAAATCTGTCGAATCTGGCTTGTATTTGCAAATATTTTGAACTGCAAAAATGTTTATTTACCAGATTATTTCAAGTTAAGATTTATTATTTGAAATTATATGCTGTGTATTTCCCATGCGATGAGTTCTTCAGTAAAGATCAAATTTTTATGGAAATTAAAGTTGTTCGAATCAAAGATTCAAACATGCATGTTAGATCACCTGATGAAAATAGGATTTTTGGTGCTTGAATCGTGATTTTTAATCACTTAAATTGTGAGTTAGGTATAGTTGAACTAATTTGGTTCAAATATTAATTTCTGGTGAACTCTGCGTCGAGGGGTGGTGCGGTTTGGATAAGAAGGTGAAGGAAGGCGTGGGTAAGGGGATGACCGTGGCGGAATTTTCGATTTCGCCTTTGATTGGGCACACATAGGGATTTTAGGGTTTAAGAGAAGGTGAAGCTTTGACCATGTCGCTGCAGTTTTGAGAAAACAAGTGGTGACCGGAGTTTTTGGGTTTCGGCTCACGGCTGGGTGCATGTGTTAGCATTCGACAATGGTGGAAGAGATTCTAGATGGTGGTTAGTTGTTGATGAGGTATATGGATTTGTAGTGGTGTGTGGGTTTGTGCCTTGAAACTTCGGCACTGAAGCTTGAAATTTTGATCATCAGTGAAATTTGCTTCATCGAGTTGCTTGTTGCATTCGAGCGATGTTGTGGAGTTGGTTAGAGTCGTCGCGACTGTGAGATGGACGGAGTTATGGCCGTACACGTGCACATGTATCTGTGCACGCGTTGTTTCTGGTGGCTTGCAGTGGTGTGTGGATGGTTCGATGACTTATTGGAGGGTGAGAGAGACGATGGGTTCGGTGATCATCAACGTTGATTCGAAGTTTTGTGTTTTAAGCGATGTCACCGTTCGAATTTGGTTCGTGTTCCTGGAAGTGTTTGTGGGTTCAGAAGAATTTTGGGGAAGATGAGTATGGGAGTGGATTTGTGCTGTTGGTCTTGAATTGGGTTTCGGCCCAACTGCCGTGTTTTTTGTTAACGTCTTAGATTTGGGCTTGTGTTGATCGAGCCTGGTTGTTATGGGCTGATTTGTTTAGGGGTTTGGTTGTTTAAATTAAAATATTTTAAATAAATCTGTATATGGAAAGTTTTCAATTTATACTGATTCTCACATTTAACAATTATGATGATATAAGAATTTTTTTGAACCACATTCTTAATCTTGAATATTATTTAGGATTTAATTAAAAACAACGAGTTTTTAATAATAATAAATTTGTTTATACTAATACTTAATTATAGTTATTAAGTAAAATTGATATCAGTATTTGATTTAATTTAAAGAATAAATTAAGTAAAGTAAAAATGATTTGGAAGATCATTTAAAATTAAGTTTTGAATTAATCAAGTGCTTAAAGATTTTAATTTATAATTAATGAGGGGATTAAGGGTTGTTTAGTTAAGGAATAAGTAATCAATATAAATGATAATAATTAATTAAGGGATTATGTAAATAATTTAGCAATTAAAGGTTAGTTGCTGAAATGGTTAGTTGCTGAAATGGTTAAAATAATTAATTTGTATAATTAATCAAAAGTTAATTGCTTAATGTAATTATTAATAATTAATCAAGGATGATTAATTTAGAAGGGAATATAATTGAAATAATAAAGGGAAATAATTACTTATAAATTGAAGAGAATTCAAGTCTTAAGTTATATTTTAATTTGATTATTTCATAAATAAATTTTATGAATGAATGGTTTGTATCGACGAATGTTATATCGTCGTATGATCCATTGTGAAGTTAGTATGTTAATTTGTATAAGTTTGTTTAGATAGGATCTAATTATCAATCGGGAATGGATGCTAATTAATAATCTTATGTCCAAACTGTTGAAAATGTTCCCAATTGATTAGATGCATTTATTTATATTTTAAAACTGGATGACATTCGGACAGCGGAAACTAACACCATTCCGCTGTATAATTAATATAATTGTTGTGTAGAGTGTAAGCCATTGACCTGATTGTGTTTGAATATTTGTTCTAATAATGATAATCTCTAATCTGTTGTTCTTGCATATATCTATTATGTGCCTGTTAATTATATTGAGAATGTAATGTGAATCGATCTTTGGAAATAGATTGATTTGAATATCTGAGATTGTTAATTATGTATTATGAATTGATAAGTACCGTTTGGACTGATAAGCCTTGTTCGATTTAAATTGATTTATGAAATCAGTTTTGTTTTAAAGTAATATAATAATGTTTCCAAATATTTGGAATATTTAAAGTAGATATTTATTTATACCTTTGAAATTTATTTTTAAGTTATAAATTTCTAAATTGTTTTCAAGTATTGACTCATTTTGTAAAGATTCTTTAAAAATAATAATTTATATTAGTATTAATATTTATGTTATTTTCTTTATTGAATTTCCTTTAATAAAGGTAGTTTAAATAATTATAATAATCTTCATAAGGAACACTTTGTCTATTTAACTTAAATTAATGTTTGTAAATTTATAAGTATGTTTTGGAAGAAAATAGTTATATATATATATATTTTGAATGAAACAAGTTTTCCTAAATAAATGATAAATTACTTAGATTTCTAAAGATGGACAAGGTTTAACGGTTGAAATGGGAAAGAACTTTGTGTATTGGTTGATTGCTTTGATAGTTAAATAACCGACTATCAAAAAATTGGACAAAACCTGACTTTGGAAATATCTAGAGGAGACTCGAGAATTATATGGTACGGTTACCAATCGAGGTGCTATACCGTATGTATAAACTCGTTTGTTTTCTAGGATGAATTATAAGGAGACCCGTATAGTAACGGTTAGGAGGTGAACTCCGATCTTGTATTTCGTCAAAGTATTTCCTAAAGAACAGGGGTTGAGTTTACCGGGAAATAGCGAATGTTGTTTCGAAGAGACCGGGATCGGATTTGTAATCCGAAAACCACTTCGATCCAACAATACGTTTTCGGAATGAAGACAAGAGCTTGGAGTCGAAGATGGAGCAGTGAAGTGCAAGGGCTACTCGCTACTAATCCTGAGGGTGATTCCAAATTGGATGTAGTAGGAATAGTGCCTTCGGTTCCGTTCGAACCCGGAACGGACTCGTATGGACGAATGCTTTCAGAACATCGTCAGGTGGACGATGAACATTCTAAGGGATATGTCCTATAAAGGTAACGCTTAGCCTCGAGCCTCATCAACCGGGAATGACTGAAAATCAGGGGTTATGCAGCAAGGCTTCGTGGGTAGCTCCCACTTGAGAGTAAGGTCATCCGTGTCTAGATGTCCCTTTTTATTTTCGGCTTAGTGGTGCGGTTGCTGATCCCAACCGTGGGGTGACCTTATTCGGAACTGTCCAGTAAGGGATGGGTCCGGCCTTGTGTTGCAGGGGATCGGGAGTGGTCCTCGGTACGCTGATCTAGACCAGGTACTGTGACAGGTAGTACCCCAGTGCCTAGTCATTAGTTGGAAATCCATTTTCCCTACGTGCCTTGTACGAGTTTTGTTTGTATTACCCACTTTTGTGGCTAGTAGTTGGAATTTAATAAATGTAACAATTTCGGCTATTTTAATAAGTATTTGTATATAGACCCTATTATAATATCAGAGGATTTCATAAAAATGTTTTAGCTATCGTAAGGTAAAAACCCGACATGTTTATTTGTGGCGTGGTCTTACGAGATGCTTTTGTTTTCAAAAGGAATTTTCAAAATTTAATAATCAAGTTGATTGTGTTTTCTCACGCTGGTATACCAGACTGACCCGGGCTTTGGTGTTTTCCTATATGCTCGGGTCAGACCGAGCATATTTCCAGGTTTAACTGGAAGGGTGGAAGCTTAAGGAGAAGGAGCTGGATCAAGAGACGTATTCTCGTAAATGTTTATAAGTAATCCTTTAGTCAAGTGATCATTGTTGTAAGGACAGGGTTGATATAACTGTCCAGGTTGTATGGTTGTAACTCTGATGTAAAACTAGTATATGTTATATAAAGGGTAACTGTTTTGGTTTCATGTAAAGTTTTGTTATATTATAATTTATTCGTTCCGTTGTGAGATTCTGATTCGTTCTCTTTTCTTCTATCTTCTTTCTATTTCTATCTTCTTTCTTGCTTTCATTATCCGTCTTTCCGTATGATTTAACTGACAAGAGTGGTTCGATGTCGGTTTAAATTGATATGGAAAAATGGGTTGTGACATTGTGGTATCAGAGCGCTAGGTTGAGTGAATACCTAGGTTCGAGTGGGTTGCTTATTAGGAATATAGTCTATAGCAACCTATTGAGTCGGAGTGTGAGTATATACGACAGTGCGTATTTGTTAGTTTGTATAAAATGGTTTTATATTGTGTTAATTGATCGGTTAAGTGGCATATGGATTCTGGTCAATACGAGTAGCTAACATTATTGATAGGAATCTCTAAACACTTGAACCAGGCCAATGGACACAATATTGTTTTGAAAAGGGGTAGATGAAATAATTTTACCCAAATATATTTTCTATGTAAAAGATATGATTTTTCTTTAATATATATGGAATTTAAATTGAATAGGCTGTGATGATAGTAAATTATCATCTGGTTTCTGTGTGGTCTTAGATAACAACCTTAAGTTTATGCATAGAATTGACCTTTTGACTAGAGTATATCCTTAGAAATTGAGCCCTTTTAGAGTTTGAATCTGTGAAAAATATATACCTAATAAATTTTATTTACAAGAGAATTTGGAAAACTCTTAAATTGATATTTGAAAAGATTTGAAACTAGTAAATTTTTTGGAAAAATTTTCCACTCTTTAAAGATAAAATTAATTAACCAAGAATTTGGGATACAATTAACACTTAGTTAATTCAGTAATTAGAGATAAATAACAAATAAAAGAATTGTTAATGGTTATTGTGAAGGTCATTTACTGAGAATTATGTGATGATTGAATACTATGATTAATCTTAATTATTAATTAGATAAATTAATTTAAAGATGATTATTTGTGTAAATTGTTAAATAAAAAAAAATTAAATTACTGATGAAAGTAAGTAAGGAATTAATTACTCATTGTCATTAATTGAGTTTAATTTAATTAGATTAAGTTAACTAATTTAATTTAATTAATTTAGAATAATCATTTGATAATAATTACTTAATGTAATTTAATGAAGAGAAATTACTTAGAGAAGTAATTAATGGTTAATTACTATATGTAATTAATTGAAGTAATTTGTTGATGGAAGTAATTTGGATATAATTACTTTGTAAATTAATCAAGGGATTAATTTGAGATAAATAATTAATGAATTTATTTTGGGTAAGGTAATTAAAGGTAGTTAATTACTGAATGAAGTTAATCTAGGGTGAATAACAGTTATGGATGTGTGTAAATATATTTTTAACCTAAAAATTTCTCTTCAAAAATATATGTGCTTGGGTTATTTTAAAAGGATGGATTTAGAAAATCTTGGAATAATGAGAATACAAAGTGATAAATAAATTAGGAGTATAAAACTTTGATGAACTTCTTAACTTATAGAGTTCTAAACCTTAGGGTCTCATTTTTAGACATTGGTTTAAATATAGAGAAATCATTTTGTCCATCGTGGGGGAGCTTTGGCCCGGGCCAGAAGGGAGGGTAATTTAGATGAGGTCAGAAGGATTAGAACGAGACTTAATGAACCATCTTTGTATGAGGAAGAGCTAGAAGCATCTGGAGAACCGGTTGAGCAGCCTCAGCCTCAACCTCAGCCGCAGCCTCAACCTCAGCCGCAGCCGCAGCCTCAGCCTTATCAGGAAGAACTAGGGGAAGACTTCGACGACGAAGAAGAATTTGAAGTCTAAGAAGAGGAGGAATTCAATGACGAGGAGGAATTCGAGGTAGAAGAAGATTCCGGTTCTGAAGTTGATGATGGTGACTTTCTTTGGAATTTAGTTGAAGCTGCTAGGGGACCAGTTGCTGGTGGACCTAATCCGGAAGTGGTTTGGGATCCTGATGATGGTAGAGAGGTTAGAGAGTTATCGAGACCCGAGAGGGAGGACTCCGATGGAGAGAGTCCGTAGTAGGGGTTTGATTGCTTTCTTCTTTTTGTATTTATAGTTTTTGGTTGTGTTCTGATCTTTGAAACCCACGGATGATTAAGTGTTTGGTAGGATGGTACTTGTCAGTGTATTTATATGGATGGTGGTGATAACATTTGTAGGAATGTTTGAATAGTGATTAATATAATGTATATTTTGATGTACTATGTGGGTCGTTGAGTTTACCACTTTAGTTTGGATTCTTACTGATCTGTTTATTGTGAGTAAATAATTTTTACTAGCATAACTGTGGAATTTCGAGGACGAAATTCTTTTTAAGGGGGAGGGTATGTAACGATCCGGGATTTTGGACATCTCGAGTTGTGAATATTATTTATAATATTCAGTAATATTGTATTTTGATATACAATATTTGTAGTAATGAGTGATTTATTATTATGTAAAATTTATTTTTCTAAAACAATAAAACATGGATTTCCAAGACTACATTAAAATTTTGAAGTTGATTTAAATAAATTTCTTAAATATATATATACATTGTTTCAAAGTAAAAAGTATATGTTTTTTAGATTTAATGTATATTATTATTTCAGGAATAGATATATATTTATTCTAAAAATGGAAATATAATAAGAATTTAAAATTTTTGTGAATTCATTTTTTTATATATATAATGATAAATTTTTATGTAATGAAATTAAGTGAAATTCTTAGTGAAGTAAAAAGAAAATTCATAATAGTTAAGTGAGAGAATGTTATAAATAATATGTATAAAAATCACATAAATAAATAAGAGAAATTATTTATACATAAATATTAATAAAAACTTAAGTAGCTAGAAGTCATATATTTTTATATTATAAAGAGGAGAGCGACTTGATTTATTTTAAAATTTAATCTATGGTATAGATTTTATTTTTATCAAAGTTTCATTGGTTTAAATGGTATGAAAAAAAATAAATGTTATTTTATTTCATTTTGTTTAAAGTAACAACATATTTATTAAAAAAAATATTAATCAAAAAGAGGGGTTATTTTAATTGAATCATTCCTCATCTTTATTTTAATTAAATAGGAATACATGCTTTAAGTCATATTTAATTAAATTTTTATTTTGTATAAAATTTAAAGGTGACAACACATTTACACTTGGCATTTAAGATTTTGAAATCCAACATAATCATGAATGTTTCTTTTCAAACATTTTCTTTGTTTTAAAAGAATACTATTTCAAATCTTTAAAGGATATCTTTGTTCAACATTTATATTTAGAAATTACAACTATATTAACATACAACCAGTAGCTTTTGAAAAGAACAATTCATTTTTAAAGGGAAATACCAAAACTTATAACAAGAAAAGAAATGGCTGCACTTCGAATAGAATCTGCATGTTAAAATTTTCTCTGTAAAAAGCAAATCTGGATATTCAAAGGGAATCTTGAAGCAGCTTTTAAGGAATCCATTTCTATAGAAGCAAGTCAAGAATTTCAAGCTCTTTTAAAACCAAATTCCAAGTCAGGGAAGCTCGAATCAGATGTTTAAGGTGAGAACACAGTGAACTTAAATTTAGAACTACATGCATGCTCTGTTCAGTTAAATTTTGTTTAACTTACCTCTAAAATCCCAAATCTGTCGAATCTAGCTTGTATTTGCAAATATTTTGAACTGCAAAAATGTTTATTTACCAGATTATTTCAAGTTAAGATTTATTATTTGAAATTATATGCTGTGTATTTCCCATGCGATGAGTTCTTCAGTAAAGATCAAATTTTTATGGAAATTAAAGTTGTTCGAATCAAAGATTCAAACATGCATGTTAGATCACCTGATGCAAATAGGATTTTTGGTGCTTGAATCTTGATTTTTAATCACTTAAATTGTGAGTTAGGTATAGTTGAACTGATTTGGTTCAAAAATTAATTTCTGGTGAACTCTGCGTCGAGGGGTGGTGCGGTTTGGATAAGAAGGTGCAGGAAGGCATGGGTAAGGGGATGACCGTGGCGGAATTTGCGATTTCGCCTTTGATTGGGCACGCATAGGGATTTTAGGGTTTAAGAGAAGGTGAAGCTTTGACCATGTCGCTGCAGTTTTGAGAACACAGGGGTGACCGGAGATTTGGGGTTTCGGCTCACGGGTGGGTGCATGTGTTAGCATTCGACGATGGTGGAAGAGATTCGAGATGGTGGTTAGTTGTTGATGAGGTAGATGGATTTGTAGTGGTGTGTGGGTTTGTGCCTTGAAACTTCGGCACTGAAGCTTGAAATTTTGATCATCAGTGAAATTTGCTTCATTGAGTTGCTTGTTGCATTCGAGCGATGTTGTGGAGTTGGTTTGAGTCGTTGCGACTATGAGATGGACGGAGTTATGGCCGTACACGTGCACATGTATCTGTGCATGCCTTGTTCCTGGTGGCTTGCAGTGGTGTGTGGATGGTTCGATGACTTATTGGAGGGTGAGAGAGACGATGGGTTCAGTGATCATCAACGTTGATTCGAAGTTTTGTGTTGCAGGCGATGTCACCGTTCGAATTTGGTTCGTGTTCCTGGAAGTGTTTGTGGGTTCAGAAGAATTTTGGGGAAGATGAGTATGGGAGTGGATTTGTGCTGTTGGTCTTGAATTGGGTTTCGGCCCAACTGCCGTGTTTTTTGTTAACGTCTTAGATTTGGGCTTGTGTTGATCGAGCCTGGTTGTTATAGGCTGATTTGTTTAGGGGTTTGGTTGTTTAAATTAAAATATTTTAAATAAATCTGTATATGGAAAGTTTTCAATTTATACTGATTCTCACATATAACAATTATGATGATATAAGAATTTTTTTGAACCACATTCTTAATCTTGAATATTATTTAGGATTTAATTAAAAACAATGAGTTTTTAATAATAATAAATTTGTTTATACTAATACTTAATTATAGTTATTATGTAAATTGATATCAGTATTTGATTTAATTTAAAGAATAAATTAAGTAAAGTAAAAATGATTTGGAAGATCATTTAAAATTAAGTTTTGAATTAATCAAGTGCTTAAAGATTTTAATTTATAATTAATGAGGGGATTAAGGGTTGTTTAGTTAAGGAATAAGTAATCAATATAAATGATAATAATTAATTAAGGGATTATGTAAATAATTTAGCAATTAAAGGTTAGTTGCTGAAATGGTTAAAATAATTAATTTGTATAATTAATCAAAATTTGATTGCTTAATGTAATTAGTAATAAATAATCAAGGATGATTAATTTAGAAGGGAATATAATTGAAATAATAAAGGGAAATAATTACTTATAAATTGAAGAGAATTCAAGTCTTAAGTTATATTTTAATTTGATTATTTCATAAATAAATTTTATGAATGAATGGTTTGTATCGACGAATGTTATATCGTCGTATGATCCATTGTGAAGTTAGTATGTTAATTTGTATAAGTTTGTTTAGATAGGATCTAATTATCAATCGGGAATGGATGCTAATTAATAATCTTATGTCCAAACTGTTGAAAATGTTCCCAATTGATTAGATGCATTTATTTATATTTTAAAACTAGATGACATTCGGACAGCGGAAACTGACACCATTCCGCTGTATAATTAATATAATTGTTGTGTAGAGTGTAAGCCATTGACCTGATTGTGTTTGAATATTTGTTCTAATAATGATAATCTCTAATCTGTTGTTCTTGCATATATCTATTATGTGCCTGTTAATTATATTGAGAATGTAATGTGAATCGATCTTTGGAAATAGATTGATTTGAATATCTGAGATTGTTAATTATGTATTATGAATTGATAAGTACCGTTTGGACTGATAAGCCTTGTTCGATTTAAATTGATTTATGAAATCAGTTTTGTTTTAAAGTAATATAATAATGTTTCCAAATTTGATCAATATTTGGAATATTTAAAGTAGATATTTATTTATACCTTTGAAATTTATTTTTAAGTTATAAATTTCTAAATTGTTTTCAAGTATTGACTCATTTTGTAAAGATTCTTTAAAAATAATAATTTATGTTAGTATTAATATTTATGTTATTTTCTTAATTGAATTTCCTTAATAAAGGTAGTTTAAATAATTATAATAATCTTCATAAGGAATACTTTGTCTATTTAACTTAAATTAATGTTTGTAAATTTATAAGTATGTTTTGGAAGAAAATAGTTATATATATATTTTGAATGAAACAAGTTTTCCTAAATAAATGATAAATTACTTAGATTTCTAAAGATGGACAAGGTTTAACGGTTGAAATGGGAAAGAACTTTGTGTATTGGTTGATTGCTTTGACAGTTAAATAACCGACTATCAAAAAATTGGACAAAACCTGACTTTGGAAATATCTAGAGGAGACTCGAGAATTATATGGTACGGTTACCGATCGAGGTGCTATACCGTATGTATAAACTCGTTTGTTTTCTAGGATGAATTATAAGGAGACCCGTATAGTAAAGGTTAGGAGGTGAACTCCGATCTTGTATTTCGTCAAAGTATTTCCTAAAGAACTGGGGTTGAGTTTACCGGGAAATAGCGAATGTTGTTTCGAAGAGACCGGGATCGGATTTGTAATCCGAAAACCACTTCGATCCAACAATACGTTTTCGGAATGAAGACAAGAGCTTGGAGTCGAAGATGGAGCAGTGAAGTGCAAGGGCTACTCGCTACTAATCCTGAGGGTGATTCCAAATTGGATGTAGTAGGAATAGTGCCTTCGGTTCCGTTCGAACCCGGAACGGACTTGTATGGACGAATGCTTTCAGAACATCGTCAGGTGGACGATGAACATTCTAAGGGATATGTCCTATAAAGGTAACGCTTAGCCTCGAGCCTCATCAACTGGGAATGACTGAAAATCAGAGGTTATGCAGCAAGGCTTCGTGGGTAGCTCCCACTTGAGAGTAAGGTCATCCCTGTCTAGATGTCCCTTTTTATTTTCGGCTTAGTGGTGCGGTTGCTGATCCTAACCGTGGGGTGATCTTATTCGGAACTGTCCAGTAAGGGATGGGTCCGGCCTTGTGTTGCAGGGGATCGGGAGTGGTCCTCGGTACGCTGATCTAGACCAGGTACTGTGACAGGTGGTACCCCAGTGCCTAGTCATTAGTTGGAAATCCATTTTCCCTACGTGCCTTGTACGAGTTTTGTTTTTATTACCCACTTTTGTGGCTAGTAGCTGGAATTTAATAAATGTAACGATTTCGGCTATTTTAATAAGTATTTGTATATAGACCCTATTATAATATCAGAGGATTTCATAAAAATGTTTTAGCTATCGTAAGGTAAAAACCCGACATGTTTATTTGTGGCGTGGTCTTACGAGATGCTTTTGTTTTCAAAAGGAATTTTCAAAATTTAATAATCAAGTTGATTGTGTTTTCTCACGCTGGTATACCAGACTGACCCGGGCTTTGGTGTTTTCCTATATGCTCGGGTCAGACCGAGCATATTTCCAGGTTTAACTGGAAGGGTGGAAGCTTAAGAAGAAGGAGCTGGATCAAGAGACGTATTCTCGTAAATGTTTATAAGTAATCCTTTAGTCAAGTGATCATTGTTGAAAGGACAGGGTTGATATAACTGTCCAGGTTGTATGGTTGTAACTCTGATGTAAAACTAGTATATGTTATATAAAGGGTAACTGTTTTGGTTTCATGTAAAGTTTTGTTATATTATAATTTATTCGTTCCGTTGTGAGATTCTGATTCGTTCTCTTTTCTTCTATCTTCTTTCTATTTCTATCTTCTTTCTTGCTTTCATTATCCGTCTTTCCGTATGATTTAACTGACAAGAGTGGTTCGATGTCGGTTTAAATTGATATGGAAAAATGGGTTGTGACATACGCTAAGTAATTGAATTTCATATGAATACTATAAATAAATGGAAATAAGACTGAATGAATGAATGTTAAGTTATTTACAAAGAAGCTTATATAGTACTCTAAGAATATGCTTACATGTGTTTAAATTTAATTGTATATGAGTAACATATGTAAGAAATGAAGATAACATATGAAAATAAAGGAATGGAGATGAAAACTATAAGAAATAAAATGTAAATTGAAAAGATAAATTATTATATGAATGAAAGGGAAGTGAACTAATAAATATTGCGAAATGAAATTAATAAATATGAACTTAATTTACGCTTGTGGCCATTGTTTATTTGGTTTATGGTTGTTTGGATAAGGATACTTTAAAATTGTTTGGATGTATGAATAATCTATCTAGTTTCATCTAAGACTGTTGAGTAAATGGTGCACTTAATAGTTTATTTTCATTCTGCATAATTTAAAGTTTTTAAACCCGAACAACTATTTTTTTGTTTGATATGAATGAATAATTGATTTGTGTTGATTTTATGCGATGGTTATATGCTTTGTTGCAAGTGATTATTATTGATCTGTTTGTTAGTGGTTGAAAAAAATTAAATATTTCATTTTATATAATTATTAACTCTTTTTAGATTATATAAGTGAAATACAGGTTATGGAAGCAATTGCTACTGCTTTTGGTTTCATAATTAAGCGTTAATTGCCCGACCAATAGGTACATTCTCGGATTATGGTTTTATAGCATTATTATATTGTTTTTCCCGTTGATGGGATATATTATTTTGAGATATTGTGATATATATTGTTGTATTTGATATTATATTTTCTTCCGAGCCTTCCCGTACAAAGGAGACCGTGCCGAAATTTTCCGTAAATTTTGAACGTAGAAAATTTTGAAAAATGGTGGCAAACTTTATTAATTTAAGTATAAAAAGATTTAATGGTTATAAATAGATATATTTTATATAAAATATTAAATTTTGTCAATTTATTTGTTTATAAATTTAATACTTTGAATAAGATGTATTGACTGTTCAATCCCTTCTTTTTCTTTTTCGGGGACGAAAAGTTTTGAGTGGGGGAGAGTGTAACGACCCGTAATTTTCGATAATTAAATTTTGTTAATTTAATAAGTTTTGGTAATTTAATACGGAAAGAAAATAATTACGTAATTTAATAATGAAATCACTGAAATAAAGGTAATAATGTTAATGCAAGCTAATAAATAACTAATTTAGTGAAAACCCAATTTATTTGAAACAATTGCAAGGTCATAATTGATTGTAAAGAGTAAATTGGGAAATTAAATCCAAAGTTATATTAATTGACGAAATAATACGATATAAGCTGTAATTTGGAAAAATCAATATTAGATAATTAATTGTAATAATTGTTGATTGATAATAAAGTATGAATAGGATAATGATTGATTGAATAAAAGAATGGGAATCAAGATTTATTAATTTAAATTTAATAATTGGATTAATTGCAATTAAATGAAATTAAATATCTAAATATTATGTTAATTTAAAATTAAGATGGAATTTGAGAATATTAATGTGATAGATCATGAATCCAGTGTTAACTTCATCCATTTTGACAATAATGGATTGTATAATAGTATGAAAAGTAAATTAAATGGAATTAGTGGAAATTAAAATTAAAATTTATGAATTTAATGAAATTGAGGTTAACATTGAAATTGATAAAGTAATCAACTCTAAATTTCCATCTAAATTTGATTAAATTAGTGCAAATGATTAAGAAATTTAAAAACGGTAAAAATTGTCAATTATAGAATTGGAATTGGAATTTTTGATTTAATTAATTAATTATTCATTTATTTAATTAATGTAAAAATAGCTATTTTGGCCACTGACTCGGATTTCAACGAAACCAGTTTCATCGGATCCACAACTATGAATTATTGTAGGATTTCAAGTTTCGTAGCGATCGGGCTTGTCGTTTGATCGTACGGACTCGAAACGCCTAGAAATCAATTAGCTAAAATCAACTGAAATCAATTTGAAATAAACTTGATTTTGATATAACTTCTTCTTCGATGGAATTAAGACTTGAAACATATTCCATTGAGTTTAAAATCATTTAAAACATCTATTTTTATATATGGGTTGACCCAATTTTTGTTCCGAAGTCAGAACGGGCTTTTCGGGCCATTATCGTCCAAATTTCTAAACCAATCAAGCCCATTTATTCCTATTGGGTTCTACCCATTTATATATCATTATAAACCCTAACAGCCTTTCTATTTCTCATTTTTGTACGTATATAAATTTATGTTCCTCATCTTTCCAATGGTTGAAAACCCTAAATCTCCTAAGTTCAATTCCAATTCAAATTTTAACTTCAAAATTTAAACTCTTCAAACTATATCATATTTTATATCGGAAAGCTCTCGACGAGCACATCTTAGATCTGTAATTCATTTTCTGATCCGAAGCTCTATCTATCTAGAAATTGAAGAATAAGCTGCGGCCGTTCATCGTGTCGCGATCAACTACGACCGATCTTCGATTAAAGGGTACAGGGTGGTGGAGATCATCGTGCGCAACTCATTGATGGTGGTCATTCGCCATTTCGACGGTTGTATTTGTCAATTTAATTTGATTAGGTCATAAGAGATCGGCGGCGGCTGGGGGCGTTTGGGCTCGATCGGGTCGTTGCGAGTGGTGGTGGCACGTTGCAGGGGGTCGGAGGCTGGTGGGGGCGAGGTCGCAGGCGTGCACGTCCATGGCGATCGACAAGATGGTGGCGTGTTGTCACGCGACAGGCTAGGGTTTCGGCATGAAACCTGAAAACGCGTTCGACCTTTCTGGAGAGAGAAGAAAGGTGATGTATGTTTTATTTTATATCTTGTTAGTTAAAAATTTAAATCATGTGTATTCTAATGCGTATAACTTCCACGTATGAGGTCCGATTCACGCACGGTTTTCTCCGCTAGGTTCGTATTGGAATTCCGGACATTTTAATGCTGGTTTGTATGAATTTTGAGACTGTTCAATTTTTGGATTTAAATTGGATTTAAATTCAATTTAAATTCAAAAACTGAGTGTTTTAACCTACTCACAACTTCTAAAATTTTGTTATGATTGTTGTATTGATTTATGATATGACTAGAAATTTATTTATGACTATTTGGCATAATTTTGATTATCATCTCCGTCAAATTAAATTTATTGAATTATTTTTTTTAAATTTATTATTGCATATAAACTGCCAGTTAAATTGTTATTTAATTTATTATTGCATTTAAACTGCCAGTATTTATTTAATTTATTATTGAATATAAGCTGCCAGTGAATACCTATTAATTATTATCTGTTCTATATTTATGTTATTGATTGAATTGGATGATGATTGTGATAAATGTTTGATGATTGATATTGGATGAATTATAAACTGCAAGTGGTTATGGATTTTTATTTCATCGGGATTGCGGTTTGAAATGATATATTACCTTATTTATATTTTTAAATTACAGATTGAAATGGTAAATATCCATATCACTTGACCATAGGATAGAAAACTATATACAGGCACTGCCGTTCTATATATATTAATATTTTTGAAAACGATTTCTATGGTTTTATATAGAAATATATGGTTTTATATAAATATTGATTTTAGATATTATATAAATGTTATTTTATCCTTGATTTTAAGCTATGTATAATTTATTTTAGTATAAAATAAGCTTAATAAAAAGTTTGATTATTTATTGAAGATAGTACGGTTGAACATTTAAATTACATTTTAATATAGAGTTTATAATGATTTAAATAAATTAAGGTTGGAAGATAAATTGAAAATTTTGAAGTTGGCTTTTTTTTAAGAATTAAACTCAAATAAGTTTGTTGTGAAATTTATTAAATTGGAAATTTTAAAGGTATGATTTTTATAACTTGATGTTGGGTTAAGGTGAATTAAATGAGCATTTCAAGTATAAATAAATTGAAGGAAATAATTAGTTATTTGTAATTTGAGTTTTATTCAAATGATAATAGATTTATCAAGTAAATAATTCGAAACTAAATAATAGAAAATTGAATTTGATATATATATATATATATATATATATGTATGTATGTATGTATATTTTGAAAACCTAGGAGAACCCGGCAAGCCGGTAAACTTCTGAGGAGGGTATAGTAAAGTCGTCTGCTGATCCAAGCCCCCATACCCCCGGGTAAATTTATATAGGATAGGGAAGCGCGTGGTAGGAATCGAACTTGGGTCTTTTTACTAGAACCCAAGCCCCCGTTCAACTGCGCTGCACCCGCGGACACACACACATATGAAATTATCAAACTTAGTTTTGAAATTGTTGAATACTTAAAGTTTTGAAATATAATGAATTTGGAATGGTTTATTTTGTGGATCAAATCTGCTATGAAATTGATATAATTTGGAGTAGTTTATTCGAAAACTGAATTGAATTGAAATTTTGATTTGGAAACTCTAGTTGTTTTGGAATTGATTTATGAAATTGAAGAAGCTATTTATTATATAAAGTATTTTAAATATTTAAACCATTTAAGTGGTGGAAGTTACGTCCAAAGTATCATGATTTGAAAATGTTATACTTCAAGTGTTATGATTTCAAAGTGTTATAACATTGAAAGTGCTATGATTTTTATTTGAAATAAAAATGATATTTTAGTGATTTGAGTTTTAATAAAATGATGTCATATTGGTCTGGTTTTGAATTGGAAATGATATCGTAACTTTATGGCTTTGAAATGGATATTATATTCTTTTTGAATTATAAATTATTTTGAAATGACCATAGTGTTATAATAATATTTGGTTGTTAAAGAGACCGGGATCGAAAGTTGTCATACTCTCTGCCAACTCCAAAAACCACTTTAACAACCGTGTATGCGGTGGAGATTCCAAAATGAAGTAGGATGGTAGCGACGTCCTTTAAGGGATGAACGTGGACCCGACTCCCGTGAGTTGGCATAAGGTGGCTAAAACAGGAGCAATCGATGAGCTAATGAGGTGGCTTTTCTGATTAGACACACTCCTTCGCTATTATATTCTGACTTTGAGATTGATTCGGTAGCCACTTTTGATTTTGATTTTGGGGGTGTGGCTGGAGGTGGGCGGTAGTAGCTGCTATGCGTTACCACCGACCCGGAAGTGTAATTGGTATATCTACCCTTGCATTGCCTAGTTGTGCCGTGTCACCTACCCTAGCGCACCTTGTACGAGTTTGATTTGTGTCGTACCTATGGAGTATCCTCTGGTAGCCTCCCGATGAAGAGGTATTACGGTACTATATAGAGTATTGGCACTATTACGTGTTAAGGGCTATATGGGTAACCCTTTAATGTTATTACAAAGTAAGTTTATTTTACTAATAGACATTATTATAATAGTGAAATATTACTACATAGTAAATAGTTTAACGGATCCTTAGGAGATGTGAATCCCGAACATTTCTTAAGTTACTGCACTCACGTTAGGCACTGGATAGGAGATGTCAAATCCCGTAAACATCTCTGACGCCGCTCCACTCATATTTATATTTCATTGATTTAACTTACATAAGATCTTTTAGTTCTGACTCGAGTGTTTTGTCTTTTCAATTCGCTCGGGTTAGTCTTATCATTTTAGGATTTGAAGACCTTATTTCTGGAGGATGAAAACGAAGATTTTAGTTATTATACTATTCCACTGCATTCATACTGTTCCGCTGCATTATTTATTATTCTCTGGCATGCGAAACTCTGATATGTGTTGTATAAGTATAATCAAATGTTTCTAAACAACTTCATGAACTATTTATTTGATTATTATATTTTGTCATTCCGTTGTGAGATTCTATTTTGTTCTGCTTTTCTTATTCACCCCAATAACAATCTTCCCTTCTGTATGGTTTAAGTCTGACGTGTGTGATTTATCATCGATTTAAAGCGTACAAAAAGGCAGGAAGTTACAAGGACCTTTCTGTGTCAAAGTGGACGTGGTCCTCAACCTCCTTTCCCTAAATGATAGCTGTGTTTAGTTGCTATATAAAAAAAGAATAAAAGCATACTAAGATAACCAAAAGGAAAATAATAAGTTTAAAGAAAGCGATAGAAACGTCAACGGAAAAAATTAAAAAGATATATTTTCCTATGTAAACTGTGCTTGGGGAAGTGAATAATTTTTCTTAGAACAGTAGCCTAAATCCCAAGTACAGAGGAAGCTGTGCGTAAAAGAAAATCTGAGAAATATAAATTTTTTCCGTTTTCTATCTTCTTTCTGACGGAAGAGATCGAATTCAGAAAATTAGATTTTTCTAGAATTAGAATATTTGAAGTTGTATGGTAGGGTTTGGATGAAAAATTCATTGAACTATATCCCTATTCAATAGGAGTGTGGGAAAAATTGGATGACAAATGTTTTAAATTTTCAAAAGATTGCATTCATATAGAAAATGCAAGTATATTTAGGATGTGTGCATCATGTTTTAAAAATAAATTTTTAAAGAAGCAAAGCATTTATATAGGAGGCACCGCTTACAAAATTCATGTGCATGCATATATTTTGTATTGAATAACACTTTTGCATAAGAGCACGTGTGATCGAAAAGTTTGATGTACAAAAAATGGATGTGATCGATGCGCGGAATTACAATACCCTTTTCAAATTTTGGGGACAAAATTTCCTAAAGGTTGGGAGAATGTAACACCCTTCATTTTTGTTAATTAAATAAAATCAACTGAATTAACACAATTACAAAACATAATGTAAATTTCAAATATATGCATTTAAGAATTAAGAGGTTACATAGATTTATGCAAGCAATGAGTGCGTGATTAATTGATGCGTCAATTAATTAAAATGGGTATTAATTAAGAGATATAGAGGCATCAATTAGTCAGAGAATATGACGCTTTTATAACATTAATTAATTAAGGGATCTTCTAATAAAGGAAAATGTATGTGGGGAATAAATTAAATGATAACGTACATATATTAGTTTATAATTGACACAATCAATTAATTAAAAAATTAATTAAAGACATTAAGTAAACATTAATTAATAAAAGAAGGAAACTTATATGTCAATTAAGTGGGTAATGAATTGGCGACTTAAATATGTACAACTAATAAATGTGTGATTGAGTGACGCATATGAATCAATTTAGATATCAATGAAAATAGGAAAACGTGTCAATTAATTAATTGGCAATCAGTTAGGCATTTTAAAAAGAGTGTTAATTGATCAAAGAATATGCCCTTGTTATAATAGCTAATAATGTAAATTAATTAGCTAGAAGAAAACGCCGATATAGGATTATTTGTTTCCAAGTTAAAAAAAAGAATTGGAACGTGTACAGAAATCAAACGAAGTAATTAAGTTTATGATGAAGGTAAGTTAAAATAAATAAATTAAAAAGTATAACTTTTATATACAATCAATTAATAGAGGTATTAATTGATGTTTTCAAACAGGCAAGAAATTACAATGTATAAGGATTAGTTAATATTGGATATACGTACTTACATACATATATATATGATTTAATTAATTGGATAATTAATGTGAGAATCTTATTCAGAAAGAAATATGAATTAATAGGGTCGTATAACAAAGGAATAAATGAATAACGTTGGAGAATTATACATTATAAGCTAACATAAACTAATCAATAAATGATGGTGAGAATTGTTTTTAGGGTTAATCTGGCGGTTCATAGTTGTTCACTACACCTATAAATTGAATGCAACTTAACCCTAACCCACACTATTTTCTCTAAATCAACTGCTGTCATTTACAGCAAACTCCCATTTCCTTCTCCATTTTTCTTTCTCCTCTAACAATCAAATCTTTTGCCAAACAAAAAATAAAATTAAGCAAGGATATACATACAAGAAAATCAAAGACTGGTGCAAACAAATCAGGGAATTTACAGCGAATTAAAAGGGGGAAAAGCGGAGAAAAGCGTAGCGAATTAAAAGGGATAAAGATTAAAGCTAAAGACGACTTGTGAGTGGATTTATTTATATATCTTTTAAGTTTGAGATATATTATTCTTAAATTCCTGTTTAGATAATTTTATTCAATAATTAATCCTACTAATTAAGTTATGCTGAACTATAAGGAATTTACAGTTTATTTACAGCATTAGTATTGATTTACATCAGTTTCTATGTTTTGGATTTCTATGCAAGCGTCATTCTTCTTCTACTTCCTCCTCTTTCTTCGCGTTTGGATTAGAATTGATTAAATATGAATATGGATTAAATAATTAAGAATACTGATATGGAATTACTATAATAATCTGCGTTAAAATCAGAAAAGTTAATTAATCTTATAATTGGATATGGGATTAACTAAAAGGTTAATTAGTTGTTTACAAAAAAGGACACATTTATATAATTTAATATTTTAAAGACAAAAATGAACTGATTGCTATAATAAAAGAAAGAAAAAGAAAATTAGTGTAAAATAAAGAAACCATTGCATTTTACACTATTCTAAAAATAGTAGAAGAAATATCTAACAGTTACAGATTATTGTTTATAGTATTATTTAATATTAAAATATGAAAATAGATTTTAAATATAGTTTTCATAATTAACCAAATAAAGTAGAATTACTTCCTAGAATAGAAGATAATTAAGCAAAGTACGGCATGAATCAAGTAAATTACTAGATAAGAACTTGAAGTTGTAAACGATAATGAACCTAGGTCTGCATTCACTGCGTAGACTATTTAAGAAGATAGTTATTATAATAAGTGAATTATACAATATAGAAGTATATTCTATATCATAATAAAAGAAGACATACTAGAACAGAAAAGAAACACTTGCAATTATATACAGATTTTAAGAGAAATAATAGTAACAATGTGACGCCCCACCCCGAGACCCACATTAACAAAGATCATTCCATAGTCATCTTCTCTGCTAATGCGAAGAATAGGGCTAGTTAAGGGTGACCATCTATAGCCTTGTCTTAAATATTTATTTAATACGTCGGCAATTGCTATCTAATTATTTCTACTCAAGTGGATTGACATATCCAATATATACCTAAAACAAAACTATAGGTGGTTATCGGATCTACCGAAACAAAATACCATAACTAAATGAATAACTCATCACAGAACAGCAACACACACACACACACACACTCTCATATATACAATGATACATCTAAATACAATACCAATGATACATCAAAGTGGTATGAAGACCACTCAATATACATGAGTCAAAAGAATATACAATACAACTCATAAGGACAATAACAGCTAAAGAAGATAACACAACATCCATGCAGAAGCATCACGTAATAGCTATATCCAAAAGAAATGCTTAACCTGAAACATACTCGATCTGACCTGAGTGTATAACACACAGGTCGGTCTAACTAAACAAATAAGTGAATAACAATAATATATAAGGTAAAGCATAGGAAATATAGGGTATCCTCGAATACAAGAGATACCATACCCATAAGCATTATATTACCATCATAAGGAAATGATGATTACTCTTAATAAGAAGAAGAGGTAACAAGAGTATATCCATAACTTATATAATACTTAAGTATATGAGTCATCGAGGATGAGATTCTAAAGATAAAATGCATCTAAATATCATATTCACCTCATATCATCGGCGGAATCTAAATAATAACAATAACGGTTCCAAATGAACCTTATCACCCACTAGGTGAAATCATCAATACAAAGATCTCGTCAAATAGCAACACAAAACGTTCGTAATTAGGATAAGTCTCAAATTTCAAATATGCATCATCTCAACAGCATAACCCAAAATCTCAATGTACCATGAAATGGAAACATAAATCTCAAATAAAAGAATCTTAAAACTCATTTATACCTCATCTCATTGGTATAAATGTATTTACATCTCAAATCTATCTTTCCAAAGTGGCAAACTTAGAATATTATATAAAATCACAAAAGCATCGACTCATATTTCAAAGAACTCAATAAGAGTTCAAAACATCATAAATGAAATCACCATATGCATAACATCTCATATAGTGCAAGGTTATCGATGTAACAAAACATAGTAAAATGGTGAAATCAAAACAAAGCAAAAGCTCAGAAAACTCAACAAACCCGGATTGGCCAGATCCCCGATTGCATTGCCGAAGCAATGCCACATGTGCTAAACTCAGAAGGCCGAAGCCTCTGGCAAGGCCACTAGGAACATCATAAAACTCAGAAAATCATATCTCACCTCATCTCATTGGCGAGTGATAAAGAGACACCATACTCATCTCACCTCATCGACAAGTATTAAATGGCACCATAACTTGTCTCATCTCATTGACAAGTGAAAACATCGTGATGGTTCCTCATAAACCATAAATCTCAAAATATGAAATCACATATTCAAGACTTGCCTTATATCATTGGTAAGTAAATAAAACATTGTAATGGTTCATACTCCTACATAGGAGATCTCAAACCATAATACTTGTCAAATATTGGCCATCTTAAATAATTCCAATAAATAGAAATTATAAAACTCAACATAAGCCGTAAAATGGCAAAACATCTCAGAATCAATAATCTTAAATAGCTTTGATCGTACAAGTCCGGAATTAACTGAAATAGTAAGCGCATATGTCCCATATCACATGTTTTACTAAATCGTTTAATTTTCTTTTCCATCTGTTCGAATAGTGCAAAGATGGGTGTTTTATATTTAAAATAGTTTACTAGAGAAAGCAAGCTTTTGAAACTATTTTCGAAAAGATTAATAAAACTAATATTTGAAATTCTTTTATTATAGGAAATAAATAGATTTTATATTAGAAAAATAATTTTAAAATACTATACAATAATAATTGAAATGTCCATTTATTTCAAAAATCACTTCAAAATGGTTTAGTGAAAACCGTGCTCGAAAATAATGAAAAATAAGAAAGATAACTCAAAACCGATAACTTGAATTCAATATGAATTCAATTCAAATTTAACCCAAATCAATTCAAAATCTATTTAGATTTGAATTTCAAATTCTCTAAATATAGCTAGCCTATTGATAGGCATCATCACAGCTCTCAAAAAAATCTCAAAAACAACATCAAAACTGAACAAGAATGAGAACAAAAATAAGCTAGTACAATTCTCAGGGCAATGATTGTTATTGCTATAGTTTTTCTCTTGGTGCAGTAACAAACAAACATAGATTTGACCAAGCTAACTTCAAAATTTCAAAAAACTCAAAATAATTAAACTTTTAGCACAAAGTCTAAGCTTTCTGAAACATCTAAAATTATTGAATTTGGATAAGAAACGTGAAAGATATGACCAATATAATTCTCAGATTTTAAATTCACTATCACTGTCATTTATTCTCAGGAAAACATCAAATAAATAAGGTTTTGACTATCTTAACTTCAAAATTTTACAAAACTTAAAATAAGAAAGTTTTAGAAAATAGTTTATGCTTTCCATAACATCAAGAATTATCTGAATCTGACTAGAAACGAGAAAGATATACCTAATTTACTAACTGTATTTAGTTTAGACAGTGTAATTATCAAAGTGACATGTGATAGAATTTCAATCAAACTATGCTTACAATTTGCGAATATGTTCGACATGAAAGTTGTCATATATAAAGTAGGCTTTCCAAACCATTAAAAATTATCGAATTCCGATAAAAAGTGAAAAGGATATGGCTAAATCAATTTCAGATTCAAACTCAGGAAATTTAGTTAAAGAAAGAATTGTACTCTTCTTTTCAATTCTATTTCAAGTCAACAAAATTGCAAAACCTAGAAAAGTAACCAGAATATAAAGTGTTCCTTATTGAATTTAGTTTCTAATGAAAAAAGAATGACCTTAAATGGTAAGGAACGTGGAAGTTATTGTTGTTTTACTTCAACGCATTCCTATTATATTTCAGCAATCATCCAAAGTAAGCATTATGTATAGTTACAGTAAACGATTTCTTCCTCATCTTTGCATTACAATCAATATTCATCTAGAAATGTGAGTTAATGAACCCGCCTTTGGTTTTAGATAACAAATACCCGAATTCATGGAGAAAGATTGATGCTTTTAGATCAAGAGCAACTCCAATTATCTATGCAAAACAAATATTCACCTATTTACACAATATAATCAAATAAAGTCATTTTCTACTCAATTTTCCACCAAAAAAAATATGTAAACTTACTTGCACATGAAATAAGTTATTTTACACCATATAAAAAGATTTATTTTTATTTTTAAACATTATTTTAATTAAAATCCTTAATTTAACAAAATGTACATTTTACTCAAATTAATAAATAAAATACTGTTTTTAACTTCTAAAATTCCATAAAAATATTTTTCTCACTTAGAAAAGCATTACAAACCGTCTTAAAACATTATTTTAGGCCAAAAAATATTTTAAAAACAATTTTCATCTTTTTACGTAAATAAACCACCATTTAAAATCAACTACTTCTCTTAAAAATTGTTAATAGAAGTAATTGGCAATAATTAACATAATTATTGCATTTTTACTTAAATAAAAGTCATTTCCCATTTATTTTTGAACCCAAATAAAATAAAATAAACTTTTAAACTTTATATTCACAATTATATTCCCAAATTTCATTGTTTATTCCCAATAAACAATATAAATTCCAATTTATTTTAATTCATAATATTAAATTATAACCATCGTTATAATTTAATATAAACAGGTAATCTCCAAACCAGGGTCGTCATAGACTCGACCTTGACTAGTTAAGTCATTGCTATCCCTGAACCACTGACCAACTTCCTCCTTCAACCCGTTAACCACTGCATCACTGAACCAAGAATTTACATCCAACTCCATTTGTAAACGCGGGCTTGATTTCGGCATGTCCAGGTGGAAAGACACGCGATCTCCTTACCTCTTTTTTCCTGCTCGATAAATCATGCGCCTACCGTCAACTGCTGCAGTGATCTTCCTTAGCCTATCGCACCATCTCAATCTCGTCAATGTTGCAATCCCCCTAACTCCGCCTCGACTTCCCCTCCACCCTTAGCCATGAACATCGCGGCCTCCAAACCCCTCGCACGTGCAGCTAAAGCGAACCAAAAACTCCACGACACTCGACCCTACAGTAGTCCCTCGCACCCACTTCCCTCCATCGTTGTCGCAATCTCTCGAGTCCTTACCCTTTTTCGCGCTACCTCCCATCGTGAATTTGATCGCGATTCCATTCCCAGGTCGCCTCGCAACCTTTACACAATTTTTTTTCTTTTAGAGAAATTGAACTGACGAGAAAATGGGAAACGTGATTGAACTAGAGATGAAGGAAGACATTCGTGATTTTTTTTATTTTTTTCAATTCAATTCCCTATTCTCTGATTTGAATTTGATTTCGTGTTGATGAAGGGAAGTGGGATGCAGTTTTAAACTAAGGTCACATGTTTGAATGGTTTTGAGGTCGTATGTTTGGAAAGGTACAGTGACTAGGTGAAAGAAGAGACAGCCCAGTCCAATCAAAGAAAATAAATTATTTAATTATTTTTCAAAATCTCTCAATTTAAGTAACTCAAAATTTCAAACCGCTATCGAGGCATGCCGCTAGGCATTTATAATGTTATTCCCCTATTCCGAATGCAATGGAACAAGTTTCGAGTCCTAAATCGATCGTATGGAGAAGGTAGCTTTTTGGACCCAATTATTATATTAAATGTCAATGTGTTTCTAAACAACCAAACGGTAACTCCAAACACTATGAAATTTAAAATCTGATAATAATACACTATTACAGCTCCAATGGAACTGGTTTCATCGAATTTCAAGACTGTACCCTGGATCGCTATTTTAACACGTCGATTAAATCGACGATTTTCAAAATTTACGAAATCACTTGAAATTTTTAGTTTTAAAAAATAACTAACTAAACTAAACTCCAAGTTTAATATTTAGACCATTTAAATATACAAATTAAACATCGAAAAATCTGGGCCGTAAAAATTACTCAATTCCTATACTAGACATTACCTTTCAAGACACCGTACTAAGTGGGCAAGCTTACTTAGTTAGACCTAACATGACTAATGTAATGACTCGCCTTTTCAACCCTCAAAAGTCCATACTTAATACAGCCATGGTATTTAAATTTCAAGCATCCAAGTTCTGGAAAGGTAGAATGTTAGGGTAAAAAGCAAAAGAACATGAAAAATAGAATCTTATAATGAAACGACAACATATAATATAACAAAGACAGAGGTTATCCCTCCAAGATACAAGGTATATCAGAGTTAAAATCAAACCTCACCAGCCTGGACAGTTATAACTTCCCGACCTTACAATTACTGTTTGGTTATATTAAAATACAACGGAAAATAAAAATACTATGGCAGGTGAACATCAAGCTCAACTCCATGAGCTCCATCTCCCACCAATGAAAAACTGGAAAAAATTGGTCAGACCTAAGCACTACAATAAAATGACACTCAGATCAGTTTGGGAAACTAGCATGGGAAAACTCATAAAATATGGTGAACATATAGTAATTTTATGAGACTACGCCGCTAAACACGGAACATGTTTTTACCTCACAAGATCAACATCTTTACATGAAAGAATGAAAAAATTTTAGAATAAACCCAACTTGAAAGAATGAGCATAAATAAGATCAAAATCCAAACTTGAAGAATGGGCAAAATTAATTAAACATCAAGAAGAGCTCCAGGTACCTCTTGATGCAATTAAGAAAACAATTCAAAGATTTGAATCAAAAACAAGAAATGGAAAATTTTCCAACAATGACTAGGAAGGTGCACCCCCTTACTAAAAGTATACCTCTAGAAAATATACATAAGAACTACGACGGCTCTTAGACGCGTCCAAGCAGGACCTTACCATGAATCCGAGTATTTCACATCTCCGCTGCATACCACCGAAACAAATCTAGAGTAGATGTGAAGATACACTAATATGAGCAACCCCACATAGCTTGGCTTCCACTCGCTCTTTGGTTTTAATCATTTCCAACAAAGGATATCAACGCTCAATATGAGCAACATGTCATCTTAGATTGATGAAACACAAAAGATAGCAGAATCAATATTCAATAAGCCAACTATCAACAATAGTCAAAATGATCATATATGGAAATTAAATTTATTAAAACATTTGACCAGTACTTGTACTTGATTTTACATTATAAATATTTGTAAAACACTTTACGAATGCTCTTTAAAATATTCTTTTAAAAGAGCTAATTATATTTCTAATCGTATTAAAAAGTAGGGCCAAAAGAAATGTCATTAAAACACCGTTTACTATAAATCCAAAACTAAACACACTTAGCTTTTTCTTTAAAACCTTCCTTTTCAAAGTTAAGTAACAAGTTTTTTTAACAACTTTACAAAATCATTTATTATAACATAGTGTAATAATCCATGAATTCTTTTCTCAATTTCTAGAATTTTTTTATCACAACAACGATATTGTAATCCGGGCTTCCTTTTCACTTTTCAATAAACTCAAAAATACTTGAAATATAATTTAAATCATCCATTTTAAATATTTCTTGGAAAATCTCAAGTCTAGAATATGTTAAAATCTTTAAACCGTTTTATTTCCTTATTTCAAAATAAAACTTCTTCTTTAATGATTTATAATAAATCATTTCAAATATAAATTTCAAACTACTTTTAAAACACTTAAATATATATTAGAAAAGTTTACTAAAAGGATGGAAGATGAAAAATCAAGTTTAAAACCATATTAATTATCCCGAAAGAAAATTAATTAAATTTACAATCTTTTTATAAATTCAAAACAACATTAATTGAACTGAAAGAAAATTAATCAAATTTATAATCTTTTTATAAATTTAAAAAAATATTAATTTTCTCAAAAGATAATTAATAAAATTTATAATATGTTTATAAATTTAAAGTACATTAATTATCCTAAAGGAATTAATCGAATTTATAATCTTTCTATAAATTTCAAATAATACTTACCCTTTATTTCAAAATTCTCAAAAATACTTAAAAAAATAGTTTGAACAACTTTAGAAGGGCAAAAACGCAACCAAACATTTATTTTGTAAAAATACAAGCATAAGTTCAACACATAAAGATTTAAGAAATGATATTTCATAAGAGATGGCATAGTGATAATCACTATAACTACGCTTAAAAAAAATCAAACATCCTGTCACAAATATTTCAGCCACACATCAATATAAGCAGCATAAGATTATAAGTAAATCATTATTGGCGAGAAACCCCTTAGGGTCTCTCTATAAAAAACCCATGTAAATCACACATATGTATGCTTATTTTCGAAATGTTCCATAGTGACATATTCGCTACATATGCAATTCGAATTTCCTCTTGTTTTAGTTCCCAATAACACAATGGTTATTTATTCCATCCCTTCCAAGCAGAAATCAAATCCAAACAAATAATCAAACAAATATATTAACTATCATATAAGCATTTAATGGTAATCTATAACAACATATATATCATATAGTTTATTTAGAATAAAGTAAAATTATCGAAATTCTAGTTAGCTTTCGCATTTCGGTTTGATCTAAAAATCGAATGGCTTTTGATTTTAGCTTAAAATTATACTAAATCCAAATTCAGTGAATCCAACTCCAATTTGTAGATAACAACGATACGAGTCCAATGCAAAAAACTATTGTAACAACCCTAGATTTTTGCCTATATTTTTAAATTTGACTTTATTTTATTTTGAATTTATCTTTAAACTTGTTTTATTTCAAACGTTTCATTTTTTAAATATAAATTTTGATTATTATGTAAATTATAGTTTCAAACTAGTATAAATTGGATATTTTACTGAAAAGTGAATTTCTGTTCAAACTGATCAAACTTTGAGTTTTAAATCTTAAATTTAAATATTTAAATTCTTAAATTTTATCTTTTATTATAAAAATAGGTGTAATAATATGAACACAGCTTTTCATTTCATTGAAAATGGATTTAAGTTATGAAAGTTATGTATATTTTAATTTTGAGTGGAATTTGTTTTATTTAACAATTTTGTCTATTTTACATTATATAAATTATATTTTCTTTGTCATATTTCGTTTTAATATGTGTTAATATGTTATTTTATGTATATTTTTGTGTTTGATATTTTTAATGTGATAATAAAAATTTTCCAAAATTTATTGCATTTATTTTCTATTTTTAAAGGCTAGTTTCCATTTTTTTGCTATTTTCTTCTTTAAATATATTTAATTAAAAATTATTTATTTATTTTGTGAATTCGTTTTTTTTATTATCTTTATTTGTAAATATTTTTCAAGTACATAAATTTTTTCCAAAGTTCATTGCATTTATTTTTCATATTTTCAAGACTAGTTTGCAATTTTTGCTGTTTTATTAATTAAATTATATATAATTAATATTTATTTATTTTGTTTACTTATTTAATTTAATCTGAGTTTATTTTATCTTTATTTATCAGTGTTTTGTATGTATTTAAAATTACAAAAAGAATTAGAGAAATATGAAGAGTTTAAAACCTTTCGTTTACCTTTGACTTTTCACCTCCCTACCTTTTCATTTTTCAACCTCCACTTACATTCAATTGTGGCTGACCGTATCTCATTGCTCTAGCCGTATACCATCTTCATTTTCACATGAGAAAATAGTTTCTCAACTCCAAAAAAACTTCGGCCTCCATTCCTGAACAAAGCATGGCAAAGTTCTTCTCCTTTTTCACTTATTTTTCTTGTTTTCCTTATCTCTTTGCACTTGTCTTCACTTTTTTTAGCTTAGCCCTTGCCCCACCACCACCATAGCCACCTCCCCCACCACCACATCAGGTTGTCCTCCCCCTCCAGCCCTCTGCCCAAGCCTAGCCATGTACCCCATGATGACCAAATCCAAAAAAATGCACAAAACTCCACCTAATTATGCCTAGTCGAGCACCATCCATCTTCCACCACCTTCAACTCCTCTTTGGCCGGCCATACACCACCACCAGCTTTTCCTGACCTGAAACCCACTGCCATGTCATCCCTACCCCACCCGAAGATCTAACCGTGACTTGTATTGCTTTGGCCGAGCCTTAGTTTTCTTGAAAATCATGTTGTTTATGCCTTATAGCTTGTAGTTCATGCACATATACTTTGCTACATCACTTTCCCATGCTAGGCCGACCTCTCATGGACCCAAACCAGATCCTAACACACACTTTGGCCATGCAAAGCTGACCTAGGACTGAAGCATAGAAGGTAGGAAGCAAGTGCAAAGACTTTGGATTTGTTTTATGCATTAATTCTTAACATTGTTTTAGTATATGTTGGTTTGAAAACTTATGTTATATATACTTGTTTTGTTTGAATGTATCCAGGGCTATTAGTCTTTTCCTCTCCACTCTCAAATCATTGTCGTGCTTTCGTGCATCTGGAAATCTTTGTTGTGTGTATTTGGTTGTCATCCCCAGCTTATACAAGTGAGTAATTCTCACCAGACGATTTGTACTTATATAACTAGTAAACTGACCCCTTTTGAATCTTTAAAATGCATTACCATATCACACCTGCTATATTATGATTAGATGATGTTCACCCATGCTTAAACACCTGTTATATCATATGTTACTGTTATATTATGATGTTCTGTTATTTATATCAGTTTATCACACTACAAGTTCCCTTTAGATTAGAGTCACTATGGGTTGAAATGATACATACCCGAACAGACTTTAGAATAAGGAAAAATCGTTGTGGGCTGAAATAATATGCCTGAGCGATTTTCAATTTATTTCATTTATTTGGAACTGCCGGTTTGAAATGATAAAACCCGGATTTTCTTTGTAAATTACGGGTTGAAATGATATATTACCCGTATCACTTTACCTAGCGTAGAAAATTATATACAGGCCCGTAGTTAAAATATGTTTTTCTAAAAATTTTAAAATATTTCAGAAATGTAATTATTATAATATTTTGATTTAAAATTAATTAAAAATAATTTTTGTAAAGTATTATTGATTTTTGGAAATTTATAAGTTAAATAAATTATGGAAAAGTTAGAATATCTGAATGTAAGTTATTTTGGAAATTTTGATTTAACTATAATTGGAAATTAAATTAAATATGAAATTATGATAAATTTATGGTAATTTGAATTCAAAATGAACTTAAAATGATTTTATAATATATTAATGATTTTTGAGTAAAGTTAAAAAGTGAAAGGGATGATTATTTAAGTTGAAATTTTGAAATATAACCAAATGGGAATTTGTGAATTTGGCTTAAAAGTGAATTTTAAGTTAAGTGAATAAAATTGAAATTAAGTTATATTTTGAAATTTTAAACTTAAGTGTTAAGTTGAAATTTAATTCAATGAATTTAAATTGAATGTTGAAATTTAATAAGTGAATTATTATTAAATCTTGATTTTTGAATGGAAATTTAACTTTATAAAATCATGAACTTAAGGAAAATTAAATGTTGTTTATAAACATGAAAACGTATTATTTTATAAGTAAATTTTTTTTAAATATTATAATTGCTTGTGTAATTACATTGAATATTTGAAGTTAATTAACTGCATTTTTGAAATGCTATTAATTGCAATGTAAATGATATTATAGCATTTGTAAATGCCGTAGTTGATGATAATGAACTAAAAAGCTAAATTGAATTAAAGGCTATTATAATATTTTTGTAAGTGCTAAAATTATTGAATTTAACTAAGTTTATTTGAAATTTAAGTAAACTCTATTACAACATTTAAAATTGTTGTCTTTAGTTAAATGTTTTGAATGTAACTTTCCGTAGCGTTTTCTAAATGCCGCGAAAAGTGAATTTTCATTGTTTTGATAAACTTAAGTGCATAAATGAACTTTAAAATTAGAAAATTTTGGAAATTTAATAATTTAATTATTAAATATAATAACTTCATTTTTGATTTAAATGAAGTAATTTGATTTGAAATATAAACTGTTTTGAAATGTGAATTGAAATGGTATTTTAAATTGAATGAAATGAATAATGATTGGAAATGAAGTTTTAGTAAAGATATGGTATTTTCATATATTAAATTGATTGGAAATGAAGATATGATATTTTGATATATTAAAATGATTGGAAATGAAGTTTTGTAAAGATATCATATTTTGATATATTGAAATGATTTGACATGAAATTTTGGAAAGATATGATGTTTTTGAAATGGTTTGGAATTAATTTAATCTTATTTTGATAAATATTTGGATTTGAAATGATATTCTGTTTTGAAGTATAAATACCATTTTAAATTATAACTACGGGTAATAATAACGATTGGTTGGCATAGAGACCGGAATTAGATATCTGGCATACTCTCTGTCGATACCGAAAACCACTTTGACAACCGTGTACGCGGTGGAGATTCCAGAATGAAGTAGGATGGTGGCGACGATCTTGAGGTATATTACGTGGACCCAATTCCCGTGAGTTGGCATAAGATGGCTAAAACAGGAGCGATCTCGGGCCAAGTGAGGTCATTCCTCCGATCGGACACATTCCTTCGATACTATACTCTTACTTGTGATTGATTAGATGGCCATCCTCCGATTTTGATATAGGAGTGTGTTCCGAGGTGGACGTATGTGGTTGCTGTGTTACCACCAGCCCGTGTGCGTAATTGGTATATCTACCCTGGCATTGCCTTGTGTGCCATGTCACCTACCAGCCTTTACTACGAGTTTGTTTTTCTCCCGCAGCCCGTGTGGTACCCTCGGACAGTCACCCGGTGTGGAGATGTCATGATATTGGATGGACTGCTAGGACTATTATGTGTGAAGGGTGATATGGGTAGCCCGGAACGCTATTTAAAAGTAAGTTTATTTTACTGTATACATTATTATAATAGTGCAATATTACTACATAGTAAATAGTTTAACGGATCCTTAGAGGATGGGCGGTCCCAGACATCCTTTAAGTTACTTGTACCTTATTACAGTTCACTTGAGTTGGTTTACATTATATAAGTATATATTGTCCTGACTCGAGTGTTTGTATTTTTATTTACGCTCGGGTCAGCCTGAGTTATTCACAGATTTGGATTCCACTTTCTGGAGATTGGAATCGCTAGAGATCATCTGCTTATCTAGTTTTATCTATTCCAGTTCTGTTGTTCTATTCAGCTTGTACTTGGTTATCATACTGCAACTTCGGTTGTACTTTATTTCTTTTGTTGTATTTTATTTAACTCTGATAGTTATATTGTAGCTTCATGAACTACTATCTCTTTTACTTCCGCTGCATTATTAAATACTCTGTGTCTGTGATCTGTGATTATTATTTACTGTATATTCTAAGATTAGCCAAATTTTATTTACAACGCGGTATTTTGAGCAATTCAAGTCCGACATGTGCGGATTCGAATGGTTGAAAATATCGGGTTGTTACAGTTGGTATCAGAGCTTTGGCTTTGAGGCAAAACTTAGAATATACGGTAAATTTATTATAGAATCACTTTCATCCAAACTTGAATCTCTTCCTCTTTGATTCAGATTTCCTTTGAATTTTAGAACGTTCCCTGCGGTTCAAAAATCCATTCGTGTCCCTCACTATTCATCTTCTTTTGATTATGGAGTATCCCATAACTCCACATCGAATGAACTTTATAGTGAATTGGCGGCCTCGCCAATATTCTAATGACTTGTAAAGGGGTGAAACTCCTTTACAATTAGCATCGATTCACCAGATATATATATATATATATATATCATTGGTTTAGATGCTAATATCTTTTTTTATTCCAAACTCTATCTCTTGAAATCGAATGTATATTTACTCCAGTCAATCCACATCGATCTTTTCCTTTAAGTCACAGTTGACCTGGTTAAGATTGCCCGCGATTTATTTAAGCTTATCCATCCCACTACTCTGTTTAACCATCTTGTCTTTTGTTTCTAAACTATCTCCAAACATTTTGAATTGTACTTGTAAATCAATATTAATGTTTTGTTTTATATCGTGTTGTTTGAGTTGTTGATGTTGATTTGGGTTTCCGATTGATTCGTCTGATCAACGCTATCGATAGGATTTCTAAAACACTGACAGACCAAACTGACACAATATTACTTTAAAAATTTTGGTTAATGAAATAAATTTTGATATAAGTAAATTTATGAAACTTAATAAAATGATTTAAATTAATCATTTGAAATGATAATACTTGATTTATCATTTATTGTTCTGTAAATGAATTTATAAGCAGCTGTTTACAAATTGATTTTGGAATTGAAATAAATTTAAAATAAGAAATTTAAGAATTTAATTTCCGATGGTTTCAAACCTTGTGCTTAAAGTTTTAAAAGGGGCATATTAATTAAATTATTTTCTAAAAGAAATTTGTTCCAAGAAATTTTAAAGTTTAAAATTAGTGCTCTTCTCTTTGTCGCTGGAAAATAATTTCGGTGATGAACGCGACATCATCGACATTCATTTTCGAGTTTCGAAGTGAAGAGACCGTTCTGTAGTCTTGCTACAGTTTTGTTTTGGAAAATTTAATTGATTTGAATTTCTAAAAAAATAAGAATGGATTTATAATATATATAGATATATGATTTAAATTTGGTTTAACATATTATGTATATATATTTATTTATCTCTAAACGATTTAAAGGAATCGGAAATTTTATTCTAAACTTTATCTTAAAAGAATCATTTCAATTATAAAAAAAAAGTAAAAATTTTAGATAAACGATTCAAAATTGAGATGAGGGAATCGGAAGGTTTTATTTGTATAATAATCAATTGCATTTAAATATAACTTACCTTAATTTTTAAAAGTTAATAATGTAATTAGAAATTATACAATATAAAAGATTTTATAAATAAAATTTGAGTGGTTATAATAAATGTTACACTTAAATTTTAGTTATAAAAGATTTACAGAAGTAAATAGAGAAAAAAAAATTTAGAGAATTTTATTTAAATAACTTAATAATCAAATTTGATTTAATATGGAACCTTAAGTCTAACCTAGGAATTTTACTAAAGGTTATTTCCTGAAATGAATATGTTTGTATAATAAACAATGTATCTTTGAATAGATAAATAAAATATATTTGAATGGGACATTTTGTAATAAAGTTTATTTAATTTGGAATCGTAGTTAATTGATGTCTAAATGAATAAATGTGTAAAGTAATTTGATTGTTATATTTGCTATGATAAATATTTTATTTATGAAATAGATATGTCTTGTAAAACGAATAATTATGATTTAAATAGTTAAGATGTATTTTCAATATCACTAAAATTTGATAATTAAGGAATATCTATTAATGAAATGGGTATTTTAAATAAAGTGTTAGGTTATTTGTTAAATTAAGAGTTAAGTAAAATACCGAACTTTTGACTTAATAAATGAAGTATAGTTTAATTTGGATATTCCATTCATAAAAGTTTGTTTTAAATAAATCATAAGTTAAATGATATCCAAACGAATATTTCAGAAACTGAACTGATTGAAATACTAATATATCTACTGTAGCACTTTAAAAGTACTGCTGTTTTTGAAAATACAATGTTTTGGAAATTTTATAATTGAATGAATGAACTTAGAAATGTTACAATTTTGAAATGAATATTATTTGACATTGAATTTAAATGGTTTAAATGAAGATTATTTTAAAAGTGTTATGATTTTAGTAGTATGATTTCCAAATAATAACATCTCTGAAGTATTATGATTTCAAAGCATCGTGGTTTCAAATTTATTATCTTATTTTGTTTTTCAAAATATCTTTTAGTTGTCCTTATTTTCCTTATCTTGCTACAGCATGGGGAGGCTATTGCTTATACCAGTCTGTTTAGAAATCATTCTATAATCCCCTAAAATCTTTGGTACTCATCTGGATCTGAGCAAGCTTACCATCCACAAACCGACGGTTAAACGGAAAAGGGTGAATCAGATTCTAGAGGATCTTTTCGTGCTTGTGTTCCTGATTTTGGAGGATCTTGGAAAGATCACCTCCACCTTGTTAAACTTACCTATAACAACGGTTATCAAGTATAATCTCAATCTTCTTGTTACCTTGCCTTAATCTTATTTCAATCTTTTTCTGTGCTTTCCCGTACCTCATTCCTTTTTGGGGAAGAAAAGTTTTGAGTGGGGGAGAGTGTAACAACCCTAGATTTTTGCCTATATTTTTAAATTTGACTTTATTTTATTTTGAATTTATCTTTAAACTTGTTTTATTTCAAATGTTTCATTTTTTAAATATAAATTTTGATTATTATGTAAATTATAGTTTCAAACTAGTATAAATTGGATATTTTACTGAAAAGTGAATTTCTGTTCAAACTGGTCAAACTTTGAGTTTTAAATCTTAAATTTAAATATTTAAATTCTTAAATTTTATATTTTATTATGAAAATAGGTGTAATAACATGAACACTTCTTTTCGTTTCATTGAAAACGGATTTAAATTGTAAAAGTTATGTATATTTTAATTTTGAGTGGAATTTGTTTTATTTAACAATTTTGTCTATTTTACATTATATAAATTATTTGTCATATTTTATTTTAGTATGTGTTAATATGTTATTTTATGTATATTTTTGTCTTTTAATATTTTTAATGTGATAATAAAAAAAATTCAAAATTTATTGCATTTATTTTCTATTTTTAAAGGCTAGTTTCCATTTTTCTGCTATTTTCTTCATTAAATTATATTTAATTAAAATTTATTTATTTATTTTTGTGAATTCATTTTTATTTTTTGTTATTATATTTTATTCTAAATATTTTCAAGTACATAAAAATTTTCCAAAGTTCATTGCATTTATTTTTCATATTTTCAAGACTAGTTTGCAATTTTTGCTGTTTTATTAATTAAATTATATATAATTAATATTTATTTATTTTGTTTACTTATTTAATTTATTTCTGAGTTTATTTTATCTTTATTTATCAGTATTTTATATGTATTTAAAATTACAAAAAGAATTAGAGAAATATGAAGAGTTTAAAACCTTTCATTTACCTTTGACTTTTCACCTCCCTGCCTTTTCATTTTTCAACCTCCACTTACATTCAATTGTGGCTGACCGTATCTCATTGCTCCAGCCGTATACCATCTTCATTCTCACGTGAGAAAATAGTTTCTCAACTCCAAAAAAACTTCGGCCTCCATTCCTGAACAAAGCATGGCAAAGTTCTTCTCCTTTTTCACTTATTTTTCTTGTTTTCCTTATCTCTTTGCACTTGTCTTCACTTTTTTAGTTCAGCCCTTGCCCCACCACCACCATAGCCACCTCTCCCACCACCACATCAGGTTGTCCTCTCACTCCAGCCCTCTGTCCAAGCCTAGCCATGTACCCCATGATGACCAGATCCAAACAAAATGCACAAAACTCCACCTAATTATGCCTAGTCGAGCACCATCCATCTTCCACCACCTTCAACTCCTCTTTGGCCGGCCATACACCACCACCACCAGCTTTTCCTAACCCGAAACCCACTGCCATGTCATCGCTACCTCACCTGAAGATACGACCGTGACTTGTATTGATTTGGCCGAGCCATAGTTTGCTTGAAAATCAAGTTGTTTATGCCTTATAACTTGTAGTTCATGCGCATATACTTTGCTCCATCACTTTCCCATGCTAGGCCGTCCTCTCATGGACCCAAACCAGATCCTAACACACACTTTGGCCATGCAAACCTGACCTAGGACTGAAGCATAGAAGATAGGAAGCAAGTGCAAAGACTTTGGATTTGTTTTATGCATTAATTCTTAACATTGTTTTAGTATATGTTGGTTTGAAAACTTATGTTATGTATACTTTTTTTGTTTGAATGTATCTAAGGCTATTAATCTTTGACACTCCACCCTCAAATCTTTGTCCTGCTTTCATGCCTATGGAAATCTTTGTTGTGTGTATTTGATTGTGATCTCCAGCTTATACAAGTGAGTAATTCTCACCAGACGATTTGTACTTATATAACTAGTAAACTGACCCCTTTTGAATCTGTAAAATGCATTACCATATCACACCTGCAATATTATGATTATATGATGTTCACCCATGCTTAAACACCTGTTATATCATATGTTACTGTTATATTATGTTGTTCTATTATTTATATCAGCTTATCACACCACAAGTTCCCTTTAGATTAGAATCACTATGGGTTGAAATGATACATACCCGAACGGACTTTAGAATAAGGGAAAATCGTTATGGGCTGAAATGATAGGCCTGAGCGATTTTCAGTTTATTTCATTTACTTGGGATTGCGGGTTTGAAATGATAAAATCCGGATTTTCTTTGTAAATTACGGGTTGAAATGATATATTACCCGTATCACTTTACCTAGCGTAGAAAATTATATACAGGCCCGTAGTTAAAATATATGTTTCTAAAAATTTTAAAATATTTTAGAAATGTAATTATTATAATGTTTTGATTTAAAATTAATTAAAAATAATTTTTTAAAGTATTATTAATTTTTGGAAATTTATAAGTTAAATAAATTGTGGAAAAGTTAGAAAATCTGAATGTAAGTTATTTTGGAAATTTTGATTTAATTATAATTGGAAATTAAATTAAATATGAAATTATGATAATTTGAATTTAAAATGAATTTAAAATGATTTTATAATATATTAACTATTTTTGAGTAAAGTTAAAAAGTGAAAGGGATGATTATTTAAGTTGAAATTTTGAAATATAACCAAATGGGAATTTGTGAATTTGGCTTAAAAGTGAATTTTAAGTTAAGTGAATAAAATTGAAATTAAGTTATATTTTGAAATTTTAAACTTAAGTGTTAAGTTGAAATTTAATTCAATGAATTTAAAATTGAATGTTGAAATTTAATAAGTGAATTATTATTAAATCTTGATTTTTGAATGGAAATTTGACTTTATAAAATCATTAACTTAAGGAAAATAAAATGTTGTTTATAAATGTGAAAATGTATGATTTTATAAGTAAAAAAAATGTTTTAAATAAAATTATAATTGGTTGTGAAATTACATTGAATATTTGAAGTTAATTAACTGCATTTTTGAAATGTTATTAATTGCAATGTAAATGATATTACAACATTTGTAAATGATGTAGTTGATGATAATGAACTAAAAAGCTAAATTGAATTAAACGCTATTATAACATTTTTGTAAGTGCTAAAATTATTGAATTTAACTAAGTTTATTTGAAATTTAAGTAAACTCTATTACAGCATTTAAAAATGCTGTCTTTAGTTAAATTGAACTGTTTTGAATGTAACTTTCCGTAGCGATTTCTAAATGCTGCAAAAAGTGAATTTTCATTGTTTTGATAAACTTAAGTGAATAAATGAACTTTAAACTTTGAAAATTTTGAAAATTTAATAATTTAATTATTAAATGTAATAACTTCATTTTTGATTTAAATGAAGTAATTTGATTTGAAATATAAACTGTTTTGAAATGTGAATTGAAATTGTATTTTAAATTGAATGAAATGAATAATGATTGGAAATGAAGTTTAGTAAAGATATGATATTTTGATATATTAAAATGATTGGAAATGAAGTTTAGTAAGATATGATATTTTGATATATTAAAATGATTGGAAATGAAGTTTTGTAAAGATATCATATTTTAATATATTGAAATGATTTGACATGAAGTTTTGGAAAGATATGATGTTTTTGAAATGGTTTAGAATTAATTTAATCTTTATTTTAATAAAGATTTGGATTTGAAATGATATTCTGTTTTGAAGTATAAATACCATTTTAAATTATAACTACGGGTTATAATAACAATTGGTTGGCAAAGAGACCGAGATCGGAAATCTGGCATACTCTCTGTCGATACCGAAAACCACTTTGACAACCATGTACGCGGTGGAGATTCCAGAATGAAGTAGGATTGTGGGGGCGATCTTGAGGTATATTACGTGGACCCAACTCCCGTGAGTTGGCATAAGGTGGCTAAAACAGGAGCGATCTCGGGCCAAGTGAGGTCATTCCTTCGATCGGACACATTCCTTCGATACTATACTCTTACTTGTGATTGATTAGATGGCCATCCTCCGATTTTGATATGGGAGTGTGTTCCAAGGTGGGCGTATGTGGCTGCTGCGTTACAACCAGCCCGTGTGCGTAATTGGTATATCTACCCTGGCATTGCCTTGTGTGCCGTGTCACCTACCATACAGTGCCTTTACTACGAGTTTGTTTTTCTCCCGTAGTCCGTGTGGTATCCTATGACAGTCACCCAGTGTGGAGATGTCATGATATTGGATGGACTGTTGGGACTATTATGTGTGAAGGGTGATATGGGTAGCCCGGAACGCTATTTAAAAGTAAGTTTATTTTACTGTAGACATTATTATAATAGCGCAATATTACTACATAGTAAATAGTTTAACGGATCCTTAGAGGATGGGCGGTCCCAGGCATCCTTTAAGTTACTTGTACCTTATTACAGTTCACTTGAGTTGGTTTACATTATATAAGTATATATTGTCCTGACTCGAGTGTTTGTATTTTTATTTACGCTCGGGTCAGCCTGAGTTATTCACAGATTTGGATTCCACTTTCTGGAGATTGGAATCACTGGAGATCATCTGCTTATCTAGTTTTATCTATTCCAGTTCTGTTGTTCTATTCAGCTTGTACTTGGTTATCATACTGGAACTTCGGTTGTACTTTATTTCTTCTGTTGTATTTTATTTAACTCTGATATTTATATAGTAGCTTCATGAACTCTATCTCTTTTACTTTCGCTGCATTATTAAATACTCTGTGTCTGTGATTATTATTTACTGTATATTCTGAGATTTGCCAAATTTTATTTACAACGCGGTATTTTGAGCAATTCAAGTCCGACATGTGCGGATGCGAATGGTTGAAAATATCTGGTTGTTACAACTATGTTCAAATTCGACAGAATATGAGATAGTTATCGAGTTTGTAAGATTTTGGATAAATTAAAACCACCAATTCCTTAATTGCTTTAATTAAGTTTAATTACCAAATGTTAATTCTTCTTTCCTCTCCTCTAATACACTGCTGTGCATGCATAGAAATATATAATTTGATACCCAATACTTGTGTATGCTCCTCCTCCTATTTCACTCTCTAATCGATGAAACCACACGCCGATCGATCCATGCAAATCCACTCCGCATCCTCCCCTGTCCAGTCAACCCCGATCGCTACTCAAGCCATCAAAAAAATGAACGAAACCTAACTCTTGCTAAAGGGCACGGATGTGAATCGCAAGGAGGAGTCACACCTTCCTAAACTCAACCGCAAGATATCATTCTCCCCCACAAACCCAAATCCACACATCGATTCCTCCATCGACAAACCTATCTCCATTGAGATGGAACCCTAACTCATACCCAAACTTTGAACATACCCAAATCATCACGGTACTCTACTAATTTGGTATGGCTTTGTAGATCTCATCGATATGAACTTAAAGAATCTAACTTTATATATTTTTTGCGGCTTTTAATCTTTGATTTTGATCTTTAAAGATGAAAAATTGATTTTGCTTGTACTATAAGATGAAATTAAAGAGAGGGAAAAAGAAAAATAAACGATGAGAGTAAGAAAAGCATAAGCGGAAAAATAAATGATGAGAGCGAAAAATGAAAATACGTCAAACAAAAATTTAATATTATCCAAATTAAAAGTTATGGAAAATCCCAATGAATTCATTTAAAAATACGTCAATAAAAATCAAGTCGTTTTATTAAAAATTGATTTCTTGTTATTTATTCGAACTAATTATTATCTTACATAAATTTCAAAATGAGTTCATTATTATTATTTATTTATTAAATAGAGTTAAATAAGGCTATTAAATCCCTTTAATTAATATTTCATAATACAAATATTTAAATAATCCTTATATTTGAATATAAGCTATTTAGATTTTAAAAACAAATTGTTTAAATATTTAAAATTAACTAAATATACCAAATCAAAACGATAAAATTCCTGGATGTTACATAGGCTATTGGGCTTTGATACAATTGTTTGAACTATGCCAGCCTACAATGGAAGAAATGGTAAATTTTAATTCTTTTTTACATTTTGGGTCTTTAATTGTCCTATTAAGTGTAAATTCATTTAGAATTTTTCTATGTTTCATTTAAATAAACTCAATATTTAATTTTATTTCACAAATAAAGTTTTACTTTAGTTCAATGTGTATATAAATTAGAGTATATCAAGTACACTCTTATATACATATTTATGTGTGACCGTTACTTATTAAATTTAATTTAAATAAGGAAACTTTTCGTTTGTTTCTCTTAACTTATTCAATTAATGAGAGGCAAATGATTTTAATTTGAGAGAGAAAATTTTCATTTTTTTTCCCTTTAATTAAATTGATTGCCTAATTAATTAAATGACATCAATGATCAATTTAAATATTGCTTTAAATGTAAGTATAACCAAATATATTCACTGTGAATATTGTGCGAGTGCAACATATAGGAAGTGTGCATTGTCAATAATCGCCTTTATATATATGCCTTTGTTATCCATTTTTCTTTTTTTAAACAAAACAACACACGCACACACACACACACATATATTTATATATATATATATATATATATATATGAACACACAAACACACACACATTTGTTTACACTAAAGTTGATTTAGGTTGTTTTGACATGTTTTAAAGTAAAGCAGATAATTTAAAACTAGTTTTAATTAATTGATAGTTTAAAACAAAAATTGTAATTTTCGTAAAAGTTCATTTTTTAAAACATGAATTAAGAAAATATGCATATATGTGTATTCATAAACCACATATATATTCACATACGCACATACACAATAGTTTGAATAAAAGTTTTAAATTCAAAGCAAAGTGTAACATATGTATTCAACTAGTTTGTAGTTTAAAATACATATACATAAATTCAAAATAACATTCTTAGCTCTAATTATTAACTTAAAATAAAAGTTCAATGATTAAATAGGAAAGTCCATATATAAATCTTAGAATGAATTAACCATTACTCTAATGTAAATAATGACCAAAGATGTTCCATAGTAATTTGTAACAGTATATTCAGTTCCTAAAGTTGTAATATAAAATTAAATCAATTAACCAAAAATAATTTTTTAAAATAAAATATTGTTCAAATAATAATTTCCAAAACAAAAATTATTAGACAAAAAACACATATAAATTCATGGTAATAAGATTCAAATCTAAACTGTAGTTGTTCGAAGGACGCCATGCCACGATTTAACTATAATCAAAGTAGAGCATCCACATTGAAGATCAATAGTATTCTTAGGTTGAGAGAACTGTGCAAATGAGTCGCATATTTTCTAGTTGACCTTAGTTATATTAACCAATAGAAAACAATTGATTAAGCCATTCTATAGTTATCCAATAATTATCAATAAGTAACACTTTGGTACCCCCATCAGCCATGAGGAATACACTACTTGACATTTGGAGAGTGTTACATACTCTAGCCTCAGTAGATGTATCAATATCCAGTCTCGATATATCTTGACTAGAAATATTTAAAATGGTATAAATATTTTCATTGTGATAAATTACTCTCGGTTATAACACTTTGTAACTACCATCACAAAAGATACCATTTATGGGTTTTTATTATTGAATACACTTTTAATTAAATTGTTTAATATAGCACATTATATTAAGTATATAATAGAAAGAAAAGACCTTTTATTTTGAACAAGATTGGTTATCAAGTTAGATATATGTAACAAATTACATAATTGCCCTAAGGAATATCCCTAACTCTATTAATCCCAGGTTTCCATCAGCTTAGAGAAGCTATTGTGAGTGTTCCTCTTATGACATTTAGGACACTAAAAGGGTTCTTCAAGTGGTTAGTTATACCATTTGGACTGACTTGCACATCTACCTACTTTGTAGATCCTTTGAACTCGGTGTTCAGACATCAGTTGAACAAGTTTGTATTGCTTTCTTAGATGATTTTCTTCTCTACTCTCGAACTAAGGAAGAACGCAAGACTCACCTAAAGAAGGTGTTGAAGATATTGAGATGACACCAGTTGAAGGTAGAGTTTGCTAAACGTCAATTCTAGAGGAAAGAATTGTGAATCTTTGGACATGCTGTGTCGGAGCTTAGGGTTAGTTGATCCTAGTAAAGTAGCAATAGTTTATGACGGAACGAAACCAGAAAGAGCAACTAACATTCATTTCTTTCTTAGATTAGCTAGATATTATAAGATGTTCATTAAGGACTTCGTGAAGATAGTTTCACTATTGACACGACCGACTAAGAAAAATAAAACATTTGTATGGGATGCAAAGTGCAAGAATGATTTTGTTAGATTTAAGGAGTTATTGATCCATGTCCCTGGTTTAGTTATTCTCGACGGAACAATAGGAATTACCATTTATATGGATGCCTGTAGTACCGACCTAGGAGCTATACTAATGCAGAATGGGATAATTATTGCTTTGGAAGAGGAGAACTAGAACCACATGAGAATCTAACTCGTGATTTAGAGTTAGAATTGATTGTGTTTTTCTCTCAAGACATAAAGGCATTACTTGTTAGGAGAAATGTTTGAGCTACATACCAATGATAGGTCTCTTAAGTGTATTTTCTCCAAACCTTAGATAGAAGAGATGGTTGAAGTTCATAGCCACTAACAAGTTTGAAATTTTCTATACTTATGGAAAAGGAAATGCAGGGCCAGACACATTAGTAGAAGACATGCTGCATTGGGTTTGATATTAATAAAGTGAACTATGTTAGAATCCATTGCTAGTTTTGATTTTCGACCTAGATGCGTACTTGAACCAGAAATGTTAGCAGTTTTAGAATTTTAACCTATTCTTATTGATCGATTTGGTTCTACTCAAAGGCGAGATGTAAAGCCAATAAAATATTTGATGCTATAGAAGTATGGGGTAGAGTCGGAAAATATGAAGTGGTACTATATAGATCATAGAGGTTGGCTTCGGAAAGGCAATAGGTTGTTTTTCCGAGACATGGATGGACTTTGTGAAGAATTAATTAGAGAGCGTCATCACATAGATTCTGTCATCACTCTCGACTGTCTATATACCTAGAAGGTAATAAACTGTGTAACGATTCTAACCATACATTTTACTAGGAAGGTACAAAGAGAGATATAGCAGAATTCACTGCCAAACATTAGACTTGCCAATGGGTTAAGGTTGATAAAAAGAAGTCAGTGGTCTTTTTCTTCTTCCAGAGGTTCCTGAGTGGAAATGGGAATATATAATGATGGAATTCATCAATGGATTGCTTAGGAGCTAAATGAGAAAAGGGTACATATGGTTTATATTAGACCATTTGATGAAGAGTTCTCATTACATTCCTTTGAGGACAATAAGTAAAGTGCAGGATTAGCAAAGCTGTATGTGAGAAAGATAGTATGAATACATGGTATCCGTAAAAATGTCACAAGCAATAGAGATCCTTTATTTATGAGTGAATTTTGGAAAAGTTTGCAGCAATGGTTAGGCATATTGCTTAACTTGTGTTCAGCATACCATCCATAAACCGATGTCAAATAAAGAGGATAAATATCATACTTGATGATTTATTACAAGCCTACATTTTTAATTTTCTTGCCTCATGGGAAGATCATCTATCTTTGATGGAATTCACATGTAATAATGGTTATCAAGATAGTTTCGAATCCTTGTATAGACAATCGTGCCGATCATTATCTTGTTGTCGGCAATTGATGGAACAGTTGATTCTTGGGCCTAGTATGATATAGGAAACCGCTGAGATGATTAACATCATTCATAAGAGAATGAAAGAAACTCAAGACTATCAAAAGAGTAACGCTGATAGAAGACGCATCGATTTAGAATTCTCTATTAGAGATTTTTTATATTTAAGTCGTACCATTAAAGAATATGGTTAGATTTAGTTGGTCAGGGTACTTTGCACCGCAATTTATTGGACAACTTCCTAAAGGTGAGGGGATCAATAACTAGTTTATATGATCGATTTTCTTGAGAAGATGGTTGGTATGCACAACATTTTCGACATATCTTATTTTTGGAAGTGTGTGCATGATTCCAATGTTATAATCATACCGAATCAATTTGATGAAGTAGAAGCCAAACTGGAAGTAGCCCGACCACAAAGGCTTATTCCTATAATTGAACACAGTACGAGACAACTTATAGGATGAAGTGTTGGACTAATCCAAGTCAAGGAAGTGAAAGTGTGGGAAATAGTACTTGGGTGAGGGAAGACACCATAAGATTTTCGTATCCAAAACTTTTCAACGGTGCATCTTTCTAGTTTCTTTGAATGCATGCATTTATATACTAGCTTAGTGTAGTATATTTACTTGATTAATGCTACTGTAACAACTCAGTTTTAAGTAGTAATTAATTAATGTTGATAATAGTAACTTAATTGAATATTTTGAATAAATAATTAAAATAAGAAGAATTTATAAGAAATAAATTATAGAAAATTTGATAATACTGTATCATTACTTAAGAAATATAAATATAGTTTTTAATTGGAATTTTATTATAAATTAAATAAAATAGAAATTAGTTTTAAATATGTAAAGAAATGGAAAAAATAATAGTAGATAAGTAAATATTTATTTTCCTAAGCCCAAGTCCATATTCTCAAGCTTAACCCCCATCTACCTCTTAATGTCCCGATATTTCTATCTCTGGATATTTCTCTCAGCACGTTTACTAAGTCCAGTAACCTAATATTACTTCGTCCAAAATTCAAAAAGCTTAACTTTTTCCTTTACTTCTAAAATTCTAAATAGACTGAATAAATTTCCATAAATTTTAAATTTAAACATATGCATCTCGACACCAATCTTCATTGCTAGCAATGAAGAAATTAAGAGTTTGATAAAACTTTGGATTCCTGGAGTGTGTAAACAGAGAGGAAGAAGGAGAGGGAAGTTTTAGGTGTGCGTTCATACTCACATATCTATGTTTATACCTTTAATTCACATATATTTTCTTGGATTGTTGTCTTGGCAATCATCTCATATCCAATGAATCAAAGGAGAAACTGAAGTGTACGGTGGAGGAGGCAGTTGAAATTCGATTGAAGAAGATTGAATTGGCTTTAGGAATTTATGAAGGTGGTAGGTCTACCAATCGACTACCAACGGTGGACCGGTGGCCTATTTTACTGATAAAATAGAAAATAAATAAAATATAATTATAATAAATAAAATTAAGAATGAAGAAAAATAAAATTCATGAAGAAGAGGTATATTTTAATATTTAATGTGTATAAAGCTATTTATTTAATAAAATAAAATTTATATTTCGTTTAATTAACTATTTAAAATTTATAAAAATTATGAAAAATATGTAATATAGTCTATTTAATATACCAAGTGCTTTAAAGTAAATTTCCTGATTAATAAATTTAAATAGAGGTTTGTCATATATATTTACATAAACATTTGATTAAAGAAAATGCGTGTTTAATAATTAAAGTTTCTTTAAACATCCAATTTAATTCTAGAATGGTTATACCGTGTTTCTGACGTGCTTACCTCTGCTATACTGATCTTGGATGATATGAATGATTCACTATTGATAATGACTTTATTTGGTGATTTTGATGTGATGGTGATTGTGACGACTCCCCTACACCTTTGATGCTCATATAACCGGATAGTGTACCGTTGGAGCATTTGGTCGATGTAGAACAATTGTCAAAATAAAGAAGTAAAGAAGAGGAATAAAAGAGAGGAGAAGAGAAAGAAAAAAAGAGAGAAAGAAAAAAAAATCAAACAATCATATAATAATCTGTAGTACAGCTCACAGCGCATCAGATAAAATATAATACATCACAGATATAAAACAGTTGAAACAGTGCTAACTACATGAACCACAGAATCAGAGTACATGGGCTCGTATAGTTATACAAAACAATAATCGAGTTTGTAAAATCGGTAAATAAACTCAACCGGTAAATCATCTCTAATAATAGTTAGTCAGACATTATCAAGGCTCCATAGTGTTACATAGCGGAATAGACAATAATAAGTCCAAAAATATAAGTATGAGGAATCGTCAACCCTTGCTACCACGTCCTACAGAACTCCATGTACCATTTACAGCTGCCATCTAGTGCACTCATTTAAGAGTACTCGAGATAAAAAGAAGCAAAGCATAAAACCTTGAGCTAGGTAATAGTCTGATGTGAGCGATGAATAATCTCAAAACATTGTAAATGTCCGTATAGTATATAGAACAAAGGGTATGGAGAATCATACCTGACTTATTCTCCATCCAAAGAGTTAGCACATAACGAACATAGTATGCTACTCTACCAATATCATAAGGGTATTACATACTATGTATAATGTCGGGGCGCCTAAGTATCCCTATCCATAATACCTACATCATGTGACATCCCTCGAGTGATAGGTGGCTGGTGAAGCAACAATAACAAACATAACATCCATCAGACAATACTAACGGTAACTTAGTGTGCTTTTGATATATGATAATTCGTATGACCTTTCAACTGCCAGGGATTAATATTTAAATCCCAGTTTTCAGTTTTACTCACGTATCTCATAAGCTGAAGCGAGATATGTGTCTTGCAGCCCAAAGCTGGACACTAGACCCAATCAACCGATCTAGGGCATGTAGACCTAATCAACCGATCTGGGATTACCGAAAAAAGTATCCATGGGGATCCCTTAGAACATCCCCATTTGGAGGCATAAAACTAACTGCTACAGATGCCGCAGTCATCTATAGTAATTACTTTTCAGTGACCAAATAAGGTAATGTCAAATACATTTATATACCAGAAACACATGGATATGAAAATTTTAAAACTAAATTTTAAAACTAATTTTCATTCCATTTCATATCGCGTTTCAAATTCATTACATAATCCCAACTTGTAAAGCATGTTCAGAGAAATATAAGTATTACAAATTACGCCAAGGACGACATATAAAGATGCCCCCTTGATTGATCACAGTCTAAATATAGGCACTAAATAACTTTTCCATTACATCCAATTACAAAGCGGAATCAAACAGAAAGAACTCCTAACAGCTAAATTGCCCCCTACACGTTTCCAGAAGCTTATTCGTTTAAAGGAGAACATAAAAACCTTAACTCTCTAACTACTCAAAAATAATTAAGCACCTGAGAGTTTAAAATGAAAACATAAACTTCGAGTAAGACGAAAAGTCTATTGTGAATAATAACCTACCATCTCAAACCATATAGATATCCAGTGAGACCACGTCGCTTAACGAAACAGACTCCTCCTACTACTATCTTAACCTAAATTATAATAACCATATATTAAGCACCTGCATCGATAAAGGTTAAGACATAACATAATAAAATGTTTCATGATGATATGCATACATGAAAAATGCTCTGGATTTCCCATCCCCATTCACCTGACTAGCTGTCTCAAGTTATAGTTCATAGGGTCACTATTAACCTATTAGTTTTCATGGGCTGACTAATAACCTGTTCCAAGCTTACGTACTATTTGACCGATTTCATGGTTTTCATGGGATCGCTAAGAACCTATTGGTGTCTATCAATAACACCATCCAAACGTAGTTTGCATGGGGTCACTATGAACCTATTAGATTCACCAATAACATCTCTCATGTCATAGTTTTCGTGGGCTAATTATAAACCTTTTAATCTCTATCAACAACCTGTTCTAGACATAGTTTTCATGGGATCACTAAGAACCTATTGGCCCCTGCCAATAAAAATTTCCATAGCATAGGTTTTATGGGATTACTAAGAACCTGTCTAAATCAATAATCTTTTGATCAGTCTTGGGCATTCTATATTTTGGTCTATCTAACCTCTTGGATACAATTCTACGTAGGTAGGAGATAATTCAGTGTATATTCACTACTAACTTAGCCTATTATTCTACCCTTAACACCTAAAATCCAGTTAAAAGTTATAACTGAAGTGAATATGATTATACAGGAATACATGATAACTTATAAAATAACACAACAATATAAACATCCATGGTTTAATTCCTTATAATCAATTCTAATTAAATATGGTTAATACCTCTAACCCACTATCTTTAGCAAGGAAGGATTCCTTTAAAATTTCAAAGTTAAATGTCATTTCAAAACTCTTTTACATTGCCATGTGCTTACTTTAGAAATGAGATTTGGTTCTCTAATTTGAAAATTAAGGGTTTCATCTATATCCTTCGAATAATTGTGACATCATGAGCCCATCGCCGCTCTCCCTTTCGACATTATGGAGCAAACAAGACCCTCTTCCCCTTCCATTTAACTAATGGGTTCCAAACAAGGGATTATGTCCCTTTTTCCACTCTACTCTAGCGGCATGACCTTTCAAAATTATTGCTTAAGCAATGCAGAAAGGCCTCCTACACCACTTTTTTGAAACAATGCAGAAGGATCCTGTCGACACCATTGATTGGGTGCGGCATAACCCTCCACCTTTATAGTTAGACAAGCATGCAGAAGGACCCTTTCGACATTATCAACTAGTGCGAAAGGTCCCTTCCATGATGATTGGACTTACTTAAGAATAAAGGTGTGGAAGGTATGTTGTCGACACAATTGATAGTGCGACGTACCCCTTCCATTCTCTTTGACTAACATACTTGCGGAGCAAATAAGAGAGGAAGGAACCTCTTCGACACTATGTACTAGTGCGGAAGGTCCTTTCCGTGATAATTGGAATCAATTAATATAGCGATGCATACTTGTTAAAGTGTATGTACATGGAGGGACCCCTTCGATACTACTGATTAGTACAGAAGGACCCTTCCACATTCATCCCAAACAAGGCTATATGTTGACTAAAGCGACATACCTGTCCACCTAGTGTTCAAAGAAAAGTGGCATTATATGCTCTCGAAGGCATCAATGCTTTCGATGGCAAGTGGCATTACTGTAATTATCATAAAAATCGATTTTTAACTAAGTAAACAATTTTTTTACCTAACCCTTTATGTTGTCGGTTTTCTATTGGACAACAAAACGTTTATAAGATTCTTTTTAGAATTCGCTGTAGCATTTAATTCCTAATGCTCCAATATTTAATGAAAAATTGTTAACTAACTCGTTGTATTTAATTAATCATTAAATATTAATCTTTATACTAAACTCCAAAACTCACCCAAATCTCCTGAATTTTTTTTAGAATTTCACATAAATTCCAAAATGATAATATCGTTATCATATAAATTTCCAGCCCGAAAATAATTAATTGATTTCTCAAGTTAGTTAAAACCCGAAATATCCATTTCTTTCACTCAAAAACTCATAATAAATTATACATAGCTTGGAATATTATGAAAATTTAAACCCATCTGCAAAATAATGTTTTCCATAACATATTCAAAAAATATGGCATATGGAAATAATTTTTGCATGATTTTAGCCTTAAAATCGAACTATATTATTCCATAAAATCCTTATTTAAATTATAATATGGCATTTAAATGAAAACATATCATCATTCATCCAATCATACGGTTTTAAACCACAAACTAAAATTAAAATATTCAAGATGACTTATATGAGATGGTTTAGATCATTATTCACCTTTTTTGGATAAGGAACTTGAGAATGGTTCTACACTTTAATCTTCCTAGCTTGAAGCTTAGCCTCTAATTGATTTTTGAGCACCCATTCTCCTAGTGTTATAGCCGGCCTTGTATTTTTTGTTTTGTAAAAATGTAAATGAGAATGAGAATGTGGTAAGGGGTTTTAGGCGTTATGGGGTTCAACTATTCCCATATTGCCCTTGCCTTATTATCTTAAATATTTAACTTATAAACCATTTTTATATATTCATTTAGTTAAGGCCTAACCCTAATTAGCTTTCATATCCCAATTTCCTTATCACATTGGACTCCAGATTATTCTAATTAATTTATCTAATTAAATCTCTTGAATAATGTTGATCAAAATTAAGGGTGTTGTCCCCACAATACCTCTGCTCTAAGTTCAGTAGAAAACACTCTGAATATCAACGATTCCTTAGCACGTGTATCCAAGCTCTTCATTGCTTCACCCATTTCCATGGTAGAACCATTCAACATTATATCTATGGGTCACCCCAAAAGAACCCGCCCATGTGGAAACCATCATGACTCCTTTTGACATCAAGCCTCCAACTTCGAAACCTACTCCATGCACCAACGAGCTACCATCCGAGGTCCTTAAACTATCAACCTTGAAAACTAACTCATGCACCAATGAGCTACGTTCCAAAGTCCTGAAACTGCCATGTCCAAATGTCACATCATCGAGATCATCAAAATTACTCATCGTAGAGCAATAACATCAAGACCCATAGTCGGCCGCACGAACAAACCATCATATCGCGCTCCTCGAACCATCCTCACCGTTCATGCAAAAAGATCGGCCAAATTGGCCATCATCAATAGTAATGGGCATCAACCACTCTATAGTGGCTAATACCAACCACTTTGGTCCTATACCTAACCAAAAAAAGGAATAAGTACAAACCAAATGGAAATGAACGGCCTCCATCCTAAAATTCAAAGTTTATCCAAGTCCATCGTCATCCATCTTCAGGTCAGTCAGTATGCATCATGATACTTTTCTTCAACTAATCCCGTTTATTTGGGTTTTCGATCAATAGGCACCAAAACCTAACGTACATCCTATCTAGTATACGTATAACATGTGTAATGCATCTATATCAACCAATGGGGGATTCATATCAAAAAAGGCCTAAAACTGGCAAATTCCTAAAATAGCACTTCAATAGGAAAATGTGATATTCAATTTAAAACCATTTTAAATACTTTAATTTACTTTATAAAAATCAAGTAGGTAATATATATATACATATACATATACATATATTAAAATCACATTTTAAAATTAGACATCATTTTAAAATACCGTTTTTATACTATACTAATAATCATAGTATAATGAGAGACAATATCACTCACCTTAACAAAACCTGATAATCCAAAGTCAAGTCATATAACTCTCAATCACGAGCGCAACACAAGAAACCGCATCCAAAATGGACCTTGTATGCAAAAGATATGCGTAACATAAGAAATGGAAATAAATAGACGAATTAAATCATTAACTAGTCCACTAATTACCTATTAGTCCTTAATCCTTCTTCCCCAGTTTAGCTATTTCCTGTATGTGCACAACATCCCCAAACCCAACATGTCTTTTACCTTTTTGCTATGATACGAGCCCTGCTCACGAAATCGAATGTCATCTTGGCCAACGACTCTACTTCGCACACTCAACACAACAGACCCTAACCCATGGCACTTGGTATTTTTAAACATTTAAAAGTACTAAATTAAATAAGATTTTTGAATAAAATTGTTAGGAATAAAGTTAAATTTTATTGATACAATTAAATTATAATATAAGTTATGAGCTTAATTAAAATTTCTATTAATGACATATGTTTGCAATAAAATATGGATGATAACAAATGTTAGTGTGTATTTTAATAATATTAGTTTGAATGATATTAACAATTGTCTGAATGTAAATTTCCAAAAATTGGAATAATAAATGTTAAATAAGGAATAGTAAATGTTTCTTTATTAAAAAAAGAAATGATATGCTTATTTATTTGAAATGTTTGGTAGCTGAAAGATTGATTGCAGAGATGAGAAACTATTATTTGCTAAGAAATGTATAATTCCTGTTTGTAATCAATAGTGCATAAATATGTTTAAATCACTATTTGATAGGAAATAATTTTTCTATTTCTCATAACATTTATTTTGTCCATTTTGAAATTCAACTTTGTAAACAATTGAAATTAATGTAATTAAATAGTTTCAATAAATGATAGAGAGGACACCAAATTGTATATTAATAGGTGTAATTAAACGAAGCTTATGTTTTGTGAAAATATTAGGAAAGTTGTTTATGAAAAGAACGTTAATGTCAAATAAAATGAATGTTTCATTTGTGAATGTAGGTTTAATTTCAGTAAACTAAAGAATGGAATGATTGATTTAAGGAAGAAATATATATATATATATATATATATATATATATATATATATATATATGAACGGTGTTTTAGCATACACATGGATTATAAGAGTAGAAAAATAATTTGTTTAATTAAGTTATTTATTGCTCTGTTGTATAAACAACAAAATTATAAACGTGTTTAAATGACTAAAGGAAACAATTATTCTATTTTTCATCCATTTTAGTTGTCTATTTTGAAATTTAATTTTGTAAATAATTGTAATTAATGTAATTGAAATATTTCAATTAGAAGTGATGAAAACGTTGATGCAATTAATAGATTTAATAAAAGAAACGCACCTTTTGTGTTAAACAGAAAGGATGTTTTAATGGATGTAAAAGATCATTTTGGGAAAACCAAATCGAACATTTTCATCTTTATGGTAAGTAATTTTATTTATTATGCATAGAGAAAAAAACTAAACGCGTACAAATTTGAATATTATTTGAGTTAATGAAGTTAATTTGGTTACGTTTCACAAATTGAATTTAAAAAAGCTTGTGCGATGTACATGGTGCTTTCATTTCTTCTATTACTAATTGTTGCATGTATGTTTTAAAATTATTATCTTGTTATTAATACTTGATCCTTTCATTTCTCCTTCTGTTTAATAACCGAGCCTAGACTTTTAGGTTGTGTTTAATTCTTGTCACCTCATTTTCGCGTATATAAAATTTCGCTTTCCTTTGGTTTGCAAACTTTTCCATTTCTACATAGATTTCTTTATGCATTATTAATGCCTGAAGCTTTCAAAATAAAACGTGACATTTATTTTTTTCTCTCCACCTTAATTTCCAAATTATTAAATAACCTATAGCTTATTTCTTTCATTTGTAGGGTATATTTGTGTTCTATTTTTTTGGTTGTCTTATTGGGTTTGTTTTAGACTAATGGGCTCCTTAGTAAACCAAGAGACCCTAGGAACCCTAAGAGACTTTGGATCATTCCTTTTCTCACACATTGACCTTCTCTTTTCCTATCTGACTAAAACCAAGTACGTACAAAAATTCCTCATTTGAGAAACTTTCTATGTACTCTTCTTCTTCTCCTTTCTCGAATCCGCAGAAAACTCCAAAACCCAAAACTCCTAAATCTCCAAGTCAAATTCCATCCTTCCTCCTTCAAAACCCTATCCTACCTCTCTCCTCTTACCGCCACCTACCTCCATCACCATCCACAACCCACGGCAGTAACCCATGGCCAAAACCCCACCTTTCCTCTTCTCTCCTATCTCCTTTTTTCCTTTTTTTCCCCTTCCCTTTTCCCTCTTCATTCACCTTATTTCCATGGCTTCTATATTCCACTTAACTACTTCGAATCAAATTTTTTTTTAAACAGCGTATAATTTCAACAGCAATTTTTTTTGTTGAACCCTTCTTCCCCTTCCGAATATTTCTCTATCAAATACTCTGTTTTTCAAGTCCTTTCTCGGGTCCATTTTTGGACGAAAATACCCCATATTGTATCAATCATATCTTCTTCAGGAATGAACCAAATTATGTGATTCTTTTTTCAAACCATTTATTTTTCTAAGTGGCTTCAACTTTCGTTTAGATCAGTTCTTCAACTTCCTTAATTTTCTATGCCAAAAACACAAATTTTTTTATAGTATATTTAAAATCAGATTTTCGACTCAGAAAACACCTCTATTTGTTTTGACCATAACTTCCTCAAGAGAGATGCTTTTTAAGTGATTTGTTTTTTGAAAGTGGAGAGAAAAGAATTGGCAACAACTTTCTAGTTAGTCAATTTATAGATTCAGTAATATGCCAGTCCGTATATTTTCTAAAAGATGACCTAGTTTCTGGTTTGTCCACTGTTCAAATTTGGGCATTTAATTAGATTTTTAATCGTCGGCAAATCAAAGGTGAGTGTTTTAACCCACTCACAACTACTAAATTATCTTATATTGGTTAATTAGATTTATGATGTGATTAGAAATTCATTAATTACTGTTTGGTGTTTTAATTTGTCATTTAGATTTAATTTTAATCGATATTGAATTTCATAGCCATGTAATTAATATTGAATATAATTTCTAGATAATACCTAATATTGATAACCAATTAATTGTTGTGATTTATTTGCTAATTTGGATGTTGATTGTGATGTATGTTATTGGTTGAAATTTTGGATGATTGGATATTTATTTATGCCTATATCTCTGTTATCACTATGGGTTGAAATGATACATACCCGAATGATCTTATAGATTAGGGAAATAGTTTTGGGTTGAATTGATAAACCCGAGTGATTTTCATTGATTTGAAAGTTTTAATTTTAGATACTGGTTGAAATGATATATACATCTGTACAATTTTTATTGAACTTGGATTATGTATTGGAATTGAATTATTTATAAGGTTAAGGTTAAACTTCGAATTTTTCAATTAAAGTGGTTAAAATTGATACCACGAATTATTTGAAATCTTTTATTAATTATATTCACATTGTACAGTTGATAAGTGATGGAAAATCCTGTAACATCTCTTAAGACATTGCACTGACATTTTATTTTAGATTAATTTGACTTACATAAGATCTTTTAGTTCCGACTTGAGTGTTTTGTTTTCATTACGCTTGGGTCATCTGAGCTTTTCAATGTATTGATGACTATTTTCTAGAGGAGAAGATGAAGATTCAGTATATTTTTACTATTTGTTATAATTATTCCACTACATGATGTATTCCACTGCATTATTTGTTTATTTCTGCTGTATGTATAACTCTAATTTGAATTGTAAAAGTGTAATCACATGTTATTTGTAAAACAGCTTCATGAACTGTTTATTTGATTATTATATTTTGTCATTCCGCTGCGAGATTCTGTGTTTTATTTTTCCTTCTTTTCTTTATTTTTATTATTTACCCCATTAACAATCCTTCATTTTGAATGATTTGAATTAGACATGTGTGGTTTATTGTCGATTTAGACCGTCTAAAAAGGTGGGTCGTTACGATGCATTTCAAGGTCATTTTGGATATCGGATCGAGCCAATCTCCAAATATAGCGATGCCTGTACTTATTTTAATTTGCAATGTCAATTCCGACTCAATGAAAGTGAGCTTAGTCCTAATTCGATCATATGCAAAAAATAATATTTTTGGGCCTTCAATTATTTAGAGATTCAACATTGAAATCAATTATTTAAATATCCTATCGCTGAAATATGGATCATGACATTCTCCCCTTCTTAAATGGATTTTGTCCCTGAAAGCACAAAGTAGGGAGAAGTGTCCTAACCCATAGGCCTTCAATGCCCCTCAAATTCTGGAATTATTTTTACAAATGCTCCTTTGCACGACTAGGTCCAGGGAAAATCCCAATACAACATATATGTATATGTATATGTATATGTATATGTATATGTATATGTATAGACACACACATGTCAAATTTGAGGCATCTCGTTTCCAAGGACAATGAAGTATATATACCTAAATATACACTACATATATTATATACCTCTTTTATAACAGGTGCATACAATCTAGATTTGACTAAAAACGAGTAAGCATCCAAAGAGCTTACGCTCTCCATGTACTTGAATATGTACTCAACAAAGAGTACTAATCACAAATGGAACATCAACATATATTTAAACATAAAAGATTATATATAGAAATCTTCTCAAATAAGTATGCTATATCAAACCATAACCATCACGCATGCCTAACAATCACATAAGTATAAGCTATCATATCAAATGCTGATAATCAAACATCAAACATGCATATCTAAGATGAAATATCAGAAAGTAACATCCATGACTATCCTAGTATCTACGATACTAAACTATCTAGTATAAATATGAAAGCCAATGACAAAAACGAAATCTCACCAAGTGAAGTGCTTCAAACAAATAGTCCTCATGCTCGTCTTAGTCTCCCATATCCTATCTCCATCGCTTTCATTCTACTACAGAACCTCCACTACTCTACTGCCTTCCTCCTAAGCTGTTTCGTAACACATCTATCAGTATGAATAAGCCTACAAGGTCTCGAAGTTTATAGTTCAGTATCAATATCTTCAAGTTAATTTAGTGCTAAATTTCCCAACGCCTCTTATAAGTTCTTCCAAAACCCACTATGAACAACGGGTTTCGGCCACTTACAATGCTCTAGGCATATAGTGTAACAACCTTGTATTTTGTAATTATTTTAATTGAATTTTGATTTAAATTTATTTTATTTATTTAATTTAGATAATTTTGTTATTTCAAATATAAACTTTGATTTTGATGTGAATTACAATTTCCAAATATGATTAAAAAGAATATTTTCCAAAAAAATTGTATTTTGGTCAATATAGTCAACTTTGACTTTTAAATTTAAAAATTTGAAAGTTTTAAAATTTGAATTTTATCTTTTATTATGAAAATAAATAAAATTTTAAGAACATTTTTTTCGTTTCGTTGAAATCTGATTTATGATGTGAAAGTTATGCCTTTTTAACTATTGTGTGAAATTTGCTGTATTTAACAAAAAATGTTTATTTTAAATTTTATAAATAATATTTTATTTGGTCATGTATTGTTCTAATATATGTTTTCATGGGTAAAATAACATTCTATGTATATATTCTGGTTTTGAAAACATTTTTAAAAGTGTAATCGACATTTTCAAATGTCAGTTGTATTATGTTTGTAAGTTTTAATTCCTAGTTTCAAATAATTAAAGTAAATTTTTATTTATCTTTATATTTTTCTTAAGAACTTATTTTATTCTCATTCCCACTTTATTTTATTCCTCATTTATTTATTTATTTGACTTCTTATTTGTTTTAAAGTGATAGAGAAATTTTATAAGGCTAGTGATATTTTATTTGTAAATTTTAAGTCATGTTTCCAATTTTTAAACAATTTCTCTAGTTCTTTTTCTATTTTCTCTAATTTAAATTATTTAATTCATTTTATAAATGATAAATGAAGTATTTTATTTCAAAATTTTTATTTAGAATATTTTTAAGATGAAGTTGATAATTTTCCAAAGTCAATAGTGATTTATTTGTAATTCTTGAATCCTGTTTTGAATTTTTAAGCAGTTTCCTTAATTATTTTTATATTTTCTTTAAATTTAATTATTTATTTTCATACTATTTCACTTGTTTTCGGTTTTTAAATGTATTTACTGAAATTATATCTTTTTTTTATTTGAATTTAAGAAAAGGAAATGTGAAGAGACTTAACTTTAAAAACCTAAGACTTTTCGTGTACCAAGACCTTTCATTTGCTCACGACCCTTCAATTTCTCTTTGGTCGTATAATACCTGATTGTAGCTGTGAGTTTCTTAACTCATATTCACGTGAAAAATACCTCATTCCATCTCATTTTCACAGAAGGAAGATGGGGTAATGGCCTCTTCTTCCTTTTCCACTTTTTCCCTTTATTTTCTATTGTTTGCAATGATTTTTGGCCATGATTTCACTTGCCATGCTCGGCCAAACCATCCACCATCTCTTCCACCAACCACCACCACTTCTTTTCCCACTTAAATCACGGCCTAACCTTTATCTCCTTTGACCAATAGAAGCCATGCCTCTCTCCTTGGCAAAAAAAACTCCACAAAACATGCAAAAAACCACTTAAATCCATACTAGCCACCACTTTTGCTTCGCCGCCTTCATTTGTAGCCACGGCCACCACCTCTAGCCACCACCACCAGCAAGTACACACCCCTAGCCATCATCCCTAGCCTCTGTCCAGACCTGACCACAACTGGCCTTGCACTCCACTTGATCAAAAACCACACAAAACATTGCTAAATCCCTTAAAACCATGCCTAGCCGAGCCAAACTTCAACATCACCTTAGATAGCCTTGGCCACCTCCTATTGCTCCACCACCACCATGATATGACCACCACCCATCACCTTAGCTACTGTACAGATCTGAAACTTGAATGGCCAAGCCAAACCACTCCAAGGCCGAGCCTTTTTGTCCCGAGCCCTTTTGTTGACCAAAACCATCCTATTTGCCTTAAAGCTCTTCACACTTCATGTTGTAACCTTCTCCACCATATTCCACTACCTAGGCCATGCATACACATGACCAAACCTAAGCCAAACTTGTTCAAACCAGAGTCAAACAACATCCCTAGGTCGTGCCAAATAGTAGAGAAGGCAAGGCAAAAGACTGTGCATTCATATCTCTTTTTATTCAAAAGTTATTTCATTTCAAATTGGTATTGTATTTATAAATTGTTTTGATTTTTGTGTGGGTTGTAACACAAGATCTTTAGCTTGGATTCGCTCTACACTCAAGTCCATCAGCTTGTCATTTTGCTCTTGATTCCATTATGTCAGTTGTATTGCAATCTCCAGCATTTTGAGGTGAGTAAATCTCACCTAACATTTATACTTATGCAAATGTGAATTGACAACAATTGAATGTGTAGAATATTATGATATGTTATAACTGCCTGTGATTGTTTATATGTGATGTTAAACCTATTAAATTACATGTCATCTCATCTATTACTGTTATATGTTGCTATACTGTTCATTTATATCTGTTTATCACACTGCAAGTTCCCGGTAGATTAGGTTCAGTATGGGTTGAAATGATACATACCTGAATGGACTTTAAAATAGGGAAAAATCGTTATGGGCTGATATGATAGGCCTGAACGATTTTTATTTTTTTATTTTTTTATTTTAATTTGGGATTATGGGTTTGAAATGATAGAACCCAGATTTTTCTTTTTAAACTGCGGATTGAAATGATATATATCTGTATCATTTGACCTAGGTTAGAAAATTATATACAGGCCCGTGGTTATATTTTATAAAGTATTTTGAATATTTTAAATATTTTTAAAAGTGAAAATTTATGAAATTTGATTTAAATTGGATTTTTAATGTTTAAATAAAGAAATTTTGGATTTTTATAGAAGTTAAAATGTAATTCAAATGAATGGTAAAAGTGAATTTTTGAAATATAACTTAAATTTGGAAATTTAGACTTTGGCTTTTTAAATTGACATTTAAGTTATATAAATAAAATTTTAAGTGGTTTAAATGTAAATTTATGATAATTTGATTTAAATGTATTTTAAAGTGTTTTAAATAAAGGATTTATGTTTTTTGTATAAGTGGAAAATGTTAAATAATAAATAGTTAAACTGAATTATTGAAATATAACTTAAAGTCTGGAAATTTGGGTTTTGGTTTAAAAAGGGAATTTTAAGTTATATAAATAAAAATGGAATTTAATTATATTTGGAAATGGGAAATATGATGATTTGATTAAATTTGAGTTTAAATGAATTAATAAAGTATTATGGATTTTTCTATGTATTAAAATGGTTGAATGAATGAATGCTTAAAAGTGTAATTTTAAAAATGAACCTGACCTGAAAATTTGAATTTGGTTTTTATTAAGGGTTTAAGTTAATTAAATAAATTGTAAATTTAGTTCAATTTGTGAAATGATAATTTAAAAATATAAATGTTAATAAAACGTTAAATGTAAAATGGGAAAGTTTACACTTGAATTTATTAAGTCGATTTGTGAAATTTGATTTAATTATAAAATATTGCTTTATAAAAATCATTAATTAAAAGTGTACTTTAATGAATATCTTTGAAAGTTAAAAATATGATTTTTTTTATAATGTTTAAGTGATTTAAATTTAAATATTTTCAAGTATAACTTACAGCAGCTTTTCTTAATGCTGTGAACGGTTGAAATTTCAATGTTTATGGTTTTAACTTAGTAAATGAACTCATAATGGTTTAAAACTTTGGAAATTGAATACTTGATTTGAAAGTATATAAACTTAAATTTTAAATGTTTAAATGAATTATTTTAATTAAAATATAAGCCATTTAAAAGGTGATTTGGAATGATAATAAATGAATGATATCTTTGAATTTAAAAGGAATTTAAAGTTGAATATTTGGATTTGAACTTATATGATGATTTGAAATTGAAGTTTTGGAAAGATATGATATTTTGATATATATTAAATGATTTGAAATTGAAGTTTTGGAAAGACATGATATTTTGATATGTATTAAATGTTTTGAAATGAAGTTTTGAAAGATATGATATTTTGATATATATTAAATGTTTTGAAATAAAGTTTGGAAAGATATGATATTTTGATATATATATTAAATGTTTTGAAATGAATTTTTGAAAGATATGATATTTTAATATTTAAATGTTTTGAAATAAAGTTTTGAAAGATATGATCTTTCGACATTTAGATGATTTGAAATGAAGTTTTGAAGGATATGATATTTTGATATTAAAATGATTTGGAAATGAAGTTATGAAGGATATGATATTTTAATGTAGTAAAATGATTTGAAAGGAAGTTTTGAAAGATATGATAATTTAATATATTGAAATGATTAGAAATGACTTGATATTTTTTTGATAAATATTTAAATTTGAAAGATATGGTATGTTGATATTTTAATGTATTAAAATGGTTTAGAAATGATTAAATCTTTATTTTGATAAAGATTTGGATTGAAACGATATTCTATTTTGAAGTGTAAAATATTATTTTAAAGTTATAACTACAGGTTATAATAACGATTGGTTGGCAAAGAGACCGGGATCGGATATCTGGCATACTCTCTGTCGATACCGAAAACCATTTTGACTAACCGTGTACGCGGTGGAGATTCCAGAATGAAGTAGGATGGTGGCGACGTTCTTGAGGTATATTACGTGGACCCAACTCCCGTGAGTTGGCATAAGGTGGTAGAAACAGGAGCGGTCTCGGGCCAGTTGAGGTCGCACCTCGTAACGGACGCATTTCTTCGATACCATACTATTACTTGTGCTTGTTTGGGCGCCCCTCCGATTTTGTGGGAATGTGTTCCGCGGTGGGCGTATGTGGCTGCTGCGTTACCACCAGCCCGAGTGTCGTAATTGGTATATCTACCCTGGCATTGCCTTGTGTGCCGTGTCACCTACCATATCGAACCTTTATTATGAGTTTCTATTTGTGTCGTACCTACGTAGTATCTTCTAGTAGTCTCCCGATCAGGAGATTTGCAGGTACGGTATAGACTATTGGCATTATTTGTGTTGGGGAATATTGGGTCACTCCTTAACGCTATTTAAAAGTAAGTTTATTTTACTATTAGACATTATTATAATAGCGCAATATTACTACATATTAAATAGTTTAACGGACCCTTAGAGGATGGACGGTCCCAAGCATTCTTTAAGTTACTTGTACTTTTACTACAGTTCACTTGAGTTGGTTTACATTGTATAAGTATGTATGCCCTGACTCGAGTGTTTGTATTTTTATTTACGCTCGGGTCAGCCAGAGTTATTCACAGATTTGGATTTCCACTATCTGGAGATTGGAATCGCTGGAGATTATCTGCTTGTCTTGTTTATCTATTTCACTCCCAGTTATCCTGTTGATTCCAGTATTGTATTCAACTTGTATTTGGTTATCATACTTAGACTTCTGTTGTACTTTATTTCTTCTGTTGTATCTTATTTAACTCTGATATATTTATATAGTAGCTTCATGAACTACTATTTCTTTTACTTTCGCTGCACTATTATTACTCTGTATCTGTGATATGTGATTATTATTTACTGTATATTCTGAGATTTTCCAAATTTTATTTACAGTGCGGTATTTTGAGCAATTCAAGTCCGACATGTGCGGATGCGAATGGTTGAAATGCCCGGTTGTTACATATAACGTAATCACATCATCATTCCACATATAACTTGACAAATTTGGATGTCCTTCTACTGGATTTAACGAATACAAATCTAGCATTCTTCGTCAATCAATTGACTTTGACTAAATTCTATCATACTATCCTTAGTCCTCGGTAATCCATCGATGCAACCTATAGATATTTGTTCCCACTACTCGAGAATAAGTAATATCTCATCTCTACAAAAATAGTAGTCTTGGTTCGGTCCACACTGCATCACCTTTATAGACGCTACTCGTTCCTATAACTTAGCCATGATTTCTGCTACTCTTGCCTCATGCCTTCGATAATATCGATCCGCTAAATCAAAGTAGGTCTGATTATCAAACTAGCCATCATCTTGGCACTAACTCGCAAGTCATAACTAGTGATAAACTCTAGTAATGCCCACTCTAGGAATATTTCTCCTAAATAGATATGTTTTATACTCAAATCATCAACAACTACGTTTTTCTTATAGACGTATAGGAAATGTCAAAGTCATAGAAGGCTGATAATTTTAACCATCGGTACTAGCAAAGGTTGAGATACTTCTCGAAGGAGAAATACTTCAGTGATGTGGAATCAACGAATCACTCAAACCTCTCTCCCAATAGATAAGGCCTCCAAATATCTAAAATGAACTCTATCGCGCTCACTCCAAATCAAGAGTCGGATACTTCCTCTCATGTGGTTTTAGTTATCGACTAATTGTGTGGCAACCTTACATTTCGATATCAATACTACACCTAGATAAGTACCATAGACATGTGTGTACTATTAACTCCTCATTCCTACATGGAATAAGTAACATTGATGCACTCGTTAACCCCTATGTTAGACTCACTTACGCATGTCTGCACCTCGCGTCTCAAATAAACGTCTGATCCTCTCTCTTTAAATAGATTAATGGTGCTGCTTCTTTGGGTCTATTCAACATCTGGACCATCGTGACCACTATACGAACTATAGTGATGTCCTACTTTGAAAAACGTGACCCAAGCATCTCACTTCCCTCCTCCAGAAGTGATACTCCAAAAATCTTATCATCAATCCATGTTTTCTCAACACCGACAATACCATCATCAATCATGCCTTGTACTCTTCTTTCATCCATGAGTAGATTAAAATATCATCAATGAGCAAAAGCATAAGTTACTTAAGTTGTGACGACCCGACTTTCCACTCCCAGAAAATCGCATCATCAATTAAGAAAGAAAGGGATAGAAGAAGAAAAGAAAGAAGAGAAAGAAGAAACAACACTAGAATCTCAACAGCGGAACGAACAAATTATATTAATAACATAAAATATTACATAGTTTACAACCACTATCAGAGTATACAGATATACAACACATACTAGACAGTTATAAACACCTTTCTAGTATTTACAACATAATACAACTCAGAGACAATCACAGATCACACAGCGGAATACTATATATCTAATGCAGAAGCCTCCTGCTCCATATCTCCTCCAATATTCGTCAAAGCTAACCTGAATCCCTTGGCTACTCGTAAAAATTTGAGTACCCAAGAGTTTATGAAAAACAAAAATAAACTCCAGGTCAGACATGGGTCTGGTGTGAGTAACAGGTTAAAGTTGCTTAATTTTGAAAATCCTTTTGAAAAGAAAGGTATCACGTAAGACTTCCCACACATAAACATGGAAAAGTTTTTACCTTACGCTAACCAAAACATTAGATAGGAAATCCAGTGATATTATAATAGTGTCTAGGGTTTTCAAGTAAATAAGAAATAGCCAAAATTGTTACATTCATTAAATTCCAGCTACTAGCCACAAAAGTGGGTAATACAATCAAAAGCGTTGGCACTTATTGGATTTTGGATTCCATACAATGGTAGGGCTACTGGGGTACCGCCCGTCATAGTACGTGGCCTAGATCACCGTACCGAGGAGTACTCCCAACTCCCCTGCAACACAAAGCCGGACCCATTCCTTACTGAACAGTTCCGAACAAGACAACCCCGCAGTTGGTGTACATCCAACTGCCCACACAGCCGAAATAAAAAGGGACCTCTAGACAGGGATCAATCTTGCTCTCCAGTGGGTGCGACCCACGAAGCCTTGCTGCACCTCCCCTGTTTTAGCCATTCCCGGTTAATGAGGCTTGAGGCTACGATTACCTTTAGAGGACACATCTCTTAGAATGCTCATCGTCCACCTGACGATGTTCTGAAAGCATTCAATCCATACAAGTTCATTCCGGGTTCGAACGAAACCGAAGGCATTATCTCGTTACACTCATTTTCGAATCACCCTCAGAGTTAACGACGATAACCCTTGCACTCTAAATCACCATCTCGAACCTATAAATACTATTCCGTCAAACTCATTACGAAATCACCCACGGAGTTATACTGACGTATAGCCCTTACACCTCGAGTCTTCACTTGCTCCACTTTGATTCACGACCTAACGTTATTTGGAATCGATGTGGTTTTCGGATATCCAAATATGGAAACCCGATCCCGGTCTCATCGAAATCCAAAGCGTGTCTTTTAAGGCCAAGTTGTTTTAAAGGTTTAAAACAATTCAATTATCTATATCCATACAAATAGATAAATCATAGGTTCACAACAGAAAATTAACATTTTCATCATATCAGATAAACCATATTATCACTATCCAAAAAGATAATCTACATCAACATCACAATGCAACCAATGCATTCAAATCACTCAACATTATCTATCTCATATCTGAGATTCTAACCATCCAAAGCAAACAATACTAACCAACCATATAAGCAATGATTATCCACACCAAATATAATTAATTTAAAATGAATTAAATTAATTACATCATTCCATTAATTTAAAGTAAATTAAATTAATTACTTCATCAATATCAACTTGCTCATATCACTATTGATAATTTATCAATCAATTAATTAATCATTATCCAATGATTCATTTTACTTAATCATCCCTGATTAATTAACCATTAATTACATTCAAGTAATTATTTACTAATTAATTTCTTCAAATTAATTATACTTAACCAAATACAGTAATTAACCTTTAATTACTTCATTAATTAATTAACTATAATTAATTACATTAATCCTTAATTAATTACATTAATTAATTACCTTTAATCACTTATTATTGATTAATTAATCTTAATTAAACAATCTTAATTACATCATTAATTATATTAATTAATCATCCCTAATTAGATTTAAATTAATTACCTTATTTAAATTAATTACTTTAAGTAATTAATTTTAATTTAAACCATAATTGTTAATCACACTTGATTAACCCATTCAGTAATTAACTACCCTTAATTACTTTACCAAATAAATAAATTACCCCTTAATTAATTATCTCTAATTAATCCCTTGATTAATTCACAAAGTAATTATACTTAAATTACTTCAAATATCAAATCACCTTTAATTAATTACACATAGTAATTATCCATTAATTACTTCTCTAAGTAATTACTCTACATTTAATTAAGTAATTATACTTCACAAATCATCAAATGATTAATTTAAATTAATTGAACTAAATTAATTAACTTAAACCAATCAAATTAACTCAATTAATTACAATAAGTAATTAATTCCTTAATTATTTCCATAAGTAATTATACTTAATATCTTACACAAATGATTATTTTTAAATTAATTAATCTAATTAATAATTAAAATTAATCACATTAATTAATTATTAAATAATCCTTAGTTAATGACCTTCATTAACTATTAACAATTCATTAATTATTTTTCAAACTTATTTTAATTATTATTGATTACAAATTAATTAATTATTAATCATTAATTAATCCCTAATTAATTAAATAATTAAGTGTTAATTAAAACTTAATTAAATCCATTATTACTTGATTAATTAATTATTAATCATTAATTAGAAACTAATTTCATTTAATTAATTATTCTTAATTACAAGTTAATTATTCAAAGAATAATTAATCCTAAACCCTTAAGATTAAACCTTAATTACTTTTAGGTAATTATTTATTTCATTAATTTATTAAATAAATTAATTATTCATTTAATTACCCTAATAATTAAATGAAGTACAAAATATTAAATTATTATTAACCTTAACAAGTTAAAATCAATCTAAAATCCTTAATTGACAATAATATTTTTATTATAAAAGTTAAAACAAATTTCTTCTTAAATTAAAACCATTTAGATTTTACATTATTATTCAAATTTGGTTTAACACTTAAATTTATAAACATAAATTCATTTTAAACCAAAGATTCAAAATTAGATTTGAATCAAATTTAAACTTTATTTAAACATTACTACCTATTTCAATTTCAAATTTAAATTCAAATTCTTTAAAAACATTTTAAACAATAAACTCTTCAAAGTTATTTTAAAACAAAATTTGAATTTAAATACTTCATTATTTCCTACTTGTGATTCATTCAACTTGAATCCATAATTTAAGTTAGGTTTAAAACTTACTTTAAATTTTAGCTTCCACTTTAAAATTTTAGTTTTAAATTTAGTTTTAAATTTAATTTTAAATTTTGAAAACAAGTAAAGTTTCAAACTTCAACAACCAATACGAGCTAAACTAAAATATCTCGAGTAACTCGAATAAAAATTTCCTTTTAAATTTATCTAAAATCAAATAAATCCCAAATAAAATCAGGTTTGCATAAAACCTGTGCTAATAGGCTTAACCCAAATCCCTGTAACCAAATTAATACCCGAGACCACGACTCCATTACTTCGAGTTCCCAGACCAAATGCTTCGAGCAAACATAATACAATCCCGTTACAACCGTGAGATCCTTCTTCCCCAAAACAGCTGACATGCCATTACCACCGTACACCTGCACACCCACGGCCATCTCCTCCGGCCACTCGCGATCCCCTATGCAAGTCACAAATTGTGACGCCCCACCTCTATACCCACGCTAGCCAAGAACACTCCGGAGAAGTGCTGTCAACTAGCACGGAGAATAAGGCTGTTGAGGAGCGACCATCCATGTAATAGCTTATCACACGGTGGCTATAAATAATCTTCGGAAACAAACATAGAAATAATCATATCACAAATCAGTCACAGATATCCATATCACAAAGGCGGAAGAAGATATGAATATACAACTAACACATGAAAGTGTACATCAGAGTAGTGGTCAATAAGATCCACGATAATACAAAAGAATAGCAACACGTGCTATACAAAAGAATACAACTATGAGTCTATATCTCAAGTGTATACAGCAAAAACTGCTAATCTAAACAGTTAGCCAAAAGTCAGAGTGATGAATCCCTGGGAAGAAGTCAAGCAGAAGCACCTGTAACATCTCGGTCTGATCCGAGTATTATTTAAGAAAATAATAAACGGATCAGTCTAGCTATAAATATCAGATGACATGATATAACATAAAAGATATGGCATAAACATAAACATCCATAACGACATACCGCTATAAGTATGTAAATAATGATCAACAGAAGATCAATCAATAAGAGATAATCAATATCACAAGAATCTTCTCAAAGATTCGAAGGGGGCATCATACCCTAAACTTGTACTCATAACAAGTCAATGACACAAATTCCAGAAATCAACACGAGAAATCCAGAAATCATAAAAAGGGAAAGAGGCCTATCACATGACGGTCCGAAGACCATGGGGAGCTACCCCACATGTGTGAGTGGAATCACACAGAATGAGGTCAAGACTAACCAAAAAGCAGAAAGGTATGTGTGAATGGAATCACACAAGTGGTGTCTAGTCTAACCTTGCAATGAAAGAGACATCGCGCAATTGCTAGTCTAATTCATAAAGCGATCATCAAGATCAACGAGAAGTGTCAATTACACTAAGCTAGTAAATATAGAAGTTTAGCTTCATGTCCCATAACCACTTGCTTAACTTAAATATTTACGAACAAACTGTAAATCTTCACTAATAAAATTGTCACAAGGGGTTCAATCGAACAAGTCCAAGAATTAACCGACGAAGTGAACGCAAGCGTTTCATACCACTTGTTTTACTAAGTCGTTTAATTAGATTTCTCATCCGAGTGAGGTAAAGGCTTGTATATACTAATAGATTGGAAAACGGTTTAAGAAAATATTTACTACTAGTATTGAAACCTTCATATTTTAAAGTGACAAATCACAGAAGCGATTGTAGAAACAATCAATCACAAAGATCACATTCGAAGATGTGATAAAAATCCAAGGAAATCAGCTCAGGAAGTTCGGTTGAATGTTCTTCAGATAAGATCGCCTACGCAGAGTTATACGGGGTTCGACCTGCCCGGTCAGGTCGCGGGGGTCCAGGGGGCAGCGCCCCCGGCGGGGTGCGGGGCAGCGCCCCGTCACGGTACGACCTAAGTGAAGACAAGCGGCTTACGACCTAAAGCAAAATGAGGTCTAACGACCTAAAGAGTTCGCGGCCTAAGGGATACGACCTAAGTGGCGCGACCTAGTGGATGACAGGTCATACGACCTAAGGGTAAGGTCGGAGGCGACCTACGACTTAGTGGGGTCGAACGACTTAAGGACAGCCGACTTAACAAACAGGTCATACGACCTAAGGGTAAGGTCGGAGGCGACCTACGACTTAGTGGGGTCGAACGACTTAAGGACAGCCGACTTAACAATTCGCGACTTAGAGAGGCTTAGGTCGGATACGACCTACGACCTAGTGGGGTCGAACGACTTAAGGACAGCCGACTTAACAATTCGCGACTTAGAGAGGCTTAGGTCGGATACGACCTACGACCTAGTGGAGCATAGGTCGGAGACGACTTACGAGATAACACGCGAACGACTTACTGGAGCTTAGGTCGGAGACGACTTACGAGATAACACACGAACGACTTAACTCTTAACTCGCAGCCGACTTAGCACTCTAACTCGTGAACGACTCAACACAGGCGAACAGAAATACAAAGGCGGTGACTTTTCAACGCGCGCGACTTACGACTTAGGCTTAACTCGTGGACGACTTAGCGATGGCCAGAAACGACTTAAGGCCAGAACGACCTAAATCCGAGGCAGTGCGACCTAACTGCAGTTTTTTGTCAAAAACGCTAAAAATTGGAGTTTTTCGCCAATCCAATCCAAACCAAATGCAAATGCACATGCTAAAGTGATGGGGAATCATTCCCAACAGTCCAATATAGTTATAGGCTAGAATTGTGAGATAAAAATCTCACCTTTGCACTAAAATTTATGAAGATGAAGCTTGAAAGCAAGGAGAAGCAATCCAAAGCTTGAATCCAATATCTTCTACTTGAATTTGGAGTTGAATGATGGAGTTGCAATTGAATTTGAGCTTGGAGTTTTAATTTCCCATTCTCTTCACCATTAATGCTAAAGCTTGAGTTAGTTAGGAAATTTATGAAGAGTGAGGAGAAGAGGGTTGGAACTTGGGCTTAATAGGCTAAACTAACCCAAAGTCCAAAGCGGGAAAAGTTAGTGAAATTTCACTAACTCCAAACCTATCGATGTTTATACTTAAAAAGTTGTAAACGACATTTCGAACTCAATGGAAGTGGTCTCGAGTCCTAATTTGACCGTTTGCAAAAAGTAGTTTTTCGGACCAAAATCCGATTAACGATTTAATATTTAAATAAAAATATTTAAATGTAAACTCGATAAATATGCGGGTTGTTACAGACTCCCCTCCAAACACCAAATCAGCCCTCAATTCAACTATAGAAACCTTAACTCAATTTTTAGCACTTGAGTTCCCAATACTGGAAAAATGTCGAAATGAAGATCATCAGCATTCTCTCTCCTCCGACCACTAAAATGGTACCACCTTCGGTCATGGACTCCCCTATACCCCAGCTACCATCATCTCAAAATAGGTAAAGCTCGGTTACCCTATTTGATCACAGTGATCCAATTTCTTAAGCATAGAAAAATTAGGGTTCAAATTTTCAAACCCAAATCACTTCTGCCTTATTGCTTTAATCCATCATCTATTATTTTTCCTATAAACTACACACATTACTCCATCAATAAAAGAAAACACAAGCAACTTCAAACCCCTGGATTGACTGAGCCAAACCAATTTGTGTTTTCAGGTTAAATCAAAAAATTTCAGTTGAATGTAATCTAAAAATTCAGATTATGGTTTTAAAAATCAAGTTAATAATCAAGTAATCTGTTTATAAGCATAACTACATAAATCTGGAACATTTACATATTGATTTCAGAAACTTTTACTCTGTTGCATTTGCTTGTCCTGTGTCATCACAGCCTTATCCTTATTTTCTTTTCTTTTTATAAGATTAAACTCTAACTTATATTGCATAACATACTAAGTTTAAAACCTTAATCTATAACATTGATTTTTTTTTCATGAAGTCATGATTTGAACATATCAACAATCTGGAAACTAAAATAGGCAAAACAAGTTCACTGTGCAACATGCATTCAACATATAACAGAGTATACCATCAATTTCATCCACTTCAATAAGATTACCACGGAAATAAACTAAGCAACTATAATTACTTAAATTATCTTTGTTAAAAATGTTACTCACCTGGGTTTTATGGAGGCAGAGCACAAAGCTTCAGATCTCATTTTATTTTAAAAACTCCAGATGCTTAATAAAACTTCAGTTTGCTTTTACCACTGCATGCAAGTTCCAGGTTGATAAAAATGCAGACATCATTTTGCATGATTGTTTCCATGTTTTTTTTTGCATGCTTCCCAGAATAAAAATGCAGGCTTGGATATTGTTTTGAAACAGAGGACTGCAGGCATAGTTGCAAGCAGGTTTGAATTCTTTTTTTTTTTAGAGTTGCAAATTGATTTCAGGCCTTAGCATTGAAGAATTACAGGTTTAAATGATTTGCGTTATATATTTCAGAGGGTTTTGGTTTGAGGGAAATAGATTTTCAGATTTGATTGATGATTTTAGGTTTTAGGTTGTTTGAAGAAGATGATTTCAGCTGAAGATTTCTTAAGTAATGAAGAATAGAAAAAAAATAGAATGAGGGAAAATGTTTTTATGTAAGAAATGTTATTTTATTTTTATTTTATTTATTTGATTTCATTAAATTAGAAGAAAAACTAAAAGGAGACTTGTTTAAATTTTAACATTTGTCTCTTTGTTTAAATTAATGGCCTACACATGTCAATTTAAGTATTAGGAGATCAACACATGTATTAAGAATATTTTAGTTTAAAATTGTTTATAAATACTTTAAACCTCAATTTATCATTTTTATGTATATATAAATGAATTTACCTCTCTTTTTTTCTAAAAAGAAATGAAAACAATCAAATTGTAAATATAAGCTTATTCATATATTTAAGTGTTTATTCTTTTAAAACATTAAATTCAAACTTAAATTAATTTATCAAATCCAATTTTAAAAATCAAGTTATATATAGATGCACATATAACTCTTATTAAAATAACAAATCCTATTTCTAAACAAAATTTATTTATGTCTATAAAAACTAAGTATTATCATTTTTATTTGAAAATAACAAATTAAACAATTCTAAATAATTTATAAAAGAGATTATAAATTACTTTTATTACTTAATAAATTAAGACATATGTAATTTGTATTTTAAACTTCTTATAAAATTTCAAGCAACACTTTAAAAAGAAAATAAAACAAAGCTTTGATGTTAAACAAATTTAACTTCAAATTTAAGTTAATTAAAATATAAATCTAAACAAATAAGATTTTCCTTTAATATAAACCATATAATTATTTATTAAATTGTCTTGAAAAGTTAAATGTTAAGTTTAAATCAAATTTCCAATTTACCAAATATAAATTTAAGATTAGATAATTGATTCATTTATTGAGTTCCAAATCAAAGTTTATCAATTTACAATATACACAATTATATATATTATAAACAGAAAACAATTTATTTATTTAAAAAGATAAAATCTTTCAACTTAAATATTTATTAAAACATGATTATTAAATCAAATTCCCAATTTTATTAATACAATTATCAAATTAAATTAAATTTAAAACACAGATTATTAAATTTATATTGCCCAAATTTCCGGGATATCACACAAGTGATCCCTCAACACATGGTCTATGAGATTAACATGGCATGCCGACACGTCGGTTAGACCGAACAAAAAAACCAATCAATCAAAAATCAAAGTAGCATACGAAACGCTACATATACTCTCTAGTACTCACGAAGTCCAACTGGGAGAACACCCTCGGGCCGTTGAACTGATCGAACAAGCCATCAATAAGTGGATGTGGATACTCATTCACCTTCTTATTCAGCTCACAATAATCAAAAATTAACCTCAAAGAGTCATCCGCCTTAATGGCGAACACTAAAGGTAAATCCTAGCCAAATATGCTCCTACGAATGAATCTTTGCCTCAATAGGTCATCCGCTCGCACCTTAAGTTTCCTATACTCTTTGGGCATCATATGTCTCAAAGACATAACTATTGGTCTAACACTTCTAACCAGATTGATATGGAGCTCAATGCCTATACGATGGTAATCCATTCACCTCACCGAATGTGCCCAAAAAGTCTCTAGGCATAGATGATGACTCGTCGCTTGGAATGTCAAGAGAATATAGAAAATTAACCATCTCCTCATCATCAGATGGGAAACTTAATACTTCCTTCGGCTCTCATTAGTCTGTATCATTACCAACAGCCTCTTACGATTCATCTCTATTATGTATCCCTTTAGCCAGTGAATTTATAAACTATAATACCATACTCAATTACACCTAAAACAATCAATAACAAACAAACAAACATCCATGACCCATTAAGGCTAAGTCTAGACAAACCATGTATAGGCTAGCCGATCCCCCAATAAGGTTTTTCATAATTAAAGATCAGTTAATAATTTTGGGTCTTAATCCTAATCTGTCTACACATTACCAGATATGAAGGAATATGAAACCACAATGTCGAATAAAAAATGCATGGAACACCATAAATGAAAAGCATACACTAGATGGTGATGCCATTTCACTTCTCTTTTGTCAATGGAGCACTCAACGAAGCCGAAACGACATTCAATGCATATGCTTCCATTATCTACCCCTATTTAATTGGTATGGGATAGTCCTTCTGCACTGGGTATAAGCTCTTACATCGTAAAGACATCTCGATCAACTTTATAAATCTCTAGTCAATATGACCAACCAATCGATTCCTAAGATGACCACTCAATCCAATGATAAATTCTTCATTCTTTCCGAGTGGAGTATCAATGAAAGATAAACTGTACTTCGATAGCACATCGAATTCGACTATATACTCCGACACAGACATATCACCTTACTTCAAAGAGGCGGACTTCCTGGGCAACACCGACTTTTGGAAATCCAAGGTAAATTCTTTTTGATGTGAGCTATAAACTAATCCCAAGTAAAATGATCCTTGGAAGCTGACCCCGTTCCAAGGAATGGTCTGCCTCTTAGACTCAAGTAGTCTTTATACAGCTTAGCAAATTCGACTCTAGGCATTTGCACTTGAGCATTATAGTTAACTAGAGCAACTTTAACTTTCAGAATAATGTTTCACACCATCTTAGCGAACATATTATTTAAATCGTGGTTAGTGGTCCCCGATCGTACCCGCTCCTCTACCTCAAAAATGGTGTCAATAACTGTATTTCTCGTATACCAGATCACACTTAGTACGTAAAAAGAATGATCAGTTTCTCATAAAGAAAAACTGCATCAGTGGTACTCGTGTGTGCAATACAACTTATATACTATATATACTATATATAGTTTTGAAAATCTAAATATATAACAAATATGCACTCTCTCGTATATATGTATACTCTTGATTCAGTCTAGGGTAAGAATTCCTACCCCATATCTACTAAATCATAATATTAACTCGTTTTAGTCATATTACCTAAGCTTTAAGACCAAATGTGACGACCGCCCAACAACTTTCATGCTTATATAACCGAATAGTGCACTGCTGGGGCATATAGTCAATGTAGGAAGATTGTCTAGAGAAAGAAAAGAAGAGGAATTGAAGAGGAAAGAAGGGAAAGGAAAAGAAGAAAAAGAAAACATCAGATAATCATATAATAACCTGTCGTATATCGATAATGCATTAGATAAAATGTAATAGTCATCACAAATATAAGACAGTCAAGACAGTACTAACTACATAAATCACAGAACCGGAGTACATAAGCATACAGTTATACAAAACAATAATATAGTTTATACAACTAATAATCAAACTCAACTGATATAAACTCTCCAATAATAGTAAGTCAAACACTGTCAAGGCTCCATAGCATCACACAACGAAATAAAATATTAAATCCAAAAATATAAGTATGAGAAAGTGTCACCTTCTGCTATCCCATTTGTAAAACTCCATGTCCCTTTACACTTGCTATCTAGTCCACTCATTTAAGAGCACCCAAAATAATAAGAAACAAAGCATAATACCTCGAGTCCGACAATAGTCTAGTATGAGCAATGAATAGTCTCAAAACACTATAATGGTCGGTATAGAATATGGAATAAAGGGTATGGAGAATCATACCTGACCGATCCCTACCTCCCAAGAATTAGAACATAACAAACATAATATGCTACTCTACCTATATCATAAAGGGCACTCCATACTTAGTACAACATCAAGGTGCCTTGTTATCCTTATCCACAATTCCTACATCATGTGACATCCGTATAGTGACAAGTTGCTAATGAAGCAACCAAAACAAACATAGCATCCACAAATAATACTAATTGTCACTTATTGTGCTTTGGATATATGATAACTTGTATGACCTTTCAACTACCATGGATTAATAGGTAAATCTCGATTTTTAGTTGTACTCGCATATCTCGTAGCCAAAAGCTAGATATGTGTCGCATAGCCTGAAGTTGGACAGTAGACCCAATCAAACAATCCAGGATATACAGATCCAATCAACTGACCTGAGGTAACCGAACAAAGTACCCATGCTCTAAGTACAACAAAAAAAATTCGAGTATTAAGATCCCTTAGCACGTGTATCCAAGATCTTCATTACTTCACCCATTTTCACTATAGAACTATTCAATATTCTATCCATGGGTCACCCCTAAAGAACCTACCCATACAGAAAACCATCACGGCTCCTTTCGATTCAAGCCTCTAACCTGGGAACGTAACTCCATGCATGAATGAGCTACCACCTGAAGTTTTGAAACTATAAGCCTTGAAACCTAACTTCATGCAATAACGAGCTTCTATTCGAAGTCTTGAAATTGCCATGTTGATACATCACTTCATCACGATCATCACATCACTCTTCATGGAGCAAAAACATCAAGACCATAGTCAGCTGCACGAACAGACCATCATATCATGCTCCTTGAAGCCTCCTTACTATCTGTACCAAAGATTGGCCAAATAGGACATCATCAATAGTGATCAGCATCAACCACTCTATAGTGGCCACTCCAACCACTATGGTCCTATACCCAGCCAAAAATTGGATAAGTACAAACCAAACGAAAACGTCCAATGTCTATCCTAAAGTACAAAGTCCGTCCAAGTCCATCGTCTTTCATCTTGAGATCAGTCAGCACGCATCCCGATACTCTTCTACAACTTATATTGTTTGTTTGAGTTTTCGATTCATAGGCATGAAACCTTAATGCATAGAATATTCTCTAATGCTCGATTGCCAATATATAGGCGTTTTCAACTAAAACAAGAAAATAAGCATGTGTGCAACCAACTAGCATACATATGTATAATCTAGTATAAGTACAACATGCATAATGAATCTATATCAACCAATGGGGGATTCATAGCAAAACCGGATTAAAACTAGCAAATCCCTAAAATAACATGTCAATGAGAAAAATGTGATATTCAATTTTAAAACATTCTAAAATACTTTTAATTTCTTTTATAAAAATCAAGTAGGTATGTATGTATATTAAAATCATATTTTAAAGTTAGAAATCATTTTAAAACACCGTTTTTTATCATACTAACAATAAATGTATCTTTAGAGACAATATCACTCATGTCAAAAAAAGCTAAACACTCCATCGTCAAGTCGAAGAATTCTCCATCATGAGTGCAACGTAAGAAACCGCATCCAAAACGAACCTCATATGCAAAAGATTAGCATAGTATAAGGAATAGAAATAAATGGACTAATTAAATCATTTACCTACCCAGTAATTACCTAATTAGCCATTTTTCCTTCTTCCTCAAATTAGCTTATTCCTATACGTGCACAACATCCCCAAACCCAACATGTCATGCACCCTGCGATACAAACCTTCGCCCCATGAAATCGAATGTCTTCTTTGCCAACGAACTCTACTTCACACACTCGACACAACAGACCCTAACTCGTCGCACTCGGCTTCTCCCCCTAAAACGTGACCGCATGCCCTCCCTCTTGACTATGAAATGACATGAATAGGAAGGGGCATCAGGGTTGTTGAAACTTGGCATAGAGGTGAACGTCGTCAAGTGAGAAATAATGGCGGTCTCTATTTAACCTTCCGCTTCCTCTACTCCGGTAAAGTAAAACACTAATTGGCTATGGAAAAGGTCAAGCATGACCAGATAGTACTGCATCTTACATCAACTACGTAGACTCAAAGTTCCCCTCCATACGATGTCAACGAGCCTAGTTTCATGATTTTTAGTGGAGTGAATTGCTCGATTTTGATTCTTGAATGTATTAAGAGGAGGCGGCCATGTTTTCTGAAGAGGGGAATGGAATAGTAAAATGGGACGATTGGGTAGATGGTTTAATGATTATTATATTAATATAATAATATTTGTTTATTTGAATTCTGAAATAAATAGTCATACGTTTCGAGCTCGTACAATCATACGATGTGTCCGATTGCAATGAAACTTATCTATGTCCATCGCCTCATTTCTAGTCCTAATGTTATAAATCTCGTATTTGTTTGAGACAAAGCATTGGGATGATAATTTTATGCATTTCGAGATCATTTTGGCCATCAGATCGCCTGATCTCTAAATATAGAGATGTTATGCTCATTTTAATTTGCAACGTCAATCCGGACTCAATGAAAGTGGTATCGAGTCCTTGTTCCATCATATATGAAAAATCGTATTTTTGGGCCATCAATTAATAAAGATTCAATATTTAAATCAATTATTTAAAAACCCTCTCGTTAAAATACGGGTCGTTATACTGATGACATCCTTCTATATGATTTTATGATATTTTAGTTCTATGTGACAAGGAATCTGAATAACTCGGTAATATTTCTAAATGTTTGAGTATCATGAAGTGGTATGGGATGATATTATGATATTTATTTGATTGTTCATTGTAAGTAGACGACACTCAATTCATGGGCATGGTATGATGAGATTGTACTTACATAAGGTGATGCTTATAGGTAGTAGGTATGTGGCCTTATATTTATTTGTACCATATGCCACTATCATGATGTACTCCTAGATTATTGGCGGGAGAGGACCAGATGGCTAGTATCCACCCTAGCGGCCTGGTCGTGGGGGTCATGCCCTAGATCCGCAAAACCTTTAAAGAGTGTGTGTGTGTGTGTGTCTATATATATATATATATATATATATATATATATATATATTAGGTGACCTAAAGGGTAGGTGCTCTATAGTTTCTGTGTTACTTAGACTAGTTCTCTTTTACATATATGTGTGAGTGTTAGGTCATGACCGAGTGCTTCACATAGATGAGCAATAGGTGGATAGTTGTCATGATGACCATCGAGGTAACCAAAGACTATAGAGTCCAGTTTGGTGACCCATGTGTGTGACTCTAGAGCCAGCATGTGGCCATTAATCTCCCTTCTAGTTCTAACGAAGTGGTAAATTGGCATAAACTACTGATATGCCTTATATAAGTATAGATATGAGCTAGGTGACCTAGGGTTTGGTGACCTACATATTTATGTGTATATGACTCTACTTAAGACTTCATGTCTATTATACGGTCATTCCTCTATCATGATATATTTTGATTTATTTATATTGGAGGAGATAAGATTATATTTGGAGAGGTGTCCAGAGTACAGTGGATTCTCACGTCTTTTATTACATAGATAGGCAACCTATCTTATCCTATATGTTGATGATGATATCCTATTTATTGAGATTGGGAGATATATTTAGGCATTACTATGTGTTAGCCTGGTTATACTTGAGGATATCTCATTTATTAATGATTTCTGAATTTTTATAACGATTTCCAGATATGGATGGTTCACCCAATTGATATTGATTTCTAGATTTATGGATAGACTTGACTTTATATAGGTGATGACATCTTTATGCATGGTTTGGTGATATTTGACAATATGTTATTATAACTAGATATTATAGCTAGAAAATATGTGTGCGTGTGAGTGTATTAACAATATGCTCTTTATCTTGAATAATTTTTTTGGTATTATCATATTATTATACCCTACATATATTGAGCTACTATATATTCACCTTTATATCTGACATAGTCTGATCTATGTGTTATTTACATAACACTCTGGTTAGTCCGAGACATTTCAGGTCAAAGATGATAAAACCAACTTGTGTTTAAATGGGCATAGTAGAGATTAGTTATTCAGTGTTGTATATTATTTCGTAAGATACGGTCTTATGTATGAATATAACCTTGTAAAGTATATCATTCCTTGTATAATTTATATTATATAATCACTGTGTTTATTGACTCCATATTCTCTGTTATTTGATTTTTATTGTGTATTGTTCTATCCTTGAGGCACATATGTTAATTGCTTTGCTCTAATACTGTGTATGTATATTTGAGTTATTATTCGATGTTTAAATATATGCCAGTGTAAGCCCAAGGGAATATTCATGTGCGTACCTCATATAGCCTTATTCTCCATATTATTACTTAGTAATACTCTTGGATAATATGAGTATAGAGGTAGGGCATTATAAATTGGTATCAGACCGGGTTCATAACAGTACACTATACATTTGAAACACGAGTCAAGCCCTTAGATGAGACTTAGAGTCTCGTTCCCTTTGGTTGTGCTGGGTAATCACCCTATAATATAAGGATAGTAGTTATATATATATACGTTGATTACTAGGGTAATCATCTTGGGATGTATTTGATATTATATATATATATATATAAAATATTTGCTCTTCTAACTTTTCTACAATAATTAGTAGTTTGGAAGAGTTGACCCAACCAGTAGTGTCGGCATTTGTATTGAATATTCGACCTTGGTGGGTTTAACATTTAATTGTTGTATTTTGATTTGATTTTGATCAGAGCGTGCATCGGAAACTCATAAATAGATTTTCCACTGTGTGCATTGGTTACAGTTTTTATGATTATTGTTCGATGGTAGCTTGTTTGCATTAGATTTGTAATATTGTTAATAATAATATTGAGTGTGAACTATTTTTATTTGAAGATTAGAAACTATATCGACATTGAATTTATTTTAAATTATTGTTTGAATTGATGACTATTTGTATGTATATTAATTGAAAATTTTGGATGAGTTACAACTTGATGCATACTTGATTTTATTAAGGATTGAGCATGGTATTATTACTATTGTGTGATGTTTGACAATTATGTGTGATTTTAAGCTATTAAAATTGTGTAATAATATTAATGCATATTAGTGGATCGCACGTAATTATTCAGTATAAGCAAGTTTATGTTTTAGACAAAGCGTTGAAAATCTTTTACCTTAATATATATATATATATATATATATAATGTATGAGATAGTATTTTGTGTAACTACGCAAATGTTTCAATTATAAATTTTTTGATAATATGTTTATATACACGGATTTTCAATTTGAATATGTTTCGTGAGGAAACCAAATGATAAGTTTGTAAAAGTAAGATTATTAAAAGGATGTGTATGTTATATTATTATTAGGGAGATTTGCAATGTAAAATTTGTGTTAGCTTATCTATTGAGTAGTCAAAGAATTTTGGTTGATGAATCTAACAAACATTACCGATGAGGATTTATAAACACTGTAATGAGGCATTTAGACACATCATTTTGAAAAGTTTAAATATTTTGTCAAGATTTCAATAATTTGATAGGGTTAAAAAGTTATGTAAACAATATAGTGTTTATGAATGACAGGATTTTTTTGAATAAAAATATAGTACTATTTGGTAAATTAAAAATATGATTTTGGAAAAAGATATAGGTAATTATTTTGTATGATAGTATATTTTTTATTTTGATATGGAACTGGATTGTAAAAGATATTTTATAAAATATATGTTGCATGTTGAAATTAATTATATGGAATTTATGGAAGATTGTTTATAGCTTGAATTGGTTTCTTAAGATATATTAATTTATATGAATATGAAATATTTTATGTAGTCTACTTGATTTGTTTTAATATGTGATATTTTAGAAAAGTACAATTTTTCGAGTTCGATATTCTGGAACTAAGAAAAACTTTAAAAGGAATCGTTTGCTACTATTATATTGATATGTGTTGGTTGTAATTAGATTAAAGTGTTATATCTATAGTATGTGAAATACCAAAAATATATTTTTGAACTATATTTGGGAAGTTAATAAGAAAAGATATTTTTGAACTGTATTTAATTTAATTTTTTTATAATAGAGTATATTGAGGAAAAGAAAAATTCCTTTTTAGTTATCTATATTACTTACTACAAGAACACATATTTGTTTGAACTTGATTTTGGGATTGGCAACGAATGAATTCTGATGAAGTTCTTTTGAATAGAAATGAAATTTTTGTGACAAAGCGTTTTCTAAATTTTTATTTATGAATTGTTTTGAATACAAAATATAAATTTTATTTTTGAAATGTAAAATTTCAAAACTCCTCTATAATATATATATATATATATATATATATATATATATATATAAAGAGTTTTAATATTTGGAATATTTTAAAAGTAAATAAATCAAAATTATAAAGTGAAAATTTTGTAGAAATCGGTTCGAGAAAATGTTTAGTTAAAATTGAATTAATATGGAGTTTAGTTGAGGGAATTTCAAATTTGAAGTTTTTATTATTTATTAAAATTGTATACAGAATAAAAAAATTGGAAAAAATATATTATGTGAAGAATTTATTAAAGTAAAGCATTTGGTAAATATGGAAAGTAATTTCTGCTTTTGGTAAACATATCTTGAAATAGAGGAAAAGTTATTGATTATTATTTATTAACAAACATGAGGAGCAATTTAAGAGTTAAATATTGTAGTATTTTTAAGATGAATTTGTGTTTTTGATAAGCCGTCGATAGAAAGGTCTAGTCATGGATTTTATGTTACTCTATTTGATACTTGGCGAGTCGATGCAGATCATAATATGTTCTAACTTGAGATTTAGATATAGGGTATTGCAAATTTGTTTAATGGATGTTTGTTCTATATTTAAATATAAATTGAAAATGATATAGTTAAGCCAGGATGTATCAGCTTGGGTATTGATTTTTCATTAGGGAATTCCAAGGAGGGGGAAGCCTGTAATAACCTGGTTTTAAGTAGTAATTAATTAAAGTTAATCATAGTGACTTTAGTGAATATTTCGAATAAAAAATTAAAATAAGAAGCACTTGTGGTAAATAAATTATAGAAAATTCATATTGTATACTTGGGAAATAGAAATATAGTTTTTAATTAGAATTTTATTATAATTTAAGTTAAACGAAAATTAGCTTAAATATGTAAAGAAATGGAAAAAACAATAATAAATCGATAAATATTTTTTCTTATACCCAAGCCAACCCTATTCAACATCTTAGTCTTAAGATATTTCTATTTCTAGAAAATTCTCTCAGCACGGTTACTAACACCAGTATCCTAATATTACTTCTTCTATAATTCGAAAAGCCTAACTTTTTCCTTTACTTCTAAAATCCTAAACAAATTGAATAAATTACCATAAATCTCTAAATTTAAATATATGCATCTTGATACTAATCTTCACTATTAGCAATGAATAAATCAAGGGTTCAGTGAAACTTTGGATTTATGGTGTGTGCAAACAGAAAGGAAGAAGAAGAGGAATGCTTCAGGTAAGTGCTCATTCTCACATACCTATACCTATATCTTTAATTCTACATATATTTGCAGCGATTGTTGTCTTGTTTATCATATGTCATATGCTTTAAATTGGGAGAGAAACTGAAGTGTATGGTGGAGGAGGAAATCGAATTCAATCAGAGAAGGTCGAATTGGCTCATAAATTTTTTAAGGGCGATAGGTGGAAAATATATAATAAATAGAATATACTTATAATAAAATTGAGAATGAAGACAAATCAAATTTTTGAGGAAGATTTTTATTTTAATATTAGTACTTATGTGTACAAATTTATTTATTTAGTAAAAGAAAATTTATACTTAGTTTTAATTAATTGTTTAAGAGTACATAAAAAATTATGAAAAATAAGTAATATAATCTGATTAATATACCAAGTATTTAAATTAAATTTCATGACTAATAAATTCACATAGAAGCAGGTTATATATATTAAAACACCCCAGACCCCTTAGTATACCTAAAAAGGACACACTAAAAGATGTGGAGCGTTGTAGGTATAGCTAAAACTTTACAAAGTCTAAAATCACAAGACAATTAAATAAAATATCTAAAAAAATAATCAATAACTCATTTAATAATTAAAAACTTCATAAATAATTCGTAACCAAAATATATCTCAAAATACCAAATACACATGTCTCATGAAAATTACCGTCTCACTCATAATATCAGAGCACAAATCATCCCTCTCAATAAGTGCCAATACATGAAAATAAAACTGAAAAGAAGAAGAAGAATACATGAAGAAAAATTCCATAGCTGAACCTCCAAGAAAATCCAAAATCTACCCTCTTTGCCTCTGCTGGCCTATGGGGGAAAAGGGGAAATAGAGGAGTGGGTAAGTCTAAAAGTCTGGTATGTGGAAGTAACTACTAGTATTTTTAAGCAATATAAAGATAATAGACTTATCAACAGTTCTAGTATAAAAGAAATAAAGGAAAAGATAAAGGTGGAATAAAATGTTGTTTTACTACTTGCTTTGATTATTTCGATTGTTTGCACTTGTCTTAGATAACTTGGATTAGGCTGAAATCCTAATCCTACTTTAATTTGGCTGAAGTCCTAATTCTACCCATTAATCTGCGTTCTATCTCTATTGTGCCATTGTGAGCTAGTCCCATCCTATGGGCCCCACAGCAAAATTCACATGTTTAGCGCTTTGGAACTCTATAGCGACTTATATCCCTGCTTAGAGGCCGCACGCTCGGCCACCGTTGGCTTGCACTATCTGTTGCTCTATCTTTTGACCTCTTATTTACCACTACTTCAATATAAGCATGTCCAGCCTCACCTGATCCATTGTGAGACCATCAGTCCTAGTTTGATAGAGAAATACGGCCGGTACTGGTCCTAATAAACAAATCTAGTAGCGCCCTTTTCCCAAATCCCCTGATTTGAGCTACTATCTATTGACCTCTTATTTACCATTACTTCGGCATAAGCGTGTCCCAGCCGCATCTAATCTATTGTGATACCATCAGTTCCTAACTGAAAGGGAATGCTGCCGGTATGGGTCCTACTTCTATATTTTCTTATTAACTTAGTATAAGTCTTTTAAATAAACCTCTTATGTTAATTCTTCTCTATTTTCTTATTAACTTATTATAAGTCTTTAAAATAAGCTTCTTCTATTACCTCTACTATATTTGCTTATTAACTTAACTCTAAGTCTTTAAATAAGCTTTTTTTGTTCTTTCTATTTAATTATAACCTACATTATAATTTCTCTTTTATCTTGTCGTTTTAATTATAACTTCCAGATATAAATATGCTAGCAAATGTCAAATTTGCCTATTTTAGTCTATATTCTTTCTATTACAGTTCTTCTTGTTTACATCAAATATTCTGCAAATTTAGTGTTCCTATAAATTAGTCCATATTAGCAAATCATCCTTTATTATTATTATTTTTATTCGAGTAAAAAGGAATAAAAAGAACTAAAATTTGCAGTCTCAATTCTAACGAAAAATGGATGTAAATAAAATACAAATAACTGTAGATAACGGCAAAAAACTACAAATAAATGAATAAAATTACTAAATAAAAGTAGTGGAACAAAATAGACCGAAAAGAACATTAAATCTGGTGCAGTCACATCACAGGCTCGATAGGAACCATCAGATGGAAGCACGGACACACGAGATGGAGTAAAAATTGAAAAACACGTCACGATTTGATCTGGACGAATTAACGTCCCAAAATACTAAGGCGGGTCGGCCTTACCGTCGTCCGCCATTTGCTAGGGTCGACCTATAGTTTGACCGAGCCATAGGGAAGGTCGACCCTAGGGTCGACCTGACCTTTTTATTGTTATTATCATTTTTCTTCTTCGTTTCTTGTTTAATTCGTAACTTCTTCGTTTTAGCTTCAACTTCGACGATTTATATATGGAAATTGACCAGAAAATTACCATGGATACAATGTTACAACTCCCATGGCTCAAATCTAATAATTTCACAAAGTTATTTTATTATTTGATTAATTCATTAATTAATTATTATAGCTTAAATTTTGGTTGTTACATTCTCCTCTCTTTAAGGATTTTGTCCTCGAAATCTCTAAGGACAGAAGAATGAATAAATGTTTTCATCCAATTTCTTCAACCAACTACTCAACGACCATCCATTACATTCATTGCTTAATTTTTCTAATGCAATTTATGATATATATATATATATATATATATATATATATATGCAAATATTGTTCTGTCAATGTCCCTAACTAATGCAAAAGATTAGGCGGTCTACTGATTCAGTCGACCTCCTTTTCATGCAATCATGTCCGTGCCATGTATCCAAATGAATGCAAATTCCTAATCATAACTGATAGTTCTATATGCGTGCTACAATCATCATCCAAATGAAACAATCATGTGATAATCATCCATTCATAGGGATCATGGAATAAAATAAACATAAAAATATGCGAATGCGCATACATCCACATGCATATGCTCTAGTGTCCTAGTTAGGGTGATCCCTAGGAGATAATGGTGCCTAGTTAAGTATATGGTCCATTAGCATCCACTAACAAACACTTGAAACCACTAGCATCCATCAAACATAACATGTCCTAACAAAAAGTTTACATCAAATCCTTCCTTCCATAAGTTAATTCCTAAGATCCACCCTCCCAAAGGATAATAAAGGAAAGAACCGATTCAAAACTAAAGATGGAAATAGGAAATTTGAAAACCTACTATCAAAGAGATGTGGATAAGAGATACGAATCTTCTCTTCAGCCTCTCACATAGCGTCTTCAACATCATCTCCCCGCTGCACCTTTACTAATGAGACTTCTTTATTCTTGAGCTTCTTGCTTTCACATCCAATGATCTTGGTAGGAATACGATGAATCACTGCTTCTCTCTCCACTTCAACCTCTTCGAGCTGACTAGACTCCATAACCTCTTCCGAGTCATATAAGCACTTTCTCAAGTGCGAGACATGAAAAACATCGTGCACTCCTACGAGCCTCTCTAGTAGCTTCACTCGATATGCCATCTTACCTACTCTCTCCATAATGGGGAATGGTACTAAGAATCTGGGGGTTAGTTTTCCACTCGATCCAAACCTCACCACCTTCCTCAGCGGAGACACCTTAATGAAAACCAAGTCTCCTACCTCAAACTCAATATCCCTCCTCTGCTTGACCGCATAAGATTTCTGCCTATCTTGGTCCGTCTTCATCCTCGTTCTAATCAAATCTATCTTTTCTGAAGTCTCCTTAACCATGTCAAGAATAAGTAGCAATCTCTCTATAGACACTAACCAACATGAAGGTGAGTTACACGGTCTTCCATAAAGAGCCTCAAAAGGTGTCATCCCAATACTAGCTTGAATGCTATTATTATAAGCGAATTCCACCAAAGGAAGATGCTCCTCCCAAGTCTCTCCAAAATCAAAAATACACATCCCCAAAAAATCCTGCAAAACTCTATAATTATCTCCATTTGTCCATTCGTCTAAGGATGATAGGCCGTACTCAATCTAAGGTGCGTCCCTAAAGCCTCTTGCAAGCTTCTCGAATAATCGATAGTAAAAAGAGGGTCTCTATCACTCACTATGCTAAAGGGAACTCCATGAAGTCTGACTATCTCACGAATGTATAAAGATGCCAAATAAGTTATCATTCTCTTGCTCTTGATTGGAATGAAATGAGAAATCTTAGTCAAGCGATCTACAATGACTCAAATACTGGTATTCCCCTTCCTAAATCGAGGTAAACCATCTATGAAGTCCATCGAAACACTATTCCACTTCTATTCGAGTACATCCAAGGGCTGAAGTAATCCTCTAGGCCTCTGCCGATCCCCTTAACCTTTTGGCACATAAGACACCTAGCTACAAACTCTGCCACATCCTTCATCATGCCACTCCAATAGAATACCCTCTTCATGTCCCTATACATCCTATCGCCATATGGATGAATAGTCATCCTAGAATGGTGCGTCACTGCTAGAACTACACTCACCAAATCACTAGTGCGGGGGACACAAAGTCTACCATCTCTCCTTAGCCACCCTTTACCATCTATGGTACAACCTTGGAGACATCTAGAAACCTCTTATATACTAATCCTCTCTATAATACCCATAAGTTTTGCATGAACTCACTGCCTCAAACCAATATGATCTAGGAGGGTATGCTTCAAGTGTTGCTAAAAATCAAGGAGTAATGTCTGTAGAGGGCTTAGAATCAAAAGTAAAAATAAACTCTAGGCTTTTCCATTCTATGAACATTGGACCAAGGTTTGCTCTCTTCTACTTAACGCGTCCGCCACAACATTTCCCTTTCTAGGGGGTACAAGCTATATCAAAGTCATATGTTGCTAGAAACTCCATCCATCGCTGCTGCCTCAAGTTCAAATTCTTCTGTGAGAATAGGTACTTCAATGATTTATGGTCAGTGAAGAGCTCGAACCTCTCTCCTAGCAAGTAATGCCTCCAAGAATTGAGTGCAGAAAAATTAGTAGCTAACTCCAAATCATGGGCATTGTAGCTCCTTCCGTGAATGCTCAACTGTCTACTCCCATAACATAACACCTCCCTTCTTGCATCAATACTGCTCCAAGACATGTCTTACATGCATAAGTGTATACAGTAAAAGGCTTAGCTTCATCAGGTAAAACTAACATTGGTGCACTAGTAAGGGCCTTCTTTAGCCTCGTGAAAGAATCCTCACAATCTATATCTCACATGAATTATGCATTCTTCTTAGTGAGGCGAGTAGGTGGTGTTGAAATCTTAGAAAAATCTCTGGTAAACTTCCTATAACAGCCAGCCAAACCAAGGAAGCTTCTAACTTCAGTAGCGTTCTTAGGGGCCTTCAATCTTGCATTGCTACTACCTTAGCGAGATTCGTAACCAAACCTTCCTTTGAGACTACATGCCCCAAGAAACGCACTTCCATTCGTCAAAAGTGAAACTTTGAGAACTTTGCCTACAGCTGATGAGCGCGAAGTGTATGAAGAGCCTCCTCGAGATGAACGGCATACTCTTCCATACTCTTGGAAAACACTAAAATGCCATCCACGAACACTGCCATGAACTTATTTGGGACATCTCTAAAAACACGGCTCATTAAATCTACAAAATAGGCTGGGCATTGGTTAGCCCAAATGACATAACTAACCACTCAAAGAATCCATCCGGTTCCCTAAATGCTGTCACTACAAAAAAAAATATTTATTGCAGCAAAAGACTGCTGCGTACTAGGACTTGCTGTAATTTTATTCAGCTACATATTACTATCTCAAGCTACAACGATTGCATTTTAATCCTCAAAAGTTTGGCGGTTAATTTCATGCTCCCGCTTTTGTTTCTTAATTTCATTTCTTACCCTTTACTCTCTCTCGTAACACAGCAGCCTGTTTCTTTTTCCTCAAATCCTGTAATCTCCAAAAAACCTAAATTAATAAACGAAGCATTCAAATTATAGATGAAGGAAAAAAGTAATCTATTTATCGTGTCAATCTTTTATATAGTCAAATATATTGGACGCAGCTATTTTCGTTGGAAATTACGTTCGAGTACTGACTTTATGTGCTTATTTAACAACTATTTGTTCAAATTATGGTTTTATGCTATCAAATTATCTATGTTGCGTGAGTATGTAATTATTTGTTCAAGAGTTCTAAGCATGGATAGTTTGATATCGACTGTCAGTAGCAGTTTGAGTACTGACTATCAATGTGTTTGACTACATGAATGTTTATTATGTCGCTTTATGTAGTTTTGTTGGTTTTATTTCTATATATCTGAAGTTCATTGGACTTATCTATTACTATTTTTAATTTTGTTGCCAGATATTCAGTTTGAAAGCATTATTCGATATATCTGATCTCTTATGTGCTGCCTCTATAATGTTATGTCTAATAAATGAAACTAGCAACCTAAGCATGAAACAAAATTAGGTGATAATGGGTAAAACAGTAGACTACAAACCTCGGTTATGATTTTGTAAACTTGTAAACAGTTTTTTATTATAAGTACCTGAAATATAGTGTTTCATATTATAAAATCGGCATTATATGTTGCGTTGAATTACACAGAAGATGATCAAGTATGAGAGTTTCCCATTATATATTAACTTAAAAGAATAATCAATTAAGATCAAACTAAACCATCATAAAATAGATCACAACTATTAGTTACATAAAAATTAAATGGAAACATAAACAATTGTTCGCATGATGAACTTCAAAATTTATCTGAGAACAAGCATCATAAAGTGTGCAACACAGAAAGAAGAAATCAATGAGTATAAATAGTTTAGAAAGGTCAGGCCAAAGACAAGAGAATAGAAGGATTTATAGGTGTTCCACTACTTCTCTTTAGAGCATCTTTGTTTGTAAACAGAATTCAAATTGGTAGAGCATAAGGAAAATAACGATAACATATACCTGGATATTTTCACAGTTAATTTTGCGAACTTCCTTTCTTTAATAAATTTCCTAATTTCTTAAGTAAAGGCTTCTTCTTCTTTTTCTCGAATAGAAGTTTGAGTATAATATGAAATGTTATCCTACTTGCATAATTTTACATATATAATTGATTAATATAGGAGTATGGAAATAAACATGAGCAAATATCTTAAGTAATATTAAGATTTATATATTCCATTTTCATGGATTTAAGTCTGCATACGATGAATTTGAGTGTGGAACTAGCGGTCGCCTTGCAAAAGAGGTTAAAACTTGGCAACTTGTTTTTTCTCCACTTAAATGTGGAACATAAATAAAACTGAAAATATGCGGCCCTGTAATCGAATATTTGCACTTTCATATGAACTAGGTAGATGCAGATAGTTGCACATTCATACGAACTGTAATTCATATGTATTATTGATAGAGACTATTAATGTACAGTGCTATGCTTTTTATTATATAATTATTGTGATAACCTAGATTTTTGAACATCTGGTAACTGGATAATTTACTGTTTTTATTTGAATAAATAAGTGAATTCTGATAATTTAAAATTATCTGGAAATAATAATCTTATGGAAAATTAAAATATGTTTATAAACATATGCAACGTTATTGTAAATTTAAGCGTGTTCATATACAAGTGAATATACATATATATAGAGGAAGCTATTGTGTTACCCGAGACATTCCTTTGTAATTTGAATTAAATTTGAAATTCAAAGTAAAAACAAATAAATATGTTTCCTATTATAATATATATATATGTATATATATATATGTATATTGTAAATGGTTATCTATAGTTTAAATCCAATATTAATTTTCAAAGCTATTAAAGGTAAAATCTGTATTTTTACAACTACAAAGATAACATATCTGTCTATTTATTTGTTGAGGAATTAAAGCTCAAGTTTAAAGTGGAATTTAAATAGATTCGTACTTCCTTTAAATACATGTATAAGATATATTAAGTATTAAACATATGAAGGCATAATATATAAATTAAACATTTAAAATTTAATTAGTGCATGTATAAAAGACAAGTGTAACAAATCTTAATAAACATTAAAACAAATGTAAATATCTCTTTTAAAATTCAAACAAGTGTTAGCTTAGAAAAATATCCAAGTGGGAAAATGGATTCATCTTATTTTTCTGCTTTTTAAATCTATAATATGAATAAAACATCAAGTTGAGGAACACAAACTTCTTACAACAGAAAACTGAAAAAATAAAAGGAAGAAAGAACAAAATTATGGAAAAAAAACAAGTTCAAATACAAATAAAAGCAAGGTTTTAAGCAAAATCAGTTCAAACCAGAATTCAAGCAAGTAGTAGATCTAGCTCAATTCTCACATAAGAAAATTCAAGATCAACAAATCATATCAAGTGATTAGATCAAAAACTTCCTGATTCCAGAAAAAATAAACACCAATCAAGCTGTCCTCTGTTCAAAGCATTTGCAAGGTGAGTAAACTGAAGTTTTTACAATTTTAAATCCTGGTGCATGTTGTTAATTCTTGAAGAAATTTGTGATATATGTTTGTAAAAAATGTTAGCATGTTTAAGGTAAATGCATGTGAATATGTATAAAGAAAATTGTGTGTATGTCTGGAAATGAGTATGTATGTGTACTCTGTTTGAACAATAAGCTTTAATTCACTAAGTAAAACCAAACTTGCTCTTCATAAAACTAATATTAGAATTTGATTGGGTTTGCAGAAAAAAAATCAAGTTCCAGAATTTTTTAAAAAACTAGGACATTGTCCCTCTATTAGACAAAAATAGTGAGTAAATCTTCATTCAAACCCAAAATCTGTTCATATCTGAATTGTTTGTGATTGGTATCTGAAGTTTTTTGTGGAAGATGTTTGTGTAGATGTTAAAAAAAATGCATGTTTGTTCATATATAAATATATATAAGCCTGTGCATGTCTATATGCATATACCTTTGATATATACAGGAACAAAACCAAAATTTTAAATCCAATTGCTCCTTCTATGATTGATTATAGGTTATGATTCCAATGAAAGATGATTATAAGGGTATAACCTCATTTTTAAAAGTGGTTTCAATTTTTTTTATCAAGTAACCATTTCAAAAAATTTAATTTTACCGTGATAATCCAAATATGTTCAAAATCATATATCTTGATTTGAAGTTCTGATTCCATGATCTTGATCGTCTTCTTGAAACATGAATTTTAAAGATAGAATCATAATTTTTAAATTAGGGAATTACGCGGGATTGTGAGTTGATCAAAAATTGTATTTCCATCGAATTCTGGCAATCGGGAAAACTTTGGGTGTCGTGATCAAGGTGGAAGAAGGATGGAGGTTAGATGAGCATCAGAAAAATAATCATTTGAATTCTGGATGTCCATGGTGGTAGAACGTTGATGGTCTAGGGTTTGTGTACACTTTTGGGTTGTCGTGGTTCTAGAGGCAATAGCGTCAACGTGGAAGCATCGGGTTGGATATGAGGTATGGGAATGGAAGCAAGGAACTCTGCAAGGACGTGGGTTCGATGATGTGGTATCAAATGATCGGAGTTAGGCGTCAACGTGGAAGTTTTGGTGACTGGTTCATCCAGGTTGGGTGTGTTTTAGTACGATTTCGATTTCGGATTGTTGTCGAAGTTCTGGTGATCGAGTTTTGGTATGAGGATGATTGTCGACTTGTGAGGATCATCGTTGATGCTCGGAAGCGGCAGCATCGTTGGTATATGTGCACGGTGCACATTTTGACCTCTGATGAAATTTTGGGTTGAAGCAGGGAAGTGGACTTGAATTTTCTCGAGTAAATTTCAGGGATAGCTCGAAGATGCGGGGTGGTTGACTCGAAGACTTTTAGGTGTGGCTCGGGTCAAACTGTTGGTTACAGGTTTTTAAGCCTGTTAGTGTTTTAAATTTTGAAATGAATTTGGAATTTAAGGCAAGCTCTTAAATAAAGTTTTAAACCCAGTTAAAATATGGATTCAAATTAACTTTTGCATCCTAGTTTCAAAATAAATAAAGTTTGGAAATTTAAATTGTTTAAACAAGTTTAAATGTTTAAGGTATATTTTTCAAATGAAATGTTTAAAACTTTATTTACATAAAATTCTTTATAAAAGTTTCTTTAACACTAGATTTTAAAAAGGTTTTACAAAATTGAATTAAAATTTGGTTATAGTTTAAATTTGTTAATCATTTTAAACCTTAAATTTGAAATGAAATTTGAAAGTAGATTTTAAAATGAAATGTTTTAAATGCATACGTTAATGAAATTATGTCATTAAAAAAAGAATGATTTATCTTTAAAATAATTTAGGTTTAATGATCAACGTTGATTAAATCAATTAATAAATTAATGATTTAGTATTAATTAATTGGTAATTATGGACTGTTAGTTAGTAAATTAAGGGTTAATTTATTAAATAATTAAGGTTTAAGTTAATTAATTAAGGAATAATTAATTTGTAATTAAGAAATCATTAATTGGATAAGATTAGATTATTAAATAATGATTTAAGATTAAATAAATTGTAATTAATAATAATTAATTTAAGCTTAAATTTAATTACTTAAGAGAAGTAATTAAAGAATTGTTAATAGTTAATGAAGATAATTAACTTGGGATTATTAAATAATTAATTAATGTGATTAATTTTAATAATTAATTAGATTAATTAATTAAAGATAATCATTTGTGGTAATTGTTTAAGTATAATTACTTAATGTATAATTACTTAGTGGAAGTAATTAGTGATGATAATTATAGGATGTAATTAATTATAGATTGGAAATAGTTTTGAGTTGGAATGGTTAAGAATAATTGATTTATGTGATCAATTAAAGTTTAACGACTTAATGTAATTAAAATTAATCAAGGAGGATTAATTAAGATGAAAGATTATTGGATGATTAATTAATTGGTTTGTAAATAATTAATAAGCATGACTTAAAATAATTAAAGTAATTAATTTAATTAAATTGAGGTTAGTTAAATTAATTAAAGATAGTATGGATGATTCATCTTGCTTATGAATGATTGAATGATATTGTGTGCCTTATATTAGATGATATCTATGGTAAGTGATGTGTGATGCTATGTGATAAAATATGTTGGGATCAACAGTGACATCCTGTATTTAAAGTTGAATTGTTTTTCATTTTAAATAACTTGGTTAAGATGACATGGGATTCGAAGAGACCAGAGTCGGGTATTAGTAAATACCCGAAGCCACTTCGATTCTTTAAAAATTAATTTGTGGAATCAATAGGCTAAAATGGAATAATTTAAATGACTGGACCATTTAAAACTAAGTAAAGGTACTTAGGGTTTGAATTGTGAATATAAGTATTGACTATAACAAGTTACCTCGGGTTTATATAAGTTGTATGCTTTTGTATTCCTTCTTAGATGGGTTTACTCACGCTGGTTTCCAGCCTGACCCAGTTGTTACTTTGATGTAATGCTCGGGTCAGACCGAGTATTATAGATTTCAGGTAAGGACGTTCTGGAGCTCAAGAGGCGAGCTAGATGGTAGGAACTTATGGACAGTGTTCCACTGTGTTATATTGTTATTTATCTGGGACATGTTGTTTTAAAATGTTCAGTAATTGTGAAATGTTGTAACTCTGATGTATTAAAATGTAATTAACTGATGCAGCTTTCTTTGTGTAAAGAATATTATTTGATATTATATTTTATCCGCTGTGAATGTGAGATTCTGAGTTTGGTTTTCTGTTTCTTCTTCTTCTATCTCTTTTCTTCTTTTCCTAACTATCTGGAATTTTCGGCAACGAAATTTCCAGGTCGTTACAATTATTATGCTTTCATACACCTACATTCTAAAGCTTTCATCTTTTTTCTATTTTGAATGATGGGGCTATGTGCAATTGTAGTAAAACCAAAAGTAAACTAGCATTTTTTGTAATAGAATACTTAAAAATCTGGGTGTATGGTCATTAACCTGAGTCAAAATAACTATCTTGTTGAATTATAAGCGGGTTGAATATCCACTATAAATTGAATAACAAATTTTATATACAAGCCTAAGAAAAAAGATTATTAGTATCACAATTGTTTTGATGGCAGTTTTATATATTTGCATTATTTCGCTGCATGAGTTCAGAGTGATCGGTATTGTTTTAATTGCTGTCCCTCTGTAAATTTGCTTCAACATGTATTTTATTATAGCAGGCACCACAAGAAAATTTAACAGTGGAGTTCAAAGATTAGCAAAGTGCTCTTGGACACTTTTAGGTTATTACCCGAATCTCTATTTGGAATAGTCAATCAAAAATCCTCTTAGTTTTTGTACATTTTATTAGCATTTACATTATCAAACCTCAATAATTATGAACAAATGCATATTCCGGATGGCCATATGAGGAAAATTATTTATACATGAGCTTAATGGTTGGTGAGAAGATTGGTATAAAGTATAAACACTAAACTGTTATGATGAGTAAAATGCAGTCTTTGAATACTGCCTGAATTACTCTTCCCAAAAGCAACATCAAATCCTCTTAGTAAGTATATTTATACATGAACTCTTCCCATCCTAATAAGCTAATATCTATAAGACACCCACTTCATATACGCTTTATGTATGACTATGAAATTAATATGAATAATATTCAAGCATTGTTTCTGTCAAATATAAGAATGTCAAATGTGGCTTCATGGATAACCATGATATACCGGCTTATACAAGTCTTACTGCACTATAATTCTATGATTTTGTGAAACAGATATTGGTGTTGTTGTACTGATGCACATTTCAAAGTATTGGATTAAAGTTATAAAGATGAAAAAACCTTGATTTCATTTTAAACCATACATTTTCAGTCAAATCTAGTTCCCCGCTTATTATTGTTGTCTCAACATGGCGAGCTCCACACCATTACCTTTCTAAAATTTAAAAATGACTGGTGCATTTAGATCATTAACCTTGTAACTATTTACGATGATAATTATTACGAATTCGAACTTGATAGTATACTTTCATTTACTCCTATATATCACTTCATTTGAACCTGATGGTGATCATTAGGAATTAAAAGCTCAATATCATCCATAACATAGTCATATTTGCAATTAGTTGTATTCTACATAGAACATGTATTTGTTACTTTAAGCATTATGCTCTAATAAGAATCTGCAGTTTAGTTATACACAAATATTGAAATACAACAATAATCAATACTCTTTTGTTCATTTTGTTTGAGATGTGTAATATCGGTAGGGAACGAACGAAATAGTTTCATCTTATTTTGTGATTTTATTTCCATTGTTATTTTCGATGATATTAAATTATCATGTTCTTTTAGAAACTTTCTCATCACAATATTGTATATATGGCGATGGAAAAAGAATGGGTGCATTTACACAGGTAAGAGTACAATTTTAGCTTAAAATTTAACTTGGAGAATAAAATAATGATTTTTTGACATTTATTTTTATACCGTAGAACTAGTAGGGAGTGCGACCAAAGAGCAAGGAATTTTGTGCATGCAACAAAGAGAAATTTAGGAAATATGGAAAATATTTGTGCCCTTGCTTAGATTGTCGAAATCTTACTCGCCACTACGATGACATTATTATTGGGCATCTGGTTATAAGAGGAATGGATCTTTTATATAGACGGAGTAAGTGCTATAGTCACGGTGAGCAAGTAAATATAGCCAAAAAAGTAAAATTGAATGACACATACATATTACTTCAAGCCATTCACTTTGAAGACGACGAGTTTGTCAACCATACTTTTTCTTCGATGATAAAAATAGTGATGATGCACAAAAGCGAACGAATGATTTCCATAAAAAATTGGAATATGCAAAAACTCCACTGTACCCTGACTACATAGAACAAACAAAATTATCTACTATCACTACATTGTATAATCTTAAATGTGAAACTGGATTATCTGACAATGGTTTTGATAAGCTTCTTAGTGTGCAACAAATGTTATTACCTAAAAATAATGTCCTTCCAAAGACATTATATGAACTGAAAAAGTTTCTTAAAGTATTTGACATGGGATTTGAGAGGATTCACGCCTGCAAGAATAAGTGTTGTCTTTTTAGGAAGGAGTACAAAGATTAGAATAGACATCCGAAATGTGGTTCTTTGAGATGGAAGATAGACAAGCGAACGAAAGAGATAATGTAAGGTATTTCAGCCAAAATTTTGAGATATTTTTCAATTATTCCAAGATTCAGAAGAATGTTTAGATCCCAACCAATGGAAGAAGATCTAAGGCATTTTAGTAATAAAAGCAATGACTATCAAGGTGGAAAAATAGATCAATTTTCTTTGAATTACTATATCGGGAGGTTACTGTTCAAAAATAATTTTATTTATAATAATCTAACTATAAAATTATATATGTTAAACTGTCGTACTAATGGTGTTTATAGGAACTTCCACTCTGCCACAATTTAGATGTGATGCATGTTGAGAAAATCATTAGCGAAAGTTTACTCAACACAATGTTGCATGGTAGAAAATCAAAAGATTGTATTAATTCTAGAAAGGATTTATAAGATTGGAGAATTCGCCATGCTTTATATGCACAACCTTATGCGAAGAAAACATATCTTCCACTGGCTTTGTATATTTGTCTAGATCTAAATTTTTTTTGCAAAAGATTGGATAACATTAAGGGACTTGATGGTTACTGTTCAAATTTCAAAAGATGTGTGTCATCGGAGGATTGCAAAGTTATTGGATTGAAGTCGCATGATTATCATGTTTTAATGCAACAAAGGCTATCGGTTGCAATGAGAGGATTGCTTCCAAAAAAACAAAGGAAAGCAATAACTTGTTTGTGTACATTTTTTAATAAATATGTAAGCGTGTTCTTGATAGAGAGAAGTTGCAACAAATGGATGATGAGATTATTATAATTTTATGCATTCTTGAAAGATATTTTCCACCTTCATTTTTCTACATAATGATACATATAACAATTCATCTTAGTAAAGAAGCTCGATTATGTGGATCAGTTCATTTTCTCTGGATGTATGCCTTCGAAAGGTATATGAAAACACTTAAGACTATGTAAGGAACTATGCATGACCCAAAGGATGCATTGCAAAAAACTATCTCGTAGAGGAATTATGAGATTATTTAGTGATTTTCTACAGAAATCATCAGAATTAGGAGAGAAAGAAGGTAGAAGTGAAGATTATGAGAATGACGATGCAATACTCGAAGGACTTCCAATAATAACATGCAAGACAATTGCAATAAGGGATAACAAGAAGGAAGTTGCTCATTTGGCCCATGCTAATGAATATGGCTATAACGAAGCCATATTTAGAGTAAGAACATATTTATTTTATTATTATTGTCTTAACATATGTGTAATTATAAATGTAAATTAGCATCCTTTATATTATGTGTAACAACCCTGTTGTTGGTTACCTGATTAATTAGACCTAGTTAGGGATAATTAATTCTAAACTGGGATTTGTGAAATTTAACTATGAAATTAAATCTAGTTTTATGAATAATTGAATTGTTTATCTTAATTAATTTTAAGATAACTTTGGAAAATGTTGTAAATGTTGTTAAGTGTTAATATTGTGATTTATTATTTTAAAATGATAAATTGTGATTATAATTTATTTTATTTTAATTAAAAATGATAAGAATAACTTTCTCTTTGTGAATGGGTTTGATAAATTATGAATGGTTAAGACAATGTTAACTAAAACCTTAGTTAAAATGTAAAATAGTGTTTTATAAATTATTAACACTTAGGATTTTTGTAACACTTGGCAATTGGGTCCATACCTCAAACCACTTAGCCCATTTAAGAGAAGCTTCCTTCTCATTTGATGAAAAGAGTACGTTCTTTTCTAAAAGCTTAGAAAACCAGAGAATTCAATTCCTCTTTCAAAACCTAGAAGAAGAAAAAAATCAAATCTCTTCTTCAATTCATGGTAAATTAAACATCTTTGGGAGCTTATTTGTGCAGGTAATCATCTCTAGCTTAAATACATCTCAATTGTGATTTTATTTCTCAATTTACAGTAAACTAAATTAGGGCTTTTGAGTATATTTTGGATTGATTTTTGTTTAGGGTTTACTAGTTTGGAAATTTGGGCTGAAGTGATAATATGGATTGTTGAATTAAAGAATAGAGGTGAGTTAATCACTCACATGCTTATTTATAAATCTTTGTTTGCTACACATTATTGTTTGAATGATTTTTGATTTAATTGTATGCAATTTGGTTGAGAACTTATGTGATTTTTGTGTTATTGTTTGCTGGAAATTTGATAAAACAAAGTAGCTGCAGTAAAACAACGATAATATATGGTAGATTAATCCAAATTGACTCAATATTTTTGTGGTTGAAAGATATTTCAATTAACTACAAGTTTCATTTTAATCATATTTCGAAATTTTGCTGTTAAATTGGTCAAAATTGAGTTTGAAACTAATGTTATAGCACAGCCATATAACAATTTCCTGAGTTAATACCTAAAAGTAAAATGGACATAACTTTTGATTGATTAATCCAATTGTGTTGAACCTTTTTGTAGTAGAAAGATAATTTTCTAAGGAAGAACTTTTGTTTTAATTAGTTTCTCATATTTTGAAGATTTCTTGGGCAAAATCCAATTTTTTTAACAGAGTAATAGTCTCTGCCCTGTCAAATTTCTATGATAGATATTGGTTAGTAAATAAAGCATAACTTTCTCGCTTCTTATCGTATTTTGACAAAATTTAAAGTTCTGGAAAGCTTAAACTTTGCGCTACAACTTTCATGTTGTAAGTTTCTGCAGATTCTATTATTTAAAGGGTCGAAATTGGGTTTTAATCTGAGATACATGATCCGCTCTGTTGATTTTCAGAATTGAAACCTAAAACTAAATTAGACATAGCTTTCTCATTTTTGATCGGATTTTGATAATATTTTATGTTCCGGAAAGCTTATTTCATGTACTACAACTTTCATGTTTTGTATTTTCTGAAATTATGAAGTTAGCTATGTCAAAATCGTAATTTTCTACAGTAATCACGAGAGCAAAATCAATATTTGCTCCGTGAAAGGCTAAAACTAAATTCGCCATAACTACTTCGTTTCTTAACGAATTTTGATGATCTTAATCATTCCAGAAAGATTAGAAACTAAGCTAAAACTTTCATTTTATACGTTTTGCCAGATTTCAAAGTTATCTAGTCTAAAATTACAATTGTTTGTCGCTGTCCTGCAAATGCATAAGTTCAGGCTGAGTTGATGTTTTTTTTAGTAATTTGATCATAACTTTCTTATTTCAAATCGAAATTTAGAAACTTTAGATGTTCTGAAATCCATGTAAAATATTCCACAACTTTTCTATTTTCAGTTTTGAGTGACTTTAAGGTCTATATAGTGAATAACTGACATTTTTATCGCTGGTCGTTGTTGATAGCCAGTGCACATAAATTTTTCTAAGTAGTATTTCACTCATAACTTTTTCGTAACTTATCGGAATAATGAAATTTTTGATGTTCTGGAAACCTTATGATGTAGTACAACTTTTATGTTTTGAGTTTTGTAGGATTTCGAAGATTACCTGGTGAAAAATTGACGTTTTCACTGCGGGCCTGTCATTGACAGCCACAATATTTATATTTGTCTAATTTCGACGATTCCATTTGCATTCTTTGCGATTTTTTTTTTATGAAATTTGATGCTAATATTTGATCATTTTGTCTAGCAATGGACTAATCCAGTTAGGATGAGATTTGAATTTAAATTAATTCAAATTCGATTTAAATTTGAATATCGGTTTAGGCCGATTAAATTGCAAACTGATGTTTTTTTGAGTTTAAAAAAAAAAAGATTCCGAATAAATTCCAGAATATCTTCTAACATCATGGTTGGAGAATAAATGTTTTTACGTATTTTTAGAGGTTTTTAAACAATTATTCTTTATTTTTAAGGCTTTTAAAAATTATTAAAATCCTTTTTAATGATGTGTTTTCTCTCAAAATCTTTTAGATAAGTTTCTAAAATTTGTTTTATAACCCCTTTTTCTCAAGTAAAATCTTTTAAAATTAATTTTATTCATTTTAATTATTTTGATGCTTTTTCGGACGTATGAGGAAGTAAATTAAACGTTTAGTAAAATTACGAGGTATGGGACTCGTGAATTTACTTTATCGGTTAATTTCGGACTTGTACGATCGAAAATCTTTCGATGAACTGTTAGAGATGATTTAAGATGCTATTGAATTTTGGGTAGTTATATGGTCCGAGAACTCCAATTTAGAAGTATATTCGATGAAGGACCGTTTTAAGATGTTGTTTTACTTGCCGATGAGATGAGGTGAGTCTTGAGATGAGATTTCCCTTTTCGGGGATGATGGTTTATGAGAAACCATTATGAGATTTAATTGCATTTGCCGATGATATGAGGTAAGAGTATTTATGAAGTATTCATGAAGTTAAGATGTTTATGATGATTTATGAAGTTAAGATGGTTATGATGATTTTTACTTGTCGATGAAATGAGACAAGTCACGATGGAACCATTACTCGTCGATGAGTAGAGATGAGTGTGGTATTATAGTAACTCGTCGATGAGATGAGGCAGAGTGAGTTTTATGATGGTTCTGATGTTTTATGATGTTTTCTAATGTGGAACCAACTAACGATTAGTAAACCATTTGGGGAGAACGTATAGTATGGGATATACGTTCTCGCCTTTTGGGTTCCTATTCGAATAGTTGAGACACATTCAAGATGTTACTAGTACTAGACCGAGTATGATTGGAGTCACCACGATGTTCACGATGTTATTACTCAACTCCAATCACCATGAAGTTTTTACTCGGATTTGTGACTGGGTGTCATTAAGATGTTCCGACTAGTCAACCACGATGTTATGATGTTTATGAGACCCCAAGTCATCACGATGTATGGTACCAAATTACTAGTACTAGTCAAGATGTTAAGCACGTGCTGTTTTCCATGAAGTTTAGATGTTTCGTTTTCACTGTTTTGATGATGATGCTTTATTATAGCCTTATGTAAGAAAAGGGCTAATTTATATACATGGTTTTATGGTGATTTCGAATACGATGTTTTGGATTCTTTCTGGGCTCTATCAAGATGGATTTGAGACATTTTATATATTTATACCAATGAGATGAGGTATAAATTATGGTAATGCTTTTATGATGAGTGTTGATAATAGATTTAAGATATATATATATTTATACCAATGATATGAGGTATAAATGATTATGGAGGTTCCTTTATAATGAGTTTAATGATGGATTTGAGATGTATTTATATTTATACCGATGAGATGAGGTATAATAATTAGGAAGTTTCTCTTAGTTGGGTTTTATTTATGATGGATTCTTGAAGTTTAATTATCTTATGAAGATTTACTTTATGGTCCATATCCTCACCCATTTCATTCGGTTATATATATAATTAGATAAACCATGTCTATCTAATATACATATTGTATTCCTCTATGCAATTATGATGAACCATTGATGTATCACTCTAGAGATAACTTGATGACCTATATCATTCCATTGGTAATGATGGAATGGTTTTCCCCTTATCTCTTATCATCACCCTTACTAATGATAAGTTCTAGCTAGCCTAACCCGTGTGTTTTCACTCGGGTCAGACCGAGTTGTTTCAGGTATCATCTATTGGACTTAGCTTGAAGTTGATGTTGGATATCAGCTCTTCTTTCTCTTGAGTAGTTACTATTCTTTCGCATACTCTGATGTAGTTATATTTGATTCGATATTTATGGTGTGGTCGAGTACCACCTTTATTGTATTCATATTGTATTGTACTAAACACATATCAGTGTATATGTATATATATGATGTTGGTTACTGTTCTGTGACGTGATTTACATTCAGTTATTGTATTTTGTTCTGATAGATTCGTTAGCCACCTATAGTTTTGGATTAAGCATTTACCGGGTATGTCGATCCACTTGAGTTGAAAAAAAATATAATGCATTTATCGACGTATTCAATGAATGTTTAAGACAAAATTGAAGATGATCGCCCTTAACCAGCCCTATTCTCCGCTTTAGTAGACAGAATTACTTGTTAATTCTCTTTGCTAAGGTGGGTCTTAGGGTGGGGCGTCACAGCATGGTATCAGAGCTGTGGTCAGAACAAAATAGAATAAACACAGAACAGTACGTATATCATGATACATCGAAGTACAATACGAATGAATCATTGTCCTTTATTCGAGCTTGTTTTAGAATCGAGCCTTGATTCTTTTTCGAGTTTTAGGATTGTTGAAGTGGAATATGTCTAGGAATATAGATATATTGTATTCCGTAGTATTCCATAATAGAGTTTGATGTCATCTTGTCTTATATAAAATCTTATTTGGGATTGTTCTATTCTTATTTTTATCGATACAAGTAAATTCGTATCGATGGAGCTGATCGATTTCTTTGAGTATTCTCGTTGCATTCCTTTGAGAGTTGTGATCCTATTAAAGGGATCCACAATGATTGGCTTGTTGTGAACATTCTGATTTCTCTATTTGTTGCTGCTTTAGTGAGTATTTGTTTATTACTCACTATCTTGAGATGTATCTGATTTGAGATAGTTTGACTTACTTGATGTTAAGTCCGATCCTTTTGTTGTTATAGGATCCTATATTTATTTAGGCATCCTAATTTGATTAGGTTATTATTTCTATCATTTTGAAATGTTAGTGATGATTCCGAAGTTTCTGTGTTCACTCTTGAGTATCGAGATGTTGATGATATATCTCGAATTCCAGTCAAGGTGACTTTGTTGAGTTTTGTGAGTCCGTTTGGATTAGACATCCAATCGGGCAATCGATTGTTGAGGTAACCTTATTCTTGGCTCTTCGGTTATCCTTCCACGAGGATATTCACTAAGGAATGAGGTGGGTTTCTAGATTATTCGAGTTTGATTGAGTTTATCATTCAGCTTCGTTTGTGTGTTCTTTTCATATACTCAATCAATGTTATCCTTTAGCATTACTCCGACTAAAGTAGTGATTCGTGGATTGTTTCTTCTTCTCCTTCGAGAATAATATCTTTCTTATCCTGTATCTTGATGATTTTTGAGAGTGGCTCGTGACATCGTAAGATTGACGAACACTCTATCTCCTTCTATTGATTTTGAGAATCGAGTATTCTGGGAATATCTCGATGCATTCTCTTAATGTTCTTTGGTTTGAGTTTTGAAGCTATATAAATAAGAGTTTTAAAGAGAAATTTGAGCTTTGAGATTAAAATATATATATATATATATATATATATATCAAAGAATATTTTGGGAATATATTTACATGAATAGTATTTCTTTTATAAAAATAATTTAAGAGTGTTGGGTTGTCCATCGAGTAGTTAAGAGTTCTGGTCGATGCGCCTGATCAACGTTATCGATAGGAATCTCATAAATGCTATGATGAGGCAATCAGACAAAATGGTTTGTGTTTTAAAAATTGAGATTTTGAAAATATATTTTGAGATTATATATTAAATTTATTTTTTTATGGTAATTGCAGCCATTGATTTTAAAGTCGAGTAACAGAGTGGCGAGGCAATTTTGATCCTTCGATCGACTCTGCAGCCAACAAATATATCTATTTATTAGAGGTTCAATGGCGAGGCAATGCCACTTATTTATTTACTTTGAACTATACTTTATTGAAAGTATATTTTGATATTTTGGAATCTATATTATATACATTAAATGTTTTAAGAAAAGAGTTATAAGAGGATTTGGAGATTGTTTTTAAACGATTTAAGTGGTTAATAAAAGGAGTAAAGAGAATTTAAACCCTTAATTTATTTTGAGGAAATTTATTATGGATTTACAAAATTCTTTGAAAATTAATTTTGAAGTAAGAGAAGAAATTTGGACTTTTAATTTGAGTTTTAAACTACTTACTAAGTAATATAGTAAAGAGTTTGAAAATTTTCAAATATTGAAAATTGAGATTTAAAATTTAAAAGACGTTGAGAAAAAAAAAATCTAAATATCTTGGATTGAAAAGTAATTTGAGCTTATATTCTTGTTCTTGAGTTCACTCTATTCTTGTGCTACTGATGACGGCGTGCATTTTCGCGGTCGTTCGAGTTTGGTGGCCTCGTGAGAAGCCATTTTGTGTGATTTATCTATCTTGTCTATTGAGTTTATCTTGTTGTGAGGATGTTCTTTCCGTATTATTATGCGGAAAATCTTGTTGATGATCTTCTCTATTGTTTAAAAGTTCAGGTTTGAATGAGTTTGATCCCGACTCTATTCATAGAGTTTTGAGAAATCTATCTTATTTGATAGATAATTTGTTGAGCTTTTTATTGAGTATTGATTCGAAGACGGGATATCTTCAAAATTCTTTCGAGTTACTTGGAAAAATCGATGGCTTGCTAATCACTATATTAGCATTTGATAGGCCATTGGATTAACCAAGTGAGTTTTTCCTTGTTTACCTCTACCATTCTATGTTGATATGAATGGTTTGAGTTTCGAGCATGTCCCATATCCTTGGTCGATTGAATTTTTGTGTTGCTTACGGCTCTTTTTCTAGAAAATTGCAGGGACGCAATTTTTGTAAGGGGGGAGTCTGTAACAACCCTGTTGTTGGTTACCTGATTAATTAAGCCTAGTTAGGGATAATTAATTCTAAACTGGGATTTGTGAAATTTAACTATGAAATTAAATCTAGTTTTATGAATAGTTGAATTGTTTATCTTAATTAATTTTAAGATAACTTTGGAAAATGTTGTAAATGTTGTTAAGTGTTAATATTGTGATTTATTATTTTAAAATGATAAATTGTGATTATAATTTATTTTATTTTAATTAAAAATGATAAGAATAACTTTCTCTTTGTGAATGGGTTTGATAAATTATGAATGGTTAAGACAATGTTAACTAAAACCTTAGTTAAAATGTAAAATAGTGTTTTATAAATTATTAACACTTAGGATTTTTGTAACACTTGGCAATTGGGTCCATACCTCAAACCACTTAGCCCATTTAAGAGAAGCTTCCTTCTCATTTGATGAAAAGAGTACGTTCTTTTCTAAAAGCTTAGACAACCAGAGAATTCAATTCCTCTTTCAAAACCTAGAAGAAGAAAAAAAATCAAATCTCTTCTTCAATTCATGCTAAATTAAACATCTTTGGGAGATTATTTGTGCAGGTAATCATCTCTAGCTTAAATACATCTCAATTGTGATTTTATTTCTCAATTTACAGTAAACTAAATTAGGGCTTTTGGGTATATTTTGGATTGATTTTTGTTTAGGGTTTACTAGTTTGGAAATTTGGGCTGAAGTGATAATATGGATTGTTGAATTAAAGAATAGAGGTGAGTTAATCACTCACATGCTTATTTATAAATCTTTGTTTGCTACACATTATTGTTTGAATGATTTTTGATTTAATTGTATGCAATTTGGTTGAGAACTTATGTGATTTTTGTGTTATTGTTTGCTGGAAATTTGATAAAACAAAGTAGCTGCAGTAAAACAACGATAATATATGGTAGATTAATCCAAATTGACTCAATATTTTTGTGGTTGAAAGATATTTCAATTAACTAAAAGTTTCATTTTAATCATATTTCGAAATTTTGCTGTTAAATTGGTCAAAATTGAGTTTGAAACTAATGTTATAGCACAGCCATATAACAATTTCCTGAGTTAATACCTAAAAGTAAAATGGACATAACTTTTGATTGATTAATCCAATTGTGTTGAACCTTTTTGCAGTAGAAAGATAATTTTCTAAGGAAGAACTTTTGTTTTAATTACTTTCTCATATTTTGAAGATTTCTTGGTCAAAATCCGGTATTTTTAACAGAGTAATAGTCTCTGCCCTGTCAAATTTCTATGATAGATATTGGTTAGTAAATAAAGCATAACTTTCTCGTTTCTTATCATATTTTGACAAAATTTAAAGTTCTGGAAATCTTAAACTTTGCGCTACAACTTTTATGTTGTAAGTTTCTGCAGATTCTATTATTTAAAGGGTCGAAATTGGGTTTTAATCTGAGATACATGATCCGCTCTGTAGATTTTCAGAATTGAAACCTAAAACTAAATTAGACATACCTTTCTCATTTTTGATCGGATTTTGATAATATTTTATGTTTCGGAAAGCTTATTTCATGTACTACAACATTCATGTTTTATATTTTCTGAAATTATGAAGTTAGCTATGTCAAAATCGTAATTTTCTACTGTAATCACGAGAGCAAAATCAATATTTGCTCTGTGAAAGGCTAAAACTAAATTCGCCATAACTACTTCGTTTCTTAACCAATTTTGATGATCTTAGTCATTACAGAAAGATTAGAAAATAAGCTAAAACTTTCATTTTATACGTTTTGCCAGATTTCAAAGTTATCTAGTCTAAAATTACAATTGTTTGTCGCTGTCCTGCAAATGCATAAGTTCAGGCTGAGTTGATGTTTGTTTTTAGTAATTTGATCATAACTTTCTTGTTTCAAATCAAAATTTAGAAATTTTAGATGTTCTGAAATCCATGTAAAACATGCCACAACTTTTCTGTTTTCAGTTTTGAATGACTTTGAGGTCTATATAGTGAATAACTGACATTTTTATCGCTGGCCGTTGTTGATAGCCAGTGCACATAAATTTTTTTAAGTAGTATTTCACTCATAACTTATTCGTAACTGATCGGAATAACGAATTTTTTGATTTTCTGGAAACCTTATGATGTAGGCTACAACTTTTATGTTTTGAGTTTTGTAGGATTTCGAAGTTTACCTGGTGAAAAATTGATGTTTTCACTGCGGGCCTGTCATTGACAGCCACAATATTTATATTTGTCTGATTTCGACGATTCCATTTGCATTCTTTGCGAATTTTTTTTTTATGAAATTTGATGCTAATATTTGATCATTTTGTCTAGCAGTGGACTAATCCAGTTAGGATGAGATTTGAGTTTAAATTAATTCAAATTCGATTTAAATTTGAATATCAGTTTAGGCCGATTAAATTGCAAACTGATGTTTTTATGAGTTAAAAAAAAAAAAAAGATTCCGAATAAATTCCAGAATATGTTCTAACATCATGGTTGGAGAATAAATGTTTTTATGTATTTTTAGAGGTTTTTAAACAATTATTCTTTATTTTTAAGGCTTTTAAAAATTATTAAAATCCTTTTTAATGATGTGTTTTCTCTCAAAATCTTTTAGATAAGTTTCTAAAATTTGTTTTATAACCCCGTTTTCTCAAGTAAAATCTTTTATAATTAATTTTATTCATTTTAATTATTTTGATGCTTTTTCGGACGTATGAGGAAGTAAATTAAACGGTTTAGTAAAATTACGAGGTATGGGACTCGTGAATTTACTTTATCGGTTAATTTCGGACTTGTACGATCGAAAATCTTTCGATGAACTGTTAGAGATGATTTAAGATGCTATTGAATTTTGGGTAGTTATATGGTCCGAGAACTCCAATTTAGAAGTATATTCGATGAAGGACCGTTTTAAAATGTTGTTTTACTTGCCGATGAGATGAGGTGAGTCTTGAGATGAGATTTCCCTTTTCGGGGATGATGGTTTATGAGAAACCATTATGAGATTTAATTGCATTTGCCGATGATATGAGGTAAGAGTATTTATGAAGTATTCATGAAGTTAAGATGTTTATGATGATTTATGAAGTTAAGATGGTTATGATGATTTTTACTTGTCGATGAAATGAGACAAGTCACGATGGAACCATTACTCGTCGATGAGTAGAGATGAGTGTGGTATTATATTAACTCGTCGATGAGATGAGGCAGAGTGAGTTTTATGATGGTTCTGATGTTTTATGATGTTTTCTAATGTGGAACCAACTAACGATTAGTAAACCATTTGGGGAGAACGTATAGTATGGGATATACGTTCTCGCCTTTTGGGTTCCTATTCGAATAGTTGAGACACATTCAAGATGTTACTAGTACTAGACCGAGTATGATTGGAGTCACCACGATGTTCACGATGTTATTACTCAACTCCAATCACCATTAAGTTTTTACTCGGATTTGTGACTGAGTGTCATTAAGATGTTCCGACTAGTCAATCACGATGTTATGATGTTTATGAGACCCCAAGTCATCACGATGTATGGTACCAAATTACTAGTACTAGTGAAGATGTAAAGCACGTGCTGTTTTCCATGAAGTTTAGATGTTTCGTTTTCACTGTTTTGATGATGATGCTTTATTATAGCCTTATGTAAGAAAAGGGCTAATTTATATACATGGTTTTATGGTGATTTCGAATACGATGTTTTGGATTCTTTCTGGGCTCTATCAAGATGGATTTGAGACATTTTATATATTTATACCAATGAGATGAGGTATAAATTATGGTAATGCTTTTATGATGAGTGTTGATAATAGATTTAAGATATATATATATTTATACCAATGATATGAGGTATAAATGATTATGGAGGTTCCTTTATAATGAGTTTAATGATGGATTTGAGATGTATTTATATCTATACCGATGAGATGAGGTATAATAATTAGGAAGTTTCTCTTAGTTGGGTTTTATTTATGATGGATTCTTGAAGTTTAATTATCTTATGAAGATTTACTTTATGGTCCATATCCTCACCCATTTCATTCGGTTATATATATAATTAGATAAACCATGTCTATCTAATATACATATTGTATTCCTCTATGCAATTATGATGAACCATTGATGTATCACTCTAGAGATAACTTGATGACCTATATCATTCCATTGGTAATGATGGAATGGTTTTCCCCTTATCTCTTATCATCACCCTTACTAATGATAAGTTCTAGCTAGCCTAACCCGTGTGTTTTCACTCGGGTCAGACCGAGTTGTTTCAGGTATCATCTATTGGACTTAGCTTGAAGTTGATGTTGGATATCAGCTCTTCTTTCTCTTGAGTAGTTACTATTCTTTCGCATACTCTGATGTAGTTATATTTGATTCGATATTTATGGTGTGGTCGAGTACCACCTTTATTGTATTCATATTGTATTGTACTAAACACATATCAGTGTATATGTATATATATGATGTTGGTTACTGTTCTGTGATGTGATTTACATTCAGTTATTGTATTTTGTTCTGATAGATCCGTTAGCCACCTATAGTTTTGGATTAAGCATTTACTGGGTATGTCGATCCACTTGAGTTGAAAAAAATATAATGCATTTATCGACGTATTCAATGAATGTTTAAGACAAAATTGTAGATGGTCACCCTTAACCAGCCCTATTCTCCGCTTTAGTAGACGGAATTACTTGTTAATTCTCTTTGCTAAGGTGGGTCTCGGGGTAGGGCATCACATTATGCTAGTATGCACTTGGAAGAGCTACAAAGTTCGGACAAGCGAATGGAAAGAAATGCTACATTACCATGGAAAATCCACACAAAAAAATTCGCTGATTGGATTAAAAAGAAGGTTAATTATACGTTTTAAATTTCATTTTTTGGTTTGAAAAAATTATTTTTGACTACATTGAACAAATTGAGTTTTTTCCAGATATCTGTTAAAATGAACACGATGAATTATTAAAATGGATTGCCTATGGTCCAAGCAGCACTGCTTTGTCCTGCAAAGTATATATAATTAATAGGTTACGTTTTCACACAAAAGATGTTGAGAGAGAAACCCAAAATTCTGGAGTGACTTATGATACTAATACAATGTGTGGAGCAATAGCGAAAGATGTCTCTCAAGTAGTAGATGTGGTCACCTATTATGAGATTTTGACTGACCTAATCAAGTTAGACTATCATAAAATTTATATTCCAATTTTTAAGTGTCATTGGAAAACAATGGAAATGAAGTGAAGGCTGAAGATGGATTTACTATTGTTAATTTACATCAAAATCAAGCTTCATTTTCGAGGGATCCATATATACTTGCATCTCAAGCGAAATAAATTTTTCAATAATCAGTAGATTTCTTACATCTAAAATTTTATTAATTAGCGTAAATTAGGTATGAATATCTCGATAATTATTGAATCCGTATGGATATAATAGTATACAACACATTCCTTGAGAACAGCTAGAGTAAAGAGAAACATAAACACAGTATTGCATATCTTGAATGCATGCTATGTTTGGGAAGGATCGAAAATTTATGGGTTATGCTTTGTACACGAAATTATGAAAATCCAATTCGTATATTTGTATATGTATGGACTTTAAAGGTTTAGACAAAAAATATCCAATAAGTCAGTTAGAAATCTCAATGGTAAGTACAAGAAGTTTATGCCTACTAATGTTCAAGGCATTTTTCAAGGAGTTTATTAGGATGTAAGTAACTGTCCCATTATTTAAGGGAAATAAAATAGTTGCAACCTAAAAATATCTAAACAAATATGCAACAGGAATGTGTCCAACCCTGAAACATGCAAATTAAGAGAAGAAACATTCAGACAAAAAATTATGAGATCAACATTCCCAGTAAAGTATCTACATATGTATCTACACGTGCAATATGAACGTCAGGGATTACATATCTTTTACACTATTACATGACAATAGTATAACAAACCATATGAAAACACAAAACGGTAATCGAGTATTGCATAGGCTAGGGTATGTCAAGCACGGTTTTGGTTGAGCTTAATCTATGAAGAAGTAAAATTAAGCAAGCAAATCAAAACGAGTGCAGTTGGGTTTTCTTTTTTTCCCGTGCACTACATTCGAGAGAAACAACCAGCTACCCGTTAACATTGATTCATAAAGTTTCTTATCATTTGTGACTAACATACACACGTATGTGCTTCTTTTTGACAGGTGTTGTATGATGCTTTTGAGGTTGCTACATGATGTCGCACTCTTTCTCCTTCAAGTCGATCATTTTGTGTATGTATCATTTTGGTTAGCTACATGATGTTGCACTCTTGTTTTTAATATGTATCATTTTGATTAGCTATAGTTGTATATATCGTTACTTTTTGTCACAAATATTTACATGTTTAATACTTCATGTATGAAATGTTATGGATATATGTGTTTTGTGGTTTGGCTTATGACACTGTTTGATTAAGTACATTACATTGTGATAAGTGCAGTTTTTTGAATTATTATAATATATTAGTTGAAATAAGCTTGGTAACTGAAAATTGTAAGCTTGAATTTATATAGTAATAAAAAAATGCCGTGGAAAATCTTTTATAGCGTTTTAACTAGGCTATAAAAAGAAATTGTTACAGCTTTCAACTTTTTTATGCCACTTTAGTTAGGCTATGAAAAGAATTTTTTTTAACACTTTTAAACTTCTGTTGCATTTTAAGTAGGCTATGTAAACTTTTTATAGCGTTTTAACTGGGCTATGAAAATAATTTTCTTTTAAAGATTTTATACTTTTTAGCCTTTTAACTAGGCTGTGAAAAGAATTTTTTTATAATTTTATAAAGTGTTTCAAATGAGTCATAAAAGATCTTCTACAGCAAGCTTCAAATGCTATAGAAAAGTAGTTGTACCAATACGACCTGCCTAAGATGGCAACAAAAACTTTATTAAAAGTCATTTTTTCCATGGCAATTTTGAAACGCTATTGTATCTCTCAGACTTATGACAACATGTTGATATATTGCGTTTGTAGAAACCCTGTAGAAAGTTTTAATAGCGATTTTTAAACGCTATAAAAATGCATGTTCGTCGGTGATTCTAAGCTGATGAAATCCGATAACCAAATCAAGCTGAGAAAATACTGAAGAGCCAAATAACTAATCGAAAAGATTGTCTGTCCTAGGAAGTGGGTAATGATTCTTCTTCGTGAGCTTATTCAATTCTTTATAGTCTACACCAAGTCGAAGGAAACCATCCGCCTTTGTAGCGAAGACGACCGACGCTCCCCACTAAGTTATGCTCCTTCTGATGAAGCCTTTCTCTAATAGCTCAATATCTGCTTACTTAATTCCTTCCTCCCCCTAGGATCCATGTGTCTCATGGGCAATTCCACTGGCTTGGCATTGCCAATAAGACAGATCCTAAAGTTGATCTCTCTCTTAAGGTGTAGTCCCCTAACCTCCTCAAAGACGTTTGGAAAATCTATGCCGACGAGAACTATATACAACTTTGCTAGTGATGAATTGAGGTAATAAAGGAAGCTCAACATGACTAACCCTTGTAGGTCGTAAGAAACCATGAAAGTCACACCACTGCATGTCTCTAGTCTAACGACTCTCCTCTCACAGTCTAATATAGCTCCATATGTGGATAGCCAATCCATCCCCAAATCATCCCATACCTCAAAAATCCCAATACATGGGCATCATAGTCAGACTCTACGCCTACGATAAAAAAATTTCAAATCCATACAAATCATAGATAAATGTGCTGATCCTCCTATGGGGTTTGAAACAATAATGGGGTCTACTACTAAAGAGATTCTAAGTGCAAACAATCAACCAAGGAACTGGTAATAAAGGAGTGTGGTGCTCCAGAATCAAAAAGAGTCCAAATAGGAAAATCCGAAATAGAGATCAAACCTTCCACGGTAACTTTCCTACCTCTATCCGGTCCTCTACTAGAAGATGCCACATCCAAGGCCTGAATCTACGCTGTAGGTGTGCCCGCTCCCTGCCCCGTCTTCTACGGACATAATCTACTAAGGTGATCGTGCTGTCCACAATTATAACACTTTCCCTTCATTTTCTCCTTATTGTAGTCTCTTGCGTAATGACCAACCCGTCCATAGCTATTGCACTTCTCTTCTTTCTTGATCTACTTTTGAGGCCTCTTCCTTTCTTCTTATCTTTGTTGCTCTTCCACCATTTCTTTCCTTCTTTAGCTGTATCAAACATGAGGGCCATCTCCACCAATGACTCATATCTAGCTCCCATCGGCACAAGAGTCAATAACAACCCTTGGAGGGGCTGATTCAATCTCTTCGCAACTTCATGGCCTTTTTGGGCAGTGTATTCACTAACTCCATCCCAAACCGCAACAACTCATTAAATTGGTTGATATACTCCTTCACAGAAAGACTTCCTTGCTTCAAATAGTAAACCTTTCCAATTGCATACTTTCTTCTGCTTGTGATAAAAACTACCTTTCAAACCTTTCATGGAATCCATTCCAAAAAATGTCTCTCCCTTCCAACTCAACCATCTCCCACCAATAAGAAGCCTCTCCTTTCAACTGCCAAGATACAAGCTGAACTCTCTGTTGATCCTCCAATCCCAATAGCCCAAATATCCTCTTTGTACTCCTTAACCACTCTCGTGCCTCCACGAAATCTTCTAGGTCAAAAAATGTCTTGCCTCTTAGATTAGCAAAGTCCTTGCATTGTTTAGAGAAATTGGTTTCTACAGGTGGATTAATGGACCTCCACCAGCTGGTGTTGGATTGGGCGCTTACCCTTGCACCTCTGGTGGCTTGAAGGTATCTACAAAACTAGCCTAGGACTTGGATGCCCTCGGGAAGATTAGGGGCATCCGCCATGCTAAGCAAAAAAAAAAGTGAATTTAGGCTCAAAAGAATCGAAAGAAGATTGTACTGGACTTTAAGGAGATTTTTATAAAAAATCTTTTATACTTTAAAACCACTTCTATAGTAAGAGTTTCTTTCTGAAAAATAGTTTGAAAATATGTTACTTTTGAAAAAAATGCTTTACTTTTTTTTAAACAAATTTTTAGGAATACTATAACCTTAGGCTCTGATACCAATGAAACACCCCACTCCCCTTGGGATACCTAAAAAGGACATACTAAAAGATGTGGTACGTTGTAGGTATAGCTAAAACTTCACAGAGACTAAGATTCGCACGGCAATTAAATAGCAGAAACATTTAATCGATAAATCATTTAATAATCAAAAACTTCATAAATAATTCATAACCAAAACATGTCTCAAAATACCAAATACATACATCTCACAAAAAATACCATCTCAGTTACAATATCAGAGTACAAATCATCCCTCTCAACAAGTGCCAGTACATGAAAATAAAACTGAAAAGAAGAAGAAGAAGAATACATGAAGAAAAACTACGTAGCTGAACCTCCAAGAAAATCTAAATTCTATTGTCCCTGCCTCTGTTGGCCTGTGGGGGAAAGGGGAAATAGAGGAGTGGGTCGGACTAAAAGTCTGGTGAGTGGAAGTAACTACTAGTTCTTTAAGCAAGATAAAGACAATAGACTTATCAACAGTTTTAGTATAAAAGAAATAACAGAAAAGTTAAAGCTGAAATAAAATGCTGTTTAACTGCTTGCTTTGATTATTTCGATTGTTTGCACTTGTCTTAGATAACTATTTTGATTAGGCTAAAATCCTAATCCTACTTTAATTAGGCCGACGTCCTAATTCTACCCTTTGATCCGCCTTCTATCTCTGTTGTGCCACTGTGAACTAGTCCCACCTTGTGGGTCCCATAGTAAAAGACACATGTTTAGCGCTTTGGAACTCAGTAGCGACTTATATCACTGCACCGAGATCGCACGCTCGGCCACCGTCGGCTTGCACTATCTGTTGCTCCATCTTTTGACATCTTATTTACCTTTACTTTAGCATAAGTGTCTTCAGCCTCACCTGATCTGTTGTGAGACCATCAGCCTTAGTCTAATAGGGAAATGTTACCGGTATGGGTCCTAACAAACAAATCTATTTTGTCCCTTTCCCAAATCCCCTAATTTGAGCTTCTATTTATTGACCTCTTATTTACCATTACTTCAACATAAGTGTGTCCCAGCCCCCACCTAATCTATGGTGAGGCCATCAGTTTCTGAATGAAGGGGAATGCTGCCGGTACATGTCCTACTTCTATCATTGCTTATTAGCTTAGTATAAGTCTTTTAAATAAGCCTCTTCTGTTAATTCTGCTCTGTTTGCTTATTAACTTATTCTAAGTCTTTAAAATAAGCCTCTTCTATTATCTATGCTATATTTTCTTATTAACTTAACTTAAGTCTTAAAATAAGTCATTTCTCTTCTTTCTATTTAATTATAACCTACATTAAAATTTCTCTTTTATCTAGTCTTTTTAATTATAACTTCTAGTTATAAATATGCTTGCGAATGTAAAATTTGCCTATTTAAATCTATATTCTTTCTATTGCATTTCTTCTCATTTACATCAAATTTTTTGTAAATTTAGTTTTCCCATAATTTAGTTCATATTAACGAATTATCCTCTTTTTTTATTTTTATACGTGTAAAAAGGAATATAAAGGACTAAAATTTACAAGCTGAATTCTAACGTAAAGGATGTAAATAAAATACAAATAACAGTAAATAACAGTAAATAACTGTAAATATATGAATAAAATAGCTAAATAAAAATAGCTGAACAAAATAGACTAAAAAGAATGTTAAAAATTAATTATAAACAACTTATATAAAAGTCGTCTCAAAAGTTGCAGAAAAACTAAAACTATTGAGAACTCTATTATTTTAAATTACTTAAAAATCTAAATAATTATTTAAACACTCGCACGTGGTCCTTAGCTCTTTTCCTTGGCCTTTCCGGATCCACTTCTAGGTATAAACTATTTTAATTAAAAAGATCTTTTCCTTGGAGAAATATTCCTTTTAGAGTCCAATCTTAGGTAATGAACCCAGATGGAAAAAATCTGAATGAGAAAGATAGCTAGGCCTAGTGTCTTATTTATAATGTCAGTTGTGGATCTCAGACCGTCGGATTTGAGGATTAAATCTAGTGCAACCATGTCATAGGCTCAACTGGAACCGTCGGATTGAAGCATGGATGCACGAGATGGAATAAAAATCAGAAAACACGCCACGATTTGATCTGGATGAATTAACGTCCTAAAACACTAAGGTGGGTCGACCTTACTATCGACCGCCATATGCTAGAGTCGACCTATGGTTCAACCGAGCATGGGGAAGATCGACCCTAGGGTCGACCAGACCTTATAATTTTTTTGGTTTTACTTCTTCGTTTGTTGTTTAATTTGTAACTTCTTCGTTTAAGCTCTGATTCCGTCAATCTATATATAGAAATTGATTAAAAAATTACCGTGGACACAGTGGTGCAACTCTCATGGCTCAATTTTGACCATTTCACAAAATTATTTTATTATTTATTAATTTGCTAATTAATTATTATAGCTTAAATTTAGGGTTGTTACATATATATATAAATATTTGATTAAAGGAAATGCATGTTTAATAATTTAAAGTGTCTATAAATATCCAGTTTAATTCTAGAACGGCGATATTGTGTTTTCGATATGCTCATCTTTGCTATACTCATCTTGGATGATATGAATGATTCACCGTTGATAATGACTTGATTTTGTGATTTTGATGTGACACAGTGATGACATCCTTCTATATGATTTCATGATATTTTAATTTAGCGTGACGATGAATCTGAAAAGAGGGAGTTATAATATCGTATGGTATGGCACTTTCATAATATTTCTTCAGTTATTCTTTGGACTCGTTATATAGAATATTGTGGAGATTGAGTGTAATTTATGAGCAATGAATAAACATTTGAGCACCACACCGTTTTATGGGATGTTGTGATATTTATTCAATTATTCATTGTAACTAAATGACACTCATGTGACGGGCGTGAAATGATGTAATTGTACTTAAGTGAGGTGATGCTCGTTGGTCTAAGGAGGGTAGATGCATTTATATTTATTAGTATTATGTGCCACTATTATTATGTACTCCTAGATTATTGGTGGGAGGGGACAAAGATGGCTAGTATCCACCATAGTGGCCTAATCATGGGGTTGCACCCCAGATCCATGATACCTTGCGAGAGAGTGTGTGTGTGTGTGTCTATATGTGGGGTTTGGTGACCCAATGGATGGGTGCCCTATAGCTTCTGTGTCACTTAGGCCAGCGGTCTGTTACCTGTACGGGCAAGTGTAGGGCCATGACCAGTGCTTTGTGTAGACGAGCAAAAGGTGGATATTTGTTACCATGAACATCGAGGTAACCAAAGATTATACAGTTAGGTTAGGTGACCCATGTGTGTGTCTCTAGAGCCATTGTGAGGCCATTAGTTTCCCTTCTTATTCAAATGGAGTGGTAGATTGGCATATACTATTGATACACCTCATGCAAGTAGGGATATGGGTTAGAAGACCCAGGGGTAGGAGACCCATATATTGATGTGTATATGACTCTACTTGGGACTTTGTGTATGTCGTATAGTCATTACCTCATCATGATATATTCTGATTTATTCATACACGACGAGATGAGATTATATATGAATAGGTGTCCAGAGTATAGTGGATTCTCACATATTTTATTACGCTAATAGGCAACTTAGCTCCTATATAATGATGATGATATCCTATTTATTGATATTGAGAGATATATTTAGGTAAGGCTGTGTGTTAGCCAGAATATACTTAGGGATATCTCATTTATTGATGATGTCTAGATTTTGATGACGATTTCTAGATTGCATTATTCATCAAATTGATATTAATTTTGATATTTATGGATGGGTATGACGTTTTATGGGCGGCGACATCTTTGTATATGGTTCTGTGATATAAAGATATGTGAAGCTTTTGGGATTGTTTATTATATTATAACTAAAAACCATGTGTTATGTGTATTGAATTATGCTCATTATCTTGAATTCTTTTGATGGTATTATCGTATTATTATACCCTACATATATTGAGTGAAATATGTATATTCACCTTTATATCTAGACATAGTTTGACCCGTGTGTTATTTACGTAATACACAGGTCAGTCCAAGACATTTCAGGTTTAGGAACGAAGTGACCGGCTTGTATTTTATTGGGCACGGTGGAGATTAGTTATTCAGCATTGTATATTATTTTGTACGATATGGTATCTCATGCATGTATATGATCTTGTAACGTATATCTTTCGTTGTATTCTTTATATTATAGACTTTATCGCTATATTTATTAACTTCGTTCTCTGATATTTACTTTGTATTATGTATTGTTCTATCCCAATACATATTTATTACATTATGCCGATACCTATAAGTGAGTTATTTATTCGATGTTTTAAATACGTACCGTTTTTATCCCAAAGGAATATTCATGTGCATACTCCATGTAGCGTCATACTTCATTTTATCTGACAGTATTACTAGTAATACTCTTGGATAGTATGGATATAGAAATGTGGTGTTATAGATATGCTTGCTATTTTTGGTTTATGCATGCTAGAGATTGTTACGTTTTCTAGGTGCGTTTTGTTACGTTTTCTAATTCGGAATTTCGTGGATGAAATTCTTTTAGCCGAGGAGAATGTAATGATTCGTAAAATTTACACCTAGCAATTAAAATGGTTAATGTAATAATTAAACTGTTAATTGGATAATAAAGGGTAAAAAGGGATTTTTGCAAAATTAAATAATTAAGACTGAAAATATTTCCAATGCATAGAGGAGATGTTTCTATTCGAAATAGGCTATAGACTTGCTGCATTTGGATATAGAGAAAGAATTATGGTGGAAATAAAATTTAATAAAATGGTACAGGTTTTAGCAAATAAAAAAAATCTAGCATAACAGCTTAACCAACTAATTTTGGCTAGACCATAACTTGCTTTAGAAATCACTTTTAAAATCCCTAATTATATTTCTAAACTCCTCATCTCCATTTACCTAACTTCCTTCCAACAAAATCCATCTCTAGGCCAAATGAAATCCCTAAATCAAAGTAAAATCATATTGAATCAAATCAAGGCAAGAGCGACATATCTTTAACTATCCGCCCTTTCGGCCCTTGAATGTCGACAATTAATACATCCATAATATTCAAATGCTACGCATCCAAAGTGCCGGAAAGATATATTGTTAGAGTAAAAAGAAAATGAATAGGGAAAACAGAATCTCACAACAAAACGACAACATTTAATATGATAAAGACAGTAAAACCTATCACTCCAAGTTATAAGGTATATTATAGCTAAAAACAAACCTCATTAGTCCGGACAGTTATAACTTCCTAATCTTACAATTGCAGATGGGTATACACTAATACATCGAAAAATGAAAGTGCTATGATAAGTGAACATCCAACTTTACTCAATGAGCTCCATATCCCAACAACGACAACCTAGAAAAACTCGTTCTGTCCAAGCATTATAACAAAATAACACACGGATCTGTTTAGAAACCTAGCGTGAGAAGACTCAAGAAATATGGAGAATGTATAATAATTCTTTGAGACTACGTCGCTGAACAAGAAACAGGTTTTTAATTCACAGGAATAACATCCAACGTACATAAAAGAATGGAAACAAATCAAAATAAAAATCCAAACAATAAAGGATGAGTACAGACAAGATAAAATCCAAACTTAAAGAATAGGCAAAAATAATTAACATAGATAAGAGTAGAAGGCACTTCTCGATGCAATTAAGAAAGGATTAACTCCAAGGTTCGAACCAAATAAGGAGAATGAATTTGTCCAGCATGAGTAGGAGAGTGCACCCCCTACACCGAAAGTATACCTCTGGACAAAATATACTTGAGAGCAAACGCGTCACTCTCAGGAACTACAAAGCCGGACTCCGTTACACTTTTGCGAGCATCCCAATTTTTTGCATAAATGCATGCATGTGGAAACCTCTCTAGATATAAGTGAGCATACCCGAATGGGTGCGACCCACATGGCTTGGCACCCACTTGCACTTTGGTTTTACTTATTCGGTTTTGGATACCAACGCTCAAAACGAGCTACAAATTGTCGTTGATTGATGAAGCACAAAGAAGGATATCAACATCGATAGTTGATGAATCAACTATCGAAAACAAACTGGTACTACCCCAGGGAAAACAATTTCAAACAAGTTAAGGTAGTATTTCTTCCTATCTAGACTTGACAACATTCTCAACTTTAAGAATAATAAGATTTTAATTCCCTAAATGGGCAACAAAATCATCTTGAATCGACGAATGCAAAAGAGATAGCAGGATCGATAGTCAACAACTCAATTATCGTGAATAGAAAAATTGACCGTATATGACAATTAAGTTTCTTACACTTATCACAACTCAAAGGTTCCAAACTAACACTACCTCAAGGAAAACGATGAAGCTAGACATGTAAGGACACTATTGCTTTCTACCTTATCAAGGCAATATTCTTAACATTAAGAATAGCAGGAGTTCCTTCAATGTTTGGTCCTAATTGCATGAATATTTTCAATAAATGATCGAACTTTTAAAACATTTAACTCACATTTATGCTTGATTTTCACATCACAAATATTTGCAAAACTCTTTAAAAACAGTCTTTAAAATATTCTTTTAAAGCGCAAATTATATTTCTAAGTGTATTGAAAAGAAGGCTCAAAAGCGAATGTCATTAAAACAACATTTACTATAAACCCAAAAATATTGTCAGTTAGCTTTATTTTTAAACATTCCATTTTAAAGATTTTCTTATTTACAAACTATCATTTATTACTTTAAAACAACATTTATTATCTCAAAAGATAATAAATCAATTTAAAATAACTATATAAATTTAAAAACAACGTTAATCATCTCGAAAGTCAAATAATCAAATTTATTGTCTTTTTATAAATTTAAAACAACATTAATTAACCCAAAAGATAATAAACCAAATTTATAATCTTTTTATAAATTTAGAACAACATTTGGTATCCTAAAAGATAATAAATCAAATTTATAATCTTTTTATAAATTAAGAATAACATTAATTATCTCGTAGGAAAATAAATGAAATCTATAATCTTTTTATAAATTTAAAACAACATTAATTATGCCAAAAGGCAATTAATCAAATTTATGACTTTTTATAAATTCAAAACAACACTTACCCCTTATTTCAAATTCTCAAAAATACTTGAAAATATAGCTTAAACAACTTTCAAAGGGCGAAAATGCAACCAAACTTTTATTTGTAAAAATACAAGCATAATGTAATGTTTCGACTTTTCGACGCTCGAAAACCGACATCAATACGTCCACTGTATCAACTGCCGAGCAATCGAATGCCGGAAAACCGTACCGTTATGGTTAAAGAAGAAGAGAGAGGTAGAAGAAGAGAGGAAAAAAAGGAGAAGAAACAGAAACAAAAAGAAACAACAGAACAATATCAGAATCTCACAATCGCAGCGGAACAACATATAATAGATAAATGAACAATCTTTAAACAAAGAACTATATCAGTTATTACATTACATCACTTTACATCACATTATCATAGTTTACAACAACAAACAACAACAAACAGCGGAAAAAAAATACTAGATACTAGTGAATGCGCCATGCCATCCACCTTGCCTCCAGCAACTCCTGATTTCCAGAATATCCTAATAACCTAACTCTAGACTGCCCGTGTGGAAAATTTTGGGCACCTAGAGTTTAGGAAGAAAACAATAAACTCCAGGTCTCGTCATGGGACTGGTGTGAGAACTTAGAATAGTTTATCTTTAAAACAAAGTACAGGATAATTTTAAAATAGATTCGCAATGCTTTTTAGAAAATGAGACTACCATAAGGCCTCCCGCACACACACACAATGTAAACGCAAAATCGGAGGAGATTTCTCCTTATGACAGTCAAAGATGCTTGGTACGCATTAAAAAGAAAACATTTGATATTATTACTAGTGCATTATGCAAAAAATATTTTGAAAGTAAAGATATAAATCTTAGCCAGCATAGGCATTCCGCACTTATGCCTACTATAGCTACCATCCAATCAGTGGGATGCCACCATAAGTGAATGATAGGTTCTACAACTAAAACCGTACAAGATGGTAGAGTTTCTTTGGTTTTCCAACAAATGGTAAGGCTAAGGAACTTCCCATTGCCACATGGGTATGCCTCTGGAAAGACGACCCGAGAACCTAACGTTACGGTTAGATCTCTACCAACACAAGGCTGGGTTACCCTTCAAACTGGGTAACTACTGACACGAATATGTCATTCCCCGATCGTAACCGATCTATATCCGAGGATCCTCAATTCCAACAACCACAAAGTAATAAATTTGCAGCAACAACATAGGTTAAGTATTTGGGCTCCATACCGTAATACCACCTCTATCCAGAAGGAATGACATACACTAAAGGGGCGCTAACCCCTAATAACTTTGCTGCATCCTTCCTGTTTTGACCATTTTCGGGGTGTGAGGTCCGACGAAGTCTCGTCCACAAAGCCACGCTTTATATAAAAGTTGTGCTTTGATCATCAAATGCTCAACAGCACTTCATATGCCACATTACCAATTTGGGAATGTATCACTAGTAACCATCAACTACATAACCTCTAAGGGTGTTAAGCAAAGAGAATAAATTCTCCGCCACCAACGGGAACATATTTGATAGAAACCAGCTATCCATCTCAAATTGTAACGTCAAACACACATCCATACAAGTCCGTTCCGGGATCGAACGGAACCGAAGGCATTTCCAAAGAATTCCTTGCAATCCGAATATTCACTAATCACGACCGGACTTCCCATCACAACGGGTAATAAATTTCTATATCGGAGATCAGCCGATGCAGAAACATACTACGACGATAATCCTTCCGTTCTCAAAAATATCTGGATTTCAACACCGGTCTTCAAATGCAATCCATAACGACGTATCATATATTCGGAATGGGTTATACGACCCAAAGGTCCTTTCCCGGCTAACCCGAATAGTGAGCGCTTATTTTGAAAATAAGTGTGGCATTCAAATTCAAGCAAATCACAACAAATACCTATTTAAAGGTAAATATTGATAGTCGGTTATTCAACTATCAATAGGCGTGCACAACATCACCAAATTCCAAATTATTTTCCAAATTATTTATTTTCCAAAATATCTTTACTAGATATATAATTTCCACAGTCCAATCATTTGAAAACAAATTTCAAATCATTTTTTACCTTTCAATCTTTGAAAACAATTTCAAATCAATTTCCTTAAATGGAAACACTTCTAAATATTTATCCATTTTAAATTTAAAATGGCTCATTTAAATCAATCAAATAAATCCTTACCGATTTATTTTAAACTTATGTTCCAAATCCGTAAATTTATTTCCACGCTTCAAAAATAAATCAATGTTTATTTTTAAAACAAATTTCCCTTTCTTTTATAAATTTCATAGTGAATTTACACTTCCAATATTCTATGAATATACGATTTTCAAATCGATTTCTAATATTCATTTTCAATTTATTTTTAAAAGATAAAATCTCAAAACATTCACTTCATATTGGAAAAACATTTCTATACTTATTTAATAATAATAAGTAATTCGCAAATCTATTTATTTTCAACACTTGGAAAATATTCAATATACTTAATCGAAATTAAGTATATATTCCGTTTTTAAAGAAACATGCGCTTAAACACATTTATTTGACTCAAAACGAATGTTGCGTAAAACATCGTTACGACGACCCAAAATCACTAGTATAGGGATTCGAAATTAAGATAGATATATAAATCCCAATACTATATAAAGCATTTCCTTTCGGAAATAATTTACTATAGCAACAGTGTTATATTCCACCATTTCCTTATTTCTCGAAAACGTCTATTTCAATAATGAATGTTGAAATCTATGTGTTCGATACTTAATGCATTTTAAAACATCTTTAAATCGTCTTAAATTCTATTTAAAACATCACTTCCCCAAAACATATCCATTTTATTTCATAATATATTCACGGTCCAAAAATCGTCAATATACTTAATTTACCCAATTCAATGTTTCTACACAATTATTAAAAGATTATCCACCGTCCAAAATCGTGGATAAAATTCCCAACCAAACTCTTATTATTACAAAATTTAACTTTAAGGATAATTCGTTGTCCAAAATCACGAATATATCTCCTTCAATAACTTTTATGTTTGATTTATCAAATTCAATTGAATTCGAATTTACAAACAATGTTTGTAAATCCCATTTCTATTTATAAAACTTCGATTTATAAATCTCTTTTATTATCTAATTCAATTTATATAACTCAATTATATACCAGAAGTCCATATTATGAGTTAAGAACTTATAATCCATTTATTTACAAAATCGCTCTTTTAAAACTTCACAAATTATAAATCTTATTACTTATAAGATTTTATTTATAACTTTATTTTCAACATTAACAGAACTCCTTTTAGAATTCCATTATTTCGATTTATAAAATATATATTTTATAAATCTCATCTATAAACCATTTTTCTTTATTCAAAAATCTCAATTAAAATGTCAAATCCGATTTATAAGTTAATTACTCATAAATCTTTTATTTTACAACATCTATTCATTTTATAACTTCACAATTTATAAGTCTATAAATTTCGTTCACTTATGAAATCCATTTTTTTTCATTTTAACACTTATAAAAACTCATTTTATAATTCCAGTATTCTCAATTTATAAAATATCAATTTTGTACATCTTTTATATAAATCGTTCATAATAATTTAAAAATCCCAATTTATACCATTTTATAAATTAATCAACTATTTATTTCAAAAATCACGCTTTGGTTATATTTCTAACTTTAAAATTTCAACGTTTATTTTATTTAAGATGAATCAATTCAATGTATTAATGAAACGTATAATTTCAAAAATCACTTTAAAAATCCCTTAAAAATCAAAATCGTTATTTTTAAACTTCAAAAATGGATCCGATGATGCAACAGCACCAAATATTCAATCACGACAACAAAGACATCATATATCAGTATATGATAATCAACACATATCAAAATATCCGTAATCAAATAATTACTGGTGAGGAATCCAGTTGGATCCCTCCAACCTGTTTCCCTGCATCCACAAATGTTAGCACAATACCAATTCCGTTCCAATACGGAATATCGCGGTATATAGGATTTATAAAATATTATCCGCTATTATACGGTGCAATAGGGTCTCATCCGCTATATAATACGGAAAATCAACTCCAAGTACATATATAATACCAATTCCAATCAAGATGGAATTATCGCGGTATATGTTTTTAATAAATAACATCCGCTTAATATACGGCGTATAATGTCTATTTTAACAATCAATAGATAATAATTTATCATCCAGGCATACAATAAATAATTTTAAATTTAACTATTTAAAATTTAAATCGAAATAACTTCGATTGAGTGAGAAGTTCTCACCTTGCTTCCAATTAAGTTTCAGCGTTTTATTTCGAATAAAATTAAACGTGCGTTTAATTTTGCCCGAAATTCTCACTAACTCCAAACAACTCCAATCTAGTTCCATAGCGTAGTGCTCGACAAAACGAAGCCAATGCAAGTCGTTTCGTCAAATTCGGACCTCGTAGCAAAAGTTATGATATTTATAAGTTTACATGAATTTATATATAATTAAATCACATTTTCTTTTATATTTTTACCCTCAACCAATCTAGGCCGTGCAAATTCAAGTCAAACAAATCAAGGCCGCACTTCTTTTTCTCCCTCCCTCATGTTCTTCTCCCAGTAATTGTCGTGTAACCCTACCCATAGCCGCCATCAATCAAGAAATTTTCGGAACCACCTCGTGTAGTTTGAAGACGATCAACTACCTCCATCTTGAAGAGCTTCGCACGAGCCACCTTCGGCTTGAAGGGCTTGAAGCTCGGCCCCCTCCAGCGCCTCGAAATTCATGCCGACCGCGGTGCCTTCCAGCTCCAATTTCCATTGATTCGCTCGACTATAAACGATCATAGCCGTTGGATAACTAGTTCGCAAGGTGCTCTACGAGTTTCTAATTGAGAGTTTCTGCTAATTCTTCACGGATCAAGAGATTTTGAGGGAAGAAGATGAGAGCTTTTTGGCCGTGTATTGCAAAGTGGCGGCTAGGGTTTTTTGACCTAGGGTTTTGATTTTAGTTTGCAAATGAAGATAATGAAGTCCTTATATAGAAAATTGCCCAAAACACTATTCATCCCGAATTTTCCGAACTCCAAACGAAGCGTGCCGGCTGGCGTTTCTAGGGTTTACCCCACGTTCCGGACACAATGGAATAGGTTTCGAAGGCCAGTTCGATTATCTGTGCAAGTTACGGCAATAAACGATCAAATTTAAATTAAATCGATTTAAACTAATTTCTATGCGTTTTGCCTTGCCCCGGACAAACCGTAAGTCCGATTGACACGAAATTTGAAACCTTACAATAATATCACATTACGGATCCGATGAAACTGGTGTCGTCGAAATCCGAGACTGTTTGAAAAATGGCTATTTTAACTCGTCAATTAAATATTAAAATATTCAATTTTCACAAATTAACTTTAAATTCAATTTTAAAAGTTCTATAACATCATTCTAACTCCAATATGATAAAATAAAATTTTAAAAATCAATTTTAATCATATTTAACCCAATTTCCAATTATTTCTGTATTTTCAACTATTAAATTATCGATTTAATTATGCAATTAAATCTAGATATTCGAAATAAAATTTATTCGGCTTACAAATTTCACTTATTAATATTTAAAATTAATTAAATATTCAAATTTAAATTGACAGAAATTTTGGGTCATTACAAACCCTCCCCCCCCCTAAAAGAATTTCGTCCTCGAAATTACCAAGTAAGAAAAAGTTACAGAATCCATTAACTTTCCAAAACAAACCATTCAAATTGGATTTTTCAAATCTCTTAAGTGTATAACTTTTACAAAATTCATAGTTAAACTTCTTACAAAAGCTTTACTAAGTTTCCAAATCCAAACTTAGTTTTCAAAATTTTCAATTTTCTCTAAAATATTCTAACGCTTTAAATTTTCGGAAAAATTCGCCAGAGTCTCCTTTGCGCGGCTCGGTCCAAAAAAAATGACAGTATATATATCACAAATATACATCTCATCAAGTGATGAGGCATCCCGCAGGGAAAAAAGTGTAAAAGTACGATATTTAATCCGAGATATGTACCTTATTTATTATTAGTGAGCCTATACGGCTAATATAGTGCGAAAGCGAGCTCCAAATGCGAAGCAAGCGCAATCCGCACCTACTAAACACTCGACAAACAATGAGAAACATGCATATATGAAAGTAATATCAATATACAACATATAGCAACATGAAAACTACATGTGCCAACATAGCAAATACAACAAAAGCAACAAATGCAACAACTATCATCCAATTAACATTCAACAAATCCATAATCAAATCAATATAAATTCACTTCTCATTATTATTCAATGAATTGGTTTTTTTCATTTAATCACATTTGATTCATTAACATTGGATGTTTTTACTAACATTCATTTATTCATATTCAAGTTGGTTCATTTCCACATTCAAATCAAATTCACTTAACTTCCGATTTGATTTATAGCTTTCAATTTTCCTTAATTCAATTTCATTAACACTTAATGAATTATATAAAATCAACTAACAATCATATAACAAACAATGTATATTCAACGTTACCAAATTTATTTACTTCGCTTACATCCATTCAATTTGGTTTAACACTTTTAATTCCAATTGGTTGGTATTAATTTGACTTCCATTCAATTATTCAATTTCTCAACTTCATTAGCTTCTAATGAATTTACACTTTCATCAATTATCTCATATCAATTTTATTTACATTCAGTTGATTTACATTCAATCCATTTATTAATTCAACTGCTAATTCCTTTAACAATATAAGGTTGAATTTCATTTATATAACTCAAGTTCATATTCACCTCTCTTGATTAATTTACTTCGATACCAAAATCAACTTTATTCAACTTCACTTAAGTTATATTCCACATATAAATCAAATTCAGATTCCAATTCCAGTTCTATTTACTTACCAATTCGAAATGGATTTCAATTTCATTTCCTTGCACCTGCAAATTTTATCTATTCATTCACAATTTATTTTCCAACTTAATAATTGTATTCCAATCATTTTATATAACATTCCAGAGTCTTTTAAATCTTTCAAAACCATTTTTGAAACCAATTCAATTATCCTTTGAATTTCAAAATCCAAACCCAAATTTCCAAACAACTTCCATTTAAAACAATTTAGCAGCAATCCCTCTTTTGGAAACCCGAAAATGAACACCGATGATGTTGTAATCATCATCGGGATTATTTTCCAGCAATCGAAAAGAGTTTAGAGCTTTAATTTCTCCAAAACAATTTTCCAAAATATCAAATCCTTTCAAAACACTTCTCTGGAATTTTGTTTTTAGATCATAAATCACATTTATAAATCTTTTGCTTATATAATTTCAATTCTTATATATAAGATTATTTCACAATTGTAAATCATTTTAATTATAATTCCATACTTATAATTCTTCGCTTATACAATTCATTCTTTTAAAATTGTTGTTTTATCTAACTTATTCAACAACCAAACAATCAATTGATATATACTTTAATAATTCTTAAAAATTATTCCTCTATATATAAAATATAATCGAGGTAAAATTATTTCATTTACCCTATTTTCAAATGATATCGTGTCAAATTGTTCTGTACAAGTGTTTAGAGATCCCTATCAACAACGTTAATTACTCGTGTTGACCAGAATCCATATACCACTTAACAAACCAATCACCACAATATAAAATAATTTATATTCACTAACAAATACGCGCTCATATCTATTATTACACTCAAACTCATTCTAGAGTACTACCGACTCTATCTCCAATGAGTAATTCCCAACAGAGCCATGGTTGTCGCTTAACCATATGCTCTGATACCAAATGTAACGATGAGACTTTTAGAAACTCGAAAACTGACATCAATACGTCCACTGTATCAACTGCCGAGCAATCGAATGCCGGAAAACCGTACCGTTATGGTTAAAGAAGAAGAGAGAGGTAGAAGAAGAGAGGAAAAAAAGGAGAAGAAACAGAAACAAAAAGAAACAACAGAACAATATCAGAATCTCACAATCGTAGCGGAACAACATATAATAGATAAATGAATGATCTTTAAACAAAGAACTATATCAGTTATTACATTACATCACATTATCAGAGTTTACAACAACAAACAACAACAAACAGCAGAAAAAAAATACTATATACTAGTGAATACGCCATGCCATCCAGCTTGCCTCCAGCAACTCCTGAATTCCAGAATATCCTAATAACCTAACTCTAGACTGCCCGTGTGGAAAATTTTGGGCACCCAGAGTTTAGGAAGAAAACAATAAACTCCAGTTCAGTCATGAGACTGGTGTGAGAACATAAAATAGTTTATCTTTAAAACAAAGTACATGATAATTTTAAAATAGATTCGCAATGCTTTTTAGAAAATGAGACTGCCATAAGGCTTCCCGCACACACACACAATGCAAACGCAGAATCGGAGGAGATTTCTCCTCATGATAGTCAAAGATGCTTGATACGCATTAAAAAGAAAACATTTGATATTATTACTAGTGCATAGTGTTGAAAACATTTCGAAAGTAAATATATAAATCTTAGCCAGCATAGGCATTCCACACTTATGCTGACTATAGCTACCATCCAAACAGTGGGGTGCCACCATTAGTGAATGATAGGTTCTATAACTAAAACCATACAAGATCGTATTGTTTCTTTGGTTTACCAACAAATGGTCAGGCCAAGGAACTTTCCATTGCCACATGGGTACGCCTCTGGAAAGACGACCCGAGAACCTAACGTTACGGTTAGATCTCTGCCAACACAAGGCCGGGTTACCCTTCAAACTGGGTAACTACTGACACGAATACGTCATTCCCCGATCGTAACCGATCTATATCCGAGGATCCTTGATTCCAACAACCACAAAGTAATAAATTTGCAGCAACAACATAGGTTAAGTATCTGCGCTCCATACCATGATACCACCTCTATCCAGAAGGAATGACATACACTAAAGGGGCGCCACCTCCTAATAACCTTGCTGCATCCTTCCTGTTTTGACCATTTTCGGGGTGTGAGGTCCGACGAAGTCTCGTCCACAAAGCCACGCTTTATACAAAAGCTGTGCTTTGATTATCAAATGCTCAACAGCACTTCGTATGCCACATTACCAATTTGGGAATGTATCACTAATAACCATCAACTACATAACCTCTAAGGGTGTTAAGCTAAGAGAATAAATTTTCCGCCACCAACGGAAACATATTTGATAGAAACCAGCTTTACATCTCAAATTGTAACGTCATACACACATCCATACAAGTCCGTTCCAGGATCAAACGGAACCGAAGGCACTTCCAAAGAAGTCCTTGCAATCCGGATATTCACTAATCACGACCGGACTTCCCATCACCAAGGGTAATAAATTTCTATATCGGAGATCAACCGATGCAGAAACATTCGACGGTAATCCTTCGGTTCTCAAAAATATCCGTTCTTCAACACCGGTCTTCAAATGCAATCCATAACGACGTATCACATATTCGGAATGGGTTATACGACCCAAAGGTCCTTTCTCGGCTAACCCAAATAGTGAGCGCTTATTTTGAAAATAAGTGTGGCATTCAAATTCAAGCAAATCACAACAAATACCTATTTAAAGGTAAATATTGATAGTCGGTTATTTAACTATCACTAGGCATGCACAACATCACCAAATTCCAAATAATTTTCAAAAATATTTATTTTCCAAAATATCTTTACTGGATATATAATTTCCACACTTCAACCATTTGAAAACAAATTTCAAATCATTTTACACCTTTCAATCTTTGAAAACAATTTCAAATCAATTTCCTTAAACGGAAACACTTCCAAATATTTATCCATTTTAAATTTAAAAAGGTTCATTTAAATCAATCAAATAAATCCTTACCGATTTATTTTAAACTTACGTTCCAAATCCGTAAATTTATTTCCATGGTTCAAAAATAAATCAGTGTTTATTTTTAAAACAAATTTCCCTTTCTTTTATAAATTCCATAGTGAATTTACACTTCCAAAATATCTATGAATATACCATTTTCAAATCGATTTCTAATATTCATTTTCAATTTATCTTTAAAAGATAAAATCTCAAAACATTCACTTCATATTGGAAAAACATTTCCATACTTATTTAATAATAATAAGTAATTCATAAATCTATTTATTTTCAGCACTTGGAAAATATTAAATATACTTAATCGAAATTAAGTATATATTTCATTCTTTAAAGAAACGTGCGCTTAAACACATTTATTTGAGTCAAAACGAATGTTGCGTAAAACATCGTTACGACGACCCGAAATCACTAGTATAGGGATTCAAAATTAAGATAGATATGTAAATCCCAATACTATATAAAACATTTCCTTTCGGAAATCATTTACTATAACAACAGTGTTATAGTCCACCATTTCCTTATTTCTCGAAAACGTCTATTTCAACAATGAATGTTGAAATCTATGTGTTCGATACTTAATGCATTTTAAAACATCTTTGAATCGTCTTAAATTCTATTTAAAACATCACTTCCCCAAAACATATCCATTTTATTTCATAATATATTCATGGTCCAAAAATCGTGAATATACTTTATTTACCCAATTCAATGTTTCTACACATTTATTAAAAGACTATCCACCGTCCAAAATCGTGGATAAAATTCCCAACCAAACTCTTATTATTAAACATTTAACTTTAAGGATAATTCGCTGTCCAAAATCACGAAAATATCTCCTTTAATAACTTTTATGTTTGATTTATCAAATTCAATTGATTTCGAATTTACAAACAATGTTTATAAATCCCATTTCTATTTATAAAACTTCGATTTATAAATCTCCTTTATTATCCAATTCAATTTATATAACTCAATTATATACCAGAAGTCCATATTATAAGTTAAGAACTTATAATCCATTTATTTACAAAATCGTTCTTTTAAAACTTCACAAATTATAAATCGTATTACTTATAAGATTTTATTTATAACCTTATTTTCAACATTAATAGACCTCCTTTTAGAATTCCATTATTTCAATTTATAGAATATATATTTTACAAATCTCATCTATAAACCATTTATCTTTATTCAAAAATCTCAATTAAAATGTCAAATCCAATTTATAAGTTAATTACTCATAAATCTTTTATTTTACAACATCTATTCATTTTATAACTTCACAATTTATAAGTTTATAAATTTCGTTCACTTATGAAATCCATTTTTTTTTCATTTTAACACTTATAAAAACTCGTTTTATAATTCCAGTATTCTTAATTTATAAAATATCAATTTTGTACATTTTTTATATGAATCGTTCATAATAATTCAAAAATCCCAATTTAAACCATTTTATAAATTAATAAACTATTTATTTCAAAAATCACGCTTTGGTTATATTTCACAAAAATGATAATTTTTGTAACTTTAAAATTTTAACTTTTATTTTATTTAAGATGAATCGATTCAATGTTTTAATAAAACGGATAATTTAAAAAATCACTTTAAAAATCCCTTACAAATCAAAATCGTTATTTTTAAACTTCAAAAATGGATCCGATGATGCAACAACACCAAATAGTCAATCACGACAACAAAGACATCATATATCAGTATATGATAATCAACACATATCAAAATGTCTGTAATCAAATAATTACTGGTGAAGAATCCAATTGGATCCCTCCAACCTGTTTCCCTGCATCCACAAATGTTAGCACAATACCAATTCCGTTCCAATACGGAATATCGCGGTATATAGGATTTATAAAATATTATCCGCTATTATACGGCGTAATAGGGTCTCATCCGCTATATAATGTGGGAAATCAACTCCAAGTACATATATAATACCAATTCCAATCAAGATGGAATTATCGCGGTATATGTTTTTAATAAATAACATTCGCTTAATATACGGCGTATAATATCTATTTTAACAATCAATAAATAATAATTTATCATCCAGGCATACAATCAACAATTTTAAATTTAACTATTTAAAATTTAAATCGAAACAATTTCGATTGAGTGAGAAGTTCTCACCTTGCTTCCAATTCAGTTTCAGCGTTTTATTTCGAATAAAATTAAACGTGCGTTTAATTTTACCCAAAATTGTCACTAACTCCAAACGACTCCAATCCAGTTCCTAGCATAGTGCTCGACAAAACGAAGCCAACGCAAGTCGTTTTGTCAAATTCTGACCTCGTAGCAAAAAGTTATGATATTTATAAGTTTACATGAATTTATATATAATTAAATCACATTTTCTTTTACATTTTTACCCTCAACCAATCTGGGCCGTGCAAATTCAAGTCAAACAAATCAAGGCCGAACTTCTTTTTCTCCCTCCCCCCACATTCTTCTCCCAGTAATTGTTGTGTAACCCTACCCATAGCCGCCATCAATCAAGAAATTTTCGCAACCACCTCTTGTAGTTTGAAGACGATCAACTACCTTCATCTTGAAGAGCTTCGCGCGAGCCACCTTCAGCTTGAAGGGCTTGAAGCTTGGCCCCCTCCAACGCCTCGAAATTCATGCCGACCGCGGCTCCTTCCAGCTCCAATTGTCGTTGATTCGCTCGACTATAAACGATCATAGCCGTTGGATAGCTAGTTCGCAATGTGCTCTACGAGTTTCTAGTTGAGAGTTTTTGCTAATTCTTCACGGATCAAGAGATTTTGAGGGAAGAAGATGAGAGCTTTCTGGCCGTGTATTGCAAAGTGGTGGCTAGGGTTTTCTGACCTAGGGTTTTGATTTTAGTTTGCAAATGAAGATAATGAAGTCCTTATATAGAAAATTACCCAAAACACTATTCATCCCGAATTTTCCGAACTCCAAACGAAGCATGCTGGCTGGCATTTCTAGGGTTTACCCCGCGTTCCGGACACAATGGAATAGGTTTCGGAGGCCAATTCGATAATCTGTGCAAGTTACGGCAATAGACAATCAAATTTAAATTAAATCGATTTAAACTAATTTCTATGCATTTTGGCTTGCCCCGGACTAACCCTAAGTCCGATTGACACGAAATTTGAAACCTTACACTAATATCACATTACGGATCCGATGAAACTAGTTTCGTCGAAATCCGAGACTGTTTGAAAAATGGCTATTTTAACTCGTCAATTAAATATTAAAATATTAAATTTTCACAAATTAACTTTAAATTAAATTTTAAAATTTCTATAACATCATTCTAACTCCAATATGATAAAATAAAATTTTACAAATCAATTTTAATCATATTTAACCCAATGTCCAATTATTTCTGTATTTTCAACTATTAAATTATCGATTTAATTATGCAATTAAATCCAGATATTCGAAATAAAATTTATTCGGCTTAAAAATTTCACTTCTTAATATTTAAAATTAATTAAATATTCAAATTTAAATTGACAGAAACTCTGGGTCGTTACACATAAGTTCAACACAAACACATATTTAAGGAGATGATATTTCATAAGTGATGGTATAACGATAATTTCTATAACAATTAGGGTCGCTACATAAAAGTCGTATGTAGGTCACACATGCGTATTGTATTTTGAAGTGTTTCGTAGTGACCTGTTCGCTACGTACACTTCGACTTTCTCTTGCTTATGGTCCCTCTAACACAATGGTTATTTATGTCATCTGCTTCCAAGTGGGAATCAAATCCAAACAAGCTATCAAAAACAATATAAACTATCATCCAAGCATTCAACAATGATTTATAGCAATATAGAAATTATATGGTTTATTTAGAGGTGAGTAAATTCATCAAAACTCTGGTTGAAACTTTCGCGTTTTGGTTCAATCTAAATCGAACAGCATTCAATATTAGCTCAAAATTCAAATAGCTCCAAACTCTATGAATCTAGATAACATTTGCATGAGTCCAACGTAGAAGACCGCATCCAAATCCATCCTCGTATGTGATAGTCATCGAGTTATAAGATTTTAAATTAATTAAATTAATCAATAACTTAATTAACAAAACAAATCACCTAATTAATCAGTTAATACATCTCCTATAGCGACCCACCGTTCTGTACCCTTCGAGCTGACATTAAATCACACTTGTCCAACACAAATTGTACGAAAAGACGAATAACCATGAGAAAGAATGGGATAGAAGAAGAAACATAAACAACAATATGGAATCTCAAAATTGCAGTGAAACAAAATATAATATATAAGGATAGATCTTTATACAATAAGCTGTAAATGCAATATACGTATAATCATCAGAGTACAATAGTCAACGATCAATCTGGACAGTTATAATAACTTGTCCTCACATGTACCGAATATACAGCATAACACACACGATGGAAATAACCAAGTACGTGTAATACGCCTGAAATCCTCCAGCTCGTCTCTTGAGCTCCATAGCATCCCAACATGGATCTGCAATACTCTATCTGACCCGAGCATTATAATAAAATAACAACCGAATCAGTCTGGAAAATCAACGTGAGAAAATACACTCAATTTGAATTATTACTGTTATCAAAATCCTTTGAACACAAAGGTATCTCGTAAGACCATGCCACACATCAACATCATGGATTGTTACCTTACGATAACCAAAACATTTTATATGAAAATCATCTGATATTATAATAGTATCTATAGTAAATAAACTACAAAATAGAAGAAATGCTTGCATCTCACGTTTCAGCATAGTTGGGCACATCTAACAACATACAGACTCGTAGTGGATATTGGACTCCATACAATGACAGGGCTGCTGGGCTACCGCCCGCCACAGTACACCTCTAGCAAAATGTACCGAGATTGAAACTATCGATCCCTGCTAACACAAGACCGGCCTACCTCTTATTGGATAATACATAATAAGATCACCACTAATGGGCCTCGAAACACAACAAACGATAGTGATGATAAATGTATACTCTAGATGAGTGATGATCATACCCTAATGGGAGCGACTCCCATAGGCTTGCTGCATCTCCCCTAATTTAGTCATTCTCGATTGATGAGGCTTGAGGCTACGTTTTACCTTATGAATAGCATTCATTCTTGGAATGCTAACACTACCTTCCAGTGAATGATGCAATGAAAGCATTCATCTATACAAGTTTTTTAGGTCTGAACAAACTGAATCTCCTTCAAGATCACCATCTCCATTATCTTCGAGATATCATAATTCGTAATGGAAAAATTGGATCGAAGTGGTTTCGGTGATCCCGGTCTCTTCAAAACGGTTAACGGAATTGGCCAGATTTGATAGTTGGTTATTTAACAATCAAATTACACACACAAGCAGCCACTAGGCCTAATTTTCATAAATCTTTCAAATCACTCATTTAAAAATATCTTTACAAAGATATATATTCAACTCTCTTCCAGCATTCCAACACTTGAAAACAATTTCAAATACTTATCCATAATAGGATATTTTTAAACCATTTCAGCACTTAGAAATCTTTCCGAATTCAATTTATAACACTTATAAAAATATTTCTATATAAATAGTTTAACACTTAAAATATTTTCCAAAACCCTTTTCTCAATACTTAGGAGAATATTTATAGGAAGATTCTCCAAAATAATTTTAATATCAAACTTAAGAAATATTTCATAACTTATTTCATAAATTTCTAAAATTATTTATAAATTCTTTTTTACAATTTCCGAAGCTGATTATACCCTTTTATAAACCCAATAACCAATTTATAACTTATTTTATGAATTCAGATTCGTTTTTGAAGTTCATTTTGGAAATTCCATTTCCTCCCAAATCCCTTATAAGATTCCTCTTATCAAAATCATATCCGTTAAATAAATCCCGAAAGGATTTATAAATAAATTTCAATCATTTCCAAACTTTATATATATGACAAGTCCTTTTATAGAATTATAATTTATTTTAAAACACGTTTAAGTAATTCTTAAAAACATTACACACCTTAAATAAACATCGATAACTCATGTCCAATTCATTTTTACATAAAACTAATAGATTTAAAAACTTATAGTAAAATTTTGAATTCATTTCAATGAATATTAAATATTTGAATAATCCACTTTTCGAAATATTTCAATACTAAAACAGTTTTAGATCACACAGTTTAATAAATAAAATCTCTTGTTAAAACAAAACTTAACTTCTCGACAAAAGTTTATTTTTAGAATACAACATAATCATTTTATAGTTATAAATCTCTCTCGATTTATCCCAAATCGATTTTCATTTCTAATTTAACAACCATTTCCAAATTCCAAAATAGAACCCATTATCTTTCCCTAAACTGATTTCTGTATCTAACTTTAAATTCATAAAGTGATTTTGTATTTCCAACTTATCAAGTGATAATCATTTCACTTTATTTATAAACAGCGTTTATAAATTTATAAACTCATTTCCGGTTGTTCTCTGTTAGTAACAGATTTATATTACACAAATCTCATTTATAAATCAATTTCTATTTAAAATTCCATTTTCAAATCTATTTCTTATAGAATCCAAACTATATTCCAAAACCGTATCAAACCCCGATTTCGACTTCCATTTCGTATTTTAAGAATCTCATTTAAAAATCCATTATTTTAAAAATCCTCAATTCAAAATTCTTTAATGAAACCATTGTATGAAATAGCTAAATAAATATCCAAAATCAATTTATTTATTTTATCCAAATTAATACCCTTTTTAATAATCCAAAAATTCAATATAAAAATTACCAATTCAAAATCGCCTTTGAATTTCCTTTTTAAATTCACAAATATTATCTATGTACCAGAATTAAGCCAATGCAACTATATCATCCAATAATTTAAATCACAACATAATCTATAATAGATTATTCATACACATCATATATCACTATATATGAAATTAAAAACAACATTTTTGAAGAACCCATTTGGATCCCTCCAACCTGTTTTCCTGCACCCACGTATGTTATATAACATAAAATAATAATCCCGCTTCGAGGTGGGATATCGCAATAAAAAGGTTCGTCCACTATTATGCTGGGTGCATAGTGTCTCATCAGCTCCAATTGTTGGGAAAATATACCCAAATGTATATACTAATATATAAGTATAAAATATGACATCCAATTGATAAATTATTATCAATTCATCCAATCAACCAATAAATAATCTTTAACATTTTAAATTAAAGGCAGTATTCCAAAATGAGTGAGATTTACTCACCTTGATTTTTAATTTGCCGAACGTCTAGATTTTAGACGTTCGATTTAATCCAAAATTCTAGCTGACTCCAAAAAAATACCAAACCAATTACGTGCTATAACACTCGTCGATACGATTACGATACGGCTTGTTTCGTCCAAATCGAACCTCGTACGAATTTTGTGCTAAACCATCTCCCTCCTAGACAAAATACGCAAACATGAACCAAGAACCCACGAACAAAATCGAACACCGCACCACCTCTGCTTGACCAGACCCCACCGCGGCACTACCGGGGAAAACCCAGACCTCTAGCTCCCACGCACCGTCGGCCTTGATGTCCAACTTGCCGCCATCTTCAAGAAATTTGTCACCCTAGATCGTGTCTTCGAGCTAAAATCCCAAATGAGCCACTCCTCCGATCATTATTCGGCCACTGCCATTCTACCCTCCAGGTCGAGCTGCTCTACCTGTAGGGTGGCACATAAACTAGGTCGACCTCTTAGAGTTAGGATGGCTCAAGTGTTTAATTTGATTTTACTTTTTTTATATTTATTTTTTTATATTTTTTCAAAATATTTTGAATTATATACTATGAAAATTTCAAACTACTATCGAGGCGTGCCGCCTGACATTCTATATGTTATACCCTTATTCCGAATCCAATGGAACTAGTCTTGAGGTCTAATTCGATCGTATGTGGAAGGTAGCTTTTTGGATCGATAGTTTTAGTTAAATAAATCATGTGCATTTTCAGCTCGCACGACCAAACAGCAAATCTAAATGCTACGAAATTTGAAATCCGATAATAGTACACTATTACAGATCCAAAAGAACTAGTTTCGTGAAAATCCGAGACCCCGGATCGCTCTTTTATGCGTCGATTAATTCGGTAATTTCCAAAATCGATGAAAATCAATTGAAATTTCAGTTTTGAAAACTTATTAACTCAATTATAATTCCAATAGTATTTATATCTATATTAGAAATCATTTTGATTTATATTTAACTTAAATTTCAATTATTTACCATTTCCATATATATTTGAAATTTTAAATTCATTCTACAATCCTAACCAAAATCTTCATATTAAAATAAGTTTTTATTCCAAATATGACATTTAATATTCAAAATCAAACGATCGAAAAATCCGGGTCATTACATTTCGCCCTCTTTAAAAGAATTTCGTCCCTAAAATTACCAAGGTAGGAAAATGCTCCATACCCATTAACTTTTCAAAACTCACCTAGTTAAACTTCGATATTTTACTTTTCTAAGTCTTTTTGCTCCATTCAAAAACAATTAATTCCATTCCTAAATCAAAACCCTTTATTTCAATTACAATTTGATATCAAATTTTAGTTAACAAATATTTTTTCAAAAATTTTCTAACACCCTAAATTTTCGAATATTTTTGGTAGAGCCTCCCTTGTACGGAGAGCCTTTTACAATATCACAAATATGATAAAAAGATATAAATTGGCCCCCATGGCCAGAAAATGCAATATATATCAATATTTTAATTTTCGCGTGCTAAATTCGTAAGCATGCCTTATTTTAACGTTATTAAGCGAGCTCGCTCAATTTATATGCAATCGCGCAACCAAAATTTAGCCAAATGGTTTTCCTGTACCTGTACTTACTCAAATAAAACCCATAAGCGCCAAAAATATGAAATGCAATAACATTTTATTGAATTTAACGAAGTTAACTCGTACTTCATAGCCTAAACGGGTAATGACATGTATATCTAGTAGACACATGCAAATACAAAGTCCTAACATTTAATTATTCACTTCTAATTCAACTTATAGGCCGTTTATTCAATTCCAAATGATTCAAAACAATTAATTAGCATTCCGATCATATTTTCTCACCTTACGAACATTTTCATTCTAAATTGATTCGAATCAATTTATTTCCTTTACATTTGTTTGCATAATTTGTTTATTCCCTTTTACGTCGAATGTCAATTTCTTTTATGCAAATCTGGCGATATCCATTCAATAAAATAATCACTCAAGTTGTAAACCACTTAAATTGATTTTATATCAATTTATCAAGCTCCACTGACTCACATTCAATTTGTTCATAAAATCTTGTTCACTTCATTTTATTTTAACGTCATTCCATGTCAATTTATTTATGAATCGCTTCATAAAATTAATATTAATGTGTACTATAATCTTTTATACATCACTTATATTCATTTCCACTACAAAACTTAGTTACATACTCAATTTCATTTACATAACATCTCAAAACCATATTCAATTTATTTACACTTATATCAAGCTCATTTTTAACTTAAGTCATTGCTATTTCGATCCATTTCCATTTATTTGACAACATTCAAAATATATCTAATTCGCTTTCATTTAAGTCGAATTCCATTTATACTTAAGTCCCACATTCAGTTTCAACTTCAATCTATAATCCATTTTACTCAACCAAGTTAAGTTCCATTTACATATTCAATTGACTAATTAATTTATCTAATTAGTTCCTTTCATTTTATGATTCAAATTCTGATGTTTATCTCAAAAATCATTTCATTTGGTATGACTTGAGCTCAACTTTATTTTCTACTTTAAGTTGGATTTCCATTTATTTACAAATATCAAACCCTTCCATTTTGGTTTTACCATTCCACTTTTCCAATGTATAAGTTAGATAATTTATTTTTCACATTTTTATCAATTATATACTTGAGTTGAGTCCATTCAAAAATTTATAAGCAATAGTTATTTAATTTTTTTACAACTTAATTCTATATACAATAAATTCGATATTCTTTCAATTCTAATTCGATTTTTATTTGACTTAGCTTAAGTTAAATCTCAATTCATTCAATCCACTTTTACTAATTCAAATTATTTAATTTGCATAAGTAAACCTTTAATTTCATTTTGAAATTCACATTTTCCTTTCTATTGACATCATTTCCAACTTATAACTTCAAAAAATTATTTTCTTTTTAGTTTCACAAAACCTTCAAATGAATATCCCAGATTTCAACACCCCGGATTTATTTCAAATCATTTTTAAATCATAATTTATATATATATATATATATATATATCTTTTTGGTTTAACGAACCATTTCTTTGTAATTTTCAAAATCAACTTAGTTTAATCCAAACAAATTCCCTTTATATTGTTTCCAACCAAAATCTCCATACCAGTTTACTACGATAGCAATCCATCACTTAGAAACTCGAAAATGAATACTAATGATGTTGTAGTCATCACTAGAATTATTTTTCAACGATTGAAGTGAGTTCAGTGCTTTATCACTTTCAAAAATCCATTTAAAACCGTTCTTATTTCAAAAATATTTTCAAAAATAATATTATTTTAATTTTCACAACACTATGAAAAAATATTTTCCAAACTTTCCAGGATTTTAATCTCCAAATTTTGGTTTGAGCCCACTTTTACTTATAATTCGTGTGCACAAATCATTCTTATACAATTTCTATTTGGTTATACATAACCATTTTAATTTTTTTATAATCTTGTTTGGATTATAATAATAATTACCACCAAATATACTATTATAATTTTAGAAAATTATTTCCTTTATATTAAAATATAATTTGAGTATAATAATTTCATTTACCCACTTTAAAACGATAATGTGTCGGTTCATCCTATCGATGTCGTGGCATCCCACTACTTGACTTGAATTCATAAGTCACTCAACAGATAAATCAACACACAAAAATTATATTCACTAATAAATACGCACTCATACCTGTAATGCACTCAAACTCATTCTAGGGTACTACTGACTCTATCTCTAATGAGTTATCCCCACCAATGCCAAGGTTCTCGCTTAATCTTGCACTTAGATACCAAATGTATCGACCCGCCATTTTATAATCTTTGAGCTGACATTAAATCACACTTGTCCAATACAAATTGTACGAAAATATGAATAACTATGAGAAAGAAGAAGATAGAAGAAACAAAAACAACAATACAGAATCTCACAATCGTAGTGGAACAAAATATAATATATAATAACAGATCTTTGTACAAAGAAACTGTAAATGTAATCTACATATAATCATCAAAGCACAACAGTCGACAATAAATCTGGATAGTTATAATAACTTGTCCTCACATGTACTGAATATACAACATAACACATAGTGGAAATGTAACAACCCACATATTTTTATGATAATATATTTAAATGATTTATTTAAATATAGCATCGTTAGTCGAATTAAAGTCCGAAATGCTAGTTTTTGTAAACAGTCGAATAAGGACTCGAGACTACTTCCATTGAGTTCAAAATGGTGTTTGCGACCTTTTTGAGTATACACATCGATATGTTTGGAGTTGAGTAGAATTTTGCTATATTTCTATTGTGCTTTGAGTTGGATTTCAGCCCACTAACCCAACAAAATATCCTAAATCCACCCCCTCTTCATTCATTCTAATTATTTTCCCAACACTCTCAGGCTAAAGGAAAATAGGGGAAAAAGGGGAAATTGAAATTCCTAAATCCTTGATTACTAGAAAATTCGAGGTTCAAGCTCCAAAATCAAAGAGAAGCTTAGGTAAGCATCCTCCTCTTCTTCTCCACCTCAATCTCTCTCCAATTTTTAGAAAATCCTATAACCTAATTTAGGTAATATTTGCATTTGATCATAGATTGAGGGTTTTTGAAGTTAAGTGAAGGAGAGATTGATCTTGCCTTGTTTTAAAGCTTCACATTCGTTGTTTTTGGGTTTATAGGTGAGTTCTTGAACTCACATTTATGTCTATACCTTTGATAGTTGTTAGGTATGAAATCCTAATATCTATTTCATGTTCATTTGTTTTTGAATTGAATTGGATTGGTGAATTTTCCAATTTTCGGTATTTTGAAGTCAAAATCAATGATAATCCTACTATGGATGTTCCGACTTGTTGTTTGGATTGTATTGAAGAGCCTATAGGGCTGGGTTGTCGTTTCGCATAAATCCCTAGCCTCCATTGCTCGTTCGATCACTTTCGAACCGAATTGGCCATCAATGGCCTAGGCAAAATATTGCCCTGAGCTTCAGCTCAAACATCTGGTAGTATGCTCAGACGTCTGGAGCTACGGAATAAAAATTCCAAACCTTCAGCTCAGATGTCTGGGAGAATCACCACATGTCTGGAGCTGCTAATTTCAGCCAACTTACCTGTTTTTGACGGGTTTTCATTTCTATATCGATTTTTGGTTGATCCATTTAGTTGTTATCACTTTTATCGACTTTGATGACTCCTTTTCTGGATTTTTGTAAATATCCATTTTTATGGATTTGATATCGATTTCTATGGTTTTGATTCATGTCGTCGAATGCGAGTTTTTGGTGATTGATTGTTTTTACAATTATTTCTGTGATTTGTCACTTTAAAATACAAAGGTTTCTACACTAGTAATAAATATTCAAACTTCGTCACAAATTTTTTTGATTTCAACGTTACTTTTAGTATAAAGCTCGTTTTTAAAACCGTTTTCAATCTATTAGTATATACATACCTTTACCTCATTCATATGAGAAATCTAATTAAACGACTTGTTGAATAAGAAAGTATATGATTTTTGTATGATGATAATAAACATATATATATATATATATTCATTTAAATGTATTTGTTAATGTACTATTTTATTTTCATAGAATTAAATAAATATTTGCTGAATAAAATTAATAACACATAATTTAAATTCAAACGAATATTTTATTCAAACAAATATTTATTACAATTTTGAATAGTACAAATTTAGGCTCTCACTATATACACACAATTTCGATTACATCATATTTCAATTTACATAATTATCCTCACTACATATCACTCATTCACTCGTATTTAATTTTCCTGATTGAATCCAGCATCTGAGCAATTAGCAAAAACATACATTAACGCAGTAAAATTGAAAATAAAATACTTTTGCAGCGTAAAATAAAATGTAATTTTGAAAATATTATTTGCCTCGGTTATTTGGGTTGTTCTTCACTATTTAATTTTGAATTCATCATGCACGAACAACTTGTGACATGCATAGTGTATCACTGTACATGCCACAAGGCCGTGCACACCGATATACACTTGATAAATCTACACGGCCAAGTGAGCACAAGATCAAACCCAATCAAAAAGCCGGGATCAACTCAAGTGAAATACAAATAAAGTCATACAATGTCAAACCCAAGCTATAAGCTGGATTCAACTGAAGTGCAGACCAAATTCCATGTCGTACGTCATAAAACTAGACTGCACAGCAACTATCCAAAGACTCCATATGCACACACCTATATACACACATAAATGTATGTATGTATACAAGTGGAAACCAATGCAAACTACTAAATCCAGAAATGATGACTGGAAACACAGTGCACATCAACCCAATACAAACCAGGTTTAAGTGAAACCAAAATTCGACAGAATGCATATACAATGAATGTACAGACTCAGTGATACAACATGCATATGACACAAGACTGCGAACAAGTCTTGAAATAAGACTCAAGAAAATCACAATGAACAGAGGCAATACTCGAGTACAAATAATGACATATAGAGGTGCATTGAATCACACAACAACTCCAATGAGCAACTGCACAAGACCGGTCAACTTGAAAGTGATATCAAAGGCAATAAAGGTCAGGCAACAGGATAGTACAATACATCATAGTAGTATGGAAGCAAGACTACATGAATAAGACTCAAGTACACATGTATAAAACACAAGAATAATTAGGTATGGTGAAAATGGAATGCATCAGAGTAAAGATATGTCCAGACCAGACTTCGAGATAACACTACAGATTCAAATGAAAATAGTGTGACACACACATACATCAATAAAACTTGAAGCAACACTCACACTGTGTAGTTAATACCCCGATATTACTCTGCTATAACCCTGCTATATCTCATAGCGGATTTCTACCGCTACGATTTTTCCATATAGCCCCAAAATATAGCCTTTCCGCTTTAATCCCCGCTATTTCCGCTATATCCCATTATTCCGCTATATTTTGCTATTTCCGCTATATCTTCTTTAATAAAGTGAATTAAAAAATTGCATTTATACATTATAAAAATTATGAAACTAATTTATTTAATTTAATTTTTAATATACTTTCAGAATTGAAAATACTCTAATATCCTACTAAATTCAATTATGTTATATAACAGTTTTGCGTTTATTTAAAGTATATTCACACATGTTTTTTGTTTAAAATTACTTGTAATTATAATTCAATTGAATGATAATTTTTTATTTAATTGCCATTTATATATTTATAAAAACATTAAGTATGAGTTTTATATGCTATTTTAGAGTCACCCTCTATATCCCGCTATATTCTCGCTGTATCCCCGCCATGACTTTTGCATCTCCACTGCTTCGAATCTGCCGAGCGCTTTAACAGCACGGCACTCACGTGCAAACTTCAGCTACAAAATGTATGCATATAGTCAGGCAATGCCAAAGACAAAGCAACGAAAAACTTCTAGATGAATACAAGCATCATGTAGCAGTTCCAAAATAATGATATACAACAAGTTCGAACAAATCATGGATCAACAGTTTCATACCAAAAATATCAAGAGCCGATGCCAACAAAAAAAATAACAGACATGCCAGAGTCGTAGTAGAAATCAATTCAAAGTCAAGGCCGATGTCAACAGAGAAATGCATGGAGTAAGTTCGAACTCTTCAAAACCGTGATAGTCAAGAAAATGAACAAATTAAACAAGCCGTGGTGGTCAAAAAATTAATCAACACCATGTTAATAAAGTAAATAAATTATACGACTTTGAACAAGTTAGTAATCTTCATCAACATCCTAGCAACATCGAACAGCCGAAACAAAATAAACGACAAATTCAAATGAATGAAATTATAGGAATTCGATTCATATATAAACCCAATCATCATCGACCGTAAATATTATTCAAGTTCAAGCAACAAAGAATAATCATTCAACTCGAATCATCGATCGAGATCAAGCATATCAACCAGAAAAGAAAAAAGGAAAACAACATACCAATTTTAATTCGAACTCAATCTAATTGAAGTAGCCGCAAGCAATCACTGATAGAAGAAAGAATTCGAAGCATCAGCATTTAATTCAACTAAGCAACAACTTCAATTTTATAGAAACCCTAAAGTTGTGGAAAGAGGAACGAACGAAAATTGAAGCAGACATTATTAAGGAGTCGACCGAAGAAATAAAAGTGAAAAAAAGGAATAACATTTACCACTATTTTTTTATTTTGGGCCGGCTTAATCTCTATGGGCTTCTAATTTTTAAAATTAGGGTTTATTTTTTTATTGTTTTAATTGTTTTGTAATTTCTCTTTGAAACGATTATAATTTCTAGTCGTGTGACTAGGGTACGAACTTTGGTGGCGTAGTTTGAGAACTCACAACTCAGTGGCTGAGTTGTGGTAGAGTTTTGAGCGTAGAGTTAGGTTAGTCGATAGCGGGTTTCGCAAGTTTACATGTGTAAGATCTGAGTATCTAATTTGTACTAGAAACTTTGGGGGCAGCACGTAGGCAGGGTTTTTTCGAAGCTGGATAAATCTGTATGTTCTATTTTATACTTCTATTATCTTGCTATTATCCATGCTGTTATAATTCTGCCATATCTGTGTTGCAAATATTTTATATAAACTTCCACGATAAATTTTATAACTAATAGTATCATCCTATTCACCCCCCTCTAGGGTGAAATCAATCCTACAAGTGGTATCAGAGCTAGGAACAAAAGCTATTTTTGTTTTAAAAAAGTTTGATTTATCGAAGACAAATTTTTGCAAATTTTAATTTTTATAAATGCTACTTTTGCTGAGGGTCGGTCTAGTATTATCCCTCCTATTTTTGGTGGAACAGATTTCTTTACTTGGAAATTCAAAATGGAATTTTATTTAAAATATATTAATGCTAAATGTTGGGACATTATTGTAAATGGGTGTAATATAACAGACGAGAAAATTATCTCGATTAATGCTCTTGCTATGCATATATTATATTCTCATATTATCAAGATAATTTTAACTTTATCTCTCGTTATGGAAGTGCACAAGAAATCTGGAATAATTTTGATACATTATATGGGGCAAAAGTCAATAGCAATTAGAGATCCTCCATGATTGACATAGAAACATGCTTACAGGATTGACAAAAAGCAGTAGTGATGACGATGATGAAGATGGAGCAGCTGAGCTGGCATTACTAATGAAGACATTCAAAAAGTGGAATCACAAATACAGAAATCCAGCTCTAAATCAAAAATTGAAAAGCAGAATAATCAAAGCACTAGACAACCCAGAAGAATGGGAGATCATCTATCACAAGTGCAACAAACCCGGACACATCAAGCCCAATTGTCCTCTAAATCGACACGGCGAAGGAAAGAAATCAAAAAGGAAAAGTTTTGCAGCCACGTAGAATAAAAGTGATGATTGTAAAAGCACTGGCAGTGAGAGTGAAAGAGTAAATCTATGCTTACGAGGTGATATAACTGGTAGCGATGATGACGAGCCAAGCGACATATCAAAACTTTCTCACTCAGAACTACTTATGTATTTCCATGAATAAATGGCTGTTTTGAACGAGTTAGGAAAAAATATGCCAAAATTGAATCACAAGAGATAGTTTGATAGAATCAAATAAACAGCTTAATCAATTAGTTAAAAACTGTCAAACTAAGAGCCCTAAGTGTGATAAGTGTCCATTATTTGAGGAAGAAATTAAAAATCAAAAATTAAAATTAAATCCCTTTAAATGAAATTCTGATTTTGAAGGAAAGTGAAAAATACTAGGAGAGAAAACTCTATTAAAAAGTGCACACAATTATTGAACGAAATTGAATCACTAAAAACACAAGTCTAACATCTATCAACGACATTAAGAAAAAATTTCAAAAGTGAACGACCGTTGAATATGCTATTAGGGAAACAAACTGTTAATACAATTAGACAAGGACATGGATATAATCAATTTGAAAATGTTAGAAATGAAATTAATTAAGTCAATTCCATGTGCATAATTTGTTGAAAATATGGACACAATCAAAATATTTGCTGGTATAGACCCAAAAATGTGAAAACCATAACAATTTGGGTTCCAAAAGGCACAAATTTAAAATCCCTCAAAGTTAAACAAATTTAGGTGCCAAAAAGAACATATATAAATAGTTTTGGATTTCTACAAACTTATTTTTTAAAATCATTTTCCACTAACAACCATGCACCTATGAAAATAAATAGGTCACAAAAATATTCTCTCGTATAGGTGCGGTGGTAGGCTAAGGAATAATAAAAAGTGTTATCTGGATTCTGGCTGTTCCACGCACACAACAGGCGACAAATCAAAGTTTCTTAGCCTAGTATAAAGATGGCAGAATCATAATGGGCAACAACGAAAAATTATTGTAAAGGTAAAACAAGTAATGGTATATTCATCTTGAATGATATATTTATTGTGATAATCTACAACATAATTTAATCAGCCATTTATGTGATAATGAATGTTGATAATGATTTTGACTTTTTCAAAAATTGTTTGTCAATTATATTTTTATGCCAAAAATACAATAAGTATTTCTAAAGACTTTGTATCGGTTCATAAAGATTTGTTTGGATGATGATTTTATGATTACTCATGATACACATGTATATATTTGTTTCTGGGTCTGACACTATGCATGGCTTCAATTTAACTCCATTTAAATACTGTAAAAATAATTTTAATGAATTTGTTGTAACTCCATGATCTGGTCTATAACATCCAACAAATGATAATCTCGAGTGAAAGAAAAATTCAAATGCAGATTACACTGGTAATCTAGTTGATAGAAAAATTACTAGTGGAACGTGATTTATATTGGCACATTCAGTAGCTGCATCATTTTTTTTCAAAGAAAATATCTGCATATTTTTCATCTCAAATAATTTTAGAATAGCAGACATTTTTCTTTTATAAAACCCCTTTTAGCAAATCATTTTTGACCTTGTTTCAAATTAGTCATTTTAAAAAAATTAATATTTATTTTCTGATTTGATTTTAAGTGACTACATTAACTAATCTGACTCCCTATTGATTATTGAAAAGACAAATAGTGATTGAAAAAGTGATGAGTGTTGATATTAATCATATATTATAACTTGAGACGGTATAATTAGTAAATATCTTTAGAAATTTAAACAAGAGTTATAAAAACTTTTTTGGTAAATATTCCATGACCGTTTCTATTTCTATCATATTTCTATCAACCATCACTAATCATTATCCAATATGGTATGTCAATATGTGGTATTTTAAATGGGAAATTATGCGCTTTCATTTAATTATATTTTCAGCAATAAAAAAACATCCAAAGTATTCACTCTCATTTAAAAGTGCTCGCGGTTATGCATGAGTGAATTACTTGGAATTATTGATTATGTGCTTCCATGCTCATTTAAAAGTCCTCACGGTTTTGCATGTATGGAACACATACAAAATTGATTGATTTAATAGACAAGTTGGTTCTAATCCCATTTAAAAGTCCTCAACGGTTATGTGTGGTTAGAAGATACATAAATTCATTTTTTATAAAAAATTGGAATACTACTAATCTCATTTAAAAGTCCTAACGGTTATGCATGGTTAGTAGATATTCAAATTCCTGATATAAAAATACCATAAATAGACACAACTATATGGTTTTATATGATGACATCATACCTATCATTCCAAAGTGGAATATGCGTCAAATAGAGTATTTAAGATTTTTGTTTGATTTTTATTGAAATTTAATATTTATATTCGATTGAGTTTTAATGTTATATTAATTTCTATCACTTTATCTCTATTTTTCTAACATTATTACTCTTTTGCTGATAACAAAAAGGGGAGAGAAAAGTTAAGATTTTGACAAATAAAGGTCAAATATTTTCTGCTTGCATCTAGGCTCATTTGCATATTTTTATTTACATGCGTATACGAAGGGGGAGCTTTGTGTAGAGGGGGAGCATTCAAATAGGGGGAGAAAATTGAATAATCAAATACATTTAATAAATTAAAAATCTTAAATATATGTTTGTTATCATTAAAAGGGGGAGATTGTTGAATATGCAAGTATATGATTTTTGTTTGACGGTAATAAACATATATATATATATATATATATATATATATATATATATATATACATAAATGTATTTGTTAATGTACTATTTTATTTTCACAGAATTAAATAAATATTTGCTGAATAAAATTAATAACACAAAATTTAAATTCAAACGAATATTTTATTCAAACAAATATTTATAACAATTTTGAATAATACAAATTTAACCTCTCACTATATACACACAATTTCGATTACATCACGTTTCAATTTACATAATTGTCCTTACTACATATTGCTCATTCACTCGTATTTAATTTTCCAGATTGAATCCAATATCCGAACAATCTGCAAAAATATACATTAATGCAGTAAAATTGAAAATAAAATATTTTTGTGGTGTAAAATGAAATGTAATTTTGAAAATATTATTTGCCTCAGTTATTTGGGTTGTTCGTCATCGTTTAATTTTGAATTCATCATACAAGAACAACTTGTTACATGCACAGTGTATCACTGTACTGCCGCAAGGCCTTGGACACCGATATACACTTGATAAATCTACAGGGACAGGTGAGCACAAGGTCAAATCCAATCAAAAAGTTGGGATCAATTCAAGTGAAATGCAAATAAAGTCACATATGGTCAACCCTGAGCTATAAGCTAGATTCGACATAAGTGCAGACCAAATTTCAAGTCGTACATCATGAAACCAGAGTGCACAACAACTATCTGAAGACCCCATATGCACACACCTATATACACACATAACTGTATGTATGTATACAAGTGGAAACCAATGCGAACTACTAAATCAAGAAATGATGACTGGAAACACAGTGCACATCAAACCAATACAAACCAGGTTTGAGTGAAACCAAAATTCGACAGTGCATATACAATGAATGTACAGACTCAATGATACAACATGCATATGACACAAGACTGCAAAGAAGTCTTGAAATCAGACTCAAGAAAATCACAATGAATAGATGCAATACTCGAGTACAAATAATGACATATATAGGTTCATTGAATCGCACATCAACTCCAATGAGCAACTGCATGAGATCGGTCAACTTGAAAGTAATATCAAAGGCAACAAAGGTAAGGCAACAGGACAACACAATACATCATAGCAGTATAGAAGCAAGACTACATGGATCAGACTCAAGTACACATGCGTAGACACACAAGAATAATCAGGTATGGTGAAAATGGTATGCATCAGAGTAATGATATGTCCAGACCGAACTTCGAGATAACACTGCAGATTCAAATGAAAACAGTGTGACACACACATAAATCAATAAAACTTGAAGCAACACTCACGTGCAAACTTCAGCTATAAAATGTATGCATATAGTTAGGCAATGTCAAAGACAAAGCAACACAAAACTTCTAGATGAATACAAGCATCGTGTAGAAGTTCCAAAATAATGATATACAGCAAGTTCGAACAAATCATGGATCAAAGTTTCATCCCAAAAATATCAAGAGTCGATGCCAATAGAGAAAATAACAGACAAGCCAAATTCACAGTAGAAATCAATTCAAAGTCAAGGCCGATGTCAACGGAGAAATGGATGGAGCAAGTTCGAACTCGTCAAAACTCTAATAGTCAAGAAAATGAACAAATCAAACAAGCCGTGGTGGCCAATAAATTAATCAACACCGTGTTAATCAAGTAAAAAAATTATACGACTTTGAACAAGTCAGTAATCAACATCAACATCCAAGCAACATCGAATGACCGAAACAAAATAAGCGAAAAATTCTAAAGAACGAAATTATAGGAATTTGATTCTTATATAAACCCAATCATCATCCGGGGCGTAAAAAGTATTCGATTTCAAGCAATAAAGAACAATCATTCAACTTGAATCATCGATCGAGATCAAGCATATCAACCAGAAAAGGAAAAAGGAAAACAACATACCAATTTTAATTCGAACTCGATCGAATTGAAGTAGCCGCAAGCAATCACTGATAGAAGAGAGAATTCGAAGCATCGGTAGTTATTTCAACTAAGAGGCAACTTCAATTTTGCAGAAACCCTAATGTTGTGGAAAGACGAACGAATAAAAATTGAACCAGCCATTATCAAGGAGTCGGCCGAAGATATAAAAGGGAAAGAGGAATAACATTTTATCACTATTTTTTTATTTTGGGTCAGCTTAATCTCTATGGGCTTGTAATTTTGAAAATTATGGTTTATTTGTTTTATTATTTTAATTGTTTTGTAATTTCTCTTTTAAACTATTGTAATTTCTAGTCGTGTGACTAGGATATGAACTGCGATGGTGTAGTTCAAGAATTTGCAACTCAGTGGCAGAGTTGTGGCAGGGTTTTGAGCATAGAGTTAGGTTAGTCGATAGCGGGTGTTGCAAGTTTACATGTGTAAGCGTCTGACTATCTAATTTCTAGTAGAAACCTTAGGGGCAGCACGTAGGTAGGTTTTTGCCAAAGCTGGGTAAATCTGTGTGTTCTATTTTATGCTTTTATTATCCTGCTATTATCTATGCTATTATAATTCTGCCATATCTGTGTTGCAATTATTTTATATAAAATTCTGCAATAATTTTTATAGCTAATAGTATCACCCTACTAACCCCCTCTGGGGTGAAATCGATCCTACATGACATAGCAAAACAAGTAGTATGAAACGCTTGTGTTTTCTTTGTCGGTTATTCATGGACTTGTTCGATTGAAATCTTGTGACAAATTTCGAGTGGAAATCTACAATTTGTTCTTAAATATTTTAGTTAAGCCAGTGGTTATGGGACATGAAGCTAAACTCATTTATTTACTAGCTTAGTGTAATTCACACTTATCGATCAATGATGATCCTTTGGTGATTTAGACTAGCGATGTGCGATGTCTCTTTGTCCGCAAAAGGGGGACTATACCCTGTTTGGATGAGTTTCGTCTCATAGTCCGCAAAGGGGGACTATACCCTGTTTGGAGGAGTTTCATCTCATAGTTCGCAAAGGGGGACCATACCCTATTTGGAGGAGCTTCAGCTCATAGTCCGCAATGGGGGACTATATCCTGTTTGGAGGAGCTCCGGCTCATTTTATGGAATAGCGACCCATTTGTGATACACGTGTTGGTGAGTTTTCATTCTCCCATTTATGATAGGCCTTCCCCTTCTTTTTATGCTTTCTGGATTTCTAACTATTGATTTCTGGAATTTTTTTATTTCACCTATTTTTGTGGTCTGTATTGATGAGGTTTATCAATATTTGAGATTTGGTGAATAAGCAAAAGAATTTGACATACTTTTAGGTGTTTTGAGTAGATTTGAGATATTGTATGATTTTTATTGTTATCATACATTTTTGTTTGATCTCTTATCATATCTCATTTTATATGATATTTATAGCTAGGTTGATCTGTTTATTATTTTTCTTCTTAAATAATACTCATGTCAGACCGTGGTATTACAGGTGCTTCCACTTGACTTATTCGCTGGGACTAGCTTCTAATTTTGGGCTACTTAGCTTAGTAGTTTTTGTTTTTATACGTTCGAGACAGAGAATGCTTGATGTATAAATATTCTTTTGTCTAGCACTTACACCTATTCTTTTGTGATGTAGTGGATCTTATATGACCACTATTTTGATGTACACTTTTATGTGTTGTATTCATATCTGTTGCCGTCTTAAAGATATGAATATCTATAACTGATTTATGTTATGCTTATTTTATATTTGTTTCTAAAGAACACATAACCATATTGTAGTAATTTTGAGTTTGTTATTGATATGTCTGATTTCCTCTAGAAAAGAAGTGCATATAATACTATCTGACATATCAGTACTCACACAAAGCAATTACACAGATGGTCACTCCTCAACAGTCTTATTCTTCATACTAGTTAATGGCATTACCTCGTAGTGTCCTTGGCTAGTGTGAGTATAAAGGTGGGGCGTCATAACTTGGTACCAGAGCCAAAATTCAGAACAATATAGAATATTATAGCATGGATCATTGTCCTAAGTCTTTCTTAGGAATCGTGCCTTAGGATTTAATTTGAGTCATTGGACCCGTTCTATCCTAATTTCTTTTATGATACCTTGTTTCATCAATCAATTTTGTTTGATATTCATTCCGAGAATAACTCTTTCCTCTTCTTTCTTTCTTTCTTTCTTTCTTAAAGAAGAGGAATGATTAGACCTGGCTGCTCCAGCGCTGGTCAATCTAGTGCTACTCCTCAGGATGGAGTATTTATGTCTGCCCAACCGCTTTTAAACCTTGTAAAGAATGCTCAAGCTTTCAGACCCATTCCAGAGCCAACGCATCCTAAACCCAGGTTTGCACGCTTGTGCAGTGATTATACCAATCTGGGAGGAAGACCATTCAAGGGTTACGAAAGCGCTGCAGAAGTCCAAGCTTGGTTTTGATAATGCCACCACATCTTTTCTCGCATGAATCTTGTTGATCTCCATCGAGTCCAAGCGGCTTCTTGCATATTCGAAGAAAGAGCATTAGATTGGTTTGAGCTTTTGGGATCTTACTTGGGACAAATTTCAAAAAAGATTCGAGTTGAACTTTCTACCGGAAGCTGAGAAAGTAACTTTAGCTCGACGCTTTATTGACCTTGTTCAAGGTGAATCTTCTGTGATGGATTACGTCGCATCTTTGAATCTCTCTCTAAATATGGGGTCGAGTATATTAATACCCAATTGAAGAAAAATCAGAGGTTTGTTTATGGGTTGAATAAGAACCTCAAAATGCATTTACCTTTGAAATTAGACGTTTCTTTCGATCAGCTTGTTGATATCGCTCTTCGACTTGAAGAGGCCGATAAAGAAAGTGATGCTGAAGTTGTGGGTGCCAAGAAGAACTTCAACACCAATAAGAAGAGGCATCCCTTTATTAAGTTCAAAAGTCCTAATACCAACAAGAAAGTGAAGCAAGCAACTTTAGTAGCAAAGACTCCAATCCCTAATCGTGGAGAATGCTACAATTGTGGTTCTGAGGACCACTATATTACTAGGTGTCCAAAATCTATTTCTTGCCGATATTGCAAAAGTTCGAATCTTTATATATCTTCATATCCCAAACTTCAAAGCAAGAAGGAGGGAAAGCTAAATGTTGTGCAAGTCCTTGGTAACACTTCTCTTAGTCAAGGTATTTCTCATTCTATCCTTGATGGCATTATTGTGTTTCGTGATCGTCCTATTCGAGTTCTTTTTGATACGGGTGCATCTCACTCTTTTATATCAAAAGAACTTGTAGATACTTTGTCTTTAAATGTTAATGTGCTTGATGACTTCTCTGGGAATTGCGAATCTAGTTGGTGGATCCGCAACACTCAGTTTGTTTTGTAAAGATGTCGAGATTATTTTATGTGATTTTTCTTTTCAAGCCGATTTGCATGTTATGTGTTACTTAGGCTTCAGAATGATTATGGGAATGGATTGGCTTAACCGTTATGAATCCCACATCCTATGTCTTGAGAGGATTATTCATCTTTGACATCTTCAATATGTTAACTTGTTCTTAAAGATTTGGATTCCAATTTTGTAGCATCCTTATATTCTCTAAATCCACATGATGACGATAATGATGACGAGGAGGATGTTATTTCCCTCAATCACATTGTTCGTGAATTTCCTGATATATTTGAGCCCGTTTTAGGATAACCCCCTAAGCGAGCAATTGAGTTCAAAATTAACCTAATCCTTGGAGCTCTACCTATCACTTGTCCTCCTTATCGTATGTTCAATAAAGAAAATGAGGAGATGCGTAAGTAGTTATCCGAATTGGAAGCAAGGCAATTTTTTTGGTCTATTTCCTCTACATGGGGAGCTTCAGCTATTTTTGTGAAAAAATCCGATGGTACACTTAGGCTTTGCATTGACTACCACAAGTTTAATGACCTCACCATCAAGAATAAGTATCCCTTGCCTCAGATAGATGATATATTCGATCAAGTTAGCGGTGCTAGAGTCTTTTCACTGTTAGACTTAGCAAACGGTTTTCATCAGCTTCGTATTGCAGAGGATGGCATTCATTTGACGTCGTTCCGTGCTCCTTATGCATCTTATGAATGGCTTGTTATGCCATTTGGTTTAACGAATGCTTCGGCTTTTTCGTTGACCTTATGAATCAAGTTTTCATAAACTTCCTCGATCAATTTTTTTCTCATCTTCATAGATGATATTCTGGTTTATTCTTAAACCGAGGAAGAACATGAAAAGCATCTTCGGATTGTGTTAGAAACCCTTGGGAGCAATCAATTGAAATAAAAATTTCCTAAGTGCCACTTTTGGCAATCCTGTGTGAAAATTTTAGGACAAGTTATTTCTGAATCCGAAATCTCTGTGAATCCTTCAAAGATTGAAACGATTCAAAATTGGAAGAAACCGGAGAGTGTGATAGAAATTCTTAGCTTTCTTGGATCAGCGGGCTATTACCGTCGGTTCATAAAAGACTTTTCTAAAATTTGCGTGCCCCTTACTAGTTTGACAAAGAAGGGAGTTAAGTACATTTGGTCAGAAAAATGTGAAGCTGCTTTTCAGAAATTAAAAGAACTCCTTTCCGATGCTCCTATTCTTGTGATTCCTGAAGGGAACCAAGACTTTATTGTTTATACCGATGTTAGCCGTGTTGGTTTGGGAGCCGTTCTCATGCAAAGGGAACGTGTTATTGCTTATGTTTCTAGGAAATTAAAGCCTGTCGAGACTAGATATGCCACTCATGATTTAGAGCTCGCGGCTATTGTTTTCGCCCTTAGAATTTGGCGTCATTGTCTTTTAGGAGAGAAATTTGTTCTCTACTCCGATCAAAAATATTTGAAGTGTTTATTTTCTTAAAAGGAACCTAATTTGCGTCAACAACGTTGGCTCAAGTTCCTTGCATCTTATGATCTTTATATTCTTTATACTCCCGGAAAGAGAAATCGTGTTGTCGATGCCTTTAGTCGTAAGCAACAAGCGGTTGTTTCTATGATGATATCCGAATGGATTGACCTCAATACTTTATCCACTTATGAATTTGGGATCGTCAATTCGATTCATGTTCATCTCTTGTTTTATGCAGCCTTGAGGCTCATCCATCTCTTTTTGACCGTATTCTTGATGCTCAAAAGAATGCTCCCGAATTGGCTCATCTTAGCCATAGTTGTGTGGATAGAGTTATTAATGGTTTAAAAGACTTCGAAATTGATGCTCATGGCGTCATTCGAAAACTTAGTAGACTTATTGTGGCAAATATTAGTAATCTTCGTAAAGACATTTTAGAAGATTCTCATCGTTCTAAATTCACCATTCATCCCGTAATAAAATGTGCACGGATATGAAGCGACTTTAATATTGGAATGGAATAAAATCCAATATTGCTAACTTTATTAAGCGTTGCATGACTTGCCAACTCATAAAGGCCGAGCATCAAAGGCTCGGTGGGTTATTGCAACCTTTGGACATTCCAGTTTGGAAGTGGGAGCAAATTTCCATGGATTTTACTAATGGTCTTCCCCTTTCTCGTTCAAGTCATGACAGTTTATGGGTGATTATTTGTAGACTTACAAAATCCGCCCATTTTATTTCCGTTCGGTCTAATCAGACGATACTTCTTTTGGCTAAACTCTACGTCAAATAAATTGTTAAATTGCATGGAGTTCCTACTTCTATTATTAGCGATCGTGATCCATTATTTACTAGTGGATTCTGAAAGAGTCTTTAAAAAGCTTTGGGAACGAAGCTTAATTTTAGCACCGGTTATCATCCTCAGTCCTATGGATAAACCGAGCGTGTGAATCAAACTCTTGAAGATCTTCTTCATGCATGTGTTCTTGATTTTGGTGGAAGTTGGAAAGATCATATTTCTCTTGTTGAGTTTTATTATAATAATAACTTCCAATCTAGTATTGGTATGGCACCTTTCGAGGCACTCTACGGAAGGCCATGCCGATCTCCTTCTTGTTGGCTTGAGGCCGGTGAGAAGCTGGTTTTAGGTCCATATTTTATTCATGATTCCACATGAAAGATTGACCTTATTCGTCATCGGATGAAAGAAGCTTAAAGTAGACAAAAATCCTATGCCGATAACCGAAGGAATTTGGAATTTTCTGTGGGAGACTTGGTGTTTATTCGTGTTTCACCTATAAAGGGTGTTGTGCATTTTAGTTGATTGGGAAAACTAGAACCTCGATATGTTGGTCCATTTCTCATCACCTAACGTATTGGTTCCATGGCTTATCGCCTTTTATTACCAGCTCATTTTTCTGCTATTCATGACATTTTCCACGTTTCTCAACTATGTAAATGCCTTAGAGATTCCGACTCTATTTTTAAGCCTGGTTTTATTGAAAAATTGAAGTTTCACCTGATTTGACTTATGAGCAACATCCTATTCGTATCATTGCTATGGAGATTAAATGCATTCGAAATAAAGATGTTTTGCTTGTGAAAGTTCAATGGTCCTCAAATCCTAAGGATTGTTCTTGGGAATCCAGAGAATTCACCAAATGAACACATCCGGACTTACTCTCTCGCGCTCTTTAAGGTGAACTTCGCACTAAAAAAATTTCTTTTGTGTTGATATGCTTTTATGGTTGTTACTCTATATTTTCATTTTAATTATTATGAGGACGCAGTTTCTTTAAAGAGGGGAGTCTGTAACAATCCATATATTTTTATGATAATATACTTAAATGATTTATTGAAATATAGCATCGGTAGTCGGATTAAAGTAGGAGATGCTACTTTTTGTAAACAGCCGAATTAGGACTTGAGACTACTTCCATTGATTTCAAAATGGCATTTGCGACCTTTTTGAGTATAAACATCGAAACGTTTAGAGTTGAGTAGAATCTTGTTATTTTTCTATTGGGCTTTGGGTTGGGTTTCAGCCCACTAACCCAACAAATACCCTAACTCCACCCCCTCTTCATTTGTTCATTCTATTTTCCTAACACTCTCAACCTAAAGAAAAATGGGGAGAAGAAGGGGAAATTAAAATTCCTAAACTCTAGATTACCAGGAAATTCAAGATTCAAGCTCCAAAATCAAAGACAAGCTTAGGTAAGAATCCTCTTCTTCTCCACCTCAATCTCTCTCTAATTTCCAGAAAATCCTATAACCTAATTTAGGTAATATTTGCATTTCATCATGGATTGAGGGTTTTTGAAATCAAGTGAAGGAGAGATTGGCGTTGCCTTGTTTTAAAGCTTCTCATTCGTCTATTTTGGGTTTAAAGGTGAGTTCTTGAACTTATATTTATGTCTATACCTTTGATAGTTGTTATGTGTGAATTCCTAACATCTTTTTCATGTTCATTTGCTTTTAAATTTAATTGCATCGGTGAATTTTCCGATTTTCAGTATTTTGAAGTCAAAATCTATGATAATCCTACTATGTATGTTTCGACTTGTTGTTTGGAGTGTATTGAAGAACCTATAGGGCTGGGTTGTCATTTGACAGAAATCCCTAGCCTCCGTTGTTCGTCTGATCGCTTCCAAAACGAATTGGCCATCAATGGCCTAGGCAAAATATTGCCTTGAGCTTCAGCTTAGTATGCTCAAATGTTTGGAGCAACGGAACAAAAATTCCAAACCTTCAGCTTAGGCGTCTGGAATAACCGCCACACATCTGGAGCTGCTAATTTCAACCAACTTATCTGTTTTTGATGAGTTTCCATTTTTATATCGATTTTTGGTTGATCCATTTAGTTGTTACCACTTTTGTCGACTTTGATGGCTCCTTTTTTGGATTTGATATCGATTTTTATGGTTTGGATTCACGTCGTCGAATGTGAGTTTTTGGTGATTGATTGTTTTTACAATCATTTCTGTGATTTGTCACTTTAAAAAACAATGGTTTCTATACTAGTAGTAAATACTCAAACTTTTCACAAAATCGATTTCAACGTTACTTTTAATACAAATCTTGTTTTTAAAACTGTTTTCAATCTATTAGTATATACAAACCTTTACCTCATTCGTATGAGAAATCTAATTAAACGACTTAGCAAAACAAGTGGTATGAAACGCTTGCGTTTTATTTGTCATTTAATTCTTGGACTTGTTCGATTGAAATCTTGTGACAAATTTCGAGTGGAAATCTAAATTTGTTCGTAAATATTTAAGTTAAACCAGTGGTTATGGGACATGAGGCCAAACTCATTTATTTACTAGCTTAGTATAATTCACACTTATCGATCAATGATGATCCTTTGGTGATTTAGACTAGCGATGTGCGATGTCTCTTTGTCCGCCAAAGGGGGACTATACCCTATTTAGAGGAGTTTCGTCTCATGGTTCACAAAGGGGGACTATACCCTATTTGGAGGAGTTTCGTCTCATCGTCCACAAAGGGGGACTATACCGTGTTTGGAGGAGCTTCAGCTCATAGTCCGCAATGGGGGACTATATCAAGTTTGGAGAAGCTCCGGCTCATTTTATGGGATAGCAACCCATTTTTGATACATGTGTTGGTGAGTTCTCATGCTCCCGTTTGTGATAGGCCTTACCCTCCTTTTTATCCTTTTTGGATTTCTAATTATTGATTTTTGGAATTTTTTTGTTTCACCTATTTCTGTGGTCTGTATTGATGAGCTTTATCAATATTTGGGATTTGGCGAATATGCTAAAGAATACAACATTCTTTTTGGTGTTTTGAGTAGATTTGAGATATTGTATGATTTTTATTGTTATCATATATTTCTTTTTGATCTCTTATCCTATCTCATTTTATATGATATTTATAGCTAGACTGATCCGTTTATTATTTTTCTTCTTAAATAATACTCGGGTCAGGCTGTGGTGTTACAGGTGCTTCCACTTGACTTATTCGCTGGGACTAGCTTTCGACTTTTGGGTAACTACTTAGCTTAGTAGTTTTTGTTTTTATATGTTAGAGATAGAGACTTCTTGATGTATAAATACTCTTTTGTCTAGCACTTATACCTATTATTTTTTGATGTAGTGGACTTATATGACCACTACTTTGATGTACACTTTATGTGTTGTATTCATATCTATTTCCGCCTTAGAGATATGAATATCTGTGATGGATTTATGTTATGCTTATTTTATATTTGTTTCCGAAGATCACATAGCCACTGTGTAGTAGTTTTGAGTTTATTATTGATGTGTCAAATTTCCTCTACAAACAAAATGCATATAATACTATCTGACATATCGGTACTCACACAAAGAAATTACACAGATGGTCACTTCTCAACAGCCTTATTCTTCGTGCTAGCTAAGGGCATTACCCTGTAGTGTCCTTGGATGTGTGAGTATAGAGGTGGGGCATCACAGTAACTAACCAAGTACGTGTAATACGGATGAAATCCTCCAGCTCGTCTCTTGAGCTCCATATCATCCTAACCTGGATCTGCAATACTCGGTTTGACCCAAGCACTATAATAAAATAACACCTGATTCGGTCTGAAAAACCAACGTGAGAGAACACACTCAAATTGAATTATTATTGTTATCAAAATCCTTTGAAAACAAAGGTATCTCGCAAGACAACGCCGCACATCAACATGATGGGTTTTTACCTTACGACAACCAAAACATTTTATATCAAAATCATCAGATATTATAATAGTGTCTATAGAAAATAAACTATTAAATAAACGAAATGCTTGCATCTCACATTTAAGCATAGTTGGGCACATCTAAAACCGTATAGACTCGTAGTGGATATTGGATTCCATACAATAACAGGGCTACTGGCGTACCGTCCACCATAGTACACCTCTGGAAAAATGTACCGAGATCGAACCTATCGATCTTTGCCAACACAAGACCGTCCTACCCCTTACTAGATAATATTGAATATGATCGCCTCTAATGGGCCTCGAAACACAACAAACAATAGTGATGATAAATGTCCACTCTAGAAGAGTGATGGTCATACACAAATGGGAGTGATCGATACAGCCTTGTTGCATCTCCCCTATTTTAGTCATTCCCAGTTGATGAGGCTTGAGGCTACGTTTTACCTCAAAAATAGTATTTATTCTTGGAATGCTAACACTACCTTTCGGGCAACGATATAATGATAGCATTGATCCATGCAAGTTTTTATGGGTCTGAAAAAACCGAATCTCCTTCAAGATCACCATCTCCATTATCTTCGAGATATCACAATTTGTAACACACAAATCAGATCGAAGTGGTTTTCGAATAATTAAACCCAGCATTGGTCTCTTCGAAACGATTAATGAAATTGGCTAGATTTGATAATCGATTATTTAACTGTCAATTACACACATAAACAACCACTGGGTCCAATTTTTTATAAATCTTTCAAATCTTCAAAATACCTTTACCAAGATATATATATATATATTCAACTCTCATCCAGCATTCCAATATTTGAAAACAATTCAAGTACTTATCCATAACAAGATATTTTTAAACCATTTCAATACTTAGAAATATTTCTGAATTCAGTTTATAACACTTAGAAAAATATATCTATATAAATCATTTCACACTTAAAATATTTTCCAAAACCCTCTTTTCAATACTTAGGAGAATACTTATAGGCAGATTCTCCAAAATCATTTTAATATCAAACTTAGGAAATATTTCATAACTTATCAGATAAATTTTCGAAATTATTTATAAATTCCTTTTTTCAATTTCCAAAACCGATTATACTCTTTTATAAACCCAACCAACAATTTATAACTTATTTTACGAATTCAGATTCATTTTCGAAGTTCCCATATTTCAACATTTTGGAGATTCCTTTTCCTCCGTAAATCCTTATAAGATTCCTCTTATAAAAATCATATCCATTAAATAACCATGTTTACAAATCTCGAGAGGATTTATAAATAAATTTCAATCATTTCAAAAATATATATATATATATATATAATAAGTATTTTTAAAGACTAAAGATTTATTTTTAAAACATGTTTAAGTAATTATTAAATATATCAAACACTTTAAATAAACATCGATAGCTCATGTCCAATTCATTTTTCAATAAAACTAATCGATTTACAAAGCTTATTATAAAAATTTGAATTCATTTCAATAAATGTAAATATTTGAATAATCCACTTTTTGAAATATACGATACTAAAACAGTTTTAGACCATATAGTTTAATAAATAAAATCTCTTTTTGAAACAATATTAACTTCTCGATAAAAATTTAGTTTTAAAATAAAACATAACCATTCTTATATTTATAAATCTCTCTCAATTTATCCCAAATCTATTTTCATTTCTAATTTCATAACTATTTCCAAATTCTAAAATATAATCCACTATCTTTCCCTAAACCGATTTCCGTATCTTACTTTAAATTCACACGGTGCATTTTTATTTCCAAATTATCAAATGATAATCAATTTACTTTATTTATAAACATCATTTATAAATTTATAAACTCATTTTCGGTTGTTCCATGTTAATAACAGATTTATATTAAACAAATCTCATTTGTAAACCGATCTTTATTTAAAATTCCATTTAGAAAATCTATTTCTTATAAAATCCAAACCATATTCCAAACCCATATCAAACCGCGATTTTGACTTCTATTATTTATTTTAAGAATCTCATTTAAGAATCCATTACTTTAAAATCCTCAATTAAAAATTATCTGTTGAAACCATTGTACTAAATAGCTAAATAAATACCCAAAATCAATTTATTTTATTTTATCCAAATCAATTCCCTTTTTAATAATCCCAAAATTCAACATAAAAATTATCAATTCCAAAATCGTCTACGAAATTCCTTTTTAAATTCAAAAATATTACCTATGGTATTTATAATACCAAAATTAAGGCCAGTGCTACTATATCATCTAATAATTCAATTCACAACATAATCTATAGTAGATTATTTGCACACATCATATATCACTATATATGAAAATAAAATCAACATTTTTTAGGAACGTAGTTGGACCCCTCCAATCTTTTTCCCTGTGCCTAAAGACGTTGTATAACATAAAATAATAATTCCGCTTCAAGGCGGGATATCGCAATAAAATGAGTCATCAGCTATTATGCGGGACGCATAGTGTCTCATCCGCTTCAATCGGCGGGGAAATATACTCCACTACTAAGATATACTATATATATAATACGACATCCAACCAATAAATTATTATCAATTCATTCAACCAACCAATAAATAATTTTTAACATTTCAAAGTAAAACCAGTAATCCAAGATGAGTGAGATTTACTCACCTTGATTTTTAATTTGCCAAACATATAGATTTTAAGTTAAATCAAACAACGTTCGATTTAATCAAAAATTCCAACTGGCTTCGAAAAATTCCAAAAAAATTTATGGTGTAGCACTCGTCGATACGATTACGACGCCGCTTGTTTTGTCCCAATCGGACCTCGTATGAATAAATTATGGATTTAAAAACATACGGATAGAATTTAATTAATTAAAATATTAATCAAATAATTTAAAATTTTAGTTACTGTATAAAGTTTATTTCCTCGCTAAACCCTCTCTCTCCCAGGCAAAACACGCAAACATGAACCCAGAACCCACGACCAAAAATGAACGCCATTCCATGTCGGCTTGACTGGACCCCGCCGTGACACAACCAGGGAAAACCTGAGCCTCTAGCTCCACGCACTGTTGGTCATGATGTCCAACTCACCATCGTCTTCAAGAAATTTGTAACCCTAGATCACGTCTTCGAGATCAAATCCCAAGCGATCAACCTTCCTCGATCATCGTTCAGCCACTACCATTCCACCCTCCAGGTCGAACCACTCTACTAAGGCCTCGCGCGCTCATACCATCGTGATTTTATCACGTGAATTTCTTTTTTTTAGTTCGAGCCATGAATTTGAAGAAGAAGAAAGAAAGGGACTACGCTATTTCAAAAAAATGAGGGCAATTATACGTACCTGAAGGGTGACATATAAACTAGGTCGGCTTCTTTGAGTTAGGTTGGCTCGATTGTTTGATTTGATTTTACTTTTATTTTATTTTTTTCAAAATATCTCAATTTACTGTGAAATTTCAAACTCCTATTGACGCATGCCGCCTGGCATTCTATATGTTATACCCCTATTCCAAACCCAATGGAACTAGTTTCGAGGTCTAGTTCGATCGTATGTAGAAGATAGCCTTTTGGATCGACTATTTTTAATTAAATAAATCATGTGCGTTTTCATCGCGCACGACCAACAAACACTACGAAATTGAAATACGATAATAGTGCACCATTTCGGATCCAATTGAACTAGTTTCATCGAAATCCAAGACTGTGCCCCGGATCGCTATTTTAATGCGTTGATTAAATCGATGATTTCTAAAATCGACGAAATCATTTGAAATTTCAATTATAAGAACTTACTAACTCAATTATAATTCCAATAGAATTTATATCTATATTACAAATCATTTCGATTCATATTCAACTCAAATTTCAAATATTTATCATTTTCGTATTACGATAATCGCTATATTTAGAAATTTTAAATCCATTCTATACCCCAAACAATAAATTTCATATTAACAATAAATTTTTATTCCAAATCGAACATTTAAAACCATTTAAATATTCATAATCAAATGATCGAAAAATCCGAGTCGTTACATCTCCCGTCCCAATTCTAATAACCTATACATGCATGAGATACTAGACAAAAATAAACCCATACTCGCGACCTTTTATCACTAAATTCTTCATTCACTCTAGACGAGTCAAGGAAGATTCGGCTCTATCGAACTCCTTTTCTACTCCTCTTTATGTCACCTACATCATTCAACGCTCGACCACGTCATTCAAAATGCGACATGGAGCCACCTTCTTCTAGAATCAAAATCACATATTCTGCCCTAACATGTCGGAGGGGCCACGGTCGTTGGGAAAGGTGCATGGAACCAAGGCGATTCCATTGGTGCTTTTATTTTTTCTCATCTCCCATCTAACCTCCAACAACTCGGAACCCTAGTCATGATTGTTAAGAGTCGATCAACCTCATTCTCAACCGAACCTACAAACAACCCATAGATTTGAAGCCGTCGAGCACATGAGTCCAAGAAAACCACTCTAGTTCAAATCCGTGGCCTATATTTCCAGCAATAATTAATTAAAAGAGGCGGCTACTATCTTTTGTTTACAGGAAATGAAATAAAAGAAAAGAGAGATAAGATGAAAATTGGAAATTAAGGGAATAGGTTAACTTTTGGATTATTATATTTTTCAAATTCCAATATCTGTCTATGCTGCATTTTGTTCGCGCATGAACCACGAATGACAGAAATAAAATATGATATCGCATCATCAATAATAACATCGTTTGCCAAAAATACGTCAATCAATTATTTAAATATTTTTGAAATTAAAAATTATAGAAAATTCTATAAATTCATTAAAAATACATTATCAATTATTGAGTTTTTGATTAACAATTGATTGTCTTTATTATTTATTCAAGCTATTTATTATTGTAAATAAATTTAAAAAATGAGTTTACCATTATTATTTATTAATTAAAAGGAGTTAAATAAGGCTATTTACTCCATTTAATTAATATTTAATTCACAATTCAAATATTTGAATAATCCTTGTATTTGAATATAAGTTCTTTATATTTTTCCAGGATGTTACACATGTACATAAGTAAATCTTATTTTTAAAGAGGTTCAATTGGGAATAAATTTCTATATTAGATTTGAGCCTGTTTGAACATTTATATTGCTTGCACAAAGGTTCTAAGCGAGTGGGATGCTATATCTAATGTTGTTATTGTTTATAATTTATATATACCTATTATATGGATTGACCTCAAGGATATTGTTAGATCTATACCATAGATGAGTTATATCTTATTATATGATTATGCTATGATTAGATATAACCTAAAAAATTGCAAATACGTGACTAGATCCAACTAAATGTAGTGTAGTGCAAATTGAATGATAGATAGTATATGTATACTTGCGTGTTGTGCTGTTACTTGAATTATATGCTTGTATATTTGGATTTGATGTTTGTATTTGTGAGGTTTTCTTATGGAAGATTTCTATAATAAATATGTGAAGAGGCATAAAAGTATTGATGGAAGTTTGATTGAATTATTAAAACAAAGAAAGGAAGAATTTTCTAAGTGTATGGATTAGTATCAACCCATCTTAGTCAATACCAACCGATAAATTTGGTCGATTGATGGATGGAAGTGAATTATAGGGCTATGGATTAGCACTAAAAATTCCCTAGGTCAAGCATAAGGTAGACTTATGGAAATCCATACCAAAGTTAGCTATGGATTTATGACTATGGGTACCAGATGATGGGACTAAAGGAATATGAACAGAAAATTCAAAGAAAATTTGTAAAAATCCCAAAGTTAGCTTCTAAAAATGATCAAAGGCCACGGATGGGGTATAGAAGTGTTCCAGGGCAAAGATATAGGTCAAGCGATGAATTTTAACTAAGAAGATTGTTCGGTACTAATCACGTTGCATTGGTAGCGATTTATAAAATTTGAAGAAATTCCTCAAGGAAACATAAGGCCATTTATGAAATCAAGATAGCAAAATCTGGGGTTAATTATTGATCGGTATTGGGGGGAATGGTAGGCTATATGTTGGCATTGATGTGCTTTTGGGCTAACGTGGAAAAACATTAGGGGAGCCCCAATGTAGACATAGGGCAGTAAGAACTTATTTTCAAAGTGGCATATCTTCCTCATACAAAGTCCACTTTCAAACAAACTTTAAACGTTGTGCTTGGTACATCATGTCCTATAAAGTTTTGTGAAAAATCCAAATACATTTTACTTTTTGGGACACGTTCATAAAATCCAGCCTTAAACAATGAACCTTGAACCGATGAACGATCGAGTGGTATAATATTGGATCGACATAGATAAATGTGCAAACTAAAGATGTAAGACTATTGGTTTTGGTTCTACATCTATGCGACTTTGCACTGCTAACATAGTTACTATTGCAGAGATAAGGAATAATTGATAAGTCCTATAATACTACTATTGTTACTATTCGTAAATGCATATCTTGGAGTTAAGGGCATTAAAATAATAGTAGATGGCCACTAGATAAGTAGCGTTCATCTCTGCAAAATAGTGTGGTATAGCACTTAGTAAGAAAAATCCACGTACTCTTATGTGTGTTCTTAAGGACATGAAAACAAGACACTGAAGGGCTCTAAGATGGTTCCCCGGAACATACACTAGTAGTCAATGGACGAAGTAGAAGTATGTATCCATGGAAGAATATTGAAGGTGAACCAAACATGATTGCAAATTGATGGTGAAAATGGCTATTGAAGGTAAACCATACTTAACTACACATTAACGGAGAAAATGGCATACGGACACATTTGCCTCAAAATTATAGGTTTCACTATACTAAGCATGATTAGTAATCAGTAGGATAATAAATGAGTGTGCAACATGTTTGGTTTTAACGGTGATACTACTCACAAATAGCATTCGGGACGGATACATATAGGTGTAAGTTCTGTACATCTAGATTGGAGGATTACCCTATTACGTGTAAGTAATAGATTATTGATCATTAATTAATAATTAAATATATTTACTATTTATTACTTATTTACTTCTAGTTTATTAATTATATTTAGTAACTATTACTTATTTACAATAATAAATATAATTAACAATTAAATACGCTTTTGCCCCTATTTTTAGCTTTTCATGTACTAATAATTTATCATTTATAAATTGCTAATTATAAATCATTATATCAAAATTATTATTTTTTAATTAATGGTTATTAATTTTAAATTATCTAATAGTAACTATTAATTAATAATTATTAAATATTACTTTCATAATTATTAAATATTACTTATTAATTAAATATTAAACGTCAAACATTAATTTTCAAATATTGAGTATTAATTAATTTATTAATCATTAAATATTAATTATAATTTACTGATTATTAATAATTAACTATAATAAATTATTAAATATAAAAAATAATTATTGAATATTTATAATAATTAATAATTAAATTATTTATTGATAATCATTAATTTTAATAAATTATAAATAATGACATATATAAGCTACTGTTTACGATTATTGATATGTGCATTTGCTATAATTAAAATATTTTGTAGTTGCTTCGGTTAGCAAATAACAGTAGTTGCCGCGGTCGTAAGGACAACCGAAGCAAATAACACTATTTTCTTCAACGCATTTGCTTCGGTTGTTAACACAGCTGAAGCAATGATTCTATTTGCTTTAGTTGTCCTTATAACCGAAGCAAGTAACACTATTTTCTTTGGTGCGTTTGCTTTGGTTGTGTTAAGACCCGAAGCAAATGAGACCATTTGCTTCAATTGTGAACACAACCGAAGCAAATGAGGTGAGGCAACATGCATATTTTGTACTAGTTTTATACCACTCAAAAGAACGCAATGTTTTGATGCTTGGGAATTGGATTATTGAGCAAGTGTTGATTCAAGGTGTCGGCGGTAGCAGGTCTACACACATATTCATGATAGTAGCCATCTATTGTTTTACAAAATTGGTAGAAGTGGAATGACTTCCAAATATAACTTCTTAAAAGGTACTAAAATTCTTATCAAAAATATTGTAACATAATTTGGTCTACCAAAAAAATTATTTCTAAATGGTAATTATAAATTGAAAATTTTATTAGATTTTGCAACCATAATGAGAATGTAAAGGGTTCTCATCTATATCTCATCCACTAGTTAATGGAGTTATATAAGGTCCAAATAAAACTACTAAAATTATCTTATAAAGAATACTTCAGTCATGAGTAAGGAAAATGGGTAGATGAAACCCCACTTATCATTTAGACATACATGACTTTTTCCCGAAAGACTGTAGGTTATACCTCATTTTCTCTTACTATGGATATGGTCATGCGTCTAGTCGAAGTAGAAATAACATCACATTAAAGAATTCCTTACGCTTATGGGTCGTACCAATATTCAAAGAAAGTATCTTAATACCTAATGATTAGCTAGGTTTCTTTGAGTTTTCAAACTACTACTACTGCTACAATTACTAGTACTAATAATAAGTAAGTTACAAGATGAAGATTAAAACACCCTACACCCCTTAGTATACCCAAAAATGGCACATTAAAAGATATGGTATGTTTTAGGTATGGCTAAAGCATCATAGTAACTAATATTCACAAGACAAATAACTAAAAACAGTGGAAAACATTTAAATGGTATCTCATTATTCAAAATAAAACTTCATAAATAAGTCTAAAAAACAATAAATGTCTTAAATACCAAATACACGTCTTATGAAAAATAGATCTCAGTCTCATAAAATCAGAGTACAATAACATAATCATCCTCTCATAAGTACCAGTACATCAAAACCAAATGAAAAGAAAATTAAAAAGAAGAAGAATACATGAAGAATGAGAAAACTCTACAAATGGTCTCCAAGAAATCTGAATCTACTGTCCCTGCCCCCGCTGGCCTATTAGGGAAAAAGGGAAAATAGAAGAGTGGGTTAGACTATAAGTTTGGTGAGTGAAATTATCTACTAGTATTTTTAAGCAAGATAAAGACAATAGACTTAGCAACAATTCTAGTGTGAAAAGAAATACTGAAAAGATAAAGTTGGGATAAAACACTAATTCTGTTTGACTGTGATTGTTTGCACTTGTCTTAGATTGTTGTGATAAGGCTGAAATTCTAATCCTATTTCAATTAGGCTGAATCCTAATTCTACCCATTGATCGGCCTTCTATCTCTTTTGTGCTACTGTGAACTAGTCCCATCCTGTGGGTCCTAAGGCAAAAGACACGTATTCAGAGCTTAGAACGCAGTAGTAATTTATCAACCCTAATCGATATCGCACGCTCGGTCACCGTCGGTACACACTAATTGTTGCTCCCTATTTTGACCTCTTATCTACCCTAATCGGCATAAACGTGCCCAGCCTCACCTAATCTGTTGTGAGACCATCAGCCTTAGTCTAAAAGGGTCATGCCCAGCCTTACATAAGTGTTTTATGAGACCATCTTTCCTAGTCCGAAAGGGAATGCTACCGGTACGGGTCCTAATAAATAAAGTCTAGTTGCGCCCCTTCCCCAAATCCCTCGATTTGAGCTTCTATCTATTGGCCACTTATTTACCCTAACTAGCATGTCTTAGCCTCAGCTAGCTATTGTGAGACCATCAGTCCTAGTCTGAAAGGGAATGCTGTTGGTATGGGCCCAGCTTCTATCTTTTTCTTATTAACTTAGTGTAAGTTCTTAAAATAAGCCTCTTATGTTATTTCTACTCTTATTTTCTCATTAACATAATTTAAGTCTTTAAAATAAGCCATTTCTATTATCGTTGCTATATTTGCTTATTATCTTACATATAAGTCTTAAAATAAGCCATTTTCTGTTATTTCTAATTATAACCTATGTTATAATTTGCTTATTAACAGCCACTCATTCGTCCTGACCAAACAGAATAGGTATTAGTTTTATAATGGTTGGAGCAGCAAACTTTGATTTGGCAAAAGTCAGCTGTGGCACGTTCACTAAAATAAACCCTAAGAGCGAAAAGACAGTGCTCATTAGGAGAATTCATAGTCAATCCTGAACTCGTTGCATCCACGCCTACTATGTGAGCTTCTATTCCATTCTATTGACCACAACTATTTTATATAGAGAGATAACAAGGAGCCTAGTATACCAAGTCCAAACTATCAATTTGAATTTCTCAAATATTCCACGTTTCCATTATGAGTGCGCGCGACATGGCTCTGATTTAGTACGAGTTTCGGAATAATCCTGGTATTAATAGCATCTTTCTATCTTGCATATTCGTTGAACTCAATCTCATTGGGTTCGTAGGCCCACTTTTTTTTTGAAAATTCTCCCCAAGGCACGTTAGCCATATATGTATTTGCTGGTTGTTCAAACCCGCTCTTTCATTAGTCAAAATTTTAAAATAAGCCTTTCTGTTCTTTCTGCTTAATTATAACCTATGTTATAATTGTTAATCTTCTGTTTTATCTTTTTAGTTATAACCACTAGTTAAAAACATGCTTGCAAATGCCTTAAATTTTCCTATTTCATCCTACCTTCTTTTTATTACAATTTTTATTATTCGACATATAATTTCTATAAATTTAGTGCTTAGTTCTACTTAATCCATATTTGCGAATTATTCTCTTTTTAATGTTCTATTCGCGTGAAAAGGAATAAAAAGAAACTAAAATTTGCAGGATAAATTCTAAATTAAAATAGATGCAAATAAAATACAAATAACTATAAATAGCTGAATAAAATAGCTAAATAAAAATAGCTGAATAAAATAGACAAAGAAGAACTTTAAAAGTTAACCGTAAATAACTTATTTAAATACTATCTCAAAATTACAGAAAAACTACAACTATCGAGAACCCTATTATTTTAAATTTCTTAAAAATCTAAAATAATTACGAAACACTCACCTATGGTTCTTAGCTCTAGTCCTTGGTCTTCCTTGATCCACTTTTAGAGAATATTTTATCAAAAAGATTTCCTGCTTAGAAAAATATTCTATTTAGGGTCCAACCTCAGGCAATGAACCCAAATAGGAGAAAATCCGAATGAGAAAAATAGCAAGGCCCGTCTTATTTATAGCTTGGTTTAGGGATCTCAGACCATAAGATTTGAAAATTAAATCTGGTGCAACCATGTCATAGGCTCGTCGGGAACCGTTGGATGGGAGTACAGACGCACAAAATTTGAAAAAAAATGGAAAAACACGTCATTATTTAAAACTGGATGAAACAACGTCCAAATAAAAGGGTGAGTCGACCTGCATGTTGACCCATATATGTGTAAGGTCAACCTATAGGTCTACTTATGCACATTAAGGGTCAACCCTAAGGTTGACCTAACCTATATATATATATATATATATATATATATATATATATATATATCTTTTTTTTGTTTCTTGTTTAATTCATACCTTTTTCATATTGGCTCGGATTTTGACAAACTATATATGGAATTTAATTAGAAAATTTCCGCAGACACAATGTTGCAACTCCCATAACTAAATTATGATAATTTCACAAACTTATTTTATTATTTATTTAATTCGTTAATTAATTATTATAGCTTAAATTTTGGGTTATTACATTCTCCCTTCCTTAAAGGATCTCGTCCTTGAAATCTCAAAGGGCAGAAGAATGAAATTTATATTTTCATTCAAATTCTACAACCATATAATCAACCACCATCCATTACATCCATTGTCCTTAAGTTTTCTAATGCAATTATGATATATATATATATATATATATATATATATATATATATATGCCAATAGTGTAGTGTCAAGGTCCCTAACTAATGCAAAAGATTAGGCGGTCTACTGATTCAGTTGATTTCCTTTTTATGCAATCATGTTCGTGCCATGTATCCAAATGAATGCAAATTCTCTAATGGCAACTGATAATCTATATGCGTGCTACAATCATCATCCAAATGCAACAATCACATGCTAATCATCCATTTATAGGAACCATGGAAATAAAATAAAAATGCAAATGCACACACACCCATATGCATATGCTTTAGTGACCTAGTTAGGCCGATCCCTAAGAGATAACAGTGCTTAGTGTATATATGTGTCCATTAGAATCAACTAGCAAACACTTGCAACCACTAGCACCCATCATACATAACATTTTCTAGTAACATGTTGACATTCAGTCTTACCGTCCATAGGTTAAATCCTAAGATCTACCATCCCAAAGGATACTAAAGGAAAGAACCTATTCAAAACTAAAGATGGAAATAAGAAATTCGAAACATAACATCGAAAAGAAACGGATAAGAGATACGTATCTCTTCAGCCTCCCACCTAGCATCTTCAATGCTATCTCCCCACTACACCTTAACCAAATGTAATTCCTTATTCCTAAGCTTCTTGATACCATGCCCAACGATCTTGGCAGGTATGCGACGAACCGATGCTTCTTTCTCCACTTCAACTTCCTCAAGTTGACTAGGTTCCACTACCTTTGCTGAATCATATAAGCACTTTTTCAAGCGTGAAACATGAAAAACATCATAAACTCCAGTGAGTCTCTTATGTAGCTTTATCTAATATGCCATCTTCCCTGCCCTTTCCACAATGGGGAAAGGTCCTACGAATCTTGGAGCAAGTTTCCCACTTGATCCAAATCTTATTACCTTTCTTTGCGGAGATACCTGCATGAAAGCCAAGTCTCCTACCATTAATATCCCTTTTCCACTTATCTGCATAAGAATTCTTCTTATTTTGAGCCGTCTTCCTTCTCCACCTCATCAAATCGATCTTTTCTGAAGTCTCTCTGTAATGACCCGCCCTTCTCAACCCTCGAAAATCGACACAAAATACACCACAGTATAATATGCCGATGATCGAGTGCCGGAAAAGACAGATAGTTGAGGGAAAAGAAAGAAGATAGAAGAAAGAAGGTAAGCAATAATAGAATCTCACAATCGCACCGGAACAAATATAATAGTCAATAACATATCTTTATACAAAATGAAAACTATATCTATTTTATGCAATATATCATCAGAGTATCAAAGACAAACAATAATTATCAGCCTGACAATTTCAAACAATCACAGCAGCGGATATAAACAAATATGGTAATACATCTCGGACTCCAGCTCCTCTCTTGAACTCCACATCATTCTTTCCTGTAATCTATAATATTCGGTCTGACCCGAGCGTTATAGTTAAATAACACCCGAGTCAGTCTGGAATACCAGCGTGAGAGAAATACACCCAAATTGATTATTAAAGTTTCAAAATCCTTTGAAATCAAAATCATCTCGTAAGACTATGCCATAAATAAACATGTCGGGTTTTTACCTTACGATAGCTAAAACATTTCTTATAAAATCCTCTGATATTATAATAGTGTCTATATACAAATACTTATCCAAATAGCCAAAATTGTTACATGATTAAATTCCAGCTACTAGCGACAAAGTGGGTTATGCAAACAAAAATCGTAAAAGGCTCGTAGGGAGAATCGATTTCCAACTAATGACTAGACACTAGGGTACCACCTGTCACAGTACGTGGCCTAGATCACCGTACCGAGGATTACTCCCAATCCCCTGCAACACAAGACCGGAACTACCCCTTACTAGATAATCCCGAGTTAGATCACCCTACGGTTGGGATCGGCAACCGCACCACTAAGTCAAATAAAAAGGGACATCTAGATAAGGATGACCTCACCCTAATTGGTGCTACCCACTTAGCCATGCTGCATAACCCCTGATTTTCAGTCATTCTCGGTTGATGAGGCTCGAGGCTAAACATTACCTTTTAGAACATTTCACTTAGAATGCCCATCGTCCACTTGACGATGTTCCGAAAGCATTCACATACAACTCCGTCCCGGGTTCAAACGGAACTGAAAGCACTACTCCTACTACATCCATTTTGGAATCATCCTTAGAATTAGTAGCAACTAGCCCTTGCACTTCACTGCTCCATCTTCGACTCTGAACTCGTTTTTCCCATGAAAACATACAAACTGGATCGAAGTGGTTTTCGACAAATAAATCCCGATCTCGGTCTCTTCGAAATAATCAGCGCATTGTCCAATAGTGATGGTCGGGTATTTAACTATCAATTAACATTCGCAAACATCCATCAAACTATCAATTAACATTCACAAACATCCATCAAACAATAAATAATTTCCAAAATTATTTATTAACCTCAAAATATCTTCACAAGATATATTTTCCTTTTCAGCCCTTTTTTTGAAAACGGTTTTCCAAACCCCACTCTTCTAATGGAGTAAATTCCCATATATTTATTTCCACTGAAATTACCAAGTACAAATACTTTAGATTTCAAAACGATTAAATCACTTTATTCTAAAATATACCTTAAATATTTAAATTAGGTTACTTAAACATTTTATTCAAAAGTATATTTTAAAATTATTTAAAGAAAAACTATTTTATAAGATATAAACTAATTTTATAATAAAGGTTAAGTTACTCTGAATTTTAAAATAGGAGTTACAAAATTCTATGCTAGTTTCGAATAACATTAACCAAACTATCTTTAAAGTAACATTCTTTCAAAACATAATACCAATTAACCCTTTAAATTAATTACTACTATAACTAATTTATTAAATATTTACTTTTAATATTTTTTACAGCTTAAATAATAATTTCTTAAAACATTCCTTTAAAAACAAATTTAAAACTTTTAACTTTTACTTAAAAATCTGCTTTAAAACATTTTTGGCTTTTTAGGGAAATACACTTCCATTTCAAAATAAACCAAAGTATCCTTTTATAAATCCTGCTTGATTTATCTCGATTTGAATTTACATTTAAATTCCGTAAATTTCCCCCAACACTTTAATAATAAACATCCTTTTATTTTTAATACATTTCCCATTTCCTGGAAATCACTTTCAAAATATATACTTAACTTATTTAAAAATAAGTTACTAAATTCTTTATTCAAAATATACTTTTGAAAATCTATAAAGGTTTCTTGGGTAACTTAAATCAAAAATTTCCTTTTAATATAAAGTTATTATATCAAATACTTATAATAAATTTTCCTTTAGAAATCATAAAACTAATTTGTCTTTAAAATAATTAAATACCATAATTAGTTAATTAAATTTTTACTTTCACTTAAAAGTAATTAAAAATAGTATTTTCTTCTAAAACATTCAAAAACACATTTTAAACATCTAGTTTATACTTCGAAAACTTTTCTTTGATAACATACTTAGTTTTCCAGGAAAAATACACTTTCGATCCTTTAAAGATAATCTCATCTTTACTTTTAAAACAATTATACCTTTCTTATAGAATTTCCCACCGGAAATCTATATTTCCAAATTTATCCAATAATAAATATTTTATTCTACTTCATTTGTAAAACCAATTTACAAATTCCATTTCCCCCATCACATTTCAAAACTCTTAGCAAATTCCAAATCAAATTCCTGAATTTAATTTCCTTAAATTCATTACCAAAATTCCTTTCATTTTCCTTAAATCCTAATTCATTTACTGATATTTTTAAAATACCAAAATTTATTTATCCAACCATAACACAACAATATGCCAAATCAATCTATCACAGGATATCAATGAAATATATCACAGATTATAAATATAATTTCTATTTGTGAGGAATCCAGTTGGATCCCTCCAACCAGTTTCCCTGCATCCACAAATGTTAGAACAATGAGTAAATATCGATCCAATCTGATAACCATTATCACATTCAACCAATCAAGCAATCATTTAAAGTTTAACTATTTAAACTAACTAGCATTTCAGATGTGAGTGAGATAAACTCACCTTGAATTCAAACGCCGGGCGTTCAAATTTTAATTAAATCAAACCGTTCGATTTAAGTCAAAATTTTCGCTTGCTCCAAACGTCTCTGGTTCTGCTGTAGCGCATAGATCACGTCGCTGCATTTCCAGTGCTTCTTGTTTCGTCGGAATCTGATAAAGTGTAATATCCCAGAGATTTAGGAAATGTTTATTTAATAATTATTTTAAAAATGTGTAATATCGATTTAATAATCTAATTTAACAAGATTTATCTCTAATTGTTTAATTTGATAAATGTTACCTTTTTAAAATCAATAATGATAATAATTTAATTTGGGAATTTTATTCTTTCCAAAGTTAAAATATTTAAATAATAAAATTTATCTTTCTAAGCTAATTTAAAAAAATTTCTTTAATAATATATATATATGTGTGTGTGTGTGTATACATTGTAAATAAGGAATTTGATTTCAATTTAAATTAATAAGAAATGTTTTCAAATTTATATTTATATATATGTATGTATATTGTAAATTGGAAAACTTGATTAGATTTAATATTGAAACTTTACAATAGCTTATTTTAAAAAAAAAAATCAATGAATTAAGCATAGTTATAATTAATAAGAATAATTTGTATTTGGAAACATTGAAGGCTATTTAAAAAAAAAATGAGAACATGTTAAAATAAATAAGGAATTTAAATAGATTCATATTTTCTTTAAATATATGTATAAGATATATTAAGTATTAATCATATGAAGGCATAAATTATAAATTAAACATATGTAAACACTTTATTCTTGCATCTTAACACATGTAAATCAAATAAGTTCATGTAGTAACAAATGTAAGCATATCCTTATTTGAAAATAAAAGTGGCATTTTTAGATTTAATTCTCTTTTATGTTTGTTAGATAGTTTTAAGCCTAAAAACATAACCTTCTCTCTATCTATTTCCTTTTCAAAAATTTAAAAGCTAAGACACAAATATGAACTCAAACAATCCCTCAGAACAAAATTTGCCTCTAAAACCAGATAATAAATCAATCTAAACCTTGTAACCAATAATCAACATCAAACCTGAAGCATCAAAGCTGCAAGTATTTCTTAAAATCTGGAAAATAAATGCCTGCATCTTTCTTCAAATCTGGAAATTGTTTAAAGCAAGTCCAAATTCCAATAGCATGCATGCAAGATCCAGTAACAACTATAGTTTTAAAACCGAAGACAAATTCAGGATTTTCTGTTCTTTTGTTTTAGGTGAGTAAATCTTTCCTCTTAAATAGTTTAAAATCTGTAGCATTTTCATATCAAAAATCCTACCTCTATTTGAAAACTAAACCATTATCTGAAATGCTTTGATTAAGATGAATGCATGCAGTTGTAATTTGTATTGGATGGCTGTGACTATGTAAATACAGGCATTGTTGATATAACAGGATTTGATTTACTTCAAATAAAAAAAATCCAATATTTCATCTCTGAATCATAGTAGCTTATGATTTGTAAATAAAAAGTGTTTGAAAACATACAATAACACTATAAAAATCATTTCAGAAATTCATCTTGGGTAATTGACTGGAAATTTAGAAAAGTACAATGAAATTGTAATTTGGGTCAAAATTTCATCAATGTAATTTTAAGTTTGGATTGCATGTTTGAATTCATGATGGAAAATTATAAATTTTAGTGGGTATATCTCGATTTTTAGATTGAAAACCAGTGAGCTACCTCGAGTTGAACGTTTAGGAGGTTTTGAGCAATTTTCGTCCATCAACGACGAACTAGTTTACATGATCGGGCTTGAAGGTCGAGGGGAAGTCAAGGATCATCAAAAAATACTGTGGTGATTTATCGTTGGTCGTGATGGTCAGTGATCGGCGATGTAGGGTTTTATTCCCTGAGTTAGACACGAGTGTTCAATCCATTTTCGAGGTGCCGAGAAATGATCGGTGGCGATCGCAAGGCCTGCGATAGGTGCTGGGAGACGTGACGAAGTTATGGTGAAGGTGGCGGAGCTTCTCGAGCCAAGGATCGTTAGTGGCAGTCGAACCCTGATGACGGGTTGGGTTTACATTCAACTGGTATGCTCGAATTTGAATCAAGACTGGAGATGTTGTTTGGATGATCGTTGTTGCTCACAGGGAGGTTGGGTGACTTGCCGATGTTGTCGTCGATGGTCGGAGGGGTCTTAGGTGATGGTGCATGTGCACGTATGGTGGTGCGTGTCAGGGAATTGGGACTGTGAAGATTCGAAGTCAACTCCGAGTAATAGATAGGGTAGCTCGGGTTCATTCTCGGGATAAATTGGGTTTGTTTCGGGATATACGAACAGGTTGCTTGTATGTGTTAGTATCGTATAGCTGTTTTTATTGTAACAATGGAAGAAAGTAAGGTTGGTGACGCGGGTTTAGGTGAGTTTTTCCTGGGCTTGACTCGGGTTAAAGGGAAGGATATCTTCAAGTTTGAAGTTTAACCTAAAATCAAGATTAAAACTAATTTTCTTAAAAGCTATTTAACTTAAATAATTTAAGGTTTAAGTTAGTAGGTTAATGATGTTTTAAATTTTAAAAATTATTAAAAGAAGATTTGAATAGAAATTTGTATTAATGCATTATTTTAGAAATTATTAGGTTTTGGGTGATTTAAAAATTGATTAATTGATTAAAGTAATTAAGGGGTAATTGATTAATTGATTGATTTATTATAAAAGTTAATCAAAAGAATTAATTACTCTATGAATTTATTTAATATGGTTAGTTTAAGTTAATTAATTGGGATTTGAAGGTAATTTTAGGTTAATTACCTGGTGTAATTAATATGAAAATAATTACCTAGTAGAAGCAATTAATAATTAATCACTTAGTATAATTAATTTAAGTATCGACAAATAAAGTTATGGGAAGTTAATTAAGTGATGTAATTAATGTAAGGTAATTAATTACAGAATGAGACTAACTAAGGGTGATTAATAAATAAGATTAATTGAAGATTAAGTATAATTACTAAGGTAATTAATAAGGTGGAATTACTTAGTGATGTAATGAGTGGATAATTACTGGATGTAATTATTCGAAGAAAATTGCTTGATGGGAAGTAATTAACGGACAATTACTTGGTAGAGGGAATTAAGTTATAATTACTCAGTTTAATTAAGAGATTTATTAATATAATTAATCAAGGAGTTGGTTTAAATTGATGGAATAATTAAGGAACGTCAATTGCTGGTTGTGATTAATCAAGACTAATTAATGAATGTAATTAAGTTAAAGGTTAATTATTATTTGAGATTTAAGAATAATTAACTAATGAAGGTAATTAGGGGATCATTAATTAGTTTAACTAATTAGAGTGATCAATCTTTCTTATTAATGATTGAATGATAATGGGTGTCTTGAATTGGGAGATATCTCTGATATGAATTGTTTTGTGATTTAATATGTTGAATGGACGATGATAGTGTGATTATCAATTTATTATGAATTTCTGCATAAAGGAGTTATCTGGCAATTAAAGTTAAATTTTATTTAATTAGATAGCTTGGGTTTAGATGACATTGGATTCGAAGAGACCGGAGTCGGGTATTAGTTAATACCCGAAGCCACTTCGATTCTTTATAAAATTGATATGTGGAAATCAATGTGATGGTTTGGAATGATTTAAGTGAATTAGAACATTTAATCTAAGTTGAGTGCTTAGAAATTGGTGGGTGGAAAATGATGTCGATATCAATTTGAGAAGTTGTAACTGATACAAGTTACCCGGGTTATATATATAAGTTGTATGCCTTTGAAATTTATGTTAGATGGGTTTACTCACGCTGGTTTCCAGCCTGACCCGGGTGTTACTTTGATGTAATGCTCGGGTCAGACCGAGTATTACAGATTTTCAGGTAAGGACATTCTGGAGCTCAGGAGGCGAGCTAGAGAGCAGGAACGTATGGAGAGCTTCTGATGTTAATATATTATAGTATCTGAAACAGATAGATTTATCTGCTCTGTGATTGTAAATCTGTTGTAACTCTGATATAATAAAGTGTAATTTGACAAGTACAGTTTCCTTTGTATAACTATTATTTATGTGATATTATATTTTATTCGCTGCATATGTGAGACTTTGGGTTTGGTTTTCTGTTCTTCTTCTTCTATCTCTTTCTTCTTTTCTCTAACTATCTGAAATTTTCGGGATCGAAAATTCCGGGTCGTTACATTTGGTATCAGAGCTGAAGGTTAAGCAAGAACCTTGGCTCTGGTGGGATTACTCATTAAGGATAGGGTAGGTGGTACCCTAGAATGAGTCGAGTGTGTGTGTGTGTGTGTGTGTGTGTGTGTGTGTGTATGAGAGAGCGTACTTGTTATTTTCTTATATAAAGATTTTAAAAGATTTTATATAAGAATATATTTTGATATATAAGCCGTATTTCTTTTTAATAAATATTAAGGGAATTGGTTGTTAAACTATTGAATTAAATTAAGAAGTATTAGAAATACAACCAAAATGAAATTAAATAAAGATAAGTTTGAAATGGATTCAAACTAAAATTTAAGTCCTAAATTTGAAAAATATTTCAGAATAAGATGATAATGGATGGTTTTAGATATGATAATTTTGGTTATTATCATCAATGGTTGTTGTATTTAATAATGAATTGTTTTAAGGAAAGTAACCATTTGAAGAAAGTAACTTGTAAATTTGAAAGGATGTAAATTAAAGTGGATTTCGAATTGTGAAGTTCAGAATTCTAAATTTAAACATTTGAATTGGTTTTAAAATTTTAAAGGAAATAATATTATTCAAACTATTTTGAATATGATCTTAAAATAAGAATGTTTGAAAATTTTAAACAAAATTTGTTTGAATTGAAACCAAAGGTGGTTTAAATTTGAAAATTTGGCTTGGCGAGCCAAGAAGTAAATATGTATAGATATACTTAAATATCAAAGATTATTTGAGATGAACTCTAGATGGTGAGCTTTAAATCTGGAATGAGATATGATACCCAAAGTGATAATTTTTTGAACTTAATAAGTGGAAGATTATTTATGAGAAGTTTAAAATTTGAAATGGAAGTTCAAATTGGGTAGGGTTGATTGGGTTAAGTGAATTAAGTTTAACTTGAGGAAGAGTTAAATAAGTTGGAATGATCAACCTGATTTGAAAATTTGAAGATGAAATTACGATTAACTTGGGAAGTTAAATGGTTGATTGGAATTGAGAATTTGTGTGATCTCAAAATAGGTTTGAGATCTAAAAATTTAAAATGAATGGATGTTTTAAAATAAATTAGATGATATCATCCTATTGTTGTTAAAAATCTTTAAGTTGTGAATTGAATTTGTTTTTAATGAAAGAGAAATGAAGTATGGTAATATATCCATTATTGAGAAAAAATTTGGTAATAAATTAAATTGTTTAAAAGCTTTTAATACAGGTTAACTTGATTTAAAGGGTTAAACCAACCTTAGTGAATTTAACTCGAATTTATATAATTCGAGATGGTTTAAATTTGGAATTTGAATTGAAATTAGATCAAATTGAATTTGATTTGAATAATTTGAAATTGTAATTAAAGTCGAATAGTTTTAAATTCAAATGGAATTTGAATTAAATTTGGGTGGAAGTCGAAAATAATTTTACTTGATTTGGAAATGGAATTTGAGATTGGAATTAATTCAAACTGGAGTAGAAATAAATTGAAATTTGAAACTAGTTCAATTGAAATTTATTTGAATTGGTAGAATTTGAGATCAAGGTTGAATAAAGTTAAATTTGGAAAGAAACTGAGATTAATTCAACTTGAATTGGGATTGAATCAATTTCAATGGAAATTGAAGTTATTAAAATTGGAATTGGGTCAATTTAAATGGTAGAGGAAATTTAAAATGGAATTGATGAGAATGGAGATTGGGAAGTGAACAGTTTTGACTCTAGACTATTTTTAATATAAATTGTTTTAATATAAACTTATTTTCCAAGCTATTCATTATATAAACAACCTTTCTTTTAAAAGCCAAACAATCTTATACTTGTTTTACAACTATTTTTGAAACTGTTCAATGATTTTCCAACTGTTTTATAAATTAATTACTATATTTCAACTATTTTACAAAACTAATTACTATCTTACTATTATTTTGCAATTATCTAAAATTTCTATAATTACTTTAACTATTTTCTAATCATTTTACACCTATTTTACAAACTAGTAATTATTTTTCAACTACTTATCTATTTCTTTAAATTTTCAAGCTATTTTCTAAATAAACTGGTCGGAGTTGAAACTGTTATTGGTTAAATACCCAATCGAGATAAGAATAGAGATGATAATCCAAATGGATTGAAGCAATTGTGATAAGTGAATGAAAATCAAAGTGAATGTGAATAGAAATGGAATTGATTTGACTAATAACCAATAAAGATAAATACGTAGGGTATACGTATGTTATTCTATTCGCATAGTGATTTGATCCAGATTCGAGCACAGAATTTCGAGATAGTATGTCGATCCGAGTTAGAATTTTTCACTCGATTTTCGACGGCAAACCTGGATATGGATTGTTGATTGGTTCTGGATATTCTCTATCATAGTTAGGCTATGCAAAGAGAATGACGGTTTCTGATCAAGAAACCAGATCTGAGTCCGCACTAGGAAGTTGGTTGAACGATACTAGTTCGGAAGTGAAATTGTGTGATCGAGTGAGCGATCAGATTGGTATGGCGTATGAATGATATGTGTACATTGTATGGATTTGAATGAAATCGATATTGAAAGGAGTAATCAAATTTGAATATTTGATTTTGGATAAATAAAGTTATATATCTTGGTTATATAAAATGAGACTCCCCTTGTTGAATCTTTTGCCAAGAGAAAAGAGTTTTTGAAAATGTTTGAAGTATAAAAGGAGTTTTATACAAGTTTGAAATGATCCAAAGTTTTAAAGATTATATATATATATATATATATATATATATATATATATAAAGGATCTTATGAGGATTTTGGAAAAGGTTTTGGAAACCTATGGATTTGGAAAGGCTTTTGATTTTTGGGTAAAATCAATATGAGAATTTAGAAAGCCTATTTTGAGAATTATAGATTTTGGGATAATCGATTTTGTGTAAAGGAGCTTTGTATGAGATCATACTAGGTGTATGATTTAAAGACACTATATGTGTATATTATAAAATGTTTTGATGATGGCTCTAGGGAAAAAAGGCGCACCCTTGAAATGAACTTCTCAGGAGTACCACCGAGTGGTGCTGCCTTGAGCCCTAAGGGGGGTTCTAAAGTTGATCCTGTGAGGAGTCCGGACAAAACTGGTTCCTGGGGATTATGAGTAGAGTATACCATAGCGAAAGTCGTGTGTGTCGCTGAGAGCCAACAGTCTACGTTTGATTTTATATCGGTAAACTGCGACCTATGGTATAACATAGCGAAAGTCGTGTGTGCCGCTGAGAGCCAACAGTCTGCGTTTGATTTTATATCGGCAGACTGCGACCTATGTAGGAGTGGAGATGTTTCATTTCGACAGCGAAAATCAGAGGCCGCTGAGAGCCTGCAGTTACATGGACTTTTGCTGCGACGGCAACGTAACCCTGGATGTAACTGTGATCTGTTGTGTGGGTTCCATGGCGTAATCTAGAGGCCACGGAGAGCCTGCAGTTACATGGACTTTTACTGCGACGGCAACGTAACCCTGGAATGTAACTATGACCATGGATGGGGGTGATGATTTCCAGAGCATTCTCACCAAAGATATATCCTCTATTTTCAAAAACTGTTTTCTATATTTTCAATAAAATTATTTTCCAATTATATACACTGGGTGTTGAAAATGGGTCTGCTAAGTACTTATAGATTTTCAGTCCTACGCCTGATCAACGTACGATCGAATTTCTGTGAGAACAAGGATGGACTGGTTAAAACATCAAGTTATAAAAGTATTTTTATAAAACTATTTTGGCAGTATTACAGATTTAAAAAGTGTTTTAAAATGATCATAGAATATTTTATCTGGTTTTAAAATATTTAATAAAATCTGCTTTCGTTCCTTTTCGAGGACGAAAAGATTCAAAGGTGGAGGAATGTAATATCCCGGAGATTTAGGCAATGTTTATTTAATAATTATTTTAAAAATGTGTAATATTGATTTAATAATCTAATTTAACAGGATTTATCTCTAATTGTTTAATTTGATAAATATTACCTTTTTAAAATCTATAATGATAATAATTTAATTTGGGAATTTTATTCTTTCCAAAGTTAAAATATTTAAATAATAAAATTTATCTTTCTAAGCTAATTTAAAAAAAATTCTTTAATAATATATATATGTGTGTGTGTGTGTGTGTGTATACATTGTAAATAAGGAATTTGATTTCAATTTAAATTAATAAGAAATGTTTTCAAATTTATATTTATATATATGTATGTATATTGTAAATTGGAAAACTTGATTAGATTTAATATTGAAACTTTACAATAGCTTTTTTTTAAAAAAATATCAATGAATTAAGCATAGTTATAATTAATAAGAATAATTTGTATTTGGAAACATTGAAGGCTATTTAAAAAAAAATGAGAACATGTTAAAATAAATAAGGAATTTAAATAGATTCATATTTTCTTTAAATATATGTATAAGATATATTAAGTATTAATCATATGAAAGCATAACTTATAAACATATGTAAACACTTTATTCTTGCATCTTAACAAATGTAAATCAAATAAGTTCATGTAGTAACAAGTGTAAGCATATCCTTATTTGAAAATACAAGTGGCATTTTTAGATTTAATTCTCTTTTATTTTTGTTAGATAATTTTAAGCCTAAAAACATAACCTTCTCTCTATCTATTTCTTTTTCAAAAATTTAAAAGCTAAGAAACAAATATGAATTCAAACAATCCCTCAGAACAAAATTTGCCTCTAAAACCAGATAATAAATCAATCTAAACCCTGTAACCAATAATCAACATCAAACCTGAAGCATCAAAGCTGCAAGTATTTCTTAAAATCTGGAAAATAAATGCCTGCATCTTTCTTCAAATCGGGAAATTGTTTAAAGCAAGTCCAAATTCCAATAGCATGCATGCAAGATCTAGTAACAACTATAGTTTTAAAACCGAAGACAAATTCAGGATTTTCTGTTCTTTTATTTCAGGTGAGTAAATCTTTCCTCTTAAATAGTTTAAAATCCGTAGCATTTTCATATCTAAAAGCCTACCTCTGTTTGAAAATTAAACCATTATCTGAAATGCTTTGATTAAGATGAATGCATGCAGTTGTAATTTGTATTGGATGGTTGTGACTATGTAAATACAGGCATTGTTGATATAACAGGATTTGATTTACTTCAAATAAAAAAATCCAATATTTCATCTCTGAATCATAGTAGCTTATGATTTGTAAATAAAAAGTGTTTGAAAACATACAATAACACTATAAAAATCATTTCAGAAATTCATCTTGGGTAATTGACTGGAAATTTAGAAAAGTACAGTGAAATTGTAATTTGGGTCAAAATTTCATCAATGTAATTTTAAGTTTGGATTGCATGTTTGAATTCGTGATGGAAAATTATAAATTTTAGTGGGTATATCTCGATTTTTAGATTGAAAATCAGTGAGCTACCTCGAGTTGAACGTTTAGGAGGTTTTGAGCAATTTTCGTCGATCAACGACGAACTAGTTTACATGATCGGGCTTGAAGGTCGAGGGGAAGTCAAGGATCATCAGAAAAATACTGTGGTGATTTATCGTTGGTCGTGATGGTCAGTGATTGACGATGTAGGGTTTTATTCCCTGAGTTAGACACGAGTGTTCAATCCGTTTTCGAGGCGCCGAGAAATGATCGGGGGCGATCGTAAGGCCTACGATAGGTGCTGGGAGACATGACGAAGTTATGGTGAAGGTGGCGGAGCTTCTCGAGCCAGGGATCGTCAGTGGTAGTCGAATCCTGATGATGGGTTGGGTTTACATTCAACTGGTATGCTCGAATTTGAATCGAGACTGGAGATGTTGTTTGGATGATCGTTGTTGCTCACAGGGAGGTTGGGTGACTTGCCGATGTTGTCGTCGATGGTCGGAGGGGTCTTAGATGATGGTGCATGTGCACGTATGGTGGTAAGTGTCAGGGAATTGGGACTGTGAAGATTCGAAGTCAACTCCGAGTAATAGATAGGGTAGCTCGAGTTCATTCTCGGGATAAATTGGGTTTGTTTTGGGATATACGAACAGGTTGCTTGTATGTGTTAGTAACGTATAATTGTTTTTATTGTAACAATGGAAGAAAGTAAGGTTGGTGACACGGGTTTAGGTGAGTTTTTCCTAGGCTTGACTTGGGTTATAGGGAAGGATATCTTCAAGTTTGAAGTTTTGCCTAAAATCAAGATTAAAACTAATTTTCTTAAAAGCTATTTAACTTAAATAATTTAAGGTTTAAGTTAGTAAGTTAATGATGTTTTAAATTCTAAAAATTATTAAAAGAAGATTTGAATAGAAATTTGTATTAATGGATTATTTTAGAAATTATTAGGTTTTGGGTGATTTTAAAATTGATTAATTGATTAAAGTAATTATGGGGTAATTGATTAATTGATTGATTTATTATAAAAGTTAATCAAAAGAATTAATTACTCTATGAATTTATTTAATATGGTTAGTTTAAGTTAATTAATTGGGATTTGAAGGTAATTTTGGGTTAATTACCTGGTGTAATTAATATGAAAATAATTACCTAGTAGAAGCAATTAATAATTAATCACTTAGTATAATTAATTTAAGTATCGACAAATAAAGTTATGGGAAGTTAATTAAGTGATGTAATTAATTTAAGGTAATTAATTACAGAATGAGACTAACTAAGGGTGATTAATAAATAAGATTAATTGAAGATTAAGTATAATTACTAAGGTAATTAATAAGGTGGAATTACTTAGTGATGTAATGAGTGGATAATTACTGGATGTAATTATTCGAAGAAAATTGCTTGATGGGAAGTAATTAACGGACAATTACTTAGTAGAGGGAATTAAGTTATAATTACTCAGTTTAATTAAGAGATTTATTAATATAATTAATCAAGGAGTTGGTTTAAATTAATGGAATAATTAAGGAAAGTCAATTGTTGGTTGTGATTAATCAAGACTAATTAATGAATGTAATTAAGTTAAAGGTTAATTATTATTTGAGATTTAAGAATAATTAACTAATGAAGATAATTAGGGGATCATTAATTAGTTTAACTGATTAGAGTGATCAATCTTTCTTATTAATGATTGAATGATAATGGGTGTCTTGAATTGGGAGATATCTCTGATATGAATTGTTTTGTGATTTAATATGTTGAATGGACGATGATAGTATGATTATCAATCTATTATGAATTTTTACGTAAAGGAGTTATCCGACAATTAAAGTTAAATTTTATTTAATTAGATAGCTTGGGTTTAGATGACATTGGATTCGAAGAGACCGGAGTCGGGTATTAGTTAATACCCGAAGCCACTTCGTTTCTTTATAAAATTGATATGTGGAAATCAATGTGATGGTTTGGAATGATTTAAGTGAATTAGACCATTTAATCTAAGTTGAGTACTTAGAAATTGGTGAGTGGAAAAATGATGTCGATATCAATTTGAGAAGTTGTAATTGATACAAGTTACCCGGGTTATATATATAAGTTGTATGCCTTTGAAATTTATGTTAGATGGGTTTACTCACGCTAGTTTCCAGCCTGACCCGGGTGTTACTTTGATGTAATGCTCGGGTCAGACCGAGTATTACAGATTTTCAGGTAAGGACGTTCTGGAGCTCAGGAGGCGAGCTAGAGAGCAGGAACGTATGGAGAGCTTCTGATGTTAATATATTATAGTATCTGAAACAGATAGATTTATCTGCTCTGTGATTGTAAATCTGTTGTAACTCTGATATAATAAAGTGTAATTTGACAAGTACAGTTTCCTTTGTATAACTATTATTTATGTGATATTATATTTTATTCGCTACGTATGTGAGACTTTGGGTTTGGTTTTCTGTTCTTTCTCTTTTATCTCTTTCTTCTTTTCTCTAACTATCTGGAATTTTCGGGATCGAAAATTCCGGGTCGTTACATAAAGTATGCATGAAGTATTAATTTTTAAATGTTCGAATATAATTTATATAAACAAATCTCTCTTATTTCCCCAAATCAAATATATACTCTTCATCCATAAGAAAAGAAATCGACCGCAACATCCTTATCTTCCCAACCGCGATAAACTGTATGCCCGAACCCAACATCGTCGACCCTAGGGTTACATGTCGCTCCACCTACGTCGCACCAGGACTCGATCGACGACCGCCATGACAAAGAGCGCTGCGAATCCCACTGTAACGTCACGAAATTTTTAGGCATTTGACATTGGGATATTTATTTAATTTTAATTATTTGCAAGGTAGTTTAATTTGGATATCAAATATCAGTTTGAATTTGGCGATTGAATTTATTGAATTTAATAATTTGAATTTGGGTAAATTATTGAATCTTCAGTTTTAAGCCTGTAAAAAATAATTTGAAGGCTTATAAAATTTATAATGATGATACTGAAGATAATAGAATGGTTAAAATTTAATTTAAAAGTGATTTTGTTCAGTTTTAATAATATATCATTTAAATTGAATTTAAAAATAGCCTTCCCAAGGCACAGTCTCGAAATTCGACGAAACCAGTTCCATTGGATCTGTAATAGTTAGTTATTATTGGATTTCTAATTTCGTAGCATTTGGATTTACCGTTTGTTTGTACGGGTGAGAAACGCGTTGAAATTAAAATCGAAAATTTAATATTTAAATTCGATTCAAAAAGCTAACTTTCACATACGATCAAATTAGCCTCCGGAACACGTTCCATTTTGTTCGAAACGTGGATAAAACATTATAATCGCCTGTCGGCACGTGTTGTTTGGAGATCGTGTGAAAAAGTTGTTTTAAAATGAATTTAATATTAAGATAATGCTTTTAAATGTATATATATACACGTAAATTGTGCCAAACCCTAGTTAGGTCTCTCACCTGTCGTTATCTATTTTAATGGCCCAAACGAATCATGTTTTTTTCCCTCCGATCTCTCCATCCTTACATTTTCACCAAAAACTTCCAACTACATTATTGTAGAACACGTCGAGGACTACCCATCCAACGGTAGTGATCATGTTTCGAGCGACGAAGAGGGGGAAATCGAGGCTGGAATCGTTGCCGTTTGTTTCCGTATTTCATGCTATGGGGATGACCGAGCTCAACGATTTTTGGGACGTGGGTGGAGGCATGCGTGACGTACGTACTAGAGGCGTTGGATCTTGGACCGGTCGTGTTGAAGGGGAGCAGTTTGAAACCCTCGAGGCGACGTGATGGGTTATTTTTCGCGTGCATGAAGAACGAATGAGGAAGGAGATGAAGCGAACGGCTTGATTTCATTTCGGTATTAAAAAAAGTTTATTTATATTAATATATATTAAAATGTTCAACAAGTCATATCTTAACCATACAAGGTCAGAATCGAATGAAACTGGAAGCGCCGGAATCGCAGCGTCGCAATCTACGCTGCAGTGCAGATCTAGAGACGTTTGGTGCGAGTGGAAATTTTAGAATAAATTGAACGGGCTCGATTTATTCTAAAATTTGAAACACCGATGCAAGGTGAGTAAATCTCACTCACATCTCGATGCCATTTAATTTAAATAGCTAATATTTAAATGAGTGATTGATTGTTTGAATGTGATAATTATTATCATATTTGATCGGTATTTATTGTCGTGCTAACATCTGTGGATGCATGGAAGCAGGTTAGAGGGATCCAACTGGATTCCTCACAAATAGGATTATATTTATAATCTGTGATATATTTCATTGATATCCTGTGATAGATTGATTTAAAATTTTGTTATGTTGTGTTATGGTAAGATAATATAATTTGGTATAATGAGTAATTAAAATGATTAATTGGATTTATTAATTAAAGATAATTAATTTATGGAATTATTTAAGTATAATGACTTAATGAAAGTAATTAAGGGATTAATTACTCAATGTAGTTAATTAAATAATGTGATTGATCAAGTTAATTAATTGGTTTAATTAACATAATCGCATGATGGTTTGTTAAAGTATGATTACTGAATGTAATTGGAAGGAGTAATTACTGAGTAAATTAATTAATGGATATTTACTGGATGTTAATTTAATTGGAATGGTAATTTTAATGGAAATGATTTGGGATTAATTACCTTGTGTAATAATAAGAAGGGTAATTACTTAGTGGAAGTAATTAATAATTAATTACTTAGTGTAATTAATTTAAGAATTGAGTAATAAAGTTATTTGATGATAATTAAATAATGTAATTAATTAAGGGTAATTAATTACTAATGTGATTAATAAAGGATGATTAATGAATAATTAATTTAAGATTTATTATCAAATATAATTAATAATTAATTGAAGAAGTAATTAAGGATCATTAATTAATGTAACAAATGAGAGTAATTAAAGGTTAATTACTGTAAATGATTAAGGATAGTTAATTTATGAAATTAATTGAAGGATAATTACTCTATGTAATTGTAGATAATTAATCTAGGTGATTAATTAAGATGGATATTTGAAGAATGATTGATTAATTAAAAAGCTGTACTTAATTAATGGTTAATTAAGCAAAGTTAGGTGATTTATTCTTAAGTAATTGATTTAATTTAAGCTAATTAAATTAATTATAATAGGGATTAACAATGATTGCTTATGAATGATTGTTTGAGTAAAATATCCGAATTGGATGATATCTATTGGATGATATGTTGTGTTATTATGTGAGATGAAATGTTTTGTGATATGATATGTTTGGGTGGACATTTATAATATGGTTATTAATGATGATGAATTTCTGTGTAGAATGCGACGTCTTGTATTTAAAGTTGAATTGTGGTTCACTTAAATTACTTGGCTAAGATGGTATTAAATTCGAAGAGACCAGAGTTGGGTATTAGTAAATACCCGAAAGCATTTCAATTCTTTATAGATTGATATGTGAAATCAATAGGCTCGTATGGAATGATTTAATTGAATTGGACCATTTAATCTAAGTTTTTGGTACATAGATATTGATGTGTGAAATTAGTGATGTCTATAACAAATTGTGAATTTGAAAATTGACACGAGTTACCCAAGGTTTAAATAGGCTTTATGCTTTGATATTTCATGTTAGATGAGTTTACTCACGCTAGGTTCCAGCCTGACCCGAGTGCTACTTTGGTGTAATGCTCGAGTTTGACCGAGTATTACAGATTTTCAGGTAAGGACGTTCTGGGGCTCAGGAGGCGAGCTGGATGGCAAGAACGTATGGAGTGTTTCCGCTATATTGTATTGTTGTATGTCTAAGACATGTTGATTGTGTATATCCAGTGTCTGTATATGTGTGTAACTCTGATGTATTATAAATGTATTTGACAGATACAAAATTCTTTTGTGAACTGTTATTATTTGATATTATATTTTCATCCGTTGCGAATAGGAGAATCTTTGTGGTGTTTCTTCTTCTTCTTCTTCTATCTCTTTCTTCTTTCCCTAACTATCTGGAGTTTTTGGGATCGAAAATTCTAGGTCGTTACAATTGGTATCAGAGTAGAAGGTTAAGCGAGAACCTTGGCTCTGGTGGGATTGCTCATTAAGGATAGGGTCAATGGTACCCTAGAATGAGTTGAGTGTGTGTATATATATGGGAGCGTACTTGTTATTTGCTTATATACAGATTTTAAATGATTTTATATAAGAATAGATTTTGATATATAAAGCAATATTTCCTTTTAATAAATATTAAGGTGATTGGTTGTTAAATTATTGGAATTAAATTAAGAAGTAATATAATACAACCAAACTGTAATTGAATAAAGATAAGTTTGAAATGGATTCAAACTGAAATTGAAATCTTGAATTGGGGAAGAGTTTCAGAATAAGATGATAATGAATGGTTTCAGATATGATAATCTTGGTTATTATAATAAACGATTGTTGTGTTTAAAAATTAATGAGTAAGCAAAATGAAATGTTTTAAAGAAGTAAAACATTAGGCAAGTATGACTTATAAATTGGAACTGAAGTTGATCTGTGTGGAATTTTAAATCTGGGTCCAGAATTTGAAATTTTTGTTTCAAAGTAATGAAGAAATAATAAATAATGTTATTTATTGAATGATAGAGCTTGATTCAACAAGATTCGTTTGAAAATTTTAAAGGAATTTGTTTGAATTTAAAACCAATGGTGGTTTAAAATTTAAAAGTAACCTGGTGTGTAAAGGAAATAAATATGAAATAAACTCTAAGGTTGAGTTTTGAATTTCCTTGGAATGTGATGTGAAACCCAAAATGAAGTAAGTTTTAAACTTAAGTGGGAAGGTTATTAATCTGAAGTATAAAATTTGAATGGAAATTCAAATTGTGTAAATTTGACTGGATTAAGTAAACTGAATTTAACTTAGTGGAAGTTAAATAAGTTTGAATGGACAATCTGATTTGGAAATTTCAATATAAAATTAGGATTTAACTTGGGAAATTAAATGGTTAATTTAATTGGGAGTTTGTGTGATCTCAAAATGGGTTTGAGATCTGTAAATTTGAAATGTATGGGTGTTTTAAAATAATTTGGATAATATTATCCTATTAATAATCTTTAAATTGTGAATTGGATTTGAATTATTATTTGAACCTAGAAATAGGTTTATGAAAAAGTAATGGTTAAATCGATTTAAAGGATTAAATCAACATTTAAAGCTTTAGCTCGAATTCATATAATTCGAGATGGTTTAAATTTGGATATTTGAATTGAATTAGTTCAAATTAAATTTGATTTAAATTGATTAGAATTTTGATTGTAGATGGATAAGTTTAAAAAAATTCAAATAGAAAATTTGAGTTGGATTGATTTGAAATGAAATTGAAGTTGAATGGGTTCAAATTCAAATGGGAATTGGGACTAATTCAAACGGGAATTGAGATGATTTGAAATTGAAGTAGGTTTAATTGATATTAGTCCAAATTGATTTGAATAATTTGGAATTGTAATTAAAGTTGAATAGGTTTAAAATCAAATGGAATTTGATTTGAATTCGAAAAGAAATCAAGATTAATTCAACTTGAATTAGGGTTAAATCAATTTCAATGGAAATTGAAGTTATTTAAAATGGAATTGAGTCAATTTAAATGGAAGTGGAAATTTAAATTGAATTGATGAGAATGGAGGTTTGGAAATTGAACAGTTTGGCTCTGGACTGTTTTCAGAATAAACTGTTTTAATATAAGTCTATTTTTCCAAGCTATTTACTATATGCAATCTTTTTTTTAAAAAGCCAAATTATTTTATATTTATTTTAGAATTACTTTTAGGAACTATTTAACAATTTTCAAACTGTTTTATAAACTAATTACTATTTTTCAACTATTTTACAAATTAATTACTATTTTACAACTATATTGCAATTATCTAAAAATTTCTGAAACTATTTAACTATTTTCCAACTATTTTATAGCTATGTCAAAAAATAATTATTATTTTTCAATGAGTTATCTATTTTAAACTTTTCAAGCTATTTTCTAAATTTAAGCTGGATAGAGTTCAAACTGTTTATGACTGAATATCCACTTGGGATAAGGATTAAAGTGATAATCCAATGGAATTGAAACGATTGTGACTATGTGGATAGAAATTAAAGGAAATGTGAATATAATGAGAAATTGATTTAGTTGATAATCAGTGAAGACAAATACGTAGGATATAGGTATATTATTCTATTCGCACAGTGATTTAATCCAAATTCGAGCACAGAATTTCGAGATAGTTATATCGATCCGATTTGGGATTTTTCACTCGATTTTCGACGGTGAACCTACATATGGATTGTTGATTGGTTCTGGATATTCTCTATCATAGTTATGGCTATGCAAGGAGAATGATGGTTTTTGATCAAGAAGCTAGATCTTAGTCCGCACTAGGAAGTCGGGTGGTCGATACTAGTTCGGAAGTGTAACTGTGCGATCGAGTGAGCGATCAGATTGGCATAGCGTACGGATGATAAGTGTACATCGTACAGATTTGAATGAAATTGATATTGAAAATTTGTGAATAAGAAATGTGAAATGATTTCTTTTAAAATGAAAGGATATTTTGTGAAATATACAATGGATAAAAGTGAAAGTTGGATATTTTTATGATGATAAGTAAGATGGAAATTACTTTATAAAAATAAGAGTAATCAAATTTGAATATTTGATTTTGAATAAACAAAGTTATATATCTTTGTTATATAAGATAAATCTCCCCTTGTTGAATCTATTGCCGGAAGAAAAGGATTTTGAAGGTGTTTGAAGTATAAAACGTGTTTTATACAAGTTTGAAATGATCCAAAATTTTAAAAAAATTTATATATATATATATATATATATATATAAAGGATCTTATGAGGATTTTGGAAAAAGGTTTTGGGAACCTTTGGATTCGGAAATGCTTTTGATTTTTGGGAAAAATCAATATTGGAATTTGGAAAGCGTAGTTTGAGAATTATCGATTTTGGGAAAACCTATTTTCAGAAAAGGAGATTTATGTGAGATTCATACTAGGTGTATGATTTGGAAGATACTACATGTGTATAGTATAAAGTGTTTTGATAATGTCTATGGAGAGAAAGGCGCTCCCCTGAAATGAACTTCTCAGGAGTGCCACAGGGTGGTACTGCCTTGAACCCTAAGGGGTTTCTAAAGTTGATCCTGTAAGGAGTCCGGACAAAACTAGTTCCTGAGGATTGTGTGTAGTGTGTAGCGAAAGTCGAGGGCGCTGATGCCTACAGAGGCATTTGGGTTATGCTGTGATGACAGTGTAACTCGATGTCACTATGATCTACTACAGACCATAGCGAAAGTCGTGTTTGCTGTTGAGAGCCAACAATCTGCGTTTGATTTTATATCGGTAGACCGCGACCTATGGTAACATAGCAAAAGTTATGTGTGCCGCTGAGAGCCAACAGTCTGCATTTGATTTTACATCGGTAAACTGCAACATATGTGGGAGTGGAGAAGTTTCATTTTGGCAGCGAAAATCGAGGGCGCTGATGCCTACAGTTACATGGACTTTTGTTGCGATGACAACGTAACCTTGGAATGTAACTGCGATCTGTTGTGGGTTCCATAGCGTAATCGAGGGGCGCGGAGTGCGTACATTTACATAGACTTTTGCTGCGATGGCAAAGTAACCTAGGATGTAACTGCGACCATGGAAGGGGGTGATGATTTCCAAAGCATTCTCACCAAAGATATTTCCTCTATTTTCAAAAAATGTTTTCTATATTTTCAATAAAATTATTTTTTTAAGTATTTTCACTGGGTGTTGAAAACGGGTTTACCAAGTACTTATAGATTTTTAATCCTACGCCTGATCAACATATGACTGGATTTTTGTGAGATCAATGATGGAATGGTTGAGACATCAAGTTATAAGAAGTATTTTTATAAAAAGCTATTTTAATAGTATTATGTGAATTTAAAAGTATTTCTAAAATTTTAAAATAAAGGAGTAAGCTAGTTCGCTAAATAAATTAGTTAAATGAGTATGTTAATAAGATTTAAATTTGTCAAATAAAAGTTGAATTGGGAGTTATTAATGGAGTTTGGAAATGAAAACTTGAGCTATAAATTAAATTTGACTTGAATTATGAGTAAATTGAATACAATTGGAATATTGTTGAATAAAAAGGAAGTTGGATTGAAACAGAAATGGTTTGAATTGCAAATTAAGTTCAAGAAGGTAAAAATAAATTGAAAATGGCCTTGTAATTAGTTAAATGAGTCGTGAAAGAATTAAATTTGGAAATTATATTAATAATAACTAATCAAATAAATTAGTAGATTGAAATGAGATTTGATTGAAATAGAACCAAGTTAAATTGAAAAGGAAATTTATTTTGCAAATGAAGTGAGCTTAAGTTTTGAAGTTGGACTAAATGAAAGTAAATTAACATAAGTTTAAAATTTATAAAAGCTCGACTTCAAGTAGGAAAGGTAGACCATTAAATAAAAGCTTGGGTTGAATTAATTTAGGAATGGCTAGTAGTATACAAGCATGGAATGTGTCGAGCTAAATGAAATGGTTATGGATGAATTAAAATGGAAGGAATTAAATATAAATTGAGTCGAAATCAATTTAAATTGGTTATAAAACTTAAGTAATTATTTATTCACATAGATATCACCAAATTGCATAGAATGAATTGTTGTTTGACGTAAACGAAGGTAATTAAATTTCTCTGTGTTGATAAAGATTAAATAAACTGATTTTAGGGTCAATTGAATTGAATGTTAGCTTGTATGGATTAAAAATAAATTGAATTAGCTTTAAAATCATATAAATCGCTTATGGAAAGTGTTTGGTACATGTTGTTTATGAAATGCATGCATTTAGCTATTGAAAGTAAGTGAAATGCTAATAAATTTCGTATATTTAGTACTTATATGTTTTAATTGAGTAAGTCCAAGTACCGGGAAGCCGTTTGGCTGGATTTGGACGCGCTAATTGCTAAAATAATAAGCCGCTTGCTTAAAATGTTAAATAAAGGTATGCCTATGTAATAAAAATAGAAAATATGAACTGTTTTTGTTTTTCCGACCATGTGGGTCGATGTATATATATTTATATCTCTTCTCAAATTGCAAAAGCTCCTCCGTACAAAGGAGACTCTGCCAAAATCTTCCAAAAAATTTGGGAGTTAGAAAATTTTTGGAAAATTTTTGTTAGTGGCAAAACGATTTCAAATTGGAATTGACGTAAGGAATTTTGGAATTATAGATTATAACTAATTGTTTATTGGAACTAAAGGATTAGGAAAGTGAATTTGGGATTTTTGATTTCAGAAGATAAATTGAAATTTGCTCGGCAAAGGTATGTATTTAAATTTCTGTATGAAATTTGATTAGGTTTTTGATCTAGCCACATGGTTTTTTGTTTTCTTTTGGAATTTGGGGTCCCGTAGAGGCATTTTGTAGTTGTGCCGAGCTAGTCGCGCAAAGGAGAAACAGGCAAAAAATTTCAAAAATTTAGAGAGTTAGAAAATTTTTGAGAAAAAAATGATAATTTAAATTTGGATTTAAATTTAAATTTGAATTGTTAAGTAAATAATATTATTGGGACTTAAGGATAAGTCTGGAAAGATAGAAAAAGGGTTAGTGTGGCTTTAATAAAAAGTTTGTTTTGAGAATTGTTTGGAATTGTATGTTCTTGGGAAAAAGTAAGTGGGTATTGGACCATTCTTCTTAACTAGCAATTTCGGGGTCGAAATTCTTTTAAGGGGAGGAATGTGACGGCCCAAATTTTTAGGCATTTGAAATTGGAATATTTATATAATTTTAAATATTTGCAAGATAGTTTAATTTGGATTTCAAATATCAGTTTGAATTGGGCGATTGAATTTATTGAATTTAATAATTAGAATTTGGGTAAATTGTCGAATCTTCCGTTTTAAGCCTGCTAAGAATAATTTGAAGGCTTATATTTATAATGATGATACTGAAGATAATGTAATGGTTAGAATTTAATTTAAAGGTGATTTGTTCAGTTTTAATAATATATCGTTTAAATTGAATTTAAAAATAGCCTTCCGGTGGTACAGTCTCGGAATTCGATGAAACCAGTTCCATTGGATCTGTAATAGTTAGTTATTATCGGATTTCAAATTTCGTAGCATTTACATTTACCCTTTTTCTGTACAGGTGAGAAACACGTTGAAATTAAAATCGAAAATTTAATATTTAAACTCGATTCAAAAAGCTAACTTCCATATATGATCAAATTAGCCTCCGAAACACGTTCCATTGTATTCTGAAAGCGGATAAAACATTATAATCGCCCGTCGGCACGCATTGCTTGGAGATCGTGTGAAAAAGTTGTTTTAAAATGAATTTAATATTAAAATAATGCTTTTAAATGTATATATATACATGTAAATAGCGCAGAACCCTAGTTAGGTCTCTCAGCCGCCGTTTTCATTTTCACCAAAAACTTCCAACTACGTTATTGTAGAGCACGCCGAGGACTGCCCGTCCGACGGTAATGATCGTGTTTCAAGCGATGAGGAGGGGGAAATCGAGGCTGGCACCGTTGTCATTTGTTTCCGTATTTCATGCTATGGGATGACCGAGCTCGACGATTATTGGGCCGTGGGTGGAGGCATGCGTGACGTACGTAGTGGAGGCGTTGGATCGTGGACCGATCGTGCTGAAGGGGAGCGGTCTAAAATCCTCGAGGCGATGTGATGGGTTATATTTCGCGTGTGTGAAGAACGAATGGGAAAGAAGATGGAACGAACGGCCTGATTTCATTTCAGTATTAAAAAAAGTTTATTTATATTAATATATATTCAAATGTTTAACAAGTCATATCTTAACCATACGAGGTCAGAATTGGACGAAACAGGAAGCGTCGAAATCGCAACGTTGCAATCTACGCTGCATCGCAGATCTAGAGACGTTTGGTGCGAGTGGAAATTTTAGAATAAATCGAACGGGCTTGATTAATTCTAAAATTTGAAATGCCGATGCAAGGTAAGTAAATCTCACTCACATCTGGATGCCGTTTAATTTAAATAGCTAATATTTAAATGAGTGATTGATTGTTTGAATGTGATAATTATTATCAGATTTTATCGATATTTATTATCGTGCTAACATATGTGGATGCAGGGAAGCAGGTTGGAGGGATCCAACTGGATTCCTCACAAATAGGATTACACTTATAATCTATGATATATTTCATTGATATCCCATGATAGATTGATTTAAAATTTTGTTATGCTGTATTATGGTTGGATAATATAATTTGGTATGATGAGTAATTAAAATGATTAATTGGATTAATTAATAAAGATAATCAATTTATGGAATTGTTTAAGTATAATGACTTAATGAAAGTAATTAAGAGATTAATTACTCAATATAATTAATTAAATAATGTGATTGATCAAGTTAATTAATTGGTTTAATTAACATAATCACATGATGGTTTGTTAAAGTATGATTACTGAATGTAATTGGAAGGAGTACTTACCGAGTAAATTAATTAATGGATATTTACTGGATGTTAATTTAATTGGAATGGTAATAATGGAAATGGTTTGGGATTAATTACCTTGTGTAATTAATAAGAAGGGTAATTACTTAGAGGAAGTAATTAATAATTAATTACTTAGTGTAATTAATTTAAGAATTGATTAATAAATTATTTGAAGATAATTAAATAATGTAATTAATTAAGGGTAATTAATTACTAATGTGATTAATCAAGGCTGATTAATGAATAATTAATTTAAGATTTATTATTAAATATAATTAATAATTAATTGAAGAATAATTAAGGATCATTAATTAATGTAATAAATGAGAGTAAATTCTAATGTTATTTATACAAACAACAATTACATTGATACAAAACGACTATTTTCTTGTGCAAATTCTAATGTTATTTATACAAACAACAATTACATAAGCATATACCAATTTCAATTAATTCATCTCAATCTATATTAATTTTATTCCATTCGGAATTATTCACAACCAAACATTCTTACTTCATTACAATCATCGAATTAAATCCCTATTCTTACATTCGATTTCGTTATCCATATAGATTCATTCAAGACCATTTCATAAGCCGACAACAACCATTTCAAATTTTTCTTAAGTTGTCTCAACTCTATTACATCCTATTTTCCTTCATCCAATCAATTTTTATTTCATTTTAATTTGATTCTCATTAAATCAAATTCCAATCTATTACAAATTTTAAACCAACTAGTTTACTTGCAATTCATTTACTTTGATTTCACCTTCTCAATTTATTTCTGAATTTATTAATAACATGACCATTCCAATTATTCTAAACCAGAATTGGGTTTTATTTTGTCCTTTCAAATTTTTAACAAGCTACCAAAATTTTATTGAACCCATTACTCTTTTTATTTAATTTAGCTTACGCTAAATTCATTTTCAAACAATTCTTTGAATTTAGTTGAGTGAGAATTTAATTCATTCAACATCATTCTTACTTAATTTAAATTCCATTTAATTCAATTCTTTTCCAAATTTAATTCAAGTTCAACCAAATTTTATTTAGCTAACTTAAATTCATACCATTTCTTTTACTATTTTAAATAAGAATTTAATTCCATTCAAGATTATTTATAACCCAACTGAGTTTTGATTTTAATTCTATTCAAATTCAACTAAATTTTATTTCTCTATATATAAGTTCAAACTTATTTACCAACCTAAGTCCATTCACATTTTATATTTCTTTACCTTATTACAATTCTCCTTCCATTTAGGATTAAATTTCGAATTTTCCATCCTTTTTACCATAACATTCAACCATTTCTATTTAGGTTTTGCAATTCATTTCTCTATTCATATGTTCATCAACTTATTTATTTAAAAGCTTATATTGCTCATTTGAGTCATTTTCACCTTATAATCAGAATTCTAGATTATCTATATAACACTTAATAGCTTAAGGATATAAATTTTCATTACACAATTTTAACTCAAAATTACAAAGTCATTTTATGTTTCAACTTTATCCACTTTAATTCGATCTCAATTTCTATTTTATATAACTTATCTCCAGTTAAACTCAAATATATTTTATTCATTTCATTCACTCAAATTAAATTTTAATTCTAGGATTAAAATTTCATTTTTCCTTCTTATTTAAATCAACTTCACTTAATAGGTTCAATAGTTGCTTTATCTTAACTTTTCACATTCTTTAAATAGATTTCTCAGAATTCAATTACCCGGTTTTATTTCAAAACCATTTTGAAATCATAAATAACACATACCCACTCGGTATATCAAATCAAATCCCCGAATTCCAGAACACTTGATTTTACCCAAAAAAAATTCCCTTTTGAAATTTCCAAAACCACTTGTATACCCAACAAGTTCAAAAAAATATCATAACCAATCTCCACAATAGTAATCCATCACTTTAGAAACTCGAAAATGAATTCTGATGATGTGGCCATCATCATCAGGATTATTTTCCAGTGACTGAAGTGAGTTCGGTGCTTCCTTACCACGAAAAATTCCATTCAAAACAATTTCCATTCAATAATATTTTCCAAAATAATACTCCATTATTTCCTTCAAACACTTTGGAAAACATTTCTAACATTCCCAAGATATTAAATTCCCAAACTTTTGTTTAAATTCATTTTAAAACACTTTTCAAAATTTCCGAGATTTAAATTCTGGTTTAAATCAAATTTGGTTATACTTCTTTTTATTTAAACCATACTTAGATAATTCTATTTGGTTATAAACCATTTCAAATTTTAGACTCTTATATTTTATCATAATATTGACAACCAAACATCCAAATATATAATAATTTCAGAAAATTATTGCTTTTATATCAAAATATAATTTTGGGTAAAATTATCTCATTTACCCCTTTAAAAACAATACTATGTCAGTTTATTTTGTTTAAGAGTTTAAAACCCCTTATCGATACGGTTGTACTTCCCGTACCGATCAGAATTCATAAACACTCAACCGATAAGTCAACACAGTATAAAGACAAATTTATATTCACTAACAAGTACGCTCTCATAGCTATTAATACACTCAACTCATTATAGAGTACTACTGACTATATTTAATGAGTAATTTCCCTACCAAAGCCAAGGTTATCACCAACCTAAGCTCTGATACCACTGTATGGTCTAGGCTTTTCAACCATCGATAGCGGCCACAACTGGTAGCCTTTTCAACCATCCCAGCCCCACCGTGGCTTACATTGGTACCTCGGGTTTGCTTTTACGGCCAGACTCTCGACTTGCAACCAACCCCAAAAGGCCTTATACTACCCCCGTGAACATGTAGGGGTAAGAGTCTCCCATTCACCACCTAATGCAAAGCGAGAACCCCTTATCATGCTGTAATATAGCAAACCCGATCCCGGTCTCTTCGAAACGATCAGCGCATTGTCCAATATTGATAGTCGGGTATTTAACTGTCAATTAATCATTCAAAAACATCCATCAAACAATAAATAATTTCCTAAATTATTTATTATCCTCAAAATACCTTCACAAGATATATTTTCCTTTCCAGCCCCTTTTTTTGAAAACAGTTTTCAAAACTGCACTCTTCTCATGGAATAAATTCCCATATATTTATTTCCACTGAAATTACCAAGTACAAATACTTTAGATTTCAAAACGATTAAATCACTTTATTCTAAAGTATACCTTAAATATTTAAATTAGGCTACTTAAACATTTTATTCAAAAGTATATTTTAAAAATATTTAAAGCAAAACTATTTTATAAGATATAAACTAATTATATAATAAAGGTTAAATTACTCTAAATTTTAAAAGAGGAGTTAAAAAATTCTATACTAGTTTCGAATAACTTTAACCAAACCATCTTTAAATAAATCCATTTCATAAAATATAAATATTAAAAACATTCTTTCAAAACATAATACCAATTAACCCTTTAAATTAATTACTACTATAACTAATTTATTAAATATTTACTTTTAAAATTTTTTTACAACTTAAATAATAATTTTTTAAAACATTCCTTTAAAAACAAATTTAAAACCTTTAACTTTTACTTAAAAATCCGCTTTAAAACATTCTTGGCTTTTCAGGGAAATACACTTCCATTTCAATATAAACCAAAGAATCCTTTTATAAATCCTGCTTGATTTATCTCGATACGAATTTACGTCTAAATTCCGTAAATTTCCCCCAACACTTTAAAAATAAACACCTTTTTATTTTTAATACATTTCCCATTTCCTGGAAATCACTTTCAAAATATATACTTAACTTATTTAAAAATAAGTTACTAAATTCGTTATTCAAAATATACTTTTGAAAATCTACAAAGGTTTCTTGGGTAACTTAAATCAAAAATTTACTTTGAATATAAAGTTTTTATATCAAATACTTATAATAAAATTTCCTAAAGAAATCATAATACTAATTTATCTTTAAAATAATTAAATACCATAATTAATTAATTAAATATTTACTTTCACTTAAAAGTAATTAAAAATAGTATTTTTTTCTAAAACATTCTAAAAACACATTTTAAACTTCTAGTTTATACTTCGAAAACTTTTCTTTGATAACATACTTAGTTTTTCAGGAAAAATACACTTTCCATCCTTCAAAGATAATCTCATCTTTACTTTTAAAACAATTATACCTTTCATATAGAATTTCCCACCGGAAATCTATATTTCCAAATTTATTCACTGATAAATATTTTATTCTACTTCATTTGTAAAACCAATTTACAAATTCCCATTCCCCCATCATAGTTTCAAAACTCTTAGCAAATTCCAAATCAATTTCCTGAATTTAATTTCCTTAAATTCATTACTAAAAATTCCTTTCATTTTCCTTTAATCCCAATTCATTTACTGATATTTTTAAAATACCAAATTTTATTTATCCAACCATAACACGGCATAACAAAATTCCAAATCAATCTATCACAGGATATCAATGAAATATATCATAGATTATAAATATAATTTCTATTTGTGAGGAATCCAGTTGGATCCCTCCAACTTGTTTCCCTGCATTCACAAATGTTAGCACAACAAATAAATATCGATCCAATCTGATAACCACTATCACATTCAACCAATCAAGCAATTATTTAAATATTAACTATTTAAACTAACTAGCATTTCAGATGTGAGTGAGATAGACTCACCTTGAATTCAAAACGCCAGCCGTTTAAATTTTAAATTAAATCAAACCGTTCGATTTAAGTCCAAATTTTTGCTTTCTCCAAACGTCTCCGGATCTGCTGCAGTGCGTAGATCACGTCGCTGCAATTCCGGTGCTTCTTGTTTCGTCGGAATCTGATAATGTATGCATGAGGTATTAATTTTTAAATGTTCGAATATCATTTATATAAACAAATCTCTCTTATTTCCCCAAATCAAATCTATACTGTTGATTCATAAGAAAAGAAATCAGCCACAACATCCTCATCTTCCCAAACGCGATAAACTATATGCTCAAACCCAACATTGTCGACACTAGGGTTACATGCCACTCCACCTACGTCGCGCCAGGACTCGATCGACGACCGCCATGACGAAGAGCGCTGCGAACCCCACTCTCAGCCAAAAGCTTGTCGAGCTTGGCACTCTCAAGGCTCCAAACTTTGAGCTTAAACGCACGACCATCCCTTTTGATTTTTCGTCTATCCACGCCGCCATACATGATCTTAACCGATGGATTTGAAGTTCGTGGGGAGCTCTTCAACTTTGCAGTTGAGAACTTCTCGTATAGACGCGTAGATTGGGTAGAAATCGATAGGGAAAAGGAAGCTTATCGACCATTAAAATTTTGAGTGGCGGCCAAGAATAGCTAGGGTTTGATACTGTTGAAATGCGTGTGTATATATATACGTATATCAATTATTTTAATATTAACTTCACTTTTAAACAACTTTTTCAAAGGACCTCCAAACGACGCATGACGACAGGCGTTTATAATGTTTTATCGCATTCCGAACATAATGGAACGTGTTTCGGAGGCTAATTCGAAAATATGCGCGAGTAATAGGAATAAACGATGAATTTTAAATTAAATCGATTAAAATAGTTTCTATGTGTTTTGAGCTGTCATGGTCAAATGACAACTCTGATTGCTATGAAAATTGAAATCCGATAATAACTAACTATTACGGATCCAATGGAATAGGTTTCGTCGAATTCCAAGACTGTGCCCTGGAAGGCTATTTTAACTCGTCGATTAATTCGAGCGATTTCTAAAATTGTCGAAATCACTTAAAATTCACTTTTTAAAATTTTACTAGCTTATTTATAAACCATTAGAATTTACATTCATATTAAAAATCATTATGATTTATTTTAAATCAAAATATGATTATTTACATTATTATTATATTAAATCATATTATTAAATTAAATATAGAAATTCCAAATTCAGCTTATCGACCTTTGATTCCATCCAAAAATTCAATATTACAAATCAAATCAAACAGTACCAAAAAGAAATCTTAGAAACCATTTTCATAACAATTTACATCCAGATTCACTAATTATCCCAATTCCAAATATTTAATTATTATTATTCAAATCCAATTGAATTGCCATATTTGAAATTTTAACTAATTACATTAATTTAACCAAAATCTTCTTACTTCAAAATCAATTCAAAATCCATATTTAACATTTAAAATGAATTAAATGTTCGAAATCTAATGACCAAAATTCTGGGTCGTTACACTCTCTTACCATATCAGAATCAATTAGCAATCTCTCTGTAGACTCTAACCAATACAAAGGCAACTTTCCCGATCTTCCACAAAGAGCTTCAAAAGGTGCCATCCCAATGCTAGTCTGGAAACTATTATTATATGCGAACTCCACTAAAGGAAGATGCTCCTTCCAAGTTCCTTCAAAATCAAGAATGCACATCCTCAAAAAATCCTCAAGAACTGTTTTAACTATCTCCGTTTGGACGTTTATCAGAGGACGATAGGTTGTACTCAATCTAAGCTGCATCCCTAAAGCCTCCTGCAAGGTCCTCCAAAGCTCGCTAGTAAAGATAGGGTCTCTATCGCTCATTATGCTAGAGGGAACTCCATGAAGTCGGACTATCTCACAAACGTAGAACGATGCTAAATAAGGTGTTGTCCTCTTACTCTTGACCGGAATGAAGTAGGCGCTCTTAATCAAACGATCTACAATCACCCAAATAGTGGTATTCCCATTCCTAGATCAGGGTAAACCATCTATAAAGTCCATACAAACACTATCCCATTTCCATTCAGGCACATCCAATGGTTGAAGCAATCCACTAGGCTTCTGCTACTCTGCCTTAACTCTTTAGCATACTAGACACATAGCCACAAACTCTGCTACATCCTTCTTCATGCCACTCCAATAAAACACTCTCTTTATATCCCTATACATCTTATCACTACTCGGATGAATAGTCATTCGAGAATGGTGTGCTTTTGCTAGAACTTCTCTTGTAAAATGACCAGTGTGGGGAACATAAAGTCTTCCATTCTCCTTAGCCACCCTTTACTATCTATGGAATAATGTTAGAGATGTCTAAAGACCTCTCCTCTGCTAATCCTCTCTAGAATATCCATAAGCTTTGAATCTACTCGCTGCCTCGAGCGGATCTGATCTATGAGGAAGGCTTAACCTCAAGTGCTACCAATAATCCTGGGGTAATGTTCGTAGAGGGCTTAAAATCAAAGGTGGAAATAAACTATAGGCTTTTCCACTCCACAAATATTGGACTAAGGGTTTCTTTCTTCCTACTTAATACATTCAAAACCACATTTTCCTAACCAAGTGTGTAAGCTATCTCTAAGTCATATGATGCTAGAAACTCCATCTAACGTTGCTGCCTTTAGTTTAAATCCTTTTATGAGAATAGATACTTTAATGATTTATGGTCAGTAAAGAGCTCGAACCTCTCTCTTAGCATGAAATGTCTCCAACACTTGAGCGCAAAAACAATAGCAGCTAACTCTAAATCATGGGCAGGGTAGTTCTTCTCAGGAGTCCTCAACTATCCACTTCCATAGCATACTACCCTTCCCTCTTGCATCAATATTGCCTCAAGAACCATCCTACATGCATCAGTGTATACTGTAAAAGGCTTAGCTCCATCGGGCAAAACTAATGCTAGTACAATAGCAATAGTAAGGGCTCTCTTTAGCATCGTGAAGGAATCCTCACAATCTATGTCCCACACGAATGTCGCATTCTTCTTAATGAGGCTAGTAAGTGGTGCTGAAACTTTAGCGAAATCTCTTATAAACTTCCTATAATAGCCAGCCAAACCTAGGAAGCTTATAATTTCGGCAACGTTCTTGGGGCCTTCCAATCTTGCACTGCTACCGCCTTAGTGGGGTCAACAGCTAAATCCTCTCTTGAGATCACATGCCCCAAAAAATGCACCTCCTTACGCCAAAAGTGACACTTTGAGCATTTTTCTTTCAACTGATAAACACGAATGTATGAAGTACCTCCTCAAGATGAATAACATGCTCTTCCTTACTCTTGGAAAACACCAAAATGTCGTCCACTAATACTACAACAAACTTATTTATGACATCTCGAAAAAAACGGCTCATCAAATCTACAAAAGAGGCTGGGGCATTGGTCAGCCCAATACCAACCAGTCAAAGAATCCATCGGTTGTCCTAAATGTTGTTTTATCGATGCTTTCATCAACGATCCTAAGCTGATGAATTCTAGTGGCTAAATCAAGCTGAGAAAATACTAAAGAGACAACCAACTAGTCGAAAAGATCGCATATCCTAGGAAGTGGGTAACAGTTCTTCTTCATGATCTGTTTCAACACTCTGAAGTTTATGCAAAGTCGAAGGGAATCATCCGCCTTTGTAGCGAAGAGGACTGGTGCTCTCCACTCAGATATGCTCTGTCTGATAAATCCTTTCTCTAATAGCTCACAAATCTACTTACTTAAGTCCTTCCTTTTCCTGGGAGTTGTGTATATCACGAGTAATGCTACCAGCTTAGCAGATCTCTCTCTTAGGGGGTAGTCCCCTAACTTCCTTAAAGACGTCTGGGAAATATCTAACAACTGGAATGAAATCTAACTCTCCTAGTGATGATTCAAGGCAATAAAGTAAGCTAAACATGATTGACCCCTGTGGGTCGCAAGAAACCTTGAGAGTCCTATCGCTGCATGTCTCTAATCTGACGACTCTCCTCTCGCAGTCCAATATCGCTCCATATATGGATAGCCAATCCATCCCCAAAATCAACGCATATCCCAAAAAACCCAGTACATGGGCGTCACAATCAAATTCTACGCCTACTATAAAACTTTTCAAACATCTGCAAATCATGGATAAATGTGCCGGTCCTCATATGGGGTTTGAAACAACTATAGGGTCTACTACTAGAGAAATATCTAAGCGCAAACAATGAACTAAGGAACTAGAAATGAAAGAATACGATGCCCAAGAATCAAAATGAGTCCAAATAGAAAATTCTAAAATAGAGATCAAACCTTTTACAGAGACTTTCCTACTTCGATCCAGTCTCACTAATAGAAGGTGCTGCATCCAAACCCTGTACTTGCGCTGTCAGTGTGCTTGTTCCCTGCCTCGTCTTCTGAGGACAAGCTTTTCTAAGATGACCAGGCTACCCACAATTGTACCACCTCCTCTTCATTGAGCCAGTCTTACAGTCCTTTGCAAAATGCCCAACCAAACCATAACTATGACATTTCCCGCCTTTCCTGATCCGCTTTTGAGGTCCTCCTTCATTCCTTATATCCTTATCCTTCTTATTTTTCCACCCCTACTTCTTAGAGTTTTTCGATTTAGGGATCTCCATAACCTCTCTCTTTAACTGCCCAGATGAAAGCTGAACTCTCTAGCGGTCCTCCAAACCTAACATCCCAAATATCCGCTCCTTATCCCTCAACCAAGCTCGTGACTCCATGAAATCCTTCATATAACGAAGTCCTTGCATATCTTTGAATTTTTTTTTGTTGTAGGTGGATTAATGGGATCTTCCCCTACTGGTGTTGTATTGGGCGATTGCCCTTGCACCTCTAGTACCGTAGCTTTACCGAAACATTCAGCCAAACTAAGCAAAGAAAAGAAAATTTAAGTCCGAAAGAATCAAAACCAGGTTAAACTGGACTTTGAGGGGATTTTTATAAAAACTCACTTATACTTGAAAAGCATTTCTATAATAAGAGTTTCTTTCTAAAAAATACTTCTAGTTTGAAGATATGTTACTTTTGAAAAATACTTTACTTTTAAAACAATTTTTTAGGAATCCTATAATCTTAGGCTCTGATACTAAGTGAAACAACCCACACCTCTTTGCATACCCAAAAACGCCACACTAAAAGATGTAGTGCGTTATAGGTATAGCTAAAGAATCATAGAGACTAAGATTCATAAGAAAAATAAGTAAAAACGACGAAAAACATTTAAATGGTATCTCATTATTCAAAAAAAACCTTCATAAATAAGTCTGAAAAACATCACATGTCTCAAATACCAAATATACTGTCTTATTAAAAGTTGATCTCAGTCTCATGAAATCAGAGTACCATAAAATAATCATCCCTCTCATAAGAACCAGTAGATCAAAAATCAAATGAAAAGAAAACTGAAAAGAAGAAGAATACATGAAGAATGAGAAAACTCTACAAATAGGTCACCAAGAAATTTGGATCTACTGTCCTTGCCTCTACTGGCCTATGGGGGAAAAGGGGAAATAGAGAAGTGGGTCGGACTATAAGTCTGGTGAGTGAAAGTAACTGCTAGCATTTTTAAGCAAGATAAAAATAATAGACTTACCAACAATTCTAGTATGAAAAGTAATACTAAAAAGATAAATCTGGGATAAAACACTAATTATGTTTGATTGATTGCTTTTATTTTGATTGTTTGCACTTGTCTTAGATTGATGTGATTAGGCCGAAATCATAATCCCATTTTAATTAGGTTGAATCCTAATTCTATCCATTGATCGACCTTCTATCTTTGTTTTGCCGCTGTGAGCTAGTCTCATCCTGTGGGTTCCACACCAAAAGAAACATGTTTAGCGCTTGGAACGCAGTAGCAATTTATTTATCCAAATCGATGTCGCATGCTCCATCACCGCCTGTACACATTAACTGTCGCTCCATATTTTGACCTCTTACCTACCCTAATCAGCATAAGCATGTCTAGCCTCACCTAATCTGCTGTGAGACCATCAGTCCTAGTCTGAAAGGGTCCTGCCCAGCCTCATATTAGTGTTTTGTGAGACAGTCAGTCCTAGTCTTAAAGGGAATGCTGCCGGTACCGGTCATAACAAACAAAATCTAGTTGCGCCCCTTGCCCAAATCCCTCGATATGAGCTTCTATCTATTGGCCACTTGTTTACACTAATTAGTATGTCCCAGCCTCACTTAGCTACTGTGATACCATCAGTCCTAGTTTGAAAGGATCCTGCCCAGCCTCACCTAATTTGTTGTGAGACCATCAGTCCCAGTCTGAAAGTGAATGTTGTTGGTACGGGCCCTGCTTCTATCTTTTGCTTATTAACCTAGTGTAAGTTCTTAAAATAAGCATCTTCTATTATTTTTGCTCTTATTTTCTTATTAACTTAATCTAAGTCTTTAAAATAAGCCTTTTCTGTTATCTCTACTATGCTTATTAACTTAATTATAAGTCTTAAAATAAGCAATTTTCTATAATTTCTAATTATAACCTATTTTGGTTATAATTTGCTTATTAACTTAGTTAAAGTTTTAAAATAAGCCTTTATATTCTTTCTACTTAATTATAACCAACGTTATAATTGTTACTCTTCTGTTTTATTTTTTTTAGTTATGACCACTAGTTATAAACATGCTTGCAAATGTCTTAAATTTGCCTATTTCGGTCTATCTTATTTTCATTACAGTTTTTCTTATTTTACATCTAATTTCTATAAATTTAGCGTTTAGTTTTATTTGATCCATATTTGCGTATTATTCACCTTCTAATGTTCTATTCGCGTAAAATGGAATAAAAAGAAACTAACATTTACAGGCTAAATTCTAATTTAAAACAAATGCAAATAAAATAAAAATAATTGTAAAAAGCTGAATAAAATAGCTAAATAAAAATAGCTGAATAAAATAGACTTGGAAGAACCTTAAAATTAACTATAAATAACTTATATAAAAACTATCTCAAAATTGTAGAAAAACCACAACTTTTAAGAACCCTATTATTTTAAATTACTTAAAAATCTAAAATAACTGCTAAACACTCACCTATGGTCCTTAGCTCTACTCCTTTGTCTTTCTTGATCCACTTCTATAGCGTAAAATATTTTTTATCAAAAAGATTTCCTCCGTAGAAAAATATTCTATTTACGGTCCAACCTCAGGCAATGAACCCAAATAGGAGAAAATCTGAGTGAGAAAAATAGCCAGGCCTAGGAACTTATTTATAGTGCGTTCTAGGGATCTCAAACCATTGGATTGGAAGATCAAATCTGGTGCAACCACATCATAGGCTCGTTGGGAACCGTCGGATGAGAGTACGGATGGATACGATTTGAAAATAAATGAAAAAACAAGTCATCGTTTAAAACTAGACAAAAGAACATCCAAATACAAGGGCGGGTCGACCTGCATGTCTACACATATATGTGTAAGGTCGACCTAAGCACATTAGGGTCGACCCTATGGTCGGCCTGGCCTATATATATATATATATATATATATATATATATATATATATATATATATATATATATATATGTCTATATGCATGTATGTATGTAAGTACGTATGTATACAAACACACACACACACACACACACATATATTCGTTTTGTTTGTTTCTTGTTTAATTCATATCTACTTCATATTAACTCGGATTTTGACAAACTATATATGGAAATTGATTCGAAAATCACCACGGACACAATGGTGAAACTTCCGTAGCTCGATTTCTATAATTTCACAAACTTATTTTATTACTTAATTAATTCGTTAATTAATTATTATAGCTTAATTTTTGGGTGGTTACAAAGATCATTAAGAACAGCAGATTATTAATGATATATTTACTGATATTATAACTCCAAGGTTAGAGGAGGAACTTTCTAGAAGGGAGACTTGATCTTAAAGCAAGTAATAGCTCATATTAAGTGTAACAACCCGTAATTTCGCTATTTCGAAAATGAGATATTTCGTTTGATTTAAATTTAAAAGGAGTTTAATATTAAATAAATATGTTATATATATAAATAATTATCTATTCTTATAGTTAATGTATTGAAAAGTATAAATTTAGATTTTAGAACAGATCGACAAAAGTTAAGTTTTGTTAAAAATAAATAAAGGCTTAAATAAGTGGATTTTAATATTTGTCTAAAAAGATAAATCTTATTTAAAACATCTAATAAAGATAATAAAAGTATGTTAAAAGATTTAAAAGTTTGTTAATAATCGTTTTATAAAAATAACCAAAATTTATCGCATTTTGTTAGTTTTACATACACTGTAAATTAGAGATTTTGATATTAATTTAATATGATTTTAAAGTATAAAGAGACTAGTTTTAATTTATTTAAAGCAGTAAAAAGTTCATTTTTAAATTTGATTTACATAAATAAATAGTTTAACTAAAACGTCAAAATGCGACCGTAAAGCATTTTGTCAAAAAGACGTTTTGTCGATTAAAAATTGTCGCAACGTCGTCGCACCTTTATTTTCTTGTATAGGAACATATATTCTAATAGTGTAAGTATTAATTAATTAACTAATCAAGTTTACTTTCACTAAAAAAGGTTAGAAAACTTCTAGAAGTCATTAAGAGAAGTAAGTAAGAATTAACAAAAGTAAGTAAGAAAAGTCAAAAGTAAACATCAAATCAATATCACATCAAAAACCAACATAATTATTATTTTACTTAGCTTAGTTTTTAAGGGATTAAGACATAAAGTAAGGATGTGAAAGGTGATGTTAAGTTTTGAAAAAGTGGAGATTGCTTTAGGTTGAAGTAAGGTTAGTTTGGTAATTTGGTAAGAGGTTATTTTGGTAAATTACCACTTTCTTTTTCTATAAATATCCACCTCCTTCTTCACTTTCATTCACATTTCTTCTTCTTCTTTTGTCAAGCTTCTTCATCTTCTTCCTCTCCTCTCTAATGGCTTCCATGCCATAGAAAAATATTATAAAGAAATAATGTCAAAATATTTATAAAATTTTAAAAAGAAATCAATGTTCATTTTCTTCAAAACAAACTCCTTTTTTATCTATATTTTACCTCTTCTTCTTTCGGCCATAAGTTCTTCAATACAGAACCAAAATGCAAAAATATTTTTTTTAAACCATTATTTTTCCAGTGGCTACAACTTTCAAGTTTATCACTTTGTTTCATTCCTTACTATGTCAAAATTTCACTTATTTCAAGTGCATTTTCTGGCCTAGTTTTTAAGACAGAAAATAAGCTGTTTTGTTTTGATCATAACTTGATCATAACAGATCCCAATTTAGAAATTCTTTTTTTAAACCATATGAAATTTCAGTGGGTACAACTTTTATGTTGATCACTTTTCCAGTTTTGAGGTTTGCTATACCTGAAACTCAATTCTACGAAGTGTATTTTCGGGCTTTATTTTTGTGAATCCGAGAATAGCTCTTTTATTTTGAACACATCTACCTCAAAACTACTTGGATTCAAATGATTCTTTTTTTAAAATTCAATAGAAAAGAATTTTCAACAACTTTTCATTTAATAAGTTTTTCAAATTTTGTGAGCAAGAGAGTCAAAAACAAGAGAGAAGATGGCCTATTTTTCGGATCTAAATCTTGGAAATTCAAGTTCAAAGCTCTACCGCTTCTTCTCTATATTTTCGGCCAACCTCCATCTCAAGCCTCGGCCAAGCTATTGGATGGGAGAGGGTGTTGTTTGCTAGTGTTTAATGGAGTAGGAATTAATTAGTGAAGTGTTGGTTGATTAGAATGTTGGTAAGAAGTTAATCGCTTTGGTTTATGGTGAGAAATTCTCATTGCTTTTGAATTTATATTTTGGTTATGTTATAAATCATATTTACACCCTTATGACATATGAATGTTTATACCAAATTGATTGTTAATATGGATGATTTGATAATTAGTAAATTAAGTGAATTGTGATAATATATACCGTTATGATATTAATAGTGAATGTTAGATTTGAAATCATATGTATGTGATTGATTGAATGGATGTTATGTTAGTAATAAATATGAATATTGGATATGTTCATTTTGATCAAGTAATCCCTTTATCTAAAAAGACCATATTTTAGTGATATGAGATATTGTGGAGAAATAAGTCTATTTTCATTTAGAAGTGAAATTAAAGTTAAAATGAAAAAGAATTTGAAATTTGAAGTGAATCGGATTTGAAAATGATAGTTAATTAGAAACTGAAATTAAGATGAATAGTGAAATTGAAATTGAAATCGATTTTGAAAAAGTGAAGTTTAGTTTGAGAATTAATTGAAGTTTAAATTAAAATTAGATTTGAAATCTAAGTTTTAAATGTATTTAATTTGAGATTAGAATTGAAATTGAGTTGAAATTGGAATTTAAAATTTAATATTAAAATAATGTGAATATAATAATATTATAATGTGGTAATAGTGAAAAGTCATTTTAAATACTTTTAAAAGTGAAAATATTGATTTAAAATGGTTTCTAATGATTTTATAAGTGTTGAAATCTAATTTGAATTGATTATTTCAAATATTGAAAAATAAGTTAAAACTAGACGCGTCGCGCAACGGTAGTTCGCGATTTCACGCCAAAAAGTTCAAATGAGTGTATAGAGTGGAATATGGCTCGGAATACTTCGAGATAAGAAAATTTCGAACTATTATATCCATATCTTCTAAACGAAGAAAGAAAATCAAAGTTTTGATATGTAGATTTTGAATTAAGTCCAAATCAATTTTCTAGAAAAATCGCGCTAGTTCGGTTTAGTGACCATAACAGGAAATTTGTTTAAATGGATTTTTTTAATTATGGAAAAATATGGAATAAATTTGATAAATCTATTTAAATGATTTAAAAAAGACTGGGATTGGAAAATATGAATTATGGAATGTTTGAAAGTTGTTTAATTCAAAATAAGCTTATTTAGCACTTTCCGTAGCACTTAATGTTGCGAATTCCGTAACTTTTGAAATATGAGTTTAAATGTAACGACGTTTCCCAGAATAAAATGTGAAAGTTTTAAAAAGGATAATTAAGCATTTTGAAAGATAATTTGGGATATTCATAAGAAATTCCAAAATAAAGTTGAAAATCCGAGTAAGCGAAAACGACTAGTACATTTGTCCCGCTTGTGAAATCTGGGAAGATAAAACTAGGTGTTTAACTAAGGTTAGGAATGGAGCAACCAGTGTCCTGAACTTACCTGGCCTATGTTTTCTTTTCTTAGGCGAGGGATGGAACAGATCAAAAGCAAAGCCCGGATGCTCTTAAATTAAAATATTCTGTATTAAGTTTTTGAATCAAAAGAAGATTGGTATTATCCAAAAGTTAAGTAATCTCCAAGATGAATGATTTCTGCGATCCTATTTACTTCAAAATGTATGTTAAGATTGATTTAGGGTTTATCGTAAACGATGTCTTAAATAACATTGTTTTTGACCCTCTTAAAAGTTAAGAAGTTTGGATCAAGAATCTAGTAAGGAAATTTGAGATATTTTCCAAAGGCAAAAGAATGAATTACTTAGAATTACTTTGAGTCAAAAGAAAGAGATTTCGAAATCATCGAAAAGAATTAAAGTGAAAAGAGACTTAATAAATCCTATATACCCGTATTCACTTTTATCGATGATTGTATTTCGAAGGAACCAGAGTCGGATTTGTTTGATTATGTTCAGCATGATAGGGGGTTCTCGCTTTGTAAATAGTGATGAAGCATAGACTCTTTCCCCTACATTTCCCTAGAGTGAAAGGGTTGGTTGATAGTCGAGGGGCTTGCCGTAAAAGAAAATCCGAGGTACCACATGTAGTCACCTCCATGTTGAAAAGTAGGAGTACCCCCTTGTTGAAAAGCAGAAGGGTAGCGGGATGGTTGAAAAGCCTACCGGGACGGGTCTGAAAAAACCCGATCGTCACATTTGTTATCAGAGCTGAAGGTTAAGCGAGAACCTTGGCTCTGTTACCGGTAAAGTCTCATCAGAGATAGGATTAGTAATGTCCTAGGATGAGTAACTCATTAGAGATAGGGTTAACAATACCCTAGAATGAGTTATGAGAGTATTATATATATTGAGCGCGTATTTGTTAATTTTATAAAAATGATTTTGTTTTAAAGGAAATTGGTAAATGAAATAATTTTACCTTGGGTTTATATTAAAAATATTAAAGGGAATACTATTACCTTTTGGGTTAGAAGTTAAGGATTGATTGTGACTTTGCTTAATGAGACTAAAATATGAATATCTTGTGATTAGAATTGCACAATTTGACTATAAGATATTTCATATATGATCAATTAGTTGAAAGCTAGAATTTAGAACTTTAATCTTATACCCTTTGATACTTTGTAATAAGAAATAATAATGATTAAGTGATTATCATAATGGATGGATTTAAAAGATAAGTACAAATATCTTATGAAGAAAAATTCACAATTTGATTATAAGATATTTGATGATAATACTGAAGCCAGAAGTGTAATTAGAGAAAGTGAAAAGAAAATGCATACTTAAAAAAATTATTATCAATAAGATAGGAAAAGATAAGCCAAAATTGAAATTTTGGGTAAGTATAATATGAAAGGGTAAGTCGTATAACTTATAAATGAGTTAAGTTAATTTGAAATTTAGACACTTTGACTGGGTTAAAATCAAGTGAAACTTAGGGATAAGAGATTTAAGAAATATCATCCTAATATAAAAATTTGAATTAGTGATACATCTGGGGTAACATTTGTAATTCAAAATGAAGTGAGATTAGAATTTGATATTTTTGAATAATATGGTTAGTAGTTTGATTGTTGGATGAAAATGATTAATTAACAAATACCATGTGAATTAAGTTTCACAATTTGACAATAAAGTATTTGATGGATTTAAGAAATTTGATTTTTAAAATGGTTAAGTAAATAAGTTAAGTAAGTTAATCATAGAATCAGTAAGAAAAAAAAGTGTACACTTAGTAAAGTTGTCTTATTAATATATGGATTAGATAAATAATATTAGCTAAATTGAAACCTATGTAAAGAAAACTAAGGATTAAGTTTTATAACTTATTTATTTGGAATAATAGAATTCCACATTTGTTGAAGACCCTAATTGAAGTAATGATGGTTTGAAGTTTGGGGATATGTATATATACTCTTGGGAAGTAAATGTATATTATACAAGTTTAAGTCATGTTTATGAGCTTAAGTAATAATATATTTAGAAGGAAGAAATGGTTGTGAAATAAACTTGGATTAATAGAAATTTTAAAGAAATGTGTTAGGTAAAGATGAATGTGGATAAGTACATAAGTTAAAATGTAGATCATTTTGGCACATAAATTTTGATCTAAGGTTTGAGTACGGAACTTTGTGGTGTTTACACCAATCCGAAAAAGGATTTATCACTCGATTCTTGACGGCAAACAATGATGAGAGTTTATGATTATGTGCACGAGTTTTCTATCATAGTTGAGAGCTATACAAGGAAAGCAAGGGTTTGTGATCAAAAAGTCTGACCAAAGTCCACACTAGGAAATCGGAGGATCGATACTAATTCGGAGGTAAAGTTGTGGATTCGAAAAAATAGATCGGATCAAATATCACATACAGTTTGATGTTATGGGTCTATCTATATAGTAGTTAGATAGTTATCTAAGACACTAAGATATAGTGGATGGACTGATGTTTTGGAATGTGTATATAGACCTCAGGTATAGTACATGTTCAGGTCAGGATATGAGTTATGTGGTTATACTCGTTTGTCTCGATAGTATCAGTTTAGTTGTTTTTGGATGTATAGACTTGTTTGGTTGTTGTATATATTATCTTAAGTGTGCAGCACGCACTAGGATAGGTACGATAGAAGCATGACTTGATGTATGTATATATAACCGTAAGTACGTGTTAAGTACTCAGGTTAGTGTGGAAAATCTTGATATATATGTTTGGCATCATCTTTTTTAGTGTTGTTATGATATCAACCTTCTTCTTTTCTATCATCGGTAGAAATAAGCCAAATTATTTGAGGAGATGAGTATGGGATAGATTCCTTTGTCTTTGATTTCATTTCGAGGACGAAATGCTTTTAAGTAGGGGAGAATGTAACGACCCGTAATTTCACTACTTCGAAAATGAGAGATTTCATTCAATTTAAATTTAAAAGGAGTTTAAATCTTAAATAAATATGTTATATATATAAATATATATCTGTTCTTATAGTTAATGTATTAAAAAGTATAAATTTGGATTTTAGAACAAATCGACAAAAGTTAAGTTTTGTTAAAAATAAATAAAGGCTTAAATAAATGGTTTTAATATTTGTCTAAAAAGATAAATCTTATTTAAAACATCTAATAAATATAATAAAAGTATGTTAAAAGATTTAAAAGTTTGTTAATAATCGTTGTATAAAAATAACCAAAATTTATCGCATTTTGTTAGTTTTACATACACTATAAAATTAGAGATTTTGATATATATTTAATATGATTTTAAAATATAAAGAGACTTGTTTTAATTTATATAAAGAAGTAAAAAGTTCATTTTTAAATTTTGTTTACATAAATAAATAGTTTAACTAAAACGTCAAAATGTGACCGTAAAACATTTTGTCAAAAAACGACGTTTTGTCGATTAAAAGTTGTCGCAATGTCGTCGCACCTTTATTTTCTTATATAGGAACATATATTCTAATAGTGTAAGTATTAGTTAACTAACTAATCAAGTTTACTTTTACTAAATATGCTTAGAAAACTTCTAGAAGTCATTAAGAGAAGTAAGTAAGAATTAACAAAAGTAAGTAAGAAAAGTCAAAAGTAAACATCAAATCAGTATCACATCAAAAGCCAACATGATTATTATTTTACTTAGCTTAGTTCTTAAGGGATTAAGACATAAAGTAAGGATGTGAAAGGTGATGTTAAGTTTTGAAAAAGTGGAGATTGCTTTATGTTGAAGTAAGGTTAGTTTGGTAATTTGGTAAGAGATTATTTTGGTAAATTACCACTTTCTTTTTTTCTATAAATATCCACCTCTTTCTTCACTTTCATTCACATTTCTTCTTCTTCTTTTGTCAAGCTTCTTCATCTTCTTCCTCTCCTCTCTAATGGCTTCCATGCCATAGAAAAATATTATAAAGAAATAATGTCAAAATATTTACAAAATTTTCAAAAGAAATCAATGTTTATTTTCTTCAAAACAAACTTCTTTTTTTCAATATTTTACCTCTTCTTCTTTCGACCATAAGTTCTTCAATACAGAATCAAAAAGAAAAATTCTTTTTTTAAATCATTATTTTTCCAGTGACTACAACTTTCATATTTATCACTTTGTTTCATTCCTTACTATGCCGAAATTCCACTTATTTCAAGTGCATTTTCTGGCCCAGTTTTTAAGCAAGAAAATAGGCTGTTTTGTTTTGATCATAACTTGAACGTAACAGATCCCAATTTAGAAAAAAAAAATTAAACCATATGAAATTTCAGTGGGTACAACTTTTATGTTGATCACTTTTTCCAGTTTTGAGGTTTGCTATACCTGAAACTCGATTCTTTGAAGTGTATTTTCAGGCTTTATTTTTGTGAATCCGAGAACAGCTCTTTTATTTTGAACATATCTCCCTAAAAACTACTTGGATTCAAATGATTCTTTTTTTCAAATTCAATAGAAAAGTATTTTCAACAACTTTTCAGTTAATAATTTTTTCAAATTTTGTGAGTAAGAGAGTCAAAAACAAGAGAGAAGATGATCTATTTTCGGATCTAAATCTTGGGAATTCAAGTTCAAAGCTCTACCGCTTCTTCTCTATATGTTTGGCCAACCTCCATCTCAAGCCTCGGCCAAGCTATAGGATGGGAGAGGGTGTTGTTTGCTAGTGTTTAATGGAATTTATTAATTTAATAGGATTTTGTAATTATATTTTTGTAGAAATAATAAAGGTGATAAATTTATATTGGAGCGAATATTAGAAATTAAATGTTGCATTGGTAAATATAATAAATTCTTGACAATTGGAATGAAATCCAATTAAAGAATAGTAGAAACCATTTTAATTTGTTAATTAAATTTGATTGTGTAATTAATACTGGAAGAAATAAATTGGAAATAGTATTAATGAAATAATAACAAAATGTTATGTTTGGATAGAATATAAGTGAATGCAATTAGTAGTATGGAAATAAATGCCAACATTGATTTGCAAGTAATAGAGGGCTTACTTATGTGACTATAGTGTAACGATAATGTTTATTTTGGGTTACCTATTTATTTAGATGGTTAATTGGAATTGGACATAAACTGCAACTGTATGTGAATTAGGGTAGTAATGTAATTGGCAGGTGATGAATAACCAATTTAATGCAATTCAAATTTGATTGAAACAACTGTTTAGATTATAATGGAATGTAAATAGAAATATTTGGTTATATACTGGATATAAGAAAACAAAGGCAATTAGTGAATTAATTAATGAATTCATAATAATAGATAGTGATTAAGTAAAAGCAAGGATAGTAATTATTGTAATAAATAAATGGGAGTCAATTGGATTTAATGAACCTTAATGTATATTAATGAGAATAAGGCAATAGTCACAAGAGATAAAAGAAAAATAAATAATGTTAAGAATTAACCTATGAAATATTATATTGATTAATATAGACTTAATTAAAAAGGTTGAATTGAATCAATCCTATTTATTGGAAACTAATTTATTGGTATGCAAATTTATAATAAATAAGTTTATTGCTAGAAATTGAAATTTGACACTATAGTGGATTTGGAATTAAGATGCGAATGGAAATATGATAGTCAATAAATAAAGGATTTGTTTGAAATTTAAACATATAATGAATGGGTTTTATTACAATTGTAATTAAATGTTGGAATTATTTTAGCATATAGATATTGGGTTTAACATGGAAAATATGATTTCAAAGAAAAAAATTTAAAAGTTTATCACTAATCGATTGAACATTTGAAAAAGAATAAAATGAATGTTTATCTCTAATCGAATAACAAATGTTGAAGTTAAATAAACGAATTAAATGAATGTTTTAGTGAAAGAATAACATAAGTTATTATTTGAAATGTATCTTGGAGAAGTTGATTTTCAATAAGATAAAACATTTACATTGTAAATATTGTATAAATTTTTGTTGTATATGAAATTCTATAAAATATGTTTGAATTAGTATAAATGAAAAGAAAACAGTGTTATATAATGAGAATTCGTTGAAATTAGTAATGAAATGAACTGGAATTAGATTAATTTAAATGTTTCAATTTGAAGGAAACATAAATTAAATTGTAATCAATGAGTTAATATAAGAACTTGCGTTTTTTTATCAAAATGGAATGAACATTTTAATTAAAATAATTGCCTATTTTGAGATGTATAAAGAAAAATTTTCATTTTGAATAAGTATATTTTTATATAACGGAAAAATTGAATTTTCGAATAATGTATACAAACGCACTTATTAGTATTCATATTTTAAAATATATCATAGGGTTCATGGTTGTGTAAATGTTATGGAATCAATTAGAAATTACCTTGTATTAAAAGTTGTACATTAATTATACATGTTTATATTTATTTTTACACTTTATATACGGTTAAAACTTGTAAATTGGTTGCATTAATATCACAGTTACAGTGATCAAAAAAGTGAAGTAAATAATTTTTATAGTGCATATATATATATATATATATATATATATATTCATAAATTAATAAAATTGGTTTGAGTAATATAAATAAATATATAGGTAGATTGGTTTGGTAATTGATTGATTGATTGTATAATTGATTGATTTTTTTATCGATTGAGTAATACCATTAATTGATTGTTAAATTGATTGTTTAGTTGATTGCGTTAATGGAGGATGCATATATTACCATAAAATGAATGTGTTAATAAAGAATTTAATGATATAAATATGTGCTTATTTGGATTTATAGGAATGAATTAACCGAAGTAAGATTCAAAATTTGGACCCAAAAGGTTTGTTTATAGTATATAAGTGGCCCATCATTTACTTAATATTTATAATCATATCCACATTTTTTTTCTTTCTTTTTTCTTCTTTCGTTCCAAGTCATCCATGTAGGTTCCACTTGAGCATCCATTTGTTAAACTACTCATTCTTATTAATTTATAGTAACCTCGTATGATTGATTTCTAATTAATAACTGCCTCATTCTTTTCATTTGTTTCTTTTTTATTTGCTCTATTACAAGTAGTTTTCTTGAAGTTTTATTTTATTTTATTTTTAATGACATCCAAATTACTATTCATGCCACGTGATTAGCATTTAATATTCTTTATTTCTAAACTTCGTTTTGTTTACACATTATAAATTCTTGAAGTTTTCTTCTATTCGCAATTCATTCTCCTGAAGCTTCATATTTAAAAACGGAAGATTTATTTTTGTCTTCATTTATATACTTATTCCTTTGCTTTACCTCTTTCAACAGTACCGTTTTCTAAGGCTGTTCATATTTTTACTTATATTTCAATTCTTACTTGGTTTATATATACTTTGTTAGCTTTTCATTTATTTATATCTTCATTTCTACAGCCTTAATTTATTCTTCAAATCTCCTTATTATCTCTCATTTTAATTTTTCCTTCCTCTTAAAATATTCTTCTTCTTCAAATTTTATTCTAGTTCAAACTTTCCTCTTTCTTTTCAACTTTCTCTATAAATATCCTGTTATAAACCCTAGCCTCCCTAATTCTCATTTGTTCTATACGTACATCTCAACTCTCTCCTCTTCAATGGCAGACAAACAAATCATAGATCAAAATAAAAATTCCAAACCAAATCAAAAGCTAAAATTCAAACTCCTAAGAAAAATTTGGAAGCAAAACGCGTGAGGGAGAAAGGGAAAGAAAGGGGGATGACGTGGCGCTTGAAGGTGTTCTTTTATTTCTATTATTTTTTTTTGAAATTACAATCACCATTAATGCGTAAAACTTTCTCCTACGAACTCCGTTTCACGCGAGATTTTTTTGTTCGGATCGTAATAAAATTCCGGACCTGATGACGCTGGTTTGGACGAATTCTGAGACGGTTAAATTTTTGGGTTTACATTGGATTTAAAGTCAAATTAAATTAAAAAGGTGAGTGTTTTAACCCACTCACAACTTCTAAGAGTTCTTATGTTTGTTAAATTAATTTATGATGTGTTTAAAATTTTATTTATAGCTGTTTGGCATACTTTTATTCATCATCTCAGTTAAATCGCATTTATTAATTTAAATTGTTATTTAATTATTCATTGCATATAAACTGCCAGTAAAATTTACCATTTTATTTCATATAAACTTCCAGTTAAACAGTTATTAAATTTATTATTACTTAATACCTGTTATTTGTTACCTGTTATATTTAATATATTCTATATTGATGTTTTGTTTAAATTGGATGATGTTTGAAATAAATGGTTGATGATTGATATTTGGATGAATGGATGATGTATTTATATTGTTATTAACTATAAGTTATTATGCATTTTCATTTCATTCGGGATTGCGGTTTGAAATGATATACAACCGCATTTTTTTTTAAATTGCGGATTGAAATGATAAATATCCGTATCACTTGACCATATGATAGAAAAATATATATAGACACCGCGGTCTATATATATAAATTATTTTGAAATGATTTTCTATGGTTTTGAAAAGAATATGGTTAATGAATATTTATTTTGATATTTGTAAATATTATTTTTATATATATAGTTAAACGCTTGAATTTAAGCTTTGTTTAAATTTGGTTTTAAGAATAAAAGAGTTTAAAAAAATAAAAGCTTAATTTTATTTAGATATAATACGGTCAAGTATTTATTTAAATTTATTGATAAAGTTATGATGTCTTAAATAAAATAAATGTTGGAAGATAAATATAAATTTTCTTTGAAATAAGGTATTTAAGAATTATCCTCTAATAAAATTTATTTGAAATTTAAATTAATTTGGGGTTTTAAAAAGGGTTTGATCTAAATAAGTTGATTTGGTTTTGAGGACTTAAATGAATATCAAGTCGATTTAAATGAATATTATCAAGTTAATTAAATTAAGAGAATATTCTGTTATTTGGAGTTTAAAGGTTTTACCTGAATGATATTTGATTTATTAAGTAAACATTTCAAAATAATAAATAATAGGAATTGAATTTGATATATATGAAATTATCAAAGAATAAGTTTTGAAATGGTGGGAAAAATAAAGCTTTGAAATATATGGAATTTGAAATGGTTTATTTGGGAATTTAAACCAATATTTGGAATTTATTTGTGAAAGTTAAAAAGGTATTTTATGATGCAAAGCGGTTTAATACTTAAACCATTTAAGTACTAGAAATTTTGTTTCAAAGCTATGGGGCTTAAGATATATACATATGAAATATTATGATTTTGGGAAAATGGATATAATTTGAAATAAAAATGATATCATAAGGATTTGGGTTTTAAAAATAGAAATGATATCGTATTTATATGATTTTTGAAAAGGATATTATATTCTGGTTCTGAATATATAATTATTTTTAAAGGACCGCGGTGTTATAATAACGATTGGTTGTTAAAGAGACCAGGATCGGAAGTTGTCATACTCTCTGCCAACTCCAAAAACCACTTTAACAACCGTGTACGCGGTGGAGATTCCAGAATGAAGTAAGATGGTGGCGGCGTTTCCTGTAAGGTAAATACGTGGACCCGACTCCCGTGATTTGGCATAAGGTGGCTAAAACAGGAGCAATTCTCGGGCCAATGGGGTTAGCGCCCTTTATCGGACACTCCTCTTCGATACTATACTCTGACTTTGGATTTATTCGATGGCCATCTTTATTTTTCTTGATTTCGGGGAGTTTTTTCGAGGTGGCCGGTAGCTGCGGCTATGCGTTACCACCAGTCCGGATAGCAATTGGTATATCTACCCTGGCATTGCCTAGTTGTGCCGTGTCACCTACCCTAGCGCGCCTTATACAAATTTGGTTTTGTACCATACCTATGGAGAGCCCTCTGACGACCCCTAGTACGGGGGAGATTACGGTACTGTATAGACTATGGGAATATATAAATGTGTTAAGGTGGAAAATGTAAAGCCTTAACGCTATTTAAAAGTAAGTTTATTTTACAATTAGACACTATTATAATAGCGAAATATACTACATAGTACATAGTTTAACGGATCCTTAGGAGATGTAAATCCCGAGCATCTCTTGAGTTACTGCACTCATATTTATTTCTGTTGATTTAACTCACATAAGATCTTTTAGTTTTGACTCGAGTGTTTTGTTTTTCAATACGCTCGGGTCAGTCGGAGCGTTTCAGGATTCGAAGATTTTATTCTGGAGGACGAATGTGACGACCCGGGATTTTGAGCAATATCAATTTAATAATCTATGATAATAATTAAATTGATTTGATCATTTTATATTATAAATTGACAGTTAAGATTTATTTTTAAGGCTAAAAATAACAGTTTGTTAATATCTATTAATATTTTTCTTAACAATATAAATAGGCAAGATTAAATTATTTTGAAAGTTAATAATAAATTGATTTGGAAATATCTATTTTGGTAAATAAGAAGTTTTTAATATAATAAAACTTTATATTCAAATTGTAATATATATAAATGTATACATTGTGATTTGATATTTGTTTTAAAATTTAATATGGAAATCTACAAATTTAATGTTAGTATGTTTTTCTATTTGAAATGTGTATATATATTTGTATATATATGTTTTAAATGGGAATTTTATTAATTTGAATTTAATAAGTAAAATATGTAAATAATTTGAGATTTTAAAAGTCAATTTGATTTATACTTTTGGAAATGATATTTAAGATTTAAATTAAAAATTTATTTGTTTTAATAGTCTTTCATTTTTAATTTTTACATAAGATAAATTGTTTTAAAAATTTTATATAAAGAATTAAATAGAAGTTTCAAGCATATAAACATTAAATTGAATTAAAAATGTAAGTTACTTGATTCATATGAATATTACATAATAAAATAAATAATTAAGCATTAAAATACATTACATATATATTCACATTACATGCAAAATTTAAAATAAATTATAAAAATTAAAAATAACACATGTAAGGATATTAAATTATGTAAGTTACATTTGTAAGAATATAAACCTTTAAAGAGACACATGTCATTCTTTTGTAAATATAATTCAAAATGTAACTTGTAAAAACAAGAACAGGTTTTTCTTTCAGCTAAGGTTACTTTCTTCTTTCAAACAAAAATACAAATCTAAAAAAAAATGCAAATCTGAATGAAAGAAAAAGGAAATGGAATCTGTAAATCTGGATTCAAATCAAATGCAAGATCACCATCAAAATTATCATCCAACTCAGAAATCAACTGCAAGTAAAACTTCAACAAATCTGGAAATTCAAACATGCAAGAGCTGGAATCAAATATTCAACATGCAAATAAAATTGAAGCCTGGAATATGCAGCTTCTGTTTTCTGGAAAATTAAGTGAGTAAATAAATTCTTAAAAACAGTTTATTTTGGATTTCATTTAGTTATGTGTAGGAATCTATGATGTTTTACTTGATTTCTGGGATTAAAAATGGATGCATGCCTATCTGTTTTCATTGATTATCTATATGGTAAAGAATATATACTGTATTATCATAACAGTTTGAAACTTTCTTGATAAATTCAATATCTTATTATTGAATTAGATTTGGCCTTCGATTTGTAAACAAAAGTTGTTTGGGAACAAGAAATCTATCATCTAAAAATACTTGTAAGTTTTAAAAGTAAATAATTAGTTTATTTTTTTAAAATTTACAGTAAAATCAAAGTATGGATCAAAAATTAATTAAATCAATTTTGAGATTTGATTGCATGTATGAAATAGCCATTGAAAATTATGAATTTTAGTGTGATTATCATGATTTTTAATGAGTTAATTAGTGAGTATTTTGGGATTTAATGATTTGGGGTTTTCGGCCAAATCACGGTGACCCACGGCAAATTTGACATTGCCGTTGATCTTGAGGGAGGAGTAGGCAACAGGGGTCATGCGAAAATTGTTCCATGAATTTTTAGTAGATTGGGATGATTGTAATTTGAGGGGATAGGGTTTAACAACCTGTTTGTGTCAGTATTGTTCTGTTGGGTTTTGCGGGTTCGAGAGTCTTTTGTGAAGGATCGCGAGGGGTTAGGGAGTTGATGGAAAGTGAGATGAAGCCACGGTGGTGATGGCGTGGTCTCCGGTGAAGGGGATGGCTGGCGGTGGTTGAAATTGATGTTGGGGTTTTCGAACAGTTTGGGGTTGAAGGTCGAAATCGCGTGCTCGATCGAGTTTGGGTTTTCTGGGTTGGGAAACTAAATGTTGGGGTTGAGGGCGACTTGTGGATAACCGGCGTGGAGTTCGCCAGCGACCATCGGCGACGTGGACGTTTACGTGCATGATCGTGTATTTTGATTTTGGGTTCTGGTAGATGGAGGGGTAAGACTCGAAGATGGCATCGGGTTTTTGGCGTGCTGACTCGAAGCAGGCTTGGGTAGGGGAGGAACTCGGAGTTAGTGAGTGTTTTACTCTGGGTGTTTGCTAGTTTTACTCGGTAGGCACGAGTTTTAGCAGGGTTACTCGAATATTCATATATTCAGGCTTTAGAACTTAATGTTTAAGTTGTTAATTCAAAGAAAATTTGGTTTTAGAAATAAAGTTTTTAAAGATAAAGGTTAAACAGGTTTCGAAACTAAAGTTGTTTCAAAGTTATGTTTTAAACAAATTTATACATCTTAAATTATGGAAGTTTTAAAATAAGTGGATTTGAAATAAAATTTGTATTAAACTTTAATAAATAAATTTGTAAAGGTTTTAAAGATTTAATAGTTTAAATTTAAATGTGTTTATTTATAAATTGATTTCCAAAGGTTATATTTTATTTTAAATAAAGTTTAATGATTTAGAATTTGATAATCAATTGTAATAAAGATTATCTTTAGTAAGTTTGAATTTGATTTATTTAAAGATAATTAAATTTGTAAAGATAATTGAGATAATTAAATCATTTTTAATTATCAAGTTTTATTTTTGATAAATGATTTAATTAAGATGATGTTTTCTAAATCAAGAACCATTATTATATAAGAAGTTAAGAATCATTTAATTAATTTTAAATGATTAAGTTAAATAGTTAATTAAGTAATTAACTTGTGATTAATTAAGATAATTATTTTGGATTAATCTAATATAGTTAATTTGGAAGTAATTAAAGTAATTAAGAGGTTAATTACTAAAGGTAATAAAATAAAGGATAATTGCTTTATGAAAAGTAATTAAGTAAATGTGATTAAGGAATAATCACTTTAGTTGTTAATTAAAGAATTAATTAATAATTAGTTAAAGGTTTAAATTATTTGATTAATGATTAATTAATAAAAGTATTAAGAGTAATTAATTAAGTGATTAATTACTTGTTAAAGTAATTAATTAAGAAAGGATTTTAATTAATAAAGTAATCATTAATTAATTAATTAATTGTTAATTAATAATTTAAGAATAATTAGTTATAATTACTAAATGTAATTAAAGGTAATTAATCAAAGGTGATTAATTAAAAATAATTAAATATGATTAATTAAAAGTAATTAATCAAGTGTGATTAAAAATAATTAATCAAGTAAAATTAATTAAAGGTAATTAAGGAATAATTACCAGAATAATTAGAGGATAATTAGTCAAAGTTGATTAATTTTTAAAAGTAATTAAGAGGAAATTATTTAGTATAATTTGGAAGTAATTAATCAGGATGATTAATTAATATGGTAATTAAGTAAGAATTATTTAAAGTAATTAAGTGATAATTAATCGGGAAAGATTAATTGAAATGGATAATTAAGTGATGTTAATTAATTGATTTGTAATTAATTAGTGAATAAGAAGTTGAATTGAAGATAATCCAAGAGATTAATTAAGGATTAATTTAATTTAAGGATTAATTAAATTAATCAAGTTTGAATCAAACTTGTTTATGAATGATTAATGATTGGATGATATGTCATTGGATGAGTAATGACATTGGTTGTTATTGGATGGCATTGATTGATGAATGATGATGTGAATATGCTATATATGAATGTGATATATATGCTGCTTTGTGATATGCATAGATGCATGTGATAATAGATGCTTATCTATCTGTGTAATATGATACACCCATTTACGTTTAAGTGATATTTCTATATATCTATTGTTTAAATCCCTTAAGTATAACTTGGACATTAAAATGGCGTTTGGTTTCGGTGAGACCGGGATCGGGTTTCCATATTTGGATATCCGAAAACCACATCGATTCCAATTAAACGTTAGGTCGTTAATCCAAGTGGAGCAAGTGAAGACTTGAGGTGTAAGGGCTATACGTCAGTATAACTCGATGGGTGATTCCGTAATGAGTTTGACGGAATAGTGCTTATAGATTCGAGATGGTGAATCAGAGTGCAAGGGCTATGGTCGTTGACTCTGAGGGTGATTCTAAAATGAGTGCAACGAGATAGTGCCTTCGGTTTCGTTCGAACCCGGAACGAACTTGTATGGATCGAATGATTTCAGCACATCGTCAGGCGGACGATGAGCATTCTAAGATAATTGGTCCTATAAAGGTAATCGCAGCCTCAAGCCTCATCAACCGGGAATGGGTAAAATAGGGGAGGTGCAACAAGGCTTCGTGGGTCGCTCCCACTGGAGAGCAAGATACATCCCTGTCTAGAGGTCCCTTTATATTTCGGCTGTGTGGGCAGTTGGTCTGCAGCCAACTGCGGGGTGGTCTTGTTCGGGACTGTTCAGTAAGGAATGGTCCCGGCCTTGTATTGCAGGGGATGAAGGGAGTAATCCTCGGTACGGTGATCTAGGCCACGTACTGTGACGGGCGGTACCCCAGTAGCCCTGCCATTGTTGGAAACCCATTTTCCCTACGAGACCCTACGGTTTTGTTTGTATTACCCACTTTTGTGGCTAGTAGCTGGAATTTAATCATGTAACAATTTCGGCTATTTTCATATTTACTTGAAAACCCTAGACACTATTATAATATCACTAGATTTCCTATCAAATGTTTTGGTTAGCGTAAGGTAAAAACTTTTCCATGTTTATGTGTCGGAAGTCTTACGTGATACCTTTTGTTTTCAAAGGATTTTCTAAAGTTAAGCAATCTTAAACCGTTTACTCACACCAGACCCCTGTCTGACCCGAGTGTTTATTTTCTGTTTTATTAAACTCTTGGGTACTCATATTCTGTATGAGTAGTCAAGTGATTCAGGTTATCTCTTGACGAAATCTGGAGGAGCTTTGGAGCAGGAGGCTTCAGCGTGTAGATATATAGTTAGAGTTTCCGCTGTGTTATTCTGTTATGATGTCTTGTATTGTATTAGACAGAAATGAACTGTCTAAATTGAGATGTTTAGTTGTTTACTATGATGTATATGATACTATGTATATGTTCTATATTATATTTAAATCGTTCCGCTGTGAGATTCTGATGTGTTGTTTTCTCTTTCTTCTCTTTCTTTTCTTCTTCTATCCCTTTCTTTCTTAATTAGTGACGCGATTTTCTAGGAGTGGAAAGTCGGGTTGCTACAACGAAGACGAAGATTTGTAGTATTACTATCTACTATATTATTCCACTACACTATTCCGCTGCATCGATATTTATTGGTATGTGAACCCTGATATTTATTGTATAAAGAAGAATCAAGTGTTTTGTAAATAGTTTTATGAACTGTATGTTGATTATTATATTTTACCCTTCCGCTGTGAGATTTTATTTTGTTCCTTTCTTTCTTGTTTTTTTCTTATTTACCCCATAACAATCCACCTTCCGTATGGTTTGAATTGGCACGTGTGTCGATTTAAAGCGTGTGAAAAGTCGGGACGTTACATCTGGTATCAGAGCTTTGGTTTAGCAATAAACCTTAGCTTTGTGGGGTTTGACTCTTTATTAATAGGGTAATAATACCCTATTGGAGTCGCTGAGTGTATATATAAGAGAGAGCGTACTTGTTAGTGTTATAAAAAGGTTTTAATATTGTGTTAATTTGTTCCGTTTTGTATTTATAAATTCTGGTTGGTGCATGGGACGCTATGACATCAATAGGGATTTCTAAACACTTAATAGGACAGACCGACACAATATTTGTTTTTAATAAAGGTGAATGAAATAATTTTGCCTATTATATTTTCTATATATAAGGTAATAAATTTTATAAAGATTTATTTTGGTTGTATTATATTGGTTGTTAGGTAATGAAATTTATAAGAAATAGTTGAAATAAAATAAATAAAAATTGGAAATTTAGAACTAAATTTCCGGGGTTTTTGAAATTTCTTTTGAATGGTTTTAAAACATAAATAGTGATATTACTAAAGGAAGTATTTTTCTGATACAAGTATTTCAATATAATTTGAAAGAAATGTTTTAAAAGAAATTTTGGAAAGATTAAGATGTACTCCCCTCTCTGTCGCTGGAAAATAATTTCGGTGATGAGTGCACGCGTCATCGACATTCATTTTCGAGTCTCGAAGTGGGAAGGCCACTGTAGTAGTTTGCTGCAGATTGTTTAAGAAATTTTTTTATCGTTTTAAATATAATTGGATATATATGTATTTTAAGTTTATACATCTATCTATTATTTTAAATGATATAAAATTAAACCCGGTATTTGGTTCTTAAGTTCCAGTTAATTAATAGTTCAATTAAATGTAGTAAATTGGAATATGACTAACTAATAATTGGAACCTTTAATTAAAATAAAAAAAAATTAATGCTAAGTTATAAATTAAATAAAAAGAAAAGATTTAATGCTAGGTTACAAACAAAATTAAAAGGAAGCTGGAATATGTAACTTAAGATATGATTATTGAACATTTAATTTATTAAAAGAAATAAGATAAAACTTGTATAACTTTCAGTTGCATTCTTTAAGGCATATATAACTTACCAAATATTAAAAAGTTGATATGCTAATAAGAAAATGTAATGGAAATTGTACAAGTAAACTTATGTAATGAAAATTTTCAGTAAATTTGCTTTCATTAATAAGAATTAAGGTTATAATTGTTATGCCAAATAACTGAACTTAACATGAATATTATTAATAAATGAAAGTAAATAAATGAAATCAAGTCATGAATGAATGAATATAATACAATAAGAAGAGAATTGACATGATGTGAATAAATTTTAATGAAGATAAGTATAAATTGAATGAAGAGGAAATCAAGCAACAATATATGGAATGAAATTAATAAGAATGAACTTGATCTATTATCTGAACTTGTTGTTTGTTTGATTTATGGTTGTTTGGGCAATGATACTTTATTATTGTTTGCATGTATGAATAATCTATTTAGTTTCACCTAAGACTGCTAAGTGAAGGGGACACTTAGTAGTTTATTCTTCATTCTGTACAATTTAAAGTTATGAACCCGAACAACTATTTGTTTTGTTTAATATGAATGAATGATTGATTTTATGGTTGTATGCCTTATTGCAAGTGTTTGTTGTATAGATTGTTGTTGTGGTTGAAACAACCTTAAATATTTCATCTTATATAAATTGTTAACCATTTTAGATATAAGTGAAATGCAGGTTATGGAAGCAATTGCTACTGCTTTTGGTTCCATAAATAAGCGATAATTGCCCGACAAATAGGTACGTTTTCGGATTACGTTTTATAGCGCTATTATATTGTTTTCCCGGGTTAGGATATATATTATTTTGAAAAACATTTGTTGTATATTGTTATATTTATATTATATTTTCTATTGAGCCTCTCCGTACAAAGGAGACTCTGTCGAAATTTTTTCGTAAAATTTTGGACTTAGAAATTATTTTGAAATGTTTTCCAAACTTTATAAAAAAAGATTAAATAGTTATAAAGTGGTATATTTTAACTAAATTATTAATTTTATAAATTTAATTGGTTATAAAAATAATGTTTTAAATAAGATAAATATAGATTTCTTTATTCCTCTTTCCCCTTCTTTTTCCTTTTCAGAGACGAAAAGTTTTGAGTGGGGGAAAGTGTAATAACCTGTAAGTTTCGACAATAAAATTTGTTAATTTAATAGGATTTTGTAATTATATTTTTGTAGAAATAATAAAGGTGATAAATTTAAATTGGAGCGAATGTTAGAAATTAAATGTTGCATTGGTAGATATAATAAATTCTTGACAATTGGAATGAAATCCAATTGAAGGAATAGTAGAAACCATTTTAATTTGTTATTTAAATTTTATTGTGTAATTAATACTGGAAGAAATAAATTGGAAATAGTATTAATGAAATAATAACAAAATGTTATGTTTGGATAGAATATAAGTGAATGCAATTAGTAGTATGGAAATAAATGCCAACATTGATTTGCAAGTAATAGAGGCTTACTTATGTGACTAAAGAGTAACGATATTGTTTATTTTGGGTTACCTATTTATTTAGATGGTTAATTGGAATTGGAGATAAACTGCAACTGTATGTGAATTAGGGTAGTAATGTAATTGGCAGTTGATGAATAACCAATTTAATGCAATTCAAATTTGATTGAAACAACTATTTAGATTATAATGGAATGTAAATAGAAATATTTGGTTATATATTGGATATAAGAAAACAAAGGTAATTAGTGAATTAATTAATGAATTCATAATAATAGATAGTGATTAAGTAAAAGAAAGGATAGTAATTATTGTAATAAATAAATGAAAGTCAACTGGACTTAATGAACCTTAATGTATATTAATGAGAATAAGGCAATAGTCGCAAGAGATAAAAGAAAAATCAATAATGTTAAGAATTAACCGATGAAATATTATATTGATTAATATAGACTTAATTAAAAAGGTTGAATTGAATCAATCCTATTTATTGGAAACTAATTTATTGGTATGCAAATTTATAATAAATAAGTTTATTGCTAGAAATTGAAATTTGACGCTATAGTGGATTTGGAATTAAGATGCAAATGGAAATATGATAGTCAACAAATAAAGGATTTGTTTGAAATTTAAATATATAATGAATGGGCTTTATTACAATTGTAATTAAATGTTGGAATTATTTTAGCATATAGATATTGGGTTTAACATGGAAAATATGATTTCAAAGAAAAACAATTTAAAAGTTTATCAGTAATCGATTGAACATTTGAAAAAGAATAAAATGAATGTTTATCTCTAATCGAATAACAAATGTTGAAGTTAAATAAACGAATTAAATGAAAGTTTTAATGAAAGAATCACATAAGTTGTTATTTGAAATGTGTCTTGGAGAAGTTGATTTTCAATAAGATAAAACATTTACATTGTAAATATTGTATAAATTTTTGTTGTATATGAAATTCTATAAAATATGTTTGAATTGGTATAAATGAAAAGGAAATAGTGTTATATAATCAGATTGCGTTAATGGAGGATGCATATATTACCATAAAATGAACGTGTTAATAAAGAATTTAATGATATAAATATGTGCATATTTGGATTTATGGGAATGAATTAACTGAAGTAAGATTCAAAATTTGGACCCCAAAGGTTTGTTTATAGTATATAAGTGGCTCTTCATTTGCTTAATATTTATTATCATATCCGCATTCTTTTTCTTTCTTTTTCTTCTTTCGTTCCAAGTCATCCATGTAGGTTCCACTTGAGCATCCATTTGTTAAACTACTCGTTCTTATTAATTTATTGTAACCTCGTATGATTGATTTCTAATTAATAATTGCGTCATTCTTTTCATTTGTTTCTTTTTTGTTTGCTCCATTACAAATAGTTTTCTTGAAGTTTTTTTTTATTTTATTTTTAATGACATCCAAATTACTATTCATGCCACGTCATTAGCATTTAATATTCTTTATTTCTAAACTTCATTTTGTTTACACATTATAAGTTCTTGTAGCTTTCTTCTATTGGCAATTCATTCTCCTGAAGCTTCATATTAAAAATGGAAGATTTATTTTTGTCTTCATTTATATACTTGTTCCTTTACTTTACCTCTTTCAACACTATCATTTTCTAAGGCTGTTCATGTTTTTACTTATATTTCAATTCTTACTTGGTTTATATGTACTTTGTTAGCTTTTCATTTATTTCTATTTTCATTCCTGCAGCCTTAATTTATTCTTCAAATCTACTTATTATCTCTCATTTTAATTTTTCCTTCCTCTTAAAATATTCTTCTTCAAATTTTATTATAGTTCAAACTTTCTTCTTTCTTTTCAACTTTCTCTATAAATATCCTGCTATAAACCCTAGCCTCCCTAATTCTCATTTGTTCTGTACGTACATCTCAACTGAAAGAGGAGGCTATGCGGTAGGATCGTGTAATATGGAATAACGGAATAGTCTGGGTAGATAAAGTAGGTAAATGCAAGGAGACGCCAGGATTTTATACTGGTTCGGACCTCTCGTCCTACGTCCAGTCCCTAAGCTTCACTTAGGAATTTCACTAACTAACTCCCTCACTTCACCCGGAGGAATAGGTTTACAACTTACCCGAACAACCGAATGGAATTTCTTGCCTCAACTACCGAAGAGGACTTCAACTCAATTACTAAAATACAATATTTGACTTGTTGTGTTCTTGTCAACACTAATGAGTCTAATGTAGTACAATATTCCTATAATCTTATCCTCGAGAGTATGCAATGTGTTTGTGAAGATTTAGGAAGTGTGAATTGCTATGAATCAAAAGAATGCTATAAACAAAAACAATGATTCAAGCAATAGATTAGTGATTGCTTTGACAATATCTAGAAAATATGAACAAGAGAATAGTTAGATTAAAGCAAGAGAATTCGCTGAATTAAATGATGTTAGAATCTTGTATATATACTTGTAGAAGAGGTGCATATGTTGTCAAGGGTTGCAAACAAGAGATGCCTCCATTTCCATTGATGAATGGTTGCAACTCTTGGGAGGAAGAAGGTGTCTTTTCAGAGAAAATTCGCAGGTTCAAATTCAGTCGACTGAGCAGGGAATTCAGTCAACTGAAAATATGAAGTAAAATTTTCGGGACCAAATTCAGTCGACTGTGCAGGAAATTCAGTCGACTGAAACTGTGCGTGTGTATAAATTTGTTCCAGTTTCAGTCGAATGACTGTTCCTGTTCAGTCGAATGAACTCATAAAACCTGCATAGTTAAAACTTAATTGAAAAATGAAGTTTATAAAAAAAAATCTAGTGTTCGTGCAAGCTTCTTGAGGATAGATTTTAACAATACATCTAGACTAATGACATATGTAAAAACATACTTTGAGTTTGTTTGGTATTCATCTATCTTCCTTTAGCATTTGCATATATTTCTTCCTTCTTTGTTAAAGCACATTGTCATTGATCAAAATCTTCGCGTATCAACATTCTCCCCCTTTTTGATTGATGACAATACTGATTTATTCTAGAGACTTTTTACTTATTTTCTCCCCCTGAATGCATGCACTATCTTTCCTATAAAACAAAGTTAGTATCATAGATTTTCTCCCCCTTTGTCATTGACAAAAAGGAAGAACTAACCGCAGTAATAATTTATCAAAACAATCACTGAAGCACAGAGAATATTTGCATAATTATGACTGAAGAAAAATAAAAATGTTGTGACAGACAAGCATAAAATGGCTATTTATACAAGCCACTAGAAAAATACACATCAAAACAAAAAAAATCACTCATCTCTATCCCAGTCTATAAACCTTCTCTTCCTGTTGGTTCACGTATGACGGGTCCTCCTGTTGGTGGTCTATGTGCTCTTCCTCCTTGGCCACAACTAGCTCCGCTAGCGCTGCTACTTGTATGCTCTTCGGATGTCGTCCATGTAAACGTAGGTGCCGGACGTTTGCCGCGAGATGTTGAAGCAGTAGTGGCGCTTGAGCACGAGATTGCATCCCAAAGCTTGTTGAAGAATCCTTTGATTTTGTCAAGCTTATGATCTACCTTTTTAAGACGAGTGTCAAGAATTTGTTGATTTCTTGACAATATCCCCAAGGATTGGTTGGTAGTGGAGCTTGGGTCAACAAGACGAATTTCATCATCTTACTCGAGATGTCTTCATGGCGAGGTTGAGGAGGTTGTTGTTTTTGTTATTGTTGTTCTTGATGCCTTGCTTCCCATTCGGCGAGTGATATGATGCGAGGAGGTCGAGATGGGAGTTGCATTAGGCTTATGGTCCGGTGGTTAATTTGATGGACCATTGTATTCTCCGACTCAGGTAATGGCGTATCGACATTAAGGAGAAGTCGCATGATGTACTCTCCAAAGTAGATAGTGCGCATTTTGCCATTATTGAAAGTGAGAAACTCATCAAGAATAAGCTGTACCCAATTAACTTGTATATTGCCAAAAATAGCATATAGAGCTCGATAGTTATTTGGGTAGACAATTTCGTACGAGCCCGTGCGAGGAGTAATCGATCTCATTAGGGCTTTATGGGGGATTCTCGCCATAGGTCGAAGGGAGGTGGACTTAAAATCCCTAAAGTTGATATTATCATCCATAAATCGATGGTTGATGTTGTCGCGAATGTGTGGATTGAATTCTGTCTCCTCTAGCTTTCTCCCGACATTTGGAGACTCTAAAATGTGTGCTATTCTATCCAAGGAAAACCAAACTTTCTTTCCACACACCATACTCCAAACACTATTGTTTGGATTTCTTGGAGTTTGGTGTCCAAGATTAAGATTAGCATAAAATAATTTTACCATTACATGATTAATGGCATGGTCATTTCTTTTCAAATCTAAAAGAGAAGTTAAACCTGCCAGATATGTTAACGCTTGGATGTTGTAGGTTTGAAAACTTTGAAAATCAACGAAAGAATGCTCGAAAATTCGAGAATTCTTCATCTTGTTCCATCGAGTGACAGTGGTTCCATCGTAAAGCCATTGTGCTATTTGAGCATCAATTGGCTCGGAGGATGAAGAAGATGAAGCTCTTGATCTTTTTCGTGCCATTTGGGTGAGAATTGAGTTGATTTTGAGGAATTTGGTGGCTAGGGTTTCGAAATTGATTTGAGGAACAGTACATTTAGTCGACTGGATTTTTTGCTGAAATTTTCTGCTGAATTTTTAGTCGACTGTGCAGATGATTCCAGTCGACTGAACTATGTAAATATTGTTTTCTATCATATTTTCAGTCGACTAAGCAGGGGCGTTCAGTCGACTGAAACATGCATTTTTGTTGTTTCAGTTAATTTTTGAAATTAAACAATTTATTTAAATAAATAGTTACAAAAATATTGATGTAACAACATACAAATTTTTCAAAATTTAACTATTTCTTTGGGGATGGACTTGGAGTCTTCTTTCCTTCATTCTTCATGTAATTTATATCCCATGAATTCATACTATATTGAGGAGTCTTAGGAGACGTCCAAGGATTCATAGGATCAACTGGTGTGCGATAAGATGAAGACGGATCAAGTGAGCTAACAGGGCGAGGTAGGGGTTCAGCCACTTCGTTCTTCTTTGATCCACAAAAGCGTAAACCGATTTGCTCTAGGAAGCTCAAACGTCTTGCTGTACCTTTTTGCTCGAAGTATAGCTCTCGTTGAAGATCTATCTGTTGTTGTTGAAAGTGATGAATTTCATCAATCTTTCTTTTTGTGTCAGGTGAAATAAAGAGTCCGTTTTCGCCTTTCTAGATTCTGGTGTGAAACCAGTACGATAATTTTCCCATTTGTAAACCGGCTCATGTGATGGTGTTGGTGTGGGAAGTTTTGGCGACGTTGGAGTGTTATCAACTAATGAGGTAATATTGATTGGAGAGAAGGAGTTATTGGACGACATTTTATGTTGAATTAAGATTTTATACGTAAAATCGAGATGAAAATAAAAATATTTTTAAGAATTAATTTATAGTTGAATTTTACTAAACAAATAATGGTTATAATTTAATAAGATTTTTTAACCGTTTAGAGATTTAATGGTAAAGAGAATTTTGTTAAATTGTATGATTCTTATTTAATAATTCAGTTTTAAAAATGTGTGGTCTATAATTTATCTAATGTAACATATAACATAACTGAAAATATTTGAAATTCTTATTCAGTCGACTGAATATTTTGTTTTAGTCGACTGAAATGTGGGAATATATCTAATGTAATTTTAATTAATATCTTTAAAGGATATTATACCTAATTCTCGTCGAAGTTTTATAAAGGAGTTTTCTAATAGAGGTTTAGTAAATATATCGGCAATTTGATTTTCGGTAGAAATATGTTCTAAATTAATTATTTCTTTTTCGATATTGTCACGTAGAAAATGGTGACGAATATCTATATGTTTTGTACGAGAGTGATTAACCGGATTTTTAGATAAGTTTATTGTACTTGTATTATCACAGTATATTGTAGAATTTGTTAAATTTATATTAAAATCTTTAAGTGTTTGTTGCATGTATATAACTTGAGTGCAAGCTAAAGCAGCTGATATATACTCTGCTTCGCAGGTGGAAAGCGAGACACAATTTTGCTTCTTACTAAACCAAGATACAAGTGATTTTCCAATGAAATGGCAAGTACCACTTGTACTTTTTCTATCTGTTCGAGATCCACCAAAATCAGCATCACTATATGATACTAAGTCAAATGGACACTCATTTGGATAGAAAAGAGCGAAATCTTTAGTTTTGTTAAGATATCGCATTATTCGTTTTAATGCTCTTAAGTGTGAATCTTTAGGATCAGACTGAAAACGTGCACATAAACAAACACTCATCATTATGTCAGGTCTACTAGAGGTTAAGTAAAGTAAGGAACCTATCATACTTCTAAACAATTTTTGATCTACACTTTTGCCATTTTCATCTCGATCGAGATGTGTAGTGGTACTCATAGGAGTAGGTTTAGCATAAGTGTTTTCCATGTCGAATCGTTTAATTAAATTAGCACAATATTTTTCTTGGTTTATAAAAATTCTATTTGTTAATTGTTTGATTTGAAGTCCGAGAAAATATGATAATTCTCCCATATGAGACATTTCGAACTCATTAGTCATTATATTTAAAAACTCTTTACATTAATTTTCATTTGTTGAACCAAAAATAATATCATCTACGTATATTTGAATTATTAAAATATCTTTGGTAGTATTTTTAATAAAAAGCGTTTGATCTACTTTTCCAATTTTAAATCCCGAGTTTAATAAATAACTTTTAAGTCTTTCATACCAAGCACGAGGTGCTTGTTTAAGACCATATAGTGCCTTTTTTAATTTAAAAACATGATCCGGATATTTTTCATGTATAAACATCGGAGGTTGTTCTACATATACATTTTCTTTAATAAAACCATTTAAAAATGCACTTTTAACATCCATTTGATAAAGTTTAAAATTGTGAAAACATGCAAAGGCTAATAGAATTCGTATTGCTTCAAGTCTTGCAACGGGAGCAAAAGTTTCTTCAAAATCAATACCTTCTTCTTGATTATACCCTTGTGCTACTAGTCTTGCTTTATTCCTTGTTATATTACCTTGTTCGTCCACTTTATTTTTGTAAATCCATTTTGTTTCAATTACTGATTGATTATTAGGACGGGGAACTAATTCCCAAACATCGTTGCGTTCAAATTGATTTAATTCTTCTTGCATTGCGATAATCCAATAATCATCTTTTGATGCTTCTTTTGGATTTTTAAGCTCTATTGATGAAATGAAAGCTACATGACCCATTTGATTTAGTTGATTTCTTGTTCTAACTTGAGAATTTATTTCTCCTATTATGTTTTGAGTTGGATGATCTCGTAATATTATAGGAGGAGATCTTAGTTCATTATTATTATTTTAAAGATTTGTTTCTTCTATATTTATTAATTCTTCATCATCTTTTATATTAAAAAATTTATTAAAATTTTCATCAAAAGATATATGCAAAGTTTCTTCAATTAAGTTTGTTCGTTTATTAAATACTCGATATGCTTTGCTTCGTTCTGAGTATCCTACGGAAATTCCTTCATCAGCTTTTGAATCGAATTTTCCTAGTTGATCTTTTGTATTTAAAATGAAACATTTTGATCCAAATATTTTAAAATAAGGTATATTTGGCTTTTTATTATTAAATAGTTCATAAGAAGTATTTTTAGTTAATGGTCTAATTGATATTCTATTTAATACATAACATGCAGTAGCAACGGCTTCTGCCCAAAAATGTTTTGGTAGAGAACATCCATTTAACAATGTTCTTGCGCATTCTTGTAATGTTCTATTCTTTCTTTCTACAACTCCATTTTGTTAAGGAGTTCTAGGAAAAGAAAAATTATGATTTATTCCTTTCTTTTTACAAAAAGTTTCAAAAACTTCATTTTCGAATACGCCTCCATGATCGCTTCGAATATTTTTAATTTTCAAATCTTTTGTGTTTTGAATTCTTTTGACAAATGTTTTAAAATGTTCAAAAGTGTCACTTTTATTTTTCATAAAAATAGTCCATGTATATCTTGAAAAATCATCAACTATTACAAATACGTATCGATTATGATTAATGAATTGAATTTGTGTTGGTCCAAATAAATCCATATGTAGTAATTCTAATGGTTGTAAAGTTGAAATATTTTTCTTAGATTTGAAAGATGATTTCGTTAATTTTCCTTTTTGACAATCATCACAAAGATTTTTTATTTTAAAGTTTATTTTGGGTAAACCTCTTACTAATTCATTTTTAGAGAGTTTTCTAATGGTTTAAAATTTATATGTCAAAATCTTTTGTGCCATAACCAAGGATCATTATCTTTGGCAAGTAAACACATATTTGAATTATGATTAATATTCATATTTAAAACATAAATATTTCTATCTCTATTTCCTTCAGAAATAAGATTTTGGTTTTGATCAAAAATACTACATTTATTATTCGAGAAAGTTATTTTAAAACCTTGGTCACACCTAAGTAGATTATGTTTTAAATTTTCAACTAATGAAACATTTGTGATAAAAGGTAAATTTGATGTACCGTAATTGTTCACATCTCCTTTGTCGATGATATACTGTAACGACCCAGAATTTTATTTAATTGAAATTTGAATATTTAATTTATTTTAAATATTTATAAGTGAATTTATAAGTCAAATAAATTTTTATTTGAATTATTGGATTTAATTGGATTATTAAATCGATAAATTTAATATGTTAAATTATGGAAATAATTGAAAATCGAGTTAAATATGATTGAAAATAATTTGTAAAATTTTATTTTATCATGTTGAAGTTAGAACGATATTTTAGAACTTTTAAAATCGAATTAAAAGTTAATTTGTGAAAATTGAATATTTTAATATTTAATAATCGACTGTAAAATAGCCAATTTTTGGACAGTCTCAGAATTGAACGAAACCAGTTCCATTGGATCCGTAATAGTTAGTTATTACCGGATTTCAAATTTCGTGTCAATCGGAGCTATCGTTTGGTCGTGGCAGCTCGAAACGCATCGAATTATTTTTAATTTAAATTTGGCGAGTCAAAATAGCCATTTTTCAAAAAGTCTCGGATTTCGACGAAACCAGTTTCATCGGATCCGTAATGTGATATTATTGTAAGGTTTCAAATTTCAAGTCAATTGGATTTACCGTTTGTCCGGTACGAATTAAAACGCCTAGAAATCGGTTTAAATCGGTTTAATTTAAATTGAACGTTTTCAGCCATAACTCGCACATACTTCCGAATTAGCTTCCGAAATCCGTTCCATTGTGTCCGGAACGCGGGATAAACCCTAGGTACGCTGGTTACGGCGTCTAAATCGGAGTTCGAAATTCCCGGGATGAATAGTGTTTACGCTAGCTCTTTCTATAAATACACCACACACACAAATAAAAATAAAAAAATAAAAACAAAACCCTAATCTATTTCTACAGCCGGCCCTAACTATTGAAAGGCTGAAAATCAATCTCCTTTCCCCCTCAATCTCTCTCAATCTACAAAGAATTAGAAGAAGTTGTTAACTACAAAGATGAAGAGCACGAGATGAGCTTGAAATCCATACGGATATGATCGAGTTTGGAGTTGCGTAGAGGGAGCAAGAATGGGCCGTTCACATCAGGAAACGCACGCCATACGAGGCAAATCTCAGGGCCGAGCTTGCTGGGGATGGGGCCGAACTTAGGTGGAGAGAGGGGCTTCAAGTTGCAACTCCCTGATCGAGCTCTCGTTGAGTGATAATGGCGAAAAAATTAACCCTAGTTTGCTATAAGATGGGTTTCATGAGGACGGCTTGACCTGTAGTGTACGTGAAAGAGGAAGATAGAGGGGAACGGCCTTGATGATGCAGTGCAAATCCAAGGGTTCAGATAGCTTAGGGTATTAGAATTTGTTAAGTTATGTTGAAATTATGTATATAAATCGAGTACAAACTTATAAAATGCATAACTTTTTCATACGAGGTCGAAACTGCGCGAAATCAGTTGCGTTGGAATCGTATGGACGAGCACTACGCGATGGAGTTGGTTTGGAGTCGTTTGGAGTTAGTGAGAATTTCGGGTAAAATTAAACGCGCGTTTAATTTTATTCGAAATAAAAAGCTAAAACGGAATTTAAAACCAAGGTGAGAACTTCTCACTCAATCGAATAGATTTCGATTTTATTTTAAATAGTTAGATTTAAAATATTTGAATGCATGTTTGAATGATGACTGTAAATTATTGATTGTTAAAATAGACATTATGCGCCGTTAGTAAGCGGATGTTATTTAGTAAAAACATATACCGCGAATATTTCATAAACAGTGAAATTGGTATTATATATAATATCAATATATATATATTGGCATATGTATATATTGCAGTTGATTGATTTCCCGTATTTTTGCGGATGAGACCCTATTGCGCCGTTATTAAGCGGATAATATTTAATAAGAACATGTACCGCGATAATTTCGTACTGGAGCGAAATTGGTATTGTGCTAATGTTTTTGGATGCAGGGAAACAGGTTGGAGGGATCCAACTGGATTCCTCAACATTATTTATTTTATTTCAGATATTTTGATATTTGATTGATTATCATATCGATATATGATATCGTTGTAGTGGTGATTGACTATTTGATGTGTAGCATCATTGGACCCAAATTTTGGGATTTTAAAATGATCTTTAAAATGATTTTTGAAAATATACTTTATTTCTGGAATTGATCCATTATAAATAAATAAACGTTATAATTTTTAAAGTTATAAAAATTATGGTTTTTGTGAAATATAGTTAAAAAGCTGATTTTTAGAAATACGATTAAAAGTCGATTTTTGAGAAATATGAACTAATGATTTTATAAAATAATTTAGATTGGATTTTTGAATATATGATAAAAGTTTAAATATAGGATTTATAAAATTTGATTATTTTATAAATCGAAATGATGAAATTATAAAGGAATTTAAAGACGTTTTAGAATAATAATATAAACTGATTTATATTTAGAGATTTATAAATGGATATTTATAAATTGAAATATAGACATTATAAAACGAGTTTTTATAAGTGTTTGAATGTAGTGAAAGTGAATTTCATAAATGAATGAAATTTATAGAATTATAAACTGTGAAGTTATAAATGAAATTTTATAAGCAATAGGTTTATAAAATTTATAAAGTTATCGAAAGAATGAATTTTGGATAAATAAACAATCTTATAAGTTAAGATTAATAATTTGGGAAGTTAAATGAACGATTTTGTAAAATAATCGTTTTATAAGTAATTAACTTATAATATGAACTTGTAGTTTATAATTGAGTTATAAACTGGAATAGGTTAATAAAGGAATTTATAAAAAGGAAGTTTTTATAAATAAATAGAAACGGAATTTATAAACGTTGTTTTATAAATCCGCAAATGACTTATTTTGATAAGTTAATTGTTATAACTTAGAGATAGAGTTATATTCACATTTTGAACAGTGAATAATCCTTTAAGTTAAAGTGAATAGAAAGGATGAAATTTGTTAATGAAGTATATTCACGTTTTTGAATAGTGAATAATACGTTAAAGAAAATGTATTGAATGTGAATGTTTTAAACAGAATTAAAACGATCTAACGATGTTTTAAAGGTGTTGGGATTCGAAACCATAGATTTCAACATTTATTGTTGAAATAGACGTTTTCGAGAAATAAAAGGAAATGGTGGACTATAACACTGTTGTTATAGTAAATAATTTCCGAAAGAAAATGTTTAGTATAGTATTGGGATTTATATATCTATTTAATTTCGAATCCCTATACTAGTGATTTTGGGTTGTTGTAACGATGTTTTACGCAACATTCGTTTTGGCCCAAATAAATATGTTAAGAGAATGATTTCCCTTAAAGAATGAAATATATACTTAATTCGATTTAAGTATATTGAATATTTTCAAAGGTTGAAAATAAAAAAGATTTGTCGATTACTTATTTTTAATAAGTATGGAAATGTTTTCCAATATGAAGTGAATATTTAGAATTTATCTTTTGAAGATAATTTGAAATGGATAGTTGAAATTGTATATGCATGATATTTTGAAATATAAATTCATTATGGAATTTATATGTGAAAGTGAAATTTGTTTGAAAATAAATATTGATTTATTTTTGAAGTGTTGGAATTTTATATCTTGTAAAGATATTTTGGAAAATAAATAATTTGGAAAATTATTTGGAATCTGGTGATGTATGCATATCAATTGATAGTTCGATAGCCGACTATCAATATTTCCCTTTGAATGGGTATTTGATGTGATTTGATTGAATTTGAATGCACACTTATTTTTGAATAAGCGCTCACTATTCGGGTTAACCGGGAAAGGACCATGGGGTCGTATAACCCACTCCGAATATGTGATACGTCGTTGTGAATTGCATTGAAGATCGGTGTTGAATACCGGTATTTGCGAAAGCGATAGGATGACCTGTCGATTGACTCTGCACCGAGTAGCTACGGTATTGAGTTCTCCATATGTGATGGTGAATCCGATCAGGATTGTGAATATCCGGATTGCAAGGACTTCTTTGTAAGTGCCTTCGGTTCTGTTCGAGCCCGGAACAGACTTGTATGGATTGTATGTCTGACATTACAAGTTGAGATATAAAGCCGATTTCTTTCAAATATATTTCTGTTGGTGGCGGAGAATTTATTCTTTGCTTAACACCCTTCTTTGAGACGTATGTGCTCAAAGGTTATATAGTTGAAGTTATCAGCAATATATTCCCAATTTGGTAATGTGACATGCTGAGTGATGCTGAAATGATCATTGTGTTGATTATTGTGATAGGATCATTTATTTGATCGTCTATCTTAGTGATCATTGTGTTGATCATTTGTTGACCCAAAGCATGGCTTTTGTATAAAGTATGTTTTTGTGGACGTGACTTCGTCGAGCCTCACACCCCGTGAATGGTCAAAACAGGAAAGAAGCAGCAAGGTTATGAGGGGTAGCGCCCTTTAGGATATGTCCATTTCCTTCTGGAAAAGGGTGGTATCATGGTATGGAGCCCAGATACTTACTCATGTTGAAAACACTTTGTTATGATTGTGTGAATTGATTAGAGAGCGCTCTCGGATAAAGGTCCCAAAGGACCGGGGGATGGCATATTCGGTCAGTTGTTACTCAGTTAGGAGTAACCCGGCCTTGTGTTGGTAGAGATCCGGTTTGGTTCTCGGGGATGTCCATCCAGAGGCATTCTCAGTGGCAATGGGAAGTTCCTTGGCCTGATCATTCGTTGGAAATCCAATTCCCAATACGAAACTGGTACGGTATTAGTTGTAGAACCTGCCATTCACTTATGGTGGTCAACACTGTTTGGATGGTAGCTATAGTAGGCATAGTTCGAAATGTCTATGTTGGCTAAGATTTATATTCTACTTTCGAAATGAATTTTTCCTACACTATGCACTAGTAATAATATAAAATGTTATTTTAAATGCGTATCAAGCATCTTTGACTATCATAAGGAGAAATCTCCTCCGATTCTGCGTTTGCATTGTGTGTGTGTGCGGGAGGCCTTATGGTAGTCTCATTTTTAAAAGCATTGCGAATTGATTAAAAATATTCCTCTATTTTGATTTTTAAAGATAAATAAACTGTTTTGAGTTCTCACACCAGTCACATGACTGACTCGGAGTTTATTGTTTTCCTTCCTAAACTCTGGGTGCCCACCAATTTCCACACGGGCAGTTAAGAGTTAGGTTTATCAGGATATTCTGGATATTCTGGAGTTGCTGGAGGCAAGCTGGATGGCATGGCGTATTACTAGTTTATATAGTATTTCTTTTTCCGCTGCACTGTTTATTGTTTGTATGATGTTGTACACTCTGATGATATGATGTGATGTAATGAAATGAAATGTAATAACTGATAGTTCTTTGTTTAAAGATTATTCATTTATTATTATATGTTGTTCCGCTGCGAATTGTGAGATTCTGTTGTTGTTCTGTTGTTTCCTTTCTGTCCGTTCTATTATTAAAATGCTTCTATCTTCTATTTTCAAATTCTCTATTTTCTTTTCTGTCTTTTGTTTTCTTTTTCCTCTATTCTCTTTTTCTTTCTCTGTTTTCTAAAAATTGTCTATCTTCTTTTCCCTCTATTTTTCTTTTTCTCTCTTCTTTCTTTTCTTTTCTTTTTAAAACCCATAACTATTCGGTTTTTCGGCAACGAAAATCCTTATACGTTACATATACCCTTTTGAATTGTCTCCGAAGGTAACCGAGCCACCATCAAAGTATGTGATGTTTGTAAGCATATCTTTGTCTCCGGTCATGTGTTTTGAACAACCATTGTCTAATATCCATTTCTTCTTTTTGAGTGTGACCTGAAAATAAATATGAAATTATTGGTACCCACCTTTTATTAGGGTCCTAAAAAGTTAGAGTTTAGGAAACCAAACCCAATTTGGTTTAGTATCCTTTTTATAAATATAGTTTTCATTATGATGAACATTATCCATAAATGTTTTAATATATTTATTTCTTATTAATACATTGTTAGTTTTTGGTACCCAAATTTTAACTACCTTGTTTTCTACTTTTGTTTTAATAGTTTTCTTTGGCAATATTTGTTGTTTTGAATCCATATTCCTCTTAAAATTCGTATCTTTCTTTTTAGGAATTTTTGACTCCTTTTTATATCCTAATCCATGTTTACTTGAAGAAGATCGAGAATTTTCTAAAATCTTAGATAAATTTTCTCTTCCTTTGTTAAAGTTAGAAACATTTTTAGTAATGTTATCTAATCTAGCTTGAAGACTATTATTTTCTAGCTCAACTTGTTTAATCTTAGTTTTTAACTCATGATTTTCAGAAGCAGTTATATCATTCTTTGTTTCTTGAGTTTCAATTTCCTGACTTAAAAGTGATAATTGAGTTTCCGAATTTGAATGAGATTCTTGAACTTTTTCAAGTTCTTCTTCTAAGATTTTCTTTTCATCTTTTAACATATCTCTTTCAAATTCAGCTTTGTTTTGATTTTCACGAGTTTCTTTGAGTTTCTTTTTAAGAGTTTTTATTGTGCTTAAAAGTTTAGTGTTTACTTCAATTAAATCGTCGAAAGTTAAATTATTTACCTCAGATTCTTGAGCCATGAAGCATACATTTGCATGTTCATTGTCGCTATGACTATCATTTTCGGATGAAGATGAATCTGAATCGTCCCATGTTACGGAAAATGCCTTCTTTTTGAATTTATCCTTCTTGTTTTTGTTGTTGAAGTTTTTCTGATTTTCCTTTATTTGTTCTTGACAATCTTTTTGCATGTGTCCTTTCTTATGACAATTGAAGCATTCTATATTTGAGGATGAAGGTTTGTTCAAGAAATTCTTTTTGAATCCGTTTTGTTTCCTTTTCTATACTTTAAGAATTTCTTGAAATTTTTGGCTATAAATGTTAGATTGTCATCTTCAGACTCTGATTCTTCCTTTTTCGCATGAAAAGCAACATTCTTTCTTTCTTGAGCTTGATCCTTTTTAGCTTGCATATTTACTTCATACGACATAAGATTTCCAATCAATTCTTCTGGTTTCATTGTAGATAGATCATTTGCTTCCTCGATTGATAGTACTTTTCTCTCCCATTCATCAGTGAGTGAATTTAGAACTTTAGACACAATGTCAAAGTCCTTGTATCTTTCTCCTAGTCCGATTAGAGCATGATGAATATCTTGAAATCTTGAGTACATGTCATTGATGGATTCATTTTGTCGCATTCTAAAATTTTGGAATTGATTATTCAGCATGGATATCTTTGTTTGCTTATCCTTGTTTGCGCCTTCATGTATGACTTTAAGTGTTTCCCATATCTAATATGCAGTAGTACATATGTTAACACAGTTGAATTCATTTCTATCCAGGGTGCAAAATAGCATATTCATAGCTTTGGCATTTGCACTAGCTTCATTCTTTTGAATTTGTGTCCATGTAGGATAATCGGTTGTGGGTACAATGAACTCTGCTTGAGTAGCATTCCAGGCTTCGAAACTTGTTGCTTGCATATAAATCCTCATCCTTGTAGCCCAATAATTATAGTTAGTCCATTGAATAGAGGAGGTCTTTGGGTAGATTGTCCTTCCGCAAATGTAGAACTATAGGCAAATGTTGTGCTTGTACTTGCGTTATTTTCCATATTATCAATATGTCTAATAACGGTGTTATGGTTATAGGACGGCCTTGCTCTGATACCAATTGAAAGAGGTGGCTATGCGGTAGGATCGTGTAATATGAAATAACGGAATAGTCTAGGTAGATAAAGTAGGTAAATGCATGGAGACACCAGGATTTTATACTGGTTCGGACCTCTCGTCCTACGTCCAGTCCCTAAGCTTCACTTAGGAATTTCACTAACTAACACCCTCACTTCACTCGGAGGAATAGGTTTACAACTTACCCGAACAACCGAACGGGATTTCTTGCCTCAACTACCGAAGAGGACTTCAACTCAATTACTAAAATACAATATTTGACTTGCTGTGTTCTTGTCAACACTAATGAGTCTAATGTAGTACAATATTCCTATAATCTTATCCTCGAGAGTATGCAATGTGTTTGTGAAGCTTTAGGAAGTGTGAATTGCTATGAATCAAAAGAATATTATAAACAAAAACAATGATTCAAGCAATAGATTAGTGATTTCTTTGAGAATATCTAGAAAATATGAACAAGAGAATAGTCAGATTAAAGCAAGAGAATTCGCTGAATTAAATGATGTTAGAATCTTGTATATATACTTGTAGAAGAGGTGCATATGTTGTCAAGGGTTGCAAACAAGAGATGCCTCCATTTCCATTGATGAATGGTTGCAACTCTTGGGAGGAAGAAGGTGTATTTTCAGAGAAAATTCGCAGGTTCAAATTCAGTCGACTGAGCAGGGAATTTAGTCAACTGAAAATATGAAGTAAAATTTTCGGGACCAAATTCAGTCGACTGTGCAGGAAATTCAGTCGACTGAAACTGTGCATGTGTATAAATTCGTTCCAGTTTCAGTCGACTGACTGTTCCTGTTCAGTCGACTGAACTCATAAAACCTGCATAGTTAAAACTTAATTGAAAAATGAAGTTTATAAAAAAAATTCTAGTGTTCGTGCAAGCTTCTTGAGGATAGATTTTAACAATAAATCTAGACTAATGACATATGTAAAAACATACTTTAAGTTTGTTTGGTCTTCATCTATCTTCCTTTAGCATTTGCATATATTTCTTCCTTGTTTGTTAAAGCACATTGTCATTGATCAAAATCTTCGCGTATCAACATCAACTCTCTACTCCTCAATGGCAGACAAACAAATCTTAGATCCGAATAAAAATTCCAAACCAAATCAAAAGCTAAAATTCAAATTCCTTAGAAAAATCTGAAAGCAAAACGCGTGAGGGAGAGAGGGAAAAGAAAGGGGGATGACGTGGCGCTTGAAGGTGTTCTTTTATTTCTATTTTTTTTTTGAAATTTCAATTACCATTAATGCGTATAACTTTCTCCTACGAACTCCGTTTCACGCGAGATTTTTTTTGTTAGAACCGTAATAAAATTCCGGACCTGATGACGTTGGTTTGGACGAATTCTGAGACGGTCAAATTTTTGGGTTTAAATTGGATTTAAAGTCAAATTAAATTCAAAAGGTGAGTGTATTAACCCACTCACAACTTCTAAGAGTTCTTATGTTTGTTAAACTAATTTATGATATGTTTAAAAATTTATTTATATCTGTTTGGCATACTTTTATTCATCATCTCAGTTAAATCACATTTATCTAAATTTAAATTGTTATTTAATTATACATTGCATATAAACTGCCAGTAAAATTTACCATTTTATTTCATATAAACTTCCAGTTAAACAGTTATTAAATTTATTATTACTTAATACATGTTATTTGTTACCTGTTATATTTAATATACTCTATATTGATGTTTTGTTTAAATTGGATGATGTTTGAAATAAATGGTTGATGATTGGTATTTGGATGAATGGACGATGTACTTATATTGTTATTAACTGCAAGTTATTATGCATTTTCATTTCATTTGGGATTGCGGTTTGAAATGATATACAACTGTATTTTTTTATTTTAAATTGCGGATTGAAATGATAAATATCCGTATCACTTGACCATAGGATAGAAAATTATATACAGACACCGCGGTCTATATATAAAAATTATTTTGAAATGATTTTCTATGGTTTTGAAAAGAATATGGTTAATGAATATTGATTTTGATATTTTTAAATATTATTTATATATATATAGTTAAACGCTTGAATTTAAGCTTTGTATAAATTTGGTTTTAAGAATAAAAGAGTTTAAAAATAATAAAAGCTAAATTTTATTTAGATATAATACGGTTAAGTATTTATTTAAATTTATTGATAAAGTTTATGATGTCTTAAATAAAATAAATGTTGGAAGATAAATATAAATTTGCTTTGAATTAAGGTATTTAAGAATTATCCTCGAATAAAATTTATTTGAAATTTAAATTAATTTGGGGTTTTAAAAAGGGTATGATCTAAATAACTTGACTTGGTTTTGAGGATTTAAATGAATATCAAGTCGATTTAAATGAATATTATCAAGTTAATTAAATTAAGAGAATATTCTGTTATTTGGAGTTTAAAGGTTTTACCTGAATGATATTTGATTTATTAAGTAAACATTTCAAAATAATAAATAATAGGAATTGAATTTGATATATATGAAATTATCAAAGAATAAGTTTTGAAATGGTGGGAAAAATAAAGCTTTGAAATATATGGAATTTGAAATGGTTTATTTGATTTAAACATATATTTGGAATTTATTTGTGAAAGTTAAAAAGCTATTTTATGATGCAAAGTGGTTTAATACTTAAACCATTTAAGTACTAGAAATTTTGTTTCAAAGCTATGGGGTTTAAGATATATACATATGAAATATTATGATTTTGGGAAAATGGATATAATTTGAAATAAAAATGATATCATAAGGATTTGGGTTTTAAAAATAGAAATGATATCGTATTTATATGATTTTTGAAAAGGATATTATATTCTGGTTCTGAAAGTATAATTATTTTTAAAGGACCACGGTGTTATAATAACGATTGGTTGTTAAAGAGACCGGGATCGGAAGTTGTCATACTCTCTGCCAACTCCGAAAACCACTTTAACAACCGTGTACGCGGTGGAGATTCTAGAATGAAGTAGGATGGTAGCGGCGTTTCCTGTAAGTTAAATACGTGGACCCGACTCCCGTGAGTTGACATAAGGTGGCTAAAACAGGAGCGATTCTCGGGCCAAGGGGGTTAGCGCCCTTTATCGGACACTCCTCTTCGATACTATACTCTGACTTTGGATTTATTCGATGACCATCTTTATTTTTCTTGATTTCGGGGAGTTTGTTCGAGGTGGGCTGTAGCTGCGGCTATGCGTTACCAGCAGTCCGGATAGCAATTGGTATATCTACCCTGGCATTGCCTAGTTGTGTCATGTCACCTACCCTAGCGCGCCTTATACGATTTTGGTTTTGTACCATATCTATGGAGTGCCCTCTAACGACGTCCAGTGCGGGAGAGATTACGGTACTGTATAAACTATGGGAATGTATAAATGTGTTAAGGTGGAAAATGTAAAACCTTAACGCTATTTAAAAGTAAGTTTATTTTACAATTAGACACTATTATAATAGCGAAATATTCTACATAGTAAATAGTTTAACGGATCCTTAGGAGATGTAAATCCCGAGCATCTCTTGAGTTACTGCACTCATATTTATTTCTGTTGATTTAACTCACATAAGATCTTTTAGTTCTGACTCGAGTGTTTTGTTTTTCAATACGCTCGGGTCAGTCGGAGCGTTTCAGGATTTGAAGATTTAATTCTGGAGGACGAAGACGAAGATTTGTAGTATTACTATCTACTATATTATTCCACTACATTGTTTAATTCCGCTGCATTGATATTTATTGGTATGTGAACCCTGATATTTATTGTATAAAGAAGAATCAAGTGTTTTGTAAACAGTTTTATGAACTGTATGTTGATTATTATATTTTACCCTTCCACTGTCAGATTTTATTTTGTCTTTTTCTTTCTTGATTTTTTCTTATTTACCCCATAACAATCCGCTCTTCCGAATGGTTTGAATTGGCACGTGTGTCAATTTAAAGTGTGCGAAAAGGCGGGACGTTACACAAATTGATTGTTAATATGGATGATTTGATAGTTAGTAAATTAAGTGAATTGTGATAATATATCCCGTTATGATATTAATAGTGAATGTTAGATTTGAAATCATATGCATGTGATTGATTGAATGAATGTTATGTTAGTAATAAATATGAATATTGGATATGTTCATTTTGATCAAGTAATCCCTTTATCTAAAAAGACCATATTTTAGTAATATGAGATATTGTGGAAAAATAAGTCTCTTTTCATTTAGAAGTGAAATTAAAGTTAAAATGAAAGAGAATTTGAAATTTAAAGTGAATCGGATTTGAAAATGATAGATAATTAGAAATTGAAATTAAGATGAATAGTGAAATTGAAATCGAAATCGAAATCGAAATCGATTTTGAAAAAGTGAAGTTTAGTTTGAGAATGAATTGAAGTTTAAATTGAAATTAGATTTGAAATCTAAGTTTTAAATGTATTTAATTTGAGATTAGAATTGAAATTGAGTTGAAATAGGAATTTAAAATTTAATATTAAAATAATGTGAATATAATAATATTATAATATAGTAATAGTGAAAATTCATTTTAAATACTTTTAAAAGTGAAAATATTGATCTAAAATGGTTTCTAATGATTTTATAAGTGTTGAAATCTAATTTGAATTGATTATTTCAAATATTGAAAAATAAGTTAAAACTAGACACGTCGCGCAACGGCAGTTCGCGATTTCGCGCCAAAAAGTTCAAATGAGTGTATAGAGTGGAATATGGCTCGGAATTATTCGAGATAAGAAAATTTCGGACTATTATATCCATATCTTCTAAACGAAGAAAGAAAATCAAAGTTTCGATATGTAGATTTTGAATTAAGTCCAAATCAATTTTCTAGAAAAATTGCGTTGGTGCGGTTTAGTGACCATAACAGGAAATTTGTTTAAATGAATTATTTTAATTATGGAAAAATATGGAATAAATTTGATAAATCTATTTAAATGATTTAAAAGAGATTGGGATTGTAAAATATGAATTATCGAATGTTTAAAAGTTGTTTAATTCATAATAAGCTTATCTAGCACTTTTCTAACACTTAATGTTGCGAATTCTATAACTTTTTGAATATGAGTTTAAATGTAATGATGTTTACCAGAATAAAATGTGAATGTCTTAAAAAGGATAATTAAGCGTTTTGAAATATAATTTGGGATATTTATAAGCAATTCCAAAATAAAGTTGAAAATCTGAGTATGCGAAAACGACTAGTACATTTGTCACGCCTGTGAGATCTGGAAAGATAAAACTAGGTGTTTAACTATGGTTAGAGATGGAGCAACCAGTGCCCTGAACTTATCTGGCCTGTGTTTTTTTTCTTAGGCGAGAGGTGGAACAGATCGATAGGAAAGCCCGAATGCTCTTAAATAAAAATATTCTGTATTAAGTTTTTGAATTAAAAGAAGATTGGTATTATCCAAAAGTTAAGTAATCTCCAAAATGAATGATTTCTGCGATCCTATTTACTTTAAAATGTTTTTTAAGATTGATTTAGGGTTTATCGTAAACGATGTCTTAAATAACATTGTTTTTGACCCGCTTAAAAGTTAAGAAGTTTGGATCAAGAATCTAGTAAGGAATTTTGAGATATTTTCCAAAAGCAAAAAAATGAATTACTTAGAATTACTCTGAGTCAAAAGAAAGAGATTTCGAAATCATCCGAAAAGAACTAAAGTAAAAAGAGACTTAATAAATCCTATATATTCGTATTCACTTTTATCGATAATTGGATTTCAAAGGAACCGGAGTCGGATTTGTTTGATTATGTTCAGCATGATAGGAGGTTCTCGCTTTGTGAATAGTGACGAAGCTTAGACTCTTTCCCCTACATGTCCCTAGAGTGAAAGGGTTGGTTGATAGTCGAGAGGCTTGCCGTAAAAGCAAATCCGATGTGCCACATGTAGTCACCTCCATGTTGAAAAGTAGGAGTGCCCCCATGTTGAAAGGCAGAAGGGTAGCGGGATGGATGAAAAGCCTACCGGGGCGGGTCCGAAAAATCCATCCAACTGTGGTCCATATGACGTAAGCCATTTGCTTTGCTCCGCTGCAATTCACTTTGCTGCTTGCTCCACGCTGTTTTCCTTAGCAATACCAGTTCTGTTCACATTAATTTTGATAATGATAATAAGTTATTATAGTAAGTGAAAATTTCAAGAAATTAAATTGAAAAGGTAAACTAATTAAATATGTACCTTTTTTCTAATATAATTATCGTAGAAAATGCGCAATCAACTGCTACCTTTTTGCTATTATTGTCTTACAAATCAAGCAAGCATTTTTACGCATAAGCCATTGTTTGATACAGTAAGCGTGATAGCTATGACCACATTCCAGCTTACCCATATCATTGTTTGCTTCATATTCCTCCTACATCATGAATCCATATATCTAGGTATTTGTTTTACAGCTATTTATCTAATAACAAATTAGCAGGACATAGCTCAAAATATTATCTCATGTGTTATATATCAACTACTAAGAAAATGATATGGGTTTCCAAGTGATACCTCTTGTAGTGTTAATGCAAATTAATACACGTCCACTCTTGTTTCATGATTTTTATTCTAAAATGTGAAACAAAGCCATCCAACCGTGACAACTATTGAACTTGAAAGTAAACGATTTATAAAATTGCACCATTCAAAATAGTAGTTGGATTTATAACAACTATGGCACCGTTCAAATTTCTTTTTACTCTAACAGGCGTCCTTATGAATAAGTTTAAGTACTAATAACCTGGAAATGTATAAAATTTCAATAGGGAATGAATGGGAAGTAAATCAGTAATGCATAATAATGATGACAGTTGTGGAATACTTGTAGTTTGGAACAAATCTCGGTGGTCTTCAAAAAAAGATAAAATCATGTGAGAAATGCTTGATTCTCTGCTTATTGATTTTAAATTGTCTATTAGAAACTTGTTTAGCAGAAGGATTTTGCAAAATAAGCTGGAGCTGAAAACATGAACGAAGCAAGAGAAATGTGTTGTTTTGCAAACTGACCTGGAAACATTTCCTATAAATGAAACATTAAACAAGTAGTGTTATATTTTCAACTCTCGTTAATATATGAAGTTCAATGAAAGCCTAACTTATAATGATATAGCATTCAACTTTAACATGCATTTTTCGTTCTTCCATATAAAGCTACAGCAAATCTAGGTTAAGTTGGAAAAAAGAGCGTAATATCTAAACCTGGAAAAGGATAGATGCAAATATTTTAAAGTAATGGCAGTTGTTCATAAGTTTTAAATACTATAAGACTCTGACTTCCATGTGTTGTACAACGATGCAATTGCTCTTGTTCCATACAGTAGATCCTATATGCAACTAGTTGAGTAAAACTAAAAAGTAACATATGATGTAAGCATTCCAACCAAACAGTTTTCAACGATAATTCAATAACTCATAACAAAAGCAATCAAAATTTTCATTGAGTGTTAAGCAAATAAGAGCATTAATATTCGCATCAGGTCACAACTAGGCAATAGTTATATTAGCAATAATAATATTGGTATACTACATAATAAACCCAAACATTTGGATCACCACTACTTTCCAGTATTTCAAATAGTAGACTTCCTTTTGGCATTAGGTAACCGGGAGACAATAGTTAATTTGATATGACTGAAAGGTTGTACAAACAACAATAAATATTAAGAAATATGTCTATCACCCAAATATTAATAGGTTTTTTTACTATACTATACGTTACAGTAACAAATTTTCAAATGTAATATCTATATTTTTGGGACTTTAGAACATTCTTACAAGATAGAGTAATATACTTTGGTTCAAAAGTTACTTTAAACAGAATAACAAGGAGTATTCTACTTTAATTTCAATAAAATGATAGAAAAATCAAAAAATATAACAAAAGAATCTAACAACAACAGTACTGGATATTACCTTACCAACGCGTGTGTTCGCCGTCGCCTAGTGGTGGAGCTGCAGATTGATGTTGCGGCCGTTTGTGAAAGTGCTGTTATGGATCATAATATGGTGTATAATCTAAGTTATCAACTAACGCGGAATATGAATATACAAAGTAAACAGTAAAGTAAATGACACCAGAAATTTTTATACTGGTTCAAACTCCTGTTCTACGTCCAGTCGTAGAATCCTTCTGGAATTTAACTATCAACCCTCTCTTAACCCGGAGGAATATGTATTACACCATGAGCAATTGAGCATGACTTCTACCGTCCAGACAACCGAATATGACTTCTACTGCTTGAGCAACCGCACATGACTTTAACAATACAGAAAGTTTTCTTGACTGATTGTGCTCTGTAGATAGCACTAATAAGTCTTTAGAGTTTACTTTTTCTATAATCTTCTCTTTTGTGGCATATAGTGTAGCACGTGAAGATTGAAAGTAATTTTAATCATAAATAAATTTGTGCTTGAATGTGCAAGTGATTTGATTGTGTTTATGAAAGCAAGTGGCAGAATTTAAATAGCAAGAATATAGAATAGAATCAGAGAATTAAGTTATTCAAAACAACTGATTCAATTCTATATATAGAGTTTAAAAGATGTAATCATTCGTGAAAATTTTCGGCCAAAAGATACATAAATAACTGATGGATTAAAAGTTGTTTTGTTCGTTGAAAGATGGTGACTGTTTGAAAAATAGCCGTTATGAATATCCGTTAGAACATGGAAAGAAAATTAGTCATTTGAACACTAAAAAAAATTCGATTTTTTTTTTTTTTGAAAAGACACATGATTCAGTCAACTAAATAGGGGTGTTTAGTCGGCTGAACCTTCAAAATAATTTGTGCACCTGTGCATGTTTCAGTCGACTACACACCCATGTTCAATCAACTGAAACGGGTGTTTTCTGCCATATAAACTTCGGGTTGTAATATTTTTGCATAGTAACTTTTTATAATTAATTTCTAGGTTGTGTATATGATTTGGAAAGTAATTTAAAACCATATGTGTGTGCACATACAACTTAGGATAGATTTTAACAATTATTAACTACTAACGAGACTATAGACAAACTAATTATAAACATGTAGACTTCTCTTTGATTTCTTTGGTCTTCGATCTATCGTCGAGTAGAAATGTTTCTTCTTATGGAAATTTGATTAGTTCATATAATATATACTTATATAGTTTTCATGATCAAAACATCAGAATAAAAGGTTGTAACATTCTCCCACTTGATGAGGACAACTATGTAAGTTTATAAAATTTAAAAACAGCAATTAAAACTGCCTCTGAATTAATGAACAACCTATTTATCTTCATATTTCTCCCCCTTTGTCATCGACAAAAAGGAATATCAACTGTATAACCATGATAATATAGATGAATATAACTTAACAAAGTAAACATGAATGACTTGAATCAAGAATAAAAGAATTTAAACATCCTATTACGTAACAAAACATCAAAACAACATTGATTTAAAACAAACAACATACATAATAATTGTTCATGAATACATCATAACAAACAACAAAAAATAGGGAAAACATACGTAAGCATAAAAAATTAACTAAACTTCCTCTCTATTAGATTCTTCCTCTTTTTCTTCTTCCTCCTTGGATGTTTTCCATGAGAAAGGAGCAGAAGGGTTTTTGGCTACACTTTTGAAAGTAGAGCCGGTGCAAGAGATTTTTTTCCTAAATTTTTTTTAAGAAGTCCTTAATAGAGTTGAGCTTCTTGTTGGTCTTGATGACGGTTTTCTCGACATTGACCAAACGTCGATTTAGCTTTCTTTTATTTCTAGACACGGTGATTAAACTTTGCTTTGGAGGAAAATCACCATGGAGCTCTACGATGTCGTCATCTTCTTTTCCTTCGACTTGGTGGGAAGATTGAAAGGAGGAGGAGCCGATATGAGTCTCGTGGGGTTGCGGAATCCCTTGAGCCCGATTGGTTACCCATTGTTGGAAGCTGATTATTTCCTGAGGTGGTGGGCATTTTGGCAAGCCCATAAGACTTAACGTCTTAGTGTTAAGCTCACTGACTGTAATGAAATCGGCATCGGGGATGATGACACCAAAGTTCATGAGAATCCGCATAACGTAAAGTCTATAGAAGATAGTTTTGAAGCTCCTCTGGTGGTTGACCGTGAGAAATTCATCTAGAATAACATTGACCAATTAATGTGTTGTGAGGGGTAGATTGCATAGAGCGCTAGGAAGTCGCGCTCGTAGACTTTCTCGTAGCTTTCGATACGAGGTTGGATTGAGTGGATGAGGGCATGACGATGGATATGTGAAATCGGTCGCAAGGAAACAGATTTGAGAATGGACATATCATCGAAAATGAATCGATGAGAGACCTTATCCGGGTTGTCCATATCTACTTCAACGTTATTGACGTCGACGCCTTCATAGGGACAATGAAGAATATAGCCAAGGTGTTAGAGAGGAAGGTGGATTTGGATGCTGCAAATAAGTGTCCAGATGCAATCATCCTTGTTTCTTAAATCTTGGTGATCCAAATTCATAATGGCAAAGAAGAGTTTGATTAAGAGAGGGTAGATCTTGACGTTGTTGGTGTCAAAACTAAGCAAGCTCTCAAGACCACTTGCCTCCGCAATTTCTCGGATAGTGTAGGCATTGAAATCCGGATACTTGACAAATGAACCATCAAAGATTCTACAGCTCCGCGTGGTGTTGTAACAGGTGATGGAAGTTTCGTTGTGGAGCCAAGACCTAATTTGGCTTTCGGTTGGTCCGACCTATATTGACGAGGTATTTTTTTTCTTGGAGCCATTTGATTTGGGTACATTTGAGTAGATAAATTTGATTGAAGAAAATGGGGCTAGGGTTTTTTTGCTGAAAAAGAAGTAGGGATTTAGAATGAAGGAGATGTATTTAAATGTTTGGTGAAAAGGTGGATCGGTAGTTGTGCCGTATTATTTTTAAAAAATCGAAATGAACAATTCAATCGACTGAATGCAAGGAAGAAGTTGACTGAAATACTCTGTTTTTCAACCCGAAAGTTTTTACCTAAAAATCGCCTAATTCAGTCGAATTAAAATGTAGAATCAGTCGACCAAAATCTGGACATTTTCAAGTACTCAAGAATAATCGGTCGATTGAACTTAAAATTCAATCAACTAATGTGTAGAGAAAATTTCCCGCATTAAATAGCCTAAAAAGTTCAAATTCAATCGATTGAAATTTATAAGGCAGACGACTGAATTGACTTATTTAAAAAGTTAGCATTGAGGTTTAAGAACCACTCAGATAATATGAGGTTGAGTAGTTGGATTTGTAGGTTGAGTAGTTGAGTCGATTGAAACTGTGCTTATTTTCCTTTTAAGACTATATGACTAAAGATTTTCTTATAAAAAAATTTATATTGAAACTTTAGTAATCTTATAATTGTTATATACTGTAAACAATATTTTAAAACATATAAAATATAAAAAAACAACACTTACTCAAAAAAATATACATAATAAATATAGTTTCTTGAGGAGTGAGAGTCGTCAAAGTGCGGTTCAATCTTCGTTATTCTTGTAATGGCTGGATTGGTGACCAAACATTACTGCGTTCCTAGGAGTTCGGTGACACCTGAGGACATTGTAGGCTTCGTTTCCAAGATTTTGGTAAAGCCTGAGAATGATTTGGCATAGGTTGATGTACGCTCTCTTTTGATGAAGATTCACAGAACTTTAATGCAACTTGTTCCATAAAACTTAAACGCTTAGCGTTTACTTTCTGTTTGTAATATAGTTCAAGCTATAGTTCCAGAGTCTCCCTCTGGTAGTGATGAATATCGTTAATTTTCTCCTTTATTGATGAAGAACTAAAATTTAAAGAACGTTTAGTTCTTTTTCCTTGATGAGTACATCCAGTATGATGAGTAGGAGATGGTGTGATTTTAAGTGGAATATAAACCGGTGTGGATTTGTTGGAGTATTTTAACGATTCTAAGGAAAGTGTGCTAAAAATGATAGACGACTGATTGGATTTATCCTGTGAAGACATGTTGATGTTTGAATGAGGATTTAAGCTTAGAAAACTTTAATGAGGACTGTTGATGGAAAAAGGTTATGAGATATAAGCATTTATATACAAGAGTAAAGGCTACTTTCAGGTAAATAAAGTTGAGAAGGAAAATTAATGAACGATTATGACCAGAAACATACATGAGGTAGAAAAAGGTTAAGGGATAAGAACCACTCAGATAATATGAGGAAGACAGTGGTTAGTGTAATAAGAAATACTATAGCATAATGGAAAAATATGTAAACCCCTTTCCAGCAACTCAAGTTCGAGTGCCAGTAGTAATAATTTTTTGAAAAAAAATACATTTATTTTTCTCAATTTTTTTTTTTAAATTAGAATGATTTTAAGTTATAACTCATGTATTGTAATTGTAGACATAATTTTATAAATATATTTTCATTTAAAGGTTTTCTAAATATGTTTGCTATCTGATTTTCTGAACATACAAATTCTAATGAAAAAATGCCTTTTTCTATATTATCTCTGAAAAAGTGATGTCTTATATCTATAGCTTTAGTTTTAGAATGATTTATTGGATTTTTAGATAAATTTGTTGCACTTGTATTATCACAATAAATTATTGAATTTGAAAGATTTATTCTAAAATTATGTAGTTTTTGCTGCACGTAAATTACTTGAGCACATGCCAAAGCAGCAGAGATGTATTCTACTTTACACGTCGACAGTGAAATGCAATTTTATTTCTTACTAAACCAAGATACTGAAGATTTCCCAATAAAGTGACAGGTACCTCTAGTACTCTTTCGTTCCATTCGACATCCTCCAAAATCAGCACCACTGTACGATACTAATTCAAAAGGACATTGTTTTGGATAAAAGAAACCGTAGTCTTTAGTTTTGCTTAAGTATCGCAAAATTCGCTTCACTACCTGCAAATGTGATTCTTTAGGATTTGATTGAAATCGTGCACACAAGCAGATACTCATCATTATGTCTGGTCTACTAGCAGTTAAATATAGTAATGAACCAATCATACTAGGGTATAGTTTTTAGTCAACACTTTTGTCATTTTTATCTCTATCGAGATGTAATGTAATACTCATAGGAGTAGGTTTAGAAAAAGTATTTTCCATACCAAATCGTTTTATGAGATTATTACAATATTTTTCATGATTAATAAAAATTCCATTTTTTAATTGTTTAATTTATAAGCCAAGAAAATATGAAAGTTCTCCCCTGTGAGACATTTCAAATTCTCTTGTCATAATTTCTGAAAATTCTTGACATAAATTTTCATTAGCGGAACCAAAAATAATGTCATTTATATAATTTTGAATTATTAAAATATCACTTTTATCTTGTTCTATAAATAGAGTTTGATCTACTTTTCCAATTTTAAAACAAAAATTAACTAAATAACTTTTAAGACGGTCATACCAAGCACGAGGTGCCTATTTTAAATCGTATAAAGCCTTTTTAAATTTGTAAACATGATCTGGATATTTTTTCATGTGTGAATAAAGGAGGTTGTTCTACATATACATTTTCTTTTATAAAATCATAAGAAACCACTTTTTACATCCATTTTATAAAGCTTAAAATTATTAAAACATGCAAATGCTAATAAAATACATATAGTTTCTAGATGAGCTATGGGTGCAAATGTTTCATCATAGTCAATTCCTTCTTCTTGATTATAACCTTGAGCAACTAATCTAGCTTTATTTCTACTAATATTTCCTTACTCAACAGCTTTATTTTTATAAACCCATTTTATACCGATATCCGCTTGATTATTTGATCTAGGAACTAACTCCCAAACTTCATTACGTTCAAATTGATTTAATTCTTCTTGCATAGCTATAATCAAGTAGTCATCAATGGAAGCTTTTTTAGGACTTTTAGGTTCAATATTTGAAAGAAAAGCTATGCGGCCCATTTGATTTAGTTGATTTTGAGTTCTTACATTGGTATGAATTTCTCCAATTATATTTGCAGTTGGGTGATTTATTAGAAGCCTTGGTGGGGATCTTATATTATTATCATTTTGTAAATTGTTGTCAGTATTATTTTTAGTATTATCAAGATCATCATCTGAGTCATTTGATTTAGAAATAATTTCTTCATCTTTTATTTTATGGTTAACTTTGAAATTTTCAGGGAATGACAAATGGAGTGTTTTCTTTGATTACTTTAGTTCTTTTATTATAAATTCTATAAGCTTTGCTTTGTTCTGAATAACCAATGAATATTCCTTCGTCAGATTTTGGATGAAATCTTCCAAGCTTATCTTTTATTTTAAATAGAAAAAAATTTGAACCAAAAAGTCTAAACTACGATATGTTAGATTTTCTTCTATTAAATAGCGTATAAGGAGTATGTTTAGTTAATCGTCTAATGGAGACTCTATTCAAAAATAACAAGGAGTTTCTACAGCTTCTGCCCAAAAATATTTTGGTAGAGTATTTCCATTTAATAATGTTCTAGCACAGTCTCGAAGAGCTCTATTTTTCCTTTCTACGACTCCATTTTGTTATGGAGTTCTAGGAAATGAAAAAATGATGTAAAATTTCTTTCTTATTACAGTGATTTTCAGAAGATTCATTTTCAAATTCACCACCGTGATCACTCCGGATATTTTTAATTTTTAATATTTTGAATTCTTTAGCAAATATTTTAAAGTTTTCAAAAGTATCGCTTTTATTTTTCTTAAATATTGTCCAGGTATATCTTGAAAAATTGTCTACTATAACAAAAACATATCTATTATGATTTATGGATTGAGTTTGAGTTGGTCCGAAAAGGTCCAAATGTAATAACTTAAGTGGTTGTAATATAGTAATCATTTTCTTTGATTTAAAAGAAGATTTAGTTAATTTTCCTAATTGACAAGCATCGGGAATATTTTTTACTTTAAGTTACATCTTTGGTAAACTCTAACTAAATTATTCTTAGATAATTTTTTAATAGCTTGAAAATTTACATGATATAATCTTTTGTGCCATAACCAACGAGCATCATCTTTGGCTACTAGACACATATTTATGTTGCGATTGACTTTCATATTTAGTATATAAATATTTCTTTCTCTAGTTCCTTCAAAAACAAGATTATTATTTTGATCAAAAATGTTGCATTTATTCTCAAAAAAGTTATATTAAAACATTTATCACATAGTTGACTTATATTTAGAAAATTATGTTTCAAATTTTTAACTAATATAACATGTGTAGTCAATGGTAAGTTAGATGTACCGTCATTGCTAACATCACCTTTGCCTATGATACAGCCTTCAGAATTATCTCCAAATGTGACAGATCCTCTATGCGAGTAGACAATGTTGGTTAGCATATCTTTATTTCATGTCATGTGTTTTGAGCAACCACTGTCTAGTATCCACTTGCCTCTTTTCTTAGTCAGTACCTGCAAAAAAAATATGAATGACATTGGAACCAAAATTTTGTTAGGGTCCTAAGAGTTAGATCTTAGGAAGCCAAACCCAAGAGGGTTTAGAATTCTCTTTTTAATAAGATCTTTACTTCTATGAACTGTATTTATAAAAGATTTTATATACTTGTCTGTGATTAAATTATTATTAGTTTTTGGTACCCAAATTTTTATAGTATTTTTTTTTACCAATTTCTTTCTTTTGAGTAAGAAATTTTGACTTTGTTTTTGCTTTTACAAAACTATCATGCAAATTGAAATTTTATATGATGTACTATTCTTCTTTGAAATTATTTTTGAAGAATTTTTGTATCCTAATCCCTTCTTATTAGAAGTAGTTTGAGAATTACTAATAATTTTAGAAAGATTTCTCTTCCTTTATTAAAATTAGTTACATTTCTAATAATATTCTCTAATTCAGTATTTAGACATGTATTTTTTAGTTCAAGATTTTTGACATTTGATTTTAGATCATGATTTTCTAAAGCTAATGTTATATTTTTTTTTCTTTTTGCACTTACTTCATTTGTTAGCATAGTGAGTTGAGAAGAAACATTAAACAAAGATTCTTGTTTATTAACTAGTTCTTCGAAAATTTTATTTTCATCTCTTAGCATATCAACTTCAATTTCAGATCTATTTAATTTTTCTAGTGCATCTTTATTTTTTTTAACTTCTTTGAGTTTATCTAACAATTCTGAATTTATCTCAGTAAAATCATCAAAAGATAAATCACTTACATCATTGGTTGAAGCTATCAAGCAGACGTTAGCTAGCTAAGAATCACTATTTGTGTCACTATCTGATGATAAAGACGATCCTTAATCATCCCATGTAACTAAG